>CM033738.1:20875224-22191208 GCA_019671005.1 Hibiscus mutabilis
ATGGAACGCGTTCGCCGGCACCTTACGGATGATCAAAGCTGTGGGGTGTGGGGTGTGTTGATTGAGGATGCTTCACATGTTCTTAGGGAATGCATTGAGATAATGAGAAATTGGATTCAGCTCTTCAAGGCGGACAAAGTGCATGAATTTTTCAATCTTGACATGTGTAGCTAGATAGGTAAGAATCTTCATGACCCTAGTTATTTTGTTGTTGACAAGGAGGACTGGGATTTGTTGTTTGGATGTTTGTTGAAGAATACTTGGCTACGGCGGAATCAACATATCTTTCATTTGGGTGAATGCACGCCTGAGAGTTTGTTACATCAAAGCTTCCATATGCGTGATGAGTGTAGGCGGGCTTTGGCTATGCAACCTATTATATGTGTTAGGCTAAGTTGCGAGCCTACTATTGAGCATTGGACCAAACCTTCCCCTGCTTGGATCAAGGTTAATACTGACGGGGCTCGGGATGTTAATTCTGGGTTCGCAACTTGTGGGGGAGTTGGGAGAGACGAGCATATGCGGTGGTAGTTTGGGTTTTCTAAAAAATTGGTATATGTTCGGTGTTCGAGTCAGTGCTTTAGGGTGTGTATGACGGCCTTGCGACTGCTTGGTCTCTTGATTTTCGACAGATTATTATAGAAACAGATAGTAAAGAGGTGTTTGACTGTGGTTGAGAGGAATCTGGCGCAAATACAGTCTTCCCTTAGAGCACACATGGTTTCGCTTCTTAGTAAGGATTAGGAGGTACGGTTTATGTGGGTGAGCCGAAAGTGTAATGTAGTGGCGGATAAATTAGCCAGGTTAGCTACGGATCTCCCGATGACCTATTATAGGTTCATGGACCCCCCCGTTATCTATTCTTGATGTGCTTAATGGTGATGCAGATGTCGGCTCTTAATGGTCGTCAGCTTAGTTTTGATGGTCGTGTTTGTTTTACCTAGTTTTGGCCAAGGTCGTTTGTCATTGTGCTTGTCTGATAGTCATGTTTGTCTTGTTTGCTTGTTAATACCATCATAGACACTCTTTTCCCCCATTTTAGGCATAAGGTTTTTTTTAATAAGGTCCATGTTGGTACCCCTTCGTTATTAAAAAAAATAGAAACCAAATCACGTTGGATGTAAATATATATAGGAAAAAACTTTGATATATAGTCAGTGTAAACTTTAGTTTACACGTGACTTTTAATTTTAGGGTTAATGTTTTAGTTTAGAGTTTAAAGTTTAGGGGTTTATGTCGTAGGATTTAGAATTTAATATTAATGTTTAGAATTTAGTATACAGGGTTTAAGGTTTAGTTTTTTAAGGTTAGGGTTAAGAATTTTAGGATTTAAGTTTTATAGTATAAATATGCAGGCTTGTGTAAAATTTTACACAGGTTAGGGTTAAGAATTTTAGTATACAGGGTTTAATTTTACACAGACTGTGTATCAAAATTTTACCCATATATATTATTTAATACAAATGTCCCAACTTAAAAAATAAACTAGACTGTTTTATGACAACTAAACTAATATATATTGTCAACAATCTCTAAAGCAGGTGGTTAAAGTTCTCAGTTGACACTCTTGTCTTCTCTTAAGTTGTGGGTTCAAGACCTAGTAGGAATAAAATTTCCATATTAAGTTTTATGTAAATGAGATGATGAGTTTAAATATATTTAATTTTAATTATTTTAAATTAAAAAATTCAAATAAAATTACGAATAATTTAAAAGTTCTATAACAAAAAAGTCAAGAATAGATGGTTGGTTACAGAAATGAACGTAAAACTTTATGTTAAGTGACGAACCTATAAAATTCTAGACAAACTTATAAAATTTTAAAAGTCAAAAATAAATTTTTAATAAAAAACATAAAATTTATTTAAAACAATAAATTATATACAAATTTTAAATTTTTAAGAGTTTTTAGGTGGCTCTCAGTTCATCACTAGTTTAATTGCTTTATCTCCAACATCCAACTGAGAAAAAATGATGAAAATTTTAAAACAAAAGAACGAAAAGGACAAACAGATATTTAATGTTGAATCGAGGAGTAGGACCCTCTCCCCCCTCATCATCAACAATTCATCATCTCTTTCATTATTATTTTTTATTTATTTCATTAACTACTGTAATAATTTCCATTTCTTAATTAAGCTTTGTTTGCGGAAGGAGACGTTTCCCCATTTTTCAGCAGTTTGTAAACTTTCCGACACAGAAATATTCTCATTTTTTTTAATTTTTCTTATTTAAATATTTCAATTTCATATTAGAAAACATCATCTCTCTCTTTTATTTTGCAGAGAAGAAAAAAAGTAAAGAGGATGAACAGAGAGATGGGTGCATCAAAATTGATATGAAAAGGGAGTGTCAAATCAGAGATGTTGCTAGTTTTGATCTATTTAAAGGTTTGGCCTCCAAAGGGACTTCATCATCCCACCACTCTGATCCCAATGCCAAAAAAATCTTGTACAATTCATTCATTTCCATCCATTTACTGTTAGCCAAAAGGATTAAACATTGAAAAAGAAATATGTTGATAATGAAGTGATGGGGTATCTGTTTCTCAGCCTTTATAACCAAACCTCTCTTTCTTTCTTTTTTTGTTGAGGGACTTGCAGTCTGACAAAAGGGACTCTTTCTTATGATCTTGGAACTGAGTTGATTTTCATACCAAATTCATACATCATATTCACAGAGGTAGATTTAGATGCTTGTGTCTCTTTTTCTCTCAAATTTCATGTGAGCTAAAAGTCCATGTTTTTCATTGCAGTCGTGAACTGAAGATGATGAACCACGTGCACACTCAGATTCGCCTCACAACAGGTACCTCTACTATTATCTATATTACTATGATCAATTCTCTCACAGTTCATAACTTCATCAACCAAGCAAAGCCCTCTAATGGGTTGATTCTTTTGGTTTTTTGTATAGTTTGATTGATGTGAATTATGGAGCCACTAATACTTGCTCTTTGTTTTTCTTTTCAGTGAACTGAAAACTGAAAACACAGAGAATACTATTAGATCTTTGCAGAACTCTTTTAGGGACAAAACTATATATATCCGATGGCGACCTACTTTCATGGGAACCCTGATATCCAAGCAGCCGATGATCTTCAAACCCTCGTACTTATGAACCCCGCCTATGTTCAGTACTCGGACACCCCTCCGCCGCCGTCAAACAACCTCGTTTTCCTCAACTCCTTCTCTCCTAACGCTCCACCTCAGCAGCTCATCGGTATCCCTCTCCCGACCACCTCGGATCCCGACCAAGACGCCGTCTCCCCCTTGCATGGCCTCCTACAGCGCGTCCATTACAACATGTACAACCCTATCGACCCTTCTGGACCGGCACGTGACACTCCACGCGCTCAGCAGGGGCTGTCTTTGACCCTTTCTTCCCAACAGCAACCCGGTTACGGATCACAGGCTCAAGCAGCTTCGGGTGAGGACATGCGGGTTTCGGCCGGTTCGGCCTCTTCTGGTTCAGCCGTGACCAACGGTGTTTCGGGTATACAAAGTGTGTTGTCCAGCTCCAAATACTTGAAGGCTGCTCAAGAGCTTCTTGATGAGGTTGTTAATGTTAACAATAGTGGGATTGCAAAGAGTGAAATGGCTAAAAAGGGTACTAGTGGAAATAATAGCAATAGCAGTAAGGCTACTGGAGAATCATCGGCGGTGGCCGGAGATGGCTCTGCAGGCGGGGAGGCTGGTGAGAAGCACGGTACCGAGCTGAGCACGGCTGAGAGGCAAGAAATTCAGATGAAGAAAGCAAAGCTAATTAGCATGCTTGATGAGGTATGGAAATTATGCGTACAATATATAGAATATATTATTATCGATTTATAGTACAATTGTATGTCTATTATTATATCTATTGGTGGGTTTGGTTTGATTCTTTTGAAAGTGAAAGTGAAAGCGAAAGCGTACAAAAAAACAAGTTTGTTTTCTTGAGAAAGTTGTGTTTTGCAAGGAAAACTTGTTATAAACAATACTACTAATGAAAGAATCATGGAAAGAACCGGAAATTTAAAGTCTTATTACACACTCGGCCTTTAGATGTCAATCTATAAAGAAGATAAAGTTGGTCGAATTTGATTTTAGACCATATATGAATCAAGTTTCCGAAATTTGTATGGCTGATCGAATTTCAATGGATTTCTGCTTAACCAAGATATTGTTGAAGTTGAATACGTTCATAATTGTTTTCCCAGGTGGACCAAAGGTACAGGCAATACCATCACCAAATGCAGATTGTGATTTCCTCATTTGAGCAAGCAGCTGGAATCGGCTCTGCGAAAACATATACCGCTCTTGCATTAAAGACCATCTCTAAGCAGTTCCGGTGTTTGAAAGACGCGATAATCAGTCAAATTCGAGCCTTAAATAAGAGCTTAGGCGAAGAAGATTGCCTAGGAGGGAGGACAGAGGGGTCGAGGCTTAAGTTCGTGGATCATCAGCTTCGACAACAAAGAGCACTTCAGCAGTTGGGGATGATCCAACACAATGCTTGGAGACCTCAAAGAGGATTACCAGAGAGATCGGTTTCTGTTCTTCGAGCTTGGCTCTTCGAACACTTTCTCCACCCGTAAGTACTCTGAATAAATCCCATGCATTCGTCACTGATGTTCCTACAACTTCCTAAATGTCTGATTTTTCTTATTTGAGTTTCAGGTATCCTAAAGACTCAGACAAACACATGCTTGCTAAACAAACAGGGCTTACCAGGAGCCAGGTACATGCTAAATTCTATATTGTTGAGTTGAGTTGAGCATTGCTTTGAGTTGTCCCAATTGTGGCATGCCTAAATGGAGGATGCCTTTTTGTGATAATTTAGGTGTCTAATTGGTTCATAAATGCTCGAGTCCGGCTTTGGAAGCCAATGGTGGAAGAGATGTACTTGGAGGAAATCAAGGGGCAAGAACAGAACAATGAAGATTCAACATCCAAATCCGCTGGTCCAGACAAAAGTACAGCACCAGCAGAGAACCGGGCTAGAAGTTCGTCAATGTCTATTTCCATGGCTTCGATGTCTCCTCTCGAAGGAAATGCACAAAACCAGTCAGGGTTTTCCTTCATCGGGTCATCCGAATTGGAAGGGATCACACAAGGAAGTCCCAAGAAACCAAGGAGCACCGAAGTGCTATTGCAGTCCCCTACTAGTGTGCCATCAATAAACGTGGACACCAAGCAAAGAGCGGCAAACGATGAGGTCTCCATGAAGTTTGGCAAAGAGGGCTACTCTTTTAGGGGAACCAGTGCAAATTTCATGGGAGGATTCGGGCAATATCCTATTGGAGAAATGTCGAGGTTCGATGCAGAACAGTTTGCTCCGAGGTTCCCTGGTAATGGTGTTTCACTCACTCTTGGTCTTCCCCATTGTGAAAACCTCTCATTGTCTGCAACTCACCAAACTTTTCTCCCAAACCAAAGCCTGCAAATGGGGAGGAGGCTTGACATTGGTGAACCAAATGAGTTTGGTGCTATAAACCCTTCCACACCCCACTCTAAAACTGCATACGAGAACATCAACGCCGAGAACCGAAAAAGGTTTGCCGCACAATTGTTACCAGACTTTGTTGCCTGATGAATATGATTCGAATTCAGATACAAGAAAGTTATAGGGAAGAAGGGCTTCAGGGTGTCCTCTTTTTCACCATTTCTTGTTCATTTCCTCTCCTATAGGGAAAGAGGAAAAATGCATGGTAGTATAAAGAAGGAAGAAAATTCAGCCTTAGTATAGATTCATATTTTGGATAGAACAATTCGAGTCCTTAGCCATTTTAGGATCTCAGCCATATATTTTGAGCGTTGTATATTAATTTTGTAAGTTTTGGGGATTGGTATCATAAATTAGTTACTTGGGTATACAAGTAAATCAATTTGGGTGTAATTCTATTTCTAGTACTTATTTTTTCATCAATGTGGATGATGGGTTTTTTTACTAATGCTTAATAAAATAAACAGTGTGAATCAGAGGTGTCTTGATTTCAAAGGCATATCAGATTGGCCTCAATTATTTCAACTGTAGGACTTGATAGCATAACATCAGCTCTTTTATGGGGGTGCATCCACCCAACTGTTAACGAATTCCATACCACAAAAATTCAGGTTAAATAGGAGTAAAAATGATATCATCTTTCCTGCCCCAGAAACCAATGTGAGGCTCACATAAGAAAGCTTCCAACAGATTGTTAAATCTAGAAAACTACACAATCTTTTACCTGGGATTTGATTTCATCATATTCATTTGCCGTGTACTCAAGCTGTTGTTCGGCTGACGAATTTGGAACGCTGACATGGTGATCAAACTCTTACTCTTTGCAGTTACAACTTGCATGTTGGCCAATTCTCAGAATTTGGAGTGACAGAAATCCACTCACCCTCTATTTTTCTCGTCTCAACATACCAGTTCTGTATGGTGCATCCATTTGTTCCTTATTGCACAAGTATACATAAAGGACCAGAAACAGCTGATGACAATAGTTGAGGAGAATGTATAAACAATAAAAGAAAAAATTAAAAATTGAACAGACTGATTACAGAAAAAAAGGAATGAAATACCAAAAGTCAACAAGTGTGTATAATGCACTTCCCATCCATGGTAATCAGTCTGATTTTGCAAAATGAGTTTTCTCTTAACCTGAAGTGCATACAATGCCTTCTCTAAATCCACTATTTGTAGGCATAACAAGTAAATATCATATGTAATTTTAATTTAATGAAGATTAAATTCTTAATGATAAAGTAAATTAACTCCATAGAGTTCTTATCATGATAAACATTCATAACATTAAAGAATTTTATGATTTTTAATTTTTTCAAAATTATAATTTTAAAATATTTTTATAATTTTTAAAAGTAATTTGTGAAATTTTCATTTTTTTTTACGAATTTTATGTTTCTCATTATCTTGTACAAAACCATCATCTCAATGATTTTAATTTTTTACAATTCTAAAAGGGTTCTTTTACCGGCACTGTGTACAAAAAGAGGTGACAATGGGACGGATTTGAGGTGGTTGACGTTAGATTAAAGTTCTGTTTAGGGTAAAGTTTAAAAATGGTCAACAAACTATTTAAAAATGTATAATTTAGTCATTGACAGACGCGGATATTTTAAAATGGTCTGAAGTCCTGACGGCTTCCAGAAGCCGGTTAAGAAAAATAATTGAAAAAATTTTATTCGTATATTATAAATAAATTGTACAAGATAATTTATATAGCTGGAGAATAGAACTACTGCATAACCAACTAACTATTATGCAGCTAATTATTCTGTTATAACTTCTACTAACTAATTACAGTTACACTCTTATACACTCCCCTTAAGTTGGTGATTGAAAAATATTTATAACCCCAACTTGATTATCAAATAATCATGTTGTTGAACTCCCAAAACTTTGGTCGATATCAGCCAATTGTTCCAATGAAGACATATGTTCTAGTTTGATTAATCCTGATTGGATTTTCTCTTGAACAAAATGACAATCAATCTCGATATGCTTTATCCTTTCATAAAACACTGGATTAGCAGTTATCTGAAGTGCTGCCTTACTGTCACTGAGCAGTTTCACTGGCTTCATTCCTTTCATTCTTAGATCCTCAAGTAACCCTGTCAACCAGATTAACTTAGCTACTGTAATGGCTATGCTCCTATACTCAGCTTCAGCTGATGATAGTACAACAGTATTATGTTTTTTTTCCGATTTCCATGATATCAAGGAATCTCCTAGCTTGATGCAAAAACTTGTAACATATCTTCTTGTAACTGGACAAGTAGTCCAATCTGAATCACAAAAAGCAGTAAACTGTAAATTCTTTATTGTTTTAAGCAGTATTCCTTGACTAAGAGCTTTCTTGACATACTTCACCACCCTTAATGCTGCTTCAAAATATGAAGTTTTGGTTGCTGCAAAAATTGGCTCAAACACTGCACTTAACAGGTAATGTCAGGCCTTGTATGTGTCAAGTAAATCAGCCTGCCAACTAACCTTTGATAAATAACTTTGTCTTCAATCATAGGATCATCAATTCCTTGTTGTTGTCCTTTATCGAACTCGATTGTTGTAAGTCTCAAATTCTGCTCTAATGGAGTTGCAACTGGTTTAGCTCCCCCTAAACCTGTATCTTCAATAAGCTCTATAGCATACTTCCTTTGATTTAGCAAAATACCTTTCTTTGATCTAAGAACCTCAAATTCAAGAAAGTATCTCAATTCTCCTAAACCCTTCATCTTGAAGTTTTGGTTCAAAATATTCTTCAACTCACAAATCATTTTTTCACTATTTTCAATAATCAACAAGTTATCTACCTATATCAATATGATTACCAACTCATCACCCTTTCTTTTAGTAAACATTGAATAGTTAAATTTATTTTGTTGATAAGCAGCTGTAGATAATGCTTTAGACAGTTTCATGTTCCATTGTTTGGAAGCTTGTTTCAATCCATAAATGGATTTATGCAGCCTACGCACTTGGTTTTTCCCTTGGTTGATAAATCTTGGAGGCAACTGCATATAAACCCCCTCAACTAAATCACCTTAGAGGAAGGTTGATCGATGAAATGACATCACACGATTTATGCAAGCGTACACGATCGATGCAAGTGTAGTATATAGATACAAATCTGTCGGATATCGATCCCACGGGGATGGTTGTTAGGATGTCCATAAATGTTAGTGCAATAGGTAAGAAAAATAAGGTAGTTGCGATAGGTAGTGTTGAAGCAATGAAAGGTAAATGATATAGGTAATGTCGAAGTAATATACTAAAATTAAAATAGAAGCAATATAATGATAGTAGTGGGGTTCCCTCTGTGATTCATCAACATAATAACGAATGCTAGCAAGAAGAAACAAAAGAAAAGATGATTGTCGATGCAATAAAGCATATAAATGTCTTACCAATCTCAACTTTTACCCTTAATCAAAGACTTATATGAGCTCACTCATCACACCTTTCAGTGATGGCTAAATAAGCAAATACAAGAATAAGTGGATCAACTCTCGTTGTATCCTCATCCAACTTTTGTTGTAATGGCTTGTTAATCTGAACTGTCACTGCATCTCTCGATGATAGTGACTGTAATAAACACTTTCGTGCATAAAAATATTCAAACCCAAAGGTCAAAAGATAGAGGAAAAGCTTAATAAAATAAATATTCAATCAACATTCATAAAATATTTCCATACAAAATAAAATTAAATCATAATCATCGGCTCTAAACAAAAGAAACATTAAGAACCAAATGGGGAAAGCTAATCCTAGCTAACTCAATTCCTCCTTGATGCTTCCTCTTGCCTCACATTCATTGTGGCTACTTAATTTTGCATCAGATTCACCTCGGTTGCCCTATGGAAGCTTTAAGCTGCCATAGCTATCAAGAAAAAGTTCCAAAACCAAGGAAAAAGATGATAAGATATGAGCCTCCCTTTTTAGGGTAAGATTATATGTATATATATCCTTATCACTTTCCAATTGGGTGTTTACATGTGTCCTTCATAGATGTTCTAGATAAATTTTTTTATAGAACATGCGTACTAATGGACAACTCATAATTCTTTGATCTTATCTTGACAGGTGTCATTGCAGCGACAATGACTGTTTCAATGCGCCGACATCATATCCGGGCAAAAGTTGTTGTAACTAACTTCTAGCTCATTGTCTTTTGGTCTTATCTTCTTTCCAGAGTCATTTGATCTTACCTTCTTGATAGATGTCAATGCGGTGATAGTCCTAGATGCAATCTAAACAACGCTTATACAACAACATCAGTATTGCAGCAAAAGCCCTGGCTGAAATTCTGGAAGAACTCAAGCAACAAAATTAATAGCAAAATACGATAAATTCAAGGATAATTCAAGAAAGAGTTACTGAGTTAAGAAAATGCAAATACAAAGATAAAAAAATGCTAAAATACATGCAAAGGATAACATGATGGGGACAAATTAATCAATAAATATGGAGAAAACACATGTCTTTTAAAGTACCATCACTCCCCAAAACTTAAGTTTTTGCTTATCCTCAAGCAAAATAAAAATTAGCAATGTTAATCACCAATTGATGAACATTCTAGCAACTTGAATCATCTCAACTATCAATGAATCAATTACATCTACATGATAGAAGATTGCATCGACAAATCAGGAATATGAATGAACTTGCAATTCATCAAAGCTAGCATCATGCCTTACATCTCAAATTCCTCCTACCTAAACAACCTTTATTTCATTATACTATATAAGCACATAATATATTTTTTAAGCCGAGAGGGATATCAAAGAATGAATGCACCATAAGATCCTGATAAGTAAGATGTGCAACGTACCCCGAGTGAGTACTTTATTGCTTTGACACACACTTATGCAGCGATAACCTTTGGCTAGATTTATTTTTCTAACGCATGCATTTGAGTGTTCCCCCTTAAGTTACTTTCATTATGAACCCACATTGGATGTTCTTTATTTATACATAATATGATCTATAAACATATATAACACTAGCTGAACTAGGCAGATTCATATAAGATCTAAGAGATTGTAACCCCCTTAGCCTGGCCTAGCCGAAATCAAACTAAAACGATCACATTAGGTTTGCCAAAGCAAACCTGAGCTAATAACCTAAATCGAGTCTATTTTTTCCTTTTATCTTGTCTAAATGCATCGATATTAATTCCTATAGTGAACATACATCGGCAGAAATGTTACAATTAAATCAAATTTCAAAATAGGATTTGATTGCTCAAACGCGCATATTAGGGGCTAAAACATAATTTCACAAATTATAGGGACTTAATTAAAATCAAGTTTACCAAATCTTCATTAGTCCAATTTCATGCTCACATGCTAAAAACCAGCTCAAAACAAACATCTGAATTCATTCAATTGCAAACATAACATTCAGGGACCATATTGTATAATTTCCAAACTTCAATAGGCTAACATGCACAGAAACCACAAAGCATACTGATACGAGCAAGCCTATACCGATACGGCTTAACGACCATAACAACTACTCGTACCGATACACGAACCACAATATTGATATTGTGTGTTGACCAACACGTACTGATACAGTCTTGACCCTGTACCGATCCCTTTTGTAATTTCTCAAAACTCAGAATTCTAGTGACCAGAATGCGTACCGAAACAGTACCCTACATATCGGTATGAATCTTTAAAATTGAAGGATCATACCGATACTCAGACCCGTGTACTGACACCAGTGCAAATATTTTCTCAAGGTGTACCGATACGGTGGCTAGGCGTACCAATACCCTTTGTTATACCTTGATGATTTGAGCCTTCCCAGACCCCGCATACCGATCCTTGGGTACTAGTACCAGTACGCAGAGGCCTGTATTGACATCTAGGTCCAACATATGACTCTTTGGCTCACTCTAATCAACTTTAAACATCACCTACACATCATATATCATCAAAAGCATGCTTGACAACAATATACCAGCATTTTAAGTAATCCTAACAAGTCTAATCCAATCATCCACAAAGTTTATAGGCATGCTCCCTAGTCAACATCCAAAACATAAATTCATCCATATCTCAAGCATATTAAACCTCTTACAAGTCCAAACCAATATATAAAACTTGTACAAATAGGGAGTTTAGCAAACAACCCTCCCAAACATCAAATGACCATATTGCCTTTATTACTACAAGTCTTTATCGAAGTCATACTTTCATAAACACAAGTCCTTCGATTTCCCTTCGCTTGCTCGCTGCCTCCAACCTTTAGCTTTCTGCATTGATGGTAAAGGAGAGCGTAAGCACACTAGGCTTAGTGAGGAATGCTCGAAAACAAAACACCATCAATGCTTTTAGAATCATTTAACAATTTTTTGAAAAACCACTTTCTAAAACACCTTTCAATAATCATTTCAACATCATGCCTTAAAAAAACCATGCACTTAACATTTCCAAAACATCCACATTAAACCATATACAACATGTATCACGGGTTAACAATAATATCCTATTTGCTAACCTCAATTTAAGCTTTCTCATGCATACTACCAATGCAAGGCTTAAAGAGTAAAACATGGTTAAACCGACATTAATCCACACAATCCTTCTCATGATATATCATCAATTATATTGGCTTAAAAGTGATAATTACCCAAGTTCCACTTTAAAAAATATAACATCGGATACACGAATTCAACAAGTGTTCACTCAACACTTAATATACAATTTACCGGCATCTAAAAGGCCCACCAACAGTAGTTTTTGATACACATATACCCCTTTACCGTTGTGACACCCATGGTGGAGTTTTCGGTACACATAAACCCCTCAACACCACTCATCGGCTAGATGTATAGCCCACTAACAAGAGTTTTCGGAATACAAATTAAAACCCCTCAACCGTTAGGGTACTTGGATGGAGTTTTTGGTACTCTAGATCTAAACCCCTCAACATCCAAGGCAATTTTTTATAGTGCACTATCAATCCTATGGCCGACCAATTATATCCAATGACATTCCCAAAACCTTTTCATACCATCACTTGCTAATATAATTCGTTTCGTTAACATTAACTCACTCTTTCTATATGCATCAATTAAATCCATTTATCCAATGCATCACCCATGCATTTATCAATGTTCAAAACATTATCAAAACATGAATTACCTCCAAATGCATCATCATCATCATTATGTAATCATTTTCCAGCATTAAACCATGCACAAATCATGCATATACAGGGAGTAATCAAGTTATCAAAACAAGTGCATCAAAATCAATTTGCCAAACTGAAATCGAGAGAGAAGTCATCATTTACTTACTCTGAGCTTAGACCAGCGTTTCAAGCTTGATCTAAACCCCCAAATACAATTTCCAAACCTTTGAAAAGCTTCAAAACACGTTTTCACTCACCGACACGTAAAACCTCGCTTGCTGATACAATAAACACGCCTCAAAGATTCTGAAACGTCCGTTCAAGCTTGATGACCAACCTCCCATATTTTAACCATCACAAAACAGAGGCTCTAACGCATAAAAATGCATTCACAACCCATCAACATCAAATTGCAACAAACCTCATCAAATTCTCAAACAATTACCCTTCCACACTAACCGAAAACATCATCAAATGACTCACAAACTTTGCCCAGCCACAACCTAAGGATCTCATCTATCAATTAACATCCAAAACACATTAACATCATCCTTATAGCTCTAGCATTCAATAAACACCCACAACTCCTCAAAACTCATAACTAACAACCTAGCAAATTAGAGATTCATATAATTTTGGGATCCAATGTCAAAACCCGCTTAATAACATTATAAAACATCAAAATCACATTCCAATACAATAAAAAACATAATAGATCAGATCCAATTCAAAATCTCATCAATTTCCACAATTAAACCTCAATTAAACCAATTATTTCCACCATAATCATAATAACCCACTAGAAAACACATGTAAAGGACCAATAACTTGGGAATTTTAGTAAAAAAAACCTTGTATTAGAGGAGAAGGATGAACCTCATCTCTAATTGATGACTTTTCCCCTTAATTAGATGGATTTGCACAAGAAAATAATAAGATTTGATAGGAAAATAATTATAAAACCACTTGAAATTAAAAGATTAATTAAAATAAGATTTTACCTAAAGATTTTGAAGAAGGAAAAAATGTTTAGCTTGAGAGAATTGGAAAGAAAGTCAGAAAAGTTAGTTACGTCAAATTTATTTTAAACTTTAATTATCCAATTAATTCTCCAAGCCTATTTATTGCATTTTAAAATCATTTAAAGTAGCCAAATTAAAGGAAAAATTCTGATATTAGACTTTGGGTAAATAGCTCCTTAAAAATTCAAAGTTTTGACCCTTTGCATCTTAGTCACTAGAAAAACAAATTTTACAAACTTTATATTTTTGGTCACTACCCAAAATGTCTTACTTCCAAAACTCATTTTCCAAAATTGATTTCACCATATATCTTTATATATCAAATAAAGATTTTAAAACATTTTCTCCTATTTTTAACTCCTTTAAAAATATTTATTATGAATTAATCCCGAAAATGACTCGAATCTTTTACTTCGGTTCCTCGAACCGTCTATCTGACCTAATTAACATCTAGGCTCAAAACTAGGGTGTTACAACTCTCCCCCTTAATAAATTGTCCTCTAAATTTAACCAGCAAAAAAGATGAGGAAACTACTCCACCATCTCCGACTTATTCTCCCATGTGAACTCCTAAACACCGCTATATTACCACAACACCTTGACAAGCTTACCTATCACTTCACTTGCTACGGGAATCCAAGATTCCAAAAGCTCTTAATCACCACACATATCCAAGATTCCAAAAGCTCTTCATCACCACACATATCCAACATAACTCAACATTCTTTACAATCACAACTTGCAATGGATCCGACTGTCACCTCCGCAACACTGATACATAAAACACATCATGAATTCCTCCAACTTGGGAGATAACCTCAACCAATAAGCCACTGAACCTTCACATTCCTATACCACACCCGATTTAACAAACTCCAAAATCAAACTTCTTTGCGCCTAAAGCGCATCACCTTCTCCAAGGCAAAACCTTCATGAGCGCACACATGGCAATGATACACACAACTTCCCTAGGCTTCAATTCCGCATAGAATTCCTGATTATCCAAAGCTACATTCAAATAGTCACACTTAAGCTTCACTAGCTCATGGGTATTTATCAACACATCAAATGAGGAAACACCCTCCTTACCATCCTCAGCCCAACACAACATATACAACATTCCTTACCGCTCAATGCCTCAAACGGCGCAACTGTGAACACGCCCAGAACTATTATTACAAGCAAATTCAACCAAAGACAACTGTCTCCCCCAAGTTCTTGGAGACTCAACTCACAACCTCTCAACATAACCTCCAAAACCTAGATAGCACACTTTGACTAACCACCCGACCAAAAATGATATAAAAGCTACAAGGTAACCGAGTACCCAAAGCTTAACGCAGGCACTCTCCAACCCTGATAAAGACACGAATTTCTATCCCAAACCATAGACTTAAACACTCAATGCACCCTTCGCAACCCGGTTAATGATCACCCAAAAGGAAACCATTTTCAGTTGACGTAAAGGCAACCCTAACACAAATCTATGCTGAACCTTTTCCCCTTCCATTCTAAAATCTTCAGCAATTGCAACAACTCAGAAGAAAATTGATGCTTAGCCTTAATGCACTGACAACCCATACACTTAGCTACAAAATCTACAACATCATTTCCTAAAACATCCAGTAGTATTTTTCTTCCAACCATCAAAACATCACTGTACCACTCAGATGCAAGACAACAGAACTAGAATGGACTTCAGTCAGAATAGTATGCCTCAACTCGACATCTTTAAGCACAACTATCCAACTCTCGAGCTTAAACACCACCATCATTAACAGGAAAACTGATGATCTCCCCTTTACCATAACCTTAACATACATCACCAACGCACTATCAAGGTTTGTTCCACCTTACCCAACCACCACTTTTTCTACCAAGGTTGTTCCCCAACTTCGACCCTCACTCATTCGGCCATTCAACTCAAAATACTTCTTACTGCTCCACTCCTTACATAACAACAACCATCTCGAGCTCTGAAGACCTTAACAACTACATTCACTTATCACCTAGAACCCACTATCATACAACCCAAACTATAGCTCTAACAAACCTCCTCACCCTTTGATTCCATAAAGCACGATCGCCAAAACACTAAGAACCCAGAGAACCTTATACAAAGTAACCTCCCAGCGAACCAACTTATACCATCACTACACTAATTCCCAGAAACTCATCCGTAAGTGTGGACACATGTATGCATGATTACTTACATGCTCCCAATGATGCCTATGTATATGAATGCAAAACCACTAATGTCATGCCACGTACATGCATGAACTAACATATTTAAGTTTATACATATAAGTACGTATGTATTATGCATAATAAACCATCCACACTTACTGATAATATCCCCAGAACTGACATTCATACCCACTTGTCTACTTCAAATCTAACTACCTAAAAACATCCACCCACCTGGCTCTGAAGGTTTCACAACCAACCTTCGGTCACCGGGCAAAAGCCTTCATGGTTCCTCTAAACAAGAGTGTACCACCACACTGTAATGCCCCAAATTATGACTTAGAATTTTTAATGTGATTCTATTGTAACTCAAATTAATTGATATGTTCTTAAAGATAAGCAAATTGTGAAAAAATAGGACTCAATCAAAAATTTGACAAGATTAAGAGTCACATTATAAGAACCTAATAGTAAATAATGTAAACATTTGATTTTGCATGTAAAGTAAATAATTACCTAAGGACTAAGACACTTGTCTTAAAAAAATTGACACTTGTGTGTGAGGGGGATATGGGGACCGACAATTGGGAGGGAATAATATACAAGCTTGCATAATCTTCTTCCTCCTTTGCCATGGCCGAATCTCCATATGAGTGATAGAGAAAGAGAGAGTTAATTGGATCTAGTTAATCATCTTCTTACACCTTGATCGGTTAATTGAGGAGAAAGTAAGTGTCAATTCCCTTCCCTTAAAATAATTGATGATTTGAGGATTCGTGAGAATTATGTATTCTTGATGTTATTTGATTCTTAGAAATTTTAATCTATGATTCAGAATTGGTAATTAATGAATTCATGATCTTGTGAAGTTGTGATATAGTTAGAATGTTAAATTACTTGGTGTTAATCTTTGATTGAGTGAATAACTGAATTGGAAATGGGATGATAAAGCTTGACACAAAAATTTGAATGTTTACAACATGTGTGTGAATAGTTACAAATCGGGACTATTTTGAGATATATGTAAATATGAGAACTTAATTGAGCTGTTATTTATACATGTATAAGTTTGTGGAACTACTTTGAAAGAATAAAAGAGTACCCAAATGAATTGATCTGTTTTGGTTTGTATATTTGTGAATGTGAAGTGAATTAGAGTTGTTTTGATAAACTTGAAATAATAAGGGACTGTTTTGCAATTGTATTAAATTGCTGGATTGTTTTGTGAGTAAATAGATGAGAATATACGTATATTAAGGACTATTTTGTAATGGTATGGAAGTTTATGAGTTGTTCGTAAGTACATATATGTAAAAATACAAGTTATGGACTATTTGAAATGATTTGTATATATATGTATATGTATATGTATATGTATATGTATATGTATATGTATATGTATATGTATATGTATATGTATATGTATATGTATATGTATATGTATATGTATATGTATATGTATATGTTAAATGGATTGTTGAGTGAAAATATATTTTTCTAGGGAATGTTATGTATATGAATAAATATAAATGGACTGTTTTGACATCATGTGGATTGCTTTGGCTAGATAAGAGGAAAATATGGGGCTGTTTTATGTAGACATTGTGTACTTGGGTGTTTGAAACTATTTTGTGTAAATTTAATGACCAATTGAGTTGTTTTACAAAGTGATAAATTGTTAAGGTCTGATCTAACACATGAATGTATTCTTGATATGTTTAGACCAAGAAAGAATTGAAGGGATAAGGTCTAGTAGAGCAAAGCGTAGATAAACGAAAGGGGAATTTTAGCTCGGAAGCGAAACTAGCTGGAATAAATCAGTGAGTGTAGTTTAAAGTCTCGGGATAGGTTAGAAACCTTCCCGAGCATTTCATGTTGTTCAATTACATTATTATGACTTGAAACTTGTTATGCATAAAAAGAGCTTGGAACGGAGGTAAGTATCTGAATGTTTGGCATGATGTATTATGTTTCACTTGAACCATTGATATACTCATAAGATGACATAAATAGCTTACAAATAATTTCTTAAAAGAAACCTTGCTATGTTATCATTTGATTTATAAATAAGTATGAATAGAATATTATACATGAACTATGTATGTGATTGAAATGGTAAGATACAAGTTTTATTGTGTGGTTAGGATCTTGGAGTTATGTTCATCCTTGAGATGGACAAGCTATGTGTTCGAATACCTATTTCATGATAGGTTTTATGTGCATTTGTAACTATGGTTACAATAGAAGACTATATATATGTATGTGGCTTATATGTGATAATAATCCTTATTATGATATCCGTTGAACAAGAGAAATGATACAACGAGAAAGTTACATGAAGTAAATACATGTTTAATACGAAAGAGGCATTATGCTTATGGATATGATATCCTAATAAGGAGCTATGCTCACTCTGTTCTAATAAGATAAGAAAAAAAAATGTGGAAGCCTTGGTCTCGAGTCAGTCTTAATTATCAAATTAATGAGGATATTTCAAAATATTTGTAACTATGGTTACCCATGATATTTCAAAATATTTGTAACTATGGTTACCCATGATACTTTCGAAATTTCATTTGATATAAATTTTATCAAGATTTATGAAGATTTGATTATGTTCTTGAAGAGATAGAAAATAGGGTTTCATGTTCCATGTTTAGATTGAAGTTTGAACTATGCAAATTTAGTGTTGTCAAGATGAAATCAAGCTTAGATTGTGATTAATTTCATGTTTAAGGATTAAAACCCCTAACCATAGAATTTGAGATTTTATTTAGGGTTTTGAAAGTGATGATGAAAATGAAAGATTGATGATATTAGAAGCTTGATTTTGATGCTTGAATGAAAAATCCTCAACTAGTCCAATAAGTGACTATTTTGGCATGCTTGGTAAATTAGGGAAAATATTGTGAAAATTATCCTAGTGATGGATTTGAAGAGATTATGAATTTAGAAGCTTGATTATGGCATTTGGACTAAAATAAAGTCCGTGAAAAGTTTAGACACCCAAATTTGGCAAGTAGGAATAAATTGTGGATTTAAATGTTAATTCTTGGACATGAAGAATATATGTTGAAAAATTTATTTAAGCATGTTAGAATGTTGTTTGGGTGAAAAATGAGCCTAGAGAAGCCAAGTGACCAATTCGGCCACATGGAAGAATAATGGGAAAATTTTATGAAAATTATGATTATGAGATTTTATGAATCGAATATGTTGTATGGAGTTAGAATTAAAATTATAATACATAGGGACCAATTTGGCAAGCTTCAAAGTTAAGGGACCGAATCTGAATTTTATAAAATTGGAGTGTATTTATGTAATTAATGATGTTGGAGATGTGAAATTGATGTTAGAATGCTAAACCGATGTTGAATCGAATTAGTGACCATTTTGACAATTTGTCAAAATCAAATGACCAAATAGGAAAATGAATTCTTGGATGGGGATTAAATATGATTTTTTAGATAAAATAATAGAATTAAGGTAGTAATGTTGATTTGAGGACAAAATTGCAAAGTTAAGAAGTTTGAATCCTTACCTTTGCATTTTAGTGAGTATTTTGGCAAAGAAAGAAAATTGGAGAGAATTATTTTGAATAACTATTGATGAAGAAGATGATGAATTGGTGGTTTGAAGTAAGTAATGAGACTAAATTGACAAGTAGAAAAATTAGAAGAAGTTAGTATAAATTAGAAGTTAATTATGGAAATTTTTATGTTAAATGATTAGATAGCTTGATTGAAATTTTGTTAGAAACGAATCTAAGAAATGTTTGTTTATATTTATGTGGATAATGAAATCTAATCCGAATCAAAGAAGATTCGAGGTACTATGAAGGAAAGGATCGAGTAGAATTTAGTGAGGCATGCTAATAAATGGCCCAGGTGAGTGTAATTTTTATTTATTTATTATATATACGAGATGGATGAATGCATTTTTATCTGTTTATATATATTTGATGTGAAGAAGACTTGCAATCAGTCAACTTTGATAATAATGAAAATGTATGTTGATCAGGGAAATATTAAATAGCATATGTGATACATGGATTTAGCATAATAATTTATTTGAGATAAATCAGATTATAGATTTTGGGTACGAAATGTTCATTACCGAATTATGGTTGATAGTATTGATGAATTGGATAATGAAGGTGAAAGTATTATATTGTTATGCCGAAGTACTAATGAGACAATCTAGGCACTACGATGCTGAGATAATGTAGGCACTACGGTGCTGAGACAATGTAGGCACTACGGTGCTGAGATAGACACTAAGGTGTTGTGCGAGAAACAAAGGGCATCCTCAAGTACGTACTCATCTCAATCACTTCGACGATGCATATGCTATGGTGTTGTAGACACTGCGGTGTTGTGATGACTCGCGTACTGTGGCATCACATGATTCTGTACTTTGTACTATATTAGAGAATATGATAAGCAAATGATTGCATGATGAAAGGGGAAGAATTGTAATACCCCAAAATTTTCTATGTTGATTAAGGGTCATTTAGTACTAAGATAAGGGCTTAGAAGCTTACTTAGTGACTAAAATGATAAAAATGCAAAAGTTAGGATTTTCTCAATTTTGGATTGTAGAAAAGAAATTTTTGAGGTTTTAAGGTGTCATGTGATAAGGAACGAGTAAAATAGGATACTCGCAAAATTTGGTTAAAATCCAAGGAAAATTTGAATGCGAATTCAAGGTTATAGTTTAGTGACAAAATGATAAGTTTTTAAAACTTGGGTGGTACAAGTTGAAATATGAAAAGTTAAAGGACCAAAGTTGTAATTTCCCAAAATTTAGGTGTTTTATTTCATAAATAGATTGAGCACCCATTGGTGTGGATCGAATGAGGAATTACTGGTTTGATCCAATATTTCGATTATTGGGAAATCACAGTCAAAGTTTAAGTGGAATTTGGACACCTAGGTCAAACTGAAAAATTATGAAATTTTACCATATGATAGAGAAAGGTTATAAAAGTCATTCCAAGTGTTGGAAATATTTTAGTTCAATTAAGGATAATCCTATAATTATTTTGATTAAGGAATTTAATTAGTAACCGATAAAATTCTTGACATTTATCGGTAAATCGGATCAAGCTAAATTTTCAGAGATGATTCCGTAGACTTTGGAAGAGTTATAACATATTATTTTATGAATATTTGGAGAATTTATCAGTAATTATTTTGTCATGTACATAGATTAAATAGATCATGGAGAAAAATCTGATGTAGATCCTGGGAATAAAAATGCAGTATAAGATATCGAATTTCGATTGAATTGCAAAGTTAAGCATGCACAAGGCATAGGATGGGTGACCTATTGGGAAGGTCTTATGTCAGTACTTGAGACTAATAAAAAGGAATCAGTTCGAGTTAATATTATTCATATGGATATCTGATAAAGAATTATTAAGAGAATTTTTATCCGATAAAGATTTTGGGTAAAATTATCAGTATATTAGACTGAGTCAAAATTTTAAGTTTGACTTCATAAATATGGAATATTTTATTTGGTAATATTATTTATTTTTCAGATATGGAAATAAGGAATTTTTAGAATTTATTTGATAGCCCGGTGAAGGGGAATCGCAGAAGAAGTAGTAAGTGAATATCGGGAAATCGGATCGAATCAAAATTTTAGAGGCTGCACCGTAAGTCATGGAAAATTCATAAAATATTGTTTTATGAATAAATTATTAATTGGTGCATTGTGATCTAACTAGAATAGTTGGATTTTTACAAAATGGCAAAATTAGTGATTTAAGTAACTAGTTTTGGTAATTTGGCCACAATGGCAATTTTGAAATATTTTGAAAGTATCATGGGTAATATGGTAATTTCCCATGTGAAAGCGTTACTCTAGTTTGGTTAGAGTTGAATGGAATTTGGTTGGAATTGAACTAGAATGGTAACTTGTAAATTATGATTCAGTTGGAGGTTAATTTTGGAAAAAGGACTAAATTGAATAAAAAATCAATTTATTATTACATGTGGCATAAATTAAAAAAAGATGAACAAAAATGTTCATCTTCCTCCTCTTGAATTCGAAATAATAGAGAAAAATGGGGGGGAAATACACAAAAATTTTTCCTAGGCATTTTGAAGGCTTCTGAACAAGATTCAAAGTATGTTTTTGATAGAAAGTTGATCTATTTTCAATTCTCTTTCATTTGATAGTAATTTTATAAACATTTATGAAGATTTGATTATGTTCTTGAAGAGATAGAAAATAAGGTTTCATGTTCCATGTTTAGATTGAAGCTTGAACTATGCAAATTTAGTGTTGTAGAGATGAAATCAAGCTTAGATTGTGATTAATTTCATGTTTAAGTATTAAAACCCCTAACCCTAGAATTTGGGATTTTATTTAGGGTTTTGAAATTGATGATGAAAATGAAAGATTGATGATATTAGAAGCTTGATTTTGATGCTAGAATGAAAAATCCTCAACTAGTCCTTTAAGTGACTATTTTGGCATGCTTGGTAAATTAGGGAAAATATTGTGAAAATTATCCTAGTGATGGATTTGAAGAGATTATGAATTTAGAAGCTTGATTATGGCATTTGGAGTAAAATAAAGTCCGTGAAAAGTTTAGACACCCAAATTTGACAAGTAGGAATAAATTGGGGATTTAAACGTTAATTCTTGGAAATAAAGAATATATATTGGAAAATTTATTTAAGCATGTTAGAATGTTGTTTGGATGAAAAATGAGCCTAGAGAAGCCAAGTGACCAATTCGGCCACATGGAAGAATAATGGGAAAATTTTATGAAAACTATGATTATGAGATTTTATGAATCGAATATGTTGTATGAAGTTAGAATTAAAATTAGAATACATAGGGACCAATTCAGCAAGCTTCAAAGTTAAGGGGCTGAATATGAATTTTATGCAATTGGAGTGTATTTATGTAATTAATGATGTCGGAGATGTGAAATTGATGTTAGAATGCTAAACCGATGTTGAATCGAAATAGTGACCATTTTGACAATTTGTCAAAATCAAGTGACCAAATAGGAAAATGAATTTTTGATGGGGTTTAAATCTGAATTTTTAGATAAAATAATAGAATTAAGGTAGTAATGTTGATTTGAGGACTAAATTGCAAAGTTAAGAAGTTTGAATCCTTACCTTTGCATTTTAGTGACTATTTTGGCAAAGAAAGAAAATTAGAGAGAACTATTTTGAATAACTATTTGATGAAGAAGATGATGAATTGATGGTTTGAAGTAAGTAATGGGACTAAATTGACATGTATAAAAATAAGAAGAAGTTAGTATAAATTAGAAGTTAATTATGGAATTTTTTATGTTAAATGATTAGATAGCTTGATTGAAATTTTGTTAGAAATGAATCTAAGAAATGTTTGTTTATATTTATGTGGATAATGAAATCAAATCCGAATCAAAGAAGATTCGAGGTACTATGAAGGAAAGGATCGAGTAGAATTTAGTGAGACATGCTAATAAATGACCCAAGTGAGTGTAATTTTTATTTATTTATTATATATGCGAGATGAATGAATGCATTTTTATCTGTTTATATATATATGATGTGAAGAAGACTTGCAATCAGTCAACTTTGATAATAATGAAAATGTATGTTGATCACAAAAATATTAAATAGCATATGTGATACATGGATTTAGCATAATAATTTATTTGAGATAAATCGGATTATAGATTTTGGGTATGAAATGTTCATTATCGAATTATGGTTGATAGTATTGACGAATTGGATATTGAAGGTGAAAGTATTATATTGTTATGCCCAAGTACTAATGAGACAATGTAGGCACTACGATGTTGAGAAAATGTAGGCACTACGGTGTTGAGACAATGTAGGCACTACGGTGCTGAGATAATGTAGGCACTACGGTGCTAAGATAGACACTAAGGTGTTGTGCGAGGAACAAAGGGCGTCCTCAAGTACGTACTCATCTCAATAGCTTCGGCGATGCAGATGCTACGGTGTTGTAGACACTATGTTGTTGTGATGACTCGCGTACTATGGTATCACATGATTTTGTACTTTGGACTATATTAGAGAATATAATATGCAAATGATTGCATGATGAAAGTATGACTATATTAGAGAATATGATATGCAAATGATTGCGTAATGAAAGCATGACTACTTGATGATCATGAACCATTGATATCAGGATTCATAAGATAGTCCTGATATATGATTATTCCTGCATTATAGATGGCATGATTTTATACTTTGGCTATAATACTTGAAATGCAGGTATGCAATTAGTTAAGCTAAAAAGCTTAATGTACACAAGAATGATAAGATAGATGGAATCCTATGATTTGAATATTATATTGGTTAAATAAATTATACATGCAAGGTAGTTCTATACATGTTTAAAATGTTATCAACTGCAATTGGAAATCGCTTGCCAATCTGCAGAGCTGTGTTATTATAATCATTGTTTTACATTATTATGATTATGCCTCATTAAGTTACATTTAACGTGTGTTTTGTATCACATGTAGGTACTTTTGAATAGATAGCAGAGGAGGAGCTGCAATCATTGAATCAAGTTAGTCGGTATTATCAGTAAGTATCACCACATCCTAGTATAGTAGGGCATGTATAGATGTAAAATACTATTTTGCATGATTTAGAAGCATGTCTTAGTTTGAGGAATTAATAATATTAGAAAAGATACTTCAAATGATTTTAAACTTAGTTGGTTGATTATCGCGTAGCGATTTTAAAATCAAGAAAGGGCCTAGACAGTCGACATAGTTTTCACCCTAAATTATATTTTCATTTTAATAACTGCTTAAAGTATTTTATAAACCAATTCAGGGTCAAAACTAGGTGACTCTAGACAGATTTGTAATTTAATGAAAATCGTGAAAGGGTTTTTTAATCAAACTAGTTTTGCATATAAAAAAATTTCAAGTCTGGAAATCAGTGTAAAACTAGTTAGTAACATCTTTAATGTGTATTCAAATATCGAATATACGTTAAGGGTGTTACAAGAATGCTAAGAATTAATGGTTAAAGTACTTTGGTTATTGAATGTATTTTTGTTTGTACATAAAATAAAGTTGAGCATAGATCTAGCCATCAGCTAAAGTTTTAATGTACCCTGATTTCTGGATGCATGTTATGTTGTGAAAGTTCTTTGATATCATATCTTTGTTGGATATTTGTTCTGTAACACTTCTTATACTGGTTTTTTTCTAGACCAGGTATGGGGTGTTTCAATTTGGTATCAGAGCTTAGGTTTATTTGATTCTCGAACTAAATCGAGACTCGTTGCATCATCATAAGTTAATGTGCCACCTAGGAGTTAAATTTGACCAAAGTACTTGTGATATGTGATTGATAAAAGCTCTTTTCCATGTTAGTAGTTTAAATTAAGGTCAGAAATGTATTTTGTTTGGGTAAGTGTTATGTTTGGATATATAAGAAATCCTTCGAATCAAATTCTGTGGAAATTCAAGGACGAATTTCTTTTAAAAGTGGGGAGAATTGTAATGCCCCAAATTATGACTTAGAATTTTTAATGTGATTCTATTGTAACTCGAATTAATTGATATGTTCTTAAAGATAAACAAATTGTGAAAAAATAGGACTCAATCGAAAATTTGACAAGATTAAGAGTCACATTATAAGAACCTAATAGTAAATAATGTAAACATTTGATTTTGCATGTAAAGTAAATAATTACCTAAGGAATAAGACACCTGTCTTAAAAAAATTGACACTTGTGTGAGAGAGGGATATGTGGATCGACATTTGGGAGGGAATAATATACAAGCTTGCATCATCTTCTTCCTCCCTTGCCATGGCCGAATCTCCATCCAAGTGAGAGAGAGAGAGAGAGTTAGTTAGTTAGATCCAGTTATCATCTTCTTACACCTTGTTTGGTTAATTGAGGAGAAAGTAAGTATCAATTTCCTTCCCTTAAAATAATTGATGAATTGAGGATTTGTGAGAATTATGTATTCTTGATGTTATTTGATTCCTAGAAAGTTTAATCTATGATTCAGAATTGGTAATTAATGAATTCATGATCTTGTGAAGTTGTGATATAGTTAGAATGTTAAATTACTTGGTGTTAATCTTTGATTGAGTGAATAGCTGAATTGGAAATGGGATGATAAAGCTTGACACGAGAAATTGAATGTTTACAACATGTGTGTGAATAGTTAAAAATCAGGACTATTTTAAGATATATGTAAAAATGAGAACTTAATTGGGCTGTTATTTATACATGTATAAGTTTTTGGAACTATTTTGAAAGAATAAAAGAGTACTCGACTGAATTGATCTGTTTTGGTTTGTATATTTGTGAATGTGAAGTGAATTGCAGTTGTTTTGATAAACTTGAAAGAATAAGGGACTGTTTTGCAATTGTATTAAATTGTTGGATTGTTTTGTGAGTAAATAGATGAGAATATACGTATATTAAGGACTATTTTGTACTGGTATGGAAGTTTATGAGTTGTTCGTAAGTACATATATGTAAACATACAAGTTATGGACTGTTTGCAATGATATATATATGTATATATGTTAAATGGATTGTTGAGTGAAAATATATTTTTCTAGGGAATGTTATGTATATGAATAAATATAAATGGACTATTTTGACATCATGTGGATTGCTTTGGCTAGATAAGAGGAAAATATGGGGCTATTTTATGTAGACATTGTGTACTTGGGTGTTTGAAACTGTTTTGTGTAAATTTAATGACCAATTGAGTTGTTTTACAAAGTGATTAATTGTTAAGGTCTGATCTAACACATGAATGTATTCTTGATATGTTTAGACCAAGAAAGAATTGAAGGGATAAGGTCTAGTAGATCAAAGCGTAGATAAACAAAGCGGAATTTTAGCTCGGAAGCGAAACTAGCTGGAATAAATCAGTGAGTGTAGTTTAAAGTCTCGGGATAGGTTAGAAACCTTCCTGAGCATTTCATGCTGTTCAATTACATTATTATGACTTGAAACTTGTTATGCATAAAAGGAGCTTGGAACGGTGGTAAGTATCTAAATGTTTGGCATGATGTATTATGTTTCACTTGAACCATTGATATGCTCATAAGATGACATAAATAGCTTGCGCATAATTTCTTAAAAGAAACCTTGATATGTTATCATTTGATTTATAAATAAGTATGAATAGAATATTATACATGAACTATGTATGTGATTGAAATGGTAAGATACAAGTTTTATTGTGTGGTTAGGATCTTGGAGTTATGTTCATCCTTGAGATAGACAAGCTATGTGTTCGAATACCTATTTTATGATAGGTTTTATGTGCATTTGTAACTATGGTTACAATAAAAGACTATATATATGTATGTGGCTTATATGTGATAATAATCTTTATTATGATATCCTTTAAATAAGAGAAATGATACAACGAGAAAGTTACATGAAGTAAATACATGTTTAATACGAAAGAGGCATTATGCTTATGGATATGATATCCTGATAAGGAGCTATGCTCACTCTGTTCTAATAAGATAAGAAAAAAACTGTGGAATCCTTAATCTCGAGTTAGTCTTAGGTATAGTTGGCATGCTATAGAGTTCATAGAGCTCGTGTTTGGGGAGGACTACGGTCCTTATTTGGCAACAGTAGGAGGGAAGTTTTGTGGTCATTTGGCGACAGTAGGAAGGATTGACCGGTACTGCGAGTACTATTTTTTGGGAGACGGTTGGTTGGGGATTCGTGTACCTAGGTTGTTACTTTATTCTCAAGGCTATGATAAAAACAAAATGATTAATTTACAAGTTAAACTTACGAATTATCATGATAACTTACATGATAAGTAATTATGTTTATAAGGTGCCATGTTAGATATCTATGTGATAATTTCCTATGTTAAGATATGTTACTCCTGATAACTTACATGATAAGTAATTATGTTTATAAGATGCCATGTTCGATATCTATGTAATAAGTGCCTATGTTAAGCTATGTTATGTTTGATAACTTACGAGATAAGTAACGAAACCAAGCAAGTTTATAGTTAAATTAGTGAATCGTGGCAATGATTTGCACAATAAATAAAGTGTATACCTTGAATGTTAAATGCCCTACTTTGGTAAACTGATACACTTCAGATGAATGTGTTTATATGCTTGCAATTTGAGTATTGAATGTCCCTTTCAGTGATTAAATATGTTTGGAAATGTACTTACATACTTGCAATTGATTAGAATGCTTAAATGGTCATACTTGTGATTTACTTAAATACTAAAATAGTTATGATTGTTCGAACACTTATACATTTTGTACCTTATATTCTAAGTAAAGGTAAAACAATGAAATTTGTAATTCAAACTAATATATTAAGTTTGATATCTTAATTGATATGTAATTCATGACCTTGATATGCTATGTTGATATCTAAATTGATATGTAAATCATGACTTTGATATGCTATGTTGATATCAAAATTGATATGTAACTCATGACTTTGATAGGCTATGTTGATATCTTAATTGATATGTAACTCATGACCTTGATATGCTATGTTGATATCTTAATTGATATGTAATTCATGACCCTGATATGCTATGTTGATATCTAAATTGATATGTAACTCATGACTTTGATATGCTATGTTAATATCTAAATTGATATGTAACTCATGACTTTGATATGCTATGTTGATATCTAAATTGATATGTAATTCATGACCTTGATATGTGTAAAACCTATGTTTGATTTTGATATAACAAAGTGTTTAAGGACTAATTTGTAAAAGAAAATAAATTTTTAAGTACTCAAAAGTCTCACAAAATGACAAACAAAAGTTTTCCAAAGTTATAAACTTAAACCCAAAAATTTTCTAAGTGTTTCAAGCCAAAAATACACAAATACGCCCAGGCGTATCGATACACCCCTTGGTGTTTCGATATAGTTTTTAGCTACTGGAATTTTTTTTTGCAAAACGTACTGATACGGCTTAGCCTGTTTAGATACACCTTCATCTAGGTAAACATTTTAAGCGCAATGTTTCGATACAGATCACACCCGTTTCGATACGGTTTGAAATCTGGTTTTAAGAAATTTACACTCGTACCGATATGGTACACTATGTTTCGATACGGTTTGAATTATGGTTTCAAGAAATTTCAAAATGTACCGATACGGTTAACCCGTACCGATACTATTTGTCAATATCTTCAAAGATCTTTCAATTAAAATTTTCAACCGTTGTTTGTCAGTTATTGGAATCCTCAAACTTTAAATTTCGGTTAACCCGTACCGATACACCCCTATGCGTATCGATACACTTTTTAATCCAAGATTCTAGTGAGCAAAATTCGTATTGATACGGCCTTGCCATTTCAATATGCCCCCATTTTAACACTATGATCATTTCGATACGTCTTCATGCGTATCGATATGACTTGTACAACGGCTATGTTTTTGTTGAAACAAGTATTGATACGGGCCTTCGTGTGCCGATACGGGCCTTCACCAAACAACATTTATTGCGGGAAAAATGGTCCCCAACGGCTCTATTGATGACTTCAACCACCCAAACATCTAGAATTCAATAAGGGGGTATAAATACAAGTCTCCAATGCTACAACAACAACTAATGAACTTAGATTGAACAACATTCAAGTACTCAAGCAAAAATCAAGCCCTTATGCTCCTAGAGTCAAATCCTTGTACCCAACTTGTGTTCTTCATTGTAATCTTTTATTTCAAGTTTGGGGTTAAGTGATCTTGTAATTTTGGGCAAATATCCACCTTGTGAGGTTATTTTATTTTTGTCATTATCTTTTTTGTACAAGAGTGAATCTTGATCAAGCTTTGGGTAGAAAGCTTTGATCCTTTGTAACGGTTGCCTCCTTAGCCTAGAAAAGGAGAAGATTTCATAGTGAAATTGGTTAAAATCCTTAGTATGAAGCTAAGGTAGTGGACGTAGACCTTGTTAGATGGTTGAACCACTATAAATCATTGTGTCCCATTCTCTATCCTTTTCATTTGCTTCCAAAAATTTTAAATTGCCAATTCACCCCCTCTTGGCCACTTTCAGTGTTGATTGATTATCCTAACAATTGGTATCAGAGCAACACTCAACTGAAGGTCTAACAATCGTTGAGGCGATCCTAGAAGGTGACTCAATCAACCGACATATCAGCCATGGCTTCTACTTTCGGAAACATGTATGAGTCTCAATCCATCACTAGACCTCCCTTCTTCAATGGAGACAACTATCCATATTGGAAGAATCGAATGAGGTTGTTTATCAAATCCAACGATTATCTCCTATGGGATGTGATCAAAGACGGACCATCAATTCTAATGAAGCAAGAAGGAGAGAGACAAGTTCCCAAGGCCAAGCATGAAATGACGGATGAAGAACGAAAGAAGCTGCAAATAAATGATAAGGCCTTGCACATGCTCTTTTGTGCACTTAGACCCGACGAATACGTGAAGATGTCCTCATGTACGAGTGCAAAGGAGGTGTGGGACAAGCTAGAGACCACCTATGAAGGTACCAACGATGTAAAGGATACCAAGATTGGACTCCTAATCTAAGCTACATAAATTTTAAGATGGAGCGCGATGAGAGTGTCACAAAGATGTTCGATTGCTTCTCCATCATTGTAAATGGTCTCAAGGGATTCGGAGAAGTCATTCCCGAAGACAAGCTTGTTTGAAAGCTCTTATATTCTCTTCCTGAGTCATGGGATGGGAAGAGGACGACCATCATCGAGGCAAAGGACTTGAAGACCTTGAAGCCTGATGCTCTTGTAGGTTCTCTCCTAACTCATGAGATCATGAAGCAAGGAAGAGAAGAAGAAAAGAAAAGAGAAGAAGGTTGAGAAGAAAGAAGTAGAAAAGAAGAAACTTAGAATTGCTCTCAAAGCCTCACAAGAAGAGAGTGATTCAAGCGAGGAGGAAGATGAAGAGTTGGTATGCTATCTAAACGATTCACTCGGCTCATGAGATCCAATCGGAGAAGGAAGTTCAATAGAAGAAAGGATTTCAAGAGTAAGAGCAAGGAAGAAGAAAAGGATCCTATTGTGTGCTATGAATGTAAGAAGCCAGGACACATTAAGATCGATTGTCCTCAACTCAAGAAGAAGGGCTTTAAGAAGAAAAAGAAGCACAAGGCCCATATTGCCACTTGGAGCGATGAAGAGTCTTCAAGTGATGAGGAGCAAGCGGTGGCTAACCTTTTTCTCATGGCCTTGGAGGAGAATCCTAAGGTAACCTCTAACTCATTAAATGATTCCACTTATGATGAATTATTTGAAGATTTTAATGAGTTACAAGAGGCTTATGACGAATTCGTTGAAAAATATAAGGAACCCATTTAAAAATAAGAAAACTATCCTTGATTTGAAAAACCAAAATGATTCCTTATCTAAAACCAATTCAGAACTCGAAAAGAAGGTTAGTGATTTAAAAGATAATCAAAAATATTTTGAACAAGAAAATGTTGATTTAAATAACCTTCTTTCCAAATTAAAGGATCATTACCTCAAGGAGGTAAATGATCTCAAAGCTTCCTTAAACAATGTTGAGAAATAAAATTTTGAAAAAGGACAATCTTCAAAACCGAACTATGTTAAAAGGAACTTTGGCAACCACAAACAAAGAGGCTTCCAAAGGACCTCTAGAGGTAAGAGAATTAGAAGTGTTTGGGTTCCTAAGGAACTTGTCACTTCTAACAATCTTAAGGCTATTGCATCTTGGATTCCCAAGGGGACCAAGTATTTGGGAGCTAATACTCATGGACCCAAAATGATTTGGGTACCAAAAATCAAGAATTAATCTTTGTTTGTAGGGGGAGCATTGCTACAAGGCCAAAGCTTCAAGTGCAAATTCGTGGTTCCTTGATAGTGGATGCTCAAGACATATGACTAGCGAAAAGAGTAGATTCGTGGAACTTGAACTAAAAATAGGAGGATTTGTGACATTTGGTGACAACTCCAAAGGTCAAGTTGAAGGAATAGGTTCCATCAGTAATCACTCCTCCGTACTTATTGAAAACGTTCTATATGTCAATGGTCTTAAACATAATCTTTTAAGCATTAGTCAATTTTGTGACAAAGGTTCCAATGTTGTTTTTGATTCTAATGGTTGTAAAATTTTAAACATTGAAACAAATAATATTGCGCTTGTGGGTCATCGCATAGGAAACATATATATAGTGCATCTAGATGCCATACACATTTCTTATGCATGTTTTGTTGCAAATGATGAGCATGATTCATGGTTATGGCATGGAAAACTAGGGCATGCAAGCATGAGCGTTTTAGAAAAATTGGTTTCAAAAGATCTAGTTAGAGGTTTGCCTAAAATAAAGTTTTCAAATGATAAAATTTGTGATGCTTGTGCAAAAGTCAAACATAAAAGAGTTTCTTTCAAGTCCATTAATGATGTTTCAACTAGTAGAATTTTACAATTGATCCATATGGATCTCTTTGGTCCTATTCGAACAACTAGCTTGGGTGGAAAATCATATGCATATGTTTTATTTGATGATTACTCTAGATACAGTTGGATTTTATTCTTAAGTACCAAAGGTGAAGCTTTAGAAAAAATTATCACATTTTCAAAAATTACTCAAAATGACCTTGGTCAAACTATTTTTCACATTCGAAGTGACCATGGAACCGAATTTCAAAATTTAGGTTTTGAGGATTTTTGTAACTCAAATGGTATTAGCCACAATTTTCAGCCCCTATAACACCTCAACAAATGGGGTTGTTGAAAGGAAAAATGAACTTTAGAGGAAATGGCTAGAACTATGCTTTGTGAAAATAATTTGGCAAAATATTTTTGGGCAGAAGCCACTAATATGGCTTGCTATATCATAAATAGAGTAATGATTAGGCCTATTTTAAAGAAAACTCCTTATGAAATTTTAAAATCCAAAAAGCCTAACATTAGCTACTTTCATCCATTTGGTTGTAAATGTTTTATTTTAAACAATGGAAAAGATAATCTTGGCAAATTTGATGCTAAAAGTGATGAAGCTATTTTTCTAGGATGTTCTTTAAACTCTAAAGATTATCGTGTATTTAATAAAAGAACCTTAGTTGTTGAAGAGTCTATTCATGTGGTTTTCGATGATAACCTCCTTCCGAGGAAGGATTCTTGTGATGATGATGTAGGGATCTTTGAAGCCAATGATGGTGGACAAACATCAAAGGTGGATGAAGTTCCAACCAAAGAGGAAGAAGCACAAGATCCGTCTTTAGAAGCCTTGAGAGACATGAATCTAGAGGAAAAGGAAGTGAGCTACCCAAGAGAGTACAACTATGTTAAAGGTGGTGAGATTTTGGGTGATCCATCCAAAGGGGTAAACACTAGACTTTCTCTTAAAAATGCATGTAATGTAGCATTTATCTCATGAATAAAGCCTAAGAATGTTAAAGAAGCATTAAATGATGATTATTGGATAATGGCCATGCAAGAGGACGTATATCAAATTGAGAGAACTCAAGTTTGGACATTAGTTGATAGGCCTAGTAATAAATCTACTATAGGAACTAAATGGGTTTATAGAAACAAACTAGATGAAAGTGGTAACATAGTGAGGAACAAGGATAGACTTATTGCTCAAGGTTACACACAAGAAGAGGGAATTGATTTTGATGAAACCTATGCGCCCGTAGCTAGAATGGAAGCCATTAGGATGCTACTAACATTTGCATGTTATCACGAATTTAAGCTTTTTCAAATAGACGTAAAAAGTGCATTTTAAATGGTTTTATTAATGAAGAAGTGTATGTATAACAACCACCCGGTTTTTAAGATCCAAATTACCCAAAGCATGTTTTTAAACTTTCAAAAACTTTATATGGTTTGAAACAAGCTCCTAGAGCTTGGTATGAGAGATTATCAAGCATTTTAATTGAAAAAGTTTTAACAAAGGAAAGATGGATACTACACTCTTCACTAAAAGAATTGGCAAAGACATATTAGTAGTTCAAATATATGTTGATGATATAATTTTTGGTTCTACTAATGAAATGTTTTGCCAATGTGTTGCTAAGTTGATGCAAGGAGAGTTTGAGATGAACATGATGGGGGAGCTTTCATTCTTCTTGGGGCTCCAAATTAAACAAAGGAAGGACGACATCTTCATAAATCAAGCCGAATACATCAAGGACATGCTCAAGAAGTTTGGCTTGGAGAGTGTGAAAGCTCAAGCCACACCAATGAGTTCTTCCACAAAGCTTGACAAAAATGAAGGAGGTAAGTGTGTAGATTTAAAGCTTTATCGCTCTATGATTGGATCTTTGCTTTATCTTACCACAAGTAGACCCGACATTATGTTTAATGTTTGCTTGTGTGCTAGATTTCAAGCTAGTCCTAGAGAATCACACCTTATAGCTGTTAAGAGAATCTTTAGGTACCTTAGAGATACACCTTGTTTAGGTCTTTGGTACCCTAGAGAGTCTTCCTTTAACCTACATGCCTTCTCGGATGTGGATTATGGGGGTTGCAAGATAGATAGAAAAAGCACATCCGGCACATGTCAATTCCTTGGTAGTATGCTCATATCTTGGTTTTCTAAGAAGCAAAATAGTGTAGCTTTATCTACCACCGAAGCTGAATACATATACGTAGGGAGTTGTTGTGCTCAAGTCCTTTGGATGAAACATCAATTCTTAGATTATGGAATTGACATAGGTACCATCCCTATTAGGTGTGACAACACTAGTGCAATTTGTCTCACTAAGAATCCCATCCAATATTCTAGAACCAAACACATAGAAATAAGACATCATTTCATTAGAGATCATGTCTTAAAAAAATGATGTAGTTCTAGAATATGTAGACTCCTTGAACCAATTAGCGGATATTTTTACCAAACCATTAGACAAAGAGCATTTTTGGTCTCTTAGGAGAGAGTTAGGTTTAACCAACCTCCCTTAACCCTTAGAGCCTTCTTTGGTCTTAAAAATTATGCTTAAATTTGTTTGATTGATTGCTTTTGTGATTAAGCTCCTATAAACATATATGCTTGTTGCTAGGGGGAGTATGCATCTATTTATGCTCATACATAATGCTATCATTTCATTCACATGCATTTCAATTCGATTAAAATAGAATTTATGAGCAACATGCAGCCAAAATTAACATTTCTGGCACAAGCGTATTGATACAGTTATCATCGTATCTATACGGGTCGTTTACAATCATTTCGATACAGGTATACATGTACCGGTATGTATAGCGTATCAAAATGGCATCAAAAGCATTTCGGTACTGAGTTCGATATGCCACGTAGGCGTATCGGTACGCGTTCACGGCTGGGCAGTTTTTAAGGGCTTTAAATGAGGTTTTTCACTTTATTTCAAATACCATCTTTTTCCTTAAAACCCTAGATACGAAATTTCCTATAAAACCTCTCAATCCCTCATATTTTCCCACACAACTCTTAAAAGTTCTTGAGGGCTTTTAGTTTTTACATCAAACAATCATCAAGTTTGTGCATTTAAATCACTTCATTCATCCTTAATCTCATCTTCAAGGTATAAACCCCAACCTTTTTCTTTTTAATTTTCGTACATACACATACATTGTTTTTGTACTATAATCATAGATTTAGAGCTTATATAGTATTGTTTTCAATATTTTTGTAAAAACTTTTTCAAATCTAAATTTTTTTGATTCGAATATAAAATGATATCGTATAATTTTTAACACTGTTTTCAAGTTTTTCTTTACCAAAAATTCTTTTTAAACTTGTATATATTTTTAAAATATATTGTATAGATTTTTGACAATATCTTGATTATTGGATTAATTTTTGGATCGAATGTGTTGATTTGTGCATACATCATTTTTGGTTTGATTTTATTTTCATATTATGGCCCATAAGAAACGAGAAAGAAAAGACATTGCCTCTAGTTCAAGATCTCCGCGTCCTCTCCCCGATCATGTTGGTAATAGGCCTAATCTTACCCATATTTATCAAAACTGTTTTAATGAACCTCAATATCCAGATGCCATGGAAAATTTTAAAGAATACCAAAGTTACAAAATTCGTCCTGAGCGTGTTACGTCAATCCTGTTTTTATCATCTGAAAGATTTAAATTCGAATATCTTTCTTTAATGCACGAATGGAAATTTATGGCTTTTTAAGTATACCCAAGATTTTATACCGAAATCTTGTTTTAATCTTCTATTCCAATGCTCTGTGTATTTTCAATGAAAAGAAATCTTTGGTTGTTGCAATTGAATCTTATTTAATGGGTAAGAGATTTCGAATTGATTCAAGTGTTTTAGCAAACTTTTTGGGTCTTGAGGATATAGGAATAGATGATGAGAGTGCATTAGGACATATTCTTAGTGGTTCTGTGATCGTTCTTAATGCTCATGACCTTATCTTGCATCTCATGATCACTTGGTGGTTCCGTCCATCCGGTGGGAAATACTCTACCATCCGCCAAGTTGACCATTTTTGGCTTCGATGCTTTCATGAGAAGAGGCGACCCAACCTTGCTCAGATTATGTTCTCTGAGATCGTCTTTCTTGTCCAACATCGCCACACTTCCTTGGTGACATCCTTCACTTATGGCACAACTTTGAGCTTTGTCTTTCACAAGATGGGGATCGATTGTTCCTACGATCTTCCGGAACCTCTCACGGATCCCATTGATGAGCGTTATCTCTATCGCGCCAAGTTCACTTATTACAATGGAGAATGGGTCCGTAACACCGATCTTCTAAGAGGTGTTCAACCCGAACCGTGGAGGCTCCTCAAGAAGCTCAAGTTCCACAAGCTCTGGTGGCCCAAACGAATCAAGATGCTCTCATGGCCTTCCTTAATGAGAAGTTCACATATTTGCACACCACCATGGACTCCGGATTTGCCGCGATCGACACTCGCTTCACATCCTTGGAGGAAAGGGTGATGGCTATTGAAAATCGACAAAAATCTATGGACATCACTCTCAACACCTTTCATGGTGAATGGGGTCAATCCCATGGACCTCCGGCCACAAATGTTGATGATGATGAGGATGAAGACGGTGGAGACGACAGCATGGACTCTTAAGCATTTTGCATGTCATAGCATATCATATTAGGATTTGAGTTATGCACCTTTATTTTATGTCTTTATGAACTCCTATGCTTTGTTTTTATTTGGTTTATGCTTTTAGGATTTGAGTTGGATTGAACTATGATGCTTGAACTATTATTTGAAGTTAAATGCTTATGTTGCCTATTAAATTACTTGGAGTTGTTATTGCTTTATCGCTATTATATTGATTTTGATCTAACAAAAAAAGGGGAGAAGATTTAAGAGCCAAATTTTTATTTACAACCTTAAATTAAGGGGGAGTTTTATAAGAGATACTTAAAAAATTTCACTTTGGTTTTGTTATATCAAAAAGGGGGAGATTGTAAAACCTATGTTTGATTTTGATATAACAAAGTGTTTAGGGACTAATTTGTAAAAGAAAATAAATTTTTAAGTACTCAAAAGTCTCACAAAATGACAAAGAAAAGTTTTCCAAAGTTATAAACTTAAACCCAAAAATTTTATAAGTGTTTCAAGCCAAAAATACACAAATACGCCCAGGCGTATCGATACACCCCTTGGTGTTTCGATACGGTTTTTAGCTACTAGAATTTTTTTTGCAAAGCATACCGATACAGCTTAGCCTGTTTCGATACGGCCTTTATTTGGGTAAACATTTTAAGCGTAGTGTTTCGATACGGATCACACCCGTTTCGATACGGTTTGAAATTTGGGTTTATGAAATTTACACTCATACCGATACAATACACTATGTTTCGATACGGTTTGAATTATGGTTTTAAGAAATTTCAAAACGTACCGATACGGTAACCCCGTACCGATACGGTTTGTCAAGATCTTCAAAGATCTTTGCATTAAATTTTTCGACCGTTGTTTGTCAGTTATTAGAATCCTCAAACTTTAAATTTTGGTGAACCCGTACCGATACGCCCCTATACGTATCAATACACTTTTTCATCCAGGATTCCAGTGAGCAAAATCCGTACCGATACGGCCTTGCCATTTCGATACGCCCCCATTTTAACACTATGATCGTTTCGATACGTCTTCACGCATATCGATACGACTTGTACAACGACTATATTTTTGTTGAAACAAGTATCGATACGAGCCTTCGTGTACCAATACGGGCCTTCACCAAACAACATTTATTGCAGGAAAGATAGTCCCCAACAGCTCTATTGATGACTTCAAGCACCCAAACAACTAGAATTCAATAAGGGGGTATAAATACAAGTCTCCAATGCTACAGCAACAACTAATGAACTTAGATTGAACATCATTCAAGTAATCAAGCAAAAATCCAACCCTTGTGCTCTTAGAGTCAAATCCTTGTACCCAACTTGTGTTATTCATTGTAATCTTTTATTTCAAGTTTGGGGTTGAGTGATCTTGTAATTTTGGGCAAATATCCACCTTGTGAGGTCATTTTATTTTTGCCATTATCTTTCTTGTACAAGAGTGAATCTTGATCAAGCTTTGGTAGAAAGCTTTGATCCTTTGTAACAGTTGCCTCCTTAGCCTAGAAAAGGGGAATATTTCATAGTGAAATTGGTTAAAATCCTTAGTAGAAAGCTAAGGTAGTGGACGTAGATCATGTTAGAAGGTTGAACCACTATAAATCATTGTGTCCCATTGTCTATCCTTTTCCATTTGCTTTCAAAAATTTTAAATTGCCAATTCACCCCCTCTTGGCCACTTTCGGTGTTGATTGATTATCTTAACAATATGGTATGTTGATATGTAAATTGTTATGTAACTCATGACTTTGATATGCTATGTTGATATCTAAATTGATATGTAAATCATGACGTTGATATGCTATGTTGATATCTAAATTGATCTATAACTCATGACCTTGATATGCTATGTTGATATCAAAATTGATATGTAACGCATGACTTTGATATGCTATGTTGATATCAAAATTGATATGTAACTCACAACTCTTGATGTGGTGTATTATGATTGAGGATATAATAGACCAGGCTATAGGGAAACCAATAAAGTTTATAAGTGAAATTAATGAATTGTTGTGATGTCCAGCATAATAAGTAATGTTTATTTATTGATAATCAAGTATCTAGTTAAGTGAATCGATATGTTAATGTGAACACTCATCTTTAATTATAAATGCTTGGTTGAATACTCACGTATATACATGTAGGCTTTATTTGAATCACTTGTGTAAACTAAAATGTATTGGATTGTTTTGAAAAATATACATGTAGATACATGACGTGAGAACTGCTTTGTACGTAAGTAAGTATGTATTGGACTGATTTAAACGCATATAAGTCTCTCATGAATATAACTTGATATGTTTGATGTTTTATTTACTAAGTAACTCGCATGTTGAAATACTAATATGATAACTTATATGAGACGAAATAATTGTTAAAGAATACTATGTGTATGAAACTAATGAAAGTTCATAAATTAAACTAATATACCACTTTGGTTACTTGTGCAACGTATAGTCGATGTTAGCAAGGAAAGTTATGTTCACAGGGGAACAATAATTATTATTATGTTTGAAAGCTTATAGTTATTCTATATTTCATGTGGCCAGATCGGTCATTATAAAGATTTGGTAAAGTTAGCATTAACACTAAAGTTAGGTTTTGAGAATAAGTTGTATTGCAATTAGTTAAAATTGCAACTTACCTTACTCCACAACATTCGAAGAAAGCATAGGGTTGATACCTTTTGGTTATTTTAAACTACCTCATTAAGCGTTTGCTTACTCTAATTTTTCGTGTTATTTCAGGGTAAACGTGCTATCGGTTACTCTTAAGCTTGGATATGATCACAAGGGTCTATATGTATGTTTGAAATTTCACCTTTAGAACTCCTAGAGGGTGGCACATAGTTATTAAGTTGCTTAATGCAATTAGATTCTATTTGGCATATACGTATATATAAGTCGATCATTATTCATGTTTTGTAATGGGCCTTTATTATTTTCTTGGTTTGCTTATTGTATATAATTTATTAATTAGCAAGATTTAGTAGTTGCTGGATAGTTGATTAAAGCTAGCGAAATAATTGATTGCCTACTTATCTCTGAGATTATATGAATCATGATGTTTTAATAGAGTGAGACCGTAAATGTTTGGTAGCACCCTATCTTTTAAATGAGGTTAAAAGTTATGAACAAAATGTTTGTTATGCCTAAAACTAGTGATTTTTGTGTAATGAATGTGATATGTTATTATTTATCTGTAAGATGCTTAAGTTAATTGATCATCTTCATGGTATATGCGTTACAAACTATGATATTTAAATTATTGAGTTAAGCCCTAAGTAAAAGTAGTTTAGTTAAAAGAGCTAGTTCAATGGTTAGAATAAGTAAACACTTTTATGTCTATAAAGGTGACTAATACTCTGTGTAAATAATCTATAATGCCTTGAATGATTACTTGTTGATTACTCTATGTTTTATACGAGGGTCTAAGGTTATTATCATGAATATATGTTTGTTTGTAATAAACCTTATAATCCGAGGTATCTTAAAGATAAGGGTAAAGGGTGTTTTACTTCGTTGTCGGTTTGTTTGTTAGTAAAACACCCTTACAAACTTTTACTAACCATTAGCTCAAACCACTTACTACCGCTTACAAACACACGAATATTCTGAGACCAAAACTTCCAAATCATAATTCTTCCCACCATAATTATTCAAAGACACAACCCAACATAAGAACTCCAATATTTCCAACCTAATCCTCCTGTACAAGGCTCGACCCATGCAACAAAAAACCATTAGATGTCGCAAATGGGATAACAACAAACAAGCCACTCAACCTTTTTCCAAACTGAACTACCAAAACTAATATTCTCTTCTTACAACATATTTCCCAAAGGTAGTTAATACTCTAATATCTCATGTCAAACCTTACCTATTTCTTTCCTTTTTTAGAAACCACATGCCAACATCACCAAATTCTTACTAGCCATCAACACCAACAACTTAACAGTTTAACCCTAACATAAGTTTAACACTCATCTCAAGACCATTACAACAACATCAATCTTGCCTCAACATTCACTGTTCGGTTCAGTTTCCACGCTCGTATCATCCGTACCTGAACAACCAATCCTTGTACAACACCTTTTCAAACCCACAAAATAATAACTTCATCAAATTCTCTACAACCCCATGATCCTAAACCATCATGGAACATCTACGGTACAACTTTTGTACCACTCATATCTCATCCAAAACTAATTACTCGAACACCACATTAAGGATTTCAATATGCATATCAAACAACTTTACATGCTCATCCAAGATGCAAGAATGTGTAGAACCAGAATCCACCCAAGAAAACAACAACAGAGACTCTAATGTGAAAATACCTGCAATCATATTGATGTCATTACATCCCTCGCGTTACGCATACACCCTCGCGAAACCTCTATTCCCAGACTGGTCAACAACTCCAGGCGCCTCGATCCTCAAACTCTCTCCTCACTCTGCTGATAATAACCCCGATCATGCCCACAACCTTCCAGCGGTGCCTCAATAGGTGCATGAGCCCGCTCACCTAACCAACAAATGACAATTATGCCTCAGGTGATCTCCTGAACCATATCTCCAACAATAATCAACAACCACTAGCACAAACGTCCGTCCACCACCAGCCTACTTTAGGCACTCACGCCTCACAGAGCCTCGCAACCTACGATTCCAACACGTCTTTGGCATTTTCCAACATACTTCAGGATGTCTTTTTCCACAGTGCACACTCTCAAGTGTCTTAACAGTGGAATCTTGACCAAACTGTCCTATTTCAGCACTGCCCCTAACACGTCCAATATTGGATCGATGCCTCCTATCACGGTGCCTCTTGTACCCACCTTTCCCAACATCTGTTACAATAACTCCCTTTTGGGAACCAAAGCTTCCAATACGGTCAGATATTCCCCAACTCTACTGTAAACTTGTAGTTCTCACCTCTGACGTCACGGGTGCCAACCCTCTGATCTCAACACCTCTCAGCCTCTTTAGGCCCTCCACCGGGGATCCTAAGTACGCAACTCCATCGGGTGCAGATATAGACATATGCATCCCAGCCTCAGCTGCTCGAAACACTTTGACTATTGCCTACTTTACTGGCGTCAAATCACCATAGCCTGACCCAACCGATATAGGTAATACACGCTTTACTCCCTCGAGCGGATTTGATAGAGGCGGCGGTAACACCTCGTGAAGTACAACACTATCCTCTACTCTCTGCCCCTCGACAGTGGTCATACTCGGCCCTAACTCTCTCTTTGGTGGTATTGTTTAAAAACGTATCTAAGGTATGATAATTACACCAAAAAAACTTTAATATCCTAAAATGTTGCCTAAAAGTATGTTATCAACTCGAATATGATTCAATGAATTGTAAATGTCTGTAAGTAAATAATTAAGTAATTTTAGGACTAAAATTCAAGTGAAGCAGAATTTGATAGCTTTAATAGCAAGGATTAGAATTGTTTTATGCAAGGAATATACTATATTGGACCTTTGATTAAATTTATATAGAATTGAAATTGGATTTGACCAACTAAGTAAGTTGGGATTAAATTGAAGCTAGGAGGATTTGACCAACTAAGAAACTAGCATTGCATGTAAATCAAATTAAAATTCTTGGGCTTGCACACATGGCAAGCAAAGATGTAGACTTGCGTAAGTGAGGGGTTTCGGCCAGCTAAGGAAAATAGCTCTAATTTATCTCCTTTTTCTTCATAACCGAATGAAGGTGAGAGAGAGATAAAGCTTTGACTGTTAATAGATTAAGCTCCATGTTGAGATTCAAAATTGGACATTTCAATTAAATCATTCGAGGTATGGTTGTAGAAGGTAAGAATAGTCCCTTATTTCTTTAGAACTCAACTTTGTTTTTGCCAAAAACATGTAATATGATCCTATATGTTCAAGTTGTTAGATTATTAAGGGTAGATCCTTGTGCTATAATTTTAAATATATGAATTGATTGTTTATGATGGTTTGCTTGGTCGAATGAAGTGGACAACATTGATTAATGATGCACATGTTAAATTGTTGTGTTTCTTATGACATTGAGAGGGCGTTTTTGAACGTTAATATGTTATTAGAGAATATTAATGTTGCCTGAAGAAAAAATGGGAAGTTTGATTAAGCCCTTACATGATTAGAATATGCAGGTTGCAATTGAAAATTTAAAGTGGTCACTTTGCTTGATAATTTCACTCTATTGACTGTTATGAATTAAATTAGATTGATAAAAGACTGTTGTAGAAGTCAAATGGGGACTAAACTATTAAGTTAAAACATGAAATGGCCTAATAAACTTTTAGGACTATTTTGTGACTTTACAAAATAGCCTTGGACAGCTTTGATACTTAAAAATAGAGGATTGTTTTAAAAGGAGGAATAAGGGACTGATTTGCATAAAAATGAATAGCAATGGATTGTTTTGAACATGTAAATAAATATGTATATGAAAATGAGACTGTCTTAAATGTAAATAAGCATATTAGGTACTGTTTTGATGCATGAAAAATTGTATGCAAACATAATGGACTGATTAGGTATGGAGATGCACATTTATGGACTGTTTGGAGCATGCAAATGAGTATATAAGAATTAAAGACTGTTTTTGCATATATGAGAATAAAAATGGACTGTGTTAAATTGTTAAATCAGGGGAAGGACTGTTTTACAAGTGTATGGGCTGTTTGAATGTACACAAATATATTGAGGACTGTTTTAATTTGTTTAAAAGTGTGTACAAATGTTAAGCAATTTCTTGCTAAAATATAAATATGTTAATAGACCGTTTTGTGTAAAATCACATGTATACATAATTAATTAAGTAATTTGCAAGGAATGGATAATAGGATCAATTTTAATGTATCTTTGCACCCTTTGTCACTTTTAGACCAAGAGGAAGTTGGAGAACTAAGGGCTAAAGAAGGGTATTTGGTAGATAACAAAAAAAGGGATCGTGATTCGGGAACACAACTAGATTGAAATATCTGTGAGTGCAGTTTAAAGTCTTGGGATAGGTTAGAAACCTTCCTGAGCACCTTTTTGTTGTTTTAACTATATCGTCTTATAATTGTGTTTGGCTATGCTTAATTGAGCTTGGATTGAGGTAAGTACCTAAAAGTAAGGATTATGTATGATGATAGATGCTTGAAATTGTTGAGATATTTAACTTGTAGACCATTCAAACTTGAATATGCTTGATAAGTTGTCTATGACATACTACTATTTGAATAAGATGATTAATGTGTTGATAAATTCACATGACTCGAATAAATGCTTAATATGGGGAACAATAAGCTTTGTCTATTTGACTATACGAAAGTGAAACTATGTTCAATTCAGATTTTAACATAGGGTGATAACTCATAAGTTTGTTCACTTGATGTCTTGATTATGGCATGATATGTCTGAAATGCTAATTAGGCTCGAATGATACATATGTTGAACTTGTGGATACCACGAAGTAATCTTAGAAGACATGATATATGTTTGAGATATACATAATAACCTATATGCTTAATATGATAAGTTATAAACCTTGTTTGGGAATTATATGGAAATGAAGTTATGCTAATCTCTAAAATAAACAATATATGTTATGAAATACATGTTTGAAGGCTACAAGTGTTTGAAAATGTTTGATATGTTATCAAATACGCCTTGCTTATATGTTAGCAAGTATGTGGAGCTATGCTCATCTTTGATAAGAATATGACATGTTACTTGGTTATATGAATGACGAGCTAAGCTCGAATTCAATTTTGATAAGATAAGATTTGATTGGAAAGCCTTGGTTTCGAGTCAGTCATAGGTATAGTTGGCATGACATAGAGTCCATAGAGCTCGTGTTCGGATTGGACTACGGTCTTGGACTAAGGTCCTTATTTGGCGATAGTAGGAGGGAAATGTTGTGGTCACTTGGCGACAGTAGGAGGGATTGACCAGTACTGTGAGTACATTTTTGTTTTGGCGACAGTTGGTTGGGGATTCGATTACCTAGGCTGTCACTTGATTCTTAAGGCTGTATTAAAATCAAAACAATTAAATATGCAAATTCAGTTGATTAATTACCTTGGTAACTTATAAGACAAGTTATATATACATATACTTTTTATTTATTAATGCTTAATAACTTATATGATTAGTAAAATGTTCATAAAATGTTATATTGAAAATTTTATAAATAAGAGATGGTCAAGGTGTAATATATTCATGAAAAAGTTCTATAGCATGTCTTGATGTATAGAGAATAATCATTCATATGTTATCTTTTGTTTTATTTAGAATTTGAATGGACATATCTCGATCGACTGTCATTAGTTAATGACTAGTTTCTTGTTAAAATTAAGGTTTTACATGGTTATGATGTATGTTTGGATGAAAGTATTGAATGTTTCATTTGTGAAGTTGATTTCTTCAAACTATTGTACCAAGTATATATCTATAACTCAATAAGGATATTATCATGTTTAATTAATAAATTATACTTTACTGGGTTTATATCATGTTGATATCTTATGAGTTAATAATTAATGATCCTAATATGTTACGTTTGGTGTATTATGTAACAAGTAATTTGAGAATTGGTTATATCATATTGATATCTTATGAGTTAATAATTAATGACCCTAATATGTTATATTTGGTGTATTATGCAACAAGTAATTCATGTTTAATATTATGATATGATAGATAAAATGTAAGGATAGAGAGAAATAAGTTCATGAAAATTTATATGGGAAACCTTGTAACTACAATGCTTAATTTTACAGTTAAATTGGTGTCTAATTGAACCTTGACAAACTTTAAATAAAGGATAAACACTAGTACGAATGTTTGTGATGAGTAACTAGTTTATAAATAATTATAGTATAACTCTTTGGATAATGAGATATGCAAATTTGAATGATATATCTGAAGGAACTGTCAAATAATCTATATTTATAATTTGATATTTTGATGTCTTACATATTAAGTAAACCATGAATAGGATTGAAGATGTTTAGTACCTTGTACACTAACTATTTCACGTAATAAAATGTTAAGCCTAATATCTTACATGATAAGAGAAAGTTACGCCTATGATGTGTTTGATAACTTATGTGATAAGAAAGTTTATAAGAAAAATTCAAATGAAATATAGTAATGACTTGCCTAACAAGTAAAGTGAACCCATTGATAAGTAAATACATTTGTAAGAATAAATAACCCATGTTAGGATGTTTAATTACTAATGGTTACCTTGAATGAATATATGTGTATATATATATATGACGGCTTTGCTCAAACCATATATGAATGATGGTGTAAAGTGGTCGAACACCTTGTAAATGTATATATGTTTCAATTGATTATTTATAGGTATTCATGTTTATGATTGAATTGAATTTCCATATGTGAAAAAGGCTTACATTGTGTTCGAATTCCCTTATGGGAGTATGTCTAGCTCGACCAAATTTTATGGATTGATGTGTGTAGGATTGTTTTGAATACAAAATTTGAATGTGATCTCTGTGAGGATATCATAGTGTATAAGTTATTGTTGGGTTTACCAAATTGACCAAAACGACTAATTCCTTTCTTAAGCTCAAGAATTTATATGATCAATAAATTCCAGTGAATGAGATACAATATGTCTTTATGATTCTTAGATGCCTTAAGCTACCTCACTAAGCTTATGCTTACTTTATTCTTTCAATACATTTCAGGGTATTGTGCTTTTGGTTTCTCCCGAGCTTGGACTTGATCACAAGGAATCTGAGTAAGATTCAAATTGCATCCTTAGAACTCCTAGATGGTGGCACATAGTTGTTATGTGGCATAATGCATTAGACTTTATTTTTATATATGTATATAAGTTTGATAAGTATCTAAGGTTTTGTAATGGGCCTATAATTATTTTATGGTTGTTGCTAACTTTATATAATTTAATAGGTAGATAGCTTGTGTGTTTGTTAAGTATCTATGGGAGCCTTAATCTGCAAGTCATTTTGATATCATATGTGTTGCAACCTGATATAATTATAATCTTGTGCTAAACCTTAAATAAAAAAATAGTGTAGTTCGAATGACTAGGTGATAGTTGTACTAGGCAAATGGTTGGATACCAATGGACTTGGTTTATGATCTTGTTATGTAATAGTATATGTAGTCGAATAGGGTTGGTTAAAGCTTCAAAATAACTTAATGTTAAGAATTTGAGAGTAATACCACCTTTGTAAACATTCTATTAAAGCTCTATGATAGCTTATGCTATGTTAGATTATGTGTCTGATTGTCTCTTCGTAGGCGAACTTATGTTAGGCATAGGCCTTGAATGCTTGCTGTTATGAATACGTGTTCAGTAATGATTTGTGATCAGAGTTGATAACCGGGCATTAAGATTTGATATTGATTAGATCAATACGAAGCTCCTAAGATTATTAATCAAAGATTTATGGTAGTCTTTTAATGATAGTCGACAATACTCCCTATATCGTATTTATTCCTTTTAAAAAAATATAATAGAGAATTTACCTTGAAGTTTGTAATGTTTGGTCATGAACTCTTTAGTCTGATTGAGTTTATATCTGAATCATGTCTATGAGTTGATTAATCGTATGCTTTTGGATTCTTTTGTTGTCCAATCTAACAACTTTACAAGAACATAAGTGCTCTCTTGTATGTTTTTAAAACACTTCCTAATTCGGTTTTCTTCTAAGCCAGATTGGGGGTGTTTCAAAAATAATTAGGCCAGCTTCAAGCAAGGATCAAAGACTTTCATTTCAATCCAAAAATCATTTTATAACTATAGTAATAAGGCAATGTGTCCGCAACATGGCATATATCAAACACCGTACATTTAAACAATCACCGTGCATAGCAAAAAACATTGAACAATCATCAACAACATACCAATTCTTCATAAACACACAAAACTATACAACAATGCCATCCCACATTTTGAAACCTAGATCTGATACCACCAAATGTAACCCCCTTAGCCCGGCCTAGCCGAAACTGAACTAAAAAGATCACATTAGGTTTGTCAAAGCAAACCTGAGCTAATAACCTAAACTGAGTCCATTTTTTCCTTTTATCTTGTCTAAATGCATCGATATTAATTCCTATGTTGAACATACATCAACAAAAATGTTACAATCAAATTAGATTGCGAAACACGATTCGATTGCTCAAACGCGCACATTAGGGACTAAAACATAATTTCCACAAATTACAGGGAATTAATTAAAATCAAGTTTACCAAATCTTCATTAGTCCAATTTCAAGCTCACATGCTAAAAACTAGGTCAAAATAAACATCCAAATTCATTCAATTGCAAACATAACATTCAAGGACTACATTGCATAATTTCCAAACTTCAACAGGCTAACATGCACCGAAACCACAACGCGTACCAATACGGGCAATCCCGTAACGATACGACTTAACAACCATAATGGCTACTCGTACCGATACACGAACCACCATCTCAATACCGTGTGTTGACCAACACATACCGATGCGGTCTTGACCCCGTACCGATCCTCTTTGTAATTTCTCAAAACTCAAAATTCTAGTGACCAGAACAAGTACCAATATGGTGCCCCGTGTATCGGTATAAATCTTTAGAATTGAAGGGATCCTACCGACACTCAGACCCGTGTACCAAAACCAGTGCAAATATTTCCTCAAGGCATACCGATACGGTGGCTAGGCGTACCGATACCCTTTGTTATACCTTGATGATTTGAGCCTTCCAAAACCTCGCGTACTGATCCTTGGGTACCGGTACCGGTACTTAGAGGCTTGTAATGACCTCTAAGTCCAACATATGACTCTTTGGCTCACTCTAATCAACATTAAACATCACCTACACATCATATATCATTAAAAGCATGCTTGACAACAATATACCAGCATTTTAGGTAATCCTAATAAGTCTAATCCAATCATCCACAAAGTCTATAGGCATACTCCCTAGTCAACATCCAAAACATAAATTCATTCATATCTCAAGCATATTAAACCTCTTACAAGTCTAAACCAACATATAAAACTTGTACAAACATGGAGTTTAGAAAACAACCCTCCCAAACATCAAATGACCATATTGCCTTTATTACTACAAGTCTTTATCAAAGTCATAATTTCGTAAACACAAGTCCTTGGATTTCCCTTCGCTTGCTCACTGCCTTTAACCTTTAGCTCTCTGCATATATGGTAAAGGAGAGCGTAAGCACACTAGGCTTAGTGAGGAATGCTTGAAAACAAAACACCATCAATGCTTTTAAAATCATTTAACAATCTTTTTGGAAAACCACTTTCTAAAACACATTTCAATCACCATTTCAACATCATGCCTTAACAAAACATGCACTTAACATTTCCAAAGAATCCACATTAAACCATATGCAACATGTATCATGGATTAACAACAATATTCCATTTGCTAACCTCAATTTAAGCTTTCCCATGCATACTACCAATGCAAGGCATAAGGAGTAAAACATGGTTAAACCGACATTAAACCACACAATCCATCTCATGATACATCATCAATTATATTGGCTTAAAAGTGGTAATTACCAAGTTCCACTTTACAAAATATAACATCGGATACACGGATTCAACAAGTGTTCACACAACACTTAACATACAATCTACTGCATCTAAAAGATCCACCAATGAGAGACTTTGGTACACATAAACCCCTCTACCGTTGTGACTCCTGATAAGTGTGTAAAAGTACTATTTTCCCTACTTTTTTATTCATGCTAATGTTAGACTTAGGCCCATTTTAGTTGCATTTGTAGACATTCATGCATAATTTCGTAGTTTTTCCGTTTGGAGGGCTCGATCTTGTGTTTTGCTATTTTTGTGGAGAAATCGCTGTTGTTTTGCTTTATTTTGTGTAAGAATGAATTGTTGAGACAATTGTCGAGTCCTGCCCTGGCAAGTCAGGATAAATCACATTATCTTAAAGAGTTAATATAAAAATACAATGGATAAAGACTCAGATTTAAATGGGAGTTTACTACAGATAAATATAGAAGACAAAGAGAGATAAAAGGGATAATTATTCTATTTTACAATTAAATAGAATTTATCTTTCTTTTCCCAAGAATTATCTCTTATTCTTATCATTGTCACATAGGATAATTCTCCATATTTGAATTCAAATGCTGAGTAGGTTAGAGATCAATTCCCCACAAATTTTACATACATTTAAACTCTTCCTCTTCATCTATTTAAAGAGATCGCATCAACAAAACACAGGCGGAGTAGAATTTGGACAAATATTGAGCCAAAGGGATTCACGCACAAAAGAGTTTTCTTCTCCATTTATTTTTTGTTTTGTAATCCCACCATGTTTGGGTTATTTCTTTTGTTTTTTCCTTTTTACCCAGCCATGAACTAAACTTAGATGGTTTGGGTTATTAGGTTTTGAGAGTTTTGTATGGAGGATTTTATTTTGGTTTAAGTTTAATACAAAGATGTTGATTCAATTCGTACTCTTTACAAATCAAGTAGTTTAGGAATAAACACTTGAGTGGAGAATCATTCATTGAAACTCAAATCCTGATCGGTGATAGCAATGGAAGAGCGAGATCAATGGAGATTCATAGGGAGTAATTATTCGAATGAAGTGACAGCCATTGGAGGATCCTTGATCGAGTTGATTTCCAAACATCACGAGAGTTGATAAAGATCAACGGACTGAATTGAGTCCAGGTTTCCTAACATTGCAATAGCTGAAGGAAACTAATTCCCTCTTGAACCAAGTTCTGAAAAGTGACAAAGTGAATGAGCTTGTAGTTAGGAGTGAATTTCATGCGGCTAACAAGAGTTCAAACAACGACAGTAAGGTTTGCACAAGAGTCAGCCCTTCAAGTTAGAAATAACATGAAGGAATTGAAAAACACTCTGCGAGTATTGGAGACTCAATTGACTTGCCACAGAATCGCATTTTTTGCAACAATTAACTAGTCAGGGCAACCACTTGCCGAGAAGAGTCCTACTCCGACTCAACACTTGCTATTGCATTTCATTGGTCACGAAGAGTCCTACTTCTAGCAAACTACTTGCCTGGGCAATTACTTTGCCACAACAATCTACTTGCCTCAGCATTTCACTTGCCTCCGACATTCAACTTGCCAAAGCAACTCATATAGCATACTCTCAATCCTAATAAGCCAACCTACTCTTTCAATTCCGTTTCCTCTTTCTTTTATTTCAATTCTTTTAGCCTTAGTTTATGTACCTTAATTCATCACTATTATTTAATTATTTAAACATTTGCAGTAACTTAAGCAAAGTGGCCCAAACCAATCCCTGTGGAGACGATACTCTATATTCATTACTTTATTACTTGCGACGTGTTCGCTTGCACATTTGCGTAGCACTGAAAACATGCAACAAGTTTTTTTGTCGTTGCTGGGGATTGGCAATTGGTGTTAGTTGTTTTTGTTATTGCAAATTTCTTATTATTTTTACTAACATTTCTTTTTGTTTGTTTTATTTCAAAAAAAATTAAAATTAGGTGTGTTATCAAGTGAAGGAACATCAACATGGGAGGGAATAAACGTCGATCTATTCAAGAGTTGTTGTGGGAAGATAGAAATCAACATATTGGAGAGTATCTTACATCTATCAATGACTATCAATACCAACCCACTAGAGCTTTACAAGAAAGACAAGTGGATGATTTGATCAACAATGATGCTTTCACATCAATCTCGGCACAACTTGCAGAATTGACCAACCTGGTCGCATCCATGCAACTACCGAGAGCTACCCAATGAGTTCATGACATCGCAATTTCTTGTTCTTATTGTGGAGAACAACATTGATTTGGAAATTGCCCGTATAATCCTGATGCATATGGCCGCATGGAGGACCGTAGTTGGAACCATCAACAAAATCCTTCATGGTATGATCAAAATGCTCAATTTTTTTTACCATAACAGTTTTGCTACTATAGCAGATATGCCATGGCAAAATAGTCATCGTCAAAAAAATTCAAATTCCTTGGATGAAATGTTTCAATTTTTCATGGTTAGACCTGATAGATAAATTGAGGAGATTCAAGAGCTATCACATTCCATGGATGCAAGGATAGCTAGGATGGATACACTCATGAAAGATTCTGAAGATCAACCAGGAGATTCACGTATGTCATGGATAACATGTCTCAACAATTAATTCCTAGGGATACTGAAATCCCAAGGACGGAGGACAAAAAGCAATGCAAAGATAGCTCCCTGATGTGTGGGGAACAATTGGAACCTCCAAATCGAGTGCATGCCAATTAGAAAGACTACCCAACATTTGATGAGCCTAAGCGACCAATTGCCACGGTAAAGGGTTGAGGAGCCTAAAAGAGCGATTCTGTGAGAACAATCATTAAGGCTGAGAAGAATAATGCTACAACAATTTATGAGGAGTCTGATTCCCAGAATGTTACAACAACGTAGATGCTAAAGCAGGAATATGTGGATTGCTCTTATCTATCGTTGCCAAGACAATTGTATGACCATATTCAGGATCGACAAGAAGACGATACTCTACTAATGAAATATGAGCAGGTGATGATTGAACCTTTTGAAATCTTTAAACAATCATCTCATCCATTGCATGTATTTCTTGAGGAACCAACACTTTTAGATATGAAGCCATCAAAAGTAGCATATGGTCATTTGGGAGACGATACTATTAGCGATGCACCAACACCTCTACTGATGGAGATATTTGAAAAGCATAAAGGAAGCATTGGTTGGATGACGGGAGTTTTTCAAAAAAATGGCCCATTCCCTTGACTTACACCGAATTTTGGCAGAAGATTGCCACAGTAATTGGCTAGAACAACAATTGCCACGACAACGAAGGCTACATCCAACCATGATGGAAGTCAAAGATAATGAGGTAAATAAATGGTTGGGTGTTGATATAATTTTTCCTATTAATATATTCATGCCTTCAAGAATAGTAACAAGGTGGAGAGTATGCATGCACTACAAAAGAACAAGAAAAAAAGACGCCTCCACCCATGGTAGTGCACGTAGGAGTGGTTGCGATCATAATGGCTCAACTCTTTTTGGGCAATATTGTTACTCGATGGAGGGTACAGATGGACTATAAGAAATATCGAAAGCGACCCTCATCAAGCTTTCTTTAAGGAAACCCTATTTCCTTTAATTTTTCTTTTCTTTTATGTTTATTTTGATTTCAGATGTTCTATTTTCTATTTTAATAAGACTAGAGTGTTGAAAGAAACCCAAACAATCAGACTTGTCACAACAAAGGAACATGTCATGGCAACTGCCCCAATCCCAAAAGAACTTTTGAGCTCACTAATGAATCAATTAGAGCTGATTGAGGTAGAGTATCAGCTTATGTGGCACTACACCAACACCTATTGAGCACGCTATAGTGGAGGATAATTTGAATTCTAGCATATATTTTCCAAGGTTCCTTGCCAAGTTACTTGTTCCGGCAACTAAAGCTGGCAATTTTGGACCAGCTGCGAGTGGCATTGCCGTGGCAACCCCTACACTGCACAAAGGTAATGAACCAGCTCAAAAAATTTTCACGTACTGACTCCAATTCTGATTTTTAGATTCCCAAGACACTACCTCTGCACCATAAAGTCCCACCTCCGGATGTGCCAATAAAGTGACCATTGAAGCATAAAGCTTCGATCTCAGAAGAAATAGCGAAGGACGGTGAGTCAATTGAGGAAGTCGAGGAAATTGGTGAACGTAAGCATGCACAAGATCCATAACCAGTGAGGTAAAGTAGTACACGTGCCAAGCAAACAACCACACGGATGCTACGAATTCAAGGTGATGACCTCTTCTATTGACTCATTTACATTTCATTTTTCTTTTTTATTTGTTTAATTTTGCATGCATTGATGACAATGTTTTCCTCGAGTTTGGGGGATTGTCTTTATTTGTTTCATGATTAGTTGCATTTGCATTCACTTGTTTTTCATCTTATGTTTTTTATGTTAGCATGCATTTCTCATGATAGTTTGCATCATGTGCCATGGTAATTTGCCTGACTGGGCTTGTTAATAACCTGATGTGATATCTGATGATGATTTAATTGCCATGGCATTAGGTTAAGAGAACTTTTGACTTTAGGCTTAGCATGGAAATTTTCGTAGGATTTTGTTATGATGCTGCATTAATAAACACTGTTGTGATTTGTTAATCTAGGAGAACCTAGTGAACCTTAGGAAAGAAATATTAGTACAATGCTAGAGGTGCCCAACTAGCTCTAGCCAAAAAAATGAACGATGAATGAACCTTTGCTAGAGGTGCCCAAAATTGGCTCTAGTCTTAGGGATCTTGAAAATGCTAGAGGTGCCTATCCGGCTCTAGTAAAAAAAATGCTAGAGGTGCCCAAAACTGGCTCTAATTAGATTTCTTGCCTCGACAAGTTAATAAAACTAAGGTTTTGGTGGAGACTCCTATGATTAACTTGTACATAACTATAACACACTTCACTTGAATGATACTGAATTTTGAGTAATTTTTTTGCGTTTTGCCTAATGTCACAAAGGTAATTAAATCTAGTTTCCACGGTTATGAGGATTGAAGTCTGGTATGCAACTTGTTCATGTTTGGTAAATGCCTTGGCAAGTGCTTCTTAGTTTTGTATTGCTTGAGGACAAGCAATAGTTCAAGTTTGGGGGTGTGATAAGTGTGTAAAAGTACCTTTTTTCCTACATTTTTTACTCATGCTATTGTTAGACTTAGGCCCATTTTAATTGCATTTGTAGCCATTCATGCCTAATTTCGTAGTTTTTTCGTTTGGAGGGCTTGATCATGTGTTTTTCTATTTTTGTGGAGAAATTGTTGTTGTTTTACTTTATTTTGTGCATGAATGAATTGTCGAGTCCTGCCCTGGCAAGTCGAGATAAATCACATTATCTTCAAGAATTAATTCAAAAATAAAATAGATAAAGACTCAGATTTAAATGGGAGTTTACTGCAGATAAATATAGAAGATAAAGAGAGATAAAAGGGGATAATTATTCTATTTTACAATTAAATAGAATTTATCTTTCTTTTCCCAAGAATTATCTCTTATTCTTATCATTATCACATAGGATAATTCTCTAGATTTGAATTCAAATGCTGAGTTGGTTAGAGATCAGTTCCCCACGAATTTTACACGCATTCAAACTCTTCCTGTTCATCTATTTAAAGAGATCGCATCAACAACACAAAGGGGGAGTCGAAGTTGGACAAAGATCGAGCCAAATGGATTCACGCACAAACGAGTTTTCTTGTCCATTTATTTTCTATTTTGTAATCCCACCATGTATGGATTATTTCTTTTGTTTTTTCCTTTTTACTCAACCATGAACTAAACTTAGATGGTTTGGGTTATTAGGTTTTGAGAGTTTTGCATGGAGGATTTTATTTTGGTTTAAGTTTAATGCAACGAAGTTGATTCAATTTGTACTCTTTACAAATCAAGTACTTTAGGAATAAACACTTGAGGGGAGAATCATTCATTGAAACCCAAATCCCTGATCGGTAACAACAAAGGGAGAGCGAGATCAATGGATATTCATAAGGAGGAATTATTCAAATAAAGTGACAGCCATTGGAGGATCCTCGATCGAGTTGATTTCCAAACATCACGAGAGTTGATGGAGATTAACGGAATGAATTGAGTCCAGGTTTCCTAACATAGCGAGAGCTGAAGGGAACTAATTCCCTCTCGAGCCAAGTTCCAAAAAGTGACAAAGTGAAGGAGCTTGGAATTAGGAGTGAATTTCATGTGGCTAACAAGAGTTCAAAGAACGACGGTGTCCAATCTTGGTAAAGTGGTTTGCACAAGAGTTAGCCATTTAAGTTAGAAATAATGCGAAGGCATTGAAGAACACTGCCGAGCATTGAAGACACAATTGACTTGCCACGGCATCGCACCTACCGCAACAATTAACTTGCCAAGGTAGCCTCCTGACGAGAAGAGTCATACTCCGACTCAACCATTTGATATTGCATTTCACTAGTCACGAAGAGTCCTACTTCTAGCAAACTACTTGCCTGGGCAATTACTTTGCCACGACAATCTAGTTGCCTTAGCATTTCACTTGTCTCTGAGATTCAACTTGCCAAAGCATCTCCCCCGGCATACTATCAATCCGAATAAGCCAACCTACTCTCTCAATTTGATTTCCTCTTTCTAGTATTTTAATTCTTTTATCCTTAGTTTATTTACCTCAATTCATCACTATTATTTAATTTTTTAAACATTTGCAGTAACTTAAGTAAAGTGGCCCAAACCAATCCCTGTGGAGAAAATACTCTATATTCATCACTTTATTACTTGCGACGTGTTCACTTGAACATTTGCGTAGCACTCAAAACATGCAACAACACCTATGGTGGAGTTTTTGATACACATAAACCCATCAACACCACTCATCGGCTAGATGTATAACACACTAGCGGGAGTCTTCGATACACAAATTAAAACCCCTCAACTATTAAGGTACTCGGATAGAGTTTTTGGTATTCTGGATCTAAACCCCTCAACAGCCAAGGCGACTTTTTATAGTGCACTATCAATCCTATGGCCGGCCAATTATATCCCATGACATTCCCAAAACCTTTTCATACCATCACTTGCCAATATAGATCATTTCGTTAACATTAACTCAATGTTTCCATATGCACCAGTTAAATCCATTTATCCAATGCATCACCCATGCATTTATCAATGTTCAAAACATTATCAAACATGCATTACCTCTAAATGCATCATCATCATCATTATGTAATCATTTTCCAGCATTAAACCATGCTCAAATCATGCATATATAGTGATTAATCAAGTTATCAAAATAGTGTATCAAAACCAATTTGCCATACCAAAATCGAGAGAGAAGTTATACTTTACTTACTTCCAAGCTTAGACCAGTGTTTCAAGCTTGATCTAAACACCCAAAGACAATTTCCAAACCTTTGAAAAGCTGCAAAACACGTTTTCACTCACTGACACGCAAAACCTCGCTTACCGATATAATACACACACCTTCAAAACTTCCGAAACGTCCGTTCAAGCTTGAGGACCAACCTCCGCTATTTTAACCATCACAAAATAGAGGTTCTAACGCATCAAAATGCTTTCACAATCCAACAACATCAAATTGCAGCAAACCTCATCAATTTCTCAAATAATTACCCTTCCACACTAATCGAAAACATCATCAAACGACTCACAAACTTTACCCAGCCACAACCTAAGGATCTTATCTATCAATTAACATCAAAAAACACATTAACATCATCCTTATACAGCCAACATTCAATAAACACCCACAACTCAAAAACTCATAACTAACAACCTAGAAAATTAGAAATTCATATAGTTTTATCTAGAAAATTAGAAATTCATATAGTTTTAGGTTTCCAACCTCAAAATCCACTTAATAACATTATAAAACATCAAAATCATGTTCCAATACAATCAAAAACATAATAGATCATATCCAATTCGAAATCTCATTAGTTTCCACAATTAAAACTCAATTAAACCAATTAATTCCATTATAATCATAATAACCGACTAGAAAACACATGTAAAGGACCAATAACTTGGGAATTTCAGTAAAAAACCTTGTATTAGAGGAGAAGGACGAACCTCACCTCTAACTGATGACTTTTCCCCTTAATTGGATGGATCTGCACATGAAAACAATAAGTTTTGATAGGAAAATCATTATAAAACCACTTGAAATCAAAAGATTAATTAAAATGAGATTTTACCTGAAGATTTTGAAGAAGGAAAAAATGTTTTGATGGATAGAATTAGAAACAAAGTCTTTTGGATAAAAGTTAGTTACATCAAATTTGTTTTAAACTTTAATTATCCAATTAATTCTCCAAGCCTATTTACTGCATTTTAAACTCATTTAAACTAGCCAAATTAAGGGAAAAGGTATGATATTATACTTTGGGTAAATAGCTCCTTGAAGATTCAAAGTTTTGACCCTTTACGTCTTAGTCACTAGAAAAACTAATTTTACAAACTTTACATTTTGGTCACTACCCAAAATGTCTTCCTTCCAAAACTCATTTTCCAAAATTAGTTTCACCATACATCTTTATATATTAAATAAAGATTTTAAAACATTTTCCCATATTTTTAACTCCTTTAAAAATATTTATTATGAATTAGTCTCGAAACCAGCTTGAATCCTCGAATCAGGTTCGTCAAACTATCTATCTGACCTAATTAACATCTAGGCCCAAAACCGGGCGTTATAGAGATGATGCTAGGTATCCATTACTCATGCAACCAAATTCATTCATAAACAAAATTTTAATACAACATTCCATCACATATCTCCCACCAATTCATTAACAATCAACAAGATTCAAGATTTAAGCATCGAATTTAAGAAAAAAATTTATAGCACAAAATGAACCTTGCATTTGCTTAGATTTTTTTTTAAAATGGGGGTGCATTTAAAACCCTATGTGTATACCCCCAAACTTAAAGATTGCATTATCTCTAATGCAAAGAGCAGAATGCAATGGCCATATAGATGCAATGACGAAATACAGTAACAAAAGGAAAACAACAACTACATGAAATGAATGTTCAGAACAAACTAAAAGAAAATAAAAAACAAACTAACTTAGTGTTCCACTGCTTTCGATATGGCAGCATGGTGTTTTTTCTTCTCCCTATAGCGTTGTCTTCTCAGTAGTTGCATCCACAACATCAGATGCAATGACAATGTCTACACCAGCGTCTTCATCCTCTTCTTATTCTGCTTAGCTCTATCCACAATTTCCTCCTCTTGTTCTGCTTTATCTTGGGCAACATCAACCGTCTCTTATTCGGAGGAACACACCAGTGAAATCTAGGTGCATCTACAATAAGCACCAATTTATTATTTCATTATGACAAGGGTTTCCTTGGAAAATCATTTCTGATACCTCTTAAATTCCATCCGTACCCTCCAACGAGTGACAATTATACCCCAAAACAGTTGGGCCGATGTGATTGCAACTATTCCTACTTGTGTTACCTTGGTAGAGGTGTCTTTTTTAGTTTTCCTTTGAAGTCCATGCGTACCCTCCACCTTGCCACTCTCTTGGAAGGCACGAAGTCAATGTGAGCAACATTTTCAAAATCTGACCATTTGATTATCTCATTCTCATCGATTTCCATCAAAGTTGGGTGTAGCCTTCGTTATGGTGGAAATTGCTACTCTAGCCAATTGTCATAGCAATCCTCTACTAGAATTCTATGTAAATCTAGTGAAGGACCAATTCTCTAAATTTTTGCAAGCATTCAACCACCACATTGTTTAGGCTTTTCAAACATCTCTATCAGTAGAGAGTTTGGTACAACAGTAATATCAGAAGGAATCACCATAAATAGAGTTTCTTCTTCCAAATGATCATACCCTTCTTTTGACGGCTTCAAATCGAGCATCATTTGTTCCTCGTGAGATACTTGCAATGGTTGAGGTAATTTGTTAAAAAATTCCAAATAGTCAACCATTACCTACTCAGACTCCATTGACAAAGTATTGCCATCGTGTTGACTATACACATAGTCATGAAATTGTCTTGGCAAAGATAGAGGCGGAGACACTTCAGATTTTGCCGACACATCAGATTGCACCGACATTTTAGATTGCACCAACATTTTAGATTGCACCAACACTCTGGATTGTCGCACATTTGGCATATGACTTACAATTGTTGGAACAGATTTTGTTGGTACATCGACAATCTCTTCAGATGCAATCTTTTTAATATGATTCACTTCACCATTTTCTTGAGTTGTTACATCTGATTCCTAATCACTCGAAAGTGTGCCTTGCAGTCTAGGATTCATTGTGGAAGCAAGTTGTCCTAATTGTGCTTCTAATGCATGAATCAATAAGGAATTTCCTTGAACAATTAGTTTTGTCTAAGTGGAATGTTGTCGCATTAAAGATGCAAGAGCTGCGAAGGGATCATATGTGGAAGTTGGGTATATGTTGCTGCATAGATGCTTAAGCATGTATATATGGCAATTGAGGATATTGTGGTTGCAACTAAGTTTGTTATGACTATAGATGAGTTTGTTGATTGAACTGTTGCTGCAGTGGAGTGTAATTCTCTTGTCTTGGATTATAAGCGCCTTGGGACAAATTATTCCCATACCGGAATGTCCTAACTAATTGACCAAGATTCTGATTTCCCCAAGACTATTGATTGCATGCAACAGTGTTATATGAATTTCCATGAGAGTTGTTCCATTTGAGGACAATCTTCACAAATGTAGTTGTCATTGCAAATCTCATAACTGAATGCAGGGACATCGACTCTTTGGGCTACTCTCGACATTCGCATGGATTTGATTGTGTTGTCCAATGCAGACATTTATGCCGAGAGTATTGCATAAACATCCTCTTTGAACATCATGCAATCTCGAATGGTTCAACGTCTATCCCCCGACATATTTGTTTCTCTTTCTTTGTAGTATACCTAAGAAAATAAAAAAATAAAGTCAATAAAAATAAAAAATGCAATGACAAAAATAAACACCAAACGAAAACCATCCCCAACAATGGCGCCAAAACTTGATCAGTGAAACGATGTCACACGATTTGTGCAAGCGTACATGGCCGATGCAAGTATAGTAGACATATGAAAATCTGTCGGATATCGATCCTACGAGGACGGTTATTTGGATGTCCACAAATGTCAGTGCATTAAGTAAGAAAAATAAGGTAATTGCGATAGGCAATGTCGAAGCAATGAAAGGTAAATGATAAAGGTAATGTCGAAGCAATGTACTGAAAATAAAACAGAAACAATATAATGATGGCAGTGGGGTTCCCTCGGTGATTCATCAACATAATAACGAATGCTAGCAAGAAACAAAAGAAAAGATGATTGTCAATGCAATAAAGCACATGAATATCTTACCAATCTCAATTTCTACCCTTAATCAAAGACTTATATGAGCCCACTCACCACACCTTTCAGTGATGGCTAAATAAGCAAATACAAGATCAAGTGGATCAACTCTCGTTGTTTCCTCATCCATCTTTCATTGTAATGGCTTATTAATCTGAACTATCACTACATCTCTCAATGACAATGACTACAATAAGACTTACGTGCATAAAAAAATTCAAACCTTAAGATCAAAAGATAGAGGAAAAGTCTAATAAGATAAACATTCAACCAACATTCATAAAATATTTCCATACGAATTAAAATTAAACCATAATCATTAACATTTAAATAAAATAAACATTAAGAATCGAATGGGAAAAGATATTCCTAGCTAACTCGATTGCTCCTTGATGCTTCCTCTTACCTCGCATTTGTCATGGCTACTTAATTCTGCATCGAATTCACCATGGTTATCCTATGGAAGCTTTAAGCCACCATTTCCATCAAGAGAAAGCTCCAAAACAAAGGAAAAAAGGTGATACGATATGAGCCTCCCTTTTTATGGTAAGAATATATGTATATATATCCTTATCACTTTCCAATTAGGTGTTTACAGGTGTCCATAGATTTTCTAGATGAAATTTTGTATAGAACAACTGTGCTAATGGATAGCTCATAATTCTTTTATGTTATCCCGACAGTTGTCATTGCAGCGACAATGACTATTTCAATGCGCTGACATCATGTTCGGACAAAAAGTTGTTGTAACTAACTGCTAGCTCATTGTCCTTTGATCTTATCTTCTTGCCAGCGTCATTTGATCTTATCTTTTTGAAAGTTGTCAATGCGACGACAGTCCTGGACACAATCTAAACAATGCTTATGCAGCGATATTAGTATTGTAGCGACATCCCAATGAGGCGACAACCCTGGCTGCAATTCTTAAAGAACTCATGCAGCGACATTAGCAACAAAATGTGATAAATTTAAGGATAATTCAAAAAAGAGTTACTAAGTTAAGAGAATGCAAACACAATGATAAAAATGCTAAAATGCATGCAAAGGATAACATGATATGGACAAATTAATCAATAAATACGTTGAAAACACATGTGATACATGCATGAGAGGGCTAAAATGATGCATTTTAGCAAAAAATGAAGTTGTTTTATAAGTCTGGAATTTTAGACAACTTGCATCAAATTTTTAGTTGAGATCTGGGCAGTTTTGGGTCAACATGTCTACTTCAAACTCATTCGTCTGTCTCTTATCTTTCCAACACATCTTAAAACACTTCAATCCAACATCGGGAGCTCAATTTATGTTCGTTTTAGTGAAGACTATGCTAGCAGAAATCTCTATAAGGATTTATTATGAGGATTATTATTTATTACGAATTTTCAATATTTTTATTGATTCTTTATAATTAAATTTAATCTAGGGTTCTTTATTAAGATATTTAGATCATTTAGGATTAGATTTGTTGTTTATTTATTAGTTTTTTAGGTTAGATAAAATATGTTTATTTATTTAATTATTATCTTTACTTTTCCTATTTCAAGTTGAACTCTTTATTTATAGCCTATTAAAAGTCATATTTGCCTCATTAATAAATGAACAACATCATTAATTTTTCAGTTACAAAAACCTTTGGCTATGAGCCATTTTATTAACAAGGTTGAAGGATTCACCTTGTTATTTTTTGTAGAAGAAGTCTTCTTCAACATAAGTTCTTCAAGTTCTTATAAGGGATCTATCTTCACCCTCTTGCTTGCCTAGGTAATTGCGCCTTCGAGGGTGGGTTAGAGCCACTTGAGGGTATTTGCCTATTCAATTTCGATTAGGATAATGCTCGAGGACAACAACATCTATCCCGCCATCATCCATTCATCAGAAAGATTCGTGCTGTTTGTAGGTGTTTGCCTATTCAATTGTGATTATGAGGGTACCAAAGACAAATCTATCCGCCACCACCACCATCATATCCATCAATCAACTATCTCATTTTCTACATCAATATTATGCTTTCTTACCAATTTGCTGAACATGGAATATTGAGGTTTTCTTAGATCATATTAGAGAGTTTGCTAGATTAATTACGATTTAGAGGGTTCTTAGATTTTGAGGTCATTCTTGGATCCTGACTTCTGCATCACTAACCATGTTCACTATTTGGAGTCCAAAAGAGATAGGTTAGAGTTGTTTAGGGTTGCAAGGTGAAGAAATTAGGTAGTGTTGAGTTTGGGGGCAAGGATTTTGGTTCCCTCTATGTGAGAGATAAGAAGAAGATGAAAAGATGGAAAGGCGAAGGGTTAGGCTATCATAGATAGAAATATCAACAATTAATGCCAATGACCTTGCTATGTGGGAAAGTGGGGCAGTAGGCGGTGTGAGGAGTAGGGAAACATATGTGGCAGTGTATGTGGAAGAGGTATAGGTGATAGTGATAGGTAGGGTTTGATTAAAATGAGTAAGGAAACAAAATGATTAATATTATGAGGCCTTATATTATCTCCCATAATCTTCTGCTGCTACCCAAGAATTCCTAATTTAAGTCAACTTGATTAGCTCCAAAAGAGACCCGCGTCCCTAAATTTGTGGAGGGCTTTTCGAACTTGCCGTGTGCTTGACAACTGCTAAAAAACAAACAAAACATTAAATAAAGCTTAATCCTAATAGGAAACAAAAAGAATAATTAAATGCTAAAGTAAAACTGTGGAAATTAAAGTGCAAAAAAGTAAAATACAGAAAATAAAATGCATAAAAATAAAAAGATAAATGAGGATGTGCTAAACATCCAATAACATGACCGAAGATTTGTCACGATGAATCGATGCTCCTTTTGTAGGCCTTCAAGTACTGTCCATTGACTTTGAAGATTAGGCCATCTTTGAGATCCTTGATGTCCACAATACCATGTGGGTACACCTTAACAACTTGGAATGGGTCGAACCAACAAGACTTCAATTTGCTCAAGAAAAGTTTCAAGCGAGAGTTATAGAGTAAGACTTTTTGTCACTTAGTGAAATGTTGGGGCATCAGCTTAGCATCATGCCATCTATGGTCCTTTCCTTATAAATTTTGACATTCTCATAAGCATTTAGACAATGCTCCTCTAACTTATCCAACTCGAGTATTCTTCTTTCTCTAGCCAGTTGGCAGTCCATGTTGATATTCTTAATAGCCTAAAAGGCTTTATGCTCAAGCTCGACCGGTAGATGACACGCCTTGCCATAGAAAAGTCTATAGGGTGACATGTCCAACAGTGTTTTAAATGTGATCCGATAGGCCCATAAAGCTTCATCCAATTTCAAGGACTAGTATTTATGATTTGGCTTTACCACTTTCTCAAGGATCTACTTAATCTCTCTGTTAGACACTTCAGCTTATCCATTGGTTTGCCGATGATATGCCGTGGTGATCTTATGGTGGACTCTATATCGACGCAATGCCTTGGCAATAAACTTGTTGTCGAAGTAACTTCCCTCATAAATAATAATAGCACGATGTACTATAAACCGAGTAAAGATGTTTTGTGCAAAAACCTTAGGACAATATTTGCACCATTCTTAGTTGTAGCAATGGCCTCCACCCACTTGGACACATAATCAATAGTGAGAAAAATGTATAGTTGTCCATTAGAGGATGAGAATGATGAAGTCAATGCCCCAAACATCAAATAGTTCAACTTTAAGGATGACCTACATTGGTAGCTCATTACGTCGAGAGATGTTCCCCGTTCTTTGACATCTATCGCAAGACTTGTAATATGCATGAGCATCTCGAAACAAGGTTGGCCAATAAAATCCAGACTGTAGGACCTTTGTAGCAGTCCTTTGACCTCCAAAATGTCCCCCACATGGAGTAGAATGGAAATGGTAGAGGATGTCTTCTTGTTCTTCCTCAAGTACGCATCTCCAGATCATCTGATCAGTGCATTGCTTGAAAAGGTATGGCTTGTCCCAATAGTAGTAGCGTGCATCGTGCCAAAATTTCTTCCTTCCCTGGTTGCTAAGATCATACGGAAAAATACCACTAACTAGAAAATTAATAATGCCAGCGTACCACGGCAATGCCGTAGCTTTTAAAAGTTTCTTATAAGGGAATTCTTCCTTAATATCACATACAACATCAGTATCACATGTATTCTCAAGCCTAGAAAGATGGTCAGCTACTTGATTTTAAGTACCTTTTCTATCCACTACCTCAATATCAAATTCTTGCAGCAGTAATATCCATCTTCTAAGTCTAGGTTTAGCATCCTTTTTAGTCTCTAAGTATTTTATGGTAGAATGATCAATATGCACAAGGACCTTAGTTCCTTTAAGGTATGCCCTAAATTTCTCAAATGCAAACACTACAACAAAAAACTCTTTTTCAATGGTAGTGTAGTTAACTTGTGCCTCATTTAAGGTACGACTAGCATAATCTATAACATGAAAAACCTTATTTTGACACTTACCAAGAACGACGTTGACAAAATAGTCGCTAGAACCACACATAAGCTTAAATGGTTGTGACCAATTAGGGGAACTATAACCGGTGCAAAAATGAGTTATTTCCTTAAGGTTTTGAATGTTGTACGACATTACTCATCAAACTCAAATGCTCTATTATGCTCCAACAACAATTATAAGGGCTTCGAGAATTTGGACAGGTCTTTAATGAATCTCCTATAGAAACTGGCGTGGCCAAGGAAGCTTCTGATGGCTTTGACATAAGTAGGGGTGAAACCTTCTCTATGACTTCAATCTTGACCCTGTCCATTTTGATGCCTTTCTCAGAGATACGGTGGCCTAGGATAATTCCCTCAAACACCATGAAGTGGCACTTTCCTAATTAAGCACAAGATTGGTTTCCTCATATTGTTTCAACACTTTGGCCAGATTTCCTAAGCATATATCAAAAGAATCTCCAAAGATAGAAAACTCAATTGACGAGTGCGTAAATGATCTATTTTATATGCCCTATTATACTTGTCTTTTGCGTGTTTTCAATCCTATATAGTTGCATTTAGGTTAGATTGCATATAGTTTTCATGTAGATAGGGAGTTACACTGCCTATGCTTAAATGTATATATATTTTGGTGCTTTTAATGGGGTGTTTTGTAGTGCATGTGTAGGATGCTAGAAGATGCTAGAGGAACGCTAGGGTGGAAGAGTAGCATATCTCATGGCTGGAGCTGACGAGGCATAAAAGAGTTAGAGATAAATCTACTTCTACCCACGTGGACTTTCTCCCTAATACGAAATATTAAATATAGAAGGAAATCAATGGATTTCTTTAATGAAGCTACACGCATTTTAGGGTCCAAAACCCTAGTTTCACCACCTATATAAGAGAGACTTGGATGACTAATTGAGTGGGCACGATTACATACAACAGTCCTAGCCTAAAGCTTATGAAGAACCACCGGAGTGAAAGCTATAGAAATCTCCTCACAACAGAAGCCATCGAGAGAGGCTGATAGAGTGAGAGACATGCATCAACTGTTGGATGGCACAGAGGGAGTTTGTCGAGGATTCTTGGCTCTTTTCTTTTCCTTGCTTGATAAACTGCCATACTTTAATATTTTTATTATGGATGTTTTAAGCTCAAACATGAGATAAATACTTTAGTTGGGATTATTGCTCCCCATGATTTTATGTTTTGATTATTTTATTTTAATGCTATAGTTATTTTCCATTTATCTATTATGTTCATCGTTCTTCATGTGTATTTATTGTAAGAGCTATTGAGAGAGTCCTTCTAACTATTAATCCCTGGCCTAATATCGAGAGAGTTAGGTTATAAAAATGTGAACAGCGGGGTTAAGCTATTAACTTAGTCTTAATCTAGTTAGACATAAGTTTAGGGTTTAAAAGACTAAAAGGGAGTTCTTAAACAAATAATAAAGTTGTTAGGGTTCACGCAGACATGTATTACCTTAGCTTGAATATTATTGACTTCTAGGCATCAAGAGAGTCAAAAGTTCTTTAGAAAATTCTGTCAAGTAGATAAAGATCGTAATGGTTTATGCATACATGTATTGCCAGTTGCTATAGCATTGAAATAAGTAATCAAGCATATATCCTTAGCAATAATCTCAGCTTCCATAATTATCTGTTAGTTGCCGTAACACATGTTCGTCTTAATCATTGCTTTTTTTTATTTTAATTGTTTTTAGTTTTGATAAACCAATGCCATCAAATACTTGCAACACATTCTTAAGCTCGATAATTTCATAGTTATTGATCCAATCCTCATGGGTTTGACACTCTACTCGCCACTTTATTACTTGATTCGATAAGTATACTTGTTCTAAAGTGCATCATTATTCGACAATCATCAAGTTTTTGGCGCTGTTGTCAGGGATTGGAAATTGCTAATTACGTTGAAAGTATGCATATGATTTTATTTTATTTGCATTTAATTTTTATTTTTGTCTTTGTTTTTCATTTTTCGCAAGTACGCTCCAGTTCATGACCAGAAGGTCCACCTCGGATCTTATTCTTCCATACAACCCAGAGATCAAAAACACTTTGAAGAATTTATGCAAAGAGAAAAAGAATATGTTGAACGAGAACGATAGGGACAACTGTGAGAACAAACAAAATCAGGGCGTACAACTAGTTGATGGACAGGGAGTCATTGACGCAGTGCAAAATAATGACCAAATATGGTAGGAGGATCCACCACCTGTTAGACCTAGATGACCCATAAGAATGAGTATTGAGCCCGTTTTCAACAACCTCAACTGATCTATTGGTTTGTCAGATCTACAGACAGCTCACTTTGAGATCAAGCCTATTATGTTCAACACCATTGAACAATTTGGAGGATTAGCAAGAGTGGATGCTCGAGAGTATATTCAGGCTTTTCTGGAAGTTTGACTGTTTTCGATAACCAGGGATTCCTGATGATGCATTGAGATTCAAATTATTTCCCTGCTCCTTGTGAGATCAAGCCAGGACATGGATGAAGACTTGTTCTGCAGGATCTATCACATCCTGGGATGACTTGTGCAGCAAGTTTCTACACAAATAAGATCCATCGAATGTGTACACTTAGAAGCGGAGCGATATCATCTCTTTCTCTCAATATGATGATGAATCGATGTACGAATGCTATAACAAATACAAAGATACGCTACGCAAGTGTTCCATCCTTGAATTCCACAATTTATTACAGATCATGACATTCTATAATGGCATCAATGCACCTACAAGGATGATGATCGACTCGCCAGCCAATGAAACTTTGCTTGACAAAGAACCTAATGAGGCTTTTGATATACTATATCATATAGCCAACATTGACTACCAGTTTCCAAGGGGGAGATTGAAGCCCAGACCTAAACCTTCTAAAATACTATAGTTGGATGATTCTTAAACTGTAACAGCTCAACTCTCTACCATCATGAACCTGCTCAAGAACATGCAAGCAACATCAAATGTTCGAGAAGCCAAGGTAGTGCAATACACTTGCGAGCACTGTGATGGGGAACATCAGTCGAGTGAATGCCCCCAACAACAAGAATTTGGATGCTACGTAGGGAATACCAACTGCAACAACAACCCCTACTCCAACACCTACAACAACAACCCCTACTCCAACACCTACAACCTAGGGTGGTGGCCACATCCAAATTTTGGTTGGGGAGGCAACATGGTCAGGAGTACAACAAAATACAACAAGTGAACCTCCTGGATTCTAGCAAAAGACTCAAATGCAGAATCAGAGAGCTTCTAACTCAAATTCTAATTCTTTTAATAATACTTATCAAAACTTTATGAAAACTACCTGAGTTATTTTGCAGGATCAAGCAACTCATTTAGAAAACCACAATGACATGCTCACAACACAATATGTCGTGTTGCAAAACCATCAATTGATCATGCAAAACAACATCGCCTCTTTACGGTCCTTGGAAATGCAAGTTGGACAGATTGCCCAGGTATTAAAGATGTGACCACCAGGCAGATTACCTAGTGATACTGAAGTCACTAAAGCCTTTAATGAAGAGAAATACAATGCCATCTCACTGAGAAATGGCATGCAATTAAGGACAGAAGGCAAGTTTAGGGGGGAAGTTCTCTCGTAAGCCAACTAACGATGCTGATGCACCTAAGGAAACAACTCATGTGTCTGATATAGCGAGTGACCTTACTACTAAAGGCAAGGAGCACAAAGATAGGGATGCTCCTACATCTAGTAATCGACATGATGAGCCCATACACCACCCCATTCCCACAACGATTGGAGGCTCAGAAACAATATCTCTAGTACCAGATGTTCTTGGATTTGCTCAAATAGTTGCACATCAATGTCCTACTCCTAGAGGCCATTGATTAGATGCACATCTATGCTAAGTTTCTGAAAGAGATAGTGACAAAGAAAAAAATAGTGGGTGAAGTTGAAACAGTAGCTACTATGGGTGAATATATGGTTGTGCTAAGTGATTTACCACCTAAGATGAAGGACCCGAACAGTTTTACCATTCCATGCTCCATGGGCCACAGTTATTCTGGCCATGCCTTATGTGATCTAGGTGCAAGTGTTAATTTCATGCTGAAATCTATGTTTAAATGACTAGGGATAGGAAAAGAAAAACCTATATCGGTGATCCTTCAATTGGATGATATCTCAAATTCAACCTAAGAGCAGAATTGAAGATGTTTTGATTAAGGTAGACATGTTTGTCTTCACGACATACTTTATCATCCTTGACTATGAAGCTGATGAGAATGCTCCTATTATTCTAGAGAGACTATTCATTGCTATCGGATGTATTCTGATTGATTGTGAAAAAGGTAAATTTACCATGAAGATGAATGACCAAAAGATCACATTCAACGTATTCAGCTCACTCGAGTACGTGAATAACTATGAAGAGTACCAACTTGTGGACACTAAAGAGGTCCTTTGCAATACATATGTTGTAGTAATGTGCTTAGCACTGTGGAGCAAGCTGACTTTGACGAGGCCATGCAAGAAGTTAAGCTAGAAGGTAGGTTGAGATAGAACAATCTAATGTTGTGCTTACCAGACCAGGTATGTCTTTTGAACCTTTGGATTATTCTGAGTTTAAATCTCCTAAGCCATCACTTGAGCATCCACCGGTACTTGATCTTAAACCTCTTCCCCCAGAATCAAAGTATGTATTTTTAGGGGAAAATAATACGTTGCCTATTGTTATATCTGCATGCTTAACACCTGAACAAGAAGCTAAATTGTTGCATGCTTTATCACAACACAAGAAAGCTATTAGATGGACTATTGCTGACTTGAAAGACATTAGTCCACTTTGTGTATTTATGAGGTTTTGCTTGCAGATGATCATAGCAGCTCGATAGAACCACCACGGAATCTCAATCCATTTCTAAAGACTATAGAAATAATGGAGATCATCAAATGGTGTGATGCACTCCTTTATTTCATCTCAGATGATGCATGGGATAATTACCTATTACCATTCTTGGATCAGTAAGTAGGCAAGCTCACCAAGGTGTTGAACTGGTTGAAAATCTATAAGGGAGCGCTGATCGATCGTGATAAATCTGAGATCTCATCATTGGATGTGTAATACATCCTAATTTTATCACCCTTTACATTTTTGCAATTTTAATTTCTAATTTTTTTAATTTTTGTTCTTTTTTATTTTCTATTAGGATTAGGTATCTTTTAAAATAATGTGTTAGTTTGGCAGTTGTCAAGACAAGAATCGAGAAGGGAATGGCCTCATAATCTTTTGGATATATACTAATCATTGACTGGGCAGAAGTCTACTCCTTCTAGAACACATCAACGACTAGTATGGAAGAAAGAACTCAACCCTCTATTAAAACTTCACACACTCTCCCTTACTCCTGTCAGTTCCATTTCCCCAACCCAACTACAACCTTAATATGTGCCCCACGTCGTTTCCCCAATCACGCTACTATTTTCCATATTACCAACATTAATGGCCCGCTAAGTCACCTACAAATACGCTGCCCTTTCAGTCCTACACACCAATTTTATATCACTTCTCACCACAAATATAGAAGAAGCACTTCTTCGACTATTCAATTTCTAGGGAACTTGATATACTATGTTGCTTATCATGGCGAGTAGCTCGTTAGACTCTAACTCAGGCTTGGATGAATTCCATTCTATCAGGTCAGTTGCCTAACAATTACCATATGCAGATCCCAGACGTCTTCTTTCTAGTTCATTGCAGCAATGGTATAAACTAGTCTACCAATAGGGTATCCTTGAAGAAGAATGGTTGGAGTACACCCCCACATATATGTTATAATCTGATGCATATATGCTGTGTATGATTCAAAAGTAGTAGTGGGAAACGTTTATTCAACAGTCGGGCTACATCAATGTCTCATGGGTATAAGAATTTTACACCCACGTCGAACGTGACAGAGACAAATAGATGTAAGTTTAAGTTGGTGAATAGCTCGACAGCCTTTAACTTAGTCTTGGATGAATTCCATTCTATCAGGTCAGCTGCCTAACAATTACCATCTGCAGATCCCAATCGTCTTCTTTCTAGTTCATTGCAGCAACGGTATAAACTAGTATACCAATAGGGTATCCTTGAAGAAGAATGGTTGGAGTACACCCCCACATATATGTTATAATTTGATTCATATATGTTGTGTATGATTCAAAAGTAGTAGTGGGACATGTTTATTCAACAATTGAGCTACATCAATGTCTCATGGGTATAAGAATTTTATACCCACGTCGAACGTGACGGAGACAAAAAGATGCAAGTTCAAGTTAAATTTGTGGATTTCTCAACGGATACAACCAATGCCATTATCAACTCTTTGACCAACAAGAATTCCACACCACGGCTCAGGCCGCTGAGCTTACCTATGCCATGATTTTGCAAGATCTTTGTGTCCCTGTACCCAAATGGGCTGGCAAGGGCCATGAAAAACTAGTGCAATGGCGGCAACTCAAACCTGACTCAAGATTTTGGGTCCATATAATCAATAATCGCCTCCTATCCATCTGCAATTAGCAAACTTTTTCCCTTCATAGAATATTGCTTTTGGATTCCCTAATTTAGGGATGCGGCTTATTCCCGGCGTAGTTGGTTTGTGCATCTATATTTGAGGGAGCCGCCATGATAAGCAAATCAAATGGCTTACCTTTCCCCAATTTGATAACTGCACTTTGTACACTAGAAGGGGTTCCAACTAGAGAAGGTGACACTGTTATTGAGACCCTCCCAGGTTGCTTCATTCCCAAGTGGAAGAACTAAAGGGCTATCCCAAATTGCACCATCCGCCATTCCCTCAGCTCAATCTCCTTTCATCCAGGATGTTGTTACAGACACCCTCTACGCTAATCTCTGGCCATATTTCATGTCTGTTCAACGAAAGGAATCAAAGATTCAAACCCTATTTCGAAAGTTATTACCAGATAAGCCAATGGAATTCCCCTTGTTACCTCAATAGCTTCTCCAACCGTCAATGCCTGCACCCACCACCCTCCGAAGACAATGACTAGATACTTATGTTGGCGCCTCTTCCCGCCCTACCAAGAAACCAAAGTTCGCCCGAGACATGCAAGGGCATAATCATCCAGGAACCACCTCCCCAATAACTCATTGGGTTAGTTTTATTTTCATTTATTTTTAGTTTTTCATATTTGCATCTGCATATTTGCTTTTCGTTGATTTGTTTTTCCTTTTCTTTTTGTTTTCTTTTGCATTAGGGACAATGCTTTTCTCAAGTTTTGGGAGTACTATCCTAGGTTTCTATTAGGTTAAATTTAGGGAAAATTTTAATTTTTAGCCTGTAAATAGCCTAATATGTTTTGATAGGTTCCTTTTGCTATGATTCCATTGATTTTGAAATTGCTGATGTGTTAATCATGATTTCCTATGACTAATCTATGTTGATGCTTTGCAATGTGTTAAGAGTTTTTGTGTTTTGAATTGAGTGTTAAATCTACTGTATCTCTTTAAACACATTGCATGCACTCTAAAACTTAAGAAGCCGTAGGGAAATTCTAGGTCGACTCTCCAATGATGAAGCATGAATCAATGTGAATGAACTAAATGCTCAATTTAGCGAAATAAAGGCTTAAAAACTTACCGAGAAGTCAAGTAAATAAAGAAAATAATTAAAACTTGATAATATAAACAAAACTGTTGAGGGACACTCTTCTATGCATCTTGCTATCTTAGTACACTAGGTGAGTTGTGTTTGCTCTATTTAACTTTCCCTGGTAGGAATGATAGCACTAGCAAAGAGTGAATGAAAGTCTTTACGGGATGACACTACTCGTAGGGCTCAGGGATGGGCTGTTTGCTCCACTCCATCTTTAGGTCTGAAGAGTAAGCGTGATAAGCTGAAGCCCTAGGGATAAATTTTTTGAACCTAAAAAGCAAATGGGAGTACAATCTAGAAAAGAAAAGAACATGCCGAGGCAATAAAAGAGAGCTATCCTTTAGTTTTCTAAGGTCATTAAGTGATGAATGCATGTAACTTAGCACACACTGCACCTACAATGGAATTAATCCTTGAAACAAAATTGTAAGCTTTAATGCATTGCGTCTCTTTAATATAGTTGAGGAATAAGTTACTGCTACAACATGTCTTGAAATCCTTGTAATCATAGCTTAGTGGAACCTTGAGAACTATAGGTTGTTTACTTGTTCCCCTTTTTCTTGCTTCTATTTTGCATTGCTTGAGGACAAGCAACAATTCAAGTTTGGGGGTATTTGACGAGTGCGTAAATGATCTATTTTATATGCCCTAGTCTACCTGTCTTTTGCGTGTTTTCAATCCCATATAGTTGCATTTAGGTTAGATTGCATATAGTTTGCATGTAGATATAGAGTTACACTACCTGTGCTTAAATGTATATATATATTTTAGTTCTTTTCAAGGCAAAGGTGGTGTTTTGTGGTGCATGTTCAGGATGCTGGAGGAATGCTGGAGCGGAAGAATATCATATCTCATGGCTAGAGCTGATGAGGCATAAAAGAGTTGGAGATAAATCTACTTCTACCCACGTGGACTTTCTCCCTGATACGGAATATTAAATATAGCGGGAAATCGATGTCCTTCTTAGTATAAGAGAGATCTGGACGACCAATTGAGTGGGCGCGATTACAAACAAAGTCCTAGTCTAAAGCTGACGAAGAACCACCAAAGTGAAAGCTAGAGAAATCTATTCACGACAAAAGCCATCAAGAGAGGCTGACAAAGTGGGAGACCTACAACAATAGTTGGACAACACATAAGGAGTTTGTCGAGGACGCTCGGCTCTTTTCTTTTCCTTGCTTGATAAACTATCATACCTAATATTTTTATTATAGATGTTTTAAGCTCTCGCATGAGGTAAATACTTTAGTTGGGATTATTGCTTCCCAGGATTGTAAAACCCTAAACATTGGCTTAGAAGTATGCTACATTGGACAATAAGTTAAATTGCTATAGGATTATAATCTATTGGACCTATTAAATGTATTAGGGTCAAATTAGAAAAGAAGAAAACTTGAATAGTCTTTTTAGAAAGGACTAAAGTGAACATTAAGTGAAAGATGGTGTTTGCATGACAAATGATTTTTTCTTGAGGTCTTGTGCACATGGCACACAAAGATGAAGCCATGAAGGGGAGGGTTCAGCCACATGGAATGAAAATTTCATATTGTCATATTCTTCCCCTAACTAACCAAAACACAACATGAAAGAGAGAATTAAGCTTGTTGCCATGAAGCTTTGAAGCTTTGAGTGTGCTTTGTTCAAATCCTTGAGTATTGTTCAATCCTTACGGGAGAGGGTAAGTAACCTTGTTCTTCTTCTTGTTTTAAAGCTTAAATTGAGGATTTATTTGTGAATCTCTCATGTATTCAAGGTAATAGTGATTGGTTAGAGAGTGAGAGAGTTAGATTAATGTTAAGAATTTCTCCTTGAACATTTGAGTATTTAATGCATCGAGAATGAATCATGTATGTGAATTGTAGTTGGTTGTTTGAGTTTTTGAAAGGTTTGATTGTATAAGCATTTTCATGAATTGATAAAATCATTTGAATAGGATAAGTAATAAATTCCATGATATGTGATCTTGGTAGCATAATTTGAGTTAGTCATGTTGCTTGAATTCGAACCAGGAGTCATTGCTTGTTGTTCATTCCATGAGGAGGCTATTTGGATGAATCTATATGAGTAATCATGTGAATGGGCTGTTTTGGGGACCTAAAAATAGGGGAAATTGTTGTTGCTACTAAAGAAAACTGTTTTGAAGTGTAAAATACGTATGTGCATATATGGGGCTGTTCTGAATGTATAGGAACGTGTGCGGGACTGTTTTGACATACATATGAGCATTGTGGACTGTTTTGAATGAGTATGAATATTATGGGACTGTTTTGAGTATATATTAAAGGTATGAGGATCGTTTTGATGTGCTTAAGTTTGTACGTCAATGTAGGGACTATTTGCATTGGTATAAAAAAATAATGGACTGTTTTGTGTGTAACTTCATATATACATGAATAGTTGAGTAGTTATAAGTGAATGGTTGGCAAGAATTGTTCTAATACGTGATTGTATTCCTTGTTACATCTAGACCCAAAAGGAATTAAAGGTGTAAAGACAAAATTAGACCAAATAGGAGATAAGCAAAAGGGGATTATAATTCATGAGCAAACCTAGCTCGGAACGAATAGTGAGTGAAGTTTAAAGCCTCGAGATAGGATTGAAACCATCTCGAGCTTCTTTAATAGCTTTACTTTACTTGGTTTATTATTTAAATTAAGATTTACATATGCTTAAGCTTGGATGTAAAGTGATGTAACCCCCTCGACTCGGCCTAGTCGCAAGACCAAACCAAGCGAGCTACATTGGGTTTACCGAAGTAAACCGTAAAGAAGAAACTCGAAACACACCCATTCTTTTCTTTTTATCTTATCTGGATGCAAATTAAATCCCTACATTTTCATACTGACAATAGGTGAAACCTCAACTCAATCGGGCATCGAATTGACAACCAATTGAATATAACAACGATATAGGGACCAAACGCAAAGAAATAGAACTTCAAAATATACTAAAATAACTAATATAACTGATACCGTACCGGTACAGTCAAGGGTGTTTTGATACGCCTTTAAAAATTTTAAACCTCAGAATTCTTGTAGCCATTTCCCGTTCTGATACGCCCCACACAAAATCTTTAGTCCGTATCAAAATGCTTCACACTGTTTAAAAACACTGACAATTTTTGCCTTGGCTTGTATTGGAACACTTGCCCGCATACCAGTACGCTAAGCCTAGAATTGCTTACTCGTACTGAAATAGGGACACCTGTACCGGTATGCCTGGACCTGTAATGTCCATTTTCACTTGTTTAACATGCTTTCAACCATACCAAAACATTCTAACATGCCCCTAACATACTGCCAACATATTCTAAAATCAAACCACAACATTACATCACAAATTCAACAACATTTCATGGCATTTTGCATCAAAGGTAAATCTATAGGCATGCAACCTGGTTAACCAACCAAGTAAAACATGAAACTCCAAAATATCACCAAAATCAAACCATAAAGGCTATTTACAATTCAAGAGCAGCTAAACAAACTTGCTCAAACATGGAGTTTAACAAACCCTCTCCCAAAACAACAATGGAACCTCCATTGCCCTTATTTTTTATAGTCTAGTTCAAACATACTTTGGTTACCAAGTCTTGTACCGATCCCTTGCTTCTCGCTGCCTTCCCAAGCTTTTAGTTCTCTGCATTGATGGACAAAGAGAGCGTAAGCACTAGGCTTAGTGAGGAGTGCTCAAAACCAACACACCATCAATGCTTGAAAACATTTCTCAACATTACATTAAAATTCACTTCAAACATCCTTTAAAATTTTATCATGCCTTTAAAACATGCACTTAACATCTTTAAAACCAGCATATTAACCATATGCAACATGTATCATTAACCAACTACAAGTCTCATTGCTCGACCTCAATTTAAGCCTTCCCACGCATAAGAACCATATGCAAAGATTAAAGAGTAAACATGTACAAAGCACATTATACAACATAAACCTTCCAATGATACATCAACAATTATATTGGCTCACAAGTGATCATTAACCAGGTTCATTTACCAAAAGAGTTCATTGGGTACACGGATTCAACAAGTGTTTACCCACACTTCAAGCCATCTCAACCGGAAATAGCGATACAATCGCAATCGGCGTACCTAAATAACCGAGTACACTTCCAACCCACGGGGACACCAACCCCATACCTCAGTTAGATGCTTAATCCACTAACGGGAGTATACAGTACTATAAAACCCTTCAATCGTTAGGGTGCTTGGATGGAGTTTTTGGTACACGGATCTAAACCCCTCGACATCAAAGGTGACTTATTATAGTGCACTATCGATCCTATGGCCAACCAACTATATCTGATAACAATTTTAAAACCACATCACTTGCCAATATAATTAACCATTTACCATTTATCTCATTGTTTTCAACGAGCATTAACCAAACCAATTTTCCAAAGCAACAACCATGCTTTAAAGCACAAGTATAAACCATATACTTACAAGGATCACTTACCATGTGCATCCTTTAGCATTTCATGCTTAAAAACAGTATCTCAAATACTTTAAAACATGCTTAAATAGTAGGTAACATGTAATCCAAAACAAGTGCATAAAACCAGTTTAATCTAGCACGACCGAGGGAGATAAACAACATTTACTTACTTCCGAGTTTAAACCAGTGTTTCAAGCTATGTTTAAACTCCCATAAACAACCTTTAAAACATTCCAAAGCTGGAACCCACGTTCCCACTCACCGATACGCGAAACCTCGATTTGCCAAAGCAAAATCAATTGTCCGAAGCCTCCAAAGCTTCACCAATCACTTCCGGATCAATCTCCCCTATTTTAACCACATTAAAATAAAGGATTAATGCATCCCAAGGCATTCAAAACACTGCAACAACAAATCCTCACGGACTCCCACAATCCTCTCAAAATTACCCAACCACAACAACCAAAATCATCATCTAATCCTTTCCAAACACAACCCAGCCTCAAACTAACAATCTAACACTTCCATAATCATCAATTAACACTCAAAAATAGGATTAACACATCCAAATACTTCCAGCAACTACACAACCACCACAACTCCACAAAAACACCAAACTAACAACCTAATCAATTAGAGATTCAAGAGTTTCGGGATTCCTTTGTTAACAATGCCTTAACAACATTATAAACCATTCATTATCTGTTTAAACTCAATCCATAACACTAGAAATCAAATTCAATTCGAATCTTTCTCTATTTCATCAATTTCACCTAATTAAATCAATTAACTCAATATAAAAACATCAAATCAGATTATAAACCATAAATCAAGGATCAAACACTTGGGAATATCAATAAAGAACCATTCAATAGAGGGGATCATGGACCTTACCCCTATTGTGTGATTTCTCCCTCAATTGGCTTTTTTAAAGCTAGAAAACACAAGATATAAATAAGATTTTGATAAAACAATGATAAAAAAACAATTAAAAATCAAGAATATAGGTCTCTCACCTCTAGAATTTGTTGAAAGCAAATGTGTTTGGAAGAGAATAAGTGGAGAGACAAGTTGAGAGAAAAATTACGTGAAATTGGCTTAAAAGAAATAACTAACTTTAATATCCAAAATCCTTTTTAATTTTTTAAAACACAAGTTAAAATGATTTAATTAAAGGGAAAAATCATCAGAAAAATCTTGGTAAAATAGCTCCTTAAGGATTCTAAGAATTTGACCCTTTTCATTTTAGTCACCATTTAAAACAGTTTTCAAAAATTGCATTTTGGTCACTAACCAAAATGTCACATTCCAAAAACCCATTTTCCTAATTTTTTTCACCAATAATAATCATATATTAAAATATTATTTTTAGACATTTTCCATATTTTTATCTTATAAAAAAATATATGGTCCCGAATCTGACTCGGATCCCTAACCCGACCCATTGGACCATCTAAAAAGCCACAAAACTGCTAGGCCCAAAATCGGGGCGTTACAACTCTCCCCCACTTAATAAATTTCGTCCTCGAAATTTACCTGGAGGAAACAGATGCGAAAACTGCTCCAGCATCTCCGACTTGCGTTCCCACGTGGCTTTCTCAACACCGCGGTGCCTCTACAACACCTTAACAAGCTCGATCGTCTTGCCATGCAATACCTTACTACTGGTATCAAGAACCTCTACTGGTTCCTCATCATAAGATAGGTCCGACCTTAACTCAATATCTTCCACTGGCATAATATGCGAGGGATTCGACCGATACCTTCGCAACATCGAAACATGAAACACAACATGAATCCTCTCCAACTCAGGAGGTAACCTCAACCGGTAAGCGACATGACCCACACGCTCAACAACCTCGTATGGTCCAATAAACCTCAGGCTAAGCTTCCCTTTTCACCCAAACTGCATCACTTTCTTCCAAGGCGATACATTAAAAAACACTCAGTCACCAACATCATACTTTATATCCCTTCGCCTCAAATCTGCGTAGGATTTCTAACTGTCCAAAGATGATTTCAAGCGCTCACATATCAACTTTACTTTTTCATTCGTGCCTTTTAATACATCAGGCAAGGAAAGATGCTTCTCCCCAACCTTAGCCCAACACATGGGCGTACGACACCTCCTTCCATACAATGCCTCATATGGTGCCATCTATATACTAGCCTGGTAACTGTTATTATAAGCAAACTCCACCAATGGAAATTGATTTTCCCACATTCCCTGGAACTCAATAATATAACATCTCAACATATCCTCGAGATCCTGAATCACGCGCTCCGACTGACCATCTGTCTGAGGATGATATGAAGTGCTGAAATTCAGATGAGTTCCTAGAGTACGATGCAAGCACATCCAAAACCTTGCCATGAAACGTAGATCTCTATCTGTAACTATGGATTTATGCACCCCATGCAAACGCACAATCTCAGATATGTACAGATCGGCCAACCTATCTAAGGTATACATAGTATGCATTGGCACAAAATGCGCACACTTTGTAAACCGATCAACAATCACCCAAATGGAATCCTTTTTGGTTAGCGTCAAAGGCAGCCCAGACACAAAATCCATGGTGATTCTTCCCACTTCCATTATGGTATCTTCAATGGTTGTAACAACCCATAAGGGAATTGATGTTTAGCCTTCACTCGCTGACATACCATGCATCGAGAAACAAAATCAGCCACATCTTTCTTCAGCCCAACCCAATAGTACTCTTCCTTCAACCTACGATACATCTTAGTACTATCGGGATGCATAGCAAAAGGACTAGCATGCGCTTCGGTCAGAATGGTACGCCTCAACTCATCATCTTCAGGCACTACAATTTGACCTTTAAAACACAACACCCCATCATCATTAAAATAAAAATCCATAGAATTACCATCCATGATATCCTTCACATGCGACACCAAACTCTCATCATGCGGTTGCCTCTCCTTGATCAACTGTGACAAGGATGGTTTCACTTGCAACTAAGCCAACAATCCACCATCACACGACAAACTTAACCGAGCAAACATAGCTCTCAACACCACAACAACCTTCCTACTCAAAGCATCCACTACAACGTTATCTTTACCCTGATGATACTCAATGGTTAGATCATAGTCCTTAAGCAACTCCAACCAACTTCATTGCCTAAGATTCAACTCCTTATGAGACATCCAATACTTCAAACTTTTATGATCCGTATAAACTACACACTTCTTGCCATAAAGGTAATGCCTCCAGATTTTCAAGGCAAACACAACCGCAACAAGCTCAAGATCATAAGTAGGGTAATTACATTCTTGCACCTTCAACTGCCTAGATGCATACACAACTGCCTTAATTTCTTGCATCAACACTCAACCAATCCCAACATAAGATGCATCACTATAAACATCGGACTTTTTTCCCGATTTAGGTTGAACCAAGACTGGAGCTCGTGTCAAAGCTTCCTTCAACCTTTCAAAGGCTCGTTGCCTATCCTCTGTCCACTCAAACCGAGCATTCTTATGCAACAACTTGGTTAAAGGAGCCGCCAAACTAGAGAACCCTTCCACGAACCTACGGTAATAACCAGCCAACTAAGGAAACTCCTAACTTCTATCACAGACTTAGGTACCTTCCAACCCATTACAACCTCAACCTTATGCGAATCAACATGAATTCCCTCGGTCGACAAATCATGCCCAAGGAAAAAAACCTCCCCAAGCCTTAACTTGGCATACAACTGATTAGCCAACAACGTCTGAAGCACAATCCACAAATGTCTATCATGATCCTCCTCGGTACGAGAGTACACAAGGATATCGCCGATAAACACAACCACAAACTAGTCCAAAAGCTCATGGAACACACGGTTCATCATGTCCACAAAAGTAGCTGGTGCATTGGTCAAACCAAATGGCATCACCAAAAACTCATAATGCTCGTACCTTATGTGAAAAGCTGTCTTGGGCATATCCACATCCTTCACCTTCAACTGATAGTACCCTGACCTCAAATCTATCTTAGAACACACTGATGCACCCCTGAACTGATCCAACAGATCATCAATCTGCGGCAAGGGATACTTGTTGTTAAGTGTTCAAAAGTACTATTTTTATTACCCTTTTTATTGTTATTATTGCTAGACTTAGGCTCATATTAGTTGCATTATTAGCCATTCATGCATGTTTACATTATTTCCTTGGTGGACAAGCTTGATTTCATATTTTGCTTAATTTTGTGGAAAAAGATACTGCTTTGATGTGTTTTGTGTGTGTGTACATAATCTCTTGCCAAAGCAAAGTTGGAACCAGTTGCCAGGGCAATGTATGAAGGAGATGTCGAGCTAGTTGCCAGGGCAATGCATGAAGGAGATGCCGAGCTAGTTGCCAGGGCAATTTTTGATAAGGGATAAGATGATATGGTAGTCGAAATTGATGACTAGATAAGCCCAAGATGACGTGGAGCAAAGTTAAATCCCAAAGGAGTTTGATTTCCATGAAGAGGTTAAAGAGAAATTAAATCCCAAGAAGATAGGAGAAGTTATAGAAGGAATTTAAATATAATAAAGAATTATATTCTTTAAAGATATTTAATTCTAACTTAACTTCCTCCTCAAAAAAGACTTTGACCTAGCCCTATAAATTGAGGACCAAGCCGTCAAATCGAGAGGGAGAGAAGAGAGAAATTTAGATAAAGAGAGCAATGGAGATTTCGACAAGAGCGTTGGAGAGATTTCGACAAGGCTTCAACCGTTCTTCATATTTTTCTTTCTTATTCAATTAGGTTTATGCTAGGGATTCTTTGTTTTGTGTTGTTTTGGAACCTAGCCATGAACTAAATCTATTTGGCTAAGGTTATTGTGTTTTGTGGTTGTGAGAAACAATTGGATTTTGTTTAGGTAATAAGAGTTTGCACTTTCAATTCAAGGTTTGCTCATTCTTAGTTTTTCTTCTTATTTGCGAGTGAATTGGGAGACGATCTCGTAACTTCATCTATTTATCTAATGTCAGGAGAGTTAGATTCAAGAAACGAATGAGCATGGTCTTTATTCAATCTATTGATGGTGAAGATTAATCCGGCTTAGAAATAAGTTAAGGATGTCAACGGCTAAGAGGAGCACAAGATTGGTTGTTGTTCACCCTTGATTCACGCATGGATGTATTATCAAGGCATGCACAAATAGCTAGAGTTTCGACTTAGGGATAAGAAGAAACCATTGAAGAACACTCTACCGAACCTTGAAGTTGTTGCCCAGCCGCCCAAATAGTTGCCTAGCCAGTCTCCCAGGCAACCGTCGATTAGTTGCCAAGGCAACCCCGCTACGTAAGTTGCCACGGCAACTGAGTCGCCCTTGTACTCTTTTACCAAGAAGATCCAATCGGCTATCACTCCTCAACTCACGATAACCTGGCCTATTCTCTCTCATTTGATTACATCTTCTTTTACTTGTTTGCTTTCTAGTTTAGTTGTTAGTTAAAACTCCTACAATCACCTACTTGTGTTTTTACTTTTTACAGTGCAAGAGATTATATTCTTGAAATAGCACCAATCCCTGTGGAAACGATATCTTTTATACTATAACTTGCGACGTGTACACTTGCACAATTGCGGAGCACTTATTACGCGCAACAAACTTTGGTTTTCCACTGGTATATGACCAGGGCGAGTGAGGAGTGCTAAAAAACAACACACCATCAATGCTTGAAAACATTTATTAACATTACATTAAAATTCACTTCAAATATCCTTTAAAACATTCTCATGCCTTTAAAACATGCACTTACATCTTTAAGACTAGCATATTAACCATATGCAACATGTATCATTAACCAACAACAAGTCCCCTTGCTCAACCTCAATTTAAGCCTTCCCATGCATAACAACCATATGCGTTAAGTGTGTAAAAGTACTATATTTTTACCCTATTTACTCTTAATTATTTCTATATTTAGGCTCATTTTAGTTGCATATTTAGTCATTCATGCATAATTTCATTGTTTCCTTCATCACCATGCTTGATTACATAAATTGGTTAATTTTCATAAAAAAAAGGTGCTGCTAGAGTGTGTTTGGTGTGTGCAGGATCAAATTGCCCAAGAGAGTAGGAAATTGCCGAAGCAATTGCCGCGGCAATTAAGGACAAGAAGATGTGGCTGCCAATTTTATGGGAATAAATCCTAGAAGAGTTAGAGTTTCAAGAAGAGATTAAAAGGAGATTAAATTCCAAGAGTATTATGAGGAGTATAACAAAGATTAATTATCTCTTTTATCCAATTCAATTCCAACTTAAACTCATCCTTATCAACAACATAATCTGCAGAATTGAAGAGTTTAAATTGGATTATGATCTTATCTCCATGGAATTCCAACGCAATCCAAATCCAATGCAAATCCAACTCTAACACAATCCATCCTCTCATATCAACAAACAAACCAATCAGATCATCTCCTATAAATAGAGAGGTTAACGCAATTTTGGAGGAGAGGAAGGGGAAATCGGAAAAGAGAGAGAGCTGATCGCACCTCATCATCTTCTTTATTTTTAGTTCATTCGATTCACGTTTGGGGATTATTCTTTGTATATCTTTTGAACCCAACCATGAATTGATGTTAATTGGCTTGGGTTATTTGGGGTTTTTGGCTTTGATAAACGATTAGATTTGTTTAGGTATTTTAGTTCGCAATTTTAATTTAAAGTTTGTTCATTCTTGGTTCTTAAATTTTGCGAGTGAATTGGGAGAGGATCTCGTGAATTCATCCATCTATCTAATATCGAGAGAGTTAGATTCAAGAAATGAATGAGCATGGTCTTTTTTCAATCAATCGATGGTGAAGACTAATTTTACTTAGGGATAACTTGTGAATTTCAACGGCTAAAAGGAGCGTAAGATTGGTTATTGTTCACCCTTGATTCACACAGGGATGTATTATCAAGGCATGCATAATCAACAGTGTTTTGAGTTAGGGATAACGAGAAACCATTGAAGAACGCTTCGTCAAACTTTGAAGGTTGTCGCCCAATTGCCCAGGCAATCGCTTCATTCCCAATTGCCCAAGCAAACACAGAATTGCCCAGGCAATCTGACTGGTTCCAATTGACGGAATGATTGAGCCACTCTAGCACTCAATTACTACAACATTCCATTCAACTATCACTCCGCAACTCAAGATAACCCTGCCTACTCTCTTATTTGATTACTCTATCCTTTATTTCTATTTACTTAGTTTATTTTACTTATTATTTATCCCTATCAATCTATTTCTTTTTCAATGCATAAACTTAAGCAAAGTGGCCCTGACCAATCCTTGTGGAGACGATACTCGATACTTATCATATCACTTCATTACTTGGGACGTGTATACTTACACCATTTGTGTATCATTCAAATCACGCAACAAGTTTTTGGCGCCATTGTCGGGGATTGGCAATTGGTGTTAGTTGTTTTTCTTATTGCATTTTTCTTATTATTTTTACAAACTTTTCTTTTTGTTTGAATTAAAAAAAATTCAGGTACGCTACAAAGTTAAGGGACATCAACATGTGGGGAAATAAAAGTTGATCTATTCGAGAGTTGATGATGGAAGATAGGAATCAATCAAATCAAGAGTTTCTCACACTCACCGATGATTACTTATACCAACCGAGAAATGCCTATATCGTGGAAAACTCGTGCACTTGTTGTGGAGAACATCATGTGTTTGAAGATTGCCCTCACAATCCTAGTGCATATGGCTACATGAAGGACCATAGTTGGAGCCATCAGCAAAATCCTTCATGGTATGATGAAAATGCTCAAATTTTTTTTACCATAACAATTTTGTTGCTGCAACAGATATGCCAAGGCAGTATAGTCCTTTTCAAGAGCATTCCAATTCTTTGGAGGAAATGTTGCTAGCTTCTTTGGCTAGACTTGACAGATCAATTGAAGAGATTCGAGAGCTATCAAGGTCCATAGATGCCAGGATAGCTAAGTTGGATGCACCCTTGAGGGATTTAGAAGATCAATTGAGGAGATCCACATATGCCATGGATAACATGCCCCAACAATTAATTCCTAGGGATACTGAAATCCCAAGGCAAGATGAGAAGGATCAATACAAAGAGAGATCCCTGATGTGTGAGGATCAATTAAAACCTCCAAGTCAAGAGACAGTCTGACACTTGATGAGCCTATGCAACGAATTGCCACGGCAATGATTGAGGAGCATGAATAGAGCAGTGCAACGACAATATTCCGAGAGGCTGAGAAGAGTAATGTTACAACAAATTGCTCTCATCCACCTTTGCCATGGAAATTGCATGACCACATGCAAGATCAATAGATTGACAATACTTTGCTAATGGACTATGAGAAGGTGATTGTTGAACCTTTTGACTTCTTTAAAAACTCACCCAATCCATTGCAGGTATGTCTTGAGTAATCAAAGTTGGTAGATCTGAAGCCATCCAAATCTCTATTGATGGAGATGCTTGAGAAGCCTAAAGAAAACGGTGATTGGATTCATGAAACTTTTCATAAGATTATTTTTTCCCTTGACATTCATAGAAGTTTGGCAGATGATTGCCACGGCAATTGGCTTGAGCAGCAATTACCACAACAACGAAGGATACAACCAACCATGATGGAGGTCAAGGAGAATGAGGTAACTAAATGGTTGGATGTTGATATATTTTTTTCTAATAATATATTCATGCCTTCAGGAATAATAGCAAGGTTGAGGATATACATGGACTACAAGGGAACACGAAAGAAAGACACCTCCATCATGGTAACAAAAAAGGGAGTAGCTGTGAGCACATTGGCCCAACTCTTTTTGGGCAATATTGTCACCCGATGGAGGGTGCAGATGGACTATAAGAAGTATCAAAAATGACCCTTCTCAAGCTTTCGTTTTATCCTTTATTTTTTATTTTTTTAGGATGGGAGTTTCAAGGGATAAGGAGTTTCCTTATTTCTTTCCCCTCTTGAACTCTTAATTTTTTTCTTGTTTACTTGTCAAATCAAGAACCCACAGGAACCTAAAAACCCATGACCGAGAATCTCAAGACTGCCCAAGGTGAGTTGATACCATGGACGAGAAAATGACTACGAAAACTGGGTGGACTCGGTGCCACTATATACGAATGATAGGGGAAGAGCAACCACAAAAACCAGCAGTTGCAAAAAAATGACCCCTGCTCTAGCTAATGCCCAGGCAACCAAACATGTCGCGGCAAGTGTACATGCCATGGCAAGTGCCCATGCCTTGGAAAGCATTCATGGGATTGTCGACATCCTTTGTCCTTTGATACAACGATTAGAGAAAATAGAGGCTTGGTAGCTGTTATTCATGCAGTACATGAAGGATCGCGATGTAGCTATTACACCATTCCCTTCCCAGTTTTCCTGCCGAACTAGTTGCCCAGGCAACTAAAAATGCCGAGGAATCTGTCACCAAAAATAAAAGCAGGGCACCCATGACTGAACCAGCTCGCAATAAATCCTTGTATAGATTCACCGATTCAGACGAGTCTATCTCCGAACCCGTAACATCACAACTGGTCGCACCACCAAAGCCGAACTGCAAAGCTTTGATCATTAAAAAAACCGATGAAGAGAGTGAAGCATGCGATGAGATGGCGAAAGTAAAAGTTCAAGCCGCACCACCAGCCACATGCACTCAACCACCGCGAACCGAAAAAAGAATCAAGCAAACGACTCGAAGGAAACTCATCATTCAAGGTGACAACCTTTCCAACTAACTCATTTACATTTTAATTTTTACTTGCATTGAGGGCAATGCCTATCTCGAGTTTGGGGGGTATTTGTTTATAATTAGTTTCATGTTTAGTTGCATTCATTTTTAGTAATAGCATATAAGTTGCATATATTACTTTTCATGCCTTTGATTGGATTTAATTTGCCTAGACTTGTTGGATATCTTATGATGAGTTTACCACTTCACTTAATTGATATAACTTTCGATTTTAGGATGCGCATAGATAACACTTAGAATTCGACTTAATGCTGAACATAATTTTACACTGTTGTGACTTGATTGATTAAAGGAGACTTAGTGAACTTAGGTTATTTAAAAATTGGGTTGATTGAATAAAATTGAAATTGTGAACTAGAGGTGCCTATCTGGCTCTAGTCTTATCTAATAATATATATATATAATAATGTCTTGCTAGAGGTGCCCGAAACTGGCTCTAGTCGATAAAAAAATTGCATTCCTTCTAGAGATGGCCAAAACTGGTTCTAGTTGAAATTTTGCATGCTTTGCTAGAGGTGCCAGAAACTGGCTCTAGTAAAAGAAAAATACCCCGGTAATTAATTTGATAAACCTATTGTTCACATGGAATCCTGAAAATCAACTTGTACACAACTCCACACACACATTGCCATGAGCATTATAGTTCAATTTTGGGTAAAGTTTGTAACGTCCGAATAATTGGAAAGCAATCATACTTTGTGCCACGGTTCTGAGGATTGAAGTCAAATTCGAAGCAAAATTTTGATGATTGAAGTCTTGGCAGGTAATTGTTAGTTTTGCATTGCTTGAGGACAAGCAATAGTTCGAGTTTGGGGGTGTGTTAAGTGTGTAAAAGCACTATATTTTTACCCTATTCACTCTTAATTATTGCTAGACTTAGGCTCATTTTGGTTGTATATTTAGGCATTCATGCATAATTTCATTATTTCCTTCATCGCCATGCTTGATTACATAAATTGGTTAATTTTCATAAAAAAAGGTGCTACTAGGGTGTGCTTGGTGGGTGCAGGATCAAATTGCCCAAGATAGTAGGAAATTGCCGAAGCAATTGCCGCGGCAATTAAAGACAAGAAGATGTGGCTGCCGATTTTATGGGAATAAATCCTAGAAGAGTTGGAGTTTCAAGAAGATATTAAAAGGAGATTAAATTCCAAGAGTTTTATGAGGAGTTTGAGGATAAAGATAAAAGAGATTAATTATCTCTTTTATCCAATTCAATTCCAACTTTAACTCATCCTTATCAACAACATAATATGTAGAATTGAAGAGTTTAAATTGGATTAGGATCTTTTCTCCATGGAATTCCAACGCAATCCAAATCCAATGCAAATCCAACTCCAACGCAATCAACCTCTCCTATCAACAAACAAACTGATCAGATCATCTCCTATAAATGGAGAGGTTAACGCAACTTTGGAGGAGAGGAAGGGGAAATCTGACAAGAGAGAGAGTTGATCGCACCTCATCATCTTCTTTATTTTTAGTTTATTCGATTCATGTTTGGAGATTATTCTTTGTATATCTTTTGAACCCAGCCATGAATTGATGTTAATTGGCTTGGGTTATTTGGGGTTTTTGGCTTTGATAAACGATTAGATTTGTTTAGGTATTTGAGTTTGCAATTTTAATTAAAAGTTTGTTCATTCTTGGTTCTTAAATTTTGCGAGTGAATTGGGAGAGGATCTCGTGAATTCATCCATTTATCTAATATTGGAAGAGTTAGATTCAAGAAACGAATGAACATGGTCTTTATTCAATCAATCGATGGTGAAGACTAATTCGACTTAGGGATAAGTTGCAAATTTCAATGGCTAAAAGGAGCGTAAGATCGGTTATTGTTCACCCTTGATTCATGCAGGGATGATTATCAAGGCATGCACAATCAATAGTGTTTCAAGTTAGGGATAACGAGAAGCCATTAAAGAACGCTTCGCCGAACTTTGAAGGTTGTCGCCCAATTGCCCAGGCAATCACTCCATTCCCAATTGCCCAAGCAATCGCAGAATTGCCCAGGCAATCTGACTGGATCCAATTGACAAAACTATTGAGCCACTCTAGCACTGAATTACTACGACATTCCATTCAACTATCACTCCACAACTCATAATAATCCGACCTACTCTCTTATTCGATTACTCTATCCTTTATTTCTATTTACTTAGTTTATTTTACGTATTATTTATCCCTATCAATCTATTTCTTTTTAAATGCAGAAACTTAAGCAAAGTGGCCCAAACCAATCCTCGTGGAGACAATACTTAATACTTATCATATCATTTTATTACTTGCGACGTGTATACTTTCACCATTTGCGTAGCATTCAAATCACGCAACAATATGCAAAGCTTAAAGAGTAAACATGTACAAAGCACATTATACAACAAAAACCTTCCAATGATACATCAACAATTATATTGGCTCACAAGTGATCATTAACCAAGTTCATTTACCAAAAGAGTTCATCAGATACACGGATTCAACAAGTGTTTACCCACACTTCAAGCCATCTAAACTAGAAATAGTGATACAATCACAATCGCGATACATAAACAACCGGGTACACTTTCAACCCACGGGGATACCAGCCCCATAACTTGGTTATATGTTTAATCCACTAACAGGAATATACGGTACTGTAAAACCCCTCTACCATTAGGGTACTTGGATGGAGTTTTCGGTACATGGATCGAAACCCCTCGACATCCAACGCGACTTATTATAGTGCACTATCAATCCTATGGCCGGCCAACTATATCCGATAACAATTTTAAAACCACATCACTTGCCAATATAATTAACCATTTACCATTTACCTCACTGGTTTCAGCGAGCATTAACCAAACCAATTTTCCAAAGCAACAACCAAGCTTTAAAGCACAAGTATAAACCATATACTTACAAGGATCACTTACCATGTGCATCATTTAGCATTTCATGCTTAAAAACAGTATCTCAAATACTTTAAAACATGCTTAAGCAGTAGGTAACATGTAATCCAAAACAAGTGCATAAAACCATTTCAATCTAGCACTACTGAGAGAGATAAGCCACATTTACTTACTTTTGAGTTTAAACCAACATTTAAACTCCCGTAAACCACCTTTAAAACATTCCAAAATGGAACCCACGTTCTCATTCACCGATATACTGAAACCTCGATTTGCCGACGTGAAATCAAGCATACGAAACCTCCAAAGCTTCACCAATCACTTTCGGATCAATCTCCCCTATTTTAACCGCATTACAATAGAGGATCGACGCATCTCAATGCATTCAAAACACTGTAAAAACAAATCCTCTTGGACTCCCACAATCCTCTCAAAATTACCCAACCAGAACAACCGAAATCATCATCTAATCCTTTCCAAACATAACCCACCCTCAACCTAACAATCTAACACTTCCATAATCATCAATTAACACTCAAAAACAGGATTAACACATCCAAATACTTCCAGCAACTACACAGCCACAACAACTCCACAAAAACACCAAATCAACAACCTAATCAATTAGAGATTTGAGAGTTTCAGGATTCCTTTATTAACAATGACTTAACAAAATTATAAACCATCCATTATGTGTTTTAACTTAATCCATAACACTAGAAATTAGATTTAATTCGAATCTTTCGCTATTTCATCAATTTCACCCAATTAAATCAATTAACTCAATATAAAAACATCAAATAGATTGTAAACCATAAATCAAGGATCAAACACTTGGGAATATCAATAAAGAACCATTCAATAGAGGAGATCACGGACCTTACCCCTATTGTGGAATTTCTACCTCAATTGACTTGTTTAAATTAAGCTAGAAAACACAAGATTTCAATAAGATTTTGATAAAACAATGATAAAGAAACAATTACAAATCAAGAAATCAAGAATATAGGCCTCTCACCTCTGGAATTTGTTGAAAGAAAAAGTGTTTGGCAGAAAAGAAGTGGAGAGAAAAGTTGAGAGAAAAATTATGCGAAATTGGCTTAAAAGAAATAACTAACTTTAATATCCAAAATCCTTTTTAATCAACTTTTAAAACACAAGTTAAAATGATTTAATTGAAGGGAGAAATCATCAGAAAAATCTTGGTAAAATAGCTCCTTAAGGATTCTAAGAATTTGACCCTTTTCATTTTAGTCACCATTAAAAATAGTTTTCAAAAATTGCATTTTGGTCACTAATGAAAATGTAACATTTCCAAAACCCATTTTCCAAAATTGTTTTCACAAATAATACACATATATTAAAATATGATTTTTATACATTTTTCCACATTTTTATCTTACCAAAAAATATACAGTCCCAAATCCAACTCGAATCCCTAACTACGTCCACTAGACCGTCTAAAAAGCCACAAAATCGCTAGGCCCAAAATCGGGGCATTACAGGTGAGTAATTAGATTTAAAGTACCTTATGATATGCAAAAGTTGATTAAATGCTTGCTTGTTTGAAAGCTATTCATATGTTCAAGTATAAGATGATATGATAAGTTTAAGTTCCACTATGTGATCATATGAAGTGGAGCTATGCTCATCTCTGTTATAATTAGATTTAAATGATAAGCCTTGGTTTTGAGCCAGTCTTAGGTATAGTTGGCATGCCATAGAGTCCATAGAGCTCATGTTTTGGGGTGGACTACGGTCCTTATGAGGTGACAGTAGGAGAGATGAGTTTGTGGTCACTTGGCGACAGTAGGAGGGATTGACCTATACTTCGAGTATCATTTTATTGGAAACAGTTGGTTAGGGATTCGTTACCTAGGCTACTTGATTCTCAAGGCTATATATATTAAAAGAATTGCTTGAAGATTACAAATTAAGCAAATGAATCTTGAAATAACTTGCCTCATAAGTAAATTGTGCCTATTGATTTATGAATGCTCCTCTATATAGAAACTTATGTGTGGGAAAATGATTATGTTTAAATATGTGAGTGTTTAAGTGCTCATTGATACATGTCATTCGAATTTCACGTATATGTATAACCATGCCTGTTCGAATGGTTGCTTAACTTAGTTAATGTCTTAGTTAAATTAGAATCACATGTTGAATGATTTTGTAGTGAAAGGATAAAATGTTTGTTTCCTGCTATTAAATGCTTTAAACTGCCTCACTAAGTGTATACTTAAAAAAATCCTCTCACTACTTTTCAGGGTAAAGTCTTGTAAGCAGCTTCTCCTTGGAGCTTGGTTGGATCATAAGTACAACAATAGTGTATGTTTTGTCACTTTTTATAATACTCCTATAGTGGTGGCACAATGTCCTAGTTTGGTGCATGTAGTTAATCCTCATGGCATGTATAACTTATAAGTATTTTATGCTATATGTATTTAAGGCCTTTAATATGTTTGGGTGGTTGTTTGTTGTTTGGATGGTCATAGATATTACTTGATAGTTTAGTAAATGATAATGGAAGTATATATGGTAGACTGAATATGAAGGCATAACATGTTGTATAATTGGAAACTTTGCTTTTAGTGTTTGATTTGTTTAAGTAGTTATTACTCGGTTTGAATGCTTGATGATCAATGAATTGGACTATGAATGCATAGATGAAAATCTTGTCTAGTAATCTAATGTTTGTGAAAGTCTAAACGGTCATCTACATGCTATTTAAATGGTAGTCCTTATTTTGTATAACTTGAGTTTTACTAAGAAATAGTTTGAGGTATATTTAAAACAAGTTATGCTAATTTAGTTATGTTTCAAATGGTGTCTATATGCTAACAAATTGTAATGAATTGTCTTGAGGTACAAGTTAACTTATTGGTTCATTTCGAATAGGAGAAAATTAGTTTACTTAGTTTTAACACATTAACGAGTTAATCAAATGCCTAAAAGTTAAGCTTAAGTATCCATTTAAATCATATTGATCTTACCTCTCATTTTCCTTGAATAATCTTAGTTGTATTCGAATACTTGGAGTAAACCCATCCTTGTTTGGTTGTTTGAATGATTGTTGGTTGGTAATGCACCTTGATTTGGTTTATCTCCTAAACCAGTTAAGGGGTGTTATATTTTTGGTATCAAAGCCTAGGTTTAGTCGATCCTAGGACTAAACTGTTAGAGTATGCCCAAAGACCAATCATGAGATGATTGTAACCACATACTAACTTTACCAGTTCTATTAAGGCATTGCCATTTATTATTTTCAGTTATATTTATGTGTCCTTATATATAAGCTGTATGATAATAAAGTCTATAGAATAATATTATTATTCTTAAAAGGTCCATAGCCAAGTATTATCGTAGGCTTGTACAACGATAATACATTAAAGGCTATTGTGTAGTTGATTGATGGCAAAGTGTTGTCATTGCCATGGAGATGTCAAAATCAATACATGAGTATGTTTTAGAGAACAATATACCGGAATGACCCAGTATGAGGACGTTTATTAGATTATTATGTGACAGCCACAAACATGTTCATAGCGATGACTAATTGTATGATCCTCAAACTTGAGATCATTATTATCTCGAAATCTATAGTCTCATGTTTTGATACAGTTAAAAGTGTGACGTAACTGGTTGCATCATAAAGACTGATATTGGACATGCCACAATCTATGTAGTGAGATTTAGGTGGTCAACACAAGATTTTTCCCTCCTACATAATAGGAGTAATATCATAGGCCACTTGATCGAGTGAGACTAGAAACGCATGGACATGCTCGAATAAGCTGATATGAGATATCATAAATTATCGTTTGTTATAGTATACTCAAGATATCAAGAAACATTAGATGGACTATACAAGTGTGACTATTCCATCACTTGTGTCCAATCTAGATATAAAGGACAAAAGGATGTAATGCAAGAAAGAGAGTTAATCACATAGAGGTTATGTCGAATCACGACTTCTTGTAACTTAGGTGACAATGATACATTGCTAGACGTCACTCATTGTTTGTAATATTAGAATTGTTCTAATATTTACTACTAATGTTACAAGAACCTACAGGGTCACACCATATGGTTTGATCAAGCAAATGTTAAACGAATAATACACGTACAAAGTTGTTGTACATAAATGAAGATATAATTAAAATTTATGTGTATTTTGATATATATAGATTTTGGTTATTAGAATTTAAAGTTTATATATATTTGATATATATAGAATTTAAATTATTCTGAATTTAAAGGATTAACATTAAACGAGAGTAATTAAATGTAATTATAACTCTTTAATGCATGAAATTCGAAAATAGTCAACAACTCTAATTCAAGTTGAATTAGGGTTATTTGTATTATAAAAGGAATATAAGGGTCTAGCAGCCATTTATGCTTTTCGCGAAATTCTCTAAACAATTTAGAGAAGAAAATTATTTGCTTCCAACCGGGTGAACTGAGTAGAGGTCGGGACGTTTTCGTTGCGACTAAGGATTCGAAACGCATGATCATGATTGCATCTCCGTTCTCTTCCACCTATATCCAGACGAACTAAGGTAGTTTTATGCATCATTCTTCCTGATTTCAATTAATCGTACATGGATCACTGGTGAGATCGCCGGAATAATTTTTTCCGTTGTGCCATGGGGTGTACCAAAGGTCATTTTAGTGGTATCAGAGCCACTTGTGTGATACAAGATAGGGTTAAATACTTGTGTGATGCGATTATATGAGATGCATATATATCTGTCAATTTTTTTAACAAATATATGATGTTTGTGCAAATAAATCTGTTTAATCAATATTAATATGTTAATCATGTTTAATGTGGTTCCTACAAATTGATCGTTAAGTGTTAATAATCACAGTGGTTACTATTTAGGATTTGATAAATCACACGTTAGCTGTTAATATGTTGATTATGTGGTGATGATCGTTGATCATGATCGGCACAAGAACAATGGTTGTTCTAAGGTAGAAAAACCTCAGGGATTGAAAATTCCAAAAACACGATTATGTTGATAAAAGTTATCAAATCATGAGGTTTTTTCACAGTAACGATGAGAACGATTTTTTAAAAATTCTCTACCGCTGACCGGGCAGCGGCACCCTCGTCGGTCGCACCGGGGCAGCCGAAACCCCGCAAGGGGCTCCGCCCCTTGACCCATTCGTAGGTAACAAAGTTTGTAGGTTCGCATCGGTAATTTTAATAAACAAGATAAAACATGTGTATGTTATGATTGATATGCACGATGTTTTTACAAAGCATGGTTATCTCCATAAAGCCCATTTAGTTTTATTTACAAAAGGTTTTAACTTTAAATACGGACTGCGTGTCGTGCCTCTCTATATTTCTATTGCAAATTCTCTTCTCATCTTACTCCCTCGTATGTAAAACGAGTTTCTCAAATTGTAATTTACGAAGATGCGAAAGGATTAGAAGGATGGGCCGCCTGAAGCTTGTGAAGCAATTATTACCTTAAGACTCCTTTTGGTTCTCCCATTGGCTTGGGATGGGCCACCATAATTTAAAGGGCCATAACCATTGCATTTATTTACTGTTTTATTTTTTCCATGTATGTGATGCTATGGATGGTATGTTAACATGCTAATTAATTGATAAGATCAAGTAAAAGATTAAATGGTGAAATTATTATTAAAACCCCTCAACAAAATATAATTTAATATAACCTCCCAATATTTACCCTCGTTAAAGCCTCGATCGATATTATGTGGGTTTTGCCAAAGCAAAGGCACATGGATCTATCCCGGTTAAACTTGAAGAATGAATAAGTGATATTCGTCGGTTGAAATATTGGTTGATAACTTAGCTAAGTTACTCTAATAGGCTTAGAAACCTAGAGGTTAGTTATTTGGTTAATCATGAGATGATCACCAAACTAAGGAATTACATGAGATGTAATTAGCAAGAAGTTGCTTACCTAAATAACCATTCTCTTAAGAGTTAAAGGCAAAGCTGACTTAGGAGGAGGTGAAATATGGATCCTCACCCACTAGAAAAAAACTTTAAGATGTTTTTCCGAAATTAAAATATGAGGGTTTTTAATTTTGAATAAAACAGTGGGATCCTCTTTAATAAAGACCTATTAAAGATTTTTAACTTGGTAAGGATTTACTCACAGTATATATTTCTATCGTTGTAGATTAAATGGCAACAAACGCTTTATCATTGTGATCGGTCCTTGAGAAGGACAAATTGAATGGCTTGAATTTCCTTGAATGGTTTTGTAATTTGAGAATTGTTCTCAAACAAGAGCGAAAGTTATAAGTCGTCGAAGAACTCTTTCCTGATGAACCGACAGCTACTGATGATATGGTAGACATAGGATGTCTAATGCTTGCTACCATGACCCCTGAGCTTCAGAAGCAACATGAGGACATGGTAGCGTATGATATGATTCAAACCCTCAAGGAATTGTATGAGGGCAAGCACGCCAAGAGAGGTATGAGACCTCAAAAGCTCTGTTTCAATGCAAAATGGCTGAGGGATCCTCCGTAGGAACCTATGTCATCAAGATGATGGGCTATATCCAAACACTGGAGAAATTGGGATTCCCTCTCAAAGATGGGTTAACTACTGATGTTATTTTGCAATCGTTGCCAAATAGCTTTAGTCAATTTGTCCTTAATTTCAACATGAATGAGATTAACAAGACTTTGCCACAGTTGCTCGGCATGTTATGAACTGCTGAAGGTAACATGAAAAAGGTTGGACCTAAGCCCATTCTGATGGTCCGCAAGGATAAGGGAAAGGGCAAGAAAAAAGGAGTGGCAAAGCCTAAAGGCAATGGCAAGGCCAAGACCAAAGGAAATGATGCATTGAAACCCCAAGGAGGAGTAAGAAAGGAAGGAAAATGTTTCCACTGCAACAAAACTGGACACTGGAAAAGGAACTGCCCTATTTATCCAGAAGAGGTCAAGAAGTCAAACATATGCCATTTCTTAGGCATCAAGCAAAATCTTTAATTTGTGATTCATATAATGTTAACAAGTAAATTAGATCATTCATGTACATATAGGCACTCATTCGAAATGATCACAATCAAGGCAACAAGGTTCAAGTATTTGTTTTCACCTTTCTTCCTAGGTACATTAACATCATACATGTTACTATTATTTCAAGTTTTAGCTTAAACCATTCTTCCCTTTTATTCGTATTCAAGTTAAAATTGAGATCATTAACAAGGCATATCAATGGCAAGAAGATAATCATGCACATTTGGTTAGGACCTAAGTCCTAACCCTATTGTAAACTACACTCACAATACTCCAAGCTTAGCTAATCTTGGATCCAAATCCTTTTGTTTCTAGCTTTCGAATGCTCCTCCATAGACCCTTCTCCAATGTTCTCTTCTCGATCTAACATTTCATACAAGTAAATCAAGATTAATACAAAGTTCATTCATTTATTCAAAACAAGGCAACAATACATAATTCATTCATTTCAAAACATCAAGGGTGATGCTGCTACTGCCTGGCAGCTTGTGCATTGCTTACTTAAACATGCATATCTTTCATTCCGTACATCGGAATTTCAATTGGTTTACACCGTTGGAAAGCTAACTTAATTTTATTTCTATCCATATAGGCCTTGAATTTTAATTATTTACCAATTAATACATTCTTTTTACTTAAATAGAGGGTAATTACAACTCTGGACAGCTTGCACTGTCCTTAGTGTTTCATTTCTACAATTCATTCTACAATCCGGAATTGAATTCCGTTTTCTCCTACTGAATTTATAAATGTTAAGGTATTTTTCATTAAATTTTCAGCCTTAAATTCCATTTACACAATTTATAGTGATTTTTCAAATTTACTGCCCAGAACAAAGAATTCTAGACAGATTACTCTAGCTTAAGTTTCTAGCATCTTTAATCATTTAGATAACGCTTCTAACATGCCAATTCAACTTATATACATATTATTACATGTCTAGGTCAGTTTTATTCACCTACCAATGTGATCAAAACATGGCATTTTGCAAAATCAAGCATGTTTACTCAATCTTATCTAGAAATGTGATCAAAACAGTTTCACTCCTTGTTACATTCAATCACACTAATTTGGCATCAAATTTTCCAGCAATCATAGCAATTTCCAGCAAAATTGCAGCATGAACATTCAAGTTTCTAACAACCATTCAGATATACATAGCAATTTAATCAACAACACTCGATATTTCAAGAATCTTGGAGCTAACATCACAATAAAATTCATATCTTCCATCCTAATCAAATCAAGCAATAATAACATCAAAATTCAAGATTTAAACATGGAATTCAAGTAAGAAATCAAGCATTTACCTTCCTAACAAGAAGCTATTCAACTAACTCCTTCAATTAAGCTAGTTTGATCAACAAAACCACTCTCTCTCGCAATTTTCTCTCAAGATCGACTATGACAGCAAGGATGAATGAAGGAGATAAAATTTTGCTTAATTTTTTATTCCAACTAGCCGAGCAATTCTCTCCCTTAATTGCCACATGTGTAATTACCTTCGCACATGTACTCCACTACCTCTAAATGGTCTAATTACCATGAAAATTCTTTGTTTAATTCTTGTTTCATTTTGATCCTCTTAATTTGGCTCTCTAACTTGTTAGTTGTAACATTTTAATCCTTTAATTATGTTAGCTAATGTTCTTCCCTCAATTAATTTCCAATTCTTTTAATTTGACTAACACATAGTTCAATTAGTTAGTCACTTAGATAGTGGTAACTTTCCTAAGCACGATTTAGGGTGTTACAGTATAGACTATGTTGAAACTTTTTCTCCTGTTGCTATGTTTAAATCCATCCGGTTCTTGCTTGCGATAGTTGCATTCTATGATTATGAAATCTGGCAAATGGATGTCAAAATCGCTTTCCTTAATGGGAAACTTGAAGAGGATGTGTATATGACACAACTAGAAGGTTTTGTCGATCCAAAAGATGCTGGAAAGATTTGCAAGCTACAAATATCCATTTATGGATTAAAGCAAGCTTCTCGAAGCTGGAATCTTCGTTTTAACGATGCTATCAAAGAGTTTGGTTTTATCAAAAACGAAGATGAGCCTTGTGTTTATAAAAAGGCTAGTGGGAGCATTGTTTCTTTCCTAATATTGTATGTAGATGACATACTAATCATGGGAAATGACATACCTAACTTACAGTCTGTAAAGACTTGGTTAGGAAGTTGTTTTTCTATGAAAGATTTGGGTGAGGCAGTATATATCTTAGGAGTTAAAATCTATAGAGACAGATCAAGACGACTCCTAGGTTTGAGCCATAGTACATTTTAGACAAAGTACTAATAAGGTTCAGCATGGATGAATCCAATAAAGGATTTCTACCTATGAGACATGGTGTGTCACTCTCGAAGGAAATGTGTCCTTCAACCTTATAAGAGAGAGAACGGATGAATAAGATTTCATATGCTTTGGCTATTGGTTCTATCATGTATGCCATGATATGTACCCAGATGTATCGTATGCTTTAAGCATGACGAGTCGGTATCAAGTAAATCCCGGTGAAAGTCATTGGGTTGCAGTTAAAAACATCCTTAAGTACTTAAGAAGAACTAAGGATATATTCCTTATATATGGAGGTGAGGAAGAGCTTAGTGTAAAAGGTTACACGGATGCTAGCTTCCAAATTGATAAGGATGATTCATGATCGCAATCGGGTTTTGTGTTTTGCCTTAATGGAGGTGCTGTGAGCTGGAAAAGTTCAAAGCAAGATACAGTAGCTGATTCTACAATAGAGGCTGAATACATTGCAGCCAGTGAAGCAGCAAAATAAGCTGTTTGGATCAAGAAGTTCATTTCTAAACTAGGGGTTGTTCCCAGCATATCAGATGTCGTGGAACTTCGTTGTGACAACAATGTAGCCATTGCACAAGCAAAGGAACCCAGATCTCACCAAAGATCCAAACATATTTTCAGGCGCTTTCATCTCATTCAAGATATCATTGATCGAGGAGATGTTGAAATATGCAGTGTACACACGGATGATAATATTACTGATCCACTGACCAAGCCTCTGACACAACAAAAGCATGATCATCACACTGAGTCACTCAGTATTAGATATATGAGTGATTGGTCTTAGTGCTAGTGGGAGATTGTTAGAGTATGCCCAAAGATCAATCATGAGATGATTGTAACCACATACTTACTTTACGAAGTCTATTAAGGTATTGCCATTTATTATTTTCGGTTATATTCATGTGTTCTTATATATAAACTGTATGATAATAAAGTCCATAGAATAATATGATTATTCTTAAAAGGTCCATAGCTAAGTATTATCGTAGGCTTGGACAACGATAATACTTTAAAGGCTATTGTGTAGTTGATTGATAGCAAAGTGTTGTCATTGCCATAGAGATGTCAAAATCAATACATGAGTATGTTTTAGAGAACAACATACTGGCATGACCCGCTATGAGCACGTTTCTTGCATTATTATGTGACAGTCACAAACATGTTCATAGTGATGACTAATTGTATGATCCTCAGACTTGTGATCATTATTATCTCGACATCTATAGTCTCATGTTTTGATATAGTTAAAAGTGTGTCGTAACTGGTTGCATCATAAAGACTGATATTGGACATGCCACAATCTATGTAGTGAGATTTAAGTGATCAACATAGGATTTGTCCCTCCTACATAATATGATTAATATCACAGCCCACTTGATCGAGTGAGACTAGAAACACATGGCCATGCTCGAATAAGCTGATATGAGATATCATAAATTATTCTTTTGTTATAGTCTACTCAAGATATCAAGAAACATTAGATGGACTATACAAGTGTGACTATTCCATGACTTGTGTCCAATCTAGATCTAAAGGACAAAAGGATGTAATGCAAGAAAGAGAGTTAATCACATAGAGGTTATGTCGAATAACGACTTCTTGTAACTTAGGTGACAATGATACATTGCTAGACGTCACTCATTGTTTGTAATATTAGAATTGTTCTAATATTTACTACTAATGTTACAAGAACCTACAGGGTCACACCTTATGGTTTGATCAAGCAAATGTTAAACGAATAATACACGTACAAAGTTGTTGTACATAAATGAAGATATAATTAAAATTTGTGTATTTTGATATATATAGATTTTGATTATTCGAATTTAAAGTTTATATATATTTGATATATATAGAATTTAAATTATTCTGAATTTAAAGGATAAACATTAAAGGAGAGTAATTAAATGTGATTATAACTCTTTAATGCATGAAATTTGGAAATAGTCAACAACTCTAATTCAAGTTGAATTAGGGTTATTTGTATTATAAAAGGAACATAAGGGTCTAGCAGCCACTTATGCTTTTCGCGAAATTCTCTAAACAGTTTAGAGAAGAAAATTATTTGCTTGCAACCGGGTGAACTGAGTAGAGGTCGGGATATTTTCGTTGCAACTAAGGATTCAAAAATCATGATCGTGATTGCATCTCTGTTCTCTTCTACCTCTTTCCAAACGAACTAAGGTAGTTTTATGCATCCTTCTTCCCGATTTCGATTAATCGTACATGGATCACTGGTGAGATCGCCGAAATAATTTTTTCCGCTACGCCATGGGGTGTATCGGCGGTCATTTCATAAATCGAGTCTTGTTGCATAATCATATGTTGCATGTGTCATCCAATAGTTAAGTTTTATACGTACTTGTATCTATGCTTGATAAAGCTCTTTTATGTGATTAGTCTTTAGAATGTCAGAGACACATTTGGGTCAGAATAATGAGAGTCCGGTTGGCTTCTCCAATGAAGGAGGAAGCATAAGAATGAATCAGGAGCATCAAGAACCTCAAAAGATTGTTGAACCTCAACAAGTTCAATAAGAAGCTCCTTCGATTTATCTCGTTTAACGGGAGTGTCTCCTTAGTATGAATGAGATGTTTGATCAACTTGTCACTTCCTTGAGGCAAAATCCTCAAACTCTTCCTGTAGTGGTATTAACAAGAGCTCTGAATGATAAACTGGCTCAGCACTGAGCTTATACGTTCGCGGGTACTGATGATGAAAACACAGAAGTAGCTGAATACTAGCTGGAAACCACTACTAGGATCTTTACCAAACAACTACAATGCCCAGACGAACATAAACTAAAATGTGCTATAGCCCTTTTATCTGATGAAGCTCTAAATTCATGGGAAACTACGACTCTTATAGCCCCTGATAATGCCATTACTTGGGAATTCTTTCTCAAGGAATTCCAGAAGAAGTATATAAGTGAGTAATATCTTACCGAGCGTAGAAGACGATTCTTGTATTTGAAGTAAGGAGGCAGACCAATTGAACAACATGCTAGTGATTTTTGTATATACTGCAAGTACGGGTCTGAATTTATCAAGAAGGAAGAAGACAAATGCTGAATGTTTATAGATGAACTCAAAGATGAATTAGTTCATATGTTTACAGCTTTGAGGATCACCGATTTCCAAGATTTAGTGAATCAAGCTATAGCCATTGAAGCCAAGATGAAAGCATCCGAGAAGGGAAAGGGGAATCACTCCCGAAATAACAAAAGATCGAGAGACGATAACAAACCCCATTGGCAATCCAAGAAGCCGAAACATCAAGGAGGAAGCTCCTCAAATTTCTACTCTTCCTCAAAGAGTAATTTCATGCCTAAACCTCAGTCTGTGGCTAAATCTTCTACACCATCCACCTCTGTAAACAGCACGGGAATACGGGCAAAGATTCACAAGCCCCTACTTGTAATTTATGTCAGAAGAAGCATGTGAGTCAATGTAGGAGACAAGCAAATGCCTTTTTCATGTGTTGAGGATCAGATCACTATATCAAGGATTGTCTTCAAAATCTAAATAAGCTTTCGACTCATGTCTCGAAGAATTCAAATCATGTTCAATCGACTCAGAGAAAAAGACCTAAACAAGCTCAGTCTAGCAATTATGGAAAGAATCAGGTTCAGGCCTCAAATGCTACTCAACAAGAATCCCGAGTAGCTGCTCTAGTGTATCTTGTTCGAGGCCGAGAGGAGGAAAACTCCCCTGATGTTATTGTAGGTACAATCGAATTATATGCGCATTCTGTTTATGCCTTATTTGATCCTGGCTCCACACATTCTTTTATATGTTCTACCCTTATAGAGAAATTTAATTTGAATGTTGAACCCACAAATTATACTCTTGTTGCTTCGAATCCACTGGGAGATAGAGTAGTTGTGAATCGAATATGTAAAAACTATCCCTTGTATATTCAAGGGATTCTTTTTTCCTGCCGATCTCATAGCCTTACTATTCGATGAATTTGATCTTATTTTTGGGTTTAGATTGTTTAGGAAAACACCATGCTTGGGTAAATTGCTCTAAGAAAATAATTTTCCTTCTTGGATTAGGAAAAGAATCAATAACCTTGTTAGATAAGAAATCTTCTGAACCAACTCCTATATTTGCTGCTATATTTGATATAAATGAAACCATACTCTCCCTTGATTCCATCCTAGCTGTCTCTGAATTCCATGATGTATTTCTTGAGAAAATTCTTGGATTACCTCCAATGCGGGAAGTTGAGTTTAGAATTGAAGTTCAATCGGGATCGGCTTCAGTTTCAATCCCTCCTTATCATATGGCTCCAATTGGGGAGCCTCGATATTATTTGTAAAGAAGAAAGATGGATTGATGAGGCTTTGCATCGACTATCGACAACTAAACAATCTAATCGTCAAGAAAAGGTATATGTTACCTAGAATCGAGGACTTGTTTGATCAACTCAAGGATGCTATAGTGTTTTCCAAGATCAATATCCGATCAGGATACTATCAGATGAAGGTCAAGGAATCTGATGTTCTTAGAACTGGATTTAGAACTCGATACGGTTATTATGAGTTCCTTGTGATGCCTTTTGGCTTAACGAATGCTCATGCCGTATTCATGGATCTTATGAATCAGTTTTCAAGTCCTTTTTGGACAAGTTTGTAGTTGTTTTCATTGATGATATTCTCATCTATTCCAAAGATAAGGAGGAACATTCAAAACACATTCAAATTGTCCTACAAACTCTCCGAGGCAAGCAACTTTATGCTAAGTTCAACAAATGTTAATTCTGGTTATTGAAGTATCCTTCCTAGGAATTTTATATCCGCATAAGGGATTAAAGTCGACCTAAAGAAGATTTAGTTAGTGGTTGACTGGAGAGCTCCGAGGAATGTTGGTGAGGTTAAAAGCTTTCTAGGACTACCCGGTTATTATTGGAGGTTTGTTAAAGGATATATTTATCTTGGCTGCTTCCTTAACCAAGCTTTTCTGGAAAGATGTGTCATTCATTTGGTCAGAGAACCAACAACGAAGTTTTGATGAGTTAAAGCAAGTCCTTACTCAAGCCCTAGTTTTGACACAATCTAAATCAAGAAAAGATTTTACAATCTATAGTGATGCATCACATATTGGTCTGGTATGTGTTCTCATGCAAGAAGGGAAGGTTGTAGCTTATGCTTCTCAACAACTGAAGCCTCACAAATTGAACTACACGAATCATGATCTAGAACTTGTTGCGGTTGTTTTTTCCCTTAAAATTTGGAGACACTATCTCTTTGGAGAAAGGTGTTACTTGTTCGCATATCATAAAAGTCTTAAATAACTCTTGACCCAAAAGGATCTAAACCTTAGACAAAGAAGATGGATAGAGCTACTTAAAGATTATGATCTAGTTATCGATTATCATCCGAGAAATGCAAATGTAGTGATTAATGCACTCAGTCACAAACATTTGATTGCCCCTACTACAGTCAATGCACATTTTAGATTGCAAAAAGGTCAAAAGCTCCTAGCCGAACTTCAAGCTCAATCTGATTTAATCTCAAGGATCCAAACCCTTCAACAAAGTGATCCTAAACTTCAGAATATCTTGTGAAAGCTTGGGACTGAACCTAATCTAGACTTTTCCTTGAAGTCTAATGGTTTAATCTATTTTCGGAATAGAATGTATGTACCTAATGATGAAACTCTTAAGAGAGAAATGCTTTAGAAAGCACATTGAAGCCCTTTCTCAATCCACCCTGGATCGGTTAAAATGTACAAAGATCTAAAAGAACTATATTGGTGGCCTGGAATGAAGTCTGCTATATCGAAGTTTGTGTCTAAGTGTATAAACTACTAGAAAGTCAAAGTCAAACACCAAGTCCCTACGGGACTTTTGCAACCTATCGAGCTACCTCAATGGAAATGGGATCGGATAACTATGGACTTTTTAAGTGTATTACCTTCATCACTAAGGAAAAATGATGCAATGTGGGTGATAGTTGATAGATTTTCCAAGTCACCTCACTTCATACATGTTTAAATGACTATCAGCTTGGATCAATTAGCTGAGTTGTATATACGAGAAGTAATATATTTACACAGTTTTCCTATATCCATAATCTCGGATCGAGATTCTTGGTTCACTTCTAAGTTCTAGAACTTATTACAAAAACCTTGGGAACCAAAACAAACCTCAGCACAGCTTTCCATCCACAATCAGATGGTCAATCTGAAAGAGTGATCTAAATTCTTGAAGATATGCTTTGAGCTTCCATAATTGATTTTGGGAAGAACTATGAGAAATCCTTTGCTTTAGCTCAGTTTGCATACAACAACAGTTATCAGACATCCATTTAGATGGCTCCCTTTATGTTTTATATGGAAGGAAATGTAGAATTCCCTTGTGTAGGTCAGAGTTAGGTGAAAACAAGGCCTTAGGGCTTGAACTTCTTAGAGAAATGGAGAATCAAATACAAGTCATCAATAGTAGATTAAAGGAAGCTTTTGATAGACAAAAAGCATATGCTGATCTTAAGAGGAGAGACATCCAGTATAATGTGAGAGATCAAGTGTTTGTTAATGTATCTTCATGGAAGAAGGTATTCAGATTTGGAAAGATGGGAAAGCCGAGTCCTTGTTTTATTGGGCCATTTGAAGTTGTAGAGAGGATTGGTCATGTCGCCTATTATCTAGCTCTCCATACCGAATTTGACAAAATACACAATGTATTCCATGTCTCCATGCTCCGTAGATACCGTTCTAATCCTTCTCATGTGCTTGAGCCTGAAGATGTAGAAATCAATCCAGATCTAACCTACAAAGAGGAACCAGTTCAAATTTTAGATCGTGAAGTTAAAAGACTTCGTAACAAGATAGTTCCTCTTATTAAGGTTTTGTGGAGAAACCACAAGGTAGAATAAGTAACTTAGGAACTCAAAGAAGCTATGAAGGATTAATATCTTCACCTTTTTCCCTCATGTAAATTCGAGGATGAATTTCTTTTTAAGGGAGGAGAATTCTAATACCCTAAATATTGGCTTAGAAGTATTCTACATTGGACTATAAGTTAAATTGCTATAGGATTATAATCCATTGGACCTATTAAATGTATTAGGGTCAAATTAGAAAAGAAGAAAACTTGAATAGTCTTTTTAGAATGGACTAAAATGAACATTAAATGAAAGATGGTGTTTGCATGATAAATGAAATTTTCTTGAGGTCTTGAACACATGGCACACAAAGATGAAGCCATGAAGGGGAAAGGTTCGACCACATGGAATAAAAATTTCATATTGTCATTTTCTTCCCCTAATTAATCGAAACCCAACTTGAGAGAGAGAATTAAGCTTGTTGCCATGAAGCTTTAAAGATTTGAGTGTGGTTTGTTCAAATCCTTGAGTATTGTTCAATCCTTAATGGAGAGGGTAAGTAACCTTGTTCTTCTTGTTTTAAAGCCTAAATTGAGGATTTATTTGTGAATCCTCATGTATTCAAGGTATTAGTGATTGGTTAGAGAGTGAGAGAGTTAGATTAATGTTAAGAATTTCTCCTTGAACATTTGAGTATTTAATGCATTGAAAATGAATCATGTATGTGAATTGTAGTTAGTTGTTTGAGTTTTTGAAAGGTTAAATTATATAGGCATTTTCATGAATTGATAAAATCATTTGAATAGGATAAGTAATAAATTTCATTATATGTGATCTTTGTAGCATAATTTGAGTTAGTCATGTTGCTTGAATTCGAGCCAGGAGTCATTGCTTGTTGTTGATTCTATGAGGAGGCTGTTTTGATGAATCTATATGAATAATCATGTGAATGGGCTATTTTGAGGACCTAAAAAGCAGGGGAAATTGTTGTTGCTACTAAAGAAAATTGTTTTAAAGTGTAAAATACGTATAGGAACATGTACGAGATTGTTTTGATATGTAAAAAAATATGTACAGGTGTTTTAGGACTATTTTATATATATTAAAGTGTACGGGACTGTTTTGACATACATATGAGCATTGTGGACTGTTTTTAATGCGTATGAATGCTATGAGATTGTTTTGAGTATATATTAAAGGTATGAGGGTGGTTTTGAGTAGTTTAAAAATAGGGATGGGCTGTTAATGCTCCATAGGGACTGTTTTGAATGTACATCAAAATATTAAGGGATGTTTTGATGTGCTTAAGTATGTATGTCAATGTAGGGACTGTTTTGCATTGGTATAAAAAAATAATGGATTGTTTTGTGTGTAACTTCATGCATACATGAGTAGTTGAGTAGTTATAAGTGAATGGTTGGTAAAAATTGTTCTAATATGTGATTGTATTCCTTGTTACATCTAGAACCATAAGGAATTGAAGGTGTAAAGACAAAAGTAGACCAAATAGGAGATAAGCAAAAGGAGATTATAATTTGGGAGCAAAACTAGCTCGGAACGAATAGTGAGTGAAGTTTAAAGCCTTGGGATAGGATTGAAACCATCTCGGGCTTCTTTAATAGCTTTATTTTACTTGGTTTATTCTTTAAAGTAAGCTATACATATGTTTAAGCTTGGATGCAAGGTGAGCACTTGGATTTAAAGTACCTTATGATATGCAAAAGTTGATTAAATGCTTGCTTTGTTTGAAAGCTATTCATATGTTCAAGTATAAGATGATAGGATAAGTTTAAGTTCCATTATGTGATCATATGAATTGGAGCTATGCTCATCTCTGTTATAATAAGGTTTAAATGATAAGCCTTGGTTTCGAGTCAATCTTAGGTATAGTTGGCATGTCATAGAGTCCATAGAGCTCATGTTTTGGAGTGGACTACGGTCCTCATGAGGTGACAGTATAAGGGATAAGTTTGTGGTCACTTGGCTATAGTAAGAGGGATTGACCGATTCTTCGAGTATCATTTTATTGGCGACAGTTGGTTGGGGATTTGTGTACCTAGGCTACTTGATTCTCAAGGCTACATTAAAAGAATTTCTTGAAGATTATAAATTAAGTAAATGAATCTTGAAATAACTTGCCTCATAAGTAAATCATGTCTATTGATTTATGAATGTTCCTCTATATAGAAACTTATGTGTGGTAAAATGATTACGTTTAAATATGTGATTGTTTAAGTTCTTGATACATGTCATTCGAATTTCATGTATATGTATAACCATGCATGTTTGAATGGTTGCTTAACTTAGTTAATGTCTTAGTTAAATTAGAATCACATTTTGAATGATCTCGTAGTGAAAGGATAAAAGGTTTGTTTCATACTATTAATTATTTTAAACTACCTCACTAAGTGTATACTTACGAAAATCCTCTCACTACTTTTCAGTGTAAAGTCTTGTAAGCAGTCTCTCCTTAGAGCATGGTTGGATCACAAGTACAACAATAGTGTATGTTTTGTCACATTTTGTATGGTGGCATAATGTTCTAGTTTGGTGCATGTAGTTCATCCTTATGGCATGTATGACTTATAAGTATTTTATGCTATATGTATTTAAGGCCTTTAAAATGTTTTGGTGGTTGTTTGTTGTTTGGATGGTCATATATATTACTTGATAGTCTAGTAATTGATAATAGAAGCATATATGGAAGATTGAATATGAAGGCATGACATGTTGTATAATTGGAAACTTTGCTTGTAGTGTTTGATTTGTTCAAGTAGTTATTACTTGGTTTGAATGCTTGATGATCAATGAATTGACTATGAATGCATAGATGAAAATCTTGTCTAGTACTCTAATGTTTGTGCGAGACTGAATGGTCATCCACATGCTATGTAAATGGTAGTCCTTATTTTGTCTAACTTCAGTTTTACTAAGAAATAGTTTGAGGTATATTTAATACAAGCTATGCTATTTTAGTTATGTTTCAAATGGTGTCTATATGCTAACAAAATGTAATGAATTGTCTTGGGGTACAAGTTAACTTATTGGTTCATTTCGAATAGGAGAAAATTAGTTAACTTAGTTTTAACACATTAATGAGTTAATCAAATGCCTAAAAGTTAAGCTTAAGTATCCATTTAAATCATATTGATCATACGTCTCATTTTCCTTGAATAATCTTAGTTGTATTCGAATACTTGGAGTGAACCCATCCTTGTTTGGTTGTTTGAATGATTCTTGGTTGGTAACGCACCTTGATTCGGTTTATCTCCTAAATCGGTTAACGGTTTTACAAGGATTTTATATTTTGATTATTTTTTTGGCATAAAGTTAAAAATAGCCCCCCAACGTTTGACCTTTTGGCCACTTTGACTCATCTTCTTCTTTTTGTTGCAAACTTACACTTAATGTTTGGTTTTCATTCAAAATTCACCCTCGTTGGATGAAAATTGTTAGTCAACAGACGTTGATTGTTAGGGCTGACATGGCAGTCAAATATGGCATGGGGTAATGACATGGAATGCCATGTGTCAAGTGATGTGGCAGTACTGCCATGTCATAAAAAAGATATTTTAAATTTATTTTTGTGAAATGACATCCACTCAGAATTGACACGTGACACTTTCCTATTGGCTTGATTTTGGACAAACCAAAACAATGTTTTCAAAGGAGCTTGAACCCAAGTTGTGGGAATAAAGAGCATCCCCGAAGCCACTAGGCCAAGTCACTCATTTGATATATATTATTGTAGAAGTTTTATTTAATGTGGTTTTTGAATTTCAAATAAGTAATTAAAATAATGATTAAAATTAAACACGACTAGTGCGCAAACCTGCATCTATGTCTAGACTGTATTGCGAGTAAGCTCCTAAATCATAAATGACAACATTTGAGGAACTATTATTGCTGACACCTCCATTAACTGCTTGAGGCAAGTTTTCTTTATCCATCATGAATCAGTAGAATTAAATAAGATCTGTTCAACTAAAGCAACTATTATTTGTTGGATGCATCATCTTAAACCTCTAAGAAGCCAATCACCCTATATGCAAATTTCCAAAGCATTGAAATGAAGCAACACCACCTCTATACAAAATGGACAATTCACTGAAACACCAAGTTGAAGAAGAAGCTACTTGCCAGGAAAGTATCAAGATTTAACATCGACAACATTGGTGGTTTTAGCAATGCTGCTAACAACTTGAAGTTGCTATTGTTTCATTACTGTATTATTCAACCACGATGCTGATTTTATCCAAAGTTGGTTGGGATTTTCTTTAGACCCACTCATTAAGTTTTCTCATCTTGGAGAAACCACCCACCTGTCATCATCGTGTACAAATTTAGACAACAATCACAACAACAACATCGTTATTGTATCATCCCAAGAAGGATCCACCATGTCAAATTCTACTGGAAATAGATATGATGAAGATACGGGCAGTGCACACCATCTATAACGCCCTGAAAATGGCCCTAGATGTGAATCGGGTTGGACCGAAGGTTTAAGAGAATCGGTTTAGGCAATTCGAATAGTTTTGGGAAAATAAGTTAAAAATTGATTTTTGGGGTAAAATAAAATATGGAAAATTTCTCTAAATTAATTAATTAATATTTTAAGTAAATTGGTGAAGTCAATTTGAGGAAATTAAATCTAATTTTTAGACATTTAAGTTTAGGGACTAAAATGAAAGATTTCAAAACTGTTTTTGGTGACTAAATCGAAAAAGGATCAAAACTTAGAATCTTTAAGGAGCTATTTGACCATTCTTTTTCTAAAGATTTCTCTCTTAATTAAGGCTATTTTTAAAGTATTTTTAAAGGTTTTAATAATTGGATAAAAGTGGTTTTAATTAAAAATATCTTTATTTTCTAAAAATACTTTCTCACATAACTACTTTTCTCAAAATATTTTCTCTCAACTTTCTGAGCAACCAAACTAAGATTTCTACTTCTAAATCTGAAAGAATCAATCTTTAATGATTTCCTTTTTGATTTCTATTTGATTTCTTCAAATGCCTTTGCAATTCTCTTTGGATTTCATCAAATCTTGACCAATTAAGGAGAAATCAACAATTAGAGGTGATTTTCATTTCTCTCCTCTAATTAAAGGTTCTTTAATGACATTCCCAAGTTCTTGATCCTTTGTTGTTGATTTATATTGTGGAATGGTGATTTAAACATTTATTTGTTAATTTAATTGAGTTTTCTTGGAAAAATTATGGAAGATGAATTGAATCTATTTTGGTGATGGATTTAATTGATATACATCTTAAATTAGATGTGTTTTAAAGTTGAAAGGATTTATTAATCAATGGGATCCCAAAACTATAAGTAATGCTAGTTTTTAGGTTGTTTATAGTTGGTTTTTGGTGCGATCTAGTTGTTGTGTTGTTGCTAGAGATAGAAGGACGTGATTAGGTTGTCGTTGGATGTTAATTGATGTTAGTAATGTGTTAGAATCATAAGATCTTGGCTGGGCTTTGTTTGAGTAAGGTTTGGTGGTGTTCTTATTGGTTTAGGAGGTGTGCAATTGATTCTTATGAGGTGTTGTTGATGTAACACACCAGTTTTGGGCCTGCTGATTTTGAGGTTTATTAGACGGTCCGATGGACCGGGTTAGAGATTCGAGTCAGATTCGGGACCATATATTTTTTGGTAAGATAAAAATATGGAAAATAGTTAAAAATCATCTATTAATATATATTGATTTTTGGTGGAATCAATTTTGGAAAATGGAATTCGAAAATGTGACATTTTGGTTAGTGACCAAAATGCAATTTTTGAAAACTGTTTTAAAGTGACTAAAATGAAAAGTGTCAAATTCTTAGAATCCTTAAGGAGCTAAATTACCAAGTTTTTGCTGGTGGTTTCTCCCTTCAATTGAATCATTTTAAACATGTGTTTTAAAGGGGGATTAAGAGAGATTAAAATATCTAAGTTAGGTATTTCCTTTTAAAGAAAATTTACGTAACTTTTTCCTAAACGTTTTCTCTCAACTTCTTTTCTGCCAAACATTTAGAATTTAATCAAAATCTAGAGTTGAGAGATTCTTTTCACTCAGATTATTGATTCTAACTTGATTCTTTAACTTTGTTTTACAAAATCTCATTGAAATCTTATATTTTCTTAGCTTTAAACAAGCATATTGAGGGAGAAATCACATAACAGGGGTAAGGTCTGTGATCTCCTATGTTAAATGGTTCTTTGTTGATATTCTCAAGTATTTGATCCTTGATTTATGGTTTATAATCTGATTTTATGTTTTTATATAGATTTAATTGGGTAAAATTAATGAAATGGTGAAAGATTCGAATTAAATATGATTTCCAGTGTTATGAATTGTTTTTGAACATATTTTGGATGTTTAATGATATTGATAAGCCAATTTTATCAATGTAATCTCGAAACTCTTGAATCTCTAATTGTTTAGGTTGCTGGATTTGAATTTTTGAGGTGTTATGGTGGTTGTGTGCTTGCTGACGAAGTTAGGTTCATTTGACTCTGTTTCTAGATGTTAATTAATGATAAAAGAGGTGTTAGATTGTTAGGTTGTTGCTGGGTTGTATTTGGAAAGGATTAGTTGAAGTTTTCGATTGTTGTGGTTGGGTAATTGTGAGGTGAATGCAAGAACACATGAGGATATGTTGTTTTGGAAGCGAACAGTGTAGCATTGGAGGCTTCAGATGCTTGATTTCGCGTCGGCAAATCAAAGCTTCGCGTATCGGTGAGTGAGAACGTGGATTCCAACTTTGGAATGTTTTAAAGGTGGTTTATTGGAGTTTAAACTTATCTTGATATGTTGGTTTAAACTCAAAAGTAAGTAAAAGTGGATATTCTTTCTTGGTCGTGCTAGAGTTAAATGGTTTTATGCACTTGTTTTAAGTTACATGTTACCTATTGTTTAAGCATGTTTTAAAGTATTTGATATACTGTATTTGAGCATGAAATAATGAAGGATGCACATGGTAAGTGATCCTTGTAAGTACATGGTTTATACTTGTGGTTTAAAGCATGGTTTTTGCTTTGGAAAAATGGTTTGGTTAATGCTTGTTAAAAACAGTGAGGTAAATGTTAAATGGTTAATTACATTGGCAAGTGATGTGGTTTTAAAATTGTTATCAGATATAGTTGGCCTACCATAGGATTGAGTGCACTATAATAAGTTGCCTTGGATGTTAAGGGGTTTAGATCTGTGTATCGAAAACTCTATCTGAGTACCTTAACGGTAGAAGGGTTAAACAGTATCGTAGACTCCCGTTAGTGGATAAAGCATCTAACCGATGATTGTGGATGGTGTCTCTGTGGGTTGAAAGGTGTACCCAGTTGGTAATGTACCGTGATTGTTATTGTATCGCTATTCTGGTTGAGATGGCTTGAAGCGTTGGTTGAACACTTGTTGAATTTGTGTATCCGATGAACTCTTTTGTTAATGGACTTGTTTAATGATCACTTGTAAGCCAATATAATTGTTGATGTATCATTGGAAAGTTTATGTTGTATAATGTGATTTATACTTGGTTGTTATGCATGGGAAGGCTTAAATTGAGGTTGAGCAATGGGACTTGCTGTTGAATAATGATACATATTGCATATGGTTTAATATGCTGGGTTTTAAAGATGTTAAGTGCATGGTTTAAGGGCATGATGATGATGGTGTTTTAAATGTTGTTGAAATATGATTTTAAAATGGGATTTCAATGAGTTGTTAAGAAATGATTTTAAACGCATTGATGGTGTTTTGTTTGTGAGTGCTCCTCACTAAGCCTTGTGTGCTTACGCTCTTATTGTCCATTAATGCAGAGAGTTAAGAGCTTTGGAGGTAGCAAGGAGCAAGGGATCCTACAAGACTTGTTTACCAAAGTATGTTTGGATTAAACTATAAGTAATAAAGGCAATGGGGTACTCGTTTTGGTTTTGGGAGATGTTTTGATAAACTCCCTATTTGAGCAAATTTGTTTGATTGCTCTAAAGTTGTAAATGGCCTTTATGGTTTGTTTTTGGTGATGGTTTGAAGTTTCATGTTTTACTTGAATGGTTTCTTAGGTTGCATGCCTATAGATTTACGTTTGATGCAAAATGCCATGACTGTGATGTATGCTGTGAATTGTAATCTGAACATGTTGGATGTATGTCAGAAGCATGTTAGGGTGTTTTGGATAGGCTAAGAGCTTGTTAAACAAGCTAAACGTGACATTACAGGCCCATGCGTAACGATACGCAGGGGATCGTATCGGTACGGCTAGGCAAGATCAAGCTTGGTGTTTTGATATGGGCTTGGGTGTACCGGTATAGATTTTCTTTACTGGAATATGCTTTTTGGGGCAAAACCCGCATACCGAAACATTACCATACCGTATCGGTCCGATTGCTAAACATTTACGAACTGCTAACTAGGCGTACTGAAATGAGTTGCAGTGTATCGGAACAGTATAGGCTTGTGTAAGGCACCGTATCAATACAGTGGCATGCGTATCGATACGGTTGTCTGTTATTTTAGTTAAAGTCATGGAAGTGAAGTTCTATTTTCTTGCGTTTTGGTCCCTGAATGTTTTTGATGCAATAGAATAAGTTTGGATGTTCGAATAGAGCTGATTTTCGATATAAGAACATGAAACCTGCTTAATTAAAGGTTTGTAACTTAAAAATGTGCTAAGTCTCTGTAGTTTGATCAAATTGCCATTTGGTCCCTAAATTGTAGTTGAGCCAATTGGATGTCAGGTCGATGCCCGATTGAGTTTAGTTTTCACCTGATGATAGTATGAACATATAGGTTAATGATTTTGCATTTAGACAAGATAAAAGAAAAAAATGGTCGTATTTTGGTTTCTTTCTTTATGGTTTACCTCGGTAAACCTAATGTAGCTCGCTCAGTTCGGTTTTTCGTATGAGGTATGGGCATTATGAGTTTCTTGTGATGCCGTTTGGTTTAACCAATGCACCGGCTGTTTTTATGGACATGATGAACCGGGTGTTCCATGAGTTTTTAGATCAATTTGTGCTGATGTTTATCGATGATATCCTAGTGTACTCTAGTACTGAGGAGGATCATGGTAGACATTTACGGATTGTGTTGTACACGTTGTTGGCTAATCAGTTATATGCCAAGTTAAGAAAATGTGAGTTTTGGCTTAGGGAGGTTATTTTCCTTGGGCATGTTGTGTCGGCCAAGGGAATTCGTGTTGATCCGCACAAGGTTGAGGTTGTGATGAGTTGGAAGGTGCCTAAGTCGGTAAAAGAAGTCCGGGGTTTTCTTGGTTTTGCTGGTTATTACCGTAGATTTTTGGAAGGGTTCTCCAGTTTGGCTGCTCCTTTAACCAAGTTGTTGCAGAAGAATGTTCGGTTTGAGTGGACGGAGGATAGACAACGAGATTTCGAAAGGTTGAAGAAAGCTTTGACGCGAGCTCCAGTCTTGGTTCAACCTGAATTGTGAAAGGAGTTCGTTATTTATATTGATGAGTTATATGTTGGGCTTGGTTGCATGTTGATGCAAGAAGGTAAGGTAGTTGCATATGCATCTCTGCAGTTGAAGGTGCATGAGCGTAATTACCCTACTCATGATCTTGAGCTTGCCGCGGTTGTGTATGCTTTGAAAATATGGAGGCATTACCTTTATGGCAAGAAGTGTGTGATTTATACGGATCATAAGAGCTTGAAATATTTAATGTCCAAGAAGAAGCTGAATCTTAGGCAAAGGAGGTGGCTTGAGTTGCTCAAAGATTATGAGACGACCATTGAATATAATCTGGGAAAAACCAATGTTGTGGCGGATGCTTTGAGTAGGAAAGCAGCTGTAGAGTTGAGAGCTATGTTTGCTCATTTGAGTCTGACGAGTGACGGTGGATTGTTGGCTGAGTTGCAAGTGAAACCGTCCTTGTCATAGTCGATCAAGGAGAGGCAAACGCATGATGAGAGTTTGGTGTCGTATGTTAAGGATATCATGGATAGGAATCCTACGAATTTTCATTTCAATGACGATGGGGTGTTGTGTTTTAAAGGTCAAATAATGGTGCCTGAAGATGATGAGTTGAGGCGTACCATTCTGACCGAAGCGCATGCTAGTCCTTTTGCTATGCATCCTGGTAGTACTAAGATGTATCGTGGGTTGAAGGAAGAGTACTATTGGGTTGGGCTAAAGAAAGATGTGGCTGATTTTGTTTCTCGTTGCATGGTATGTCAACAGGTTAAGGCTAAGCATAAGTTTCCTTCCAGGTTGTTGCAACCGTTGAGGATACAACAATTGAAGTGGGAAAGGATTACCATGGATTTTGTGTATGGATTGCCTTTAACACTGACCAAGAATGATTTCATTTGGGTGATTGTTGATTGGTTTACGAAGTGTGCGCATTTTGTGTCAGTGCATACTGCGTATACCTTAGACAGGTTGGCCGATCTGTACATCTCCAAGGTTGTGCGTTTGCATGGGGTGCCTAAATCCATAGTTTCATATGGAGATTCACGTTTCACGGCGAGGTTTTGGATGTTCTTGCGTCATGCTCTTTGAACAAGACTGAATTTCAGCACTTCGTATCATCCTCAGTCAGATGGTCAGTTGGAGCGCGTGATTCAGATTCTTGAGGATATGTTGAGGTGCTGCATTATTGAGTTCCAAGAAACGGGGGAGAAGCAATTGTCATTGGTGGAGTTTGCTTATAATAACAGTTACCAGGCTAGTATACAGATGGCACCGTATGAGGCATTGTATAGAAGGAGGTGTCGTACTCCCGTGTACTGGACTAAGGCTGGGGAGAAGCATCTTTCCTTGCCTGATGTTTTAAAAGGCACGAATGAGAAAGTAAAGTTGATACGTGAGCGCTTGAAAGCGGCTTCGAACCATCAGAAATCCTATGCGGATTTGAGGCGTAGAGATATAGAGTATGCTATTGGTGACCGAGTGTTTTTGAAGGTATTGCCTTGGAAGAAGGTGATGCGTTTTGGGAAATAAGGGAAGCTTAGCCTGAGGTTTATTGGACCATATGAGGTTGTTGAGCGTGTGGGTCTTGTCGCTTACCATTTGAGGTTACCTCCTGAGTTGGATAGGATTCATGATGTGTTTCATGTTTCGATGTTACGGAAGTATCGGTCGGATCTATCACATGTTATGACGGTTGAAGATATCGCGTTAAGACCATATTTGTCGTATGATGAGGAACCAGTGGAGGTTCTTGATTCCAGCAGTAAGGTTCTTCGTGGCAAGATGGTTGAGCTAGTTAAGGTGTTGTGGAAGTACCGCGGCGTTGAGGAAGCCACGTGGGAACGTAAGTCAGAGATGCTGGAGTAGTTTCCGCATTTGTTTCCTCCAGGTAAATTTTGAGGATGAAATTTCTTAAGTGGGGGGAGTTGTAATGCCCTGGTTTTGCGTCTAGCGGTTTTGAGGTTTATTAGACGGTCTGGTGGACCTGGTTAGAGATTCGAGTCGGATTCGGGACCGTATATTTTTCGGTAAGATAAAAATATGGAAAAATAGTTAAAATCATCTTTTAATATATATTGATTTTTGGTGGGACCAATCTTGGAAAATAGAATATGGAAATTTGACATTTTGGTTAGTGACCAAAATGCGATTTTTGAAAACTGTTTTAAAGTGACTAAAGTGAAAAGGGTAAAATTCTTAGAATCCTTAAGGAGCTAAATTACCAAGTTTTTGCTGGTGGTTTCTCCCTTCAATTGAATCATTTTTAACATGTGTTTTAAAGGGGGATTAAAATATCTAAGTTAGTTATTTGCTTTTAAAGAAAATTTACGTAACTTTTTCCTAAACTTTTCTCTCAACTTCTTTTCTGCCAAACACTTAGAATCTCATCAAGATCCAGAGGTGAGAGATTCTTTTCACTCAGATTATTGATTCTAACTTGATTATTTAATTTTGTTTTACGAAATCTCATTGAAATCTTATGTTTTCTTAGCTTTAAACAAGCAAATTGAGGGAGAAATCACATAACAGGGGTAAGGTCTGTGATCTCCTCTGTTAAGTGGTTCTTTATTGATATTCCCAAGTATTTGATCCTTGATTTATGGTTTATAATCTAATTTTTTGTTTTTATACAGATTTATTTGGGTAAAATTGATGAAGTGATGAAAGATTCGAATTGAATCTGATTTCCAGTGTTATGAATTGTTTTTGAACATATTTTGGATTTTTAATAATGTTGATAAGTCGATTTTATCAATGGAATCCCGAAACTCTTGAATCTCTAATTGTTTAGGTTGCTAGATTTGTATTTTTGAGGTGTTATGGTGACGTGTGTTTGTTGAAGGTGTTAGGTTGATTTGATTATGTTTCTAGATGTTAATTGATGATAAAAGTGGTGTTGGATCGTTAGGTTGTGGCTGGGTTGTGTTTGGAAAGGATTAGTTGAAGTTTTCAGTTGTTGTGGTTGGGTAATTATAAGGTGAATGCAAGAATCCGTGAGGATCTGTTGTTGTTGTGTTGTAAATGCATGGAGATGCTTTAATCCTCTGTTGTTATATGGTTTAAACAGGGGAGGTTGTTTTGGAAGCGAACGGTGTAGCATTTGAGGCTTCGGACGCTTGATTTCTCATCGGCAAATCAAGGCTTCGCGTATCAGTGAATGAGAACATGGATTCCAGCTTTGGAATGTTTTAAAGGTGGTTTATGGGAGTTTATACTTAGTTTGATATGCTGGTTTAAACCCAGAAGTAAGTAAAAGTGGATATTCTCTCTCAATCGTGCTAGAGTTAAATGGTTTTATGCATTTGTTTTGATTTACATGTTACCTACTATTTAAGCATGTTTTAAAGTATTTGATATACTGTATTTGAGCATGAAATGTTGAAGGATGCACATGGTAAGTGATCCTTGTAAGTACATGGTTTATACTTGTGGTTTAAAGCATGGTTGTTGCTTTGAAAAAATGGTTTGGTTAATGCTTGTTAAAAACAATGAGGTAAATGTTAAATGGTTAATTATATTGGCAATTGTTGTGGTTCTAAAATTGTTATCGGATATAGTTGGCCGGCCATAGGATTGAGAGCACTATAATAAGTCGCCTTGGATGTTGAGGGGTTTAGATCTGTATGCCGAAAACTCCATCCGAGTACCCTAACGGTAGAGGGGTTAAACAGTACTATATACTCCCGTTAGTGGATTAAGCGTCTAATTTATGATTGGGGTTGGTGTCCCCGTGGGTTGAAAGGTGTATCTGATTGGTAATGTACCACGATTGTTATTGTATCACTACTCCGGTTAAGATGACTTGAAGTGTTGGCTGAACACTTGTTGAATCCGTGTATCCGATGAACTATTTTGTTTATGGGCTTGTTTAATGATCACTTGTAAGCCAATATAATTGTTGATGTATCATTGATAAGATTATGTTGTTAATGTGATTTATACATGGTTGTTATGCATGGGAAGGCTTAAATTAAGGTTGAGCAATGGGACTTACTGCTGGTTAATGATACATATTGGATATGGTTTAATATGCTGGGTTTTAAAGATGTTAAGTGCATGGTTTAAGGGCATGATGATGATGTTTTAAAGGTTGTTGAAACATGATTTTGAAATGGGATTTCAATGAGTTGTTAAGAAATGATTTTAAACGCGTTGATGGTGTTTTGTTTGTGAGCGCTCCTTGTTAAGTGTGAAAAGTACTATATTTCTACCCTTTTTACTCTTAATTATTGTTAGACCTAGGCTCATTTTAGTTGCATATTTAGTCATTCATGCATAATTTCATTGTTTCCTTCATCGCTATGCTTGATTACATGAATTGGTTAATTTTCATAGAAAAAGGTGTTGCTAGTGTGTGTTTTGTGTGTACATGATCAAATTGCCCAAGTGAGTAGGAAATTGCCGAAGCAATTGCCACGGCAAATGAGGATAAGATGACATGGCAGCCGATTTCTTCAAGGATAAATCCAAGGTGTTTGAGATAAATTACATAAAGGAAGGATAAATCCTAGAAGAGTTGGAGTTCTAAGAGGAGATTAAAAGGAGATTAAATTCCAAGAGTTTTATGAGGAGTTTTTGGAGGAATAAAAATATAATAATAAAAAGGATTTATTTCTTTTATATTATTTAATTCCAACTTAACTTCTGCCTCAAGAAGGATTTTGACCTAGCTATCTCCTATATAAAGATCAAGCCACCAACTTAGAGAGGAGTAGAATAGAGAGAAAAAAGACCAAGAGGCTATTTGAATTCTTCTTCTTTCTTCTTGTCGATTAGATTCATGCTAGGGAGATTATTTCTTGTTTTTATTTTGCACCCAGCCTTGAACTAATTTTAATTGGCTTGGGTTATTGTGTTTCTGTGGTTGTGAGAACGATTGGATTTGTTTAGGTTTTGAGTTTGCAATTTCAATTCAAAGTTTGTTCATTCTTGGTTCTTAATTTTGATTGCGAGAGAATTGGGAGAGGATCTCGTGAATTCATCCATTTATCTAATATCGGGAGATTTAAATTCAAGAAACGAATGAGCATGGTTTTCATACAATCAATCGATGGTGAAGACTAATCCTACTGATGAATAAGTTGCGGATTTCAACAGCTAAAAGGAGCGCAAGATCGGTGATTGTCCACCCTTGGTTCACGCAGGGATGTATTATCAAGGCATGCACAATTAACAGTGTTTCGAGTTAGGGATAACAAGAAACCATTGAAGAATGCTTCGCCGAACTTTGAAGGTTATCGCCCAATTGCCAAGGCAATCGTTCCAATCTCAATTGCCCAAGCAACCGCAGAATTGCCCAGGCAATCCGACTGGATCCAATTGATGAAACAATTGAGCCATTCTAGCACTCAATTACCAAGACAATCCATTCAACTATCACTCCACGACTCACGATAGCTCGGCCTACTCTCTCTTATTTGATACATCTCTCTTTAATTTAATTGCTCTTTTACTTTACTTGTTAAAATCAACTCTTATTATCAATTGTGTCTTTTATTTCTACAGTGCAAGAAGTTAGATTCTTGAACTAGCACCAATCCCTATGGAAACGATATCTATTCGTACTATAACTTGCTACGTGTACACTTGCACCAATTGCGAAGCACTCTAAACACACAACAAGTTTTTGGCGCTGTTACCGGGGATTGGCAATAACAACTTTGTTTTTAAATTCTTGTACCTTTATTTCTTTTTGTTTTGTTTTATTTACTTTTCGGTTTGAAGGGACTTACAAATTTTGGTTTGCATTTGTGTATGACCAGGGCGAGACCAACATCACCAGAATACCCGTTTGAACCCGAGATAGAACGAGTTCTTCATAGGAGAAGACGTGAGCAAAGAGCAGCAATGGCAGATCCTATTGTTCCAAACTGAAATCAAAATAATGTGGCAATAGGAGGAGGAGTTTTAGTCGAACAACAACCAGTTCGTGTCTGAAATAGAGCCATTCGATATTATCTAGAGGAAGATCTCAACGGTCTAAACTCAAGAGTTGTCACACTTGAAATTGAAGCCACCTACTTTGAATTAAAGCCAATGATGTTCAATATGATCAATACAATTGGTCAATTTGGCGGTTCAGCACCTGAAGATGCCTGACAACATATCAAATCATTCTTGGAGATTTGCATTTCATTCAAACTACAAGGAGTCCATAAGGATGTCCTAAGGCTGAAATTATTTCCCTATTCACTGAGGGATAGGGCAAAAACGTGGTTGAATAATGTTCCAGCCGGATCTATAGGATCTTGGACAATTTTATGTCTTGATTTCATTGCTAAATTTAATTATACAAATATGACCGATAAATTGACTAATGATAATACTTCTTTTGGCAGGCAGACGATGAGTCCAAGTACGAGGCGTGGGGGCGATACAAAGAGCTTTTACACAAATTTCCCATACACGGATTCCAGTATGGACACATGTGATGATGTTTTACAACTCGGTAAACACGCCAACAAGGATGATGCTAGATGCCTCAGCAAATGGCATACTCCTTGATAAGACACCTGAGGAAGCTGTAGGGATTCTGAATCAGCTTGCCAAGAACGATTATCAGTTCCCAACTACTAGAAAAGGAGGAATCAGATGCCATCCATGATCAATGAGCTTGATTCATCAAATTCAATTTCTGTGCGATTGGCTACTTTAACCAATTTGGTTAAAAATATGCATCGACCAAGCAACACACAGGAGATCAAGGTAGTAGATTCCTTTTATGATTTATGTAACAGTAACCATGATTCTTCTGAATGTCCGCAGAACCTAGAGTCTACCTTTTACGTTGGATACTATAACCGAAACAACAATTTGACAACCAACACCTACAATCCAGCCTGGAGGAAGCATCCCAACTTCTCATGGAGCAATCCGAACAATGCCCTCAATCAGAACAATTAGAATGCACAAGCACCAGGATTCCAGCAGAACATGTCGCGGCAATAGATGCCGCAGCAACAATCAACACTATCTAGTTCATTGGAAAATTCTCTGAATGCTTTTATGTTAAAAACTGAATCTTATATGGTTGAGAATAGTAGTTTCATGAAAAGAACTGAGATGAGATTGTAGAATCAGGAGGCAGCCCTGAAATCATTAGAGACTCAATTTGGGCAATTCGCCCAAAACCTGAATACAAGACGTAGGGAGATTTACCCAAGGATACTGAGGTCGCGAAGGAGATAGGCCATGGGCAGTGTAAAGTAATTACCACTCGGATGGGATGAAAGTTTAATGATGCACCTATTCAGCCTAAAGATCGCCCAGAAGAATAGCCATCCGCTCAAAAAGATGTAAGTGGTGAGGACACATCATCCAAAATTGGTGAATCGGAAATTGCCCAGGCAATTCCAATTGCCCAGGCAAGTTGCAATGAAAATCCCAAATCGAAGAAGAATGAAGACATTGTCTTGAAGCAAAGGCTGAAACGGAAAAACACAACTACCCATTCAAGTGGTTCCTTGATATCTTGAAGCAAGTCCACATCAATTTGTCGTTGGTTGAAGCAATAGAGCAAATGCCGAACTATGCTAAGTTCCTTAAAGACATTGTCTCTAAGCGAACAAGACTAGGTGAATTTGAAAGAGTAGTAATGACGGAAGGATGTATGGCAATGTTGCACAACCGAATGCCACCTAAGCTAAAAGATCCTAGCAGTTTCACAATACCTTGTGCAATTGGAAATCACAATGTTGGGAAGGTAGTATATGATCTTGGAGCAAGCATAAACCTTATGCCGAAATCGGTCTTCCAACAATTGGGCATAGGGAAGGCAAGATTTAGAACTGTAATGCACCAATTTTGAGCTTAGGAGTTTTGGGGAACGGTTTAGTCGGTCCGGTAGACCGGGATTAGAGATTCGAGTCGGATTCGTGATTTATATTGGATTAAATATTTTTATTGAAGGTAAAAATATGGAAAATAGTCTAAAATCATTATTAAATATATAAATGATTTTGGTAAAAACAATTTTGGAAAATGAAATTTAAAAATGGGATATTTTGGGTTAGTGACCAAAATGCAAGTTTGCAAAACTATTTTTAGTGACTGTTTTGAAAATGGGTCAAAACTTTGAATCATTAAGGAGCTATTAATCCAAAAGGGTTTCATCAGATTTCTCCCTTTAATTAACTATTTTTAATTAAGTTTTAAGAGGTATAATTAAGGAGAGAATTAATTAAACACAATGAAGGTTTTAAAAGAATTTCACGTAACTAATTTTGTAACTTCTTTTCTCCCAAATTCTCTCCATCCAAACATATTTTTCAGCTTCAATTTCTTCAGGTAAAATTAGGACTTCAAAGAGTTTTTGATTTCCAATTGATTTCTAAAGATTTTACATCAAATGCTTATTATTTCTACCTTGATTTTCATGGTTTATAAAGCAATTAATGGGAGAAGTCAGCATTAGAGGTAAGGATTCGTTCTTCTCCTCTAATGAAAGGTTCTTTATTGAAATTCCTAAGTTCTTGATCCCTTTTATATGATTTGTATTGGGTTTTGATTAATTAAACTCATATTTATGGTTTAATTGATGATTTATGATGAAAAATTGTGGAAATTCATGGTGATCTATTTTTTCTGAGTTAAGGATTGGCTTATACCTTAATTTTGATGTTTAATATGATAATGAAGTGAGCTTTGATGATAGAATCCCGGAATCTAATGAATCTCTAGTTTGGTAGTTAAGATATTTTGAGGTTAATTTTTGGTTGTTGGAGGTATAAGGTTGTTTTAGGTTGTTGTTTTGATGTTAATGGATGTTATTTGAAGGTTGAGATTCGCAGTTGTGGGCTGGGTTGAGGTTTTGGTGAATCGATGATGTTTTTGTTTGTTAAGATAGAGTGTTGTGGAGGGCTATAGTTGGGTGCTGTTAATTGTTGTGTCGCTGTGAGTTTGGGTGCATTGTAATGCATTGAATTCTTCGTAATGATGTGTTTGAAATGGGGGAAAGTAGTTCAGAAGCGAATCTTGGTGTTGAGGAGTTGTCGAAGGCTTAATTTGACATCGGCAAGGAAGGCGATTACTTTGTCGGTGAGTGAAACGAGTATGAATGGCTTTTCAAAGATTTGAAAAGGTTTAATGGGAGTCTAGACTAGGCTTGATACACTGGTCTAAGACTCGAAAGTAAGTAAAGTGGATTTCTCTCTCTCTATTTCAGTATGCTTTGCCTACTAGCCTATCGAACATTTGGTTGATAAAGGGTAGGTAAAATAATATTTCTTGGTGGCATTGTTCAGCTTCCTATAGTCCATGCATACTCTCCATCCGATAACAGTTCTGGAGGGAATTAATTCATCCTTGCTATTTTGAACCACGGTCATGCCACCTTTCTTTCGCACACATTACACCGGGCTGACCCACGAGCTATCAAAAATGGGATAGATTATCATGGCATCTAACCACTTGATAATCTTTTTTAACTACATTCTTCATGCTTGGATTCAATATCCTATAGCCCTCATTTTTTTACCACGATATTCCTTCAAAATTATTTTGTGCATGCAAATAGTTGGGCTTATTCCTTGGATATCAGACAGGGTCCATCCCAACGCTTACTTGTGATTACTTAGAATTTCCAGCAATTTTTCCTCTTGTTAATTAGTTAGACCAGCAACAATGATCACTGGCAAGGTTGAGTGTTTGCCTAAATAAGCATACTTAAGATGATCTGGCAATGGTTTTAGTTCCACATCAGGTGGCTCTTCAGTGGACGGTTTGGGTGTTGCGATCTCTCTGCTAGCCAACTCTAGTGGCTCTGGCTGTTTGAAGTAACTCACTTCTTCTCTCTCCAAGAATGTTCCTTCAGTGTCTCCACTGGTCCCTTCTTCGCTTTCTGACTTGATGGCATCATCATCTGTATCTTGTCATAGTGGTGCCATGTCTATAGTGAAAATGGACTCCATCATCTCGTCAGCTTGGCATCCCTCAGGTTCATCCACGCATTTAAGGGCTTGAAACACATTAAATGTAACCTACTGATCGTTCATGTGCATAGTTAATTCTCCTTTATGAACATCAATCAAAGCTCTACCTGTGGCAAGGAATGGTCTGCCCAATATAATTGGGACATTCATATCTATCTCATAATCTAAAATAACAAAGTCAGTTGAGAATATAAATTTGTCTACCTTTACCAACACATCCTCAATCTTACACTTAGGATATGCAAAGGATCGGTCTGCCAACTAAATTGTTATCATGGTAGGCCTTGCTTCGATGCCGAGCTTTCTAAAAATTGACATTGGCATCAAATTGATGCTGGCTCCAAGGTCACACAGTGCCTTACCCATGAATCTATTGCCAATGGTACAGGGAATGGTAAAACTTTCTAGATCTTTCAACTTTGATGGCAATCGATTGAGTTTCATTGCACTGTATCCCTCAGTGAGAACTACAGTCTCAAAATTACCCAGTTTTCTTTTCTTGGACAAGATGTCCTTCATGAATTTCACATAATTGGGCATTTACTCAAGAGCTTCCACCAATGGTATGTTGATTTGCAATTGCTTAAAGACTTCCAAGAAGCGCTTGAATTGATGATCCTGTTTGTGCTTCTGTAATCTTAGTGGGAACGGTGGGGGTGGATAAACATATGCTAGCTCTACCAGTTTTGCCAAAGGATTGCTGGCATCAAGTAGTGGTTTGGCGACGCTTATGTCTGCTTCTTTCTCTTTTGCTTCTTTTGGTTCATCTACTAATCATTTCTCTTCCTCTTGGCAATTAACTGACTGCTTGTCAGATGTCTTCGCTTCGTATTGTTTGCCACTCCGAAGAGTTATAACTTTTTATTGTTCATTGCCTCTAAGCCGATAATCTTCTGTATTGCTTGGCAAAGCTCTCTGGGGTCTATTGCCGAGTGCACTGGCAATTTTTCCAATCTATATCTCCAAGTACAACATAGATGCTGCCAAACTCTGGACAGTTGCATCATTCTTCTCCATGTAATCTACCAAAGTCCATTGGTTGTTCTTTTGCCCTGTATAAAAATTGTTTTGCTCCCTCTGCGCATTTTTCTTGAACCCTTGCTGGGCATTTTTCTGACGTTGGGCGTTGTATTGAATACCTCATTGATTTCCCCAAGATAAATTTGGGTGTTGTCTCCATCTTGTATTGTAAGTATTGTAGTTTGGATTATAATTACTATTAAAATTGCCAACAAAATTTACCGACTCAGGGTTGGCATGGCAATCTTCCATGTGATGATTCTCTCAACATATGGTGCAAAATGGGTCTAATGCCTTAACTTCTTAGGAATTGTTACTCATTTGCAAATAACTCACCATGCTAGTAAGATTGGAAGTCTCACTGTGGATGGATGCGAGTTCATCTAGCTGTAGTTTCCCACCAGTTTTAGTCCCAGTCCCAAGTTTGGCAGTAGGATATTCAAAATCATTAATTGAAATTCTCTTAGGGATGCCAACTGCCTTTGTGTAATTTTTGACAAACAATGAATCGTTTGCCGAAGCATCAACAATAGTCTTGGCTTGGGCATTAAGTTTGTTGTAAAAGGTCTACATCTAGGTCCAGTTTGGGAATCCATGCATGGGACACCTCCTCAACATATCCTTAAATCTTTCCTAGGCATTATATAAGGTCTCATCCTCAGCCTGTCTAAATGTAATAATCTCACTTCTGAGCTTGGCAGTGAGTGTAGGTGGCTGGAAACACAGCAAAAATTTCTGGCACAGATCTCCCCATGAGGGGACAGAATCAAGTGGTAAAGAATTTAGCCATGCCTTTGCTCTATCTCTCAAAGAAAAGGTGAACAATTTTAGCTTCACTGTATCCTCTAATACTCCAGGATGCTAAAATAGCTGGCAAATCTCCATGAATTGCGTCAGGTGTTGCCTCGGGTTTCCAATAAGTACTCCATCAAATTGTCCTACATTTAAAAGCATTTTTATCATTGCCGGTTTGAGTTCAAAATTCAGTGTATTTACCTCGAGACCCATCAGTCTTGGCATTAAATTGTCTATATGTGGTGCTCAGTGTTCTCAGATAGGCCTCTCCTCTTCTGCATTAACGGCAGGTACGACTGGGATCCCATTGTTTTGTGGAGGATTTCCCTGGTTGTTCAGGTTACCATCAGCTCCTCCATTACCATGATGCGCCATCTCTCAAGCTTTTCTTTTTAACCTTCGTAAGGTTCTCTCAATTTCTGGATCGTATGGCCAATCTTCCACCACAAGGTGGGTTCTTGTCATACACCAGTTAAAATAAGTAAGTAAAATGAAATAATAAGAAAAAAACAAGTAAAAGTCAAAACAATAAATTTCATCGCAATCCCCAGCAACGGTGTCAAAAACTTGTCGACTTTTGCTAATGCTTGACAAAAGAGTATATTTTCAATGTAAAAGTATGCCAAAGAGCAGTGCCAATGTGAGTTTTATGTGTGCAAGTATACACGCTCAGCAAGTAATACAATAGAAAGCCGAGTATCGAATCCATAGGGATTGACCAAGAACTTATTTGCTCAACGTTTACTTGATGGAAGTTTTAAAGTGTTCAAGATTTTTTTGGAATTTTGATTGAAAACTTAACAAAACAAAGTAGTGAAAATGAGTAGTCTAGAAACGAGTTGTTCAAAATAGATGGTGAGCGTTGGTAAGGGGATGCCGGATTTTACGCTACTTATGTCAGCCTTCGATAAGGACCTACCTTCGTTTATTGTTGAGCAGATTAAATGTAGTATTTCCTCTGTCGATGGCAGTGCCCTAAGTTAACTATGATAAAACGCTTATATGTCTATAGTGAATGTTTTTTCACAAATTAACTTGATTACGCGTCAATCTTTACTCCTAAAGGGTAGACTCACTCCCAAAGTAAGTTCATCTACTTGAACATCTTCTATCGAAGCTTCTCGTCTTAGTACCTGGCAACAGATAGTCGTCCCTTAAGTCTGTTAAGATATTAAGGTGCAATGAGCACACAGTGCCACTGTCGTATGGCAATGGATTTTGTAAACAGATTAAGTATATGCCAGATAGAAAATAGTGCCAAGGCAGTTTCATTATAAAAAACTAAACATAAAATCAGCATCCATCCAAAACATCCTCCAACCAACTGTAAAAGTTTAGTTCATGGTTGGGGTTTCCATCTAAAAAACATTGTCGTATCTCCATGTCATCATTTAAAAATAAATAAAAACGAAGAGAATGGGCAAGAAGGGTCCGTCGATGCAGCCCTTCAATGGGAAACACTAGGATAAGGCCTTTGAGTTTAAATTTTTATTTGCACAATGTAGCGATGTCCCTTTCGCTAAAAAAACAACATCCCTTTTTGTTCGATTAAAAAACGAGGTTTTAAGGTATTTCGGGTATTTTAAAATATATTCGTGGGGTTTAAAAAAATTGTATTTTATTAAAAAAATGGAGTCACCACTGGCCAATGAGGTAGGTCGGACACCATAAAACCAGAGATTTTAAAATTGTTGGGTTCGGGAGTCGGTTACGGATGAGGAAGGATTAGCACCGCCACACCGCCCAAAATTGGTACTTTAATAATTACCGTTTTATTAACATTAAACTTTCCTGATTAAAGTGACGATTAAATTAAAATTTTGTTATAAGTGCGAGTAAATTTTAAGAGTTCCGTTATTCGAGAATAAACCAATAGACCACCACCACTACGCTTGATACTGGCCACGTTTATGCTCAAATAAAAGGGTACCACATTGACAATAATTTATCTGAAATGCAACTTAAAACATGGCAAATATAAATAAATACAATGCGATAAAAATATAAATAAATACTAACATAATAAAATACTAATCTAACATAAATAAAATACTAATCTGAAACATACATACATAAATATCAATCAAACACATAAATAAAAAACAAATCTAGCATAAATAAAATACTAATCTAAAATATAAATAAATATTACATAAATAAAAATAAATCTAACATAAATAAAATATTAATCTAAAACATAAATTTAAAATATAAATAAATACTAATCTAAAATATAAATAAACATACAAACTAAAAAAGAAGAATACAATTTTAAGTAAACTAATACTTCATTAAATTATAAAAATTATAACACAAATAAAAAGGGAAGAAAATATACCTAACTAGGAGCTCAAATGACGAACCCCGACTGAAACCCACCGAGATCTACCATGACCTCTCCAAAAATTAACTAGATCGAATCCAAAATAGGACCCCGATCGAACTGGTTAGGACCAAGGGCACTGCCCCCGGTCCTTGGCTACCCGAGAGCACAGCTCTCTTATTGGTCATGCCTTTTGCCAGCTCTTTGCTTCCCTTCAAATGCTCATGATGCCTCATATTTATAGGCAAAGGGGGAGCCTTAAGGGTGATGTGGAGCACCCTCCTCCATTCCTTTTTTTACTTTATTATTGTTATTTTTTTTTGAAAATTTTTTATAGGTTTTACATTAATAATATTACTATTAAAATAGTACTAATAATACTAAAATTCAGACAAAAATGAGTGATTACAGCTGCCCCTCTTTGCTTGTTCTTGTGAAACGAGAACAAAGTAAAGATCAAAAGCACTCATTTTTAACTTACTTCCTTGTACTTGGTTTCGGAATCACGTGTTCTTCTAGAACTCTCCGCTTTTCCTCGGCCGAATCTTCAGGCTTGTAAGTCCTTCCTATATAGAACTTCTTCACCTTTCGATCTTGGAGCTACAGGCTCTTCCTATATAGAACCTTTCATTTTCTCAAGCGGATCATTCGGACCAAAAGTTCTTCCAACATAGAACTTTTTACCTTGAAATCCTAGAGTTAGGGCTCTTCCTATATAGAACCTTTCACTCTGAGGCAGTAAAGCTTGGAGTCCTTCCTATATAGAACTCTTTGCCTTCAAAGCGGGTTTTTCCTATATAAAACCTTCTGCGTCACAGATGAATTCTTTCGACTAGGAGTTCTTCCTATATAGAACTACTACTCTTCAAACCTTGGAGCTGCAAGTGCTTCCTATATAGAACTTTTTGCTTCTGAAATCTCGTAGTTATGGTTTCTTCCTATATAGAACCTTTCACTGCGAAGGCTTAAAAATATAGGCCTTTCCTATATAGAACCTTTATCTTCGAATTTGGGATTCACGCCAAAATGGCTACCGATCTTTCTTCAAATTTGGGGATTCATGCCGAAAATGGCCACCTATTTTTCTGGACTCACGCTACTATGGCTGTCGAAATCTTTCTTCAAATTTGAGGATTCACGTCGAAAATGGCTACCTGTCTTTCTGGACTCACGCTACTATGGCTGCCGAAATCTTTCTTCAAATTTTGGGATTCACATCGAAAATGGCCACCTATCTTTCTGGACTCATGCTACTATAGCTGCCAAACTTTCTTCAAATTTGGGGATTCACGCCGACAATGGCTACCTATCTTTCTGGACTCACGCTACTACGGCTGCCGAACTTTCTTCAAATTTGGGATTCACGCCGAAAATGGCCACCAATCTTTCTAGACTCACGCTACTATGGCTGCCGAACTTTCTTCAAATTTGGGGATTCACGCCGAAAATGGCTACCTATCTTTATGGACTCACGCTAATAAGGCTGCCGATCATTCTGGACTCACGCTACTAAGGCTGTCGATCTTTCTAGACTCATGCTACTAAGGCTGTTGATCTTTCTGGTCTCACGCTACTAAGGCTGTCGATCTTTCTAGACTCACGCTACTAAGGTGCCGATCTTTCTGGACTCATGCTACTAAGGCTACCGATCTTTTTAGACTCACGCTACTAAGGCTGCTGCATCATGTCCAAAGGACTTATTGATGGCTTGAAGGACTTATCACCATGCTCGAAAGACTTATTGGTGGCCCGAAGGTCTTATAATCATGCCCGAAGGTCTTACTGATGGCCCGAAGTACTTAATATCTGGCTTTACGCTACTTTTGCTACCGACATCTTTCTTCCTTTAATGAAATCCACTTCTTCAAACTTTTTGACAATTATTCAAATACTTGTCTAAAACAAGCAAAAATCGACATGTCGCTATCTATATGATGCATGCAATGTATTAGTTTCTTATTCTTCTTCTTTTTTCTTCTTCTTTTTTTCTTCTTTTTTCTCAATTTTTCTTTCCTTCTTCTCTCACTCTCTTCTATCTCTTTTTTCTTCTCTTGTTTTCAATCTTTTTATGTTTTAAAGTCTTACACCCTGAAAGGTTGTTCCTCAGATTTCTTCATCTCTTTACTTCTTCATTGTATGCTCTTAAAACCTCATTTGACCAGTCACTTTGAATCTAAATTAACATGCTTTCAAATCTTTCGTACGAAAGGCTTTCTTGTCTTCAGGGTTATCACATGTCTTCATAAACGATCTTCTAGTCCTTATATTATTGTTATAAGAACCTTGTCATCTTCTTCGCTTGGCGTTGCCCCATTCAATCACGGGCTCCACTGCTTCGAATTTTCCGACCCATCATACAGAGCCTTGATCTATTTCTAATCACTAGGGTGAGCAAAAATGCTTCCATCCCCTGAGCTCATCCTTGATCTTCTCGTAGCATTTCGACTGGAACTAACTCTCAGTTCCTATGCTTTAAATCTCATCATCATTCATTTTTAAAGTAATGCAAAAGGCAATTTACTTGTGTATATTTCAATATAAAAAATAATGATTGTTTGAAAAGATAACAGTCAATTTGAAAATCACAACTTGGAGGGAATACCAAACATTTTAAAAAACATTGTTTGGAACAAATGGTAAACATCTTTTTTCTTTTTCTCTCTCTCTCTCTTTTTAAAGGTCAAACATTTTTGAAAATTAATGTTTGGAGAATGGTAAACAAAATTCGAAGTATATTACCAAACATTTTAAAAACTAATGTTTGGGGGAAATGGTAAACATCAAAACTCTGGGAGAAAATGTCAAACCTTTTAAACATGTTTGCCCCCAAAATATCAAACACCATAGCACGTCTGCTTCAAATTGCCAGAGATCAACTCTAATGAAGCACATATTTAGAAGATCTTGACTATTGTGGAGAGATACGAAAATGTATAGTTTCTTTTAGTCTATTAGGCTTTCAAGAGGCACAATCCCATACCTAATTTCTAACCCATTTAAGGTGGCTCTCTTAATCCCACTAACTCACCATGCCTTATTCTTCCCTCATTTGGGTGTCAATCAAGCACTTCGAAGTTTGACGTTCCTTGAAGCAAGGTTAACCCTTATAGGCGAAATGAAATCTGAAGACATTCTCATTCAACTTGGATATCTATGGATAATCAGAATGGTCTTTGGATGCTTGTAATATAGGCCTTTGGTTCATGGTTAGACGAAGCCATATCTCTGTGCTCGTATGATCTGGATATACTCACATGGAGTATTTTTTTGGGATCACTCTAGACTGCCCGTTTTTGGGTTTTCACCCTAGAGTTCATTTCCTCACTCTCTTTCTTTTGATCTGCCTTGCATTCTGGCTGTGTATTGATGCTTGTTTTCCGTAAAAAATGATTGATCCTCCAAAGTTCCTTGAATGAAGGAATATGTACATTTTTTGGAATTCTCGTGATTGGTATGCCCAGATGAAATGTTCCTCTTTTTTTATTTGGATCGCTCTAGACTGCCCACCTTTGGGTTTTCACCCTAGAGTTCATTTCCTTCTTCTGTATCTTCAGATTAGTGTATTTTGGTTGGATATTGATGCTAACATGCTCAGACAGACTACTCTCTCCTCTTCATTTTTGGGATCGCTTTAGACTGCCCATTTTTGGGTTTTCACCCTAAAGGTCATTTCCTTTTTCGAAATTGGCAATCTTCGGGCTGACTTGGCTTGACTGCGCTTCAATTCAAGCTTCTATACAAATCTTCAAAATTGTGGATTTTTTATGTATCTCTTGCTCATTTCTTACAGTTGAAGTCTTGATCATGTATTGTTTGATCTGTGTGTGAAGTATATACAACATTTTCCTTTTGTGTTTTTTTCTTTTTTCTCTCTTTCTCTTTCTTTTTCTTTTTCTTTTCTCTCTTCTTTTTCTTTTTTTTCTAAGGGAATTCAACTCATCACAGTCCTTTGTCTCGAGGTTAATGATGAAGCATACAACAGAACCCCGAGTTACTCGGCATAGTCATGATTTGAATATATTACTCATGTAGCTACTCCACTTTTGACTTAAAAGATGGATAGAGCATACAACCACCTTCTAAGCTTTTCACTACAGTTGAGTGCCCCAGAAAATTCTACTCATTTCTCTCTTTTTAAACACTCATATCTAGGAATACCTTTTAGTTAACCCAAACAGTGGAGTGTAATCTCTTTTTTTGTCTATTTCTTTCTTTTTTTTCTTTCTCTCTCTATTTTTTAGACTGTCCTTTTTTGGGTTTTCATCCTAGAGTCTCTTTCCTCTTGTTCGAGTCCGTGGATGTATTCTCGAATCAAATTGTATCTATTCCGGACATTATCGCTTGTTCTCGCTTGAACGTAATCAATTCTACCGAGCTCTTCTAAACTGGTGCCTATCGAACGGTGGAGTCTTCATGTATCTTATCCTTACACTATTTAACCGCTCTTGATTGCTTCGGCCTTCTGATTGCCACTTCTTATGTTGTTTGGTTTATTTTCTAAGCATAAACTTGTCTTTTTCCATTTTCCTCTGGTAGTTTTACGGCATTCATGTCCAATCTATCTGGTTTCATCTCTTTCTCTTAGTAAAGTGAAAGAATACCATTCGTCCTTCCATTCATAGATGTCCTGAGAAAGCCTTCAGGGGGTAAAGGTTTAGGGTCAACTCTAGATTCAAGGATCTTAAAAGACAAGTGCCTGAGAAGGAAAATTCCTAAAATGGGAACTGCCCATTATCAAAACACTCGCTTTGTTCCTCTGTTGGCCTACGTAAACTAGCAGATACTCACATTTACAGTATCCTCACAACATTCAATCTCTTCTAAATATAAGCAACTTAGAGTTGATCTCTGGATCTGAAGCAAAGGTATTGTTGCATTCAAAATTCGAGGACTTGGTATAGAAATGATATATACATATGTCCATTCAAAAATGTGTGTATATGCATATGGGAGAACAAAAACTACCCCATAAAAATAAAATGTTTAAAGAATCAAAAATGTAAAAAGGTTTTCTAAATGGAAATGTGATTTGTTATTCTGACAAACAATGAGTTTTTTATTATTATTATTTTCAAAACATTGAGAATTTCTTTGTGAACTAATGGGAAAACCATAGGGACCTTCGGACTACCTCCCGAGTACTGACTCATTCTGGCCCTTTCAAGGTACTGTAGGCTTGTGCCACTTTTCTTGTTTTTCCACCACTGGATCAACTCTCTCGTCATGACTCCCTCGTCAACCAGCTTCTTGATTTCTTCTATTAACGACCCCAAATTTCTTGGTGTCATGCCTCGACGCCTTAATGTAGAACTCACATGTAATGTATGGATCAAAACTATGAGCAGATGAGCTGGGTATAATCTTTATCGGCCCGGAGGTAAGGTACTACCCCTTGACCAAATGAGGCCATATGTCCGAAATGGAATACTCCGAATATCTCTAAATATGTACTTGTTCGAGGAATTTTTCTCGGTGATTCAGAGGAATCTGTCTGTCTTCTTCTCTAACGATCACGAGAACCTTGAAAGTGGTACCCATTTATCTCTTTCTTTCCTTCTGCTCCTAGGTAGGTCTGGTCTTTAAACTTAGGTCCCGGAGTGCATGTTTGATTCTCTCTCCGACTGTCATGAAGTCCTCAAAGCTGGCCTTTATTTTCCCGAGCATCTTATCAAAGAAGAAATAAGAAAGGTGGCATGAAACATGGAAGTGACTTTCCTCTTTGTCTACGAGAGGTTTCATGTGGGTCGCTAAACACAACCACCTCAAAGCATATTCCTTGAAGCTTTCATCAGGTTTCATCTTTGTACCCTGGAGATACTAACGACTTGCTGCTAGATCCAAAGCATATTTATATTGGCCCAAAAAGGCATCGGCTAAGTCTCCCTACGACTGAACTTGGTCTCTACTCAAACAGTTATACCATATCACGGTGGGTCCTGTTAGACTGTCGTGGAAGCAGTGGAACAGTAATTTTTTATTCTCAACACAGGCCTCTATCTTTTTGCAGAACATGGTCAGGTGAATCTTGGGGCATCTTGTTCCGTCATCATGTGCAAATCTAGGAATCTTTGAAATTTGGAGGAATGACCAAATCATGGTTCAAACTGAGTTTTCTTGCATCGAAGGCATCAAACTTTTTTTGAGCCCATCTTCTAACTACTTGAATCTTGATTTTGAGTGTGTTCAATTCTTTTATTCACGATAAAACCCTAAGTGGTCTTTGGATTACTCCTCATGAAATTTATGCAAGGTAATGTTATGTAAAATATGCCATGACTGTACAATGGAATGCAATGCATGAATGCAAATGCAGTGTTGATTCTCGAACAGTCCTTAAAAGACTTTCGTTCAATAGAAAAATGTCTGGTTGCAAGAAACTAATAATGAATTAAAGGTAACAGTTAGCTTCTTTCTGGAGATCTTGACTTCGGAAAGCAAAGCTGTGCTCTACGTCTCAAAGTCGTCTTCAGGATGATGCATGACCTCGTCTTCTCCTCTTATTCTATTCCATGGACTCGTGACGTCATGATCTTCATTTTTGAGGATTTTGAAAAGGACATCAACAAGTGCATGCATAATGCAAACAAGATCTTCTTCTTTTGTAGATCTAGGTGCAAATGATCTGATCTTCGAATAATACGTCTAAACAGGGATGGATTCTATCAATCCTAAGGGGAATACTTTAAAAATTTTGGGTTTACATTAAAATTCTCAAATATCATTTGGTTTAAATATTTCCCTTTTTTATTATCAAAAAGTTTTAACTTACTTAAAAATGAAACTTTTAGGGTTTTATTCTTTTTTGAAAGTTTTAGGAGGGAAAAGAATTCAAAGCACAATAAATTTTTTTGAAGGAGTTAAATTAAAATCTTTGAGATTTTTACAAAGGGTTAAATGTGAATATTTTAAAATTAGTGTTCTGTAGTCCCACTGGATCCACTGTGCCATACGTGCCTTACTATCGGACCATCTTCTTTCTTGATTGGTCTTTGCTCGGCCTAACTTGATGCTATAATATTATCGTTTTAGGCAAAACAGACTTTTTCTATTTTGAAAGCCTTTTAAATGAATTGTTATTGAATCAACACCATGTCATGATATGCAAAATGAATGCAAATAAAGGCATTTATTCCGCTGGTAATCACCATTTCGAACGACTTTTATAGGAATTAAAGGTTCCAGATTTTGGAGCCAGAAAAGAAGACTTCTACAGATATGCCCCTCTACATGTTTTTGGGTCGCAGTCAAGGAAATGAAAGCCTCGGTTAAAATCGCTGGCACCGGGTTCACCTTTAGCTTTATGCGTTCAAATAGATCCAAGATGGCTACGTCGATGTTTTCAAGAACCCTCAAGAAAATGATCAAACCCTTTATCCCTAAAGAGAACACGTCCATCTTCATCGCCTCATCTGGGTGTGCGGGTATGATGTCTCGGATACACTCCCATGCACATGCTAGGTTGTCTCCTCGACTCTGAATCAGGTCGTTGACCCAATCGTCACTCATCCTCGCAAAGGTTTTGAACTTCAATGGATAATTCTAGTTCCTTGGCGGCTTCGTATATATCCAATCTTTTTGAACATTTTTCTTGTTGAGCAAGGCTGTGTACTCTTCTACCGTGGGTATCATGTCATGTCCGTTGAAAGTGAAGCAGCAAAAAGCAAGGTTCCAAAATTGGGAGATGGCTCGACGTAAAGGCTGATTAGCCCGGACATACATTAAATGTGCTATGTCGCCATAAGTATCAAAATATAGGTCTTGTAGTCGTCGATCCCATCCTTCCCAAATCTCTTTAAGCTCCCATAGGTCATTCTGTTGTAGGCTCTTGTATGTATATCCTAACATTATCGCTCACTCGGCAAACTGTTACCTTGGGCCCACTGGTTGACTTCTGACCGATGTCTGGCGGCTGAGTTGATATTATCCTCCTTAAGATACCTTTTTTCCATGATGAAAGATTTTCTGATCGGGCAAACCACTTGAATCAACACCTTTATGTAATGTGGATGCAATGATAATGCAACAAAAATATGTGTAAAATTAAATAAAACACAAAAAATAAATGAGTTAGTACCAAATAAAAATAATAAATACATAAATAAAAGGTAAATTTAAATAAAGCAAACAAACAAAATAACCTTATATATATCTGGTCAAAACACTTAGGTTATCCGCATGGCTCTAAAAGGGTGGGTTTTCTATATTCTCTACATGCAGTGTTGGTGCTAAGAGGTACCCGAACTGTCCTTGCTATCCCCTACTAAGGGTAGCAAGGCCCCCAATCATCACCCATTATAGGCTCCTTTCAACCGAGTTCAATTCAGGGGGACCCATTCGTTTATGCCTCTACAAAGGAATGATATCCTTACGAAAGCATAAGGTACTCGATCCCTGAAGGTACTTGCTAGGCCTACACGGAAGAACGATATCCTCACGAAAGCATTAGCTTTTTCCCCCCACTTAAAAAGGACAAATTTATATGCCGAATTTTAAATGCGTTAAAATAAACGCGCAATTATAACCAAATGTTAATTTAATAGTCATTTAATAGTCACTTTAATACGGAACTTCTAATATTACTAAAGCGGTAATTATTTGAAAAAGCTTGACTCTCTTTTTGTTTTTGAAAAACAAATAATTGTCCCCAACGGAGTCGCCATCTGTAGCGATGTCCCTTTCGCTAAAAAAATGATATCCCTTTTTATTCGATAAAAGTGAGGTTTTAAGGTGTTTGGGGTATTTCGGGAATTTTAAAATATATTTGTGGGGTTTTAAAAAACCATATTTTATTAAAAATGGAGTCGCCCGAATTTTAAATGCGTTAAAATAAACGCGCAATTATAACCAAATGTTAATTTAATAGTCACTTTAATACGGAACTTCTAATATTACTAAAGCGGTAATTATTTGAAAAAGCTTGACTCTCTTTTTGTTTTTGAAAAACAAATAATTGTCCCCAACGGAGTCGCCATCTGTAGCGATGTCCCTTTCGCTAAAAAAATGATATCCCTTTTTATTCGATAAAAGTGAGGTTTTAAGGTGTTTGGGGTATTTCAGGAATTTTAAAATATATCCGTGGGGTTTCAAAAAACCTTATTTTATTAAAAATGGAGTCGCCACCGGCCACTGAGGTAGGCCGGACACAATAAAACCAGAGATTTTAAAATTGTTGGGTTCGGGAGTCGGTTACGGATGGGGAAGGACTAGCACCCCCACACCGCCCAAAATTGGTACTTTAATAATTACTGCTTTATTAATATTAAACTTTCCGGATTAAAGTGACACTTAAATTAAAATTTGTTTATAAGTGCGAGTAAATTTTAAGAGCTCTGTTATTCGAGAATAAACTGATAGACCACCATCACTGCGCTTGATACCGGCCATGTTTACGCTCGAATAAAAGGGCACCACATTAACAATAATATATCCGAAATGCAACTTAAAACATGGAAAATATAAATAAATACAATGCGATAAAAATATAAATAAATACTAACATAATAAAATACTAATCTAACATAAATAAAATACTAAGCTGAAACATACACACATAAATATCAATTTAACACATAAATAGAAAACAAATCTAGCATAAATAAAATATTAATCTAAAATAAAAATAAATCTAACATAAATAAAATATTAATCTAAAACATAAATAAACATACAAACTAAAAAAGAAGAATACAATTTTAAATAAACTAATACTTCATTAAATTATAAAAATTACAACTCAAATAAAAAGGGAAGAAAACATACCTAACTAGGAGCTCGAATGACGAATCCCGACTGAAACCCACCGAGATCTACCATGACCTCTCCAAAAATTAACTAGATCGAATCCAAAATAGGACCCCAACCGAACCGGTTAGGACCAAGGGCACTGCCTGTAATATCCCAAATTTTGGCTAGTGACTAAATTGTAAATTTCAAAAGTTTAGGGGTTAAAGATAAACTTTGGAAAAGTTTGGGGACTAAAGTGTAAATTTCCCCAACAAGTAATTTTATTCAGTAGAAGAGTGAATCAGATCGGAATAAGTACTTTGATATCGGTTTTAAGAATTAAGATGCATAAAAAGGTACCAAATTTGGATCGACTGAAATTGTTAATCGTACTCAGGCCAGGGAAATACAAAGATGGGTGACCTTTGGGAAGGTCCCATAAAAGTGTTTCTGATCAATATTTTGGACTCAGTAAAAGTAGAAAATATTCGTATGGATTTCAAATAAAGGATTTCTACGAGAAACCTTATGCTATGAAGATTTTCAATAATTATCAGAATAATAGACTAAGTTAAGAAAATTCAGTCTAAGTCTTTATGAAAGGAAATTTTTAAGGTTTAAAAGTATCATGTGATAGATAGTGAGTTGTATTGGGTACTTTCAAAGTTGGTAAAAATCTGAGGAAAATTGAAATGGGAATTAAAGTTTAGTGACCAAAATGAAAATTTTGAAAGTTTTGTGGCCAAAGTATAAACTTTGGGAAAGTTCAAGGACCAAAGTGTAATTTCCAAAAGTTATGTAAGTTAACCCCGTAAATGAATAGTTCACCCCCATGAGTGACACTTTCGTGTTACCTGGATTTTTCGTACGAAGCTTATATTAATGGTTATAAAGCTTTAAAGTTCGTAGGAAGAAAATTTGGAAATCGTATTGAGTGAAATTCGAATATTTGGATCGAATAAATGCCATAAATAAAAATCTAAGATATTTTGGGACATGGCCGGTTGGATTGGAACCAATTTAGTTCAATTTTAATGGAATGGCAATTTTCAAGACTTGTTGTAAATAAAGACTAGTTGGAGGGCAAATAGGACATTTGCCATGGATGGCATTTTTGAAATATTTTGAAACTTTAAGGGAAATTTTGAAAGGCCAATTACACATGGATTTGATCTTGGCCATTGAGTTTTGATGAGATTAAATCTTTGCCATTCGATGAAAATGGCATTTTAGTAATTTCACTATTTAAATGAATTTAAAATTCATTTATACAAGACAAGTGGCCAAATTGGATGAAAATAAAAAGATGAAGACCATTCTTCATCTTCAAATTTCGAAATATGAGGGGGGGAAAGAAAGAAAAATGGAGAAAAATTTTCCAAGTTCGATTCAAGCCCCAAAACTCAATTTTCAGGTAATCTTTCGAACTACAAAGTTGTTCTACTCATCAAGCTCTATCTTTTGGTGTAAATAATTTGTGTAAAACATGCTTTATTGATGAGAATTTTTTATGAGAATAAATTAGGGTTTATGGACTCAATTGGGGGTTTTGAGATTTTATGGTTCCTTGTTGAAATTCAAGTTGAAATCAAGCTTTTGTGATGTTAAAATCATGTTATTGAGTTGAGATTTAAACTCTACATGTTTTGATTATTATGAAGATGATTAGAGTTTATGGATTCAAGTTTGATTTAGGGTTTGTGATGTTGGATAAATGATCTAGTAAGCTTGATTTGTTGTTTGGAAGCAAAACCTTAATTTAAATGTTTAGGGCCCAATTCAACAAGTTTAAAAGTTGAAGGACTAGATCTGATTTTTATGGAATTGGTGTGTATTTATGTTATTAGGGATTTTGAAGATATGAAATTGAAGTTAGAATGCAAAACCGATGTTAAATCGAGTTAGTGACCATTTTGACAAATTGTCAAAGTTAAGTGACCAATTCAGAAATGAGGTTTTAAAGAAGAATTAAATCTGATTTTTAGTTATAATGATGGAATTAAGATAGTAATGTTTATTTGAGGACTAAATTGCAAAGTTAAGTGACAAATTGTGAAAAATTATTTGATGAAGAAGGTGATAAATTGATGATTTAAAGTAAATAATGGGACTAAATTGAAAAATAGCAAAAGTAAGGAGAAATTAGTCTAAAGTTTGAAGTTAGTTATGGAAGTTGTGTAGGAAAACTGAATTTGGGAGTAAGTTTAAAAATTCATCATAAATTCTAAAAAAATGGTTAGATGGTGAATTTTATACCGACGAAAATATTTGTTCGTCTAGTTTTGCCTCCAACAAACTGAAACTGGTTTCGAGTTCTGAGTAAAAAGATATGAATTTTTAAGTGGTGAAAGGTCAGAAAACAGTATGACAGTCTATTTCGAAATTAGCACTGGAAATTGACTTTGAAAATTCGCCATAAATCGTACAAGTTGAATTTGTGCTATTAATTTATATGGGTGAAAATCTTATTGAATCTAGTTTCTTTCAGAACAAATAGAATCAAATTCTTAGTTTTAGATTATTTTATAGAAATAAATTTTTGAAGGTAGGGCAAGCTTCTAGAAAATGGAAATTGAGACATTTGGTATTTAATGGTAGTTGCAAGCTTGGAAGAATTATTTGAAGTTCAAAGTTCATAAAATTTTTGGACAGTCTAAGAAGGAAGAAAAAGTTTTGGAAATTTTACATATTCGAATAATTAGATTTGATAGCATATTTAGAATATTGTTAGATTTGAATCTAACAAATGGTATTTATATTTATGTGATTAATGAAGCCGAACACGAATCAAAGAGGATTCAAGATACTATAAAAGAAAGATCGAGTAGAATTTAGTGAGGTATACTATTACATGGCCCAGGTGAGTGCATTCTTACTTATTTTTATTATGATAGGAGAAAGTCTTGCGATAAGTCAATCTCGAATGTTAAAATAAATAAATATTTAGTGAAATGAATTATGAATGAATTTTGGGTATGAACTGCCCAATACACTTTCATATGATATTGTGATATGTTAATATCTAGTGAAATTTAAATAAGTGAAGAGATCATAATAGTGAATTGGTTAAAAGCCCATTGTATGATTATTGAGATTCTTGGTATAATTGGCATGCCAATGAGGTGGGAGTATAATGATGCAGTGATGTTGTACAAATGTACAACCGTTATATAGTGATACAGTGACGTTGTGTTCTACAGCTATGACCTAGTGATACAATGATGTTGTATAAGTTTACAACGGTTATTCAGTGATAAATTGATACAATGTTTATTTTGGCACAACAAATTAGTTGTTGCCGCACATGTGCATACTCAATATTGACTCGCATACCATGAATTCTCAATTACATTACATTGGGCTATGAATTGAATAAAAAGTAACAAGTACAAGTGTTCTAAAGGAAAGTGAAAAGTGAAAGTGACATGATTCAAATGAAAACAAGTGATTTACTGGATATTTGATTTGACATGACATTGCCTTATATATGTATATGAGATGTTGATTTTTACAGGTTACATGACAGAGGAACGACTTCGATAAGTTATTCTATATGATTTTAAATTCTTATATGTTATATTCAGTATTTTATTTATTATGCAATTTTTATTAAAATTAAAGTGCTTTACTTTGATTTTATAAGTTTTACCTCACTAAGTTCGTACTTAATGTGTGTTTGTTTCACACATAGATTAAGATGGAGGATTTGAAGAGGAGAGCATGCTGATCAAGCTTCAATCTGTAAAACATCAGTAAGATATTCTAGCTTATGATAATCTCTAGTGGGCATGTAATTATTTAATTGCTAGTAGAGTATGATGCATTAAATTAGACTAAATGATAGATAGGTAATCAGTTTTGATGATGAATCGTATATGGATAAAGCAAAATAAGGCATTAGCACTGTAACAGAATAAAGCTAAGGTAGAAATGATAATTACTTTGCTAATAAGAATAATCGGTTATTGCGTAAAGATTTTAAAGTCAAGAAAGGGCCTAGATAGCGAATCTAGTTTTCACCCTAATTTGAACTATTATTTTTAATAATTGCCAAATATTTTTTAAAATAATTAATTCAGGGTTGAAACAAGCTAACTGCACATAGGTTGTGTTTTTAAGAAAACCGAGAAAGGGTTAGATTTACAAACTAAAATTTGTAAATACTTATAAAAATAAATTTATAAGTCGAGATTTCTTTAAACGACTCCGTAACATCTTTAATGTATATTTGATTTACGAGTATATGTTAAGGGTGATACACTGCCTGGTCCTTGGCTACCCGAGAGCATAGCTCTCTTATTGGGCATGCCTTTTGCCGGCTCTTTGCTGCCCTTCAAATGCTCCCCATGCCTCATATTTATAGGCAAAGGGGGAGCCTTAAGGGTGACGTGGAGCACCCTCCTCCATTCTTTTTTTACTTTATTATTATTATTATTATTTTGATTTTTTTAAATTTTTTTATAGGTTTTACATTAATAATATTACTATTAAAATAGTACTAATAATACTAAATCTAGACAAAAATGAGTTATTACACACAAGGGATAAGATGATAGCACATCTTATCCAGATTTGAATCCTAGGGATGACGTGTACAAGGTCCAACGAAGTCATTGATCAGTCTGCTGACGTCATCCTTTACCAGCCAGGCTTGGCAATGTTCGGTCCTTCTGTGCCAACTGTGCCTTGGCAATTCTCTAGCTTCTCTGCCAAACTTGCCTGCATTAAAAAAGAGAGCAAAATAGCCCTTGACAAAGGCAGACAGGATAACTCATAAACTCTTTATGCAAATGCATGATTTTAATACCTAAATGCAACTAAATGTAATAAAAAGACAAGCAAAGGCATTATAAGATAAGTATAAAACTAATACTTTTGAGGAGTTAACACTATACCTTCCTCCAAGTAGTTTAGAATCTAAGGAGTTGAGAAGTAAGTACCGTCTTCATAAGGTATCAGCCACAATGTTATCCTTACCATTTTTGTAATGGATGACATAAGTAAAAGATTCAAGAAACTCATCCCACTTGGTGTGCCGTTTGTTCAACTTGTGTTGGCCCTTGATATGCTACAAAGCCTCATGATCAGTATGGATAACAAATTCCTTGGGCCATAGATAATGCTACCACGTTTCAAGTGCAAGTATGAGGGCATACATCTTTTTGTCATAGGTGGGCAGTTTAGCGAGGCACCGTTGAGTTTCTCACTAAAGTATGCTATATGATGTCTTTCTTGTGTTAGGACAACACCTATTGCAATTTCGGATGCATCACACTCCACTTCAAAGGTCTTGTCAAAATTAGATAATACAAGTAATGGTGCTTTGGTCAAACATTCCTTTATCTTCAAGAAGATCTCTTCTTGTTCCTTACCTCAATTAAAGAATGAATTCTTCTTTATAATCCTGGTGAAGGGGGTGGTAATGAAACTAAAATTAGGCACAAATCTTCGATAAAAGCTTGCAAGCCCATAGAAACTCCTCACTTGGCTTATGTTCGTTGGTCTTGGCCATTCTTGGATTGCTTTAATCTTCTCTAGATCCAGTTTCAATCCCTGTAAACTTACAATGAATCCTAAGAAAGTAAGTTTGTTAGTGCAGAAAACACATTTCTTATGATTTGCATAAAGTTGTTCCTTTCTTAGGGTGTGAAGAATAGACCTTAAGTGTTGCACATGATCATTCAAAGTTTGACTATAGATTAGGATATCATCGAAGTAAACAACACAAAACTTACCAATGAAAGGCTGAATAACATGATTCATCAATCTTATAAATGTACTAGGTGCATTGGTTAAACCAAAAGGAATGACCATCAATTCATACAAACCTTTTTTTGTCTTGAATGTTATCTGCCACTCATCCCCTTTCTCTCATCCAAATTTGATGATAACCCATTTTTAAGTCAATCTTGGAAAAGATGCAAGCACCGGTTAATTCATCCAACATATCATCCAGGTGAGGTTAGGATGTCGGTACTTGATTGTGATCTGATTCACAACACGACAATCCATACACATTCTCCAAGTTCCATCTTTTTGGTACCAACAAGAGTGGAATGGCACAAGGACTCAAACTTTCTTGTATGTAGCCTTTCTCCATTAGTTCTCTAATTTGTCTTTATAGTTTTTTGGTTTCCTTGGGGTTGCTTCTATAGACAGGATGCCTTGGTATTGTTGCTCCCTGTATAAAATGGATTTGATGCTCTATTCCTCGAATGGGTGGAAGTCCACTAGGAATTTCTTCTGGAAAGATATCTTCAAAATCCTGCAAGAGAGATGAAATAAACGAAGGCAAGCCTTTAGGGGATTAGTGATAAAAAAGGTTTCTTTTTACATAAGTACAATAAGAGTTTGTTGGAAAGAAAAATGTTTTCGAATTTCTTTTCCAATGGCATAAATGTTCATCTTCCTTGTTTCCTTCTTTTTGGCTTCTTCAATAGATTCGATGCTCTTTTTCAAAAGGACTTGATCTTCGTTCACTTAACTAGGAGTTAAAGGCACCAAGGTTATCTTTTTGCCTTCATATAAAAATGATATCGGTTGGTGACTCCATCATGTGTTTCTCTTTTGTCATATTATCATGGTCATCCCAATAGTAGATGGCTTGCATCCATGGACACCACGTCACAAAAGACTTCATCCTTGTATTTTCCAATAGAAAATGGGATAAGCACTTGCTTTGTGACCTTCAACTCACCACCACCATTCAACCATTACAATTTGTAAGGATTGGGATGCTTGCTTGTCTTTAGGCCCAAATTTCCCATCATTAAAGTACTGGCAACGTTGGTGTAACTTCCCCCATCGATAATCATGAAGCACACCCTCCCATTTACATGGCACCTTGTATGGAATACGTTTTCTCTTTGTTGCTCATTTTCAATGGATTGTATGCTCAAATTCCTTTTAACAACAAGGACCCTATTTGAAGTGGATGAAAGAAAGTCTTGAGACATTGTTAGTAAAATAAAAAACAAAAATCAACCTTACCAAACACACTTAACAAAACCTCACAGTTCACTCCAAAGAAAACTTGATAACTCTCCACTCTTCAACGTGTTTGCACTAATTGAATGGATTTTACATTCCCCTTCTGATCTCACACTCCCAATTGCCCTTTTTAACTCCTTTCTCTCTTGTATTGTTCTTTAGAGAACTAACTCAAGACTTTGGCAAGTTATGTGCTTTGTGTGTCAGCTGAAAGAAAGTTAGGGTAGGAAAGAAAAAGCAAAGTATAATGTAATAGGTAGGCTTAGAATAGAAAAGGTTACTTACTAACTAGGCACTTACAACCTTCCTTGTCAACAATCAAAGTCTTGAAATGGCTTCAGGCTTGGTTGTTGATGTTGTTGTTGTGCTTTCTCACCCTTGCTTGTGCTTTCAAGATTTTCTTTTATTTCTTCCTTTTTATACTTTCGAATTCTTTTTGAAAATTAAGAAGAATTTTTTTGATTTTTTTCTTTTCTTTTATATTTGCACAAAAAATGAACTTACAAAGGTAGGCACTTGCTTAATTCCACCACAGCTCTGCTTACCATATGATGCAAGGAATTTGTGCATGCCTTGGTTGATGTTGAAGACGGTTCCCTTTGATTGTCAGATCTAGGAAGGCAGGAAGTAATCCTGCAAGGTAGGCTCCAAAAGAATGGTTAGGTGGGTTGATGTAAGGGTGATAAGGTGGGCTAGATATGATCAAAGAAAAAAGAATTTTGATAAAGATAAATGGGCTGTTTTGGGGTGTGATAATGGTTTATGATGTGATCTTGTCATAGAGTTTATCGAGATGCTTGATTTTCTCGATCGTGAATGAAGTAACTTTGTGTTGTAAGACTTGCAATGGTTTCAGATGGTTTAAAGTGTGATAATGTGTAACGATATAAAATTTAATCAAAATAAAGATTCTAGAATTTTTAGACGGTTAAATTGAACGATGGTGGTGGTATAAATTAGTGATAGAAGATGGATAGTAGTTTAGGAGTTGAGAATTAAACCATCACTAAAAAGCTTGACCTGAACCCTATAACGGTCTCTAAACGAAATTAGGATCTTGACTCACTAGTTAAGTAGAACTAAGAACCAAAGATATCAGATGTTTTGATTCAACAAGCAGAACTTGAAGGATCGATAAATTTCTTAAAAGAACAAAAGAGATAAAGACTCTCAAATTTATAAAATCAAAGTTGTGTCTTACAATTTTAAAATCAGCCTCTATTTATAGGCTTTAAAAAATAAATTGATCAGCCAACATTCCTAGGGTGGCGCAAAGGGATAACAAATTAAAAAAAACTTAAAATGAGTGCCTTCGCCGCCCAATATAATCATAAGCAAGCATGTCACTTTCAATCTGAATGTAAGCAAGTAGGTCACATGCAAATACCTCTAAAATTGTTGTCCAATTGTGAAGGTAAGCAAGCATGTCAATTCTAATGTGAACATAAGCAAGCAGGTCACATGCAAGCACCTCAAGCAAGCACCTCTAGAAAACACGTCTTAAGCCAAGCAAGCACCTCCAAAGCCAAGCAAGCACCTTCAAAGACAGGCAAGCACCTCTCCAATAGTCACAATTCTCTAGTGATGTGTCTATTCATTGTCCTTGCATAACACTTGTAAATACGAGAAATATGATCAGAAATAAACAATGTAATATGATGCATGCTAAATGTAATAAATATATATTATATGATTCAATATACTCTAACGCTGGTAAAATAAACAACGAACAACATAATAGAAAACATGTGCACACTAAAATAATAATAATCAAATGGAACATATGCATAAAAAATAAACATGCAACACATTGCATGGACTCCCATTCATGTTGCATGAATATTCCACGTTGCTAGAACCAAATCCCACGTTGTAGTGCATTGATTCAACATCGGCAGCTTCAATAATTTTCTATGCATGATTGCACTTGTTGCTAACCGTATCAATAAATTTCCTTGCCCTTGCACGAGTAATGGAGCCTAACGAAAATTCCTCTGAATCCAATGACAGTGGTAACACAATGATTTCATCATCCTCCCCTTCTTGAGAGGGATTTGTCCTCAAATCGTTACCTTGCTCAAAAAGAGATAAGTCTAAAACATTAAAAGTAGCACTGACACCAAACTCTCCAGGAAGATCTATCTTGTAGGCATTATCATTGATCTTCTCCAATACTTGAAATGGCCCATACCCTCTAGGTGAGAGTTTAGCTTTCCTTTGTGTTGGAATTCGTTCCTCCCTGAAGTTTACCCAAACCCAATCATCGGGTTCAAAGTTGACTCGCTTTTGCCCTTTATTTGCTTGTTTTTCATATTGCTTTGTTCTTTTCTCAACGTTCTCTTGAACCTTCTGATGAAGCTTTTTCACGAATTCAGCCTTGTTTTTCCCGTCCATGTTTGATGCTTGATCGATGGGCAAAGGTAACAAATCCATAGGAGATAATGGATTAAACCCATATACAACCTCAAATGGTGTGAATTTGGTGGCTGAATGAGCTGATCTATTATAAGAAAATTCCACATGTGGCAAGCTCTCTTCCCACAATTTTGTATTCTTGCTAATCAAAGACTGCAACAAAGTTGAAAGTACTCGATTTACCACTTCGGTTTGGACAATAGTTTAAGGATGACAAGTTGTACAGAACAGTAACTTTGTCCCAATCCTGCTCTATAAAATCCTCCAGAAATGACTCAAAAACTTCGTATCTCGATCTGAAATGATTGTTCTCTGAAGTCAATGTAAACGCACAATCTCTCTAAAAATAGATTAGCAATATTGGAAGCATCATCAGTTTTATGACACGGAATAAAGCGTGCCATTTTTGAAAACCTATCGACAACCACGAAAATGGAATCTCTTCCATTCTTTGTTCTAGGAAGTCCTAAAACAATATCCATGGAAATGTCAACCCAATGCTCTTTGGAGATTGGTAATGGCGTGTACAACCCTTGAGGTTGAAGTCTTGATTTTGCCATTTTGCAAGTGATACATCGCTCACAAATTTGTCCTATATCCCTTTTCATTTTTTGGCCAAAACAATTGCTCTTGTAGGATGTTTAACGTCTTGTTAACTCCGAATGTCCCATAAGCCCCCCGTTATGGGCTTCCTTCACGAAGACCTCACGCGCAGTACTTTGAGGGATGCAAAGTTTCCTTTCCTTGAATAAGAACCCATATTGCCTGTAAAACTTGTCAAATGCACCTTTCTCACATACTTTAAAGATCTCTCCAAAATCAAGATCAGTGGCATAGAGTTCTTTAAGAAATATAAATCCAATCAATTTAGATTCAAGAGAATTAAGAACAACATACCTCCGAGATAAGGCATCAACAATAATATTCTCTTTTCCCTTATTATACTTGATGACGTATAGGAATGACTTAAGAAACTCCACCCATTTGGCATGTCTTTTGTTGAGTTTGTGCTGCCCCTTGATGTGTTTCAAGGACTCATGGTCTGTATGCACAACAAATTCCTTCGACCATAGGTAATGTTGCCATTTTTCCAAGGCCATGATCAAAGGATACATTTCCTTGTCGTATGTTGGGTAGTTCAACATTGCTCCATTTAGTTTCTCGCTAAAATATGCAACTAGTTTTCCCTCTTGTGATAAAACAACACCGATTCCTATACCTCGCTAATGCTTGTAGGCATCGACCACTCTTCAATTGCTTTTACCATCTCGTGATCAACCTCCAAGCCTTTAGAACTCACTACAAATTCTAGAAATACAAGTTTGTTTGTACAGAAAACACATTTTTAAATTTAGAATATAATTTCTCCTTTCGATGTGTTTTCAAAACAAACTTGAGATGTATTTCATGGTCCTCTAAAGAATGGTTGTATATGAGAATGTCATTAAAATAAACAACACAAAACTTACCAATATAATGTTGTAAGAAGTGATTCATCAATCTCCTAAATGTTCTAGGTGCATTTGTTAAACCGAAAGACATCACAATCCGCTCATACAAACCCTGTTTTGTTTTGAATGCTATCTTCCATTCATCACCTTCTCTCATATTGGTTTGCTGATATACGTTTCTAAGATTAATATTTAAAAATAAATTGGAACCACTTAACTCATCCAACATATCATTTAAGCATTGTATGGGATGTCAATATTTGATTATGATCTGATTGATTACTCGACAATCCACACACATACGCCATACCCTATATTTCTTGGGTACCAATAGTACAAGAATGGCACATGGGCTTAAGCTCTCTCAAATATAGCCATTTTTCTATTAATTCTTGTACTTGTCGCTGTAACTCTTTTGTCTCTTTGGGGTTACTCCTATATGCTGGTCGATTGGGTAATGTAACACCAGACACAAAATCAATTTGAAGTTCTATGCTATGAATATGTAGCAAACCTCCTGGAATCTCATCGGGTAAAACATCTTCAAAATCCCGCAAAAGAGAAATAATAGAATAAGGCAATGTTGCATTGAGTTCGTTAGTTTTCAGAAAATTTTCCTTGCACAAAAGCACAAGAAGTGTTTGCCTCGCCAAAACACATTTTCTAATTTCACTACCCCTCATATATTCACTCATTTTAAGCTTCTTTCCCCCTCTTTCAGTTTTACTCTTTCCCTTCCCGCTTATGATAGTACTTACTATTTTTCACTCATTCTCTTGCTCATTTTCCTCTCATTTTATGTTTCTTTTTCTTTCAATCCTTGGAAACTCTTTTTCAAGTGCAATTGATCATCGTGTACTTACTGTGGCGATAAAGGGGTTAGAGTGTGCTTCTTTCCTTCAAAAGTGAATGAATATCGATTGCTATATTTGTCATGATTCTCTCTTCGATTGAACTGCCAATGCCTCCCCAAAAGTATGTGGCTAGCGTGCATGGGTACAACATCACATAGGAACTCATCCTTGTATCTACTGAAGGAAAATGGTATGGGTACCTGCTTGGTCACCTTCAATTCTCCACCATCATTATGCCATTGAAGCTTATACAGGTGTTGGTGTTTTTTGTCACCAATCCAAGTCTTTCCACCATTAACATACTGGCAACATTCGTACAACTTCCTCCATTGATAATCACAAAACATACCTTTCTACTGATATGGCTGTGTGTATGAAAGATATTCTCTTGTTGCTGGTCGCCTTGTACAATTTGTGAATTTAGACTCCTCTTCACAACAAGCACTTCTCCTTCAGCGGGAGGGTCTATGTCTTCATCATCTTCACGTATGGCATCAACTTCTTATTTTTCTGATTTGGATTCATTATTGCCACTTCCTCGAATCACCATAGTATGCCTATCTGGGCTCTGACTAGCTATATGTCCCCTTCTAAGAAATTTGAAGCATTGAACATCCCTGATCGATTTGTTGTAGCTTGTGCCTTTCCTTTGTTTACATCAACAATCTTGTTGGGTTTTGAAGTCCCAACATTTTCCCTGAACTAATTTGCTTTGTAGGGCGCTTTAGGAGCAATCAGTCCCAATTTAGAATTCTGACTCCATCTATAAGTAGAAGGGTTGTTTCGGGGCATACCTTTACGTTTAAATTTTTGTTCCACCTTCATAGCCAAGTGAACCAATTCTTCTAAGTCCACATAGTATTGCAAATCCACGGTGTCAGTTATGTCTTGATTTAGACCTAAAATAAACCTTGCCATGGTAGATTCAGTGTCTTCCTCCACATTTGCTCGTATCATTGCCATATGCATCTCTTTAAAATAATCTTCCACACTCATCTTTCCTTGTTTGAGGTTCTGGAGTGTAACACCCCGAAAACTAGTCTAGTCAGAATAAGGTTCCAGCAATAAAAATTCTATATCAAAAAGGTCCAAATATTGCCTTGACTTTAATTTTGTGGTCAATTATACCATATTGGACTCTAATAGAGTCAATTTATAGAATTTAGACCAAATTGAATCCTTTGAAAATAGCATAGTGACTAAATTGTAAAAATTAAAAGTTTAGGGCAATATTGTAAAGTTTGGAAAGTTAAGGGATTACCCTTGATACAATCCAAATCAGTATCAACTTTCTCCATAATGCGATCACACCATTAAAGATCATCAAGGCTAATTCTAAGGGAGTTCTACCTTACTTCATCTTTTATAATCTTCTTTATGCATTCTATATTGTTATAAGCATGCCTTTGCATATTAGGAAATACTTGAATTATCATATGTTAACATTTATTTGCATAATATATGATATTCATGCATAACCTATGATCCACATCTTTATATTTAGCTTAATTCATTTAATTATGTTTACATTGCATTGCATCTTTTAACTTAAGTATGCATCATATTTTAGCTCAATTTTAGCTCACACATTGTTTATTGTTTCTTTAGATACTATGGATGAAGATGCTAGATCAAAAACCTTAAAGATTGTTCGGCTAAGCTCAAAGCCCAACAAAGCAGCTCGTATTAGCTCAAGGAGTCCAATAGAAACTCGAATCAGCTTAAATACAAGGAAAGCACTCTAAGTAAGCTCATAAGCTTAAAGGACTAGCTCACCTGGATAAAGGCAGCTCGTGCAAGCTCAAAGATTGAGCTAACACTTTTAGCTAGCTAGCTCAGCTCAATCCAATCAATTCAAGCTTAACTAGCTCTTTTCAGCTCCACCTACATATGCTAGCTCACCACCTCAAGTGTCACGTCCCTCTAAGAAACTTGTGGGAAACTTGAAATGGGCGGCAACTACATGGAGGGAAAGTGTTTGGCGCCAAATTGAACCACCGCCATCACTATTCGTCTATGTTAGAAGAATCATGACTTTATGGAGGGATTTTTGCCCTTGCCGAATAATTGTAAGGCCTTTTTCAGTCATGCCCCTTCATCCCCTATAAATACAAGTTGTTTTTGTCATTTGTAACTAAATCCTTTGATTTATAAAATTACTTTTGTGAGAATTTTCTCTCTTTCAGTTCTTTTTAAAACTTTATCGACTTATTAAGTACTTTGTACTTGTAGTGTCAACCTTACTATTCACCTTGATACTTTCGGTTCCTATCTCTTTATAGTTAGTGGGTCAATGTCCTTTCTACCATCCCTTAAGAAATCATATAAGGATCGGGGTTATGCTCTTTATAATATAGTTTCTTCCTTGAGTTCTTAAGATACTATCTTCATCATTTCCATTCATTTCCATCGCCATTTCCATACACCTATCTTACCATCTTCCCTAGCCATCATCAAACTATTTTTTATCTTACCTTAACCATTCTATTTGAGCCTATCTTGCTTGCAGGTTTCTTGCTTCCTTCCTAGATCCAAAAATCAAAGAAGCCAGCTCCAACCACTTCAAGAACGACCTTACATCATTTGATAATCAGAGCTTTTGGTGGAAGAAGCAAGTGCATCAAGTGAAGCCTGATTCAAGCAAAGAAAAAGAATTTGCAATTGACTATCCTTATCATTTCAATTTGTTCAAAAAAAGAAAAACAGATTTGAAAGTACAAAAAAGAGAAAAGAAAGTTTCGGATATCACAAGTTCAAGGGTGAAAAGCACAACAATAGCATCTTCAACATCAATCTTGAAGCCATCTTCTTCAAGACTTTGATTGTTTTTCAAGAAAGGTTGTGAGTTTCTTGCCAAGTAAGTAACCCTTTTCTTTTTTCTTTCTATTCTAAACTTACCTTTACACCATATTTTCTTCCTTTTATTCTTAATCTAACCATTTCAGCAACTCACAAGCACAATTCTTGCCTAAGTATTGAGTAAGTTCTTTAAAGAACTTTACAAGAGAGAAATGAGTGGAAAAGGAATTTGAGTGTGTGAGATCAGATGGGATAATAAAAGCCAAGTAACATCCCAGAATGCAAACACGAGCGTTGAGTGGAGTGTAATTTTTTCCTTGGAGTGAATAATGAGGCTTTGTGTGTGATTTTGGTAAGTTATTTTCATTTTCTTATTTCATCACTAACAAATGGCACAAGATTCTTTTCCATCTACTTCCAACAGGGTTCTTGTTGTTAAAAGAACATTAAGCTTACAAGCTAAGGATGATGACCGGCAAAGGGAAAACATCTTCTACACTCGATGCTATGTGAATGACAAAATATTCTCCATGATCATCGATGGAAGAAGTTGCACAAACGTGGCCAGTATTATGATGGTTGAACGACTTGGCTTAAAGACCACTAAACATCCATGTCCCTACAAATTACAATGGTTGAACGAGGGAGGTGAACTAAAGGTCGACAAGCAAGTACGAATTCTATTTTCAGTTGGAAATTACAAGGATGAAGTCTTGTGTGATGTAGTGCCCATGAATGCGAGTCACCTCTTGTTAGGGTGACCATGTTAGTTTGATAAAAGAGCCACCCATGACGGATTCACTAATTGCTACTCTTTCATGTTCAAAGGAAAGAAGTTTATTTTGACACCGTTAAGCCCAAGCCAAGTACATCATGATTAGATCCAATTAAGCAAGAGGATTGTAGCTTGGAAAGAGAGAAAAAAAGAGGAAAAAATCAAAGAGAAAGCAATAGAAAAAGAACATTTTGAAGAAGGACAAACAGATGGAGTTGAAAATGAAAAGAATGAAAATGAGGAAGTGGATGTAAGAAAAGTTGGAGTTAAAAATGAGAGATTGAAAAGAATGAGTTTGGAGATGAAGAAGAGAAAGAAAAATAGATTTTATCTAACCCTACTTTTTCTCCTATTTTTTCTTTTGTCTTGCAAGATATTCCTAGAGACGTATCTTTTCAAATTGATGATTCAAGAAACATGTCCTTTGAAGAACCAGTGAGTGTGACTTTTGGTTATTCACAAGACATGTTCCTTGATGTTTCAAAGGTTGTGAAACTTGAAGTTCCAAGAGATATGATATTTGATATTCCAAGTGCATTGTCAATCTTGAAGAAAATTTGGCAACCAACTCCTATTAAACATCCACCATGGTTGCTATTTCCATTTATCTTGTTAATAGTTTCTCATATTCTAACTTTGATTTATTTTGCAGCAATTTGTTTCCTGGTGTTATCCTACCAAACTATGATGGCGAGTTCCTTTGTCGTTGTGAGATTGATTGGTGCATCAAATTTTGCCATTACAAGAGAGTTCAAAAGTCAAGACTCTTCGCCAACCATCATGATGATTCAAAGAGTGATGATGAAGAGTTACATACATTTTCAAAGAACATGATGCTTTGGATCAAGGTGTGATTTAAGGGACAAGATTCATCATCAAAAGATGCGTTGCAAGTACCTAATCAAAAAGGTGTGATGTTTCAAATAAAACGACATATCCCTAATCCAAAAGACATAATGCTTCAAACCAACACCATAAAGGAAACCAAAGGATAAGTGTCTTTTCACATTAAGAGAGGAAAAATTCTTCTTTTTGTCTTGTAGGATGAACGAGTTGATGACTTTTCAAAATAGGTGCCTTTTGAAGGTGTCCTTTGATGGATTGATTATTCAATATACTTCACCAAGGAAGGTGATCCATGAAGATGCTTTGTCATTCAAGCTTAAAGAGTTGGTTACTCAAACGGCCAGGAATCTCTCAATGGAAAACCCTCTCGATTTGAGGACAAATTGCCAAAAAGAAGGGAAGGATGATACAATCCTAATCAACATCAACTTTCTCCATAATGTGATCACACCATTAAATATCATCAAGGCTAATTCTAAGGGAGTTTTACCCTACTTCATCTTTTATTATCTTCTTTATGCATTATATATTGTTATAAGCATGCTTTTGCATATTAGGAAATACTTGAATTATCATATGTTAACATTTATTTGCATAATATATGATATTCATGCATAACATATGATCCACATCTTTATATTTAGTTTAAGTCATTTAAGTATATTTACATTGCATTGCATCTTTTAACTTAAGTATGCACCATATTTTAGCTCCATTTCAGTTCACACATTGTTTATTATTTCTTTAGGTACTATGGATGAAGTTGCTAGATCAAAAACCTTAAAGATTGTTCGACTAAGCTCAAAGACCAACAAGGCAGCTCGGATTAGCTCTAGGACATTCAAGGCAGCTCAAATTAGCTCAAAGAGTCTAATAGAAGCTCGTATTAGCTGAAAGACAAGGAAAGCACTGTACGTAAGCTCACAAGCTTAAAGACTAGCTCACCTGGATAAGGGCAACTCAACAAGCTGAAATATTGAGCTAGCTCTTTCATCTAGCTAGCTCAGCTCAATCCAGCTCAATTCAAGCTCTTTTCAGCTTCACCTACATATGCTATCTCACCACCTTAAGTGTCACGTCCCCCTAAGGAAAATGTCCCTACACTTTGGAGGAAAACTTGAAATGGGTGGCAACTACATAGAGGGAAAGCATTTGGCACCAAATTGAACCACCACCATCACTATTCGGCTATGTTAGAAGAATCATGACTTTATGAAGGGACTTTTACCTTTGCCGAATAATTGTAAGGCCTTTTCGGCCATGCCCTTTCATCCCCTATAAATACAAGTTGTTTTTGTCATTTGCAACACACTCCTTTGATTTATAAATATTACTTTTGTGAGAATTTTATATCTTTTAGTTCTTTTTAGAACTTTATCAACTTATCAAGTACTTTGTACTTGTGGCGTCAACCCTTCTATTCACCTTGATACTTTCAGTTCCTATCTCTTTATAGATAGTGGGTCAAAGTCCTTTCCACCATCATTTAAGAAATCATATAAGGATCGAGGTTATGCTTTTTATAGCATAGTTTTCTCCTTGAGTTCTTAAGATGTTATCTTCATCATTTCTAGCCATTTCCACACACCTATCTTACCATCTTCCACAACCACCATCAAACTATCTTTTATCTTACCTTGACCATTCTATTTGAGCTTACCTTTCTTGTAGGTTTCTTGCTTCCTTCCTAGATCCAACAATCAAAGAGGCTGTCTCCAACAACTTCAAGAATGGCCTTACATCAACCCTTGTAATTTTCCCATTTTTGAGATAAATCACCTCCTAGCTTGCCACCCATTCACGTGAAGGGGGCATGGGTGATGTCAAAAGATGGTAATAGATTTGAGGCTAACAATTAAGCTTAAAAAGGACAAAAAAAGATGGATAAGGAATTAGTAATAAAAAATTGGTCCTTCCATTGAAGAAACCTTCACCAGGAGTTAAACACATAAAAAATGTTTGGAGAAGGTTAAATTAGAATACCGAGACTTTCCACTCCGTTTCTTTCATCTTTTCTCTCAAAACAACCAAGCACCTCCATTGTCATCCCTACCTTAAGCTCAAGCTAGCACCTCTATTGTTAGTTCAAGCTTTCTTTGATTTCTCAACACCGTTGAATAGCCACTATATTGTTAAGCCAAAGCCCCCAAATAATTCATCGATTCCGTGGATGGATTTTTAGTAATTTTGAATCAAAAGCTTGAGCTTAATAGTTTGAGCCCATGTATTGAAAGTTCAAATCCCTGGAAGTTTTGTTAGTTAAAGTTACTAAAAGTTTAGATTTCTATTTTGAGTTTATAGTAATGATTCTAACGTCTCCCTATTGTTTTACCTAACCCAAGAGTTGGAGAAAGAAGAGCCATCATCTCCATCGAAAGCTAGGGTCAAGGGGATAGTAATTCGAGAGCCTTGAGAGATTCATAAACCAAGGTAAGTGTAGTCAGAGTCTCGAGAATAGGCTAGGTGCCTTTCCCGAATCATTGAGTATTGATTATTGCATTACTAACCTTTTGTATTGAGGAATTTGCATAAAAAGTTATCGAAAGCCATATTAGTAAGTTGGTAAGTATTGCATTGAATCATCATTCATAGTATTGTTATTGATATCATTGAAATCATTGAAGTATTTTCATATAGGAATATTGAATCACTCATATTGCTTATCGTCATTGAAGTATTGTTATTGATTGGATCATTGTCATCGAACTATCAATATTGAATCATCATTATTGACTATTGTTATAGATCCATCATTGTTGACATATTGTTACTGAATCATTGTACCAAATTATCGCTATTGAAATATTGTTATTGGACTATTGATTACCATACCTTGGATTCGAGTGGACTTTGGATACAATTGACATGCCACTAGATTTAGGTTATTAAAACTTGTTGGTAAAGTTTCATTGAATTTGGTTAAGGTTTGGTTGGGTAAATGGCTAATAAACCAGACTAAAATTGACATTACAGACCCTGCCATACTGATACGGGTGGTGATGTACTAGTACGGGCTTGCATATTTTGACTCAAGATAAAGGGCGTATCGATATGGCTTGATCTGTACCGGTACGGGTGTTTGATTCTGGAAAATTTATGTAGCACCGTACCATTACGCCTAGTAGCATACTGGTACCCTCTTTTGAATCTGTAAAATTGGAAATATTTTCGTCCTCGCGTACCGATACCAGTATCAATATGTGTATAGTAAAATTAACCGTATTAACGGCCATTGTCAAGGCGTATCGATACGGATGGACCCGTATTGGTACGGCCTCTCAAATTTGTAAATTTCTAAGTCACCTTGTTTGCCTCATATCGATACGGGCATGCCTCGTATCGGTACGACCCCTCTGATATGGAACTGAATTACCAATTTGTATAAAGGCGGTTTGAATTACAGTGTGATAGGCTCAATTCCCAAAACAGACCCTTAATTTATCAAAATTATAGTTTATCCCCTAAGACTTGTAAAAGTTTAAAATTAATCTAATATAGATAATTCTTGTATCATATCGAACTACCGATCTTAGCGTACTGTATATCGTATCGTATTGAACATCGACCCTTATTGAATTACTGAACATCAAATAAAAATATTTTATCAAATATTGTTTTGTTCACGGTGACACTATCTGACCCAAATTCCTATCAGGCCGGGAAAGGGGTGTTACATGGAGTTTCTGCATTAATTCTCAACGATAGTAGGCTGGTATAAACCACTTCCTCATTATGCCTTTCATTTCCTCCCACGTGGACACCGAACGTTCTCTATTTCTTCATCTGTTCATGGTTAACTGGTTCTACCAAACTATTGCATAATTAGTGAATTCAATAGATGTTATTTTTAACTTCTTTTGCTCGAAGTAATTCTGACAATCTAATATGTGTTAAATCTTCTGCTCCCACTCAAGATAAGCATCCGGATATGTTTTCCCTTGAAATGGGGGAATGCTTATCTTTATATTCGCAAGGTTATCATCAAACCTTTATTGATTCCTTTGATATGGATGTTGGTTTTGTGCAACGGTAGGCCGTTTATTGTCATCCACAATCTACTCAATCTCCTCTTCTTGGACGCCTTGTCCTGGGTTACCCTATGCTAGAATGGTTAGGGCTCCCACAGATCTCTCTTCAAGGTTGTCAATCCCCTCATATTTGGACCTAAGTTTCTGATCCATAAGTTGTCCCAATTCTCGAACTAGTTCTTGAAATTGTAGCCTCAGGATTCCTTAGGTTTGTTCTTCATTAGACTCCCCTATATTCTTCTTTGCATTCATGGCTCCTTGTTCACTCTAAAACAAAAAGAAAGAGCAAAAATAAAATTAAAATAAAAATTCACTCGCTCTTTTCAGCTTTTACCCTCTGATGTACTCACTCTCTCGTGCATTTTACCGCTCTTTATATCATAAAAGTTCTTGAATCAAACTTACTCAAAATCCTCCAATATACTTGTTGGATCGGCTGCAAAATAAATGTTAAGGTTTGGAAAGATATGGTGTATAAGGTAGGCTTAGAAAAAAGGCTTATGGTTTAAAGTTAGAATATAGAAACGAACAAATAACAATTTGAAACAAGAAAAAAATGTATCGACCCTTGTTGTTGATTTGCTTTCTTTTTTAAAATCTTTTTTTTCACGAAAATTCTTTTCTTTTCTCTTTTTTTGGTTTTTAACAGCAAAACACAAAGGCATACTTGATTTAGCCTAAGCTATGATTACCATCTGATGTGATCTCATCATAGATTTTACCGAGATGCTTGATTTACCCGATTGTAAATGAAGTAACTTTGTGTTGTAAGACTTGCAACGGTTTCGGATGGTTTAAAGGGTGATGGTGTGCAACGATATAAAAGGTAATAAGAATAAAGATTTTGGAATTTTTAGACGATTAAATTGAATGATGGTGGTGGTAGAAATGGATGATGGAAGATAGACAGTAGTTTAGGACTTGAGAATTGAACCAACATTAAAAAGTGTGACCCAAACCTATAACGGTTTCTAAACGAAATTAGGATATTGACCCACTAGTTAAGTAGAACTAGGAACCAAAGATATCAAAGGTTTTGATTCAACAAGTAGAACTTGAAGGATCGATAAATTTCTCAAAGGAACAAAAGAGATAGACTCTCAAATTTCTAAAATCAAAGTTGTGTCTTACAATTGAAAAATCAGCCTCTATTATAGGCTTTACAAAATGAAATTATCATCCACTATCCTAGGATGGTGTGAAGGGATAATGAATTAAAAAGGATTGAAATTAGTGCCTTTTCCACCCAATATAATCATAAGCAAGCTGTAACACCCTAAAATTGGGCCCAGATGTACCCCGGTTTGGGTAGACGGTTCGAGAGAGCGGGTTTAGGCAACTCGAATAGTTCTGGGGAAATAATTTTATAAAATTGATTTGGGGAAAATAAAATATGGAAAAATGTTCTAAATTACTTAATTAATATTTGAAGTCAATTTGAGGAAATTAAATAAGATTTTAAGATATTTTAGTCTAGTGACTAAATTGGAAGTTTTCAAAACTGTTTTTGGTGACTAAATCAAAAAATGATTAAAACTTAGAATCTTTAAGGTGCTATTTGACCATTCTTTTTCAATAGATTTCTCTCTTAAATTAGTCTATTTTAAGTATTTTTAAATGGTTTAATAATTGGATAAATGAGGATTTAATTAAAAAGATCTTTATTTCCTAAAAACATTTTCTTACGTAACTACTTTTCTCAAAATCTTTTCTCTCAACTTTCTCAGCAACCAAACTGGATTTCTACTTCTAAATCTCCAGGAATCAATCTTCATAGATTTCCCTTTTGATTTCTATTTGATTTCTTCAAATACCTTTGCAAAATCTCTTTGGATTTCATCAAAGCTTGGCCAATTAAGGAGAAATCAACAATTGGATGTGAGTTTTGTTTCTCTCCTCTAATTAAAGGTTCTTTAATGAAATTCCCAAGTTCTTGATCCTTTGTTGTTGATTTATATTGTGGAATTTGATTTAAACATTGATTTGTTGATTAAATTGAGTTTTCTTGGAAAATTAATGAAAGTTGATTTGGATCTATTTTGGTGATGGATTTAATTGATTTACAACTTAAATTAGATGTGTTTTAATGTTGAAATGATTGATTAATCAATGGAATCCCGAAACTATATGGATTGCTAGTTTGTAGTTGAATTTTGGTGTGATCTAGTTGTTGTGGTGTCATTGGAGATATAAGGATGTGTTTAGGTTGTTGTTGGATGTTAATTGATGTTAGTAATGTGCTAGAATCGTTAGATGCTGGCTGGGCTTTGTTTGAGTAAGGTTTGGTGGTGTTCTTGTTGGTTTTAGGAAGGTGTTCGATTGATTCTTGAGAGGTGTTGTTAAGTTTGTTGGTTGTTGGAGGGTTTTGATACAGAGATGTGTTCTTAATCCTCTGTTTTGGTTGGATAAAGCAGGGGAGCTAAATCCTTTACCAATCGAAGAAGGCGCGGAGGCTTGATTCGCGCGTCTGTAAGCAAGTGTTGGTCTGTTGATGAGTGGAAAAGTATTTTACTATTGTTAAAAGGTTTGAAAAGGAGTTGTAGGAGTTTAGATCAGGTTTGATACACCTATCTAAGCTCAAAAGTAAGTATCGATTGAGCTTTCTCTCGATTTTGGTTTGTAAAATGAAATCTCATGCACAAGTTTATGGTTTTATTTCTCACTGTATTATGCATGTTTTGAAATTGAATGATGATGCAAATAATCATTGATGATGATTTTGAGAATATGCAAGTGTTTTGAGATTATGAAAATACATGGTTTAATGTATTTGTGTTGGAATGATTTGATGCATATGTAAAACAGTGACGTAATGTTGGTTATTGAATATATGGGCAAGTGGCTATGTTAAAATGTTATCGGATATAGTTGACCGGTCATAGGATTGAAAGTGGACTATAAAAAGTTGCCTCATGTGTGTCGAGGGGTGTTAAAGTATTTGTAGTCTCCACCATGAGAACCGCAGCAGTTGAGGTGGGTAAAGGTTCCATTTTCTCCTGCTGGTGGATTAATACATCCAAACCGTAAAGGTTGGTAAATGTTTCGTTACTCCAGTTTGAACCGTTGAGGTGGGCAAGTGTGCTATTACTCTGGTTTGAACCGTTGAGATGGGAAAATGTGTTATTACTCCGATTAAGGTATGTATGTGAAGTGGTTGTGTGAACCACTTGAGAATCCGTGTATCCGATGTGTTTTATGAAATGTAAGGTTGTTGATTTTGAGTCACTAGAAAGCCAATATATGAGGTAATGTATCATGAGAAATGGATTATGTTTGTATAATGTGATTTATACATGTGTTGCTCTTTAAGCTTGTTATAAAGGTGTTGTGGAGTGAAGCTTAAATTGAGGTAGCGATTGAATCCATGATACATGTGTTGAAAATGATTTAAGTGTGCATATTTTGAGATGATATGAGAAGCATGAGATGTTTTACCATGAGATATTTACATGTGTGATTTGAACTAAATGGTTTTAAATGCATTGATGAAGGTTTTGCAGTTTCCCTCACTAAGCTTATTGCTTACGCTCTCTTTTTCTCATCAATGCAGAGAAATAGCTTTCTCGGGAAGCATATGAGCAAGGAAGGATCCAAGGATTTGATACGTTTCAAAGTATGGTTTTAATATGTTTTAAGTAGTAATAAGAAGGCAATGTGACCGGGTTGTTTTGAGATATGTGTTTTGAGATACTCCTTGATGTAATAGTTTGGATTATTGTTTTGGACTTGTATGATGTTTTTTACTTGTGTTTGAGGGGTTTGGGAAACATTAAGCATGCTTGGGTAGAGACCATGCTCTTAGGTGAATGTTTGAGTATGCCATGCCTAGTATGATCTCTTCCCATGTTGCTATGCTTGATGACTGAAAGTTTATGATGTCATATGATGATAGTAGAATGAATTAAGGGTGTTAGTTTGAGCCAAAGTGTCATATGTTGGACTTAGAGGTCATTATAGGTCTCACCATACCGGTACGGTACCTTAGAGTGACAGTACACGGGGGACTTGTCTCGGCTCAAATTGTCCAATTTTGCCTAGCCGTACCGATACACCTGGTAACCGTATCAGTACATGTAGTTACGAAATAGGGAAGGTTTCAGTACGCGAGTCACTACTTCGATACGGTTCATTGCTACTGGATTCTGGACTTACAAAATTATACAAGCTGTAATGATACACTTGAGGACGGTATCGGTACATATTTGGTCTTTAGTACCATTGGATACGGTAGACACCTGTACCAAAACACTAGCTTTTAATTCAGTTAGAATGTTTTCTGATGTTTGAAAGCTTTGCATTTTGGTCCATGTTTCTTATTTATGCTATTAAATAAGTATGAATGATCATTTTGAGTTGTGATTTAATATGAAGGCATGTAATATGACTATTTGAGGATTGGTAAATTTAATTTTTTGAAAGCTCGTATAAATATAAAAAAATTACATTTTAGTCCCTAGAATGCGGATGCGAGCAATTGGATGTCAAAATGACGCCTGATTGAGTTGGGATTTTAACCATGACTTGTATGCACGTCGTAGGACCCAAAAATTCATCTATAAAAGATAAAAGAAAATAATGGATTAGTTTGAATGTAATTTCATCGGGTTTTATTTCGGTAAACCCTAATATAGCTTACTCAGTTTAGTCTTGCGACTGACCGGGTTAAGGGGGTTACATTTGGTGGTATCAGAGCCAGGTTTTGATTGTTGGGAGGTGGATTATGGTTATTTGTATGATTCAATATGTTGTTTGAAATGCACGGTGATTGAATTTAAGGAATTGTATATGATGTGTGTATGTTTGGGAGTTAGACCTTGAGACACATTGCCTTATTACTACTTGAGTTAAATGATTTTATTTTTAAACAAGAGTGGCTTGGATTCTTGCTGCGAGCTGTCCTAATTGCTTTGTTTTGTGGCATTATCATGTTTAAACTCATATTATTGAGTATGGGACCAAGACGAGAGACTAGAGCTCACATGGGTAGTATTGTGGATACGTATGATAAAGTATTGCTCCCCCTCCACCGATTCTTCCTGCTGGTGCTGGAGTAGAGGGACGTGCACCTCAGGCACCACAAACACTTGTTCTTGGTGATATGGCACCGTTGGTCCAAGCGATGACGGGAGCTTTTCAGGCGACCATGGTTGGAGTGCATGTACCTATACCGGCACCTGCAGCTGTTAACACCGGGTTACCTCTTGAGCGTTTGCGTAGTCTAGGTGGTGTTGAGTTTAGATTTTTGGCTCCTGAAGCAGTCAAGGAATGGTTTGCGAGTATGGAAAGGATCCTTGGTTAAATTTAGTGTATTGATGTACGCAAGATGGGATGTATCATATTGTTGCTCTAGGGTGATGCGTACAGTTGGTTAACAACTATGATCGCGAGTGTGGAACCTGCTAATGTTACATGGGAATTATTCTATGAGGCTTTCAAGAAGAAGTATTTGGGAACTCAATACAAGGATGCAAAGAAAAATGAGTTTATGGCTTTGGAGCAAGGAAACATGTATGTTTCTGAGTATGAGAATCAGTTTGTTCGGTTGAGTAAATATGCTCTTGAGTTGGTTCCGGATGAGCGAGAGAGGTGTGATCGATTCTATTATGGGTTGATCAAGGAAGTGAAGATGTACATGTTGGCCACCGATTATACAAAGTTTGATGTTCTGGTGTTATAGGAGGACATAGAACAGAATCTGGGTTTGTTTGTTCGTTCTGGGGGTTCTTCGTATGGTAAGAGGAGCACGGAGTCTGATGTTGGCTGAGATCGTTATAAGAGACATAGGGACAGAAGGTACCACTCAGATCAGAGGCGAAGAGGATTTGGTGTTGGACGTGGATTTTAGTGTCAAAATGTTCATGCTGGAGTTCTCAAGTGTAAGAGATGTGGCCGGAGGCATTCGTGAGAGTGCTAGGGTGCTATAGGCACTTGTTGGAGTTGTGGATCGAGGGATCATCTTCGCAGGGATTGTCTGTAGTTAGTCAGAGAGGGTCAGGCTAATGCACCTATTGCTGGAGCGCAAAGAGGTCGTGGGCGCAGCCGTGGAGATTTCTAGCGCAGGGATAATGGACAGAGAGTGGTAGCACATACCGTGGTGGTTCAGCCAGAGGATGGTGGACCGGTAAGGGTTTTTGCTCATCGTGTTATGAGGAATGATACCGACGTGATCGCAGGTACCTTTACCTTGCAGTCAATACCTTTGTTATCTTTGATTAATTTTGGTTCTACACATTCTTACATTTTGCACGAGCGTGCATGTATGTTGGATTTACCTGTTGAGTTGTTAGATGTTGGTATGGGGGTAACCAGTTCTTTTGGTAAGACATTTATAGCTAGGAAGTTGTATAGGAGTTGTCCTTTAATGGTTCAAGGGCATGTGTTTGAGGCTAATCTGATGGAATTACCGTTTCATGGTTTCGACGTGATTTTGGGTATGGATTGGTTGTCTCAACACAAGGTTGTAGTGGATTTTGAAGCCAAGCGAGATTCTTTAAAATTTTCTGAGGATTGCGAAGTTGTGGTTGTGGGCGAGAATGCTAAGTTCATGTCAAATGTGGTTTCAGAGCTGGAAACGTGAAAGTTGATAGAATGTGGGGGTCAAGCATACCTAGCCTATGTTATGAACCCGAATATGAAAGAAGCGCATACCTAGGATATTCGTACGGTTTGCGACTTTCTAGAAGTGTTTTCAAAAGAGTTTATTGGTTTGCCACCAAATAGGGAGGTGGAGTTTTGCATAGAGACGTACGCGGATACGGCTGTGGTGTTGATTGCTCCATATCATAAGGAGTTGAAGGAGTTGAAAACGTAGTTGTAGGAGTTGCTTGATTGAGGCTTTATTCGACCAAGTGTATCACCGTGGAGTGCACCGGTGTTGTTTGTGAAAAAGAATGATGGCACGATGAGGATGTGCATAGATTATCGGTAATTAAACAAGTTGACGATCAAGAACAAGTATCCTTTGCTAAGGATTGGTGATTTGTTTGATCAGTTCTTGGGTGCTACAGTGTTTTCCAAGATTGATTTGCGGTCAGGATATTATCAGTTGAAGGTGAAAGATAAGGATGTGCCAAAGACAGCTTTTCGCACACGCTATGGGCATTACAAGTTCCTAGTGATGCCGTTTGGTTTGATAAATGCACCGAAATTGTTTATGGATATGATGAATAGGGTGTTTGATAAATTTCTAGGCCAATTCATGGTAGTATTCATCGATGACATTCTTGTGTACTCTCGTACCGAGAAAGATCACGATCGACATCTCTGAATTGTGTTGCACGTTCTGTTGGACAACAAGCTTTATGCCAAGTTAAGTAAATGTGAGTTTTGGATCAAACTGGTGGTTTTCCTTGGTCATGTTGTTTCGACCGAGGGTATTTACATGGATCCGTGGAAAGTTGAGGCCATTGTGAATTGGAAGCCACCAAAATCTGTACTGGAGGTTCGTAGTTTTTGGGGGGTGGGCAGGATATTATCGACGGCTTGTGGATAGGTTTTTGAGGATAGCTGCCCCTTTGGCGAAGTTGTTGCAAAAAGATGTAGGTTTCAATGGGACCGAAGTTAGGCAGCAAGCTTTCGATAATCTGAAGGAGGCTTTGACACACGCTCTAATCTTGATTCAACCGGAGTCAATGAAGGAGTTTGTTGTGTATAGTGATGCGTCCTACGTGGGTTTGGGATGCGTGTTGATCCAAGAAAGAAGAGTTGTCGCCTATGCATCTAGGCAGTTAAAGGTGCAGGAGCGCAATTACCCCACGCACGATCTTGAGTTGGCTGCGGTGGTGTTTGCCTTGAAGATTTGGCGACACTATCTCTATGGTGTGAAGTGTGTTGTTTACATTGATCACAAAAGTTTGAAATACTTGGTTTCTCAAAATGAGTTAAATCTTAGGCAGCGAAGGTGGTTGGAGCTGTTGAAGGATTATGATCTGACCATTGAGTATCACCTGGGAAAAGCAAATATGGTAGCAGATGCTTTGAGTAGAAAGGTCATGGTAGAGTTGAGGGCGATGTTTGCGCGGCTGGGTGTGTTGTGAGATGAAGAGATGTTAGCAGAGTTGCAAGTGAAGCCTTCGATGTTGCAGTTGATCTGTAACCCCCTCGACTCGGTCTAGATGCCCGATCGAATCGAGAGAACTACATTAGGTTTGCCGAAGCAAACTGGTGAAAGGTTACGAAAAGTCTATCCTTTTTTTCCTTTTACCTTGTCAAGATGCAAATTATTAAACGTACATGATCATACATGTTGCAGGTAAAATTTCAAAGGAAACGAATCTCAGAAAGGAAAACAATTACAACACATTCTGTAACACCCCGGTTTTGGGCTTAGCGGTTTTGAGTTTTATTAGAAGGTTCGGTGGATCGGGTTAGAGATTCGAGTCGGACTTGGGACCGTATATTTTTTGGTAAGATAAAAATATGGAAAAATATTTAAAAATCATATTTTAATATATATTGATTTTTGGTGGAATCAATTTTGGAAAATGGAAATCGAAAATATGATATTTTGTGTTAGTGACTAAAATGTAATTTTTGAAAACTGTTTTAAGTGACTAAAATCAAAAGGGTCAAATCCTTAGAATCCTTAAGGAGCTAATATACCAAGTGTTTGCTGGTGGTTTCTCCCTTTTATTAAATCATTTTAATCATGTGTTTTAAAAGGTTGTTAAAATGGATTAAATATCTAAAGTTAGTTATTAGCTTTTAAAGAATTTCACGTAACTTTTTCCTAAACTTTTTCTCTCAACTTCTTTTCTTCCAAACACTCAGGGTTTTATCAAAATCTAGAGGTAAAGAACTCATTTCACTCAGATTATTGATTTTAATTTGTTCCTTTAACTTTGTTTTGCAAAATCTCATTGAAATCTTGTATTTTCTTAGCTTTTAACAAGCCAATTGAGGGAGAATCACATAACAGGGTTAAGGAATGTGATCTCCTCTGTTAAATGGTTCTTTATTGATATTACCAAGTATTTGATCCTTGATTTATAAGTTGTGATGTGATTTTAATGTTTTATCCATGTTTAATTGAGTTTTTTTGGAAATTTGATGAAGCATAGTGATTTTCGAAGTGATTTTGATTTCCAGTAATTGAGATGGATTTAATATATGTTTTGGATGTTTTTTGATGTTGATAGGTTGTTTTTCTCAATAGAATCTCGAAACTCTTGAATCTCTAATGAGTTAGGTTGCTAGTTTTGAGTTATTGTGGTGATATTCGAGTTTAAGGAATCTTGTATTTTCTTAGCTTTTAACAAGCCAATTGAGGGAGAATCACATAACAGGGTTAAGGAATGTGATCTCCTCTGTTAAATGGTTCTTTATTGATATTACCAAGTATTTGATCCTTGATTTATAAGTTGTGATGTGATTTTAATGTTTTATCCATGTTTAATTGAGTTATTTTGGAAATTTGATGAAGCATAGTGATTTTCTTAGCGAAATCTGAAGCCGTTTTATCAGATCGAGGCTTCATCCAGGCCGATCGTTCTTCAAGCCATCTCGATCGTTAGATCAGATCTGATCTAACGGCCGAAAATGCGTCCGCCTCGCGAGAATGGCCACACCGCCACCGCGCCGATATTCAGTCCCCCGTTGATTATGCCAAAGACAACAAGCAAATGTCAGATCTGGAAAAGAAGATACAAGTTGCAACCAAAATACAGAGATAGTGATATATATGAAACGGGGCTGTTGTAACGAGAGTTTTTAGGGAGGAGGAGCGAGCAAAAAAAAAAGAGAGAGTAATAACACAAAAAAAAATGAAAGCTTGTAAAACCGAAACTTGTAACCAAATCAAGATAATCAAAAGGCAGTCCAAAGGTAATTTTTTGTCCTTTTTTTTCTTACTTTTTTCATTTGCATGTACATACGAGAAAATAAAAAAGAAAGCAAGTAAAGAAGTCTTACTGCTTTGTCCGTGGGTCTTCCTTCCTCTCAGTGACAAGCCTTTCGGCTTCTACAAGCCAAATCTGTGAACAAAGGGAGGGGAAGACCCTTGTGGTCTCGCTTTTGGTCTAAAGAAAATATATTTTTGGGTTCGTATTTCTTAGATCTAGGGTAAATAAAAGGGGGATCCTCTGAATCCAACCATGGATTCATATTGAGGACGACAAGAGGAAGGTTTTGGTGTATTTTGGGAGTCCACCGGCGCGGTTAGCGGCGGCGGCGGCGGAGAATACGGGCGGCCGGCGCGGATTCTGGGTTTCTCAAGAACATTTGAGAGAAAAGATGAACGCTGGATATTTGAGAAATCAAGAATGAAACGAAAATGGGGAAACTTGGTTTCGGGTCTGAAATAGCCCTTATATAGATGTTATTATTTTACTAAATGGGTAAATTACACACTTAATCCCACCGCGTTTTCAATATTTTCATTTTTGTCTTGCCGCATGGTATAATTACAGTCCCAGTCCCTCTGAGTTTCCAAAAAGTCACAATTTAGTCACTAAATTACACCTGATCAGCTTCTGAATGGCAAAATTACGCCCTTAGTCACCCCGCGTTTTTGAAATTTTCATTTTGAGTCTGCCCCTTGGTATAATTACAACTCTGGTCTTTGTAGGTTTTATTTGTTTTTCAATTTCGTCCCTAAATTACATGTTATTGCTCTTTAATTTCTGCCACTGATTTTCATTTTCCTTTCATTTCAGTCCTATTTTCTTTGTAAATATTATTGTTCGAATTATACTCGTATATGTGGATATTATTTCATTTTATGTCTCTCGTATATGACTCATTTTATGTTTATATGTATATATATGTGTCAAGTATGATATTCGTTTTCATCTTGTTATTCATATCAAGCATATTATGTTTTAATTGGTTCGTACATGGCGTATTCTGTATTTTATATGTGTGTGAGCTTTCTTATTTTCTAGGGCTACATGTTAGTATATTTACCCTTTTTTATGATATGTTGACCCGTATATGTTGAAATATGTTTTATTACCAAAGATGCATGTCTTTTTGAAATATTTGTTCGTATATATATATATTTATTCCTGTCTTATTATTTTGACATATGATAGTTGTTTTTATCTATTATTTAGAGTAATATGTATATATATACATGCTTTAGTCTAAAATATCATTCATGATAAATTAATGTTCTGGTATGTCAGTATTTACTAGGTTTAAATGATTTGCCATGTTTTATGTTTTTTGCCATTAAGATTGCATATCGAGATATAAATTGTTAATGCGGTGTCCTTTTATCCGAGCGTAAACGGGGCCAGTATCAAGCGTAGTGATAGTGGTTGGGCGTTTATTCTCGGATAACAGGACCCTTAAAATATATTCGTAATTATGACCGGAATTTAAAATAATCGTCACTTTAATCCGGAAAATCCAATATTCATAAAGCGGTAATTATTAAAGTACCAAATTTTTGGGCGGTGTGGGGGTGCTAATCCGTAACCGACTCCCGAACCCTGTCTTTTGGATCTCTGGTTTTATGGTGTCCGGCCTACCTAAGTGGCCGGTGGCGACTCCATTTTTATAAGGTTTTTGTAAACCCCACGGAATAAATATTTTATATCCAAACACCTTTCAAAAATCCTTCGAAAACACCAATCGTTTTTAGCGATGAAAACTAAAAGGGACATCGCTACAGATGGCGACTCCGCTGGGGACAATTTTTGTTTTTTTTTAAGAAAAAAACAAATGAGAGTCACGCTTTTAAAATAATTACCACTTTACTAATATTGGAAGTTCCGGATTAAAGTGACTATTAAATTAACGTTCGGTCATAATTGCGCGTTTATTTTAACGCATTTAAAATATGGCATATAAACCCGTCTTTTTAAGTGGGGGGAAAACGCTAATGCTTTCGTGGAGATATCGTTCTCCCGTATGGGCCTAGCAAGTACCTTCGGGGCTCGAGTACCTTATGCTTTCGTAAGGATATTGTTCCTTCGTACGGGCATAAGCGAATGGGTCCCCCTGAATTGAACCCGGTTGAAAGGAGCCTATAATGGGTGATGATCGGGGGCCTTGCTACCCTTAGTAGGGGACAGCAAGGACAATTCGGGTACCTCCTAGCACCAACACTGCATGTAGAGAACATAGAAACCTACCCTGTTAGAGCCATGCGGATAACCTTAGGTTTTAGACAGGATGAATAGGGTTGTTTTGTGTTTATTCTGTTTAATTTTGTCATTTTATTTATACATTTATCAATTTTATCTGGTACTGACTTGTTTTCTTTTCGCTTTTTGTCTTTTTCTCATACATCATTGCATTTGCATCGCATAAAGGTACTGGATCAAGTGGTTTGCCTGATCAGAAAGTCTTTCACTATGGAAAAAAGGTGTCTTAGGAAAGAAGAGCTAAATTTGTCAGTCAGACATTGGTCGAGGTCAACCAAAAATCCAAGGGGACAGCACGCTAACGAACGCTGCGTAATAGCTGGATACACCTATGTGAGTCTCCAACAGAACGACTTGTGGGATCTTCAAAGCATTTGGGAAAGATGGGACCGAAGGCTACAAGACTTATTTAGCGATAGTTATGGCGACATCGCGCAGCTATTATATGTTCGGATTAACCAGCCCCTACTCCGAGCTATAGTCCGCTTTTGGAATCCGCTTTTTGTCGCTTCACCTTCAATGGGCAAGACATGATGCCTACGGTAGAAGAGTACACCGCTTTGCTTAACCAGAAAAATATTCAGAAGATTGGATCTACGCCAAGCCTCCAAGGAATCAGAATTACACTGCGAAACTCAAAGCCTTTGCGGGAATGAGTGATGATTGGGTTAGTGGCCTCCTTCAAATCCGAGGAGATAATACAGTCTTTGCATGGGAGAGTATTCGGGACATCATATCGACACATCCAGACGAGGCAAAGAAAATGGACTTATTCGCTTTAGGAATATATGGCTTGGTGATCTTCCCCAGAGTACTCGGGAACATTGACATAGCCATTCTGGATTTGATTGAACGGGTAAAACGGAAAGCAAACCCGGTACCAGCAATTTTGGTCGAGACTTTCATTTCCTTGAACGCTAGCCGGAAGCATGAAGAAGGACGTTTTCGAGGATGCGCACAGCTATTACAAGTATGGATCCAGAGTCATATGTGGAAGACGCCGACGCGGGTCCTGCCGGGGATATCCTTCCAAGGTTTTTCACCTTTTCGAGAATACTTAGCAAAGGAATGGCGAGAAGATTTGAAAACAAAAATGTGGACCAGTTTCTTCAGGAACATTCAAGATGAAGACATAGCATGGAGGGTCCCATGGCTCGGTAAAGTTAATTATTTTCTATACAGTTGTGGTGACTTCAACTGGCTGATGATGTTAGGATTACATGGAGGGATCGCTTGTGCTCCACTTTTAGTGTCTCGACAGTTCGGATCACGGTAGTTCATTCCCAATACCGCCGGATTAAGCCAAACTGAATTTCTTTTCAAAGGAGAGTTCAAAGGAAAAATTCAGACCATCATGAGGGCCTGGGATCATTGTTACCGGATCAGGGTGGAAGGAGATACCGAGCACATGACTACCCCGGATTACGATCTTTGGAGACGTTTGAGGGTTAATAATGTGATTCCCGAATCTAATCAAGGACCAACAGTGTCACTCGAGGAGCTTACAAGGGTGGTACCGTCCGAAGCCGATATCTTAAGGAGTGAGCTCGAGGAAGTTAAAAAAGAAAATGGACATTCAACAGACCCAACACGCGAGCGAACTCTATAAGGCAAGCCTAGAAGTCGACGAGCGGGAGGGGATCATTAGGCAACTGAAGAAATTAAATGCAGATTTGAATGACAAGAATACTCTTTATCAAAAAGATGCCCTCCTGTTACAGGCAAAAATACAAAAGGCCGGCCGGAGTCAGTTCATAGCTGTGGAAAAAGAAAAAATGAACGATATCCGTTTGTTGGAAGAAGAACGAGAAATTAACAAAAGAGCGATCGAGAGAGAGATTGAAAGCTGTCGTTTGGCTATGGAGGAAGAAAAACGGTCCGCCAAGAAGGCCATTGATCAAGAGAGAGAAAGATTCAGACAAGAAGTCAGCAAAAGAAAACAGGCTATTCATCATGAGAGAGAAAGTGTCGCCGTATGGAAAAGAAAATCCATGAATAGCCGAAACAGACTGTTAGAAATGCAGAAACTGTACGATGACACTCTTCAAAGTTTGGGGCAAAGCCAAAGTCGAAATGATGAATTAAAAGAAAAGATGGCGGAAGCCGAACACTCACTTCGAATGTACTGCCGTAGGAATAATTTCGCGGAGCTGCAAGAAAAAGAACGCGAAGTGGGTGTATTACAAGCACGAATCGGATCCCTCGAAGCAGTTGTGGAGGATTACAAGGAAAGAATTAATGTGTTCGAGGAAGCCGCAGCCGGGGGAGACACCTATTGGTAGAAGAGATTACGCGACGCTGCTCGAATGATACAGATGAGACCAAGATTTACGCAAATCTAATGGTAGACATACAAATGAGTCGCCAGACACGTAAATGATTTAGCTGTCGAGGCTGAGGCACTCCGACCTTTATAGCCCCGAAATGGAAGAAGCTCCTAGGTTCCTCAAGCTGCTCAAGGCAATTGGAAAGTTAGGGGATAGAGCTAGAGTCTATCTATAGGACTCGTGTTATAATTAGATCTTTTGTACTAGGGATCTTTACTTTGTAACACGAATTTTGTTGTAATCAAGACCCTTTAATTCCCGTAAAAGTAATTCAAAAGGGTGATTACCAGTGAACCAAGACCTTGTCTCGCATGCATTCTTGCATTTGCATCATAACATTTGCATCGTCGTACATGCATTTATTTTTTACAACCATATTAATGTGATGAATATTGTGGCATTCCAAAGTGTTAACCCGCAATCATTCATCACATATACTTTACCCGGCTACAAAGAAAGCTCATGGAAGAAAGAATAATCAATCTAGAAAGAGGCGCAGAGAGAGCTCGAGTCAAGGCTTGAAGAGGCCCAGAGAAGCCTTAGTGATCAGATTGCACACCACAAACTTCAATAGTATCCGACATAAGGCATTGTTGGCAAAAAGTCTCGGAAAACGAGTAGAAGGAGAAAATATCCCAGAACTGTAAGGTACCCCGCTCACTTCAAGGTTCAACCAACTGCACCAAACCAGGCTAGGAAGGTGTATATTGACCCTACAGAATGTCTTCCAGACTTTCAAGTAGGGGCACCCGAGACTCAACCCCTTGATACCAAGCACTCGTATGAAGAAGAAATGTCGGACCTAAACATGGTCGAAAAGATCGGAATGAGGTAGAAAGAAAGTGGGAAGAAAGATTTCGCCTCATGGAAGAAAAATTTAAAGCGTTACAATCAAATGAAGAATCGAAACAACGCTAGTGATCTAAGTCTAGTGTCCGATCTTGTCTTGCCACCAAAATTCAAAACGCGGAGTTTGATAAATATGACGGAACCACATGTCCTTCTCGCACACATAACGATGTATTGCGTAAAAATGGCGGCTTACCATAAAGATGAAAAGCTACTGATCCACTTTGTTTCGGGATAGTCTAACCGAGCGGCATTACGTTGGTATACTCGGTTAAGCAAAGCAAATGTCAAGACATGGAAAGATTTGTCTAAAGCATTTTCCGAGCAATACAAACATGTAACATACATGATCCCTAGCAGAATTATGCTAGAAAATATGGGGCAGAAGTCCAATGAAAGCTTGCGACAATATGCCCAAAGGTGGAGAGAAGTGGCCGCCCAAATCCAGCCACCTATCCCGGAGCATGAAATCACGCCATTATTTGTCAATACTCTGAAAGGGGCACTCTTCGATCGCCTCATCAATAACACAACACAGTGTTTCGCCGACTTGATCAGGACTGGGGAGTCTCTCGAACTGGCAATCAAGAGCGGCAGAATTGATGGTGGGGAAGGGTCTCGAAAGTACAACAAGAGAAGTGAAGTAAACGCCACCAGCACCTATACCGCCTCGAAGAACTTCACAGTCTCACAGCCCCAAGCACCTGTGGGAAAAACGCAAAATTCGAATCAAAGAGATGAGAGAGTCATCAGAAAGGATAAAGAGAGGAGAACTTTCACTCCCCTACCGGTTTCATACTCAGAGCTCTATTCCCAGTTGTATGAAGCAGACTTGGTCCGACCATACATCGTTAATCCTGTCAATCCACCCTTCCCGCCTTGGTATAATCCAAGCGCACATTGCGACTATCACGGCGGTACCCCTGGACACCCCACTGAGAACTGCCTTGCCTTCAAAAAGCTTGTGCAGAACTTAATTGATTTCGGGATATTGAAGTTTGAAGAGCCTAGCGTAGCCAACAACCCGCTGCCTAATCATGGGAGCAGAGGGGTAAATGCTATAGAAGAAGGTTTTACCAGGAAAATAAAGGATACATGTCAGAAGTCAAGTCTCCTTTACGGTGGGTATTTCAACAGTTATGCATGGCTCGTATGATCAATAAAGGCATGATAATAAGGCAGAAAGAATGTGGAAAGTATTGCGAATTCCATCAGACTGAAGGGCATGATATCCAAGAATATGATGAGTTCAAGAAATTGGTACAGAAGTTGATGGATGGAAAACAAATTGAATTCTTTGAGGAACCCATGGGGAAGGGATCAGATGTACACATGACAGATACCCCCAAAACTAGATACGGGAAGGATAGACCTTTCATCATCTCTCCCAGGGTAGGGAATGCAGGTGTCTCCCAAGGAGAAACCAGCAAAATAAATCCCAAGATCGTCATTTCAGCACCATCTCCATTCCCATTCAAAGACATGCGACAAATTCCCTGGAATTATGCCGCGAATGTGACCATGCCAGAAAAATCAGAACGCGAACAGGTGAAAGAGTCTACGCTGGAAGACCAACAAAGCCAAAATAATGTGAACGTTGGTGAGGCAGGCCATTTCACCAGGAGCGGCCGATGTTATTCCTCCGAGGCTTTGAGAGCAGCCGAAAAAGATAGGGGGAAGAGTACGGCAGTTAGCCCTGCACAGATATTTGGAGAAGAACCTCCCCAAAAGATAAATGAACTCCGAATCGAGGCCCGGGCCAAAGAATTTCTAAAGTTCTTGAGACATAGCGAGTACAGCGTAGTGGAACAACTACGGAAACAACCGCCAGATCACAAAGGTTGGAATTACTCTTGAGTTCAGAGAAGCATCGGGAGACACTATTGAAAGTGCTGAATCAAACTTTTGTGCCCCAGGACATTTCTGTAACAAACCTGGACATGATAGTGGGGCATATTACTGCCTATAATCATATCACGTTCAGTGATGATGAGATCCCGGAAGGAGGAAGGGGGTCCACTAAAGCCCTTAACATCACTACCCACTACAAAGGGTATGTATTACCAGGCGTACTGATCGACAACGGGTCAGCATTGAATGTCTTGCCTATGGTAACCCTGCAAAAATTACCAATAGATGGTTCACACCTAAAGCCTTGCTACAACTCGGTAAGAGCTTTCGATGGTACGCAAAAAGGAACAATAGGGAAAATTGAGATACCCCTATTGATCGGACCAACTGAATATGTGATCGATTTTGTGGTAATGGACATAAAACCATCTTACAAACCGCTTGTTGGGAAGATCAGTGGATCCACTCCGCAGAGTTGTCCCATCAAATTAAAATTTGTAGTTGAAGGCAAATTGGTCACGAGAGAGGCAGAGCATGAATTTGTTGCTTCCGTGACATCGACACCCCCTACATTCAAAATGATGAAGATGCTTTGCAGAATGCTCGTTCCGAGCATTAGAACTAGTAAATGCCACATTCGTTTGAGAGGGAAACCGGATCCCCTACCCCAGTTATCTAATTGTACCAAGATGACCATCACAAAACACTGGGGCCGAGGAGCCAAAATAGGAAAAGGGTTGGGGAAAAAATTACAAGGAAACCTGAGACCCAAGAATATGACAACCAAGAAGGATCGTTTTGGCCTGGGTTACCAACCAAGTGTCCAACAGAAGAAAGAGGAATATAAGAGGAAGGAAGAACAAAGAAAAGCTAGATCTAAAGGAGAAGACATTCCATGGAGGTCGATGTCCTTTCCTAGTTTAAAAGCCACTTTCATCTCCTGAGGATTCTACCGCCAGTCAAGATATTGGAGAGACAATGAAGAAAAAATGATGAACTTGGCCAGGAGGAAATGATCAGTAAAGCATTTGAAGGGATGTATATCAACATGATAGCTGAAGAGGACCGAGGTAGCAAAATGTTGACCAACATCCGCCCTTGTCATCCCGGGGAGACACTCAATAACTGGAGCTGCATTGATTTACCTGTAGTTTTTAGGAATAGATCGTAGTAATGCTCGAATCAACCTTTTGTTTTTGCCCATAGACAATGGGGATCTCTTGTATGGGGCACCTATGTTAACTTTTTGATTGAAATGAAATATCCCCACTTTCTTAAAAAAGGCCAAAGTCTCATTTATTCCATTCATGCATTCTTCATATTCATTCCCTTCATGTAAAGTCGTCTCTTTCCCAATACAATTCATTCTCATTTAATGCAGGTCGCTCATGATCGACGGATATGAATGATACTGGATCCAATCTCGAGTAAATTTCAAAGCCCCGAGGTCTCGGAGGAAAACGGAGGGAGGATATGATGAAATAGAAATTGAGGTCCCAGAAGAATTAAAGAGAATGGTGGACGACGAAGAAAGGCAGATTATGCCCCACCAAGAAGAAACAGAAATTGTCAACTTAGGGACGGAAGAAGCGAGAAGAGAAATAAAAATAGGAACGACGATTTCCTCAAAAACCAAGCATGAACTGATAGCCCTGCTTCAAGAATTCAAGGATGTCTTCGCCTGGACTTATCAAGATATGCCAGGATTAAATACCGACATAGTGGTGCACAAATTGCCAACAAAGTCGGAGTGCAAACCCGTACAGCAAAAGCTTCGGAGAATGAGGCCAGATATGCTGTTAAAGATCCGAGAAGAAGTGAAAAAGCAATTTGATGCTGGATTCTTGGAAGTAGCCAAATACCCCTAGTAGGTTGCAAACATTGTACCAGTACCAAAGAAAGACGGGAAAGTTCGTATGTGTGTAGATTATAGGGATCTGAATCGAGCTAGCCCAAAAGACAACTTCCCTTTGCCACATATTGACACGCTGGTTGACAACACCGCAGGACATTCATGGTTCTCCTTTATGGATGGCTTCTCAGGATACAACCAGATAAAGATGGATCCTAACGACATGGAGAAAACCACATTCATAACCATGTGGGGCACTTTTTGTTATCAAGTAATGCCATTTGGGCTAAAGAATGCAGGGGCAACGTACCAAATAGCAATGGTGACTCTTTTCCATGACATGATGCACAAAGAAATAGAAGTATACGTCGATGATATGATTGCCAAATCCCGAACAGAGGAAGAGCACCTACAGAACTTAAGGAAACTATTCCAAAGACTACGGAAGTACCAACTGAGGCTCAATCCTGCCAAGTGTACCTTCGCCGTTACTTCTGGAAAACTCCTAGGGTTCGTGGTAAGCAGAAGAGGGATTGAGATTGATCCCGATAAAGTGAAAGCCATCCAGGACCTTTCACCACCCCGCACGCAAAAGGAAGTTCGCGGTTTCCTAGGGAGGCTGAATTATATCTCTCGTTTCATTTCCCAATTAACCAATCAATGCGACCCGGTCTTCAGACTGCTTAGAAAGAATAATCCTGGCGTGTGGGACGAAGAATGTCAAAAGGCCCTAGAAAAGATCAAAAAGTACCTGACAAATGCTCTAATTTTAGTCGCACCGGTACCCGGTCGACCACTAATTCTCTACCTAACAGTCTTCGAGAATTCAATGGGATGCGTACTGGGGCAACACGATGAGTCAAGAAAGAAGGAGTAGGCCATCTATTACCTAAGCAGGAAATTCAACGATTGCGAAACACGGTACCCGCCAGTGCAGAAGCTGTATTGCGCTCTAGTTTGGGCTACCAAGCGACTCAGGCAGTACCTGTTGTACCATACTACCTGGTTGATATCCAAGCTAGACCCATTGAAGTTCCTAATGGAAGCGCCAGCACTAACCGGAAGGATGGCTCGATGGCAGATGCTCTTATCCGAATTCGACATCGTATATGTCAATCAAAAAACCGTAAAGGGGAGCGCCGTAGTAGATTTCCTAGCAAGTCGTGCTTCGGATGACTATGAGGCATTGAACTTTAGTTTCCCAGACGAAGACTTGATGTGCATTACAACCGAAGAAGAGATTTCAGATGATGTGTCATGGAAACTTTACTTCGACAGAGCCTCCAACGCCCTCGGACATGGGATAGGGGCAGTGCTAATTTCACCTGAGGACGTCTATTATCCTTTCACCAGCAGATTGGAATTCTTCTGCACAAACAATATAGCTGAATACGAAGCTTGCATCATGGGACTAAACTCAGCCATCGAGAGAAAGGTTAAGGAACTTCGAGTGTTCGGAGATTCGTCCTTAGTCATTTACCAATTGCGCGGGGAGTGGGAAACCAGAGACCCGAAGTTGGTCAAATATCACAAATTAATCCAAGAGCTCGTCAAAGAGTTCGAAAAGGTCAGCTTCAATTACCTGCCCCGAGAAGAAAATCAGATGGCAGATGCATTGGCAACCTTGGCGTCCATGTTTAAAACAAACACCTAGGCAGAAATGAGACCCATTGAGATGCAGACGTTTGAAAAGCCTGCTCATTGTTGTAGTATACAAGAAGAGATTGACGGAAATCCATGGTACTATGATATCCTACAATATGTCAAGCTTCAAAAATATCCAGAAGGGGCAAACGACAATGACAGAAAAGCGCTCAGAAAAATGGCAACGAAATATGTCCTAGATGGGGAGATCCTATATAGGAAAAGTCATGATCAAACATTTCTGAGATGTGTGGATACCCGGGAGACGAAGGAAATCTTAGCCGAAGTACATGATGGGATCTGTGGAACGCACGCCAACGGGCTGTCTATAGCTCGGAAAATTATGAGATACGGTTATTTCTGGTTGACCATGGAGGGGGATTGCATCGATTACGCCAGGAAATGCCACAAATGTCAAATTTATGCTGACAAAATTCATGCACCCCCATCGCCTCTACACACCATGAATTCTCTCCGGGCCTTTCGCAGCATGGGGCATGGACGTTATCGGGCGAGATCCATCCGAAGGCCTCAATGGGCACCGTTTCATTTTGGTCGCCATAGACTACTTCACCAAATGGGTAGAGGCAGCGTCTTACGCCAATATCACCAGGACTACAGTTTGTAAGTTCTTAAAGAAGGAAATTATTTGTCGATACGGATTGCCAGAGAGGATCATCACCGATAATGCTTCTAATCTGAACAACAGAATGATAAAGGACGTGTGCACTCAATTCAAGATAACACACCATAATTCCACAGTCTATCGTCCTAAAATGAATGGAGCAGTGGAAGCGGCAAACAAAAATATAAAGAAGATCATAGCGAAACTACGGATACCTACAAGGATTGGCATGAGAAGTTACCTTTCGCCCTTTTCGCCTATAGGACGTCCATTCGCACATCAACGGGGGCAACACCCTATTCCTTGGTGTATGGTACCGAAGCAGTACTCCCAATTGAGGTAGAGATTCCGTCCCTCCGAGTCTTAAACGAAGTAAAACTGGAAGAAGCTGAATGGGTGCAGGCCAGACTCGACCAGCTAAATCTCATTGACGAAAAAAGACTAAAGGCCATTTGTCATGGTCAGATGTACCAAAAGCGGATGGTTCAGGCTTACAACAAAAAGGTGTGCCCAAGAGAATTCAAAGAAGGGGATCTGGTACTCAAGAGAATCCTCCCAATCCAGAAAGATCCTCGAGGAAAATGGATGCCCAATTGGGAAGGATCATACGTCGTAAAGAAGGCCTTCTCAGGAGGAGCCCTAATCCTAACAGAAATGGACGGGGACGAGCTAAAAAATCCCGTAAATTCTGATGCCGTCAAGAAATACTATCTCTAAAAAAAATGGAGAGCTCAGGATGAAAACCCGAAACCGGGCGTCTTGAAGCAAAGGAAGGACTCGAGTTGAAAACCCGCAAAGGGGCGGCTCGGGTAAGTTGAAAAGTTAAATATCTGAGGAAAAGGGTATCTCCATGAGCATCATGAAGAGGAAGCTTCAGGCAAAAATTCTACACCAGTTGACAGGATCATGTGTCATTCATATCGAAGATAATGAGAGATCTTGTATTTAACTTATACGTGTCATACCTTTCTTTCTAAGATATCTCAAAGCCCTTAATCCTAATAAAACCATGTTTTAAGCATCCATTCCTAGCCTCCTTGTCGATTTCAGTCAGATAAGATAACATAGGCTTATAATGAAACAAGAGATTTCGAAGCATTACTATGATTTAACCTTGAAAATTGCAGGTAATCAAAGAAAACGGTTAACTCCGTCCTTTAAGTTCCCTAAATGGCTGTCGATCGGGAAGGCGGGAAGCTTCAAACAACCTGATAGGATAACCGATGGCACATGTCCTATCTATTCAAGAAAAGTGTACGAGATAACAAAAGAAATCTCCTGGGTGAAAACCAGAAGGACACCCCCTAAAAAAAATCGCTCTCTAAAGTGAAAACCCGAAAGGGCGCTTTAAAATTCCAAGTCAGAATTGAAAAAGAGAAAGATCGAGACGGTTGAACTTGGCAGTGAAGAAGGGTATCGATGCCCGTAACAAAGGAGAAAGCAAACGGCAAAAAGGACCAAAACAAACCCACCATGATATTGAAGCTCATACATCATGAATAGTCAGACATCACTAGGATTAGGAGCATGTCAATTCATTCATTTGTCATAGCATTTTGTTTTCATCTCAGGTATTTGCAGATCCAAAGAGACGTCAAGGGTCATCATGATGTGAGTCCCAAATGAGGAGACAATGTTTTTACATAAAGGCACATGTTTTCAAGCTCTGGAGAAAGGTTCTATATAGGAAGAACTTTCCTCTCCGAGGCTTCGTGCTGAAAGTTCTATATAGGAAGGACTGACAGCTCTCTAGGGTGAAGACTCATGATTCTATATAGGAAGAACTCCCGGTCAAAGAAATTCACCCATGACACGCAAGATTATATAGGAGATCCTGCTATGTCAAAAGCAAAGAGTCTTATATAGGAAAGACTCTGAGCTCCATTGTCTTAGGGTGAAGGGTTCTGTGTCGAAAAGAACCTGCAGCTCTGAGATTCCAGACGCCAAAAAGTTCTATATAGGAGGAACCGATGGCTCCAAGGTAAAGACTCACAGTTCTATATAGGAAGAACTCCCAGTCAAAGCAATTCACCTATGACACAAGGTTATATAGGAAACCTGTTGTGTCAAAAGCAAAGAGTCTTATATAGGAAAGACTCCGAGCTTCATTGTCTTAGGGTGAAGGGTTACGTGGTCGAAAAAAGAACTCATGCGGCTCTGAGACTTCAGACGTCAAGAGTTCTATATAGGAAGAACTTACGAGCCCGAAGATTCAGCCAAGGAAGAACGGAGATGTCCAAAAGAATTCGTTTTTCCAAAGCTACAATGAGAGCGAAGGGTTCTAGGTCGAAAAGAGCCTGTAGCTCCAAGGTCGGAAGGTGACGAAGCTCTATATAGGAAGAACTTACGAGCCTGAAGATTCAGCCAAAGAAGAACGGAGATGTCCAAAAGAATTCGTTTTTCCAAAGCTACAATGAGAGTGAGGGGTTCAATGTCGAAAGAGCCTGTAGCTCCAAGATCGGAAGGTGACGAAGTTCTATATAGGAAGAACTTACGAGCCTGAAGATTCGGCCAAGGAAGAGCGGAAATGTCCAAAAAAATTCGTTTTTCCGAGGCTACAAACAGGGAAGTCTGATAAAATGAGTGCTTATGAATCTTTGCTTTGTTTCCCATTTCATGAGAACAAGCAAAGAGGGGCAACTGTAATCACTCATTTTTACTTAAATATATTAATATTGCATGTATATTTATTATATGAATGTTACTAATATAAGGTGTGTGCATGTATAAGCTACGTGTACGTATTAGGGGCGTATGTATGTCACGTATGTATCTAGGGTATAAGCGTATGTAGATGTCATGTTAATTATACATATGATTATATGTACGTATACTAGAATATTATTAATTAATGATCGTATAATATAAAATATATTTTCGTATGTACATGTACAGCTATTATAATTATTATTATTATTATTATTGGGCTGACTAAATGAAAAATTAAATATATATTAAACCCAAATAAATAAAATCCAAGTCCAATTACAAATCCAATTATAAGGCTCGTATGGCCCAAATCTGAATCCTATCTATTACAATGTGTAGGTAACTGTGGGCCGTTGGATCAGGATCTGATCCAACGGCCACGATGCAATGAAGGTTAAAAATATCTGCCAGGCGCGTACTCCATACGTATGGACCGTTCGAGTGCCACGCGTGCGTGTGGTCCACGCGCGGACGCTTTATTATCCCACGCGCGCGTAAGATCCACGCGTTCTGACTCCTCGACTGCGGTGCTCCACATGGCGAAATTTGAAGCCGTTTCATCAGATCGAGGCTTCATCCAGGCTGATCGTTCTTCAAGCCATCTCGACCGTTAGATCAGATCTGATCTAACGGCCGAAAATGCGTCTGGCCTCTGGCAGAATGGCCACACCGCCACCGCGCCGATATTCAGTCTCCGCGTTCAGATTATGCCAAAGACAACAAGCAAATGTCAGATCTGGAAAAGAAGATACAAGTTGCAACCAAAATACAGAGGTAGTGATATATATGAAACGGGGCTGTTGTAACGGGAGTTTTTTAGGGAGGGAGGAGCGAGCAAAAAAAAACAGAGAGAGTAATAACACAAAAAAACAGAAAGCTTGTAAAACCAGAAACTTGTAACCAGTCAAGATAATCAAAAGGCAGTCCAGTGGTAATTTTTTGTCCTTTTTTTCTTACCTGTTTTCATTTGCATGTACATACGAGAAAATAAAAAAGAAAGCAAGTAAAGAAGTCTTACCGGCTTTGTTCGTGGGTCTTCCCTTCCTCTGTGACAAGCCTTTCGGCTTCTACAAGCCAGATCTGGTGAACAAAGGGAGGGGAAGACCCCTTGTGGTCTCGTTTTGGTCTAAAGAAAATATATTTTTGGGTTCGTATTTCTTAGATCTAGGGTAAATAAAAGGGGATCCTCTGAATCCAACCATGGATTCATATTGAGGACGACAAGAGGAAGGTTTTGGTGTATTTTGGGAGTCCACCGGCGGCCGGCCGCCGGATTCTGGGTTTCTCAAGAACATTTGAGAGAAAAGATGAACGCTGGATATTTGAGAAACTGAAGAATGAAACGAAAATGGGGAAAACTTGGTTTCGGTCTGAAAATAGCCCTTATAGAGATGTTATTATTTTACTAAATGGGTAAATTACACACTTAATCCCACCGCGTTTTTCAATATTTTCATTTTTGTCTTGCCGCATGGTATAATTACAGATCCAGTCCCTCTCGAGTTTCCAAAAAGTCACAATTTAGTCACTAAATTACACCCGATCAGCTTTCAATGGTAAAATTACGCCCTTAATCACCCCGCGTTTTTGAAATTTTTATTTTGAGTCTGCCCCTTGGTATAATTACAACTCTGGTCTTTGTAGGTTTTATTTGTTTTTCAATTTCGTCCCTAAATTACATGTTATTGCTCTTTAATTTCTGCCACTGATTTTCATTTTCCTTTCATTTCAGTCCTATTTTCTTTGTAAATATTATTGTTCGAATTATACTCGTATATGTGGATATTATTTCATTTTATGTCTCCCGTATATGACTCATTTTATGTTTATATGTATATATATGTGTCAAGTATGATATTCGTTTTCATCTGGTTATTCATATCAAGCATATTATGTTTTAATTGGTTCGTACATGGCGTATTCTGTATTTTATATGTGTGTGAGCTTTCTTATTTTCTAGGGCTACATGTTAGTATATTTACCCTTTTTTATGATATGTTGACCCGTATATGTTGAAATATGTTTTATTACCAGTATGCATGTCTTTTTGAAATATTTGTTCGTATATATATATATTTATTCATGTCTTATTATTTTGACATATGATAGTTGTTTTTATCTATTATTTAGAGTAATATGTATATATATACATGCTTTAGTCTAAAATATCATTCATGATAAATTAATGTTCTGGTATGTCAGTATTTACTAGGTTTAAATGATTTGCCATGTTTTATGTTTTTTGCCATTAAGATTGCATATCGAGATATAAATTGTTAATGTGGTGTCCTTTTATCCGAGCGTAAACGGGGCCAGTATCAAGCGTAGTGATAGTGGTTGGGCGTTTATTCTCGGATAACGGGACCCTTAAAATATATTCGTAATTATGACCGGAATTTAAAATAATCGTCACTTTAATCCGGAAAATCCAATATTCATAAAGCGGTAATTATTAAAGTACCAAATTTTTGGGCGGTGTGGGGGTGCTAATCCTTCCCCATCCGTAACCGACTCCCGAACCCTGTCTTTTGGATCTCTGGTTTTATGGTGTCCGGCCTACCTACGTGGCCGGTGGCGACTCCATTTTTATAAGGTTTTTGTAAACCCCACGGAATAAATATTTTATATCCAAACACCTTTCAAAAATCCTTCGAAAACACCAATCGTTTTTAGCGATGAAAACTAAAAGGGACATCGCTACACATGGTATGTCAGGGGTTAAAGCTGAACATCAATTTCCATCCGGGTTGTTGCAACCGCTGAAAAATCTGGAGGAAATGGAAGAGAAATACCATGGATTTTGTAACAAGGTTGTCGTTGACACCAGCTAAGAAGGATTTCATTTGGGTGATTGTTGATCGGTTCACAAAGTGTGCATATTTCTTGCCAATGCATACAATGTATACCTTGGACAAGTTGGCAGATTTGAATATATCAGAGATTATGCATATGCATGGTGTACCTAAATCCATCATTTCGGATAGGGATCCGAGGTTTACGGTAAGGTTTTGGAGGAGTTTGCACCAAGCCTTGGGTTCGAGGTTGAGTTTTAGCACTGCGTATCATCCTTAGCCGGATGGGTAGTCGGAGTGGGTTATCCAGGTTTTGGAGGATATGTTGAGATGTTGTATTATTGAGTTCCAAGGAACTTGGGAAAAGCATTTGCCTTTAGTTGAATTTGTTTACAACAACAGTTATCAGGCGAGTATACAGATGGCACCTTATGAGGCGTTATATAGCCGGAGGTGTCGTACGCCCTTGTGTTGGGCTGAGGTGGGGGAAAAGCATGTTACCCTACCGGGTGTGTTAAAAGACACGAATGAAAAGGTTAAGCTTGTATGCGACCGGTTGAAAGCGGCTGTGGATCGGCAAAAATCTTACGCGGATTTGAAACGTAAGGAGGTTGAGTATGTGGTGGGCGATTGTGCATTCTTGAAGGTGTCACCATAGAAAAAGGTGATGAGATTCGAACGTAAGGGTAAGCTTAGTCCGAGGTTCATTGGACCATATGAGATTATTGAGCGTGTGGGTCCTGTTGCATATCGGTTGAGGTTGCCTCCCAAAACTGGAGAAAATTCATAATGTGTTCCATGTTTCGATGTTGAGGAGATATCGGCCAGATCCATCGCATATCATGCCGAAGGAGGATGTGGAGTTAAGGCCGGATCTAACCTTTGATGAGGAACTAGTAGAGATCCTCGATACCAGTAAGAAAGTTCTTCGTGGTAAGGCGATAGAGCTCATGAAAGTCTTGTGGCGACACCGAGGAGTTGAGGAAGCTACTTGGGAAAGCAAGGCGGATATGAATAAGCAATTTTCGCATCTGTTTCCTCCAAGTAATTTTGAGGATGAAATTTCTTAAGTAGGGGAGAGTTGTAACACCCTGATTTTGGGCTTAGCGGTTTTGACGTTTATTAGACGGTCCAGTGGACAGGGTTAGAGATTCGAGTCGGATTCGGGACCGTATATTTTTCGGTAAGATAAAAATATGGAAAATAGTTAAAAATCATCTTTTAATATATATTGATTTTTGGTGGAATCAATTTTGGAAAATGGAAATCGAAAATATGATATTTTGTGTTAGTGACTAAAATGCGATTTTTGAAAACTGTTTTAAGTGACTAAAATCAAAAGGGTCAAATCCTTAGAATCCTTAAGGAGCTAATCTACCAAGTGTTTTCTGGTGGTTTCTCCTTTTAATTAAATATTTAATCATGTGTTTTAAAAGGTTTTTAAAATGGATTAAATATCTAAAGGTAGTTATTAGCTTTTAAAAGAATTTCACGTAACTTTTTCCTAAACTTTTTCTCTCAACTTCTTTTCTTTCGAACACTCAGAGTTTTATCAAAATCCAAAGGTAAAGAACTCATTTCACTCATATTATTGATTTTAATTTGTTCCTTTAACTTTGTTTTACAAAATCTCATTAAAATCTTGTATTTTCTTAGCTTTTAACAAGCCAATTGAGGGAGAAATCACATAACAGGCGTAAGGTCCGTGATCTCCTCTGTTAAATGGTTCTTTATTGATATTCCCAAGTATTTGATCCTTGATTTATAAGTTGTATTGTGTTTTATCCATGTTTAATTAAGTTATTTTGGAAATTTTGATGAAGCATGGTGATTTTCGAAGTGATTTCGATTTCCAGTAATTGAGATGGATTTAATATATGTTTTGGATGTATTTTGACGTTGATAGGTTGTTTTTATCAATAGAATCCTAAAACTCTTGAACCTCTAATGAGTTAGGTTGCTAGTTTTGAGTTATTGTGGTGATATTTGAGTTTAATCTTTGTTGGAGATAAAAGGATGTTAGGGAAGGGTTTTTGGATATTGTTAGATGTTGATTGAAGGCTTGAATTGTTGTTTTATGGCTGGGTTAAGTTTTGGAGACGTTTGATGGTGTTTTTGGTATGTTTCGGATGGGTTATGGCTGGGAATTGTTGTTTTATTCGAGTTGAATTATTGTTTTATGGCTGGGTTAAGTTTTGGAGATGCTCATATCTAAGCGTGAGACACTTACCTAAGCTCGAAAGTAAGTTTTCCTTATTTTGCTCTTGAATGTCGGTTTAGATATGAACATGTTGTTGCATGTTTTGGTGATAAACATGTTATGATTTACTTACTGGTAATGCATGATTTTGAGTACATATGCAGGGCTTTAAAAGTATATCAAATGCTAGTGAGCATTGGTTTTCATTCCGGATGGGAATGGTTTTATTGCATTGGCAATGAGATGTGTATATGTGGTATTTTATGAAATGCATTGTAAAACAGTAACTAAATAGTTTTGTAAATGATATATTGGCTATGTGACAAGGGGAGTAAACAATCGGATATAGTTGGCATGCCATGGGATTGAAAGTGCACTATAAGATATGACAAAATCGATCGTGACCATGGGTCCTTAAGGTATGGCGGTTTAACTAGGCCACTTGGACTATTGGGACATCATTTGGGGCATGCGGTTTAACTAGGCAACCCAAATTAATGGTGATATTGCAGTTTAACTAGGCAAGGTCGGTGCTCTTGCGGTTTAACTAGGCAAGGGTGAAATCTCGCGGTTTAACTAGGCGAGGGTGTCAAATCTTGCGGTTCAACTAGGCAAGGTTTGGGATATCATGCGGTTTAACTAGGCATGGTATGAGAGATCCGTGTATCCGATATGTGTATAGGATAGAGATAGTCTATCCGGATCACTATAAATGCCAATTTATGAGAAAGATCTTGTGTTGAATCTTGTATTAAAATGCTTTGGGACTTAAGCATGGTTTGAATTAAAATGCTTTGGGATCTAAGCATGAAATGTTTATGGTGGTATGAATATCATTATGTTTTGATTCGATTGGAATCATGAGAAAGCGCTTTGGTAGTAACATGTTTTATGAAAAGCAAGCATGTGTTTTTAAATGAATTTAAATGCATCATTGTTTATGAGTATCCTCACTAAGCATGTGTATTTATGCTCTCTTTTCCTAATGATGCAGAGCTTTAAAGTTTGGGCAGCAAAGGCAATGTTTGCAAGGATCCAATAGATAAACTACTTTGAGTGTGAAATCGATTTATATTTCTGGTTAATAAGGCAATGTGTTCACCAAGGTTTTTGGGGGTTGTAATCCTGTATACTTATGGATTTTGAGTATGTTTTCTATGATGGCTTTTGAAGAAGGTTGATGCTGCTAAGCTTGATGATAATACTTGTAGTTGTGGATGAATGGTGTCTTAGGTATGCATCTAGAGCTTCCTTGATGATTGCCCTCTTGTGAGGGTTTGAGCAAGTTTATCATGATTTGTGGAGTGTGTGGTTATGATGCATATGCTGAGAATGGCTTAATTGTGTATTTTGGGATGTTTGGCAAAGTGTTTTAGGAAACATGCCTTTAGAAAACCATTGGATGTGTGGAAACCATTTGGCTGTTGAGCTTATGATGTTTATGTTGTTTTGGCATCTAGGTTGTGCTGAATGAAAGTTTATGGCTTAATGAGATGGTTTGGTTTTGAAACAAGCATGTTAAATCAGCCAATTGTGACTATTCAGGTCTAGGCGTATCGGTACGCGTGTTCACGTATCGGTACGGGAAGCCATTTCGGGCTAGTGGTACCGGTACGAGGACTAGGCGTTGCGATACGGGAGTGTATCATTAGAGTAGCATACCGATACACGGGTTCAATTATCGGTACGGGAAGGCTGAGTTTAGCTTGGGGGATCGGTACACGGGTTTGAGGATCGGTACGGGCCTTTGGTTTTGGTAAGGCGTATCGATACACAGGGTCGTACCAGTATGGGAATTGGCTACTGGAATTTTTGGAATTTCAAATGTAAAGGGCGTACCGATACTCGGATGGGAGTACCGATACCCATGGCAGTTAAGTTAGTTAATGACTTTAGTAAAGTTCTGTTTTCTTTCGTTTTAGTCCCTGAATCTTGTTTTGTCAATTAGTTAAGCATGTATGATTGTTTGAGGCTGATGTTTGACATATAAGCATGAAATGAACCTAATTTAAGGTTGGTAACTTAAAAAGTGGTTAAACCCTTTTAATTTGCTGAATTTACGTTTTGGTCCCTAAACAGTGTTATGGACAATCGGATATCGTTACGTTGTCCAATTGGGATGGGTGATCACCTATAGACAGTATGAACATGTAGAAAAGCGTTAATGCATCTAGACAAGATAAAAAGAAGAAAAAAAGTGGACGTGTTTTGGGTTTAATCTTTCCGATTTACTTCGGTAAACCTAATGTAGCTTTCTCGATTCGGTCTTATGACTAGGCCGGGTCAAGGGGGTTACACACATTCTTTACGAGGACTAAAATGTAAATACCTTAAATTAAAGGATCAAAATTGAAATTTAGTTTACAAACCTTTAATTACTCAGGTTACATGCTCACATGACAAAAAATCAGCTCAAAAAGATCCTTCATACTCATACAATTGATTCCACAACAACCAAGGACTAAGGTGAAAGAAAATAGAACTTCACCAAAGCCATTAACTAACTTAACAGCCTCGGGTATCGGTACCCACACTTGGGTATCGCTACGCCCTTGCCGTTTGAAATCCCAAAAATTCTAGTAGCCAATTCCCGTACCGGTATTACCCTACATATCGATATGCCTTACTAAAACCCAAGGCTCGTACCGATCCTCAAACCCGTGTGCCAAAACCCCATGCCAAACTCAGCCTTCACGTACTGATACACAAACTTGAGTATCGGTACACTACTCTTAAAAGGCATATTCGTATCAGAACGTCTAGCCCGTATACCGAAACCACAAGCCTGAATTGGCTTCAGTACTGATACGTGAACACGTGTACCGGTATGCCTGTACCTGAATGGTCACAAATGACTAGTTTAACATGCTTATTTCAAATCTAAACTATTCCATCATGCCACAAACTCACATACAACACTACCAAGATGCAACAGCAACCTAAACATCATAAGTTCAACAACCAATTAGCATTCATACATCCCATGATGTTCTAAAGGCATGCTTACTAAAATCATTTTCCAAACATCCCAAAATACACAAATAGGCCAATCTCAGCATATGCATCATAACAACACAACCCACACAGTATAATAAACTTGCTCAAACCATCACAACATGGCAATCATCAAGGAAGCTCTAGATGAATACCTAAGCAACCATTCATCCACAACAACAAGCAAGTATTAACATCAAGCATAGCAACATCAAACCATCCTTAAAACCCAGCATGGAAACATACTTAAAATCCATAAGAAATCAGAATTACAACTCCCAAAAACCATGGCGAACACATTGCCTTATTAATCAGAAATGTAAACCGAGTTCATACTCAAAAGTAGTTTATCTTTTGGATCCTTGCAAACCTTGTCTTTGCTGCCCCGAACTTTAATGCTCTGCATCATTAGGAAAAAGAGAGCGTAAGCACATATGCTTAGTGAGGATGCTCATAAAATAATGATGCATTTAAACCTATTTAAAAACCACATGCTTGATTTTCCCAAAACATGCTTACAACCAAAGCATCTTTCAATGATTCCAACCGAATCAAAACATAATAACCTTTATATAGCATCATATACATTCCATGCTTAAATCCCAAAGCATTAAATCATAAACCATGCTTAAATCTTGAAGCATTAAATCATAAACCATGCTTAAATCTCAAAGCATTAAATCATAAACCAAGCTTAAATCCCAAAGCATTAAAAAAATAAGTTCAACACATGAACCTCCACATATATTGCCATTTTTAGTGACCCGGACAGACTACCCTCTATCCACACATATCGAATACATGGATTTCTCATATCATGCCTAGTTAGACTGCATGATATCCCAAACCTTGCCTAGTTAGACCGCAAGATTTGGCACCCTCGCCTAGTTAAACCGCGAGCTTAACACCTTGCCTAGTTACACCACAAGTTTACCTTCTTGCCTAGTTAAACCGCAAGATGTTATTACCTCACCTAGTTAAACCGCGAGTTTTACTTCCTTGCCTAGTTAAACCGCAAGATTTTATTACCTCGCCTAGTTCAAACCGCGACTTTTACTTTCTTACCTAGTTAAACCACAAGATTACCATCAATTTGGGTTGCCTAGTTAGACCCCATGCCCCAAATGATGTCACAACAGTCCGAGTGGCCTTGTTAAACTGCCATACCTTAAGGACCCATGACCACGATCGATTTTTTCATATTTTATAGTGCACTTTAATCCTATGGAATGCCAACTATATCCGATTGTTTTCTCACCTTATCACATAGCCAATATATCATTTACAAAACCATTTACTTACTGTTTACAATGCATTACAAAAACGGAATGAAAACCAATGCTCAATAGCATTTAATATACTTTCAAACCACTGCATATGTACTCAAAATCATGCATTGTCAGTAAGTAAATCATACCATGTTTATCACCAAAACATGCAAACAACATGCTCATATCCAAGCCGATATTCAAGAGCAAAATAAGGGAAACTTACTTCCGAGCTTAGGTAAGTGTCTCACGCTTACCCTAAACTCCCAAAACCTTTACAAAGCATTTGAAACCAGTTTCCACTCACCGATATGTTTCGCCTTCCTTGCCAACGCGATACAAGCTCCTGGCAAGCAACAAACAATGTCAAGCTTCATCTCCTTGATTATCCCTTGTTTTAAACACATAAAACCAGAGGATAAATGCATTAAAATGCATTCAAACTATTGCCTAATAGCAATCTCCCGCAACTCCCAAGTTGCCCACTCAAAAACCATCTGAACATACTAAAACACCATCAAACGTTTCTAAAACTTAACTCAGTCATAAAACAACATTTCAACCCATCAACCAACATTTAATAAACATCCAAAAACCCTTTCCTAACATCTTTTTACCTCCAACAAAGATTAAACTCGATTATCTCCACAATAACTCAAAACTAGCAACCTAAATAATTAGAGATTCAAGAGTTTCGGGATTCTATTGATAAAAACAACTTACCAACATCAAAACACATCCAAAACATATAATAAATCAATCTCAAATACTGGAAATCAGATCCACTTCAAAAATCACCATGTTTCATCAATATTTCCAAAATAACTCAATTAAACATTGATAAAACATTAAAATCACAATGCAACCTACAAATTAAGGATCAAATACTTGAGAATATCAATAAAGAACCATAAAATAGAGGAGATCACCTTACCCCTATTGTAAGATTTCCCCCTCAATTGGTTTGATAAAAGCTAAGAAAACATAAGATTTTGTAAAAACAATGTTAATCAATCAATTACAAATCATAAATACAATTTAAAATACTTCTCACCTTTGGATTTTGATGAAAACTTGAGTGTTTGGCTGAGGAGAGAGTGGAGAGAAGAGGTTTGGGAAAAAAGTTACGTGAATTTCTTTTAAAAGCTAATAACTGACTTTAGATACTTAATCCTTATTAACACTCTTTTAAAACACATGTTTAAAATGATTTAATTGAAGGGAGAAACCACTAGCAAACAATTGGTTGATTAGCTCCTTAAGGATTCTAAGGATTTGACCCTTTTGATTTTAGCCACTTTAAAACAGTTTTCCAAAAATCACATTTTGGTCACTAACCTAAAATGTCATATTTCCAAACTCCCTTTTCTAAAATTGATTCCACCAAAAATCAATATATATTAAAAGAAGATTTTTAACTATTTTCCATATTTTTATCTTATCAAAAAATACACGATCCTGAATTCGACTCGAATCTCTAACCCGGTCCACTAGACCGTCTAATAAACCTCAAAATCGCTAGGCCCAAAACCGGAGTGTTATATGATCAAAGAGAAGAAACCTTATGATGATGAGCTAGTGCCGCATGTTAAGGATATCTTGGATGGGAATCAAATGGATTTTGGTTTTAGTGAGGACGAGGTTTTGCGTTTCAGAGGTCGAGCGGTGGTGCCGAATGATGAAGAGTTGAGGCACACTATCTTGACCGAGGCATATTCGAGCCCTTTTGTGATGCATCCGGGGAGCACGAAGATGTATTAGAACTTGAAGAAAGAATATTTCTGGGTTGGCTTGAAGAAGGATGTTGCAGAGTTTGTAGCTCGTTGTATGGTTTGCCAACGTGTTAAGGTAGAACATCAGTTTTCTTCGGGGTTGTTACAACCATTGAGGGTTTCCAAGTGGAAATAGGAGATAATCACCATGGATTTTATGTCTGGGTTGCCTTTGATGCCGTCTAAGAAGAACTCTGTTTGGTTGATTGTGGATAGGTTTACGAAGTGTGCACATTTCCTAGCTGTGCATACGATGTATACTCTGGATAGGTTGGCAGAGTTGTATGTTGCAGAGATCGTGAGGTTCATGGGGTGCTGAAGTCCATTGTGTCTGATAGAGATCCGTGTTTCACTGCGAGGTTCTGGGAATGTTTACATAAGGCCTTGGGTACACGGTTGAACTTCAGTACTTCGTATCATCCACAGATGGATGGTCAGTCGAAACGTGTTATCCAAGTGTTGGAAGATATGTTGCGGTGTTGTATCATAGATTTTCAGGGATCGTGGGAGAAGCAGATGCTGTTAGTGGAGTTTGCTTATAATAACAGTTATCAAGCTAGTATTTAGATGGCTCCATACGAGGCTTTGTATGGTAGAAGATGGCGTACACCGCTTTGTTGGGCGAAGCCAAAAAAGAAATATGTTTCTTTGCCAGATATGTTGAAAGGTACCAATGAAAAAGTAAAGCTTATTAGTGATCGTTTGAAGGCAACTTTGGATCAGCAAAAGTCTTACGCTAATTTGAAGTGAAGAGAAATTAAATATGCGGTTGGTGATCATGTTTTTCTGAAGGTTTTGCCTTGGAAAAAAGTGATGAGATTTGGGCGGAAGGGCAATTTGAGCCCTAGGTTCATTGGACCGTATGAGGTGTTGGAGTGCGTTGGCCCTGTTGCCTATAGATTGAGGTTGCCGGCTGAGTTAGAGAATATACATGATGTTTTCCATGTGTCTATGTTACTGAGGTATAGATTGGATCCTTCGCATGTTATGCATGTTGAGGAGATTGAGTTTAATCTGAATTTGACCTATGATGAGGAGCCGGTGAGGATTCTGGATTTGAGTAGTAAAGTTCTCTGTAGAAAGACCATAGAGTTGGTAAAGGTGTTGTGACGGCACCGTGGTGTAGAGGAAGCTACCTGGATGAGCAAAAAGGATATGTTGAAGCAGTTCCCTCATCTTTTTCTGTTAGGTAAATTTTGAGGACGAAATTTCTTAAGAGGGGGAGAGTTGTAACGCCCTGAAATTGGGCCTAGATGTGAACCGGTTTGGGTAGATGGTTCAAAAGCCGATTTAGGCAATTCGAATAGTTTTGGGAAAATAATTTTATAAAATTAATTTTAGGGAAAATAAAATATGGAAAAATGTTCTAAATTACTTAATTAATATTTGAAGTAAATTGGTGAAGTCAATTTGAGGAAATTAAATATGATTTTAAGACATTTTAGTCTAATGACTAAATTGGAAGTTTTCAAAACTATTTTGGTGAATAAATCGAAAAAGGATCAAAACTTAGAATCTTTAAGGAGCTATTTGACCATTCTTTTTCAACAGATTTCTCTCTTAATTTAGGCTATTTTTAAATGGTTTAATAATTGGATAAATGAGGATTTAATTAAAAAGATCTTTATTTTCTAAAAACATTTCCTTACGTAACTACTTTTCTCAAAATCTTTTCTCTCATTTTTCTCAGCAATGAAACTGAGATTTCTACTTCTAAATCTCCAGGAATCAACCTTCATTGATTTCCTTTTTTATTTCTATTTGATTTCTTCAAATACCTTTGAAAAATCTCTTTGCATTTCATCAAAGCTTGGCCAATTAAGGAGAAATTAGCAATTAGAGGTGATTTTCATTTCTCTCCTCTAATTAAAGGTTCGTTAATGAAATTCCCAAGTTATTGATCCTTTATTGTTGATTTATATTGTGGAATTGTGATTTAAACATTGATTTGTTAACTAAATTGAGTTTTCTTGGAAAATAAATGGAAGTTGAATTGGATATGTTTTGGTGATGGATTTAATTGATTTACATCTTAAATTAGATGTGTTTTGATGTTGAAAGGATTGATTAATCAATAGAATCCCGAAACTGTATGGATTGCTAGTTTCTAGGTTGTTTATAGTTGGTTTTTGGTGTGATCTGGTTGTTGTTGTGTTGTTGAAGAGATAAAGACGTGTTTAGGTTGTTGTTGGATGTTAATTGATGTTAGTAATGTGTTAGAATTGTTACATGTTGGTTGGGCTTTGTTTGAGTAAGGTTTGGTGGTGTTCTTGTTGGTTTTAAGAAGGTGTTCGATCGATTCTTGAGAGGTGTTGTTGAGTTTGTTGGTTGCTGGAGGGTTTTGATACAAAGATGTGTTCTTAATCCTCTGTTTTGGTTGGGTAAAGCATGGAAGCTGAATCTTTTTCCTATCGAAAAAGGCGCGGGAGTTGTGGAGGCTTGATTTGCGCATCGGCAAGCAAGCGTTGGTCTGTTGGTGAATGGAAAAGTATTTTACTGCTGTTAAAAGGTTTCAAAGGAGATGTGGGAGTTTAGATTAGATTTGATACACCTATCTAAGCTCGGAAGTAAGTATTGGTTGAGCTTTCTCTCGATTTCGGTTTGTAAAATGAAATCTCATGCACATGTTTATAGTCTTATTTCTCATTGTAATATGAATGTTTTGAAAGTGAATGATGATGCAAATAATCATTGATGATGACTTTTGAGAATAGCATATGATTTATACAAGTGTTTTGAGATTATGAAAATACATGGTTTAATGTATTTGTGTTGGAATGATTTGATGCATATGTAAAACAGTGAGGTAATGTTTGGTTATTGAATATATTGGCAAGTGGTTGTGTTAGAATGTTATCGAATATAGTTGACACGTCATAGGATTGAAAGTGCACTATAAAAAGTCGCCTCATATGTGTCGAGGGGTGTTAAAGTGTCTGTAATCTCCACCATAAGAACCGCAACAGTTAAGGTGGGTAAAATTTTTGTTTCTCCTACTGGTGGATTAATACATCCAAACCGTAGAGATGGGTAAATGTTTCGTTAATTCAGTTTGAACCATTGAGGTGGGCAAGTGTTTCGTTATTCCTATTGGGGTATGTATGTGAAGTAGTTGTGTGAACCACTTGAGAATCCGTGTATTCGATGTGTTTTATGAAACCTAAGTTTGCTAGTTTTGAGTCACTTGAAAGCCAATATATGAGATAATATATCATGAGAAATGGATTATGTTTGTATAATGTGATTTATACATGTGTTGCTCTTTAAGCTTGTTATAAAGGGGTTGTGGAGTGAAGCTTAAATTGAGGTAGAGATTGAATCCATGATATATGTATGGAAAATGATTTAAATGTGCATATTTTGAGATGACATGAGAAGTATGAGATGTTTTACCATGAGATATTTACATGTGATTTGAACTAAATGGTTTTAAATGCATTGATGAGTGTTTTGCGGTTTCCTTCACTAAGCTTATTGCTTATGCTCTCTTTTTCTCATCAATGCAGAGAAATAGCTTTCTCAAGCAGCACGTGAGCGATGAAAGATCCAAGGATTTGATATGTTTCAAAGTATGATTTTAATATGTTTTAAGTAGTAATAAGAAGGCAATGTGAACGGGTTGTTTTGGGAGATATGTTTTGAGATGCTCCCTGATGTAATAGTTTGGATTATTGTTTTGGACTTGTATGATGCTTTTTACTTGTGTTTGAGGGGTTTGGGAAACATTAAGCATGCTTGGGTAGAGACCATGCTCTTAGGTGAATGTTTGAGTATGCCATGCCTAGTATGATCTCTTTCCATGTTTCTATGCTTGATGATTGAAAGTTTATGATGTCATATGATGATAGTAGAATGAATTAAGGGTGTTAGCTTGAGCCAAAGTGTCATATGTTGAACTTAGAGGTCATTACAGGTCTCACCGTACCGGTACGATACCTCAGAGTGTCAGTACACAGGGACTTGTCTCGGCTCAAATTGTCTAATTTTGCCTAGCCGTACCGATATGCCTTGTAACCGTATCGGTACGCGTAGTTACGAAATAGGGAAGGTTTCGGTACACGAGTCACTATTTTGATACAGTTCATTGCTACTGGATTCCGGACTTACAAAATTATACAAGTCGTACTGATTTGCTTGAGGACCGTATCGGTACATATTTGGTCTTTAGTATCATATCAATACGTCAGACACCTATACTGAAACACTAGCCGTTAATTCAGTTGGAATGTTGACTGATGTTTGAAAGTTTTGCATTTTGGTCTCTGTTTCTTATTTATGCAATTAAATGAGTATGACTGATCATTTTGAGTTGTGATTTAATATGAAGACATGTAATATGACTAATTGAGGATTGGTAACTTTAATTTTGTAAAAGCTCTTATAAATATTAGAAATTATGTTTTAGTCCGTAGAATGCGGATGCGAGCAATTGGATGTCGAAATGACGACCAATTGAGTTGGGATTTTAACCATGAATTGTATGCACACCGTAGGACCTAAAAATGCATCTAGAAAAGATAAAAGAAAAATGGAAAAGTTCGAATGTAATTTCATTGGGGTTTATTTCGGTAAACTCTAATGTATCTCACTCAGTTCGATCTTGCTACTAAACTGGGTCAAGGGGATTACACAAGCATGTCAATTTCAATGTGAATGTATGCTAGTAGGTCACATGCAAGCACCTATAAAAGTGCAGTCCAATTGTGAATGTAAGGAAGCATGTCAATTTCAATGTGAACATAAGCAAGCAGGTCACATGCAAGCACCTCTAGAAAACACGTCTTGAACCAAGCAAGCATCTCAAGCAAGCACCCCAAGCAAGCACCTCTCCAATAGTCACAATTCCCTAGTGATGTGTCTATTCATTGTCCTTGCATAACACTTGTAAATACGAGAAATATGATCAAAAATAAACAATGTAATATGATGCATGATAAATGTAATAAATATATGATATGATTCAATGTATTTTAATACTGGTAAAATAAACAACGAACAACATAATAGAAAAATGTGCACACTAAAATAATAATAATCTAATGGAACATATGCATCAGAAATAAACATGCAACATGTTGCATGGGCTCCCTTTCACGTTGCATGAATCTTCCACGTTGCTTGAACCAAATCCCACGTTGCAGTGCATTGATTTAACGTCGGTAGATTCAATAATTTTCCATGCATGATTGCACTTGTTGCTGACCACATCTCTAAATTTTCTTGCCTTTGCATGAATAATAAGGTCTAAGGGAAATTCTTTCGGGTCCAATGGCGATGGTGACGCCATGATCTCATCAGCTTATGAAGGAAATGAATAATGGTGGTGTTTAAGGTAAGATAGTATGAACAAGAACAAGGCAGAACATATGCTATATTAAAGCATAACCCCACACCTTATAAGTTCTATGTCCGGGTGATAAAAAGGACTTGGACCCTTTGGTTATAAAACAACTAGGAACCACAAGTATCATAATGGATAGTAGAGGGATGATGCCATAAGCACAAGGGCTTGATAAGTCGATATAATTCAATAAAGAACTTAAAGAGAGAAAATTCTCATAAAGGAAATTTAATTGATTGTAATGAGATGCCTTACAAATGCTAAGGCATTGGCTTTATATAAAAACTCAAGGAGTCTGGCCGAATAGAAACATAATGGTTCGTCTAGGGGTGATGCCCCTTGAAAATACATGTCTTATATGAAAAGGACTCTTCATGGCTGAATAGTGCTAGTGATGGTTCATTTAGGCGCCAAGATGAAAGCATGTGAGGTTTGGCCAAATGCTTGTGATGGTTCGACTAGTTTGGGTGCCAAACTTGAATGCTCATGATGCTTGGTGGCATGGTAGGTCCTTAGCTAGGTGCATAGTGTCACTTCATCTCCTTAGCTCATACTCCAGCTCACTTGTAGCTAGCTACACTTTATTGGTCAGCTACCTGGTCTTCAGCTCCCCTTTCAGCTAGCTTTAGCTTCATGGTTAAGTATGAGCAAGCTGGCTCAACTTCCTTCCATATGCTTTGAGCTATCCTTAAGCTGAATGAGCTTCCATCCTTTATCATTGAGCTGTCATAGCTTCTATTTCTGAGCCTTATACCTGTGAAAGTCATGACAATTAAACTAATTGGCTAGAATGAAGCTAATAATATAAGGAATGTAAGATGCATGGCTAATTAAGTATGTGAATGCAATCTAACTTATGCAAAAGATGTGTAATCTTAAATGATGCATGTCCTACTTAAGTATAAGCATAAACAAAGATGTGAACCATAGAATGCTTTACATATCAACATGTAACACATTATATAGCTTATCTTCTAAGGCTGAATGTTCTTCAAGTGATTTAAAAGCATGAATGTATTTGTGAGAAAGAACTTCCCTGGATTGCTTAGCCTTAGAACGAGTGATAGGTCCTTGTGGCATGACTTCTGGATCTGGTGCTGGTATGCTCACATCAGCCATGCTATTGTAGTTTATCATCCCATTGTTGTATCATGGGAGATAGACGACCGATGAACTCAAGCACTCTAGAGTGGCCAAAATCTGTCTTAAGGAAACTACGTAGTTGTAGGCCTCAACATGTTTCCTACTACATTTCTTATCGAATTAAGAGTTTTTTCCTTATTATTGTATTTTGAACATTTAATTATATCTTATTTTTCCTTTTAACCATCTCGGGTTGTTATATTTGTAATAATCTTAAGACAAATTTCTTCTATCTTTCTTCTAATCTGAGACGATTCAGAAATCTTTCTAAGATCATGATAGCAAACAAATTTATTTTCGAGATTTATCCTACTGTTTGAATGAGTTTGCTTAATCTCAAAGTGGATAAACCTGTTTACAAAAATTTTCATTAAAAGTAACAGTGGTTATTGATTTTGTATGATATCAAATTCAAAGATAAACAAGAATTAATTTTCTATTTATTGGAATTATTCTAATTCTAGTTTCATTTCTTTTTTAACAGAAACAATGACTACGGGAGATTCTACCGATTCACCCAACTCGACTGCTAAGGTGTTGATCCTGGGGTAAACTTCGAATCAAGCTCTGAATCTGACCCCACTGGTAGTGGCAGTCAGCCACAATGAGAAGTCGGCGAAATTTTGTGGACAAAATTTGAAAACATGGCAACAAAAGATGTTGTTTTATCTTACCATGTTGCACTTGGTAAAATTCTTAAAGAAAGATCCCAAAGTTATTAAACTAGGAGAGGGAGAAGGAGAGGTGGATTATATCATCGCCTTCAATATCATTGAAGCTTAGAAGAACTCTAACTTCCTATGACAGAATTATATCCTTAATGGATTACGGCTAAAGAGTTGTGGAGGGCATTGAACCATAAATATAAAGCTGAAGAAGCTTGGGCTAAAAAGTTTTTAGTTGCCAAATTGTTGAATTTTACTATGGTTGATTCCAAACCAATAGTACGTCAAGTGGAGGAACTCCAACTGATTATTCATGGAATCATTTCTGAGAGAATGGTCCTAAGCGAATCCTTCCAGGTAGCAGCTATCACTAAAAAGCTACCTCCATGATGGAATGACTTCAAAATTACTTGAAGTACAAAAGAAAGGAAATATTAGTAGAGGAATTGATTGTCAGACTTTGAATAGAAGAGGAAAACAGAGGCAATGCCAAAAAGCTCAACAAAGAAACCTTCAAGGAGGCTGACGCGAACGTTGTTAAAGTCTAGGATTTCAAGAATGAAAAAAAAACCCTAAAATAGGTCAAAGATGGGACCTAATGGTGGAATTTCCAAAAAGGAAAAAATAGAGAAACGTGCTACAATTGTGGCAAGGTAGAGCACATGTCCTCTGAATGTAGACATCCAAAGAAAGCCATAGCCAAGGAGGCCAATGTTGTGGAGGAAGAGGATCTATGTGCTATGATCTCTAAAGTCAACCTGTTTGACTCTAACCCAAGAGAATGGTGGCTTGACACTGGATCCATGCGTCATATTTGTTGTGACGAGAACTCTTTTTCTAAGCTGATACCTACTGACAATGGGACTAAGCTCTACATGGGAAATGCTGCGACTTCCAAGACTAATGGGAAGGGAACTATGGTCTTGAAGATGACTTCTAGAAAAGAACTCAAGCTGTAGAATGTGTTGTATGTTCCTAGCATACACGAAAACCTTGTTTCTAGAAACTTTTAAGTGTCTACGGCCTTAAAATGGTTTTTGAATCCCAAAAGCAGATTTTGTCTAAAGGGGGGATGTTTGTGGGTAGGGGATATGTATTGAATGGAATGTTGAAACTCAATGTTATCTCTGTAAAATCCAAAATCATGAATAAGAATGTTGTTTCTTATAATAAAAAATGTTGTTTTCTCTTTCGTTTATATGCTTGAGTCACTTAATTTATGGCATGGTAGACTCGGACATGTTAATTATGACACTTTGTGTAGATTAATTAACTTGGAACCATCCATTCGTTTCATATTAATCATAATCATAAATGTGAAACATGTGTTGAAGCAAAATTAACAAGGTCTTCACTTCAAACTATTGAAAGAAGTACTGAACCGCTTGATCTAATACATAGCGAAGTTTGTGATTTGAAATTTGTTCAAACTAGAGGAGGAAATAAATATTTTATTACCTTCATCAATGATAGTACTAAGTACTGTTATGTGTATTTGCTTAAGGGCAAAGACGAAGCTATAGGGAAATTTATACTCTATAAGCAGGAAGTCAAAAACCAACTTAATAAATGATTAAGATGGTAAGAAGTGATCGTGGTGGTGAATACGTTAAATCATTTGGTGAATATTATTCACAACATGGTATTATTCATGAAGTAACACCATCGTATTCTTCTCAATCAAATGGAGTAGCCGAACAAAAAAATTAGACTCTAAATGAAATGATGGATGCTTTGACAGGAAGCTTTGGGTTATCACAGAACATGTGGGGGAAGCTATTCTTTCATCTAATTACCTTTAAATAAGGTTCCCCAATAGAAAAAGAACAAGATACCATATGAGTTATGAAAAGGTCAAAAACCTTCTTGCAAACACTTGAACATATAGGGCTGTCTTGCCAAGGTAATAGCCCCATTACCACAAAAAATGAAAATAGATCATAAAATCGTGGACTGCATTTTCATAGGCTATGCAGAACAAAGCAATGTTTATTAGTTTCTTGTACCTGAATCAAAGAATCTTGAGATTCACAAGAACACGATAATGGAATCAAAGAATGTATCATTCTTTGAAAATATATTCCCTTATAAATCGAAGGAAGTTGATCAAAGTTCATTAAAACAAACTTTAGATGAAACTAGTCCAAATGATCAACAAGAGGCTAAAACTGAAATAGAGCTAAGAAGGAGCAAACGAGCAAGAGTAGAAAAATCCTTTGGATCAAATTTTCTAAATTTTATGTTAGAGGCTAAACCTCAAAAGTATAGTGATGTTATACGCTCCTCCGAAGAAACCTTGTGGAATGAAGCCATTATAAGTGAAATTGATTCCATCATGCAAAACCATACGTGAAAATTACTAGATCTTCCTCCGAAATTAAGCCACTAAATTCTAAATGGATTTTCAAACGGAAACTGAAAGCAGATGGAACAATTGATAAATACCAGCCAAGATTGGTAATAAAAGGTTACAAACAAAAGGAAGGCATTGATTATTTTGATACATTCTCTCCTATATCAAGAATAACATCCATAAGAATGATACTTACAATTGTTGCTTAACAAAATCTAGAAGTACATCAAATGGATGTTAAAGTAGCTTTCCTAAATGGAGATATTGATGAAGAAATATACATGGAACAACCTGAGGGTCATGTAGTTTCAGGTCAAGAAAGGAAAGTATATAGAATAGTGAAGTCTTTGTATGTACTTAAACAAGCACCAAAGCAATGGCATGAGAAGTTCGATAATGTCATGATGCAAACAGCTTCAAGATAAATGAGTGTGACAAATGTGTATATGTTAAAACTACAAACATTGGATATATTATTCTATGTTTGTATGTTGATAACATACTCATTGTTGGAAGCAACAATGAAATGGTAAAACGTATCAAAGACATGTTAAATTCAAGATTTAACATGAAATATATGAGACTGGCCGATGTAATTTTGGGCATCCAAATCAAAAGGTCGTCTAAAGGTCTCGTATTGACTTAGTCACACTATGTGGACAAGATTCTCGAGAAATTTAACAAGGATGATTTTGGCATAGCCATAACTCCATTAGATTCTTATTCACATATGTCTAGAAACTAAGTTGAAAGTATTCACCAAGTGGAATATGCAAGATTCATAGGTAGTTTAATGTATCTCACCAGCTGTATCAGACCAAACATTTCTTTTACTGTGAGCAGTCTAAGCAGATTCACAAGCAATCTAAGGAAAAACCACTAGAAAGCAATTATGAGGGTGCTGGGATATCTCAAATATACTCGAGACTACATATTGCATTATTTTAGAGACCATGTTGTCTTACAATGATACTTCGATGCCAGTTGGATATCTAATATTCAAGATACCAAAGGGACAAGTGGATATGTTCACATTAGGAGGAGGAGTTGTGTTATGGAAATCCTCAAGACAAATTATTATAACAAGATCCACAATGGAATCTAAATTTGTTGCTCTAGACAGATCTAGAGAAGAAGCCGAATGGCTTCGATACATTCTTAAGTATATTCCTGAATGGCCGAAACATGTGCCCATAGTATGCATATACTATGACAACCAAGCAAAGATTGCTAGAGCATAGAATTTCATGTATAACGGTAAATCAAGACATATGCGTCGTTGACATAATACTGTTAGACAATTGATCTCAAATAGAGTTATCTCTATTGACTATGTAAGATCAAAGCATAACATTGTGGATCCGCTAACCAAAGGTTTAAATCGAGATCAAGTTAAGAAAACATCTAAAGGAATGAGACTAAAGCCCATGAAAAGTAAAGGTGTTATGTGAAAGAAAACCCTACCTAGCTGATTGGAGATCCTAAGATCTAGGTTCAAAGGGATAATCTAATTGCATAGAAATGTTTAGTCACTGTGGGGGTACTTATCCCCAAGTCATTTCCTATGATGTAAATAGTGATCAAAATGGAATACATTAAGCAAAAGCTTTTAATGACCATTGTGTGCTTCATTGAGCCGAGCAACATCAGTCACCTATGTGAGAGTGAAGTGGGGCCAATTCAAGGAGAGTATTGGGCATAGTTCTTTGAAACTCTTGTAGAACCAGGCAATGCTACTGCCATTTGGACATAACCATGAAAACTAATACTCTTTTTAGAGAGGTAGTTGTGTGAAGTATATCATCGTTTACACAAACGGTAGAACAGTTCAAGGACATCACGTCTACTGGTTAGCCAGTAAAGTAAATATACCTTCACAAGGGAATGTTCAAAGGAGGAAACCAACCTATCCTATGCGGCTATCGATCATAGAGCCTATCACCACATCGAGTCAAAATGTTTTTTAATAAAATCATCAATTTCATTCACGTGGGAGATTGTTGTAAAAAAATATAATAAATTGGTAACTTTGAGCCATATTTTCTATGGCTAAAGGTGGGGATTTGAATGAATAATTTATTGCTTCATATTCTACTCTATAAAACCTTTACAATGGTATCTCATATGCACAAAATGGTTGAGTGATGAATGAGAATTGATGCTCAAAGTAAGGTACTTTTAAATGTGTAAAGAAAATAGAAAACTCTTATCCCACATTAGTAGGATAACAAGTATGGGAAGTGTTTATAGATACTAACCCATTTGCTAGTCATTGAATGACTTGGGTTGAAGCTTTGCCTCGCGCGCAAAAGCAGGGGGTGCAAATCGAAGCTTTTCTAACCCATTCGGGTTGGGGGCGCACCCGCACGACATGGCGACGTGAATGTCCAGACCGATCGGGTCCTTCATGGGCTTGCAGATATTTTACCCACTTTGAATTAAATTTTTCTTAAAAATGGCATATCTTTTTTGAATATTCTGAATAAAAGGATAATTTATTGTTTCCTTAAATTCGAATATTAAAGAGGTAATAGCTTGCAACTCACAAAAATATATACGTTTAAACGTGGTATTAATTGATTATTTTCGAATTGAATAAGACACAGAATTAATGGCCATTAATTTGGAATATTTTATTTCCATTATTTTCCTACTTGATTCCTCTATAAATACTATGCCAATATTCAAGGTAGAGACACAACTCGAAAACTTTTTCTTCTCCTCTAGTATTTTTGGTGATTGGCAAAGTCAAGAGAATAGTTCGTGATCTCTGCAGCCGTGCTACTATAGCTGATCATCCTGTTGTTGTATCTTGAAAAACAAATGACCGACGAACTTAAGCACTCTAAAGTGGTTGAACTATGTCTTAAGGAAACTACGTAGTTGTAGGCCTCAACATGTTTCCTACTACTTTTCTTATCGAATCAAGAGTTTTTTTTCCTTACTATTGTATTTTGAACATTTAATTATATCTTATTTTTCCTTTTAACTGTCTCATATTGTTATATTTGTAACACTAAACAAGTTGGTAATGTTCTTTTCGATAGAATAGTATTTTTATATATAGTTTGATGCGATGTATATACTATTCTGGTCTCTTTTCACTCATAAATCGAAGGATATTGAGTGCTTGAGCATAATCAATTTCACCTCCTCTTATATATTGTATCGACTATCAACGACATGTCAAAGAGCTAAACTCAATCAACATTTAAATAAGTATTATAAATTAAAGATATGAGTCAATTTAGTAGGTTAAATACTTATTTTTACATTAGTAAAAGCTTCGTCCAAATCTTATTAAAGTTCTTTTTAAAACATATATTATATACAATATAACCTTTATAAATTAATACCTGATAAATTAATAATAATCTCTCTAAAATAATAATTTTTCGGTCCCGATTTGGGCCTAAAGTCTAAATTAATAATTTTAATAAATTAATAAGATAATAATTTTTTGAAAAACTCTTATATAAATTTATGGTCCTTTCAATATTATAAATTAATAGTTTTATAAAATTACAAATATAACTAGAACAACTTAGTAAAATATGGTTCTATTATTGTTTTCTTGATAGTTCTATAAAATTACAAATATAACTGGGACAATTTAGTAAAATATGGTTCTATTGTTGTTTGATTTGGATTGACTTGCATTAAGTTTTACCTAGTACTACATACTACAATGAACTTTGTTTTTTAGGGCCATGTATTATATTTAATTAGTCACATTGTACATGAACATCATTCAATTAGTCAATACAATGCATATGTTTTACTCATGAAGAATAATGTAGGTTCGTTGAATCAGAAAAAATCTCTTTAAATTAATAAATTATTAATTTATCTATTAATTAATATCTTTTTAAATTAATAAAATTACGTGGTCCCGACATTATTAATTTATAGAGGTTTTACTATAGTAAATTTGAATGATAAAATTAACCGTACATATTATCTAATAATCGATAAAGATTTGACATTTTCAGTTAATAACTTGATTAATAGTATAGATATATTATACTAGATAACACCTTTTTCCGAATATCAATCACGTAAATCCATGCATATGGTTGTTTGAGCTTTATTAGTCTCCACAAACACCCTTGCATTAATAAATTTGAAAAAGAAAACGTTATAATTCTAACATAAACATAAGATGATATAATTTATTGAACTCAACGAGTGGTCCCAATAGAAAATCGAATGATGTTCATCCTAAGAGACTTAGGTTCAATCGTTTTGTCTACAAAGTGTATGTGCATCATCAAATGGTTAATAATATGAATCAACTCTCCCGTGGAATTCGACAAGGAGATCCCTTGTCACCACACCTGTTTGTTCTTTGTAAGGAAAGACTCTCTCAGGCTATTTCTAGCAGTGTTGCTAATGGGCATTGGAAGCAAATAAGGCTATCGCGGCATGGACCTGGAATTTCTTATTTGTTCTTTGCAGACAACTTAATCTTAATTTTAAAAGTTGATATTTGTCAAATGGGGATTCTCGCCATGGAATTGGATAATTTCTGTCGTGAATCTGGGCATCGAGTGAGCTTGGCAAAAACACAATTGTTCTTCTCCAACAATGCAAAACATCATGTTCGCAATGCTATCGCTAGTGGCTTGGGTTTTGAGGAAGTCTCGGACTTAGGTAAATATCTGGGGGTTCCCCTCTTGCATTCAAGGGTTACCAGGGCCACGTTTGTGTACTTGCTTGAAAATATGGAACGCAGGTTATTAGGATGGGCAACCTCAACTTTGTCTTTAGCAGGTAGAATTACGCTCGCTAAATCAGTGCTTCAGGTCATTTCGATCTATATTATACAATCAACGTGACTTTCGAAGGGGCTATGTGATGCAATGGAGAAATTAATCAGACAGTTTGTGTAGGATAACAACAGTGGACAGACAGGTATCTCGCTGGTTCAGTGAAGTACAATGCAGAAGCCTATCATGGATGGTGGTCTCAGGCTAAAGGATCTCCACAGACAAAACAAAGTTTTCCTAATGAAAATTGGTTTTCAACTAATCTTGGATGAAGATAAGCTTTGGGTTCGGGTCGTGAAGCATAAGTATAGATGGATAGATTCGATTCTGAATTCTCTTCGCGCCACTATGTGTTCTCGGCTATGGAGGGGTTTGGTGCACATATGGGATGATTTGAGTCAAAGCATCTGTTAGAATATTAGGGATGGTACTACCATTGATTTCTGAAATGATAATTGGCCGAATGTAGAAGGACAGTTGTCGCATTATTGCCTGGTGCCAACAAGACCAATGCCCTAAAATGTTGCATCTTTTATCTCAAATGATGGTAGTTGGGATTGGATAAAACTTGAGCGGATCTTACCGAATTATATCTTGCGTAAGATTGCAGCGATTGTTCCTCCCCACGTGTCATTTGGTGTTGATATGCCAAGATAGAAATGGGAGGATAATAGATCTTTTAGTACACGGTCAGCTTATGCAGCATTAGAGTCGAGAACAGAGGAGGATCACAGCCTCATTTGGAAAGTGATCTGGTCGAAAAACTAGCCACAACACATTCGAGTTTTCCTATGGCTGGTGATGAGGGAGGGCTTGTTAACCTATGTGGAACGATCGTGTCGGCATATGTCCTCGGTGTGCCGATGCAGGTTGTGTGGGCAAGGAGATGAGGATGTAGACCATATACTTAGGCATTTTTCTCGTGCTAGATCGACATGGGTTCGATTGATCCCCCCGGACAAACTCATTGATTTTATGTCGATGAACATGAAGGAATGGGTCATAGCGAATCTACATCACACGGCTGCATTTGGAGGTGACGATGAAAGATGGCCGAGTCATTTTGCAATTATATGCTGTCAACTCTAGAAAAGGCGATGTAGCTTGCTCTTCAATGAGAGGTACGTTGAAAGGGAAGATTTTGTTGAACATTGTTTTCGGTTAGCACATGAGTATATGACACACTCAGACTAGAATCGACAACCAACACCTAGGGTGAACTTGGAGAGGCTATCCTCCTGCTTGGGGATGGGTCAAAGTGAATATTGATGGGGCTGTTAATAAGGGTGATGGATCGGCAGCCACGGGGAGGGTTATAAAAGATGATCAAGGAAACTGGATCTTTGGGTTTTCTAGGAGTATCAAAAAATTGCTTTATGATTCGTAGCTGAGTTATGGGCGGTGCTTGGTGCATTACGCCACGCTTGGAGGCTTGGTTATCGAAAAGTTAAGATGGAGACGGACAACATGGAGGTTGATCGAGTACTACAACGCACTTTAAAAACCCTCTCTGACAATGCGATTGTGATCTCAATAAGGATGATGTTAGATCTTGAATGGAATATCGTTACCAGTCATATCCCTCGCGCTTTGAATGGAGTTGCTAATGGCCTGGCTAGGATAAGTCAGGGAGTGCCGTTTGAAGAATTGCAGTTTTCAGAACACCCTGCTGAAGTTGTTGCAGCTATGCTCACAGACCTTCATGGTGTACATTAATGTTTCTTTGATTCTGTATCAACAAAAAATATAATATGAATTAATAAATATTATATTGTAATCACCTTTAGACTATTAATTTATAATATCTAAAGCGATGGTTTGACTGACAACGTTGAAATATTATTTATCTATCTTGTAGTATTCTTTTTGGATGTCGATATATCCATCATTAATATTATTAATTTCACCATGCTAATAAAAATGTGATTATTTTTATAATATCCAAATCTCTGGTAGCTTTGTATAAATATTGCTCTTTATTTTTTTATTTTCATAAGTATGACACAACTCAGTTTATTTGCAAAAATATTACAATTGTTATAGTGTTTTTAAAGTCGGTAAGAGTTGGATCCGACTTCAAACAGTGTTTGAATTTTTCTGATTGAAAAATCTTTCTCCGATAACAGTTAAGTCAATAAAAATCTGCCACGTGGTAAAGTCAGAATGTAAGCCTACTATCTTTAATATTTTTTAATAAAAATTAAATTACTGTTCAAATTCATATTCCAAGCATTTCGACTTTAAAAATACTATTACAAATGTTATATTTCTGAAAATAATCTAAAGGTTTGTCATAGTTGTGAAAATAAAAAAAAGGTATGTATAATATTCATGCAATTTCTCCCAAATCTCTGCTCATCACTATATTTATGAAGAAGAAAAGAACCCCATTTCCAAACCTAATTCAAGAGATGGTTTAAATTTTGACGGAGCTGATTAATTGAAAGAGACTGAGAAGTTGCTTTCATTTTTGGACCCATTTATTTTGAAATGAGGCCCTACCATTCTAATATTTCTATGTGCTACAGATTTATTTAAGCATTGCTTTGTGTGTTTTATAATAAATAAATAAATCACGCGCCCATAAAAATGCAAGCAGAGCAGACGCATGTACGTATGCATTCGTAATATTGATGTAATCTTTTCACAAGTAATTAATAGGAGCAAAAAGAAAAATCTTATATATTTGATAAAAAATCTTATCATAATTAACCTCATTTTTTAATATATATATATATATATATATATATATATATATATATATATATAATTCCATGTTATTTTTCTTATAGCCCTTTAGTACTACTAATCAACCAACTATAAGGAAGGACACCAACGACCCTTTGTCCAACCTTGTATTAAAATAATTGTTGGTTCATGTCAATTTAAACAAAAAAATGCAATTTAAGATCCCCAACCTTTTTCTTATTTTTATGTTGTGATCTTATATGTGTGAATATAGATAGAATTAGTTATATAATATAAACTTACATTGATTTTGGATGAGTGTAAATTAATAGTTGAGATTAAAAATTAAACCTGAAAAGATTTTTAAGGAAAAAAAGAAGTGTATAACCTCAACCATTAATTTACGTTAATCAAATGATCCAAATCAATATAAAACTTTTTAGTTTTTACATTGGATAGGTGGATCATACCCTTACATATATGAGTATATTTTTTGATACACAACTCTTTCTGTACAATTCCTAAAATCTAATTCCACAAATCATAAAAACCTACCTAAATTCTAAACCATGAACCTAAAATAAACATACATATATAAATTTTAGTTTAAACATCAAATAATTTTACTACATTTATAAATTCTTAGGTAGATATGTTTGAAAAGTGAGTGTAAAGCTAAATTACATAAAACTGAGGACAAAAATCTCTTGCCTTTTTTTACCCAACACTAAAAAATTAAATTTTAAATCTCAACTCTAAATTCTACACCTTAAAAATATACTTTATATCCAATATTCTAAATTTTAACCTTAAACACTAACCTTAAATTTATTTTTTTAATAATAAAACATAAATAAAAACACCAAAAAAGAAACATATGATTTTTACTCTAAAACTGAAGGGTATATCAATGGATAATTGGTAAGTTCTTGAGAGAGCGCAAATAATGACTAATATCTTTCAACTAAAAACCAGCATCCCTTTCTGCTTAATTCCTGTATGATGGATATATATTTTCAGATCCCAGAATGCATTATCGGATCTTCTGAAATGCAGGTACGGATGCGAGACTTTATATTAAAAGGGGTGAATTATAAAATTTTAAGGGATAAATTTATAAAATTTTAAGAAAATAAATAAGTTTTCAATAAAAATATATAAATAAATTCTAAAATTTTTATTTTTAAATTTTTAAAATTATATATAAATTTTAAATTTTAAAGAAAAGTCCACCCCTCCTGTCCCTGTTCCATCCCTGCCGGAACGTACTTATGCAAAGCCAAAACATGACATGACAAATCTCAACGTAATCATTATTTTCATCAAACTCAATGTGCCTATTCCTTTACGGTGTAAAACACGTCTATTTGAAGGGAAAATACCTTTTTACAGTTAAAACTGCTACATCAACTCACTTGTAACACAGCATAACAACTCCCACTTAAGTCATACTCTTAACTTATTTTAACGGCTATCCTTCCATTTAATTGAGTTTGACCCAACCGAATCCAAGTTGTGAAGAAAAACATTTTAACCATAAAAAAATTATCTTCGCACAATAAAAATTAAAAGAAAATGATTTGATGTACTACGGTAAAAAAAGAATTTTTTTATAAATGATGTATTTTAAAGTTTAGGATTTAAAGTTAGATTTTTAATATTTGAGGTTAACTTTTTAAGTTTAGAGTTAGAGTTTAGATTTTAATATGTAAGGTTTAGTCCCCTAAAATAACGCACGGCATTATTTGGAGTCCACTTGTAAAAAGAAAAAACTCGAGTGAAAGTACATCAAATATTAACCCAAAATTAAAAGCCAACCAAAAAAACCTTATACATTATTTTTAAATGTGTTTTTTAATAGTTTTCAAAAGTATTTTTATACTATACGATAGCTTTTGATAAAATTAATTATTTGTCTTCATTCATACTATTAATTCTTTTATATTTCAAAAATAATGACTAAAATATATAATTTATCTAATTAAAAATATTTTAACAACAAAATTAAATATTTATATTTCAAAATAAATATCCCCTTTGTCCCACTTAATATGTCTTTTTTGTGTTTTGAAATTGTCTCATTTAAAATGTTTTATTGAAAAAATCAAAAACTTTTATAAGATACATTCTTTTTATACTTTTTTAATTTTCTAATAAAATAAAATTCAACTTTTTAAGGATAAAATTATCGTTTTAATTATTTTATATTATTTTTTTATACAAACTTTCTCTTCTTAAAATTATGCAAAAAGTCAACAATAAATAGGAGGGGATGCCACGTCGAGGTAAGCGCGTTAATAATTGCTAGAGTTAGGCAAGCAAAGCGGGTCCCACCCCGTCTAACCCACGCGCATTCCGTGTATTCGCAACAATCCCTCTACGTTCTTTTAATTCATTTTTCCTCAAGAAAAAAAACCTAACTTTTACCACTATTGTTAATTAATTGTCACTCAATTTATTTAATGTTTGGATTCAATTTGGAGCTTTGCGATCACCCAAAAGTGGACCCCACTCTTACTTTTTAATCTCACTATACCATAGCACACGAGTCGACCCCACGGACCTCCACATATACCAAATTCTTAGCTTTAACGAAGAAGAAGAATCGCTCCCACACCTTTTTCTACCGAGTGGGCCCCACCACCCATAAAAAACCACTTTTTTTATTTGAATTTAATAAATAAAAGGCTTAATATCAAAATAAGTGTTTAAACTATCTCGTTTTTCTCTTTTAGGTACTTAAACTATTTTTTTGTCAAACTAGGTGCCTTAAATTTTATTTTTTTGTCAAATTAGATCCTCAATTGAACTTAAAAGGGGGCTAAGGTGGGAGTTGAGGCATCTATTTTGATCAAAAAATAATTTAGGCACACAAAAAGGGAAAACGAGATAGTTTGTGCACTTATTTTAATATTAAACCTAAATAAAATGGTAAAAATATCTTTTTGGAGCCTTACCTATTCATTTGTTATGTCGTGGTCATTCAACTATTATTTTTAAAAATCGTACCTATCATTATATTTTTCTTATTTTAATCGTCGACCATTAAAAATTTAACGATTTTCATTATTTTTTAAAATTTCATTTCATTTTCACTCTCATCGTTAATAACTCATGTGACTTTTTAATGATTTCAATCCATCAATGAAGTGGAGATACCGTTACAGTGCTGTCGTGGTAGTTAACGGTGTTGTCGTGGTAGTCCACTGTGTTGACGTGGTGCTTAGGGGTGTAAATGAACAGAGCGTTCGACGGACCGTTCGATTATTAAGCTAAATAAACGAGTATGAATATTTTTTTATGTTCGTTTAATAAACAAACAAACACGAACAGAGGCGTGCTCGGTTTGTTTATGTTCATGAACAAGGTTGTTTATAGGCTCGTTTATGAGCTCGTTTATAAGTTCGTTTATAAGCTCATTTATAGGCTCGTTTATAGGATGAAAATTTCTATGGATGTAACACCCTTAACGTATTCTCGTAAACCGAATATACATTAAAGATGTTACGAAATCATTGGAAGAAATCTTCACTTGAAATTTTTTTATACCAAAATTTAATTTGTAGTTTAACCCTTTCTCGATTTTCAATTTACAAAACTATATCAATTCTAAGATAGACATCAATCCCAAGCTGTACCTCTCTATCCGGAGGTAATCCTAATAACTCATCCAATAACACATTTGAAATTTTCCCACAATCGGGATATCTTTAATCTTCTTGGGTGACATTTTGTATAATCACCACATAAATTAAACACGCCTTACATCCATTTACTTAACAACCTTTGAGCTATTGTCATAGAAATCACTGACTCTAAACAGCCAGTTCTTTTTTTTCACATTTACTTCAGACCCATCAGGTTTTTGAAGCACTAACCTTTTTTTTACACATCACTTCTGAATCATATGCAGATAGCCAATTCATTCCAAGGTTAACATCAAATTCATGAAATGGAAGTTCCATTAAATTCGCTGGAAACTTAATCCATTGAATTACTAATGGACATTTCTTATATATTCTAGTCACCCATACACTATGTCCAAATGGATTACTAAAAATCACATCACTAGAAATAGTGTCCTTAAAAATCTTTCTTTGAGCTTTATTGCTTTATAGTCACTTTATCAGAATCTATCTGAATCTAGTTAGAATCCAACCAACAATAATAAAATATTCATAAAATAATATTCTATAAATTTTCCATAACCTTTGGGAATGTATTTAAAATTTCAACTCGATCCGATGTACCGATAATTACTGGGAAATTTATTAGGTACAATCCCTACTTGAAAATCTTATAACAAAAATCTATTGTGAATATTGTTGACTCAGGCTGAATCCTTTTTATCAATCAAAAACACTAACATGGAACCTTCCCAGTAGATCACCCATCCTTGTGCTACTCTGGGCTGAGCATGCTTAACAATTTTTATTCGATCCAAAATACGATTTCCAAATCACTTCCTTAACAGGTACTAACTCCGTGGCATTAGACCACTAAATACGAACGTGTTCCCTTAACAGGATACAACTTCTAACTTCTTAGTATATATGCAGTTTAATTCCTCTATAGCATGACTTTAACATCTTTATGCCACAAATTGGCAATTATCGAACTACTTTCTCCATTAAATACAGGAGCTCCTAACTTTTAAGCTCCTTAACAGTCAACATCCTTACTGGTGCAGGCACAAGGGTCTTAATTCTATTAACCACAACCTTTAAAGCTTATACTAAGGTTTCATATTTTTGTTATAGAGTTCTCTACTATACAAGTGGCTCTACTGAGGTAAGAGCTAGAGATGGAACATTCTGTATTTCATTACTTCTACTTTGGACCTCCTTTTGGTCTCAATTATCAGATGTTTAACACAGTCCAACAATACTTGACACTACTTATTTCTACTATAACTTATTCATGTTATTGAGGAGCATAATCCAGTTACACAATAGTACGTCAGTAACATGACATCCTAGGGGCATGTATTTAACATCAAATCATATTAAACTTGGTTTAGCCTCCAGAATCGGCTAAACTTGTAGCTCTGATACCAATAAATGTAACACCCTTAACGTATACTCGTAGACCGAATATACATTAAAGATGTTATGAAATCATTGGAAGAAATCTTGACTTGAAATTTTTTATACCAAAATTTAATTTGTAGTTTAACCATTTTCTCGTTTTAAATTTAAAATATGTCGTCTAGGTGCAACTAGTTTTGACCCTGAATTGATTTACAAAATTTATAATTGAACTATTAAAACAATATAATTCAAGGTGAAAAATATGCAAGCTACCTAGACCCTTTCTTGATTTTAAAATTTTTACGCGATCAGGGCTAAACAACATTTTAACCATACCAAAGATTTTGCTATTGTTAACAAATCATATTTTTAAACTTATCCATCCATAAAAGCATATAATTACGTTGTAAACTTATGTTGTAAACAGTTTAAATTTAAAATACTTACATGCCCGCTAGTTTATCAAATTATGGTAAAGACGTACTTACTAAACTTATTGTAGTAACTTGATTTTTCCCAAGTTTTTGCTCCTCCTCGATAGATGATTTCCAGGAAACCTACGTGTGACATAAGACACACGCTAAGTACGAACTTAGTGAGGCAGCTAAACTTATTTATTTTAAAAACATGAAATAATGTAATACAGTATGCCATATATAAAAGTGCATTTCGTTTTCTCTATAACATGGCAAGTATATCACAATGTACATATGTCATGTATCATAACTATCATATAAATCATATTATTATTGCATAATATATTCTCTATCACAGACATGCTTTCATCGTGTAATTATTTACATATCACGTGCTCTATCATGGTCATGTTTTCTTAATGCCATCATTTGCATAACATGTATTCTATCATGTATCATGTAACATTTCTATCATATATCAATAACATTTCTATCATGTATCATCAATATCATGTATCATCACTATCATGTGATTCATGTATCATCATTATCATGTATCACCACTATCATGGGTTTCATGTATCACCATGCAGTCATTTACACGCTCATGATCTATTATATAACCATCTTGTGTTTATTATTAGCATGTCTGGCTAGAGGCCCATAGAAAACCCGTAGCCTATCTGTACCGTAGTGCCTTGTGGAGTACGTACTCGAGAGGACGCTCTTTGCTCCTTATATTAAACACCTCGTTAGTGCATTTTGCACTATGGGCTTGGATCCCCGGTATGTATCTTGTTTCATTTTAATCTTGTCATTATTCATATTTCATGTATGCATAATGTATCATCATTTATGCAAACAATAATTCGTACCTGGTATTCCATCAAGCTGCCATGTCGAGCAATGTATCATATCATGTATTATAGAGAAATGCAACGCCATTTTCAATGTAATGCAAACATTTAGAAATGCACTCACCGGGGCCATGTAATAGTATGCCTCACTAAATTTTACTTGATCCTTTCCTTTATAGTATCTCGAATCCCCTTCGATTCGTATTCAGCTTCATTAACCACATGAATATAAATAAAAGATCCACTTCTAACAATATTTCAATTAAGCTATTTAATCATTCAACATAAAAATTTTCCATAAATTTCTTTTCTTCCTTATACTGTTCACAAACTCATTTTTGGTTCCTAATGACCATTTTGATCTTCAAATAATTCCTCCAAGCTTGCTAACCAACATTAGACACAAATTGTCTCAATTTCCATTTTCTGGCTGCTTGCACTACCTTTGAAGATTTATTTATATAAAATGATCTAAAACTCAGAATTCGATTTCGTTTGTTCTGAAAGAAACTAGATTCAATAAGCTTTTCAGCCATATAAATTAATAGCCAAAATTTAACTCGTACGATTTATGATAAATTTTCAAAGTCAAATTTCAGTGCTGATTTCGGAATAGAATGCCATACTGTTTTCGGACCTTTCACCACTTAAAAATTCATATCTTTTTACTCAAAAGTCGAAATCAGTTTCCGTTTGTTGTAAACGAAACTATACGAACAAATATTTATATCGGTATAAAATTCACCATCTAACCATTTTTGTAGAATTTATGGTGAATTTTCAAACTTACTGCCAAATCTAGTTTTCCTACACAACTTCCATAAATAACTTCAAACTTTATACTAATTTCTCCTTTGCTATTTTGTCAATTTGGTCCCCTTACTTGATTCAAAACACTAATGTATCACTTTCTTCATCAAATAATTATTCAAAAATAATTCCCTCTAATTTTTTGTTCTTTCCGAAATAGTCACTAAAAATGCAAAGATAAGGATTCAAGCTTCTTAACTTTGCAATTTAGTCCTCAAATCAACATTACTACCTTAATTCTATTATTTCAACTAAAATTCAGATTTAATCCTCATCCAAAACACCCATACCGAAATGGTCACTTAACTTTGATAAATTGTCAAAATGGTCACTAATTCAATTCAACATCGGATTAGCATTCTAACATCAATTTCACATCTCCAACATCACTAATAACATAAATACATTTCAAAATTATAAAATTTCAGATTAGTCCTCTAACTTTCAAAATTTCCGAAATGGTCCATATCTAATAACTTTAGGGTTTTGCTTCCAAATAACAATTCAAGCTTACTAGATCATTAATTCAACATCACAAACCCTAAATTAAACTTGAATCCATAAACCCTAATAATCTTCATACAAACTAAAATATGTAGGTTTAAATCATAACTCAATAACATGATTTTAACATCATATAAGCTTGATTCCAACTTAAATTCAACCATGGAATCATAAAATTTCAAAAGCCCCAATTTTGTTCATAAAACCTAATTACCTTCTCATGTAAAATTTTCATCAATCAATCATGTATTCCATAAATTAATTACATCAAAAGATAGAGCTTGAAGAGTAGAACAACTTTGCAGTTCAAAAGATTACCTAAAAATCGAGTTTCAGGGCTTGAATCGAACTTGAAAAATTTTCTCCCTTTTTTCTCCCCTTAGTTCGAAATATTTCAAGAAAGATGAACAACTTGGTTCATCGTTTACTTATTTAAATCCACATGTTAAAATTAAATGAATTAAAAATTTATTTAATTAGTGAAATTACTAATTTGCCCTTTTAATCCAATGGCCAAGACTTAATCTTATCAAAAATCAATGTCCATGATTTGATCCGAGTGTAATTCACCTTCCAAAATTGCCCTTAATATTTCAAAATTGCCATCCTTGTCAAATGACCAATTTGCCCTTTAACTAGTCTTTATTTACTAGTTTACCATTTTTGTAAAAATTCAACCAAGTCTAGTTGGAATCCAACCAACTACAATAAAATATTCATAAAATAATATTTTATGAGTTTTCCATAACTTTTGGATCAGTCTCTAAAACTTTTTGTTCGATCTAATGTACCGATAATTTAACCCTTTACTCATAATTAAATAATAGGATTCATCTTGAATCAAGCTAAAAATATTCCCAACACCTGTAACAGACTTTTATAACCTTCCTTTATCATCTGGTAAAATCTCAAAAAAATTTCAGATGAATTTGAGTATCCGAATTCCATTTAAACTTTGACTATAATTTCCAGTAATAGAAACATCGGATCAATCCAGAATCTTCACATTCGATCCATACCCTTAAATGATCTATTTATTTATAAAATAAAAACCCCTAAATTTTAGGAAATTACAACTTTAGTCCTTTAACTTTTCATATTTAGTCTTATACCATACAAGTTTTGTCTGTTTATCATTTTGGTCACTAAACTTGAATCTTCAATTCCCATTCCAATTTTCCTCGGATTCTAATCAAACTTTGGAAGTACCCAAATCAGCTCACTATCCATCCCATGATACTTTTAAACCTTAGAAATTTCCTTTCCAAAACCCATAATTAAAGAAATCCCAACTTTTTCAAAATTTATACTTTAGCCCCCAAACTTTCAAAATTTACATTTTGGTCACTGGTTATTACAATTCCCCCTTAAGAAAAATTGTCCTCAAATTTTCAATGTGTACCTGTTTCAAACATTTACGGATAGTACTTCTCTATTTTCTTCTCAGCCCTCCAATTGGCTTCTTCGACCTTGTGATTTTTCCTCGAAACTTCAATCAATGAAATTTCTTATTCCCTAATTCTTTAATTCCATAAATCAATATTTCTACTAACCCCTCTTCATGTATCAAATCTAATTGCATCTCAATTTATTCAGGAGTGATGACATGTAAATAATTCAGTCAATGCCCCAAAACATAAGTACATATAATATAGACTTTTACTCACTTCTAGAGATAAGATCCATTAATATACTCATGGTCCAACTCTTTCACGATTCTTTGAGGTATAACAGTTCTAGAACCAAGTGTTTCCTTTTTTGACCTATATAAATCATTATTCCTTGAATTTCAATCTTTACCCGTTTTAAACAATTTCGGGTATTATTCCTGCATTCTTCTTTCAGTTTCCCATGTGACTTCTTCCACTTTATGATTTCTCTAAAGGAATTTAACTAGTGGAATTTTCTTGTTCCTTAACTCTTTGACTTCATATGCCAAGATTTTCACTGATCGCTACTCATATCTGGAAGTAACATCAGTTGATAAACCACTAGTTCAACTCCTTTTAGAATCTCGTATGGCCCAATAATTATAGGACTAAGCTTTCCTTTTTGACTAAAACGTAACACCTTCTTCCAAGGTGAAACCTTTAAAAACATTTTGTCCCCAACTTCGTACTTAACATCATTCTCTACTTGTCTACATAAGCCTTTTTTTCAATCCACAGCAGCCTTGAGATTATATTAAATAATTATTACTTTATCCTTTATTTCTTGTGTCAAATCAACCCCTCCAACATTTGGGTTATACCAAACATTTCGATCCTATAGCTCAAACCAATAATGAAGAGTTCAGTATATTCTTCCATACAGTATTTCAAATGGTGTCATCTTAATAATTGTCTAATAACTATTGTTACTGGTAATCCTATTACAAATCCCATTGTCACTTGTTCTCACTTCCATTGGGGAATAGAAATAGGCTGAATCAATCTAGAAGGTACTTGATATTTGGCTTTTACTTGTTAGCATGTCAAACACTTTGTCATAAATTCTGAAATTGTCCTTTTTCATTCCTGGCCACCAATACCGAGTCTTTAGATCTTAATACATTTTGCTACTTCCAGAGTACATAGTCAATGGACTATGACAAACTTCAGTCAAAACTTCTTTCTTCAAGTCACCATCATCAGGAAAGTAAACTTTTTCTTGATAGTATAAGCAACCATTTAACTTAAGTTCATAGTCCTGTGTTTCTCTTGTTTCAACTTACTTCTTTTCTTTTCTCTTCTTTTTATGAGTTTTTTGAGCTACCTTGATGCATAGGCTACTACATTAATCTTCTCGAAATGATATTCTATAACTACATTTTAATCTTTTAGAAACTCAATCTATCTTTGTTACTGTAGGTTCAATTCTTTTTGCATCATTAATTGCTTTAAACCTTTGTGATCAGTGTAACTAGGACACTTAATAGAATACCTTTTTACGATAGTTGAGTAAGTAGCAGAGTAATAATAGATAATTTTTACACAAAACATTTATAATATCCAGCTAATTTCCAAGAAACTCCAAACTTTAGAGACATTTTTCGGTGCCTCCTATTGAAGAATAGATTGTACTTCCTTGGAATTCAACTCTTATTCCTTCAGCCATTACTACATGTCTAAGGAAAGTTACTTCTGATAACCAAAATTCATATTCAGAAAACCTTATATAAAGCTGCTTATCTCTTAATGTTTGTAATACCACTCAAAAATAGTAGTCATGTTTAGCTTCTATCTTTAAGTATACCAGAATATTGTCCATGAAGACTACTACAAACTGGTCTAAGTAGTATTGGAATACCCTATTCATTAAATTCATGAATAGAGTAGGGGCATTTGTAAGTTCAAATGGCATTACTAGGAATTCGTAATGTCCATAATGAGCTCTGAATGCTGTCTTTGATACATCTTATTCTTTGACCTTGAGTTGATAATAGCCTGATCGAAGATCTATCTTGGAGAACACTGTTGCACCTCTAAGCTGATCAAATAGATCTTCAATCCTTGGTAGCGGATACTTGTTCTTAATAGTTACTTTATTCAACTACCGGTAATCTATAAATAAATGTAGAGAACCCCCTTTTTTTCTACAAATAATACCAGAGTACCCCATGGTGATACACTCGGTTAAGTGTAATCCAGTCTAGTAGTTCTTGCAATTGAGCTTTCAGCTTTCTTAGCTCAATTAACACCATCCTATATGGTGCTATCGATATTGGTTCAATTCTAAGATAAACATCAGTCCCAAACTATACCTCTCTATCCGGAGGTGATCCTAATAACTCATCCAAAAACACATTTGAAAATTTCCCACAATCGGGATATCTTTAATCTTCTTGGGTGACATTTTGTATAATCACCACATAAATTAAACACGCCTTACATCCATTTACTTAACAACCTCTGAGCTGTTGTCGTAGAAATTACTGACTCTAAACAGTCAGTTCTTTTATTCACATTTACTTCAGAGCCATCAGGTTTTTAAAGCACTAACCTTCTTTTTTTACACATCACTTCTGCATCATATGCAGATAGCCAATTCATTCCAAGGTTAACTTCAAATTCATGAAATGGAAGTTCCATTAAATTCACTGGAAACTTAATCCATTGAATTACTAATGGACATTTCTTATATATTCTAGTCACCCATACACTATGTCCAAATGAATTACTAAAAATCACATCACTAGAAATAGTTTCCTTAAAAATCTTTCTTTGAGCTTTATTGCTTTATAGCCACTCTATCAGAATCTAATTAAATCTAGTTAGAATTCAACCAACAATAATAAAATATTCATAAAATAATATTTTATAAATTTTCCACAACCTTTGAACTGTCTTTAAAATTTCAACTCGATCCGATGTACCGATAATTATTGAGAATTTTATCAGGTACAATCCTTACTTGAAAATCTTATAACAATAATCTATTGTGAATATTGTTGACTCATGCTGAATCCTTTTTATCAATCAAAAACACTAACATGGAACCTTCCCAGTAGGTCACCCATCCTTGTGCTACTCAGGGCTGAGCACGCTTAACAATTTTTATTCGATCCAAAATACGATTTTCAAATCACTTCCTTAACAGGTACTAACTCCGTGGAATTAGACCACTAAATATGAATGTGTTCCCTTAGCAGGATACAACTTCTTCTAACTTCTTAGTATATATGCAGTTTAATTCCTCTATAACATGACTTTAACATCTTTATGCCACAAATTGGCAATTATCGAACTACTTTCTCCATTAAATTCAGGAGATCCTAACTTTTAAGCTCCTTAATAGTCAACATCCTTATTGGTGCAGGCACAAGGGTCTTAATTCTGTTAACCACAACCTTTAAAGCTCATACTAAGGTTTTATATTTTTGTGCTAGAGTTCTCTGTTATACAAGTGGCTCTACTGAGGTAAGAGCTAGAGATGGAATATTCTGTATTTCATTACTTCTACTTTGGACCTCCTTTTGGTTTCAATTATCATATGTTTAACACAATCCAACACTACTTGACATTACTTATTTCTACTATAACTTATTCATGTTATTGAGGAGCATAATCAAGTTACACAACAGTACGTCAGTAACATGACATACTAGGGGCATATATTTAACATCAAATCATATTAAACTTGGTTTAGCCTCCAGAATCGGCTAAACCTGTAGCTATGATACCAATAAATGTAACACCCTTAACGTATACTCGTAGACCGAATATACATTAAAGATGTTATGAAATCATTGGAAGAAATCTTGACTTGATTTTTTTATACCAAAATTTAATTTGTAGTTTAACCATTTTCTCGTTTTAAATTTAAAATATGTCGTCTAGGTGCAACTAGTTTTGACCCTGAATTGGTTTACAAAATTTATAATTGAACTATTAAAACAATATAATTCAGGGTGAAAACTATGTAAGCTGCCTAGACCCTTTCTTGATTTTAAAATTTTTACGCGATCAGGGCTAAACAACATTTTAACCATACAAAAGATTTTGCTATTGTTAACAAATCGTATTTTTAAACTTATCCATCTATAAAAGCATATAATTACGTTGTAAACTTATGTTGTAAACAGTTTCACTTTAAAATACTTACATGCCCACTGGTCTATCAAATTATGGTAAAGTCGTACTTACTGAACTTATTGTAGTAACTTGATTTTCCCAAGTTTCTGCTCCTCCTCGATAGACAATTTCCAGGAAAGCTACGTGTGACGTAAGACACACGTTAAGTACGAACTTAGTGAGGCAGTTAAACTTATTTATTTTAAAAACATGAAATAATATAATATAATATGCCAAATATAAAAGTGCATTTCGTTTTCTCTATAACATGTCAAGTATATCACAATGTATATATGTCATGTACCATAACTATCATATAAATCCTATTATTATTGCATAATATATTCTCTATCACAGACATGCTTTTATCGTATAATCATTTACATACCATGTGCTCTATCATGGTCATGTTTTCTTAGTGCCATCATTTGCATAACATGTATTCTATCATGTATCATGTAACATTTCTATCATATATCAATAACATTTCTATAATGTATCATGTATCATCAATATCATGCATCATCACTATCATGTGATTCATGTATCATCAGTATCATGTATCACCACTATCATGCGATTCATGTATCATCATGCAGTCATTTACATGCTCATAATCTATCATATAACCATCGTGTGTTATTATTAACGTGTCTGGCTAGAGGCCCATGGAAACCCCGTAGCCTATCTGTACCATAGTGCCTTGTAGAGTACGTACTCGAGAGGACGGTCTTTGCTTCTCATAGAAGGACGCTCTTTGCTCCTTATATTAAACACCTCGTTAGTGCATTTTGCACTATGGGCTTGGATCCCCAGGGTGTATCTTGTTTCATTTTAATCTTGTCATTATTCATATTTCACGTATACATAATGCATCATCATTTATGCAAACAATAATTCGTACATGGTATTCCATCAAGCTTGCCATGTCGAGCAATGTATCATATCATGTATTATAGAGAAATGCAACGCTATTTTCAATGTAATGCAAACATTTAGAAATGCACTCATCGGGGCCATGTAATAGTATGCCTCACTAAATTCTACTCGATTCGTATTTGGCTTCATTAACCACATGAATATAAATAAACATTTGTTAGATTCACTTCTAACAATATTTCAATTAAGCTATTTAATCATTCAACATAAAAAATTTCTATAAATTTCTTTCCTTCCTTATACTGTTCAAAAACTCATTTTTGGTTCCTAATGACCATTTTTATCTTCAAATAATTCCTCCAAGCTTGCTAACCAACATTAGACACAAATTGTCTCGATTTCCATTTTCTGGCAGCTTGCACTACCTTTGAAGATTTATTTCTATAAAATGATCTAAAACTCGTAATTCAATTCCATTTATTAGGAAAGAAACTAGATTCAATAAGCTTTTCAGCCGTATAAATTAATAGCCCAAATTCAACTTGTACAATTCATGACAAATTTTCAAAGTCAATTTTCAGTGTTGATTTCGGAACAGACTGCCATATTGTTTTCTGACCTTTCACCACTTAAAAATTCATATATTTTTACTCGAAAATCTAAATCAGTTTCAGTTTGTTGGAAATGAAACTATACGAACAAATATTTACATCAGTATAAAATTCACCATCTAACCATTTTTGTATAATTTATGGTGAATTTTCAAACTTACTGCCAAATCCAGTTTTCCTACACAACTTCCATAAATAACTTCAAACTTTATACTAATTTCTCCTTCCGTTGCTATTTTGTCAATTTGGTCCCCTTACTTGATTCAAAACACTAATGTATCACTTTCTTCATCACATAATTATTCAAAAATAATTCCCTCTAATTTTTCGTTCTTTCCGAAATAGTCACTAAAAATGCAAAGATAAGGATTCAAGCTTATTAACTTTGCAATTTAGTCCTCAAATCAACATTAATACCTTAATTATATTATTTCAACTAAAATTCAGATTTAATCCTCATCCAAAACTCCCTTGCCGAAATGGTCACTTAACTTTGACAAATTGTCAAAATGGTCACTAATTCAATTCAACATCGGTTTAGCATTCTAACATCAATTTTACATCTCCAACATCATTAATAACATAAATGAACTTCAAAATTATAAAAATTCAGATTATTCCTATAACTTTCAGAATTTCTGAGATGGTCCATATCTAATAACTTTAGGGTTTTGCTTCCAAATAACAATTCAAGCTTACTAGATCATTAATTAAACATCACAAACCCTAAATTAAACTTGAATCAATAAACCCTAATCATCTTCATACAAACTAAAATATGTAGGTTTAAATCCTAACTCAATAACATGATTTTAACATCATATAAGCTTGATTCCAACTTAAATTCAACCATGGAATCATAAAATTTCAAAAGTCCCAATTTTGTTCATAAACCCTAATTCCCTTCTCATGTAAAATTTTCATCAATCAAGCATGTATTCCATAAATTAATTACATCAAAAGATAGAGCTTGAAGAGTAGAACAAGTTTGCAGTTCAGAAGATTACTTGAAAATCGAGTTTTGGGGCTTGAATCGAACTTGAAAAATTTTCTCCCTTTTTTTCTCCCCTTAGTTCGAAATATTTCAAGAAAGATGAACAATTTGGTTCATCTTTTAATTATTTAAATCCGCATGTTAAAATTAAATGAATTTAAAATTCATTTAATTAGTGAAATTACTAATTTGCCCTTTTAATCCAATGGCCAAAACTTAATCTTATCAAAAATCAATGTCCATGATTTGATCCAAGTTTAATTCACCTTCCAAAATTGACCTTAATATTTCAAAATTGCCATCCTTGTCAAATGACCAATTTGCCCTCCAACCAGTCTTTATTTACTAGTTTGCCATTCTTGTAAAAATGCAACCAATTCTAGTTGGAATCCAACCAACTACAATAAAATATTCATAAAATAATATTTTATGAATTTTCCATAACTTTTGGATCAGTCTCTAAAACTTTTCATTTGATCTAATATACTGATAATTTAACCCTTTACTCAGAATTAAATTATAGGATTCATCTTGAATCAAACTAAAAATATTCCCAACACTTGTAACGAACTTTTATAAACTTCCTTTATCATCTGGTAAAATCTCAATTTTTTTTGATCAATTTGAGTATCCTAATTCCATTTAAACTTTGACTATAATTTCCCAATAATAGAAACATCGGATCAATCCAGAATCTTCACATTCGATCCACACCCTTAAATGATCTATTTATTTATAAAATAGAAACCCCTAACTTTTAGGAAATTACAACTTTAGTCCTTTAACTTTTCATATTTAGTCTTATACCACACAAGTTTTGTCTGTTTATCATTTTGGTCACTAAACTTGAATCTTCAATTCCCATTCCAATTTTCCTCGGATTCTAATCAAACTTTAGAAGTACCCAATTCAGCTCACTATCCATCCCATGATACTTTTAAACCTTAGAAATTTCCTTTCCAAAACCCATAATTAAAGAAATCATAACTTTTTCAAAGCTTATACTTTAGCCCCCCAAACTTTCAAAATTTACATTTCGGTCACTGGCCAAAATATGGGATATTACAGTGGATGTATCTAAATACTAATTTTTGTTGTTGCTAAGGATGTTATATAAGTTTATGTTGAAATATAAGCTTTGTTTTGTTCCTTTTGTTTTATTTATTTATTTTTTGTTGATTTAGTTAACATTTCTGAACATATAAAGGAACATGTTCGCGAACGAATAAATAAACACGTTTGTGAACACTTAAACGAACATGTTCATGAACACTTAATGAACACATTTGTGAACACTTAAACAAACACATTCGCGAACACTTAAACAGACACGTTCACGAACACTTAAATAGACACGTTCACGAACACCTTCAAAAATAAATAAACGAACATGAACACAATATTAAAAATTTAAACGAACATGAGCACCTTTAAAAATAAGTAAAAGAACACTAACATAGTCTTGTTCGTTCAAGCTTGGTTCATTTACACCACTAGTGGCGGTCCACAATGCTGATATGGAAGTACAAGTGTGATGATGATGTGGCAGAGGGGCTAAATTGTTTTTTTAACAATATTCGAGGGCATCATTAATTTTTTTGCTGAGTTTAGGGGCATAATTGATTTTAATTGAAAGTTCGATAACTTAATTATTCTTCAAGCTAAAAAATAATAAATTATTAAAATTTAAAATATTTAGATATTCATAAAAAATTAAAAAATAAAAACACTATAATGAATTTAAAAAAATAAGTAAAACATAGAATTAAAAATATGAAAATTTATAAATATAAAAAAATCAAAATTTAAAAATAATTATAAACCATCGAAAAAGTCTTCGACTGTTTCTGGCTATGCTAAGCCTACTAATATTCCTTTGACATATTTTCAGTAGAATCAACCTTGTATTAAAGTTTTAAAAAACCAAAATTCTCCTTCGTTTTTCTACATCAAATAGTAATGAACATCAATTTGATGTAGAAAATTTAAGTTTTATTGTTACTTTAATGCAATGTTGATTCTACTGAAAATTTGTTTAATGGTAATACTCAGACTAACGAAGTTGAAGACTTTTTCGATAAAAGTGTTCAATTTTTAATACTTTAGAAACATTTTTTAATTTTTATATTTATATTTTATCATTTTTAATCTCTAATACATTTTAATTTTTTTGTATTAGTCAATATTTTCAATAATTTTTAAATATTTTATTTATTTATATTAAGTTTATGGATTTTTCAAAAAAAATGGAAGAATATTTTGATTTTTTGTGAGAGTTATCACTTTGCTTATTTTTAAAATTACAAGGACCCAAAGGATATTTACATTAATTTATTAATCAATTTTTCATATATATCATTTGTAAAATTTCAACTTGAAAAACCAAATTATTTATCCAATTTTATTCAAAAACTAAATAAAATGATTAAATTAACTTGAAATTTAAACAAATTATTTATCCAGTTTTAATATTTTAAAATTTTAATAATTTCTTAAATTTTTATATTTTAGCTTAAATATTAAATAAGTTATTGAAATTTTAATTAAAATGAATTATTGTAGCGACTATTTTTTCCAGGCCGCTACGAAAATAATAAATTATATTAAAAGGGGTCACGCTTTTAGTTGAAAAATTTATTTAAAAGGGGAATTTGGGGAAAACTCGTATTTTTTGAAAAATTTGGAGTCGCGAACGACCACTTTAGTAGACCGAACACCATTAAAACAAAAAGCAAAGATTCTCTTTTAAAAAAAAATTGGGTTCGGGAGTTGATTACGGATGGGGAAGGATTAGCACCCCACACCGCCCAAAATTGGTACCAAATAATTACCGCTTTATTAATATCAAATTTTACGGGTTAAAGTGATGATTAAATTAAAATTTGGTTATATGTGCGAATAAATTTGAAGGGATCCGATGTTCGAGGGATAAACGAAAACTACCAACTACGTCTCAGACTGGTAGCCAAGTTTACCATCGAAAAAGTGAGCGCCACTTTAGCAATTTATATAACGATATGTGACTTAATAAATACGATAAATCATACATAAGCATAAATAAAAACATGAACATGGCAAAAATATATATTAAATATGAACAACAAAACCAAGAATTATGATATCCAAACCATATATTAAATTTAATACAACATACAAAATATATAAAAAACATACCAATATTAAATAAATACAAAACTATATATCACCCTATTTCTAAACTAATATTAAAATAAATACAGATATAAAGATCAAATTTTACCCCACTAGAAACTCGGATGAAAGACTTTGACCGACCCCATCAAGATCTTCGTGCCATTTAATCATGGCCCAAAAATTAATTCGACCAGATCATAAAAAAATCTCTAATCGAATACTGGATCGAACCAACTAGGGCTGAGAGCAGTATCCGTGCTCGGGGCTGCCTTGTCCGGTTCTTCATGCCTCGCTTTGGCTGCCCCCACGCCTTTTACAGGCAATGAAAGGGGGTTGGGGGTGGCATGGAACCTTGTGCTCCACGCATTTGTTTTCCTCTTTTTTTTGCCTTTTTGCTTTTTTAATTATTATACATATTATTATTATTAATTTTTTATTGATTTTACATTAATAATAATATTATATTAATAATACTAAAACTCAGACAAAAATGAGTGATTACAGCTGCCCCTCTTTGCTTGTTCTTGTGAAACGAGAACAAAGCAAAGATCACAAGCACTCATTTTTGTCCTACTTCCTTGTCTTGGCTTCAAAATCGCAGGTTCTTCTGGAACTTTCCGCTCTTCCTCGGTCAAATCTTCAAGCTTTAATCTTCTAAATGGAGGATCCGTTGGGGAAGACAAAATCTTGAAATAAAAAATTCGAGGTCACAAGTTCTTCCTATATAGAACTGTTCTCTCTTCTTCTGACCGGTTCCTTGGAAAAGTAAATTCTCCCTATATTATCCTTGGAAAAGTCTTTGGGCTGCAAGTCCTTCATATATTGAACTTTCCGCCTTCAACTATCAACGTTGCAGGTTCTCCCTATATAGAACCTTTTGCGTCTTGGATTTTTCAAACTGAGAGTTTTCCCTATATAGAACTTCTAGTCCTGAAATCCTGAAGCATTAGTTTCTCCTATATAAAACTCTTTACTTCAAATTCTTTTGAGCTACAAGTTATTCTTATATAGAACCTTTCGTTTAGAGTCATGAGTTCCTCCTATATGGAACCTCTTACTCTGAAATATTAGGACTACTAGCTCTTCCTATGTAGAACTTTCATCTTGGAATTTTGAAGACGCAAATTCTTCCTATATAGAACCTTTGTCTTCAATCACGATGTAACCCCCTTGACCCGGCCTAGTCGCAAGACCGAACTGAGCGAGCTACATTAGGTTTACCGAAGTAAACCATAATGAAGAACTCAAAATGCATCCATTTTTTTCTTTTATCTTGCCTAAATGCATAGTTATTGTCCTACATGTTCATACTAGCAGTAGGTGAAACCTCAACTCAATCGAGCGTCGAATCGACATCCAATTGGACACAATTGCAATTTAGGGATAAAATTGCAATTTTTGTAAGTTATAAGGACTTAACCCATTTTTAAGTTACCAACCTTTAATTAAGCAGGTTTCATGCTTACATGTCAAAAGCCAACTCAAAAGCATCATCCAATCTCATTTAATTGCACTCGTAACATTCAGGGACTATGATGAAAGACACCAGAACTACAATTCCATGATATTAACTAAAATAACCGTCACCCGTATCGATACGCTATCAACCGTACCGATATGGTGCCCTAAGATTGTAACGACTCAAATTCTAGATCCAAGAGTCGAGTTGACCCGAGGCGTAGGCTTCACGTTTGGCCATGATGTTGGGCCCTTGGGAGTCTTTTTAAGCTTGATTTTGGTTGTTGGGCTTGTGTTGATGGGTTGGGTTTGAGTTAGGAAGAGTTGAGGAAGGGTAGTTCGGTAATTAAATAATTGGATGACAAAGAGAGAGTGGCCTCTTTAATTTTTCTACAAAAAGTAGAAAATGATGATCTCATTTGGTTGTCTCCTCCCTCTTTCAAAACCCAATCTTTCCACCCAAAAATCACCATCAAAGGCTAAATCTTTGAGAAGTATTGTGTGAATCTCGTTTTGGTTGTTGAGGAAAGTTTGTTCAGCAGCAAGGGATCTTTATTTTGAGGTAAGCTTTGTTTGGAATGATGGTGGAACATGGTTAGCTAGGGTTTGAAGAAGAAGAACGGAAATGGATTCTTGAAGGTTTCTTCATCAGGCTGAATACAAGGTTAGTACACCACTAACTCCTTTGAATTCCTACAACTCATAAAAATAGGCTTTGTGCATGATTTGGGTGTTTATGGTTTGATATGCTTTGGTTGACCTCTTTAATGGTAAAGTGTGGATTTGATGTTGCTAAGGCTTAAAATTGGTAGAGACTCGCTTAATACATTCACCATAACTTGTAGGAACGGCGTGGGGTTTAACCTTAGGGGTTAAACAAGGTTTCTAGGTGAAACCCGCACTCAGAGTTTGAAAATCAGGCTCACGTACCGGTACTAGGGCTAGCGTATCGGTACGCCTTAGTATAAAAGGGAAGAGGGTTATGAGGGGAGTACTGGTACGTCTCCCTATATATCGGTACCCCTTGCATATTAAGGATTCCAGTAATGTCTTTGCGTATCGGTACGCTTGGGGTGTATTGGTACGTACTATTACATTGCCTGGGAAAGGCTTAGCGTACCGGTACGCGTATGTGGGAGTACCAGTACGAGGGTTGACCGGTATGGGGTGATCCTAGTGCCGATGATGCGTACCGGTACGACACAGAGCGTATCAGTATGACTTGGGGTCAAATTCTTTCAAACCTAATTGGAGTATCGGTACCCATGGGGGAGTATCGATACCTAGAGGGGAGTACCGATACTCTCTGGGCAATCTGCCCAAGAATTTCGAGGTTGCGTTCGACAGTTTTATAATTCGAGGCAAAATGCCCTAGGGGTCCGTTAAGGTGTAAAATGAATATTAAAACTAAGAAACGAAGGTTTAAACCCCGCGTATGAAATAAATGGCTAATGACTCGTTGTACATTGGTAAGCTGTGTGAGGTGGTAACCCATAGGGATCCTAGGTCGGTCGATTGATGCTGTGTGGTAATTTGGGCCCTTGCTGTGTGCGGAAGGGGTGCCTATAATGTTAAGTCTTATCGAATAATAGGATAAATTAATGAGAATGACTAATATGTACCTTCACAACATACTAATAAATAGATAAGTTCAATAGGGTGGCCTAATAATTGATAGAAACCATAGGGCGATGGTAAGGGTGTTAAAACTGTGTGCGGTAAGACCCTTGTGTCGAGGTTGAGTGTTGTGTGGTGACTAGGGTCCTTGCTGTGTGCTGATGGGATGCCTAGATAGTCGAGCCATCATTTGTTGTTGGTATTTGGATACCCTAAGTGTGTTGCAACACCGTGAAGACTCTTGAATGTTGGATACTGATTCTTTGTGGACGCGGGCCTCATCCCCTTGAGTATAGGATCCCGATGCTTTGTGGATGAGGGCCTTACTCATAGTGTAGGATCCCGATGCTTTGTGGACATGGGCCTCACTCAAGTGTAGGATTCTAATGCTTTGTGGATGCGGACCTCACTTAATGTTGTTGGTGTTATCTATGTGATGCTAGGTAAACGTATGAGGTACTTGTATGAGCTGTGTGCGTGACCATACATTCATAATGCTATGTGTTTAGGCGGTTATGGTAGCGCCATTGTTATCTTGCCATGATGTCATTCATGTTTCATTGCTTTATTTATGATTTGCATGAAACATGGTTGAGTGGCGGTGTATCCACTGAGCTTTGTTAGCTCATCGTTCAGAATCGTTGTTTCTGTTCGCAGGTTAGTAGGTTTGCTCGTTCTTGGAGGAGCATCATCAGGGTAGGATTCTAGTGCCTCGTCTCATCAGAGTACAATATTTAGGTCCTTGGGCTATGTATTCGTAAAAACCTATTGTATATTGTAAATCATATTTGGATTTTCAAATGATCGAGTCAAATGTGTATAATGAAATTTTAAAAGGAGCTCCACTGTATATGTTTTTGAATATTTATTATGTTTTATTGGGTTCTAATTAAATGGATTTTCATAATGGATTTGTGGATTAGGCTAAACTAGGTCAAAATTTTTGGTTGGGTTTCAGGAGTGAGGCCCAAATGTGACATCCGGGTTGTGGGTGTTACAGAGATAACTGTCTCTATTTTGGTACACTTGGTACCATACCGGTACGCCTAGCTGGAATTAGGTTTCATTTTAAAATATTTAGTACCCGTACCGATACGGCTTATAGGTTTTTCAGTATGCGGGTTTTAACTCAAAAAGCAAATTTCCAGTGGCGAAGAACCGTACCGGTACGCCTTGCCCGTACTGAAACCCAGGCATAAACCTACCCAGCCGTGCCAATGCGATCCCCCGCGTATCGATACGCCTGGCTTGCAAAGTCACTTTTAGCTGGTTAAAACATGCTCTCAGCCATCTCAAACCACTTTAACATGCCTCTAACATACATCCAACATGTTCAAGGATCAAAACACAACAAAACATCACAGATTCAACAACATCTCATGGCATCTTGCATCAAAGATAACTCTATAGGCATGCTTCCTAGAAAACCAATCAAGTATAGCATGAAACTCCAAAACCAACACCAAAAGCATCAAAATAAACTTGCTCAACCAGGGAGTTTAACAAAACATCTCCCAAATCAAATACGGAAACCCCATTACCCTTATTACTTATAGTCTAGTCCAAAAACATACTTTGGTTACCAAGTCTTTCAAGATCCCTTGCTCCCCGCTGCATTCCGAGACTTTAATTCTCTGCATTGATGGACAAAGAGAGCATAAGCACACTATGCTTTGTGAGGAGTGCTCATAAACAACACACCATCAAAGCATTTAAAACCATTTTCCAACTACACATTGAAATCCCATTTCAATACATGTTTACACATCATATAAAACATCACGCCTTAAAAATCATGCACTTTAACAATTTCAAAACCAGCATACTCAACCATATGCTGCATGTATCATTAACCAACAACAAGTCCTATTGCTCAACCTCAATTTAACCCTTCCCATGAATAACAACCATATGCAAAGCTTAAAGAGTAAACATGTATAAATCACATTACACAACATAAACCTTTCAATGATACATTAGCAATTATATTGGCTCCCAAGTGATAATTAACCAAGTTCCATTTCCGAAAGAGTTCATCGGATACACGGATTCAACAAGTGTTCTTCCAACACTTCAAGCCATCTCAACCGGAATAGCGATACAATCACAATCGCAGTACCTAAACTACCGAGTACACTTTCAACCCATGGGGACACCAACCCCTTACATCGGTTAGATGCTTAATCCACTAACGAGAGTTTACGGTACTGTATAACCCTCTGCCGTTAGGTTACTTGGATAGAGTTTTCGGTACACGAATCTAAACCCCTCAACATCCAAGGTGACTTATTATAGTGCACTATCAATCCTATGGCTGACCAACTATATCCGATAACAGTTTTAAAACCCCATCACTTGCCAATATAATTAACCATTTACCTCACTGTTTTTAACAAGCATTAACCCAAACCATTTTCCAAAGTAACAACCATGCTTTAAACCACAAGTATAAACCTTATACTTACAAGGATCACTTACCATGTGCATCCTTTAGCATATCATGCTTAAAATAGTATCTCAAATACTTTAAATCATGCTTAAACAGTAGGTACAATGTAAATCAAAACAAGTGCATTAAATCATTTTACACTAACACGACCGAGAGAGAAAACCACATTATACTTACTTCCGAGTTTAAACTAGTGTTTTAAGCTTAGCTTAAACTCCCATAAACCACTTTTAAAACATTCCAAAGCTGGAATCCACGTTCTCACTCACCGATACGCGAAACCTTGACTCGCTGATGTGAAATCAAGCGTCCAAAGCCTCCAAATCTTCACCGATCACCTCTGGATCAACCTCCACTATTTTAACCACATCACAATGAAGGATTAATGCATCTCAATGCATTCAAAACAGTGTAACATCAATCCTTCTCGGGTTCCCACATTCCTTTCACAATTACCCAACCACAACAACCGAAGTCATCATCTAATCCTTTCCAAACACAACCAAGCCATAATCTAATAATTAGACACCTTCAATATCAACAAATAACATCTAAAAACAGTATTAATTCATCCAAATACTTCCAGCAACTACACAGCCTCCACAACTCCACAAAAACTCAAATCTAACAACCTAAACAATTAGAGATTCAAGAGTTTTGGGATTCCATTGTTAAAAACGACTTATCAACATTATTATACATCCAAAATATGTCTAAAAACCAATCCACATCACTGGAAAACATATCCAATTCGGATCTTCCACTATTTTATCAATTTCACTCAATTTATTCAATTAATTCAATATAAAAATACAAAACCAGATTATAAACCATAAATCAAGGATCAAACACTTGGGAATATCAATAAAGAACCATTCAATAGAGGAGATCATCGACCTTACCCCTATTGTGTGATTTCTCCCTCAATTGGCATTTTTAAAGATAAGAAAACACGAGATTTTAATGAGATTTTGTAAATCAAAGTTAAAGGATCAATTACAAATCAATAATCTGAGAAAATGATCTCTCACCTCTGGTTTTTGATGAAAACTTGAGTGTTTGGCAGAAAATAAGTGGAGAGAAATGTTACGTAAATTTTCTTTAAAGTGATAACTAACATTTAATAACCAAATTCCCTTTTAATTAACTTTTAAAACACATGTTTAAAAGACTTAATTGATAGGAGAAATCACCAGAAAAAACTTGGTAAAACAACTACTTAAGGATTCTAAGAATTTGATCCTTTTCATTTTAGTCACCTTTAAAACCAGTTTTCAAAAATTACATTTTGGTCACTAACCAAAATGTCACACTTCCAAATCCCATTTTTCAAAATTGATTTCACCAATATTAATCATATATTAAAAGATGATTTTTAACCATTTTCCATATTTTTATCTTACCAAAAAAATATATGATCCCAAATCCACCTCGAATCTCTAACCCAGTCCACCAGACTGTCTAATAAACCCTAAAACTGCTAGGCCCAAAAATCGGGGCGTTACAACTCTCCCCCACTTCAGAAATTTTGTCTCCAAAATTTTACCTGGAGGAAACATATGCAAAAACTGCTCCAACGATGTGATGGGTCCGACCGATACCTCTGCAACATCGAAACAGGAAACACATCATGAATCCTCTCCAACTTAGGAGGTAACCTCAAGCGATAAGCAACAAGACCCACACGCTCAATAACCTCGTATGGTCCAATAAAACTTAGGCTAAGCTTGCCTTTCCACCCAAAGCGCATCACCTTCTTCCAAGGCGACACATTCAAAAACACTCGGTCCCCCACAACATGCCCTATATCTCTACGCCTCAAATTCGTGTAAGATTTCTGACGATCTGCAGTCGCTCTCAAGCGCTCACATATCAACTTCACTTTATCATTTGTACCTTTCAATACATCAGGCATGGAAAGATGCTTCTCCCCAACTTCAACCAACACAAGGGCGTACGACACTTTCTACCATACAATGCCTCGTACGGTGCCATCTGTATACTAGCCTAATAACTATTATTATAAGCAAATTCTACCAAAGGCAACTACTTTTCCCACGTTCCCTGGAACTCAATGATACAACATCTCAACATACCCTCCAAAATCTGAATCACACGTTCCGACTGTCTATCCGTCTGAGGATGATACGAAGTGCTAAAATTCAACCGAGTTCCCAGAGCACGATGCAAGCACACCCAAAACTTTGTTGTGAAACGCGAATCTCTATCCGAAACTATAGGTTTAGGCACTCCATGCAAACGCACAATCTCAAAGATGTATAGATCGGCCAACCTATCCAAGGTATATGTAGTATGCATTGACACAAAATGTGCACACTTCGTAAACCGATCAACAATCACCCAAATAGAATCCTTTTTGGTCTGTGTCAAGGGTAACCCAGACACAAAATCCATGGTGATTCTTTCCCACTTCCATTTCGGTATCCTCAACGGTTGCATCAACCCGGAAGGAAACTGATGCTCAGCCTTTACCCGTTCACAAACCATGCACCGAGCAACAAAAATCAGCCACATCTTTATTCAAACCAACCCAATAGTACTCTTCCTTTAAGCCTCAATACATCTTAGTATTGCCGGGATGCATAGCAAAAAGGACTAGCATGCACTTCAGTCAAAATGGTATGCCTCACTCTTTATCTTCAGGCACAACAATTCGACCTTTAAAACACAACATTACATCATCATTAAAATAAAAATCCGTAGGATTCCCATCCATGATGTCCTTCGCATGCGGCACAAAACTCTCATTATGTGGTTGCTTCTCCTTATTCAACTGTGACAAGCACGGTTTCATTTGCAACTCAGCCAACAACCCACCGTCACACGTCACCCTCCACTGAGCAAACATAGCTTTTAACTCTACAGCCGCTTTTCTACTCAAAGCATCAGCCACCATATTGGCTTTACCCGGATGATACTCGATAGACAAATCATAATCCTTAATCAACTCCAACCATCTTCGCTATCTAAGGTTCAGCTCCTTCTGTGACATTAGGCACTTCAGACTTTTATGATCCGTATAAACCACACACTTCTCGCCATAAAGGTAATGCCTCCAGATTTTTAAGGCAAACACAACTGTGGCAAGCTCAAGATCATGAGTAGGGTAATTACGCTTATGCACCTTCAATTGCCTAGATGCATACGCGACCACCTTACCCTCTTGCATCAACATACAACCAAGCCCAACATAAGATGCATCACTATAAGCAATAAACTTCTTCCCTGATTCAGGCTGAACCAAGATCGAAGCTTGCGTCAAAGCTTCCTTCAACTTCTCAAAAGCTCACTGCCTATCCTCCATCCACTCAAAACGAACATTCTTCTACAACAACTTGGTCAAAGGAGCCGCCAAACTAGAGAACTCTTCCACAAACCTATGGTAATAACCAGCCAAACCAAGGAAAATCTAAACTTTTTTCACAGATTTAGGCACCTTCCAACTCATCACTGCCTCAACCTTGTGCGGATCAACACGAATTCCTTCGACTGACACAACATGCCCAAGGAAAACAACCTCCCCAATCAAAAAATCACACTTGCTTAACTTGGCATACAACTGATTAGCCAACAATGTCTGAAACACAATCCGCAAATGTCTATCATGATACTCCTCAGTACAAGAGTACACAAGGATATCATCAATAAACACGACCACGAACTGGTCTAAAAACTCATGGAACACTCGGTTCATCATGTCCATAAAAGCAGCCGGTGCATTGGTCAAACCAAACGGCATCACCAGAAACTCATAATGTTCGTACCTCGTACAAAAAGCTGTCTTGGGCACATCTACATCCTTCACTTTCAACTGATAGTACCCAAACCTCAAATCTATCTTAGAAAACACCGAGGCACCTCTGAACTGATCAAGCAAATCGTTTATCCGCGGCAAAGGATACTTGTTCATTATCATCAACTTGTTCAGTTGTTGATAGTCTATACACATCCGCAACGTACCATCTTCTTCTTAACAAATAGCACCGGTGTACCCCACAGTGAAAAACTAGGTCTAATAAACCCTCAATCAAGCAACTCTTACAGTTCCGTTTTCAACTCCTTCGGGGCCATACAATACGGAGCAATGGACACAGGTGCCGTATCCGTATAGGTCTCGATGCCCAACTCTACCTCACAATCAAGTGGCAACCCCAGCAACTTCTCCGAAAAAATACCCAAAAACTCACACACCATGTGAATACCTCGTACTCTCAACTTCTTCGAAACAAGATTCATCACATAGGCCAAGAAAACCTGACATCTAGAATCCAACATCTGACTTGCTTCCAAAGCCAAAATAGCATTAGACAAGAACTTAGCGTTCTCACCAACAACCACCACTTGAACATCATCTGACAACCTCAAAGATATTCGTTTGGTCTCAAAATCCACCACAACACGGTTCTCGGTCAACCAATCCATGCCCAAAATAACATCAAAGCCATGGAATGGCAACTCCATCAAATCCACAGAAAAAACATGGCCTTGAACCATCAGCGGGCATCTATGATAGAACTTTCTAATCACGAACGTCTTATCGAGAGAACTAGTCACTCTAACACCCACATTAAGGATTTCAACAGCTATATCAAGCAACTGTGCATACTCACTCAAGATATATAAATGGGTAGAACTAGAATCAACCAAAGAATACAACGACTAAGACTGTAAGGTAAAAGTACCTGCAATCACATCGGTGTCATTGCGACCCTCACGGTGCACATACACCCTAGCCGGTCCACCTCACTCAGGCTGGATAGCAACGGTATGAGCCACAGTCCTCTGCTCACCATCTCTATGCTAAAACGGTCCACGACCACGACCAAAGCCTCTCTACAGAGCAACAACAGGTGCAACACCCTACCCACCTCCAGCCACAAAAGGGCAATCATGTCTCAGATGGTCGCCAGACCTACAACTCCAACAATCATTGGCCACAACAGGCGCATGTGCCTGACCCTCCCCGGCCAAACGCGGACAATCTCGCCTAATATGATCTCAGGATCCACAAACCCAACAGGTGTTAAATGGCGCTCTAACCTGGGCACCCTGCCCCCGGACTCCATGTCCAACAACACCTCCGCCACGCCTCAGCTCAGGGCAAAACCTTCGATCACGGTGTCTCTTGGCCTGACTACCGCTAAAACTAGAATCAGCCGCTCTCTTACCAAAGCTAAAACCTTGATACCCAGAAGCTATACCTAGATTCTGTTCAACATCCTTAGCTCGTAAAACTAACACATCAAAATCTGTGTAATCAGCAGCAAGCATGTATGTCTTAACCTCCTGCACGAGCCCGTAGCGGAAACGATCACATCACTGCCGCTCGTCAGGAACTAACTCAGGTGCATACTGGCTCAACTTCACAAACTGCACCTCGTACTCAGCAAAAAACATATTGCTCTACACCAAAGCCATAAACTCATACTTCATATTGTCCTAATATCGAACTCCCAGGTACTTTTTTCTGGAAAGCACCACAAAAAAGCCCAAGTTACATTATTGGTCACCATATCGAATATCGTGGTAGTCTACCACGTATACGTATCACCCTATAATAGAGACACAACACAACCCAGCTTATGGGCATCAGAACAGACCATCTGGCCCAGTATCCTCTCAGTACTGTCCAACCATCCCTCAGAAGCCTCAGATGACAAACCTCAAAACTCAACTCCACCCAAACTACGAAGACGCTTTAGCGGTAAACCCTTCCCGACTACTAGTGGTGCCGGTACATGAACACCCACAATTGTTGCATGAAAAGTACCGGTCATGGCCTGTATCAACGATGCCGTTTCACCAATCCCTAGCCCAGCTGAATCAGGTGGTACTTGCTCTACTACCTCAGGTGGAATAGGTGGGGGTAGTGGCAACCCTCTATGAGGTATAACATTCTCCTCAATTTCCTACCTAGTGGCAGCAATAATCATACCAGATCGCAACTCTCTACTCGGTCCCATCGTGTTAGAAATATATCTTAGGCATGATAATCATTTCGAAACAAAAACAGTCAGACTAGCTTCAAGAAAGGATCCAAGACTTCCATTTCAAAATCATAACATTCAGACTATAATAATAAGGCAATGGTTTCCTGAATTTCACCCCAACATGGCATAAAGCAATCAACATGCATTTTACAAGCACTGTGCATAGCAACATCAAATTACAACTCATAACAACATCACATCAATCATATCAACTCCCAATTATCGAAAAACCTGGCTTTGATACCACTAAATGTAACCCCCTTGGCCTGGTCTAGTCGCAAGACCGAATCGAGCGAGCTACATTAGGTTTACCGAAGTAAACCGTAATGAAGAACTCAAAACGCGTCTATTTTTTCTTTTATCTTATCTAAATGCATAGTTATTGTCCTACATGTTCATACTAGTAGCAGGCGAAACCTCAACTCAATCGGGCGTCGAATCGATATCCAATTGGACACAATTGCAATTTAGGTACCAAATTGCAATTTCTGTAAGTTATAAGGACTTAACCCATTTTTAAGTTACCAACCTTTAATTAAGCAAGTTTCATGCTTACATGTCAAAAACCAACTCAAAAGCATCATGCAATCTCATTTAATTGTACTCGTAACATTTAGGGACTAAAATGAAAGATATTCCATGAAACTGTCACCCGTATTTATACGCTATCAACTGTACCGATACAGTGCCCCAAGATAACTGTCCCCATTTTGGTACACTTGGTACCGTACCGGTACGCCTAGCTTGAATTAAGTTTCATTTTAAAATATTTAGTACCCGTACCGATACGGCTTATAGATGTTTCTTTATGCAAGTTTTAACTCAAAAAGCAAATTTCCAGTGGCGAAGAATCGTATCAGTACGCCTTGCCCGTACCAAAACCCAGGCCTAAACTTGCCCAGCCTTACCGATGCGGTCCCCCACGTATCGGTACGCTAGGCCTGTAAAGTCACTTTTAGCTTGTTAAAACATGCTCTCGCCATCTCAAACCACTTTAACATACCTCTAATATACATCCAACATATTCAAGGATCAAAACACAACAAAGCATCATAGATTCAACAACATCTCATGGCATCTTGCATCAAAGGTAACTCTATAAGCATGCTTCCTAGAAAACCAATCAAGTATAGCATGAAACTCCAAACCAACACCAAAACCAATCCATAATGGCCATTTACAAACCAGAAGCATCAAAATAAACTTGCTCCCAAATCAAATACGGAAACCCCATTGCCCTTATTACTTATAGTCTAGTCGAAAAACATACTTTGGTTACCAAGTCTTTCAAGATCCCTTGCTCCCCACTACCTTCTGAGACTTTAATTATCTGCTTTGATGGACAAAGAGAGCGTAAGAACACTATTCTTAGTGAGGAGTGCTCACAAACAACACACATCAATGCATTTAAAACCATTTCCAACTACACATTGAAATCCCATTTCAATACATGTCTACACATCATATAAAACATCATGCCTTAAAAACCATGCAGTTTAACATTTTCAAAACCAGCATACTCAACCATATGCTACATGTATCATTAACCAACAACAAGTCCCATTGCTCAACCTCAATTTAAGCCTTCCCATGCATAAAAACCATATGCAAAGCTTAAAGAGTAAACATGTATAAATCACATTATACAACATAAACCTTTCAATGTTACATTAACAATTATATTGGCTCCCAAGTGATAGTTAACCAAGTTTCATTTCCAAAAGAGTTCATCGGATACACAGATTCAACAAGTATTCTTCCAACACTTCAAGCCATCTCAACTAGAATAGCGATACAATCACAATCGCGGAACCTAAACAATCGGTAACACTTTCAGCCCACAGGGACACCAACCCCTTACATCAGTTAGATGCTTAATCCACTAACGGCAGTTTATGACACTGTATAACCCCTCTACCATTAGGGTACTTGGGTGGAGTTTTCGGTACACAGATCTAAACTCCTAAACATCCAAGGTGACTTATTATATTGTACTATCAATCCTATGGTCAGCCAACTATATCTGATAACAATTTTAAAACCACATCACTTGCCAATATAATTAACCATTTACCATTTATCTCATTGTTTTTAACAAGCATTAAACCAAACCATTTTCCAAAGCAACAACCATGCTTTAAACCACAAGTATAAACCATATAATTACAAATGCCATCTGATCATGGCCCAAAAATTAATTCGATCGGATCATAAAAGAATCTTCGATCGAATACTAGATTGAACCAACTAGGACCGAGAGCACTGCTCTCAGCCTTGGCAACCCGTGCTCGTGGATGCCTTGGCCGGTTCTTCGTGCCTCGCTTTGGCTGCCCCCTCACGCCAAGGCTTCACGCATTTGTTTTCCTCTTTTTTTCTTTTTGTTTTTTAATTATTATACATATTATTTTTTTTTATTTTTTATTGATTTTACATTAATAATATTATTATACTAATAATACTAAAACCCAGACAAAAATGAGTGATTACAATTATGCCCTTAAACTCGACAAAAAAATCTAATTTTCCATCGAATTCAGTTAAAAACCAATTCTTTCCCTCTGCTACGTCAGCGTCACACGTGTATTGCCATGTCAACATCGTGGACAACCACGTTAGCACAGTAGACAACCATTGATGTAAGGTTTGCTATCACGTTGGAAACTCACTTGATTACTTGGAAACAAGCCTATAGCGTTAGACTCAATCAAAGGAGATGAAACCAGTTCTTGAATTTTCAAGAGGATATGGAGTGGGATTTCAAGAAAATTCTACAAATCAAGAACCAAACTCAAAGAAAAAGGGTTAAGAATCAATATTCAATGATGAATATTAAAAATATAAGGAAAAGAAAACAAACAAATAAATAAAAGAGATAAAGAAACGAATCTAAAAATTCTAGATTTTGAATTCAATGGAGGTGGCATGATGGATTGAAGAGAATATGGCAATGGCTTGTGGAATTTGAGGAATTTTGCCCGCGGAACCCTCCTAGTTACGATTAACTAAGAAAACTCAGTGATATGACTTAAAATTAACCCTTCTATCCGCGTTTGGATAGCCAACCCAGAGTGTGAAGATTCTCCCTTGCTCAACTCGGTCGAACACGTTGAAGAAGGCTTCGATGTTACAAGTTTATCGACACTTGCAAACATGTACTCAAAAGAATACGTTTATTAAAATCTCAAATTTGATTTACAATGAAGAGTTTCTCATCCTTTTATAGGGGAAGGGTGACTAATCTAGTTGAAATTCCTAAATAGAATCAAACTCTATTCCTAATAAAATAATATTAAGAGATATGATAAAATAATCTATTACTCTACCCATTTAGCCATTTGAGGGACTCATGATCCGTGTGAATAACAAATTCTTTGGGGAGTAGATAGTGTTGCCAAACCTCAAGTGCGCGAACGAGGGCTAGAAGCTCCTTTTCATAGGTGCAGTAGTTGAATTGTGCACCCTTCAACTTTTTGCTAAAGTAAGCGATGGGTCATTTTTCCTGCATAAGGACAACACCTATACCAATCCCCGAAGCATCACATTCTAATTCAAATGTGTTAGAAAAATTGGGTAAACAAATAATAGGAGTAGAACAAAGTTTATCTGTTAATGTTTGAAAAGCTAACTCTTGCTTGTTACCCCATGAAAAACCTATTGAGTTTTGATGATCTCAGTTAATGGTGTTGCAATTATGGAGAAATCTTTGACAAATGTTTATAGAAACTCGCTAACCCATGAAATAATCTTACCTCAGTGATCAATGTAGGTGTCAGCCATTCTTGGGTTGCTTTGATCTTCTCAATATCAAATTGAATGCCATGTGCACTTATTATAAATCCTAAGAATATAAGCTTATCACTACAAAATACGCACTTGACTAGGTTAGCGTACAATCATTCTCATCGGAGAACACAAAATATCGATTCAACATGTAGAAAATGTAAATCTAAGGATGTGGAGTAGATAAGAATGTCATCAAAATAAACAACAACAAACTTACCTATAAATTCGCAAATGATATGGTTCATGAGGCGCATGAATGTACTTGGTGCATTTTTTAAGACAAAGGGCGTGACCATCCATTCGTATAAACCAAACTAGGTTTTGAAGGCTGTTTTCCATTCATCTATTTCTTTCATTCTAATTTGATGATATCCATTCTTGAGATTGATCTTCGTAAAGATGTAAGCACTATAAAGTTCATCGAGCAGTCATTAAGGCTTGGGATAGTGTGTCTATATTTGATGGTTATACAATTAATGGGTTTGTAATCAATACACATACGATGTGTACCATCTTTTTTAGGCAGAAGTAGCACGGGGGTGCCACAAGGACTCATTCTCTCACGAATGTATCCTTTTTGCAGCAAGTCATTAACTTGTCTCTCTAGTTCTTTAGTCTTTTCGAGGTTACACCGATATGTTGAATGGGTTAGAATAGATGCACCCGGGATGAGGTCGATTTGATGTTTAATACCTCGTTCAGGTGGTAATCCTCTAGGCGAGTCATCTAGGACATCCAAAAAATCCTGTAGAAGTGACACAAAAACACTAGGCAAAGAAACATTAGCGTTAGGAATTGAAAAAAAGTTTTGCCTAAAGCGGACGAGAATACAAGATTGTTTCAAGAACAAGGTTTCTCTTACATCTTTTTTTTTCACAAATAAATTTTCTTTCTCCTTCTTTTCTCACGAATGGATTCACTCACCTCCCATGGGCTGTTTGAAGTTTGGTTTTTTTGACTAATGGCATCTTTTTGCATTGCCTTTTGTGTTTCCATTTCTTTAATCCCGCCTTCTCACAATATTTTTGCAATCAAATCTAGTCTAGATAGACCTCTTTTGGATCCAAAGGAACCAACATAAGCTTCTTACCATAGTACATAAAAGAATATCGGTTAAGTTTTTCATGGTGAGTCACATCTTTGTCGAATTGCCATGGTCTACCGAGCAGCAAGTGTGTGGCTTGCATTAGGACTATATCACACCAAACTTCATCACAATAATTACAAATTGTGAAAGTAATGAGGCAACATTTGATTACCTTAACATGGGATCCATCATTGAGCCATTGTAGATGATAGGGTTTAGGATGTCGTTAGCACGAAACGTAACCCCCTTGACCAGGCCTAATTGCAAGACCGAACCGAGCGAGCTACATTAGGTTTACCGAAGTAAACCGTAAAGAATTAAGCCCGAAACCAGACCATTTTTTTCTTTTATCTTGTCTAGATGCAAAATTATTATCCTACATATACATACTAATTTCTGGTGAAAACCCAAATCAATCGGGAGTCAAATTGACAACCAATTGATCACATATACGATTTAGGGACCAATTTTCATATTCAGAAAACTGTAGGGTCTCCGTATCGATTTGAACTTACTCAGCTCAAAACGATCATTTGAACTTACTCAATTGCATCCACAATATTCAGGGACCAAAAACGTAAGAAAACAGAACTTCACTCCCAAGACATTAATAGAATTAACGGTCTCCGTATCGATTCTCAGGTAACCGTATCGATACGGTGTTCAATTTTGCTCAACCCTGTTTCGGTACACCATGTACCGTACCAGTACTCCTAGCTAGAAAACAGGTTTTATTTAAAAATGTTCAATACCCGTCCCAATACGGCTTATAAGTGTTTCGGTACGCAGGTTTCAACTCGAGAAGCAACATTCTAGTGGCGTAGAACCGTACTGGTACACCTTATCCTGTACCAAAACCCAGAGCCTAAATTTGTCTATTCGTACCGATACGGTCCCCAACGTATCGGTACGTTGGGCATGTAATGTCACTTTTAACTGGTTTAACATGCTTTTAACCATACAAAAACATCCTAACATGCTCCTAACACACAACCAAAACAATTTAGAATCAGACCACAACACAACATCACAGATTCAACATCCATTCACGACATCTTGCATCAAATGTAAATCTATAAGCATACAACCTAGAAAACCATTCAAGTAAAATATGAAACTCTAAACCATCACCAAAATCAAACTATAAAGGCCATTTACAACACAAGAGCAGCTGGACAAACTTTCTCAACAGGGAGTTCAACAGAATATCTCCCAAACAACAACAGAAACCCCCATTGCCCTTATTACATATAGTCTAATTCAAAACATACTTTGGTTGCCAAGTCTTGTACCGATCCCTTGCTTCCCAATGCCTTCCAAGCTTTTAATTCTCTGCATTGATGGACAAAAAGAGCGTAAGCACACCAGGCTTAGTGAGAAGTGCTCAAAAACAACACACCACCAATGCATTAAAACCATTTCTCAAAATTACATTGAAATCTCATTTCAAACATCCTTTAAACATTATCATGCCTTTAAAACCATGCACTTAACACCTTTTAAACCAGCGTATTACCATATGCAACATGTATCATTAACCAACAGCAAATCCCATTGCTAACCTCAATTTAAGACTTCCCATGCATAACAACCATATGCAAAGCTTAAAGAGTAAAACATGTATAAATCACATTATACAACATAAACCTTTCAATGATACATCAACAATTATATTGGCTTACAAGTGATCATTAACCAAGTTCCTTTACCAAAATAGTTCATCGGATACACGGATTCAACAAGTGTTTACCCAACACATCAAGCCATCTCAACTGGAAATAGCTATACAATCACAGTACCTAACAATCGGGTACACTTTCAACCGACGGGAACACCAACCCCTAACCTCGGTTAGATGCTTAATCCACTAACGGGAGTATATGGTACTATAAAACCCCTCTACCATTAGGGTACGTGGATGGAGTTTTCGGTACACGGATCTAAACCCCTCAACATCCAAGGCGACATATTATAGTGCACTATCAATCCTATGGCCGGCCAACTATAACCGATAACAATTTTAAAACCACATCACTTGCTAATATAATTAACCATTTACCTCAATGTTTTCAACAAGCATTAACCAACCAATTTTCTAAAGCAACAACCATGCTTTAAAACACAAGTATAAACCACATACTTACAAGGATCACTTACCATGTGCATCCTTCAGCATTTCATGCTTAAAAATAGTATTTCACATACTTTAAAACATGTTTTAACAGTAGGTATTGTATAAAACAAAACAAGTGCATTAAACCATATCACACTAGCACGACGAGAGAGAAAACCACTTTATACATACTTTCGAGTTTAAACCAGCGTATCAAGCTAAGTTTAAACTCCCATAAACCACCTTTAAAACATTCCAAAGCTGGAATCCACGTTCTCACTCACCGATATGCGAAACCTCGATTCGTTGACGCAAAATCAAGCGTCTGAATCCTCCAAGGCTTCACCGATCACTTTTGGATCAACCTCCTCTATTTTAACCACATTAAAATAGAGGATTAATGCATCTCAATGCATTCATAACACTGCAACCACAATTCCTCACGGACTTCCACAATCCTCTCAAAATTACCGAACCACAACAATTGAAATCATCACCTAATCCTTTCCAAACACAACCCAACCACAATCTAACACTTCAATAATCATCAATTAACACTCAAAAATAGGATTAATTCATCCAAATACTTCTAGAAATTAAACAGCCACCACAACTTCACAAAAACACAAATCTAACAACCTAAACAACTAGGGATTCAAGAGTTTCAAGATTCCATTGTTAAAGACAGCTTATCAACATAATAATACATCCAAAATATGATTAAAATCAATCTCCAACATTAGAAAATAGATCCAATATGAATCTTTCACTATTTCATCAATTTCACCCAATTAAATCAATTAATTCAATATAAAAACACAAAATCAGATTATAAACCATAAGTCAAGGATCAAAAACTTGGGAATATCAATAAAGAACCATTCAAAAGAGGAGATCACGGACCTTACCCCTATTGTGTGATTTCTCCCTCAATTGGCTTATTTAAAGGTAAGAAAACACAAGATTTCAACGAGGTTTTGTAAATCAAAGTTAAAGAATCAATCACAAATCAATAATTTGAGTAAAATGATCTCTCACCTCTGATTTTTAATGAAAACTTGAGTGTTTGGCAGAAGAGAAGTGGAGAGAGAAGTTGGGAGAAAAGTTACGTCAATTTTCTTGAAAATGATAACTAACTTTTTAATAACCAAATCCCCTTTTAATTATGTTTTAGAACATATGTTAAAAAGGTTTAATTGATAGGAGATATCACCAGAAAATACTTGGTAAAATAGATCTTTAAGGATTCTAAGAGTTTGATCCCTTTCATTTTAGTCACCTTTAAAGACCAGTTTTCAAAAATTGCATTTTGGTCACTAACCAAAATGTCACACTTCCAAAACCCATCTTCCAAAATTGTTTTCACCAATATTAACCATTTATTCAAATATGATTTTTAACCATTTTTCCAAATTTTTATCTTACCGAAAAATATTTACTCTCGAATCTGACTCGAATCCCTAATCTGATCCACTAGATCGTCTAACAAGCCACAAAACCGCTAGGCTCAAAATCGAGGCATTACAACTCTCCCCCACTTAAGAAATTTCATCATCAAAAATTTACCTAGAGGGAACAGGCGCAGAAACTGTTCCAACATATCCGGCTTACGTTCCCACGTGGCCTCCTCAACATCGCGGTGCCTCAACAACACCTTAACAAGCTCAACTGTCTTGCCACACAGAACCTTACTGCTGGTATCAAGAACCTGTACCAGTTCCTCATCATAAGATAGATTCGGCCTCAACTCAATATCCTCCACTAGTATAACATGCGAGGGATCCGACCGATACCTCCGTAACATCGAAATATGAAACACATCATGAATCCTCCCCAACTCAGGAGGTAACCTCAAATGGTACGCAACAAGACCCACACGATCAACAACCTCGTATGGTCCAATAAACCTCAAACTAAGCTTCCCTTTTCGCCTGAAACGCATCACTTTCTTCCATGGCCACACCTTCAAAAACACTCGATCACCAACCTCATACTCCACATCCCTACGCTTCAAATCCACGTAGGATTTCTGATGATCCGAAGCTACTTTCAAGTGCTCACATATCAACTTTACTTTTTCATTCGCGCCTCTCAAAACATCAGGCAAGGAAAGATGCCTCTCCCCAACACACAGGCGTACAACACTTTCTACCATACAATGCCTCATATGGTGCCATCTGTATACTAGCCTGGTAACTATTATTATAAGAAAACTCCACCAAAGGCAATTGCTTCTCCCATGTTCCCTGGAACTCAATAATACAACATCTCAACATTATCCTCTCGAACCTGAATCACCCGTTCCGACTAACCATCCGTCTGAGGATGATACGAAGTGCTAAAATTTAGTCGAGTTCCCAGAGTACGATGCAAGCACACCTAAAACCTTGCCATGAAATGCTATAGATTTAGGCACCCCATGTAAACGTACAATCTCGGAGATGTACAGATCAACCAACCTATCTAAGGTATACGTAGGATGCACTAGCACAAAATGCGCACACTTCGTAAACCGATCAACAATCACCCAAATAGAATCCTTTTTGGTTGGCGTTAAAGGCAACCAGACACAAAATCCATGGCAATTCTCTTCCACTTCCATTTTGGTATCCTCAATGGTTGCAGCAACCCGGATAGAAACTGATGCTCAGCTTTTACCCACTGACATACCATGTATCAAGAAATAAAATCAACCATATCTTTCTTTAGGCCAACCCAATAGTACTCTTCCGTCAAACCACGATACATCTTGGTACTACCGGGATGCATAGAAAAAGGACTAGCATGTGATTCGGTCATAATGGTATGCCTCAACTCTTCATCTTCAGGCACCACAATTCAAACTTTAAAACACAATACTCCCTCATCATTAAAATGAAAATCCGTAGGATTCCCATCCATGATATCCTTCACATGCGGAACTAAACTCTCATCATGCGGTTGTCTCTCCTTAATCAACTGCGACAAGGATGGTTTCACTTGCAAATCAGCTGTCAACCCACTATCACTCATCACACTCAACCGAACGAACATAGCTCTCAACTCCACAGCAGCCTTCCTACTCAAAGCATCCGCCACTACGTTAGCTTTGCCCAGGTGATACTCAATAGACAAATCATAATCTTTAAGCAACTCTAACCACCTCCGTTGCCTAAGATTCAGCTCCTTCTGGGACATCGAATACTTCAGACTTTTGTGATCCCTATAAACCACACACTTCTCACCATAAAGGTAATGCCTTCTGATTTTCAAGGCAAACACAACTATGGCGAGCTCAAGATCATGAGTAGGGTAATTATGTTCATGCACCTTCAACTATCTAGATGCATACGCAACTACCTTACCTTCCTACATCAACACGCAACCAAGCCCAACGTATGACGCATCACTATAAACAATGAACTCTTTTCCCGATTCAGGTTGAACCAAGACTAGAGCTCGTGTCAAAGTTTCCTTCAATATTTCAAAAGCCCGCTGCCTAACATCTGTCCACTCAAAATGAGCACTCTTCTACAACAACTTGGTTAAAGGAGCTGTCAAACTGGATAACCCTTCCACGAACCTACGGTAATAACCAGCCAACCCAAGGAAACTCCAAACTTTTGTCACAGATTTAGGCACCTTCCAACTCATCATAGCCCCAGCCTTGTGCGGATCAACACGTATTCCCTCGACCGACACAACATGCCCAAGGAAAACAACCTTCTTAAGCCAAAACTCACATTTTCTTAACTTGGCATACAATTGATTAGCCAATAATGTCTGAAGCACAATCTGCAAATGTCTATCATGATCCTCCTCGGTACGAGAGTACACTAGGATATCGTCGATAAACACAACCACAAACTGGTCCAAAAACTCATAGAACACACGATTCATCATGTCCATGAAAGCAGCCGGTGCATTGGCAAACCAAACGACATCACCAAAAACTCATAATGCCTGTACCTCGTATGAAAAGTTGTCTTGGGCACATCTACATCCTTCACTTTCAACCGATAGTACCCAGACCTCAAATCTATCTTAGAAAACACCGAGGCACCCTTGAACTGATCAAACATATCATCTATCCGCGACAAGGGATACTTATTCTTTATCATCAACTTGTTCAGTTACCGATAGTCTATACATATCCACAACGTACCATCTTTCTTCTTTACAAACAACATCGGTGCTCTCCACGGTGAAATACTAGGTCTAATAAAGCTTGGATCAAGCAACTCATACAGTTGCGTCTTCAACTCCTTTAACTCCTTTGGAGCCATGAGATATAGAGCAATGGACACTGGTGCCATATCCGCAAAGACTTCGATGCCAAACTCTACCTCACGGTCCGGTGGCAACCCCAGCAACTCTTCCGAAAAACACCCAAAAACTCACATACGATGTGTATAACTTGCACCCTCAACTCCTTCGAACTAGGATTCATAACATAAGCCAAGAAATCCTGACATCCAGAATCCAACATTATACTTGCTTCCAAAGCCGAAACAACATTAGACAAAAACCTAGCATTCTCACCAACAACTACCACCTCAAAATCATCCGATAACCTCAAGGATATCTGTTTGGTCTCAAAATCCACCACAACCCTATGTTCGGTTAACCAAACCACACCCAAAATCACATTAAAACCATGGAATGGCAAGTCTATCAAGTCCACAACAAACTCACATCACTAAACCATCAGCGGACACCTACGATACAACCTCCTAACCACGACTGTCTCCCCAAGAGAACTAGTCACTCTAACACCCACATTAAGAATTTCAACAAATATATCAAGCAACTGTGCATGCTCACTCAAGATGTATGAATAGGTAGAACCAGAATCAACCAACGAATAAAATGACAAAGATTGTAAAGAGAATGTACCTATAATCATATCGGTGTCATTGTGACCCTCTCGATGCGCATACACCTAGTCGGTCCACCTCCCTCAGGCTAGATAGCAATGGTATGAGCCACAGTCTTCTGACCACCATCTCTATGCTGAAACGGTCCATGACCACGACCACGACCTCTCTACGAAGCAACAACAGGTGCAACACCCTGCCCACCTCCAGCCAACAAAGGATAATCATGTCTCAAATGATCTCCAGACCCACAACTCCAACAAGCATTGGCCACAACAAGCGTAGGGGCCTGACCCTTCTTGGCTAAACGCGGATAATCTCGCCTCAAATAATCTCAAGATCTACAAGCCCAACAGGTGTTAAACGAAGCTCTAACCTAGGCACCCTGCCCTTGGACTTCACGTCCAACAACACCTCCACCACGTCTCGGCTCCAAGCGAAACTTCTGATCACGGTGTCTCTTGGCCTGACCACCGCTCAAACTAGAATCAGCCGCCCTCTTACCAGAGCTAAAGCCCCGAGACCCAGAAGCCATACCCAGATTCTGCTCCATATCCTTAGCTCATGAAACCAACACATCAAAATATGTGTAATCAGCAGCAAGCATGTATGTCTTAACCTCCTGCACGAGCCCGTAACAAAAATGATCACATCACGTACGCTCGTCAAGAACTAACTCATGTTCATACTGGCTCAACCTCACGAACTTCACCTCGTACTCAGACAAAAACATACTACCCTGCACCAAAGCCATAAATTCGCTTTCTACCGTCCTGATATCGAACTCCCAGGTTATATCTTCGGTCACCACACCGGATATCGTGGTAGTCCACCATGTATACGCATCACCCTGTAACAAGGACACATCATAATCCAGCTTACGGGCATCAGAATAGCCCATATGGCCCAATATCCTTTCATTACTGGCCAACCATCCCTCAAAAGCCTCAGGTGACAAACCTCGGTACTCAACTCCATCCAAACTACGAAAACACTCTAGCGGCAATCCCTGTCCAGCTACTAGTGGTATCGACACATGAACTCCCGCAAATGCTGCTTGAAAAGCACCAATCATGGCCTGAATCAACGGCACCATATCTCTTATCCTTGGCCCAGCTGGCGGTGGTATTTGCTCCACTACCTCAGGTGGATTAGGTGGAGGTGGTGGTAACCCTCCAGGAGGTATAACATTCTCCTCGATTTCTTGCCTAGTGGCAGTAGCAATCATACCTGATCACAACTCTCTCCTTGGTCCTATCGTGTTAACAATATATCTAAGGCATGATAATCATTCAAATACAAAACAATTAGGCCATCTTCAAGCAAGGATCCAAGACTTCTATTTCAAAATCATAACATTTCAGACTATAATAATAAGGAAATAAGCTTCCCAAATTTCCCCCCAACATGGCATAAAGCAACCACCATGCATATTACAATCACCGTGCATATCAAACATCAGATAACAACTCACAATAATACCACAATAATAAAACCAACTCCCAACTATTGTAAACCTGGCTCTGATACTACCAAATGTAATCCCCTCGACCCGGCCTAGTCGCAAGATCGAACCGAGCGAGCTACATTAGGTTTATCGAAGTAAACCGTAAAGAATTAAGCCCAAAACTAACCACTTTTTTCTTTTATCTCGTCTAGATGTAAAATTATTATCATACATGTTCATACTGATTTTTGGTGAAAACCCAACTCAATCGGGCGTCAAATTGACAACCAATTGATCATATATATGATTTAGGGAAAATTTTGAAAATTCAAAAATTTGCAGGGCCTTAACTCATTTTTACATTACCAATCTTTAATTACACAGGTTTCATGCTTATACATAAAAAATTAGCTCAAAACGATCATTCGAACTTACTCAATTGCATCCACAAAATTCAGAAAACTGCAGGGTCTTAACTCATTTTTACATTACCAACCTTTAATTAGACATGTTTCATGCTTATACGTGAAAAATCAGCTCAAAGCGATCATCCGAACTTACTCAATTGCGTCCACAATATTTAGGGACCAAAATGTAAGAAAATAGAACTTCACTCTCATGACATTAACAGAATTAACGGTCACCGTATCGATACTCGGGTAACCGTATCGATACGGTGTTCAATTTTGCTTAGCCCTATTTCGGTACACCATGTACCGTACTGGTATGCCTAGCTAGAAAATAGGTTTCATTTAAAAATGTTCAATACCTGTCCCGATACGGCTTATAACTATTTTGGTACGCGAGTTTCAACTCGAGAAGCAACATTCTAGTGGCGTAGAACCGTACCGGTACGCCTTATCCCGTACTAAAACCAGAGCCTAAATTTGCCTAGCCGTACCGATACGGTCCCCAGCGTATCGATACCCCTGGGCCTGTAATGTCACATTTAGCTGGTATAACATGCTCTTAACCATACCAAAACATCATAACATGCTCCTAACACACAACCAACACAATTTATAATCATAGCACAACATAACATTATAGATTCAACATCCATTCACGGCATCCTGCATCAAATGTAAATCTATAGGCATGCAACCTAGAAAACCATTCAAGTAAAACATGAAACTCCAAACCATCACCAAAATCAAACCATAAAGGCCATTTACAAGTCAAGAGCATCTGGACAAACTTGCTCAACAGGGAGTTTAATAGAATATCTTTCAAACAACAAAAACCCCTATTGCCCTTATTACTTATAGTCTAATTCAAAACATACTTTAGTTACCAAGTCTTGTACCGATCCCTTGCTTCCCACTGCCTTTCAAGCTTTTAATTATCTGCATTGATGGACGAAAAGAGCATAAGCACACTAGGCTTAGTGAGGAGTGCTCAAAAACAACACACCATCAATGCATTAAAACCATTTCTCAACATTACATTGAAATCTCATTTCAAACATCCTTTAAAGCATTATCATGCCTTTAAAACCATGCACTTAACACCTTTTAAACCAGCATATTACCATATGCAAAGTGTATCATTAACCAACAGCAAATCCCATTGCTAACCTCAATTTAAGCCTTCCCATGCATAACAACCATATGCAAAGCTTAAAGAGTAAAACATGTATAAATCACATTATACATCATATACCTTTCAATGATACATCAACAATTATATTGGCTGACAAGTGATCATTAACCAAGTTCCTTTACCAAAATCATCACCTAATCCTTTCCAAACACAACCAGCCACGATCTAACAATCTAACACTTCCATAATCATCAATTAACACTCAAAAACAGTATTAATTCATTCTTATACTTCCAGCAATTAAACAGCTACCACAACTCCACAAAAGAACCAATCTAACAACCTAAACAACTAGGAATTCAAAAGTTTCGGGATTCCATTTCTAAAATGAACTTATCAATATAATAATACATCCAAAATATGATTAAAATCAATCTCCAACATTAGAAAATAGATCCAATACGAATCTTTCACTATTTCATCGAATTTACCTCATTAAATCTCTTAATTTAATATAAAAACACAAAATCAGATTATAAACCATAAATCAAGGATCAAACACTTAGGAATATCAATAAAGAAGCATTCAATAGAGGAGATCACGGACCTTACCCCTGTTGTGTGATTTCTCCCTCAATTGGCTTGTTGTAAACTAAGAAAACACAAGATTTCAATGAGGTTTTGTAAATCAAAGTTAAAGAATCAATTACAAATCAATAAACTGAGGAAAATGATCTCTGACCACTGATTTTTTTGATGAAAACTTGAGTGCTTGGCAGAAGAGAAGTGGAGAGAAAAGTTACGTCAATTTTCTTGAAAATGATAACTAACTTTTTAATAACCAAATCCCCTTTTAATTAACTTTTAAAACACATGTTAAAAATCTTTAATTGATAGGAGAAATCACCAGCAAATACTTGGTAAAATAGCTCCTTAAGGATTCTAAGAGTTTGATCCCATTCATTTTTGTCACCTTTAAAACTAGTTTTCAAAAATTGCATTTTGGTCACTAACCAAAATGTCACACTTCCAAAACCCATTTTCCAAAATTGTTTTCACCAATATTAACAATATATTAAAATATGATTTTAACCATTTTTCCACATTTTTATCTTACCGAAAAAATATTTACTCTCGAATCTGACTCGAATCCCTAACTCGGTCCACTAGACTGTCTAACAAGCCACAAAACTGCTAGGCCCAAAATCGGGGCGTTAAAACTCTCCCCCACTTAAGAAATTTCGTCCTCAAAATTTACCTAGAGGAAACAGGTGCGGAAGTTGTTCCAACATATCCGACTTACGTTCCCACGTGGCATCCTCAACACCACGGTGCATCCACAACACCTTAATAAGCTCGACTATCCTGCCACACAGAACCTTACGGTTGGTATCAAGAACCTCTATCGGTTCCTCATCATAAGATAGATTCGGCCTCAACTCAATATCCTCCACTGGCATAACATGCGAGGGATCCGACCGGTACCTCCGCAACATCGAAACATGAAACACGTCATGAATCCTCACCAACTCAGGAGGTAACCTCAAATGGTATGCAATAGGACCCACACGCTCAACAACCTCGTATGGTCCAATAAACCTCGGGCTAAGCTTCCCAATCTGCTCAAAAAGCATCACCTTCTTCCAAGGAGATACCATCAAAAACACTCGGTCACCAACCTCATACTCAACATCCCTACGCTTCAAATCCGCGTAGGATTTCTAACGATCTGAAGCTTCTTTCAAGCGCTCATATCAACTTCACTTTCTCGTTCGTGCCTTTCAAAACATCAGGCAAGGAAAGATGCTTTTCCCCAACTTTAGCCCAACACACAAATGTACGACACTTCATGCCATAAAATGCCTCATACAGTGCCATCTGTATACTAGCCTGATAACTGTTTTTATAAGCAAAATCTACCAATATAACTGTTATTATAAGCAAAATCCACCAATGGCAGTTGCTTCTCCCATGTTCTCTGGAACTCAATAATACAACATCTCAACATATCCTCGAGAACCTGAATCACGCGCTTCGATTGACCATCCGTCTGAGGATGATATGAAGTGCTGAAATTCAGTCGAGTTCCCAGAGCATGATGCAAGCACACCCAAAAGCTTGTCGTGAAATGCAGATCTCTATCTGAAACTATAGATTTAGGCACCCCATGCAAACGAACAATCTCAGAGATGTACAGATAAACCAACCTATCTAAGGTATACGTAGTATGCACTGGTACAAAATCCGTGCACTTCGTAAACCGATCAACAATCACCCAAATGGAATCCTTTTTGGTCAGCATCGCAGGCAACCCAGACACAAAATCCATGGTGATCCTTTCCCACTTCTATTCTGGTATCCTCAACGGTTGCAACAACCTGGATGGAAACTAATGCTCAACCTTCACCCTCTAACATACTATGCACTGAGAAACAAAATCGGCCACATCTTTCTTCAATCCAACCCAATAGTACTCTTCCTTCAAACCACGATACATCTTGGTACTACTGGGATGCATAGCAAAATCTCTAGCATGCGCTTCGGTCAAAATGGTACACCTCAACTCATCATCTTTAGGCACCACAATTCGAACTTTAAAACACAACACCCTATCATCATTAAAATAAAAATCCGTAGGATTCCCATCCATGATATCCTTCACATGCGGCACCCAACTCTCATCAAGCGGTTGTCTTTCCTTAATCAACTATGACAAGGATGGTTTCACTTGCAACTCAGCTATCAACCCACCGTTAAACGTCACACTCAACCCAGCGAATATAGCTCTCAACTCCATAGCAGCCTTCCTACTCAAAGCATCTGCCACAACGTTAGCTTTGCCCGAGTGATAATAGACAAATCATAATCTTTAAGTAACTCTAGCCACCATCTTTGCCTAAGATCCAGCTCCTTCTGGGACATCAAATACTTTAAACTTTTATGATCCATATAAAACACACATTTCTCGCCATAAAGGTAATGCCTCCAGATTTTCAAGGCAAACACAACTACGACAAGCTTAAGATCATGAGTAGGGTAATTACGCTCATACACCTTCAACTGCCTAGATGCATACGCAACTACGTTACCTTCCTGCATCTACATGCAACCAAGCCAACATATGACACATCACTATAAACAACAGACATCTTCCCCAATTCAAGTTGAACCAAGATTGGAGCTCATGTCAAAGTTTCCTTAAATCTTTCAAAAGCCCTCTGCCTATCATCTGTCCACTCAAACTGAACATTCTTTTGCAACAACTTGGTTAAAGGAGCCGCCAAACTAGAGAACCCTTCCATGAATCTACGGTAATAACCCGCCAAGCCAAGGAAACTCTGAACTTCTGTCACAGATTTGGGCACCTTCCAACCCATTACAGCCTCAACCTTATGCGGATCAACATGTATTCCCTCGGCGGATACAACATGCCCAAGGAAAACAACCTCCCTAAGCCAAAACTCACATTTGCTTAACTTGGCATACAACTGATTAACCAACAATGTCTAAAGCACAATTCGCAAATATCTATCACGCTCCTCCTTTGTACGGGAGTACGCAAGGATATCATCGATAAACACAACCACAAACTGGTCCAAAAACTCATAGAACATACGATTCATCATGTCCATGAAAGTAGCTGGTGCATTGGTCAAACCAAACGGCATCACCAAAAACTCATATTGCCCATACCTCGTATAAAAAGTTGTATTGGGAACATCTACATCCTTCACTTTCAACTGATAGTACCCAAACCTCAAATCTATCTTAGAAAACACCGAGGCACCCCTGAACTGATCAAACAGATCATCTATCCGTGGTAAGGGATACTTATTCTTTATCGTCAACTTGTTCAGTTGCCGATTATACACATCTGCAACGTCCCATCCTTTTTCTTCACAAACAACATCGGTGCTCCCCGCAGTGAAATACTAGGTCTAATAAAACCTCAATCAAGCAACTCTTGCAGTTGCGTCTTTAACTCTTTTAACTCCTTCAGAGCCATGCGATTTGGAGAAATGGACACTGGTGCCGTATCCATAAAGACCTCGTTGCCAAACTCAACCTCACAGTTTGGTGGAAACCCTAGCAACTCTTTCTAAAAAGCACCCAGAAACTCACACACGGTGCGAATATCTTGCACCCTCAACTCCTTTGAACTAGGATTCATAACGTAAGCCAAGAAAGCCTGGCATCAAGATTCCAGCATTCAACTTGCTTCTAGAGCCAAAACAACATTAGACAAAAATATAGCATTCTCACCAAAAACTACCACCTCAAAATCATCTGATAACCTCAAGGATTTTCGTTTGCCCTCAAAATCCACCACAACCCTATGTTCGGTTAACCAATCCATACCCAAAATCACATAAAAACCATGGAATGAAAACTTCATCAAGTCCATGGAAAACTCATGTCCCTAAACCATCAGCGGACACCTACGAAACAACTTTCTATCCACAACTGTCTCCCCAAGAGAACTAGTCACTCTAACACCCACATTAAGAATTTCAACTGATATATCAAGCAACTGTGCATGCTCACTCAAGATGTATGAATGGGTAGAACCAGAATCAACCAACGAATACAACGGGAAAGACTGTAAAGAGAATGTACCTGCAATCACATCAGTGTTATTGTGACCCTTTCAGTGTGCATACACCTTAGCTGGTCCACCTCTATCAGGCTGGATAGCAACGGTATGAGCCACAATCCTCTGTCTACCATCTCTACCCTGAAACGGTCCATGGCCATGACCACGACCTCTCTGTGAAGCAACAATAGGTGCAACACTTTGCCCACCTCAATCCAACCAAGGACAATCACGTCTCGCATGGTCGCTAGACCCACAAATCCAACAAGAATTGGCCACAACAGGCGCAGACGCCTGACCCTCAATAGCCAAACATGGACAATCTTGCCTCAGATGATCTCAGGATCCACAAATCTAACAGGTGTTAAACAGGGCTCTAACCTGGGCACCCTGCCCCTGGACTCCACGTCCAACAACACCTCTGCTATGCCTCGACTCCAGGCAAAACCTCTGATCATGGTGTCTCTTGGTCTGACCACTGCCACTAATAGAATAAGCCGCTCTCTTACCAGAGCTAAAGGCCCGAGACCAAAAGCCATACCCAGATTCTGCTTAACATCCTTAGCCCGCGAAACCAACACATCAAAATTTGTGTAATCAGCAGCAAGCATGTATGTCCTAACATCCTGCACGAGCCCGTAGCAGAAACAATCACATCACGTATGCTCTTCAAGAACTAACGCATGTGTATACTGATTCAACCTCACAAACTACACCTCGTACTCCGCAATAGACATGCTGCCCTACACCAACGCCATAAACTCATGCTTCCTATCATCCTGATATTGGACTTCCAGATACTTCTTATGGAAAGCACTACAAAAGAACTCCCAGGTTACATCCTCGATTACTATACCAAATATCATGGTAGTACACCATGTATACGCATCACCCTGTAATAGGGACACAGAACAACCCAACTTACGGGCATTAGAACAGCCCATCTGGCCCAATATCCTCTCAATATTAGCCAACTATCCCTCAGAAGCCACAGGCGACAAACCTCGAAACTCAACTCTGCCCAAACTACAAAGGCGCTCTAGCAGCAAACCTTGCCCAACTACTGGTAATGCAGACACATGAACATCTACAACTGTTGCCTAAAAAGCACCGGTTATAGCTTGAATCAACGATGCCATATCATCCAGCCCTGGCCCAGCTAGCACAGGTGGTACTTGCTACACTACCTCGGTGGATCAGGTGGGGGTAGTGGTAACCCTCTAGAAGGTATAACATTCTCCTTGATTTCCTGCCCAGTGGCAGCAACAATCATACCAGATTGCAACCCTCTCCTCAGTTCCATCATGCTAACAATTTATCTAAGGCATGATAATCATTCAAACACAAAACAATTAGGCTAGCTTCAAGCAAGGATCCAAGACTTTAATTTCAAAATCATAATATTGCAGACTATAATAATAAGGCAATGAGTTTCCCAAATTCCCCCAACATGGCATAAAGAGACCACCATGCATATTACAATCACCGTGCATATCAAACATTATATAACAACTCACAATAACATTACAACAATAAAACCAACTCCCAACTATCACAAACCTGGCTCTAATACCACCAAATGTAACCCCCTCGACCTGGTCTAGTCGTAAGACCGAACCAAGTGAGCTACATTAGGTTTAGCAAAGTAAACCATAAAGAGAAAACTCGAACTGTGCCCATTTTTTTATCTTATCTAGATGCAAGTTAAATCCCTACATGCTCATACTAACAACAGGTGAAACCTCAACTCAACCGGGCATCGAATTGAAATCCAATTGGACACAATTGCAATTTAGGCACTAAATTACAATTTTTAAAAATTATGAAGACTTAACCCACTTTTAAGTTACCAACCTTTAATTAAACAGGTTATAAGCTTACACCTAAAAAATCAGCTCAAAACGATCACCCGAACTTATTCAATTGCAACCACAACATTAAGGGACTAAAATGTAAGAAAATGGAACTTCACTCCAATGACATTAACAGAATTAACAGTCAACCGTATCGATACTCGGGTAACCGTATTGATACGGTGTTCAATTTTACTCAGCCCTATTTTGGTACACCATGTACTGTACCAGTACGCCTATCTCGAAAATAGGTTTTATATAAAAATGTTCAATACCCATATCGATACGGCTTATAAGTGTTTCGGTATGTGAGTTTCAACTCAAAAAACAACATTCCAGTGATGTAGAACTGTACCGGTATGCCTTATCCTGTACTGAAACCCAAAGACCAAATTTGCCTAACCGTACCGATACGGTCCCCAACGTATCGGTGTGCCTGGGCCTGTAATGTCACTTTTAGCTGGTTAACATGCTTTTAACCATACCAAAACATCCTAACATGCTCCTAACACACAACCAAAACAAATTAGATCAGACCACAACATAACATCACAGGTTCAAAATCCATTCACGGCATCTTGCATCAAATGTGAATCTGTAGGCATGCAACCTAGAAAACCATTCAAGTAGAACATGAAACTCCAATCCATCACCAAAGTCAATCTATAAAGGCCATTTACAACTCAAGAGCAGCTACACAAACTTGCTCAACAGGGAGTTCAACAAAATATCCCCCAAACAACAACGGAAACCCCCATTGCCCTTATTACTTATAGTCTAATTCAAAACATACTTTGGTTACCAAGTCTTGTACCGATTCCTTGCTTCCCCCTGCCTTCCAAGCTTTTAATTCTCTGCATTGATGGACAAAAAGAGCGTAAGCACACTAGGCTTAGTGAGGAGTGCTCAAAAACAACACACCATCAATGCATTAAAAACATTTCTCAACATTACATTGAAATCTCATTTCAAACATCATTTAAAACATTATCATGCCTTTAAAACATGCACTTAATATCTTTAAAACCAACATATTAAACCATATGCAACATGTATCATTAACCAACAACAAGTCCCATTGCTAGCCTTAATTTAAGCCTTCCCATGCATAACAACCATATGCAAAGCTTAAAGCGTAAACATGTATAAATCACATTATACAACATAAACCTTTCAATGATACATCAACAATTATATTGGCTCACAACTGATAATTAACCAAGTTCCTTTACCAAAAGTGTTCATCGGATACACGGATTCAACAAGTGTTCTCCCAACACTTCAAGCCATCTCAACCAGAAATAATGATACAATCACAATCGCGGTACCTAACAACCGGGCACACTTTCAACCCACGGGGACACCAACCCTTACCTTGGTTAGATGCTTAATCCACTAACGGGAGTATACGGTACTATAAAACCCCTCTACCGTTAGGGTACTTGGATGGAGTTTTCGGTACACGGATCTAAACCCCTCAACATCCAAGGCGACTTATTATAGTGCATTATCAATCCTATGGCTAGCCAACTATATCCGATAACAATTTTAAAACCACATCACTTGCCAATATAATTAACCATTTACCATTTACCTCACTGTTTTCAACAAGCATTAACCAAACCAATTTTCCAAAGCAACAACCATGCTTTAAAGCACAAGTGTAAACCACATACTTACAAGGATCACATACCATGAGCATCCTTCATCAATTCATGCTTAAAAACAGTATCTCAAATACCTTAAAACATGATTAAAAAGTAAGCTCAATGTAAATCAAAACAAGTGCATAAAAACCATTTCACATTAGCACAACCCAGAGAGAAAAACCACATTTATTTACTTTCGAGTTTAAACCAGCATACCAAGCTAAGTTTAAACTCCCATAAACCACCTTTAAAACATTCATAGCTAGAATCCACATTATCACTCACTGATATGCGAAACCTCGATTCGCCGACGAGTAATCAAGCGTCCGAAACCTCCAAAGCTTCACCAATCACTTCTGGATCAACCTCCCATGTTTAACCACATTACAACAGAGGATTAATGCATCTCAATGCATTCAAAACACTGCAACAACAATTCCTCACAGACTTTCACAATCCTCTCAAAATTACCCAACCACAACAACTGAAAATCATCACCTAATCCTTTCCAAACACAACCCAGCCACAATTTGACAATCTAACACTTCCATAATCATCAATTAACACTCAAAAACAAGATTAATTCATTCCTATACTTCCAGCAATTAAACAGCCACTGCAACTCCACAAAAGCACCAATCTAACAACTTGAACAACTAGGAATTCAAGAGTTTCGGGATTCCATTGTTAAAATCAACTTATCAACATAACAATACATCCAAAATATGATTAAAATCAATCTCCAATATTATAAAATAGATCCAATACGAATCTTTCACTATTTCATCGAATTTAGCCCATTAAATCAATTAATCCAATATAAAAACACAAAATCAGATTATAAACAATAAATCAATGATCAAACGTTTGGGAATATCAATAAAGAACCATTCAATAGAGGAGATCACAGACCTTACCCGTATTGTGTGATTTCTCCCTCAATTGGCTTGTTGAAAGCTAAGGAAACACAAGATTTCAATGTGGTTTTGTAAATCAAAGTTAAAGAATCAATTAAAAATCAATAAATTGAGTAAAATGATATCTCACCTCTGATTTTTTTTTTTGAAAACTTGAGTGTTTGGCCGAAGAAAAGTGGAGAGAAAAGTTAAGTCAATTTTCTTGAAAATGATAACTAACTTTTTAATAACCAAATCCCCTTTTAATTAACTTTTAAAACACATGTTAAAAAGGTTTAATTGATAGGAGAAATCACCAGCAAATACTTGGTAAAATAGCTCCTTAAGGATTCTAAGAGTTTGATCCGTTTCATTTTAGTAACCTTTAAAGACTAGTTTTCAAAAATTGCATTTTGGTCACTAACCAAAATGTCACATTTCAAAACCCATCTTTTCCAAAATTTGTTTTCACCATGTCGGACCTCTTGTGTTTTGATTCGTTCCTCATTCGTGGTTGTTTTAGAAGAAGTAGACAAAGCTTGAGAAGAATTCTAAAAAGATGAGTTGTATGGGGTACCTTTGTCGTAGGAATAATGAGGACACAGTTTGCTTCATTGAAGGATTTGATTCTCAATGGCGATGACTTTGTGTAGAGCACTTTCAAGATTGCTAAAATCATGAAGTATAAGAGGATCGACATTGCTATTGTTGAGGCCAACAATAAATTGAGACAAAGTTTCTTCCTTATCTTCTTGAATATCAGCTAGTTGAAGCAAATGTTCTATCTCTTTATAATAATCATCAACGAATTATATACCTTGCTCTTTTGTGGTGCATGACAATTTGCCGAGCTAATTGCCAAAGACTGTCATGGCATGTAAGGGATCAAAGTAGTTAGGCGCAGATTCAAATTCCCAACTAACCAATTTAAATTCAAATGAAAAGGATATTATCTCCATTTAATATTTAACACAGCAAGATTATCTCCCACATTTGAAATTCAAATAGAAGCCTATTCTCCATAAAAGTCCCACGCAACAAACCCTACTCCTATATTTAAAGACATCAAACCATAAAGAAGGGAGAGTCGAATTGGGAAAAGAACGGATTGTGAGAGAGAGATCGACTTAGGGGAAAGATTATCGCGGGAGTGATTGGATTGGAGATTTCATCTCCTCTTTTCTTTCTCAGCTTGTAATCGCATGTCACCCACTATGTTTGGGGAATTTTCCTTTATATTTTCTTTTCACCCAACCATGAATTAAATTTAGATGGTTTCAGTTATTAGGTTTTGAGAGGTTTTGTATGGATGATTTCATTTTGGATTAAGTTTAATGCATAATGTTGATTTTATTCTTATTCTTGTAAATCAAGTAGTTTAGAGATAAACACTTGAGGGGAGAATCATTCATTGAAACTCAAATCCCTAATCGGTGACAACAAAGGGAGAGGGAGATCAATGAAGATTTTTAAGAAGGATTTACTCTAATAAAGTGATAGCCATTGGAGGTTCCTCAACCGAGTTGATTTCCAAACATTATGAGAGTTTATGGAGATCAATAGACTAAATTGAATCTAGGTTTTCTAATAATGCGAGAGCTGGGGGGAATGAATTCACTCTTGAACCAAGTTTCCAAAAAGTGATAAAGTGAAGAAAGCTTGAAGAAGGAGTGAATTGCAAGCGGCTAGCAAGATCAAGGAAAGACATTGTCCACTCTTGGTAAAGTAACTTGTGCCAGACGCATCACCAAGATTTGCACAAGCGTCAACCCTTCAAGTTAGAAATAACGTGAAGGCATTGAATAACACTCTGTCGAGCATTGGACACAATTAACTTGCCGCAGCATTGCACTTGCTGCAACAATTAACTTGCCAGGGCAACCACTTGCCGAGAAGAGTCCTACTCCAACTCAACCACTTGCTATTGCATTTCACTGGTCATGGAGAGTCCTACTTCCAGCAAACTACTTACCTGGTCAATTACTTGCCACAACAATCTACTTGCCTCAACATCTCACTTTCTTATGGCAACCAACTTGCCAAAGCAACTTATTCATCATACTCTCAGTCCTAATAAGACAACCTACTTTTTCATTGATTACCTTATTCGTCTACAATTTCTCTTTATTTTGTTTTAGATACTTCTTTACCACCATCTATCACCACAAATACTTTCATGTTTTAGTGAAAGGAGTTAAGAACCCAAGTCCTTCAAGACCAGTCCTTGTGGAGACGATACTATATATTTATCACTTTATTACTTGTAACGTGTTCACTTGCACCACTTGCGTAGCACTTAAAACATGCAACACTATCCTCAAAGGTCTAAACACCTTCTTCCAATCCAATCAATTAATCTCAACTAAATTTTTTACAGAAACTCTAGCAATCCTCAACAATTTATAACTGGTTCTTCCGACAATATTTCATTGCAACATTAACATCTGGTTACTCACAACATATCTGTTAACCCCACATTTTCACTACATTACTCTGATAACTTTTACACCGCTTGCCTTACCTGAAGATAACTCCTCTCAAACTCGAAAGAGCAATCCCCCAACTCTATAAAATCTAGATAAAAAAGGTACACATGCTAGGTTAACGTCCTCATGACTTGCCCTTAGGGCTTCAATCATCACCCCAACCATATTTATCACAACCTTCATTTACCTTTACTATGATACCTTTGCTCTGAAAAAACATACAAAACTCTTATATTCTATATCCAAAACAAGCTCGTCGATCTCATGAAATAGGCAATAGTCTTTCACCGTTACTCACGATAAGCTATCCTCAAAGGTTTAAACATCTTGTTCCAATCCAACCACTTGATCTCAACTAACAATTGTACAGAAACTCTAGCAATCCTCAATAATTTCCAACTGGTTCTTCCAACAACATTTCTTTGCAACATTAACATCTGGTTACTCACAACAGAGATGTTAACCCTATATTTTTACTACGTTACTCTGATAACTTTTACACTGCTTACCATACCTGAAGATCACTCTTCTCAAACTCGATAGAGCAATCCCCTAACTCTACAAAATCTAGATAAAAAAGGTGCACATGCTAGGCTAACGTCCTCACGACTTGCCCTTATGGCCTCAACCATCACCTCAACCATGTTTATCACAACCTTCATTTACCTTTACTACGGTACCTTTGCTCTAAAAAAATATACAGAACGCTCATATTCTTCATCCAAAATAAGGTTGTCGATCTCATAAAAGAGGAAACGGTCTTTCACAATTACTCCTCGGCCAAAAAATCAAAAGCCACCATACAAGCGATTCCAACATAGGCCTAGAATTCTCAACAAACTCAGCCTTATACTTATCGTGGTTCTAAACCACAATCAAATGGTAAGACTGCTCATTCACCAAGTGTACCTCTATACCCTCAAACTATCCACAACTCTAAGGCCTAGAATTCCCAGCCCTCATGTCTACAACGCAAGCTAAAAACATCTCGCAACATAAATAACCTTTCCTAAGCTAACACCATGGAGCACAATGTCCACCTTAGAGAGGTAAAGATCCTACACATCTATCACTAACAACCAAATTCGAAATAATCTAAAATTCAAGACTTCTCACCTGTAACTCACAGCATAAGTTGCACCCTCAACAACACTCTATGCAAAGGTAACCTCCACAACTAGTGAGAGAGAGAGAGTAAATTAACTAAGTCTGTATGGACTGTTACTCTCGATCCTCAACCACCATCCACAATAAAACATTTATCTATTAGCCTTTACAATTCTAATTTACTACACAATCCAACATCAATCTCAAGATTTACCAGAATACATATTAAAAAAGAGGCAACTCAAAACACATCGAAGGGTTAAACAACTATTAAATAACAACTAAATCCAAAATAATACATAATTACCTAACATATCCTTGGCAGCAAAGCCTGAGTAGCAAACTGTCTACCAACGTCTTGCACGTCAACTCTAGTTATGAATCTCATAGAACCTCTACCTCAATAAACTGACGGTGCCTTAGCTCCACATCTAGCAAAACTATAACCATGACGAGATGTAGCCAACCTCTGAGACTGAGCCGGTGTATCCTCATCCATAATTGGGCAACCCTTTCCATATACCCTGGTGCTGAAACCTATAACAGACCCTCCAAAGTAAAAAAAACACTCCAAGATGATGTCGGCCACAATGCTCACATGCTGGTGGAGGCGACGCTCCAATTGAACCATCAATACTCCTTTCTAGAGTAAAAACCAACAAACCCCCATGAACACTCGGTCTAGACCTCCTACATTCCCTTGGCGACTGATTTGAGGTAACTCTCTTCATATCCCTCAAAGCATAAAACCTTCTAGACAAAGCCTGAGAAGATCCTATAACATCTTGGGGGTCCGTACAATATGGCCCCTAGAGTCTTCAAACTGACTAGATCTTGAGCCTTGAAGTCGCTCAAGTGCCTTCTATTGCGTGTTTTGAGTGCTACACAAAGGTGCAAGCGAACACGTCGTAAGTAATAAGTGATAAGTATAGAGTATCATCTCCACATAGACTGGTTTAAAGGACTTGGACTCTTAACTCCTTACACTAAAATAAGAGAATAGTTGTAATGATAGATAGTGATAGAGAAATAAAACAAATAACTAAAGATTGTAAAGGAAATAAAGTAATCAATGAGAGAGTTGGTTGAATTATCAGGATTAAAAGTATTTCGTATGAATTGCTTTGGCAAGTAATTCCAGTCAAGTAGTTACTGGAAGTAGGACTCCCTGTGACCAGTGAAATACAATTGCAAGTGGTTGAATCAGAGTATGACACTTCTAGGCAAGTGGTAGCCCTGGCAAGTTAACTGTTGCAGCAAGTGCGATGCGGTGGCAAGTCAATTGTGTCTCCAATGCTCGGCAGAGTGTTCTTCACTGCCTTCACGTTATCTCTAACTTGAAGGGCTGACGCTTGCACAAATCTTGGTGATACGTCTGTTACACGTTACTTTACCAAGAATGAACATCGTCCTTCCTTGAACTCTTGTTAGCCGATTGAATTTCTCCTCGTCGCCAAGCTCCTTCACTTTGTCACTTTCTGAAAACTTGGTTCAAAAGGGAATTGGTTTCCCTCAGCTCTTGCAATGTTAGAAAACCTAGATTTAGTTCAGTTTGTCGATCTCTATAAACTCTCGTAATGTTTGGAAATCGACTCGGTTGAGGAACCTCCAATGGCTGTCACTTTATTAGAGTGATTTCTTCCCACGAATCACCATTGATCTCGCTCCCCCTTGTGTTGTCACTGATTTAGGGATTTGAGTTTCAACAAATGATTCTCAACTCAAGCGTTAAACTACTTGGTTTGCAAGAATATGAATTGAATCGACATTGTGCATTTAAACATGAACCAAAATTAAATCATCCATGCAAAAACCTCTCAAAACCTAATAACCAAAACCATCTATTTTAGTTCATGGTCGGGTGAAAAGAAAATACAAAGAAATATTTCCCCAACATGAAGGGTGATGTGCGATTACATCAATAAAGGAAGAGAGGAGATGAACTCCTCAATCTGATCACTCCCACGATCAACTTCTCTTGATCTCTCCCTCTTGATCTGATCCCTCAACTTCTTCATTTTTCCTCTTGTGTTTCTATCCTTTAAATATGTGTGCAAGAGAGTTTGTTGCATGAGAATTTGGTGGAGATAGGGCTTTCATTTTGAATTTCAATTGTGGGAGATAATGTAGCTGATAAATAAATAAAAGTAGGGATTTATCTGTTGCATTTGAATTTGGATTGGGCGGTTGGAGATCCTAACCGCTTTGATCCCTTCAACGCCATGGCAGATTTTGGCAATTTGTCCTGCACACAAATAAACAAAAGAGCATCATTCTTTCTACAAAAAGTAATAAAATGCATGACCAAGCACATTGAACTAGGAAACTATGAACTTATGCATGAATGACTACAAATGCAACTAAAATGAGCTTAAGTCTAACAATAATGTAAGTAAAAAGGGTAGGAAAATAGTACTTTTACACACTTATCACACCCCCCAAAATCGAACTATTTCTTGTCCTCAAGCAATGCAAAACTAACAATCACCTGCCAAGGCATTTACCAAACACAAACAAGTTGCATACCTAACTTCAATCCTCAGAACTGGGCAACTAGCATTAATTACCTTTGTGACTTTAGGCAAAATATAAAAAGATTACTCAAAATTCAGTATGATGCAAGTGAAGTGTGTGCGTAGTTGTGTACAAGTTAATCATAGGAGTTCCAAGCAAAACCTTAGTTTTATTAACTTGCCAACGCAAGCGATCTAACTAGAGCCAGTTTCGGGCACTTGTAGTAATTCTTCTTCTTTTTATTCTTATAATAGAGCCAGTTTTGGGCACCTCTAGAATTTGCAAGATCCCTAAGACTAGAGCCAGATGGGCACCTCTAGCTAAGGTTCATTGTTCATCATTTTTTTGGCTAGAGCTAGTTTCGGGCACCTCTAGCTTTTTTAATATTTCTTTACCAAGTTTCACTAGGTTCTCCTAAATTAACAAGTCACAGCAGTGTTTACTAAAGCTGCATCATAACAAAATTCTAAGCAACTTTCCATGCTAAGCCTAGAGTCAAAAGTTCTCTTAACCTAATGTCATGGAAAATAAATCATCATCAGATATCACAGCAAGTTATTAACAAGTTTAGTCATGAAAACTATCATGTTAAGTGACACTAACTAAAAACAAATGAATGCAAATGCAGCTAAACATTAAACAACCAAGACAACCCCCAAACTCGAGGAAAGCATTGTCCTCAATGCAAGAAAACAAAACAAAAAAATGAGAATGCAAATACTTGTCAAAGAGGTCCTCACCTCTAGCTCATGATTTCTTGGTGGCCATGTGCTTAACATGCTTTCTAGTGCGTGCTGATTGTTGTCTTGCTGGTGGTGCAGGGGTTGAAGCTTCAGTCTCCTCTACCTCCTCCTCCGGCTCACCCATCATGTCGTCTTCCTTAAGTGGTGAAGCTTTACGCTTCTTTGGTTTCTGTGGTAGCTCATCCGACTATGGGGACATCAACGGTGAGGAAGTTGAGTCTTTAGAATCTACATGATCAACAAATGGTTTCGTTGCATAGGTTCAGTCACTGATTTCTTACATTTATCCTTGGTATCAGTTGCCATGGCAGTTTTTTTCTTGGCTGGGCCAGACTTGCCAGCCTCACTTGCCATGACAAGTAACACTTTAGGGAACACGGGGAATGATACTTGGCAATCGAGGTATTTCTCCAAGATGATTTGTGCTAGTGCAACATCCTGATCCTTGATATGCCACAAGAGCTTCATCTCTCACTCCTCTATGTGCTATAACTTCTCCAACAAAGGGCGTACTAGATCGACCACCCCTTGAGAACTTGTCGGATAACTCTTTTGGTGTAGTGTCTTTTCCCGTGGAATGTGCACTTGTCGGGGCAACTGGGACAATTGGCTTTCGTCGTGGTATTCCTTCTTGCATTACTTGCATGTACTACGCCTTTGTCCACCCACTCCGTTTTTGCATTTGTTCATCAGTTGGTTCAATTGGTACCTTTTCTTTCTCACATAAAATAGTTATTAAATCGGGAAAATATAAAGCTCTTATGTCCTTTTTACTGCATGCATAAATTTTATTCACAATTATTTGCCCAACATCGATAACACGCTTGTGAAGAATACAGTGCAACAATAACAGTCGAGACAACAAAACAATGGTGTTGTGTGTGGTAGGTATTAAACGAGTCTTAATAAAATTATTCCATAGCTTATGTTAAGGTTTTAGCATAATGTGGTTTACCATTCCCTTGAGTTCTCCCTTGTTCCATTTCGCTCCTTCCAAAACTTAGTCCATCTTATTGCGAGTCACATTCTCCACGAACTTTGCATGTTCATCTTCTTTGAAAAACAAGCCATAATAGGCGTTGATGGTAATAGCGTCGAGGAGAATAGCCTTGCCACGTACAAATACAGCTGGGTTATCTGGACTAGAAACATGAGAGTAAAATTCTCTTACCCATGAGACGTTTACTCCAGCCGATTGTTCACAGAATGTTGTCCATTTATGGCTCTCGATCATGGCATATATGGACTCCTCAAGACCGAAACTTGGGTGTGGCATTTCATAGGCAAAGCCTTTCTCCTCCCAAACTCATCTTGTTGCAAACTTTTCTTCGAACCGCTTCTGCACGGTCGGTGTGGTGAACTTACGGTATGATGGTTGTGGCGTGCATGAGGGACAAATTTCATCAATGGTTTTGAGGCTTGTATACATTATTTCGATTTAAAAAGAAAAAGAAAAACTAAAAGTTTAAACAATGGAGAAAAAAGAAGTGGGAAGAAGATAAAGTGAATATGAGAGAGTAAATGAATGTGAGAGATAAAAGGTTGGTATTATAATAGTGAAGTGATTGATGAATGATGGAAAGATGAAAGGTTGAATGATCTCTCACCAATGGGTGAAAAAGCATACAATAATGGTAAGGGGAAGAGTGGTGCGGCTAGGGTAGAAAAAGATGAGATAAATCTAGGGTTTGAACAAAATTAGGTATTTAAACCTATAATACCCAACCAGCCCTTGCTCTCTCTCTTGAAAAAAATTCCAAACACTTCTTCAATTCTTCCCCAATTTAAACTCTTGACATAAAAAAGAAAAGATAAAGATTAAAATAAAATAAAATAAAAATAAAAATAAAAGAATGGATAAATAAAAAAGAGAAAATATTCAAATTTAAAATTAAAAAAGAAATAAAAATGTATGTAACCAAAATTAAAATTCAAAAACACTAAACAACCTAACTAACCGAAAATTTAAATAACCAAAATAAAGAAGAAAAATCAAAAAACAAATTAAAATAACAAAAATCCAAAAATAATAAGTCTAAAAATAACTAAAAAATAAAATGAAAAATACTTAGCGAGATCATTTTCATGCATCTCCCAAGGAGATTGTAATCTTGTCTCTCTTAGCATGGCTTCCAAGTGCTTTAATCATAGCCCATTAACCTTGAACTCAGATCCATTCTTGATCGATCGGATCACAACGACGCCATGGGAGTAGGGTTTAACCATCTCGAATGGTCCAGTCTATCGTGATTTAAGTTTACCTGGAAAAAGAAGTCGTGAATTATAAAGAAGCACCATTTGCCCTGGCAAGAATTACGGTGGAAAAATCTTTCTGTCATGTCAGCGTTTTGTTTTCCCCTTGTACAGCTTGGCATTGCCATACGCAGATGTGCGGAACTCTTCAATCTCATTCAGGTCCAACAAACGCTTATGTCCGGCTTTCTCCCAATCCATATTCATTGTTGAGATGGCCCAATAAGCTTTATGCTAGATCTCTACAGGAAGGTGGCAAGTTTTTCCGTAGACAAGTCTATACGGAGTCGTGCCTAAGGGTGTCTTATATGCGGTTCGATAAGACCAAAGGGCATCATCTAGCCTCTAAGACCAATCCTTACGTGAAGGGTTTATAGCTTTCTCCAAAATAATATTCAATTCTCAGTTAGAGATCTCGGCTTGCCCATTGGTTTGCGGGTGATATGTCGTGAAAATTTTATGGGTAACCCCAAAGTGTTGCAACACTTTGGCAATGAGTTTGTTGTCAAAATGCTTACCCTCATCACTGATAATTGCCTTCGGCACTCCAAACCGTGAGAATATATTCTTTTGTAGAAATCTTTGAACAGTCTTTGCGTCATTTCTAGGGGTTACAACTGCTTCAACCCACTTGGACACATAGTCCACAGGGAGTAGAATGTAAAGGTTGCCATATGATGATGGAAAGGACCCTAACAAGTCAATGCCCCAAACGTCAAACAATTCTACCTCAAGGGTGTTTTACAATGGCATATCATGCTGCCTTGAAATATTCCCGGTTCTTTGACATCGATCATATTGATTGTAAAACTCATAAGCATCTTTATAGAGAGTGGGCTAATAAAAGCCAACTGTAAGACTTTTGCTGTTGTGCGAGTTCCTCCATAGGATGACGAGTGACATTTTTGGATTATAATATTTTGCTCCTCCTCAGGAATGCATCTTCGTATATCCTGATTTGCACATTGTTTAAACAAAAGAAGCTCATCCCAACAATAATGCTTAACATTATGTAGGAACCGCTTCTTTCCCTAATAAGAAAGATCATGAGGTAATATACCACTCACAAGAAAATTCACTATATCAGCATACCAGGGAATTGCCTTGGCAATTAGCAGCTGTACATCTAGGAACGTGTTGTTGGTCTCCAAGTGGTCATCTGCATCATTTTTTTTCTGCAAGTACATGTAAGCAGTCAGCAATTTGAGTTTCTGCATCGAGGTTAAACTTTGACATGGCTTCTATTGCTTGGCATTCTTCTAGATCGTCAGCATCCTTGAATGTTTTGAACACTCTGAGTGTGACTTGCTGCTCATTCACCCTCATGTTGAGTTCTCCTCTTTCAACGTCGATCAAATTCCTCCCTGTTGCTAAGAATGGTCTCCCAAGAATGATGGGCGCAAACTCATATACTTTACAGTCCAAAACAATAAAGTCAGCGAGAAAAATAAACTTATCAACTTTTACCAAAATATCTTCAATTTTTCCATCAAGATTTACATATGATCTATCGGCAAGCTACAGCATGACTGTGGTGGGCCTCGCCTTGCTTATAACCAATTGTTGAAACACATATTTAGGCATAAGATTAATGCCTGCTCCAAGGTCACATATAGCTTTTCCGATTAATGCTCGCCAATAGAACATGGTATTGTGAAACTGTCTGGATCTTTAAGCTTAGGGGGCAATTAGTTGTGTAACAAAGCCATACACCGTTCTGTCAAAGCAACTGTCTCAAACTCGCTCAACCTCATACGCTTTAATGCGATTTATTTAAGAAATTTGGTGTAATTTGGCATCTGTTCGATTGCCTCAACCAGTGGTAAGTTGATGTGGACTTGTTTAAGAATGTTAAGGAACTTCTTAAACTAGTACTCATTCTTCAGCTTCTTTAACCTCTATGGAAATAGTGGTGGGGGTTTGTTCTCTTTGTCTTTACTCATCTCGACTGGCTTGGCTATAACAAACGGACTTGCTGCGGCATATGGAATCGCTGTGGCATTCGCTTATGAAGACTTTTCTTTATCAGTCAACGCATGCGCATCCTCTTCGGGTTGGATAAGATCTGTACCCACCTTTGCTCCGCTTGTGGTAGTGATTACTTTACACTGCTCATGGCCTGAGCCTCGCGCAACCTCAGTATTGCTGGGCAAGGTTTTATGTTGCCTCATGCTTAAGATTTGGGCAAACTGTCCAACCTATGTCTCTAGTGATTTGATCGTTGTTTCTTAACTCTGCATCCGAATTTTAGTCATGTTCGTAAAAGAGTCAGTATTTTCATGAAATTGCTAGTTTCAGCCATATAAGATTCAGTTTTAAGCATAAAAGTATTGAGAGTGGTTTCCAAAGAACTAGCTGTTGATTGTTGCTGCGGTAATTGATTATGTTGCCATGGTGTGTTCTTTTGGAATCTTGATGCTTCAGTAATCTATCGAGATGCATTGTTGTAGCCATTCTACTTATTCCATGAGAAGTTTGGATGCTACTTCCATCCCAGATTATATGTGTTGGAATATGGATTGTTATTTCTGTTGTAGTTTCAACGCAAAAACTGGTTTCTAGGTTCTTTGGACACTCAGAAGAATCATGGTTATCTTTACAAAAAACACAAGATGAATATACTACCTTTACCTCCTGTGTGTTGCTGGGATGCTGTAGATTCTTAACCATATTGGTTAATGCGGACAATTGTGCTGAGATGGCGTTAGTTGAATTAAGCTCAATTGTCGTGGCATGTCACCTTGCTTGTCCCCTCCTAGCGGTTGGAAATTGATAGTAATTATTGGCAAGTCTATCAAGAATCCCAAATGCTTGCTCTAGTGATTTATCTAGGAGTGTTCTATTTGTCGAGGCATCTAGCATCATCCTAGTTGGTGCGTTAAATCCATTGTAGAACATCACTACTTGCGTCCATTCTCAGAATTCGTGCATAGGACACTTGTGAAGAAGCTCTTTGTAATGATCACAAGCCTCGTACATAGATTCGTCATCTGTTTGACGGAAAGAAGTGATATCATTACGCAATTTAGCTGTCATGCTAGTAGAATTGTACTTGAAAGGAAACTTCGACATAGATCTGTCCAGGATTCTAGAGTGCCTGGTGATATGCCATTGAACCATGTTCTTGCCCTATCCCTCAATAAATAGGGAAAAGTCTAAGTCTAAGGACATCCTCATGGACTCCTTACTGTTTGAAAGAATCACAAACTTCTAAGAAAGATCTTAGATGTTGCCAGGCATTTTTGCTTGCTGAGCCCCCAAATTGCCCAATTGAATTTAGCATATTGAACATTACTTGAATCTCAGGAGTAGCAATTCCTGGATTGAGATCACCAAGGTCTAGTAGTGAGTGATCTCGAATGGGTCTATTTCGTACTCAAACTGGTTGATCCACTACGTTGTATTGCCTCCTACCGCGGTATTCTGATTGCCATTGGCAATTGGATCTACCATAACTGTGCGTAGTTCTTTTTTTCTCTTACGGAGTACACGTTCAATCTCAGGTTCAAGTGGATAGTCTTGTGCTGTCGGTCATGCCCTGGTCATACACGAATGCAAAACCAAAGGGTGTTAGCAACTTGAAACAAATAACAAAATAAAAACAAAGAAAGAAAATAATGCAAGAAATTAAAAGGTAAAGTCACAATTGCCAGTCCCTGGCAACGGCGCCAAAAACTTGTTGCGTGTTTTGAGTGCTACGCAAATGTGCAAGAGAACATGTCGCAAGTAATAAGTGGTAAGTATAGAGTATCATCTCCACAGGGACTGGTCTAAAGGACTTAGACTATTAACTCCTTGCACTGAAATAAGAGAATAGTTGTGATGATAGATAATGATAGAAAAAATAAAACAAATAACTAAATATTGTAAAGGAATAAAGTAATCAATGAGAGAATTGGTTGGATTATCAGGATTGAGAGTATGCCGGATGAATTGCTTTGGCAAGTTGAATGCCAGAGGCAATTGAAATGCTGAGGCAAGTAGATTGTCGTGGCAAGTAGTTGCTGGAAGTAGGACTCTATGTGACCAGTGAAATGCAATTGCAAGTGGTTGAGTTGGAGTATGACTCTTCTCAGTAAGTGGTTGCACTGGCAAGTTAATTGATATGGCAAGTGCGATGCGGTGGCAAGTCAATTGTGTCTCCAATTCTTGGCAGAGTGTTCTTCACTGCCTTCACATTATCTCTAACTTGAAGGGCTGATGCTTGCTCAAATCTTGGTAATACGTCAGTCACATGTTACTTTACCAAGAATGAACACCGTCTTTCCTTGAACTCTTGTTAGCCGCTTGAAATTCTCCCCATTGCCAAGCTCCTTCACTTTTTCACTTTTCGAAAACTTGGTTCAAGAGGGAATTGGTTTCCTTCATCTCTCACAGTGTTAGGAAACCTGGATTCAATTCAGTCCGTCAATCTCCATCAACTATCGTAATATTTGGAAATCGACTCGGTTGAGGAACCCTTAATGGCTGTCACTTCATTAGAGTGATTCCTTTCCATGAATCACCATTGATCTCGCTCTCCCTTGTTCTGTTACCGATTTAGGGATTTGAGTTTCAACAAATGATTCTCCACTCAAGCGTTAAACTACTTGATTTGCAAGAATAGGAATTGAATCAAAATTGTGCATTTAAACTTGAACCAAAACTAAATCATCCATACAAAACCCTCTCAAAACCTAATAACCCAAACCATCTAATTTAGTTCATGTTCGGGTGAAAAGAAAATACAAAGAAATATTTCCCCAACATGAAGGGTGGTGTGTAATTACAGCAATGAAGGAAGAGAGGAGATGAACTCAATCTGATCACTCCCACGATCAACTTCTCTTGACCTCTCCCTCTCGATCCGATCCCTCAACTTCCTCACTTTTTCCTCTTGTGTTTCGATCCTTTAAATAGGTGTCGATGAGAGTTTGTTGCGTGAGAATATGGTGGAGATAGGGCTTCCTTTTTGAATTTCAAATGTGGGAGATAATGTAGCTGATAAATAAATAAAATGGGGATTTATCCTTTGCATTTGAATTTGGATTGGGCGGTTGGAGATTCTAACCGCTTTGATCCTTTAACGCCATGGCAAACTTTGGTAATTCGTTCTTCACACAAATAAGCAAAAGTGCATCATTATTTCTACAAAAAGTAATAAATGCATGGCCAAGCACATTGAACTAGGAAACTATGAACTTATGCATGAATGACTACAAATGCAACTAAAATGAGCTTAAGTCTAACAATAATGTTAGTAAAAAGGGTAAGAAAAATAGTACTTTTACACACTTATCACCTTCGCACTATTGGCTAACTCAGAGATTGTCCCAAGCGGTCTCGTTGTTAAGTAAAAATGAAGGTCAACCTTCAATCCATGTCTGAACCTCTTACACCTCAACTCTTCGGTGGTAACCAACTCCTGGGCATAGCAGCTCAATCCTAGAAAATCTTGCTCATACTCAATCATTTTTCGATCCTCTGAGCCAAATACAGGAACTGATCCCTCATCTCATCCATATGAACCTCACTGATGTACTTTTTCCTAAACTCTTCCATGAAGGTTTCCCATGTAGGTAGTGCCTTTAAGAAGGGAGGCAGTGCAATCGAGGCCATCCTTCGGACTCCCTTTTATCTGTCTTAGAATCTTATAAGTGTCTCTTAACCACTGATCAGCCTTTACCGGGTCATCCTCACCCAAACCTTCAAAATTTTTAGGCCCAAAACAGTGAAGCCTCTTCATAAGGGTCTTGCAAGGTGTCTCAAATTGCCTCAAAATAGCTTGTACTACTTGCAAAAAGGCAGAGGTAAGATCACGAAAGTGACTCGTCACTCTATTTCTGGTTTCTCTTTCTATCAAATCTTTTTGGAACACAAAGAATCAAGGCAGCACATCAGGATTCCCAGTCTTGTAAAAGTACCACTTAAACTTAGGGACTTGTATTCACTAAACATCTTACCATGACCTCTAAACCACCTCAGGGTTTCCTAGAATTGGGTAAACCTAAGCTCTGACACCACTAAATGTAACATCCCAATCTTGATCCAAATCTGAAGTGCTACATTTGGGTCTCCTAAAAAATTGACCCATCAAAATTTTCATTTAAAAATCACAACTTTGACATTTCTCAAAAGCATACATTTCTATAAATCCACTAGATAAATAACATTTTAAATGAGTTTTACAAAATAGGATCTCCAATTTAAAATACACCGTATATAAAATAATAGTTCAATAGAGTTATAGACTCGACTGTGGTAAGGTTCTATGAATACATTTTAGTCCAAACTAAAATATCAAGTATTGTGCTCTGAAACTAGCTTGATGCTACGAAGTCCTTCACGATGTGCTCCTCCAAAAGATAACTGTCAACCTACGCACTAAAAAACCATAATTTCGCATATTGAGCTAACAAAGCTCAGTGGTAAATTTCTACTCTACCGCAATTCATGAATATCATAGAACAAGCATGCATGATTATATAGTCAAAAGCGCACAGCGAAGGCTTCATATATAACTAGATCATCTTCAGGCCAACCCTAGCTAGAGTTCACAATAATTTTCTCATGGCATCATTTTTTAAAAGAAGTCTCACATGCCATCACCAGGCTTAACCATACTTGAGGTCACACAACCCATCAAGTTACATGAGCTCACACAGCCTACCGAGTTAAAGCATATCGTACCCTGATCACACAACTCTAGGGTAATATAGCCATAAACTATTTTCCATACAACAAGCATAAATAACCATACATGCCCTACACAGTGGCTAACAAAGCCCTACATTACCCATGCTCACATAGCCGTCAGGTTACCTGTGATCACATAGCCTTCAGGTTAGTTAGACCATATCCAGATCACCATAGCCACAGTACGTCCTAGAAATAATTGGATCACAATAGCCACAAGCAGTCTTTACCTGATGTCACTCAACCAATTAGGTTACTCGAGTTCACATATCCCATCGAGTTACTCGAGTTCACATAGCCCATCGAGTTACTCGAGCCCACACAGCCCATCGAGTTATGTTTTCTTATCCAGTTCACCATAGCCACGAATAGGTTTCTAACCGCACCCAGATCACGTAGCCCATGAATACATCGGATGTACTTGATCACACAGTCCGAAGTATACATCCCCTTATATAAGTGCCCTTGCATTTACACTAGGACATCCAAATTCCTTACAATTTTACAAATTATCAACATCCAATTTGATTTACCATTAAAAGGGTTTAAAGCTTCTAAAACCCAACCTTAGCAAAGCATAACCATACACCAAGCAAAGCAATCATTTTAGGACCTCGTGAAATATAAGAACCAGAAATGTACTGACCTTAAGCAAGCAAATCCAAAATGAAGCACCTGCCAAGCTTCTTCCACCTCTTTTCCTTGGTTCAAGCTTCAAACTCAAAATCCATAAGCCCAAGAGATATCTACTTGGAAGATAGATCTTTGATTGCTGATCAACCTTTCCTTGATAACAATTTCGGGATTCGTACTCAAAAAATCAAATTTTCAACTTTAACTTTGAATTGCGGTGGGTGTTTTGGAGGAGAAGAAGATAGAAGTGAGATAGAAGACAATGATGACTTCACTATCCTTCAAAATGTAGAAAATTAAGGAGGTATTAGCCTTTGTCTCCCTTGAGGGTTAATTTACCCTATTGCCCTTCATTACACCTTCTTCATCAACCCACAAGCCCAACATCTAAGCCCAACAACACAAGAAAGCCCACAAGAACTCCCATGGATCCCCCTTTCTGCCCAATGTCTCGATCCAACAAGTAAGTTCCGTGACTCAAGTTTACCTGACTCTCGGGTTCCAAAACCTAGGTCGTTACAAATCTGATACCAATTGGTGTAGTTTTTCTATCATGTTGGAAACTCACTTGATTACTTGGAAACAAGCCTAGAGTGTTAAACCCAATCAAAGGAGATGAAATCAGAGTTCTTGAATTTTCAAGAGGATATGCAATGGGGTTTCTGAAAATTCTGCAAATTAAGAACCAAACCTAAAGAAAATGGTTAAGATCAATATTCAATAATGAATATTAAAAATATAAGGAAAATAAAACAAATGAATAAATAAAAGAGATAAAGAAATGAATCTAAAAATTCTGGATTTGGAATTCATTAGAGGTGGAGTGATGGATTAAAGAGAAGAGGGCAATGGCTTGTGGAATTTGAGGAATTTTGCCCTTGAACCCTCCTAGTTGCGATTAACTAGGCAACCTTCGTGATATAGCTTAAAACTGACCTTTCTACCCGCGTTTGGATAGTCAACCCAGAGTGTGAAGATTCTCTCTCACTCAACTTGGTCGAACACGTTGAAGAAAGCTTCGAAGTTACAAGTTTATCGACACTTGCAAGCATGTACTCAAAAGAATACCTTTATTAAAATCTCAAAACTGATTTACAATGAAGAAGTTCTCATTTTTTATAGGGGAAAGATGACTAATCTAGTAGAAATTCCTAAATAGAATCAAACTTTATTCCTAATAAAATAATATTAAAAGAAATAATAAAATAAACTGAAACTAATATAATAATGTGGAAATTCCTAAATAGAATCAAACTTTATTCCTAATAAAATAATATTAAAAGAAATAATAAAATAAACTGAAACTAATATAATAATGTGGTTTCTTGCTAAATGTGAATTCCCCTTACTTAGGTTTTCTTGTGTGGCAAGCTTCCTCCAAGGATAAGAGGGCGACACTGTAACGCCTTGAATTTGAGTCTAGATGTTAGAGGAATCGATTAGACGGTTCAGGAGAATCGAATTAGGCAATTCAGGTTAGTTTCGGGAATGAAATCTTAACAAATAGTTTTTGGTCACAATAAAATATGGAAAATACTAGAAAATATTTAATTAATATTCTAAAGGTTTTGGTAAATTCAATTTAAAGGTATTAAATCTGATTTTGGACGTTTTGGTCTGGTAAATAAATGTAAGGTTTTCAAAACTATTTTTGGTGATTAAATCGTAAAAGGGTCAAAACTTAGAATCTTTAAGGAGCTAATTACCCAGACTTTTCCATTAGATTTTTCCCTTAATTTAGGTATTTTTAAATTGTTTTAATTTGTTTTAATATTAAAAGAAAATAAATTTAATAAAAGGATTTTCTTTTCCCCAAATCACTTTCTTACGTAACTAACTTTGATATTACTTTTCTATCAACTTTCTCAGTAACCAAACTATAAAATCTTTCTAAAATTTCCAGAAATCAATCTCTTTGATTGCCTTTTTGATTTCCTACTTGATTCCTTTGATTCTTGTATCAAAATCTACTTGGATTCAACCAACCTTTGCCAATTAAGGGAAAAATCAGCAATTAGAGGTGGTTTTTGTTTCTTTCCTCTAATTAAAGGTTCTTTATTGAAATTACCAAGTTCTTAATCCTTTACAACTGATTTATGTTATGGAATTAGGATTCAAACATGGATTTGGTAATTAAATTGAGTTTTATGTGGAAATTAGATAAAAATTGATTTGGATTTGTTTTTTTATGGAATCTAATTGATTTAGATCTCTTATAAGATGTGTTTTAAGGTTAAAAGAAGAGGTTAATTAAAGGAATCCCGAAACTGTGTGAATTGCTAATTTTCTAGGTTGTTTATAGTTGGTTTTTTATGTGATCTTGGTGTTGTGGTGTTACTGGAGGTATAAAGACGTGTTTAAGATGTTTTTGGATGTTAATTGATGTTGTTAAGATATTGAAATCAATAGGTTTTGGCTGGGCTTTGTTTAGGTGAAGTTTGGTGTTGATTTTGGTTATTTTAGATAGGCGTTTGATGGATCTATGGAAGACGAAGTTGTGTTTGTTGTTTGCTTAGGATTAGAGATGCATGGAAGTGTATTAATCCTCTACTTTTTGTTTGGGTAAAGTATGAGGGGAATTGAATCCTTTAGCTTTTGGAGAAATCACGGAAGCCTTAGAAGCTTGATCGTGTATCGACAAGTCGAGCGTTTGGTTGTCGATGAGTGGAAATGTGTTTTACTGCTATTAAAAGGTTTAAAGATGGTTGTTGGGAGTTTAGATAAAGTTTGAAACACTTATCTAAACTCATAAGTAAGTATTGGTTGAGCTCTCTCTCATTTTCTGATTTTGCAAAATATAATCTCATGCACATGTTTATAGATTTGATTACTTACTACTGTATGCATGTTTCGGAAACAAAAGATGATGCAAATGATTATTCATGTTGATGTTTGTGTAAAGAAAACGATTTATGAAAGCATGTTGAGGATGCTAGAATACATGGTTTAATGTATTGGAACATGATTTGAATTGATACATATGTAAAACAGTAAGCTAATGTGGTTTCTATTGAGTACATTGATAAGTGGCTGAGGTAAAATGTTATCGGACATAGTTGGCTAGCCATAGGTTTTAAAATGCACTATAAAAACTGGTCTCATGTGTTTCGAAGGGTTGTGATTGTACCGTTTTCTCCACCATGGGAACCACAGTGGTTGAGGGGTTAAATGTGCCGTTTGCTCTGTTTAGATGTATGTTAAGTGGTCGAAGAACCACTTGGGAAATTCTTGTATCCGATGTGTTTTTATAAGTTGGAAAGAAACAGGTTTTCAGTCACTTGAATGCCAATATACGAGATGATGTATCATGAGAAATGGATTATATTTTTGTATAATGTGGTTTATACACGTGATGCTCTTTAAACTTATTATCTAGAGATTTTAGCGTGAGAAGATTAAATCGAGGGTTGTGTTTGAATCCATGATACATGTGTGGCAAATGATTTAAATGTGCATTTGAAAAAGATTATAGAAGCATGAGATATTTTGTCATGAGACTTGAATTCTAGATTTGAATAAAATGGTTTTAAATGCATTGATGAGTGTTTTCTTGAGATTCCCTCACTAAGCTTATAGCTTACACTCTCTTTTCTCATCAATACAGAGAAATAGGCTTTTCAGACAGCAAGTGTGCAAGAGTAGATCCGAGGGTCAAGACAATTTCAATGTATGGTTTTATAAATGCTAAGTAGTAATAAGAGGCAATGTGACCAAGATGTATTTGGGAGGTTTATTTTGGGTACTCACTGTTTGTATAAGTTTGGTATGATGTTTTGGACTTGTATAATGCATAATGCTTGTTTTTGAGGGGTTGAGAAACACTTTGCATGCTTGGGTAGAAACCATGCCTATGGGAGTTATATTTGGATTTGAGGTATTGTGTATGATCTTCTACTTGGCTGCTATTTTTGAGGAATTGATGTTTGTAAAGTTATATGATGATTAGATGATGTTTGGATTGTATTACATTGAGCCAAATTGTCATATATTGGACCAAGAGGTCATTACAGGTTTGTTCGTACTGGTACGAGTCTTTAAGGATAGGTACGGGGCCTTAGGGATCAGTCTTGCGACTAGACTGGGTCAAATGGGTTACATTTGTTAGTATCAGAGCCAGGTTATGATTGTTGGGAGGTGGGTTATGGTTGTTTGGTTGATACATGAATTTGTTGATTAACATGCACGGTGCTTGATTTCGTCAGATTATGGTAAAAATATGATATGTTAGGGAATAAACTTGGGTACACATTGCCTTATTACTACTAGTAGAAAATGGTTTTGTTTTGAAACATGTACGACTTGGATTCTTGCTAAAAGCTGGCCTAATTATTTTGTTTTATTGCATTATCATGTTTTAGACTCATATTTTACGAATGAGACTAAGACGTGAGACGAGGCCTCATATGGGAAATGTTGTGGATAGACAAGAGAATGAGTTGCCTCCTCTTCCACCGATTCCTCCTACTAGTGTTGGAGTTGAGGGTGGTGCACCTTAGGCACCACAAGGACCTATTTTTGGTGATATGACACTGTTAGTTTAGGCAATGATTGGAGCTTTCCAGGCGGCCATAGCTGAAGTGCAAGTACTTGTACCGGTGCCTGTAGCTGTGAATACCGGGCTACCTTTAGAGTGTCTATGTAGCATGAGTGGTACTAAGTTTAGAGGTTTGGCTCCTGAATCAGCAGAGGAGTGGTTTGCTAGCATGGAAAGGATCCTTGACCAGATAGAGTGTACGGATGTACGCAAGTTGGGTTGTATTGTATCGTTGCTTCAGGGTAATGCTTACAGTTGGTGGACGACAGTTATCGCGGGGTTGGCACCCGCTGAGGTAATATGGGAGTTCTTTTGTGCTTCATTCCATAAGAAGTACTTGGGAACTCGTTATCGAGATGAGAAGAAGAGGCAGTTTATGGCTTTGGAGCATGGGAACATGTCTATTTCCGAATATGAATTTAGTTTGTTCGGTTGAGCTAGTATGCTCCTGAGCTGGTTCCTGATGAGCGACAGCGATGTGATCGGTTCCAATATAGGTTGGTGAAGGAGGTGAAGTCATACATGTTGGCTACAGATTATATTGAGTTTGATGTTCTGGTTTTCTGAGCTAAGGACATAGAATAGAATTTGGGGTTGCCTGCTCGTTTGGGAGTTCTTATGCGGGAAAAAAGAGTGTTAAGTCAAATGTTGGTAGAGATCGGTACAAGAGGCATAGGGATAAGAGGTACCGACCAGATCAGAGGCGTGGTGGAAGTAATGCTGAGCGTGGTCCACAAGGTTAGAATGCTTACACTGGAGTAACTGAGTGTAGGCGTTGCGGTAGGCTACATTTGAGAGAGTATTATGGTACTTTTGGTACATGTTGGAGTTGTGGATCACGGGATCATCTTAGGCGTGATTGTTCGCAATTGGCTGGAGAGGGACAAGTTGCTGCACGTGCCGTGGTACAGTAGAGAGACCGTGGGTGCGGTCGAGGACATTTCTAGCATAGGGAGGATGGTCAAAGAGTAGTTGCTCATACCGTAGCAGTTCAACCTGAGGGTGGTGGACTAGCGAGGGTTTTCGCGCACCGTGTGGGAAGGAATGATACCGATGTGATTGCTAATTTGGGTCGAATCATGGGCACAATTTTCTCTTTAGCCAAAAAACTTGTACCACGTTATTTTCATGAAATAAATTATTTCTGATTAATCACATATCTTTTCCCCCCAAAGGTTCACATGTTTAGCCACTGAACTAGGCTAAAAAAATTATTAATATTTCACCAATATTAGTATTTAAGTTAGATAACTGTTAAATTAAAGATCAAATTAAACTTATTTTCTATTCTAAAATAAATTAAACATTTCTTCTCACTTTATTTGGGAATAAAAAAATAAAATGTTATATATATATAAATATAAAATTAATAATAATTCATTTAAAATTAATTTTGTAATCTTTTTATGATATAATTAAAATGTTAAATTATTTTAAAAATAAATAAATAATATAACAAATTGTATTATATCATAAATAATTTAAAATTTATACGTATTTAATTATGTAAAACTAATTATTTAGGATAGAGCCAATTGTATGAAGAGATACCTCTCACTCAACCATCTTTGTAGACATAAAAGATCGAGAGCAATCACAAATTAATTCATTGGTATTTTGATTCTATATGTAAAAAAAGTGAGAGAACTTGAAGAAAATACAAGCAAATTTAGATGTGGACTTTGATTCCAATTTTACAAGGGGGTAATTAAATAAAATGTAAAATTATTTTAAATAATTAAATAAATTTAAGTAATTATAATATTTATTTAATTTTAAAATAATTTAACATTTATATTCTATCATAAATAAATATTATAAAATTAACTTTTATAATATTTTGATAATAATTTTATAAAAATATAAAATAGTTGTTAATGATTTTTTATTTCCAAATAAAGTGAGAAAAATATTATTTTGGTCTTTAATTTATTAATCATCTTAAATATTAATTTTGATGAAATAGTAATAAATTCTTTGCCTAACTTACTAGTTAAACATTTGTATAGAAGGTCCCACATTTGAATGTTTGATTCATCAAAAATAATTTATTTTGGTAGTATTATACTATTATCACAAACAACTTGTGCGTCTTAGTGGTTAAGCACTTAATCTGTAACACCACTAACGTATATTCGTAAATCGAATATAAATTAAAGTTGTTACGGAGTCGTTTAAAGAAATCCTGACTTATAAATTTATTTGTACAAGTATTTACAAATTTTAGTTTGTAAATTTAACCCTTTCTCGGTTTTATTGAAAACACAACCTATGTGCAGTTAGCTAGTTTCAACACAGAACTAATTATTTTAAAATATATTTGGCAATTATTAAAAACAATAGTTCAATTTAGGCTGAAAACTAGATTCTCTATATAGGCCCTTTCTTAACTTTAAAATCTTTACACGATTACCGATTATTCTTATTAGCAAAGTAATTATCCTTTCTACCTTAGCTTTATTCTGTTACAATGCTAATGCCTTATTTTGCTTTATCCATATACGATTCATCATCAAAACTGATTACTTATCTATCATTTAGTCTAATTTAATGCATCATACTCTACTAGCAATTAAACAATTACATGCCCACTAGAGATTATCATAAGCTAAAATATCTTATTGATGTTTTGCAGATTGAAGCTTGATCAGCATGCTCGACTCCTCTTGAAATCCGCCATCTTAATCTACGTGTGAAACAAAAACATGCTAAGTATATCACTTTAATTTTAATAAAAATTTGCATAATAAATAAAATACTCAATATAACATATAAGAATTTAAAATCGTACAGAATGACTTGTCGAAGTCATTCCTCTGTCATGTAACCTGTAAAAATCAACATCTCATATACATATATAAGGCAATGTCATGTCAAATCAAATATCCAGTAAATCACTTGTTTTCATTTGAATCATATCACTTTCACTTTTCACTTTCCTTTAGATCACTTGTACTTGTTAGTTTTCATTCAATTCATAGCCCAATATAATGTAATTGAGAATGCATGGTATGCGAGTCACTGTTGAGTATGCACATGTGTGGCATCAACTAATATGCTATGCCACAATAAATCATTGTATCACTGTTGTAATTTAACAGCATCACTATATCACTGCTGTAATTTAACAGCATCACTGTATCACTAGGTCATAGCTTTAGAACACAGCGTCACTGTTTCACTTTATAACTGTTGTTCACTTATACAACATCATTGTATCACTAGGTCATAGTTGTAGAACACAACATCACTGTATCACTATATCACTATACTCCACCTCATTGGCATGCCAATTATACCAAGAATCTCAATAATCATACAACGGGCTTTTAACCAATTCACTATTATGATCTCTTCACTTATTTAAATTTCACTAGATATTAACATATCACAATATCATATAACAGTGTATTGGGCAGTTCATACCCAAAACTCATTCATAATTCATTTCAAAAATCATTGAAAATATACCATTTACGATTCAAAAATATTTATTTATTTTAACATTCGAGATTGACTTATCGCAAGACTTTCTCGTATCATAATAAAAACAAGTATGAATGCACTCACTTGGGCCATGTAATAGTATACCTCACTAAATTCTACTCGATCTTTACCTTTATAGTATCTTGAATCCTCTTTGATTCGTGTTCGGCTTCACTAAATTCTACTCGGCCATGTAATAGTATCTTCAAATCTAACAATATTCTAAATATGCTATCAAATCTAATTATTCGAATATGTAAAATTTCCAAAACTTTTTGTTCCTTCCTTAGACTGTCCAAAAATTCATTTTGGTCCCCAATTGACCACTTTGAACTTCAAATAATTCTTCCAAGCTTGCTAACTAAGATTAGATACCAAATGTCTCAATTTCTATTTTCTAGCAGCTTGCACTACCTTCAAAGATTTATTTCTATAAAATAATCTAAAACTTGGAATTCGATTCCGTTTGTTCTGAAAGAAACTAGATTAAATAATATTTTTACCCATATAAATTAATAGCCCAAATTCAACTTGTACTATTTATGGCGAATTTTCAAATTCAATTTCTAGTGCTGATTTCGGAACAGACTGTCATACTGTTTTCTGACCTTTCACCACTTGAAAATTCATATCTTTTTACTCGGAACTTGAAATCAGTTTCCTTTTGCTGGAGGCGAAACTAGACAAACAAATCTTTACATCGGTATAAAATTCACCATCTAACAATTTTTGTAGAATTTATGGTGAATTTTCAAACTTACTGCCAAATCCAGTTTTCCTACACAACTTCCATAAATAACTTCAAACTTTATACTAATTTCTCCTTACTTTGCTATATTTCAATTTAGTCCCATTATTTACTTTAAATCATCAATTTATCACCTTCTTTATCAAATAATTATTCACAATAGTTTCCCTTAATTTTCCTTCTTAACCGAAATAGCCACTAAAATGCAAAGATAAGGATTCTAGCTTCTTAACTTTGCAATTTAGTCCTCAAATCAACATTACTATCTTAATTCTAGCATTATAACTAAAAATCAGATTTAATCCTTCTCTAAAACATCATTTCAGAATTGGTCACTTAACTTTGACAATTTGTCAAAATGGTCACTAGCTCGATTTAACATCGGTTTTGCATTCTAACTTCAATTTCATATCTTCAACATCCCTAATAACATAAATACACACCAATTCCATAAAAATCAGATTTAGTCCTTCAACTTTTAAACTTGTTGAATTGGTTCTTAAACATTTAAATTAGGGTTTTACTTTCAAACAACAAATCAAGCTTACTAGATCTTTTATTCAACATCACAAACCCTAAATCAAACTTGAATCCATAAACCTTAATCATCTTCATAATAATAAAAACATGTAGAGTTTAAATCTCAACAAAATAACATGATTTTAACATCACAAAAGCTTGATTTCAACTTGAATTTCAACATAGAATCATAAAATCTCAAAACCCCAATTGAGTCCATAAACACTAATTTCTTCTCATACAAAATTCTCATAAATCGAGCATTTTTCCACAAATTATTTACACCAAAAAATAGAGCTTGATGAGTAGAACAACTTTGTAGTTCGAAAGATTACCTGAAAATCGAGTTTCGGGGCTTGATCGAACTTGGAAAATTTTTCTCCATTTTTCTTTCTTTATACCCCTCATATTTCGAAATTTGAAGATGAATAATGGTCTTCATCTTTTTATTTTCATCCAATTTGGCCACTTGTCTTGTATAAATGAATTTTAAATTCATTTAAATAGTGAAATTACTAAAATGCCCTTTTCATCGAATGGCCAAGATTTAATCTCATCAAAAATCAGTGGCCAAGATCAAATCCACGTGTAATTGGACTTTCAAAATTACCCTTAAAGTTTCAAAGTATTTCAAAAATGCCATCCATGGCAAATGTCCAATTTGCCCTCCTACTAGTCTTTATTTACAACAAGTCTTGAAAATTGCCATTCCATTAAAATTGAATCAAATTGGTTCCAACCAACCGGCCATGTCCCAAAATATCTTAGATTTTTATTTATGGCATTTATTGAATCCAAATATTCGAATTTCACTCAGTACGATTTCTAAATTTTCTTCCTACGAACTTTAAAGCTTTATAACCATTAATATAAGCTTCATACGAAAAATGTGAGTAACACAAAAGTGTCACTCTTGGGGGTGAACTATTTATTTACGGGGTTAACTTACATAACTTTTGAAAATTACACTTTGGTCCCTAAACTTTCCCAAAGTTTATACTTTGGCAACAAAACTTTGAAAATTTTTATTTTAGTCACTAAACTTCAATTCCCATTTCAATTTTCCTCATATTTTTACCAACTTTGAAAGTACCCAATACAACTCACTATCTATCACATGACACTTTTAAACCTTAAAAATTTCCTTTCATAAAGACTTAGACTGAATTTTCTCAACTCAGTCTATTATTCCGATAATTATTGAAAATCTTCATAGCATAAGGTTTCTCGTAGAAATCCTTTAATTGAAATCCATACGAATATTTTCTACTTTTAATGAGTCTAAAATATCAATCAGAAACACTTTTATGGGACTTTCCCAAAGGTTACCCATCTTTGTATTTCCTTGGCCTGAGCATGCTTAACAATTTAATTCGATCCAAATTCTGTACCTTTTTTTGCATCTTAATTCTTAAAACCGATATCAAGGTACTTATTTCAATCTGATTCACTCTTCTACTGAATAAAATTACTTGTTAGGGAAATTTACACTTTAGTCCTTAAACTTTTCTAAGGTTTATACTTTAACCCCCTAAACTTTCAAAATTTACAATTTAGTCACTAGCCAAAATTTGGGATATTACAATTCTTCCCCCTTAAGAAAATTCGTCCTCAAATTTTTAATGCGTACGTGTTCCAAACATTTACGGATATTAATTCCTTATTTTCTTCTCAGACTCCTAAGTGGCTTCTTCGACCTTGTAATTTTTTCTCAAAACTTCAGTCAATGAAATTTCTTATTCCTTAATTCTTTAATTCCATAAATTAATATTTCTACTAACTCCTCTTCGTGTATCAAATCTAATTGCATCTCAATTTATTCAGGAGTATTGACATGTAAATAATTCAGTCAGTGCCCCCAAAACATAAGTAAATATACTATTGACTTTTGCTTACTGCTGAAGATAAGATCCATTAATATTCCCTTGGTACAACTCTTTCACGATTCCTTGAGGTATAATAATTCTGAAACCAAGTTTTTTCCTTTTTGATTTGCACAAATCATCTTCTCTCAAAATGGTACTTTTCCTCTCTTTTTTCTTCTTTTAACTTTAACTGATAGCATATTGACCAAAGATCAATCTTCTTTTTACATATGACTTCTACATTTTATATAAATAGCCAATTTATCTTAAAATTGGTCTTAAAATTCTCAGATTTCTAGCAGTCATACTAAAATTCTCCAGTTAAAATCATTCCCTTGACATATTGGCTTAACCCACTGATCTCACACTATTCCTCATAAACAATGTGAGTACCTTTTCAAAGTTCAGAAATTAGTGAAATAATTTCCTTATGAACAATTCACCATATCCAATTCTTTATCACTTTTCTAAGAAGTTTTCCAAACTTTCTCCTCTGTATCAATATTACTTCTTCTAACTTTTCAATATTAATACCTCTCAAATCTTCTATAGAAGTTTTGTCATTTTTCGTCTTCAAATAAGCAGTTATAAATCCTCTTTCATCATAACCTTTAAGGTTCCCAAAACTTAAACTTTTTCACAGTCAATGCTTTATATTATATACAAATGTCGGAAGTTAAAACCTCTGACTGATTCATATCTAACATCTTCTTTTTGAGCTTCAAATATAATCTCTTTGTAGATCAATTTCTTTCTTAGTTTCTTTTCTAATCATCTCGGTAGTATCATTACTTAACTTTTCAACTCTCCCTTATGTACTGACAGTACAAACATCTTATAATAAGATACCACCGAGTTGTTTCCATCATAACTTCAATCCTTAATTTATCTTGAGTATTTCGCCAAATTACATCTGCGGCATCTAATGACATTGTTATCTTCAAACATATATATTTCTAAAGTAAAGATACTTCTTCTTCTTACTCCTTCGTATCCGAGTATCTTATAATTATTGTATCATATCCTCTATGGGTCATTTCTTAACCTCTAAGGTTCGTCAACTGACGAAATCCATTATCGTTTTACTTTCCTTATTCTAGTATCATTTCACCTTATACTAATGAGGAGCAGCATCAAGTCATACAATCAGTACATCAGTAATATGACATCATAGGGGCATGTATTTACTAATAAAAATCATATCATACTCGGTTTAGCATCTAGAACCGGCTAAACCTTTGCTCTGATACCATTAAATGTAACACCCTTAACGTATACTCGTAAATCGAATATACATTAAAGATGTTATGGAGTCGTTTAAAGAAATCCCGACTTATAAATTTATTTGTACAAGTATTTACAAATTTTAGTTTCTAAATTTATCCTTTTCTCGGTTTTCTTGAAAACACAACCTATGTGCTGTTAGATAGTTTCAACCCTGAACTAATTATTTTAAAATATATTTGGCAATTATTAAAAACAATAGTTCAATTCAGGGTGAAAACTAGATTCGCTATCTGGGCCATTTCTTAACTTTAAAATCTTTACAGGATTACCGATTATTCTTATTAGCAAAGTAATTATCCTTTCTACCTTAGCTTTATTCTGTTACAATGCTAATGCCTTATTTTGCTTTATCCATATGCGATTCATCATCAAAACTGATTACTTATCTATCATTTAGTCGAATTTAATGCATCATACTCTACTAGCAATTAAATAATTACATGCCCACTAGAGATTATCATAACCTAGAATATCTTACTGATGTTTTGCATATTGAAGCTTGATTAACATGCTCGACTCCTCTTCAAATCCTCCATCTTAATCTACGTGTGAAACAAACACACGCTAAGTACGAACTTAGTGAGGCAAAACTTATAAATCAAAGTAAAGCACTTTAATTTTAATAAAAAATTGCATAATAAATAAAATATTGAATATAACATATAATAATTTAAAATTGTATAGAATGACTTATCGGAGTCGTTCCTCTGTCATGTAACCTGTAAAAATCAACATCTTATATACATATATAAGGCAATGTCATGTCAAATCAAATATCCAGTAAATCACTTGTTTTCATTTGAATCATATCACTTTCACTTTTCACTTTCCTTTAGATCACTTGTACTTGTTACTTTTTATTCAATTCATAGCCTAATGTAATGTAATTGAGAATGCATGGGATGCGAGTCACTATTGAGTATGCACATGTGTGGCATCAACTAATATGTTGTGCCATAATAAATCATTGTATCACTGCTGTAATTTAACAACATCACTATATCACTACTGTAATTTAACAACATCATTGTATCACTAGGTCATAGCTGTAGAACACAACGTCACTGTTTCGCTTTATAACTATTGTACACTTATACAACAACACTGTATCACTAGGTCATAGCTATAGAGCACATCATCACTGTATCACTATATCACTATAATCCACCTCATAGGCATGCCAATTATACCAAGAATCTCAATAATCATACAATGGACTTTTAACCAATTCACTATTATGAACTCTTCACTTATTTAAATTTCACTAGATATTAACATATCACAATATCATATAAAAGTGTATTGGGCAGTTCATACCCAAAATTCATTCATAATTCATTTAAAAAATCCTTGAAAATATACTATTTACGATTCAAAAATACTTATTTATTTTAACATTCGAGATCGACTTATCGCAAGACTTTCTCGTATCATAATAAAAATAAGTAAGAATGCACTCACCTGGGCCATGTAATAGTATGCCTCACTAAATTCTACTCGATCTTTTCCTTTATAGTATCTTGAATCCTCTTTGATTCATGTTCGGCTTCATTAACCACATAAATATAAATACCATTTGTTAGATTCAAATCTAACAATATTCTAAATATGCTATCAAATCTAATTATTCGAATATGTAAAATTTCGAAAACCTTTTCTTCCATCCTTAGACTGTCCAAAAATTCATTTTGGTCCCCAACTGACCACTTTGAACTTCAAATTATTCTTCCGAGCTTGCTAACTACCATTAGATACCAAATGTCTCAATTTCTATTTTCTGGCAGCTTGCACTACCTTCAAAGATTTATTTCTATAAAATAATATAAAACTCAGAATCCGATTCTGTTTATTTTGAAAGAAACTAGATTCAATAAGATTTTTACCCATATAAATTAATAGCCCAAATTCAACTTGTACGATTTATGGTGAATTTTCAAAGTCAATTTCCAGTGCTGATTTCGGAACAAACTGCCATACTGTTTTTCTGACCTTTCACCACTTGAAAATTCATATCTTTTTACTTGGAACTCGAAATCAGTTTCCGTTTGTTGAAGGCAAAACTAGACGAACAAATCTTTACATTGGTATAAAATTCACCATCTAACCATTTTTGTAGAATTTATGGTGAATTTTCGAACTTACTGCCAAATCCAGTTTTCCTACACAACTTCCATAAATAACTTCAAACTTTATACTAATTTCTCCTTACTTTGCTATTTTTCAATTTAGTCCCATTATTTACTTTAAATCATCAACTTATCACCTTCTTCATCAAATAATTATTCATAATAGTTTCCCTTAATTTTCTTTCTTAACCGAAATAGCCACTAAAATGAAAAAATAAGGAATCTAGCTTCTTAACTTTGCAATTTAGTCCTCAAATCAACATTACTATCTTAATTCCATCATTATAACTAAAAATCAGATTTAATCATTATCTAAAACATCATTTCCGAATTGGTCACTTAACGTTGACAATTTGTCAAAATGGTCACTAACTCGATTTAACATCGGTTTTGCATTCTAACTTCAATTTCAAATCTTCAACATCCCTAATAAAATAAATACACACCAATTCCATAAAACTAGATTTATTCCTTCAACTTTTAAACTTGCTGAATTGGTCCCTAAACATTTAAATTAGGGTTTAACTTCCAAACAACAAATCAAGCTTACTAGATCATTTATCCAACATCACAAACCCTAAATCAAACTTGAATCCATAAACCCTAATCATCTTTATAATAATCAAAACATGTAAAGTTTAAATCCCAACTCAATAACATTATTTTAACATCACAAAAGCTTGATTTCAACATGGAATCATACAATCTCAAACCCCCCAATTGAGTCCATAAACCCTAATTTCTTCTCATACAAAATTCTCATATATCAAGCATTTTTCCACAAATTATTTACACAAAAAGATTGAGCTTGATGAGTAGAACAACTTTGTAGTTCGAAAGATTACCTGAAAATCGAGTTTCGGGGCTTGAATCGAACTTGGAAAAAATTTCTCTATTTTTCTTTCTTTCTCCCCCTCATATTTCGAAATTTTAAGATGAAGAATGGTCTTCATCTTTTTATTTTCATCCAATTTGGCCGCTTGTCTTGTATAAATGAATTTTAAATCCATTTAAATAGTGAAATTACTAAAATGCCCTTTTCATCGAATGGCCAAGATTTAATCTCATCAAAACTCAATGGCCAAGATCAAATCCATGTATAATTGGCCTTTCAAAATTTACCTTAAATTTTCAAAATATTTCAAAAATGCCATCCATGGCAAATGTCCAATTTGCCCTCCAACTAGTCTTTATTTACAACAAGTCTTGAAAATTGTCATTCCATTAAAATTGAACCAAATTGGTTCCAATCCAACCGACCATGTCCCAAAATATCTTATATTTTTATTAATGGCATTTATTTGATCTAAATATTCGAATTGCACTCAATACGATTTCCAAATTTTCTTCCTACGAACTTTAATGCTTTATAACTTTTAATATAAGAAATCCGGGTAACACGAAAGTGTCACTCTTGAGGATGAACTATTCATTTACGGGGTTAAATTGTATAACTTTTGGAAATTACACTTTGGTCCCTGAACTTTTCCAAAGTTTATACTTTGGCTACAAAACTTTCAAAATTTTCATTTTAGTCACTGAACTTCAATTCCCATTTCAATTTCCTCAGATTTTTACCAACTTTGAAAGTACCCAATACAACTCACTATCTATCACATGATACTTTTAAACCTTAAAAATTTCCTTTCATAAAGACTTAGACTGAATTTTCTTAACTCAGCCTATTATTCCGATAATTATTGAAAATCTTCATAGCATAAGGTTTCTCGTAGAAATCCTTTATTTGAAATCCATACAAGTATTTTCTACTTTTACTAAGTCCAAAATATCTATCAGAAACACTTTTATGGGACCTTCCCAAAGGTCACCCATCTTTGTATTTCCTTGGCCTAAGCACGCTTAACAATTTCATTTGATCCAAATTCGGTACCTTTTTCTGCATCTTAATTCTTAAAACCGATATCAAGGTACTTATTTCGATCGGATTCACTCTTCTACTGAATAAAATTACTTGTTGGGGAAATTTACACTTTAGTCCCCAAACTTTACCTAGGTTTATACTTTAACTCCTAAACTTTCAAAATTTACAATTTAGCCACTAGCCAAAATTTGGGAAATTATATAATCCCTTTTAAGAGAGTTAGGGTTTGATTAGTCCCATTTATGAGATTTTAGTGGCATAAGAGCAATCTAAAAATTGAGCCCCTAATAACAAGTATTAGATTTTTTTTAAAAAAGTAGATAAAAAATTATTTGTTTATAAATTAGACCCTTAATAATAAGTATTGAAAAATAAATTTTAATAGTAGGTAAAAATAAATTAATTTGTTTGTAAAATATGCAGTTAATAATAAATATTAAAAATAAATAAATTTTAGGAGTTAACAAAAATAAATTAATTTACTTATAAATAGAAACCATAATAACAAGTATTTAGGCTTTTTAATTATAGGCTCTAGGCAGGTGGTGTCCCTTCTGTCGAGGCCCAATTACAGCCTTGATTTTGATTCCCCTTCTTAACATATTAAAATTTTGTTTGATTTTATTCCACACACAATAAGACGGTGACATGTGTGACACCATATAATTTGTTGAATAAAATTATTAAAAAATATATTATACATGTATTAATTTAAAAATAAAAATATCACATCAACATCACAATTAAAAAACTAATGATCGTCGATCAAAATGGAAAAAATGCAATGTTACATATGATTTTACTAAAAAAATAATCAAGTGGCCAAAATAGAAACATCAAAATAGGTGGGTACCGGATAATTAGTTTACCCATGAATAAAAAGAAAATGGCTTAAATAAAAAATAGGTGCCTAAAATATTTTTTTTATAAAAATAGGTGCTTAAAGTTTTAAAAGTTATAATTTTAGGTGCCTGAAGTTTTAAACGTTATAATTTTAGGTGCCCAAAATTTCAAAAGTTAAAATTTTAGGTGCCCAAAGTATTTTTTGTAAAAATAAGTGCCCTAAGTTTTTGAACGTCGTATAGTGCGTCAAGCATTGATTGATTAAAAAATATTTTAACACTCATTAACACCAGACACTTAAAATTATAACTTTTAAAACTTTAGTCACCTATTTATACAAAAAATACTTTAAACACCTAAATTTTTTAAAAAATATACTCTAAACATTCATTTTTCATTTAAGCCAAAGAAAATAAAGAAATGGAGTAATAATAGAAAGACGTGCAAGTCCACGAATGGAGGGGTCCCACGTGTTGATAGGTAGGTCAAGAAAGCAGCCAATAAGAAGAGAGTTGAGTCTATGGGCAACTGCCTTCTTTTTTCTTTCATTTAATGGCTTTGGAGCCCCTCATTCAACTTTGTCCTTGTCCATTTCTTTCTTTTAGACACGCGTCGGCTGCTTCTGTCACTTGACTGTGCCTCCCCTTCCCCCTTCTCGTGCCCCTTGTCCCCCCAGCCCCGCCTCAATTGACTTTTTTAGCCTCCTTTATCATATGTCTTTAGCTTTTCATTTGCCTAATTGCCGACTCAATTACAGGAAGCATCTCATTCCCAAACTATTTGTTTCTAATATATAGTTATATAAATTGTCATTAAATTCGATATCTATTTTTTTTTGTAAGGATTTAAATTTGATACACAGGCTGTATAAAATAAATTTTATACAAGTCTGCCTATTTCTACTATAAATTAAAATTAAATCTAAGCCCTAAAAAACTAAACCCAAACCCTAAATTCTATACACTAACTTTAAATTTTAAACCCTACAACCCAAACCCCTAAATTATAACCCTAAACTAAACATCTAACCCCTAAAACTAAAAGGTCTGTGTAAGCTAAATTTTACACGTACTGTGTATTGAAGTTTTTCTCTTTTTTAATATTATCCTCGCCTCGGCGGTCCAAATTAAAAAAATTCTAATATATAGTTAAATATGTTGGTCGAATGGTACGTCTAAGTTAGATTAGTTGTTTGGTCTTAGCTGTTTATAGTTTTTTTTCAACCTAAACACTTAATTCTTTTCATTATTCATCTTTGTTTGGCCGCCAACGATATTAATATTAGTGTTGGTCGTCGATCGTAGATATTTTTTTCTTACTTTAGTATATTCTATTTTTCCTTTATTTTCCTAGTTTTTAATAAAAATAACATGTAATACCCTAAATTTTACTAAGTTGATTAAGGATCATTTAGTACTAAGATAATAGCTTAAAAGTTATCTTAGTGACTAACATGATACAAAAAATGCAAAAGTTAGGATTTCTTTGATTATGGGTTATGGAAAAGGAATTTCTGAGATTTAAAAGCATCATATGATAGAGGGAAAGTTAATTAGGGTACTTGCAAAGTTTGGTCGAAATCCGAGGAAAATTGGGATGAGAATTGAAGTTTAAAATTTAGTTACCAAAATGTTAAGTAGTCAAAACTTGTGTGGTACAAGACTAAATAAGAAAAGTTGAAGGACTACAGTTGAAATTTCCCAAAAGTTAGGGTTTTTATTTCATAAATAGATAGATCACCTAAGGGTGTGGATCAAATGTGGAATTTTAGTTTGAACCGATATTTCGATTGTTGGGAAATCACAATCAAAGTTTAAGTGGAATTCGGGTATCCAGATCAAACTAGAAAATTATGAAATTTTACTATATGATAGAAGAAGGATATAAAAAATTATTCCCAAGTTTTGGAAATATTTTTAGTTCGATTCAGGATGAATCCTATGATTTATTTTGATTAAGGAATTTATTTAGTAGCCGATAAAATTCTCGATAATTCTCGATAAATCGGATCGAGCTAAAATTTCAGAGATAGTTCCATAGATCTTACAAGAGTCATAAAATATGACTATTTGGATGTTAAAAAGATCCGGAAAAATTTAAATCGATAGAAATTATATGGAATGACAAATTTGTGAATAAGTTGATCGGTAAAGGGTATTTTGCCCAAAAGAGACATGGAAGGAATTTTGAGATTTCTTTTATTGATGAATAGTGGCTGATTATAATACAACTAAGTCTAGTTGGAATGTTACAAAATGGCAAATTAGAAATGTAGATCTAGTTGGAGGGTATTTTTAGAAAGTGGAATTTGTTGAATTAAAAATTTATTTTTTATAATACAAGTGGAAGAAATACATGAAAATATGAATGAATTATCAGCAAATAACTCTCCAAAACCGTGGTGAAGAGGAGAAAGAAGAAGGAAATTTTCCAAGCTCGATTTAAGCCCCAAATCTCAGTTTTAAGGTAATCTTTCGAACTACAAAGTTGTTCTATTCTTCGAGCTCCATCTTTTGATGTAAATAATTCATAGAATTCTTGCTTGGTTGATGAGATTTGATATGAGGAAGAAATTAGGGTTTATGAACAAATTGGGGCTTTTGAAATTTTATGATTCCATGGTTGAATTTAAGTTGGAATCAAGCTTATATGATGTTAAAATCAAGTTATTGAGTTAGGATTTAAATCCTACATATTTTGGTTTGTATTGAGAAGATTAGGATTTATGGATTTAAGTCTAAGTCAGGGTTTGTGACGTTGGATTAAGGATCTAGTAAGCTTGATTTGTTGTTTGGAAGCAAAGCCCTAAGTTAAATATATAGAGACCAATTTGGCAAGCTTCAAAGTTAAGGGACCGAATCTGAATTTTATGAAGTTTGAGTGTATTTATGTAATTAATGATGTTGGATATGTAAAATTGATGTTAGAATGCTAAACCGATGTTGAATCGAATTAGTGATCATTTTGAGACCAAATAGGAAATGAATTCTTGGATGGTGATTAAATCTTATTTTTAGTTAAAATAATAGAATTAAGGTAGTAATGTTGATTTAAGGACTAAATTGCAAAGTTAAGAAGTTTGAATCCTTACCTTTGCATTTTAGTGACTATTTCGGCAAAGAAAGAAAATTAGAGGGAACTATTTTGAATAATTATTTGATGAAGAAGATGATGAATTGGTGGTTTGAAGCAAGTGATGTGACTAAATTGAAAAGTAGAAAAATAAGAAGAAGTTAGTATAAATTAGAAGTTTATTATTGAAAGCTATGTAGAAGATTGAAATTTTTGCAGTGACTTCAAAAATTCACCATAAATTCTAAAAAACAATTTAGATGATGAATTTTATATCGATGTAAAGATTTGTTCGTCTAGTTTCGTTTCCAACAAACGGAAACTTATTTCGAGTTCCGAGTTAAAAATATGAATTTTTAATCGAATGAAGGTCAAAAAATTTATAGAGCAGTTTCTGTCAGGAAGCTCTGTGACAGGAGTTTGAAGAATTTTCGTAATTTTTGTACATTTTATTAATTTATGTGGCTTATACCGATAGAACTGTTATTGAATCTAGTTTCTCTAGTATAAAGGAAATTAAGTTCCAGCATGTATTCTGCCCTATACAAGTAAATCTTTGACGGCAGCGCAAGTTGTCATAAAATAGAATTTGAAACATTTTGTATTTAAATGTTAGTTAGCAAGTTCGGAAGAGTTAATGGAAATTCAAATTGGTCACTAAGGACCATGACGAGTATTTGAAAAGTACTGGGAAGAAAGGAAAATAATTGGAAATTTTATTTTCGAATGATTATGTTAAAAAGCAAGTTTAAGGTATTGTTATATTTGAGTCTAACAAATATTTTACTGTAATTATGTGATTAATGGAGTCTAGTCTGAAACAGAGAAGGTTCGAGGTACTATGAAAGAAAAGATCGAACTAGGACTTAGTGAGGCATCGTGTCAAGTGGCCAAGGTGAGCACATTTTTACTTATTTATTATATATGTGATATGAATGAGTGCATATTTATTATATATATATATATATGATATGAGAGAGACTTGCAAGAAGTCGACCTTAATATTAATGAAAATGTATGTTGATCAAAGTTATGTAAATGACATGAAGTATTAAGTGACATATGTGATACATTGACATGACATAATGATTTATCTAAGATAAATCAGATTTTAGATATTTGGGTATGAACTGCCCAATATCGAATTATGGATAATAGTATTGAAGGATTGGACATTGAATAAGAAAATACTATATTGTTATGCCTAAGTACTAGTGTGAGAGGCTTTGGTATAATTGGGTATCCATAGAGTCATAGCAGCTGCAATCTAGCATTAGGTGCGATCCAGACACTTCAGTGTTGATATCAGACGCTACGGCGTTGCAGTCACTTCGGTGATGTTTAGACACTTCGGTGTCGACTAGCACAAAAGGTGCTATAATGAAGAGCAAAGAACATCCTCGAGTATGTACTCACCATTAGTTGCTATGGCGTTGCAGACACTACGGTGTCGAGATGACTCATCTACCATAGGTTCACATGAGAATCTTTGGTATATTTGGATATCCATAGGGTATTAGCAGCTGCGTCAAGCACTACGGTGCTAGATAGAGTCTTTAGGGTCGAGATAGACTCTTCGGGGTTGAGATAGACTCTACGGAGTCGAGTTAGACTCTACAGAGTCGGTTCAAACACTACGGTGTTACATAGCACAAAATGTGTAAGTATGGGGAGCAAAGGGCATCCTCGAGTACGTACTCATCTTAGTCGCTTCGGCGATACAGACGCTGCAACGTCGTAAACACTACGTGCCGTGATGACTCGCGTACCATAGCATCACATGATTTTGTACTTTAGGGTATAATACATGAAATGCATTTATGCAGGCAGTTAAGTTAAAAAAAACTTACCGTATATTTGATTGATAAAATAAAGGTTTGATGATATGATATAAACTACAATTGGGACACGCTTGCCATTTTGCAGGAAATGTATAGCACTGCTAAATGACAGGGGAATGACTTTGATAAGTTTATTTTATGTTATTTCTATACATTGAAATGCTTTACTTCAATTTATAGTTGCCTCACTAAGTGAATACTTAGCTTGTGCTGTTTCACGCGTAGGTTATTAGAAACTTACCGAAAGAGGATTCAAGCATGTTAATCAAGCTGCAATATGCCAAACATCAGTAAGACATTCTAAATTTATGATATTATTTAGTGGGCATGTATCAATTTATTCGTTGGTTATTTTATAAGCTAGTTTTATGTCAGATGTTAGAAAAAAATTTAAAAATTTACAAGTCAGGAAATCAGCTAAATAATTTAGTAACATCTTCAATGTGTATTTAATCATGGAATATACGTTGAGGGTGTTACATAACATGTTTTGTGGCATATTTTTCTATGACTTTGTGACACGTTTTCCTCTATCTTTTAACACGTTTGTCTTTTTTCTAGGTCGTTTGACCATTTTTTTTCATTTTATGTTTTCTCAGGGTGGATTTGATGACGCCACGACTAATCAAGATGGTACTTATTTGTTATCATGTTGATCTTCCTTGCTTTGGACACTCGGGCTGAATTTAGATACTTGCTCACAATCATCATTTTTTGTCCGTGATTCAGTTGTGGTATTGATTGTTTTGTCAACTTGTCATAAAGATTATATGCATTTTTTAATATTTTCATCCACTTATTCCACTTTCAAAAATAATTATCGACATTAATTTAGTTTAATTCAGTTAACATGTTGTTGGTACAATATACAGAAAAATCCTCTGATTTATAGGTGAAAAACAATCTGAATAATATAAAACATGATGTATGTCAAAAATAACCGTTGCCTTTCGAAATAATTACATACTTTCTTTTACATTTTACTCCAATAATCTAATTTTATTTTTTAAATAATATTTTCACCTCAAAATATGTAACCAATTTTTGAGATAATATATTTATATTGAATAACAGTGATTAATAAATTAATATTTTTATATATAATTATTAGTGTAATCATTCATTTTTGTCCGGGTTGTAAATATTATAGTAGTATTGATTAATTATAGTAATTATTATATGCGTATGTTAGTATGTATGTATATATTAATGCCTGCATGTAATATGTGCGTAATATGTATATTTGAATGTATGTGTGGTAATATGTATGTATATATTGTATTTTATTGCGTGTTTTGAGTGCAACACAAATGGTGCAAGTATACACGTCGCAAGTAATAGTATAGTAAAGATACCGTCTCTATAGGGATTGGTTTGGGCCATTTTGCTTAAGCTATTGCGTTGTAAGAGATAGATTGAATGGTGATGAATAATAAGTAAAATAAACTAAGTAAATAGAAATAAATGATAAAGTAATTGAATAAGAGTGAGTAGGCTGGGTTATCGTGAGTCGTGGAGTGATAGTTGAATGGACTGTCGTGGTAATTGAGTGCTAGAGTAGCTCAATCGTTTTCGTCAATTGGATCTAGTCGGATGCTTGGGCAATTCTGCGATTGCTTGGGCAATTAGGAAGGGAGCGATTGGCTGGGCAATTGGGCGACAACTTCAAAGTTTGGTGAAGCGTTCTTCAATGGTTTCTCGTTATCTCTAACTCAAAACACTATTAATTGTGCATGCCTTGATAATACATCCCGCGTGAACCAAGGGTGGACAACAACCAATCTTGAGCTTCTTTTAGCCGTTGAAATTCACAACTTATCCCTAAGTCGAATTAGTCTTCACCATCGATTGATTGAATAAAGACCATGCTCATTCGTTTCTTGAATCTAACTCTCCCGTTATTAGATAAATGGATGAATTCACGAGATCCTCTCCCAATTCACTCGTAATTAAAATAAGAACCAAGAATGAACAAACTTTGAAATTAAATTGTAACTTAAAAACCTAAACAATCTAAACGTTTGTCAAAACTACAAACCCAAAATAAACCCAGCCAATTTACATCAATTCATGGCTGGGTTTGAAAGATATACAAAGGAAAACTTCCCAACCATGGATCACATAAAGTAAAAATAAAGAAGAAGATGGTGCCTTGCGATCTGCTCCCTTTCTCCGATTCCCCTCTCTTCTGCATTAACCTCTCTATTTATAGGGGATGATCTGATCGATTTGTGATGGCAGGAGAGGTTGGATTGTATTCGAGTTCCATGGAGATAAGGTTATAATCCAATTTAAACTCTTCAATTCTGGAGATTATGTTGTTGATAAGGATGAGTTTAAGTTGGAATTGAATTGGATGAAAGAGATAATTAATCTATCTTATCTTTATCCTCAAGCTCCTCATAAATCTGAGTCTTTATCTCCCCTTTTTCTGCATGGAATATCCAGATTTTGGGAGCTTATCCCTTGCTTTTCGTGTTCATCTCGGATAAGGTGGACTTATCCCGACATGCCTCGACAATTTCCTACTTGCTTGGGCAATTAGATCTTGCATACACAAAAGCATATACTAGCAGCACCTTTTTCCACAAAATCAACCAAAATGTAATACCAAGCTCATTAACCAGGTAAACTAGGAAACTATGCATGGATGCCTATTAATGCAACTAAAATGAGCTTAAGTGTAACAATGATATAAGTAAAAAGGGCAAGAAAAATAGTACTTTTACATACTTATCACACCCCAAACTCGCACTATTGCTTGTCCTCAAGCAATGCAAAATTAACAAACACTTGCCAAGGCATTTACCAAACATGAACAAGTTGCATACCTGCCTTCAATCCTCAGAACCGTGGCAACTAGATTTAATTACCTTTGTGATTTTAGGCAAAATATAGAAAGAGTACTCAAAATTCAGTATGATGTAAGTGAAGTGTGTGCGTAGTCATGTACAAGTTAATCATAGGAGTTCCAAGAAAAACCTTAGTTTTATTAACTTGCCGATGCAAGCGATCTAACTAGAGCCAATTTTAGGCACCTTTAGCATTTTTTTAAATTCCTAAGACTAAAGCTAGTTTCGAACACCTCTAGCATTTTTAAATTCCTAAGACTAGAGCCAGTTTCGGGCACTTCTAGCATAGGTTCATTGTTCATCATTTTCATCATTTTTTGGCTAGAGCTAGTAGGGCAACTCTAGCATTTTTCTAATATTTCTTGCCTAAGGTTGACTAGATTCTCCTAGATTAACAAGTCACAATAGTGTTTATTAAAGCCGCATCATAACAAAATCCTAAGCAACTTTCCATGCTAAGCTTAGAGTCAAAAGTTCTTTTAACCTAATGTCATGGAAAATAAATCATCATCAGATATCACAACAGGTCATTAACAAATTCAGTCAGGTAAATTCTCATGGCATGTGATGCAAACTATAATGAGTCAGACAAAAAAAGAAAAGACAACCCCCAAAACTTGAGAGAAACATTGTCCTCAATGCATGCAAAATTAAATAAATAAAAATGAAATGCCCAAGAGTTAATAGAAGAGGCCGTCACCTCGAATTCGTAGCATCCGTGTGGTTGTTTGCTTGGCGCGTGTGCTACATCACCTCACTGGTTGTGGATCTTGTACATGCTTACGTTCTCCAATTTCCTCGACTTCCTCAATCGACTCACCCTCCTTCACAATTTCTTCTGAGATCGAAGCTTTATGCTTAAATGGTCATTTTATTGGTGCAGAGGTGGTGTCTTAGGAATTCTTTGTGCAGTGTAGGGGTTGCCATGGAAATACCATTCGCAGTTGGTCCAGAATTGCCAGCTTCAGTTGCCGGGGTATGTTCCTTTTCAGTGACAAGTCAAATTTTATGGGATTCTCTCAACACCCTGGTCTTATTAAAATGGAAAACAAAGCAAAAACTAAAATCAAAATAAATAGAAAAGAAAAATTGAAGGGAACTGGATTACCTTAAAGAAAACTTGATGAGGGCCATTTCTGATACTTCTTATAGTCCATCCGCACCCTCCATCGAGTAACAATATTGCCTAAAAAGGGTTGGGCCATTATGATCGCAACCACTCCCTTGTGCACTACCTTGGTGGAGGTGTCTTTCTTTCGTGTTCCCTTGTAGTCGATGCATACCTTCCACCTTGCTAATGTTCTTGAAGGCATGGATATATTAATAGAAAAAATTATATCAACATCCAACCATTTAATTACCTCATTTTCGTTGACCTCCATCATGGTTGGTTGTAGCCTTCGTTGTTGTGGCAATTGATGCTCAAGCCAATTGCCGTGGGAATCATCTTCCAAAAGTCTATGAATGTCAAGGGAAAAACTAATTTTCTGAAAAGCTTTATAAATCCTATCACCATTTTCTTTAGGCCTCTCAATTATCTCCATCAGTAGAGATTTTGATGGCTTCAAATCTACCTGCATTGGTTCCTCGAGAAATACTTGTAATGGAGGAGGTGATTTTTTAAAGAATTTAAAAGGTTCAGTCATCACCTGCTCATATTCCATTAACACAGTGTTGCCATCATGTTGGTCATGCATGTGGTCGTGCAATTGTCGTGGCAAAAGTGGATAAGAGCAACCTTTAGGTTCTTTATTTAGCATCAACAATGTAACATTCTGGACATCAGAATTTGATGTAGCATTGTTGTTCTCAGCTTCATTGAGTGTTGTCGTGGCATTTCTCTATTCAGTCTCCTCAATCATTTCCATGGCAATTTGTTACTTAGGCTCATCAAGTGTTGGGCAATCTTTCTCATTGGCATGCTCTCGACTTATAGGTTTTAGTTGTTCCTCACACATCAGAGAGCTTTTTTTTTGTATTTTTCCTTGTCTTCTTGCCTTGGGATTTCAGTATCCCTAGGAATGAATTGTTGGTGCATGTTATCCAAGACATATGTTAATCTTTTGACCGATCTTCTACTTCTTTCAAAAGTACATCCATCCTGGCTATTCTCGCATCCATGGAATTTGATAGTTCTTGAAAGTTACCATATTGCGGTGGCAATTGATTAAATTCGAGGAGAGAATCAGGTCTAGCCATGAAAGCTTGAAATGTTTCCTCTAGGGAATTTGAATGCTCTTGACGAGGACTGTATTGCCATGGCATATTTGTTACAGCAACAAAACTGTTATGGTAAAAAAATTTGAGCATTTTGATCATACCATGAAGTATTTTGCTGATGGTTCCAACTATGGTCCTCCATGTAGCCATATGCACCAGGATTTTGAGGGCAATTTTCAAACACATGATGCTCTCCACAACAAGCGCAAGAGTTTTCCATGGTATATGCTCTTTGGCTTTTCTCGGTTGGTATAGGTAATCATCGGTGAGTGTAACAAATTCTTGATTGGATTGATACCTATCTTCCCACATCAACTCTCGAATAGATCAACTTTTATTTCCCCTCATGTTGATGTCCCTTAACTTTGTAGCACACTTGATTTTTTTGATAAAATAAACAAAAAAGAAAAGTTAGTAAAAATAAAAAAATGCAATAACAAAAACAACTAACACCAATTGCCAATCCCCGACAATGGCGCCAAAAACTTGTTGCGTGTTTTGAGTGCAACGCAAACGGTGCAAGTATACACGTCGCAAGTAATAGTATAGTAAAGATATCGTCTCCACAGGGATTGGTTTGGGCCACTTTGCTTAAGCTACTGCGTTGTAAGAGATAGATTGAATGGTGATGAATAATAAGTAAAATAAACTAAGTAAATAGAAATAAAGGATAAAGTAATCAAATAAGAGAGAGTAGGCTGGGTTATCATGAGTCGTGGAGTGATAGTTGAATGCATTGTCGTGGTAATTGAGTGCTAGAGTAGCTCAATCGTTTCGTCAATTGGATCCAGTTGGATTGCTTGGGCAATTGGCAATGGAGGAATTGCCTGGGCAATTGGGCGACAACCTTAAAAGTAGGGCAAAGCATTCTTCAATGGTTTCTCGTTATCCCTAACTTGAAACACTGTTAATTGTGCATGCCTTGATAATACATCCCTACGTGAACCAAGGGTGGACAACAACCGATCTTGAGCTCCTTTTAGCCGTTGAAATTTGCAACTTATCCCTAAGTTGAATTAGTCTTCACCATCGATTGATTGAATAAAGACCATGCTCATTCGTTTCTTGAATCTAACTCTCCTGATATTAGATAAATGGATGAATTTACGCGATCCTCTCCCAATTCACTCGTAATTAAAATAAGAACCAAGAATGAACAAACTTTAAAATTAAATTGTAACTCAAAAACCTAAACAATCTAAACGTTTATCAAAACCACAAACCCAAAATAAACCCATCCAATTTACATCAATTCATGGCTGGGTTTGAAAGATATACAAAGGAAAACTTCCCAGCCATAGATCGCATAAAGTAAAAATAAAGAAGAAGATGGTGCCTTGCGATCTGCTCCCTTTCTCCAATTCCCCTCTCTTCTGCGTTAACCTCTCTATTTATAGGGGATGATCTAATCGGTTTGTGATGGTAGGAGAGGTTGGATTGTATTCGAGTTCCATGGAGATAAGATCCTAATCCAATTTAAACTCTTCAATTCTGCAGATTATGTTGTTGATAAGGATGAGTTTAAGCTGGAATTGAATTGGAGAAAAGAGATAATTATTCTCTCCTGCACACAAAATCATATACCAGCAGCTCCTTTTTCCACAAAATCAACCAAAATGTAATACCAAGCTCATTAACCAAGTAAACTAGGAAACTATGCATGAATGCCTATCAATGCAACTAAAATGAGCTTAAGTGTAATAATAATATGAGTAAAAAGGGCAAGAAAAACATTACTTTTACACACTTATCATATGCATGTATAAGTATATATTGCATGTATATTTATTATTATTGTTATTATTATTATTAATAGTTAATATTATTACTAATGGGCTGTAATTAAAAATAAAAGATAGGTCTAATTTAAAAATCAAACCCAATGTTTATTATTATCCAAAGTCTATTTACATTCCAAATTAAAACCCAACACCATATTTAATTACAAGGCTTGACTGGCCAGATCCAAGCCAAAACTAAAAACCCTAATACATACATGATATCTAACCCTACTCCATCTTCTTATTTTGCAGCTACCCCATCTTAGCCGTTGGATTAGATTTGATCCAACAGCTCAGATCAAAAGGAGGAGGACCCCTCAGATGCAGCGTGATCCCATGCGCGGATCGCTCATCTTCCCACGCGCGTGTGATACACTCGCTGACCATCCGCCTACCCCGCGCCACGTGTCTACATCTCGCGCTACCACGTCATGCTCCAGATGCAATCTCGCCCGTCTAACCCATGCAAGACCTTAGCCGTTAGATTATATCCGATCTAATGGTCCATATCGAATATGACAGTAAGAAGCCCTTTCATCTTCCTTCCTCTGATGGAACCACATGGCTCGATTAACGGTCACCCTTTTCTCTTCAGCCACGTGGCCATCTTACAAAAAACCTCGCCACCGATCCAACTACCAGCATGATCATAACAAATAAAAAACGGAGAAAATGTCAGTCAAACCATCATCAACAGTGGAAGCAATTAAAGTTTTCTTATGCTTGTAAACAAAAAATCAGATAAAAAGGAATATAATCCATCCATTGTACTCAGATTATCCATCAATATAAATTTTTTTTCAGATGTATATTTTTACTTATTTTTATTTTTAGTTTGAATTGAAAAAAAACAAAAAGGAAAAGAGAAGGGTTTACCCTTTCGGCTTTGGGCCGTTGCCTTGCAAGGTGATCGAGGTTGGTGTCACCGATAAACTACACCATTCAATATCTCCCTCCATCTACTAACGTTTTTGGGAACCAAAGCTTTTGAAAAATGGTTTTAAAAATAATTTTAGGCTTTGGTTTTTTGTAGATCTAAGATAAAAGGGTTTATTTTTATAAAAATTTGAGTTTGAATCTGGCTTTGGAGTGAAAAGGGTTTGTTTCGAGTTAAGGTTTGGGTTTTGCCTGCGTTGATGGACGGCGGCTGAAGGGGTTTGACGGTAGATGGCCGTTGATTTCTGGGTTCATGCTCAGATTGGGATGAACACTCAAAGGATTTTTGTTTTTGGGTTGAGAGAAAAATAAGGATACGGGGTTTTATTTTTAGGAATAAAATTCTAAAATGGCCAAAGGCCGGTTTCGGGGCTAAAAAGATATATTTATAGACGTTCTTCTTTTAAAAATTGGTCCAATAAATGTTTTAATCCCTTCGCCCCTAATTAATTACACTCATAGCCTTTTCGCAAGGGTAAATTACGTATTAAGTCCTCCTCTGTTTTCAAAAATTCACAAATTTGTCCCAAAATTAAACTAAATTTAGATTTTCAAAATGGGTTAATACCCAAATGGTCCCTCCACCCTTATCTAATAGCTCCAGTATCCCTTTGTCTTTATAAATTATATACATGGTCCTTAAAACTTTTCAACCATTTCCAATTTCGTCCCACTTTTAATCTAATCCGGTTTCTAGTGGGGATAATCACCGTTTTAGCCTGTCAAACTTCTAATTTCATTTTAATCAGGTCCTCTTTTCCAGTGGTTTAATTTGTTTTTCAGCCCCTGACCTTTTCATTTTGTTTAATTTTAACTCTATAACACTTGTGTAATTTGAGCTTATATTTTGATTTATCTATTCTGTTTTTTATGTTTTGTTTATTTATTTATTTATTTTTGTGTATTAATTTGTTATTAGCATGTATGTGATACATACATGTATTATATCATATGGTATACTTATATAGTATTTAAATTTTCATGTTATATGAGTATATTATGTAATTTACATTATAAGCCTAAATATGTTATGTTATTTTATATTGTATTATGTCGTTTTTTTGTACAATACTATTATATTATATTATGTACTATGTATTTATATTTATTAGTATATTGCATAATATTGTGTAAATATATTATACTAAATAATGTGTACATATTTATGTATTTTTGCCTTTTTTACTTATAGATTCGATTGTGTATTATTGTAATTTAATATTTATGTGAATTTATTGTTCATGCATATAACTTGTTACATATAGTGATAGGCCTTTTGTTCCGGTATTCTAGTGGGAGTGTCACCCGGTCTCCAGGTGTCATCTCCTTTGGCACCATGGATATCAAGGCAAAATTTTATATTGTTATGTATTCATGCATTTTAGGAATTAATTTTTAAATTAAATTGAATTTTGTATTTTTTCAATAGTTATGATACGAACCCTATAGGTACTAATTTTGGGCGTAGCGGGGATGCTAACCCTTCCTCGTACATAACCGACTCCCGAACCCAAGTTTTTGAATCTCTGGTTTTATTTTTACGGTGTTCGGCCTACCATAATGGACGGTGGCGACTCCATGTTTTTTAAAATACGAGTTTACCTACAATTCCTCTTTTAAATTTTTTTTTCAATAAAAGCGGGAAACACTTCACCCTATTCATGATTTCTTAATTTTTGTACCAGCTTAGAAAAATTAGTCGCTACAATTAGATTATTCAGATTCAAACATTTTTCTGTACAATGTGTCTGTATTATTAAAAAATTAAGATTAAGTGAAAAAAGAAAATTTTGTCGATGGAGAACCCTAGCGTATTGGAAAACCCTGACTTGGGAGGAAAGGCGGTCGGCAGCTCCTTAGAAGGGAACCCGGGAGGAAGGCCGCCGGAAGTGAGTACATTAGTCAATTTCAACCGATCGGCCTGTGTAATATCCTTTATAAGATTATTACAAAGCTTCTTGTTTGCCGTCTGAAATCCTACTTACCAAATGGGTTACTAATACACAGGTGAGTTTTGTTCCTGGTCGACATATACATGATAATATTATTATTGCGCCGAAGGTCGTGTATTCAATGTAGTCTAAATTAGGAAAGACTTACTGGATGGCCATCAAAGTTGATCTTGAAAAAGCTTATGATCGGTTGGAATGTGATTACATTGAGGAGACTCTGTATATGGTGGGCTTGCCGGTGAAGATAATTAATCTAATCACGTGTTTTGTTCGCTCCGTATCGACTCAAATATTATAGAATGGGGGGTTATCAGAGTTATTTAAACCCACTCGAGGTATACACCAAGGTGATCCATTTTCGCCTTATCTGTTTGTGCTTTGTATGGATCGGTTATCTCAAGCTATAGAGGAGGGTGTTCGCGGCAGGCATTGGAAGCTTCATCATGTGAGAAGGGGACCAAGACTATCTCTATAACCCCCTTGACCCGGCCTAGCTGCCAGACCTAGCCGAGCGAGCTACATTAGGTTTACCGAAGTAAACCGGGAAGATAAAACCTAAAACACGTCCATTTTTTTCTTTTGTCTTGTCTAGATGCATTATTACTTTCCTAAATGTACATACTATTCACAGGTGAGGACTCAACTCAATCGGGCATCGAATCGATATCCAATTGGACACAAACACAAAATAGAGACTAAACTGCAATTTCAGCAATATACATGGATTTTACCAAATTTTAAGTTACCATCCTTTAATTAAATATATTTCATGCTTACATGTCAAAAATCAGCTCAAAACGATCATCCACACTCATCTAATTGCATCCACAACATTTAAGGACCAAAATGTAAGAAAACAGAACTTCAGAATATTCCATATAACTAACTTAACTACCGCCCGTATCGGTACGGGTACTCGCATTTCAGTATGGCTTCATTACCTTGAATACCCTAGATTCCACTAGCCAAAATTCGTTTCGATACTCCCCCGCGTATTGAAACACCCTTCAATGAAATATTGTGCCATTTCGAAACAGGTATCCGCGTATCGAAATGCTGGCTTAAATTACCTTACTCAATACCGAAACAGCTGCCTATGTACCGGTACGCTAAGCCTAAAATGCCCTACTTGTACCAAAACAGGGACACCCGTTCCGGTACGCTTGGACCTGTAATGTCCATTTCAGCTGGTTAAAAATACTTTCAGCCAAACCGAGCCACCCTAACCTACTTCTAACGTACATCCAACATACTCAGGGTTCAAACCTCATCAAAGCATCACAGATTTAACATCGATTCGTGGCATCTTGCATCAAATGTAAATCTATAGGCATGCTTCCTAGATAACAATTCAAGCAAAACACCAAACTTCACACTATTACAAAAATTAACCATGAAGGCCATTTACAACTCAAGAGCAACCAAATAAACTTGCTCAAACAGAGAGTTCAACAAAACATCTCCCAAATAACAACGGAAACCCTCATTTCCCTTATTACTTATAGTCCAGTTCAAACATACTTTGGTTACCAAGTCTTGTACTGATCCATTGCTTCCCTCTGCCTTCCAAGCTTTTAATTCTCTGCATTGATGGACAATAGAGCGTAGGCACACTAGGCTTAGTAAGGAGTGCTCAAAAACAAAGCACCATCAATGCATTTAAAACCTTTTCTCAACAACACCTTGAAATCTCATTTCAATCGTTCTTTAACCATCATTTAAACATTACCATTGAAACATCATGCCTTGAAAACCATGCACTTTTCATCTTTAAAACCAGCATATTAAACCATATGCAATATGAATCATTTATGACAACAAATTCTATAGCTAGACCTCAATTTAAGCCTTCCCATGCATAACAACCATATGCAAAGCTTAAAGAGTAAACGTACAGCATGTATCATTAACCAACAGCAAGTTCCATTGCTAAACCTCAATTTAAGCCTTCCCATTCATAACAACCATATGCAAAGCTTAAAGAGTAAACATGTATAAATCACATTATACAACATAAACTTTCCAATGATACATTAACAATTATGTTGGCTCACAAGTGATCATTAAACAAATTCATTTACCAAAAGAGTTCATCAGATACACGAATTCAACAAGTGTTTACCCAACACTTCATACATTCTCACTGGAAACACAATGTTCACACACGGAAGTTTTCGGTACACATAAACCCCTCCACCGTTGTGACACCCGTGGTGGAGTATTCGGTACACCACATAAACCCCTCAGCACCACTCATCGGTAGATGTATAACCCACTAACGGGAGTTTACGATACCATATAACCCCTCGACCGTTAGGGTACTTGGATGAAGTATTCGGTACACTGTATAAAACCCCTCAACATCCAAGGCTACTTATTATAATGCACTATCAATCCTATGACTGACCAACTATATCCGATAACAATTTCAAAACGACATCACTTGCCAATATAATTAACCATTTAACATTTACCTCACTGTTTTTAACAAGCATTAACCAAACCATTTTTCCAAAGCAGCAACCATGCTTTAAATCACAATTGTAAACCATATACTTACAAGGATCACTTACCATGAGCATCCTTCAGCATTTCATGCTTAGAAACAGTATATCAAATACTTTAAATCATGCTTAAACAGTAGTTAACATGTAAATCAAAACAAGTGCATAAAACCATTTAACACTAGTACGACCGAGAGAGAAAATCCACTTTTACTTACTTCCGAGTTTAAACTAGCGTATCAAGCTAAGTTTAAACTCCCATAAACCACCTTTAAAACATTCCAATGCTGGAATCCACGTTCTCACTCACCGATACGCGAAGCCTCGATTAGCCGACGCGAAAATAAGCTTCTAAAGCCACCAAAGCTTCACTGATCACCTTTGGATCCATCTCCCCTATTTTAACCACATTACAACAGAGGATTAATGCATCTCAATGCATTTATAACACTGTAACAATAGATCCTCATGGACTCTTATATTCACCTCACAATTACCCAACCACAACAACCAAAAACATCATCTAATCCTTTCCAAACACAACCTAGCTACAACCTATCAATATAACATCACATTAATCATCAATTAGCACATAAAAACAAAACCAAAGCAACCTTACAGCTCTAGCAAACACACAACCACCATAACACCTCAAAAACACAAATCTCGCAACCTAAACAATTAGAGATTCAAGAGTTTCGGGATTACATTGATAAAATCGACTTATCAACATCATTTAACATCCAAAATATGTTCAAAAGCAATCTATAGCACTGCAAATCAGATTCAATTCAAATCTTTCATCATTTCATCAATTTTACCCAATTAAATCTATATAAAAACACACATCAGATTATAAACCATAAATCAAGGAACAAATACTTGGGAATATCAATAAAGAACCATTTAATAGAGGATATAATGGACTTTACTCCTGTTATTTGATTCCTCCCTCAATTGGCTTGTTTAAAGCCATGAAAACACAAGATTTCAATAAGATTTTGTAAAACAAAGTTAAAGAATCAAGTTAGAATAAAAAATTTAAGTGAAAAGGATCTCTCACCTCTGGATTTTGATGAAATTCTGAGTGTTTGGCAGAAAAGAAGTTGAGAGAAAAGGTTTAGGAAAAAGTTACATAAATTTTCTTTAAAAGCAATTAACTAACTTAGATATTTTAATCCCTCTTAAACCACCTTTAAAACACATGTTTAAAATGATTAAATTGAAGTGATAAACCACAAGAAAAAACTTAGTAATTTAGCTCCTTAAGGATTCTAAGAATTTGACCCTTTTCATTTTAGTCACTTTAAAACAGTTTTCAAAAATTGCATTTTGGTCACTAACAAAAATGTCATATTTCCAAATTTCATTTTCCAAAATTGATTCCACCAAAAATCAATATATATTAAAAGATGATTTTTAACTATTTTCCATATTTTTATCTTACCAAAAAATATACGGTCCCAAATCTGACTCGAATCTCTAACTCGGTCCATCGGACTGTCTAATAGACCTCAAAATCGCTAGGCCCAAAATCGGGGCATTACAATCTCATCTTTTTTTTTCCAGATGATATGGTTCTATTTTCTGAGGCAACAATAGAGCAGGTGTCGGTGATTAAAAGTATTATGGAGCAGTTTTGTAAGGCATCTGGTCACATGGTTAGTGTAGCCAAAACCCATATCTGCTTTTCTCAGAATTTCCAGAATACGTTTTGTTCTCATATAGCATAAGACTTTGGATTTGAAGAAGTTGAGGATCTCAAAAATACCTTGGGGTACCTATTTTACATAAGCATGTTACTTGCGCTACTTATGGTTTTTTATTGGAGAAAATGAGGGAAAGACTCCCATGTTGGGCAGCTAAGTCTCTAACACTAGCCAGACGAATCAACTTGGCAAAGGCAGTTCTCCAAGAAATTCCAGTATATGTGATGCAATTTTCATGGATTTCAAAAGATCCGTGTCAAGAGATGGAAAAGTTGATCCGATAATTTGTGTGGGGGTTTCAGGAGGGGAGTTCGGGTATTACATTGCTCCTATGGACGTTGATACAAAATCCTATCGATCAGGAGGATTGGGATTTAAGTATCTACATCAACACAACAAAGCCTTCATTATGAAGATTGGTTATCAGTTGGTAATTGACAATGAGAGTCTTTGGGTTCAAGTACTAAAAACTATGTATAGATGGAAATAGGATTTACCTTTATCCATCCGCCATGGGGTGTGTTCTCGGTTGTAGACAGGGCTTCGTAGTGTTTGGTATGAATTGAAGGAATGTGACAGTTGGGATATACATGATGGTAGGAGTATGGAATTTTGGTATGATCATTGGTTAGGTAAGGATGAAAGGCTCACTTTTTCCTATACGCTTCCTGATGTACCAAGATCGACGATGGTTGCGGATATGGTGTAAGGGATTAGTGAATAGGACTGGGATCACCTCGAGAATTTGCTGCCAAATGATAACTTGGAGAGAATTGCATCGGTCCAGCCACCGTAAAGCAATCTAGGTGCAGACAAGCCGGGGTGGCGATGAGAGGATAAGCGAATGTTTTTTTACAAAATTTGCCTATGATTTTCTCACTAATAATGCCAATCCTAGCAGGGATAGTGTGTGGAGGAAAGTTTCGAAGTTATAGATTCTGTAGAGGGTACGTGTTTTCATGTGGTTGACAATGCATGAATGCTTACTAACAAATGTAGAGCGTGTTAGATGACATATTGCCGGATCGAAATTATGTGAGGTTTGTTGTGCCAAAATTGAGGATGTGGATCATATTTTGAGAACATGTGTTATGGCTAGGGGAATATGGTCGAGACTTATTCCTTAAAGTTATAGGGAGGAATTATATCACCTCCCTTTACGTGACTGGCTGCTCAAGAACCTGTTCGATGCCACTTTCGTATCAAGTGATGGTGAGTGGTCGATTCGATTTTCTATCTTTTGTTGGTTGCTATGGAAGAATTGGTGTAGTATGTTGTTAGCTACGGAATTTTGTCAATGTGAGAATATTATCTTAAGGGGAAATAGGATGGTGGAAGAGTGTGGTCGTGTTTTTGGTGTTGATATGGGGGATCCGGTTAGGCTGGCTATTGCATCAAATTGGATAGGCCCCTTGATAGGATGGGTGGGAGTGAATGTTGATGCTGCTGTGTCAACGACGGACGCTAGAGCCGAGATTGGAAGAGTGGTTTGGGATTGTCAAGGGGTTTGGCTTTTTGGTTTTGCTCGATTTGTTAGGCGTTGTAGTGTTTTTTGGCCAAATTGTGGGCGATACATGATGGTCTTCTACATGCTTGGGCATTAGGATATCTTAGTGTGGAGTTGGATTCAGATTGCTTGGAGGCAGTGTGAATTGTCAATTGTATGTTGGCAGCAATGAATGGTAGTGCGCTGGTTTCTTCGATATGAGGGATTATTAGGAGGATTGGTGGGTTGTGGTTAATCATGTTGGACGACAGAATAATAGAGTTACGAATAATCTATCTTGATGGGTTGTGCGACGCCGATGGTATCAATGAGCTTTCTTATGCCCCATGTTGGTCTTTTGGAGTTGGTTGAGGAGGAGATGGTGAAACCATTGAGTTTGTCTGCCGCAAATATGCAAGGTTCTGGTGAGGTACCGTATGATCTTGGGGGTAATTAGGTTGATGGGTTATGGTTTTAGTTCGGTGGTTTATTTGATGTATTTCGAAATAGTATGATAGTTTTGCTAGCTTTGTAAGGTATTCTATGGGCACTTTTTCCCCATTTAGGGTTAGAATTTTTTTAATGAGGTCTGTACTTTACCTCTTTCATTATAAAAATAAATTAATATATTTATGTCAATACAAAGGATGGCCTTGTTTGGTAAATACCGATTTGAGCCAAAATTAGAGGTTTGAGATTATATTAGATGTTTAACTGGTAAAATCCGCTAATTTAGATGTTTGGTGAATAACAGATTGGGGTGAAACCTCTAATTTTGAAAAAGATGTTAATAGGAGCTTTTTGAAATTAGAGGTTTGACATAAGAATTATAAAGACCCTTTTACCCTTAACAATTATAAAAAATCTCCAAATAACCAAAGTTTAACCTTTTCTATTTTAATTCTTCACTCTCACTATTTACATCATGACATTTGTAAATTAATACTTTTTGTTTTTTACTCTCATATATTTATATTTGTATTTAAATTTAATAATTAATTAAATTGTATTAAAGATAATTATATAAATAATAAATTAATATATAGATCCTTCAAATATGCTTAGTAATGTTATAATAAAAAATATTTTTATAATCTAATTAACATTAATAGATACAAAATATTGATAACTAATAAACAATTCAAGCAAGTATCGAACATAATCATGTCCTTATAAGTCATTTTGCTTGTTTAAATAATCAAACTGCTATAAGCTATCAGATAGTTTTATCAAACACTTTTATACAATCAGCTAATACAATCAACTAGTCAAATTAGCTAATGTAATCAACTATTAGCTATCAACTAATGTATTCCGTTATCAGCTATCCGCTAATTGCCAAACATGGCCGATACCTTTAAAATAAAAAGTAATCTTTGATCCATTGCTATCAGATAAACAAACACATAATAAATGCATTGTGGAAATTAGCATATAATGATGAGTTCGATGGTGGCGTAAGTCATACGTATTATCCGGGCGAAGTCATAAATTAAAAGTTAAAGGAACCGAGAATAAAATGTTACGGTAAAAATTATAAATATATTTGAAAAAATACTGCAAATGTCAATAGTAGGATTTCATTTGTTGATTTTAAGTAAAACGAGTTTATTTTACTTACGCACTATACCAATAGTTAAAAACTATTTAATTATAATGGATGAGTAAAATAAATTATAATTTAAAATTTTGCAGGGCCAAATTAAAATTAAGTGAATTTTAAAGATAAAAATATAGGCCGTAAGGGTGAGCAGCGAGCCAGGCCTTTGCTAGCCCCCTTGTTTCTACTCCCTTGTCCTTAACCTATATTTGTTGTACCAAGTTCTCAAAATCCATTAACAACCGTTAAGAAAATTCACAAATAAATTAAAAATTGACACGTATTATTTTAGAATGATAATAAAATATTTATTAAATTAAAAAATAAATAAAAATATTATAACATTATAAATTTTTATTATGTTCTTTCAATATTTCTTCTTTTTCTTTTTAGTCTTTTCTTGTAACACCCTAAACTCGGATGTCACATTTGGCCCTCAAGCTCAAACCATTACCATAAAAATTCTCGATTTAGTTTAGCCCAAAAGATTCAATTTTCATAAATCATACAAATCCAACTGTTAAAACTTAGATAAATAGTTTAAGATGTTTACAAGAGAGCTCCAATAAGTTTAAAATTTTAAAGCGTTCACTTGATCAATACAAATCCAAAATAAGAGTTACAAACATTACAATAGGGTCCTACGAATACATAACCCAATAAGATCTAAGTGTTGTACTCTGAACAAGAGATATGCTGAAACCTACTCCGATAGTGCTCCTCCAATGCAACGTGACAAACCTAAAAACAATGATTCCGAATTCTGAGCTAACTAAGCTCAGTGGATACACTTCCACTCTACCATGCTTCATGTAAATCTTAAATACGAGCATGTAACTAGAAATAATGACATGGCAATAAGGTCAATACGAGGCGCTACCACTAGTCGCCTAAATACATGCTCCATCAAAAGGCAAGCATACATATGCATCAAAGCAATCCAAACAATCAACCATACAAACCTTGAGTGAGGCCTGATGACACACAACATCAAGATTATACACTCTGAGTGAGGCACGGGGACATAAAGCATCGGGATCATACACTCTATACTCAGAATTACCCCTCGAGTATCTTCGAACGAGTCTTGGAGACACGAAGCATTGGGAATATATGTTCGGTACTACTTACCATAGTGTTGCAAAAAATTTCTTGGATATCCGAATCCCACCAACCTAGTGCCCACATGGCACACAACATCAACATACCAACAAACGATCCTATGGTTGCTAGCAACATACGAGTCGCTTATGTCAGTTACCAAGTTCTTAAGAGTTATGCTCGAATATAGAGTGAGTTATTGATTTCTCAGTTTTACAATTCAGTTTACCTCCTTAAGAGTCTATTAGATCATAGCCCACAAATTACCAACCCCTCGAACTCAAAATCAACAATTTCGGGTAGATTGCCAAGTGGGTACTGATACCCTACATTGAGTACCGATACAGTATAGTAGGTACCAGTAATTGCCCTCAGCATACCGATACACCGACACCAAAGAGGGGAATAAAAAGGCACTTAGTACCGATACTCAATTTTGAGTACGGCCTCTCAAGTACTAATACGCTCCTACACGTGCCGATACCAAAAGTGCTCACTAAAATTCCAATGAAATAGTGAAGTACCGATACGGGATAACCCGTATCAATACGACTTGAACCCTGTATTGGTACTGGTTAAAGCCCGTACCAGTACTCCACTATATGTTTATTTTGTTTTCAAGTTATACACGGGGTACTTGTACGGGTTCATCCTGTACCGATACTCTAGCCTAGATTTCTAGTTCTGGACCTCGAAAGAGGTTCCTTTAACCCCCAAAACTCCCCTAGAAGCAACCAAAACAATCCTACATATTATGGGAGTTAATTTAAGTAGATTACTATAGTTTTTATAGGATTTTAACACCAAATCTGGATTTTGTCATTTTCAAGAATCTATGCACTCAAAATACCAAAAACACCAAATCATGCATTATAAGGCATCAAATTTATGATGTCCATGAAGACAAAGGAGTTAGAGATGTAGTAATCTTACTTCTACAGCTGCCGAGGAAGTTTTTTTCCCAAGCCCTTAAGCTTTCTTCCTCCTTTGAGTCTTGGAAGCTTCACCTACTTCTTTCACTACAAGGAAATGTTGTAAAATTGATTACAACCTTGCTAGAAGAATTAATGATGCTAAAGAAAGAACTTTACAACAAGAAATTAGGTTAAACCTTTCATTCCCTTTTATCTTCCTCAACCCTCACCAAAAACCCATTTTTCTCAAGTCACCACCATCTATCATGATTCTTATCTTAATTTGTAGATCATGGAAGGGAGATGACGAATTTCTACCTCTCAAATTTAGATTAACACTCAAAGGGGGCAAGATTTGAGTTTTGCCTTGTGAAGGAGATGAAGGAAAAATAGAATGGGTGTGGGAGACAAAGGTGAGTTCTCACATCATTCTTTTTTGCAGACCACTTAATGAATATTGAGCCTTGTTTTGAAAAATGGGTTATTTACCACATTAGTCCCCCATACCTTCCCTCATCACACTTGGGTCACTAACCAAGCCCTGCTAGACATTATATGGGTGAACTAACTTGCGGATTCCAAAATTCAGGTCGTTACAACTTTCTCATCCTTAAAGGAAATTTCATCCTCAAAATTTATCTGATGGAAAAAGATACAGATAAAGCAACCTCATGTTTCCTCGACTTCCTACATGCTAACCTCTCAAGGGTGAAATCCATGCACACAGGTAAGAAATGTGCGATCTTGGTCAAATAATCCACAATAACCTAAATATCATCATACTTCTTCTAGGTCAAAGGTAAACTAGTTAGAAAATCCATGGTTACTCGATGCCACTTCTATTTTGGAATCTGGATGGGCTGAAGCAAACCCAAAAGAACATAATGCTCAGTCTTAACTTGCTGACAAGCAAGTCACCTGGTCACAAACTCTGACACATCCTTTTTCATACTAGGTCACCAATAAAAAGGAAGAAGATCTTGATATATCTTGTTGCTACCTGTATATATAGCAAATGATATAAGATAAGCCTCTCAAAGAATTTGGTCTCGCAAATCCTCTAGAGGTGAAACACATAACCGGCCTTTAAAGTACACGACTGCCATCTTGCACCTCGAAATTAGATGTCTTACCTTGCTGCACCATCTCTATCTTTGCTGCTAATTCCTCATCTAAAACTTGGGTTCTGTTAATCTCTTATAGCAAGGTAGGCTCTACACGAAGCTCAACTAACAGTTTTCCATCCTCGGTCATCCTTAACTAAGCAAACATTGACCTCAAGTCTGACATGGACTTTTGACTCAAATTATCAGCCACAATATTAGATTTCCCGCGGTGATACTCCATAATACAATCGTAATCTTTGACCAACTCGATCCACCTTTTTTGTCTTAGGTTTAACTCTTTTGGGGTGAGCAGATACTTCAAACTCTTATGGTCAGTATAGATGTACCACTTTTCTCAATCCAAATAGTGCCTCTAAATCTTTAATTCAAAAATTTCAGCCCTTAATTCAATTCATACAATTTATAGTGAATTTTCAAATCTGCTGCCCAGAACAGAGTTTTCTGGGCAGATTTTTACATGTACACATTCAAAACACTTTATTTTCATGAATATTCATTTACATGCTTGTCAAACAATTCATTAACATTGGTCTAATACAATTTAGTCCCTTGAAATCATAATTTCGTGGAAACAGTCCACTAAAGTACTTATTTACAAAACTAGGCAACATTACAAGTGTATACATTTCCATTTTCATCAAAATTGCCCCTACTATGATCTTTATTGAGCTAAAACAGTCCAAAATTGTTTATACCAACCCATGTGACCACAATTCCAATTCAAGCATGAATTATTCATTCAAAAAATACACCATTCGAATGTCCTATCCAGCTTAATTAACCATGAGGTTAAATTTTCCAGCAATGATTCACTTACAAATTGACCGATCTCCCTATCTTAAAATTCATTACCAATCCAACTTTTAACAATTCAAGCTATCATACAATTTACAAGAAAAACATGATAGTTTAACATGCATATCATTTGAAAACTCAAGAAACTTCCTAACGTAACAAACAATTCTCATAATTTAACAACATAACTACCATCAAGTATAAAATTTTCACTTGATTATAAAGAAATAGCAAGGTAATTACCCGTCTCCAGTTAATCCGGACAAGATTCCTACAAGAAAGTGTGATAATTTAAGTTTTTAGCAAGCTTTCTCTCAACTCTCTTTCTTCTAAGGCTTCGGTTTACTAAGAGGAAAGAAGATGATGGATCCAATTTTTCTTTGTTATTCTTCTTCCACCTAAGTCGTCCCTTCCCTCTGTCAATTACACATGTTTTCTCACAACATGCCACTTGGTAAGGCCCTTGATTATAGTTTTATTTTACATGCAATTCCTCTATACTATAGCCTTTTCGAATTAGCCCTTCTTAAAATAGCTATCAACTAATCGATTTGTTTAATATAGGTCCTTGACTCGTTCAATTATTAATGTTAAAGATATATTTAGTCCAATTGAATCATAATCAAGGTTATACGTACTCATAGGTTATATTTTGGGATGTTACAACATCCATACATTATCCACTTTACTAATTTGATAACAATTCCTTAGCTCAATTTACTTATTTACCTCCAATTCCATTAACTTGTTTACTTAATTGATTCAAATTGAACATTTAGAATTCCAGTTATAGCTTCTCAAAACATGATTTACCTTGCAGAACTCCTAGCCCAGATTTAGGGGTATTAAAATTCTCCCACCTCTTTAAAACAAATTCGCCCTCGAATTTCTTCGATGACGAAGGACTATCAATATCAAGTTCAGAATATTTTTACATACTCTGAATTTGTCAAACAAAGAAAACAACTGTATTGGTTACAAACTACGAATACGATCAAGAACTCGAACTCCTAGGTGGCACACTAGACTTATGACAATGCAGTGAGTCCATGTTTAGACCGAGAATCGACTAAACCATGCTCTGATACCAATAAATGTAACACCCCTTACCCGATTTAAGCCGGCCAAGAAGTGTTAATCAAGCAAACAAGAATTCAAGCCATTTAAAACTTTTGAAACTCATCCCTATCAGATGAGTTACTTGTCTAGCAAGAACCACAACTAGTAACTTTAACAAGCAACAACAACATGAACATGCTTTTCAAGCATTATAGGTGACCACTTTTGATTAACCAACTTCATCCCACAATCAAGGTTGCCTACTACTTTTTTATTTTAAGCAATTAAGCATGGCATTCGAACGAGCATCTACATTAAGGTATATTCATTAGTAAATTCTCATGTCAAGTTAACCAAGCATGACCTTCTTAGCATTTTACATTCAAGACAAGGATGCATATAATGTTAGTTATAAACGTGGTCGCATTTGCATTCATTCGAATCATGTCACCATAAACATGCCTTCAAGCAAGCTTAACATCATCTAGAAAAACATGACTAACTTATCATGACCTTAATTACTTGAGCTAGAAACAACCTATCAACAAAAAGATCAATTCGAATAGGGCATTCAAGAGTTAAGCACATAGTATCCCATTGTTAAGCATATTTGAATATAACTAGATCATGTAAATCAAGTACCATTTTCCACATTCAACATGTTAGGCATTAACGAACTAGTCTTTACAATCTTTTAAGATCAAGGTCATATATATATATATACAACTTACAAACCAAGCAAAATGCTTGATCTAGCTTAACTATGTACATATCTAGGTGCCACCAACTAGGAGTAATACAAAACAAGTATGGATTCATACTTTAGCTCTTGCCTGTGTTTGCTTCGAGCTTAAGAAAATAGACTTCAGGATCAAGTAACATCTTTGAAGCAGTTTTAACCTGTAGTTTGGGAAGAAAGGAAACAAGAGTGATAAGTACAAAAGTACTTAGTGAGGTAGCAACTATTACTAACCAACTTTCAACATTTGTATCATTTAATCAAGTATAAACCTAGCTAGGGTTTGTAACATGTGAAGTAAAGTCTAGCTTAAGGTTTCGAGCATTTCAAGTCAAGCATGTAGTCATGTAATCATGTATAGCTATTACCATTTATGCATATCATTTCAAGCAAAAGCACCTACAATGAGAATCTTAAGCTAAAATCATCTATATCATGTCATGCTTCTATCACAATTCGAATAGCATATCAACAAGAGGATTGTTTTCAATTCAAGTTTAATCAAGTATCAAGTCAAGACAAGAAGCATGTTCAAGTATAACAATTCAAGTATAGTCACATCTCATTTCATGTATTCATTCGAGTATCATGTAAACAAGCCAATTCAAGTATCATATCAAGTAACATTTAAGCTTTATGCTATTTTTCTTTCTTGCTTAATTTACTTTAGATTAGGCCCTGGTACTTAGAGTGTTTGTCTTTATTAAAAAATTCCATTAAGTGCGTATATATACATAAGCAAAATAGTCCATGGTGACTTTTAATTTGTTCAAATCTGTCCATTATACATGTTTACACACAATTACAAGTAGAACAGTCCATGGCATCATTACTCTAAAATAGATTTCATATCACGTACACATCTTTTAATCAATTGACCTCACAAGTCTACTCGATAATTATATATCATGTATTTACACTTAATAGACATGTCTAACAAGCATCAATTATCTACACAAGATGTCCACATAAGAGCATACATAAAGCATGTATTTGCACACAGCATATGCGTATACTATCACAAAGGCATTCAAATTATTGAATGTACATGTGCACAAGAAACATATACTTAAACGTGTATATTCATATATATATATTTTCCTATGAGCATTCGAGTTAAGATATACATGTGCACAAGTCACTTTCAAAGCATGTTCATATATATATTTATAAGCAATCGAACATAACATATGCTAAATAGGGGTTTCTTCTCTTATAAGTAATTAAATTAATTCGGTAGTTTAGGTGTAATCCATGTGTTGACTCTATAGTTGCTTTAGGAATCAAATCAAATATCATTCGTGAACTAGTTACTTCAATAGCAACCAATCGAATAGCATAATCCAATTATTAGATCAAGTTTCATGAAATCAAGTAATTCTATTCAAGGTATGTAGCATCCGAATTGAGCATGAAATCATATAGCCATGTATCTAGACAATATTTGGAAATTATTCATGCCATAATTCAAAAGCAACAAGCAAGGAATCTAGTATCAACCAAGTTGATACTGACGTATTTCATTATCTCTTTCGAGTAGTATGATAAGCAATGGACATGGATCATAGTTCAAGTTTACATGCCAAGTATCAAGTATTTTCAAGTTGCAAGCATTTCAAGTAGCAAGCATTTTCAAGTAGCAAGCATTTCAAGTAGCAAGCATTTCAAGTGGCAAGCATTTCAAGTCGCAAGCATTTCAAGTGGTAAATCATACAATACAAGGTCCAAGCATAGGCAATTATCATTTCAAGAGTTTCATGCCAGGAATCAAGCATTACATGTCAAGCAATTCAAGTATTTCAAGGATTCATGTCAAGTGATCCAAGTGTTCCAGATTTCTCGTCAAGTCATTTAAGTATTTCAAGATATAATTCAAGTATTCAAGATTTTCTTTTGAATTTCTTATTCAATTTCTCAATAAGGTTCATATATTTTTAACATATTTGCCTTGGATCACAATTGGTCATGAATAACATTGGTCCGTGTTTGACCATAAAGGTCCAAGAGATATTTAGCTCAAAGCACATAGCAATGGCTTAATTCCCATCACCAATTTCTTATCTTTTGAGCAAGTATTTACATTACCATCTTAGGTATCAAGTAAGGTTTTTATTTCATGTCTTAATTCATGTTATCAAGTATTTTCATCATAGAAATCCATACAAGCAAGCATTCGTTGGTTCAGACCCAAGGTATCAAGAAATCAAGCATTTACATCATAGAGCACTATCAAGCAAGCATTCGACTACAAGCTTAGCATACTCAATTCAAGTCATTTAACATGTACAAACATTATACATACTTCACAAGCCAAACTTAACCACATTACATTTCAAGTCTATCATTCAAAACATATTTTCAAGTAGTGTACAACGAATCAAGTAAGATCAAAATCCAATTCTAGTAACCATTTGAAAGGATCACAACCAAGGCAAGAAATCAAGCATTTGTTTATACTTTCTTTTAATCGATTTATCAAGATCCAAGTCACTATTATTCACAATTTTAGCTTAAACCCTTCTTCCCTTTTTTATCCTTAATCAAGCTTATTTAAGTCTATTAACATAATATATCAATAGCAAGAAAGTATATATGCATATTTTGGTTAGGACCTAAGTCCTAACCCTATTTTAACTACACTCACAATACTCCAAGCTTAGCTAGTCTTGGATCCAAACTCCTTTGTGTTTGCCACTAGCTTGGCCACTCCTTTCTTACCCTTTTTACTCATATTATTGTTAGACTTAAGCTCATATTAGTTGCATAATTAGTTATTCATGCATTAATTCATGTTTCTTTCCACTGTTGAGCTTGATTACATAACTTGGTGATTTTTGTGGAAAAAGATGCTGCTTTGGTGTGTTTTTGTGTGTGTATGTGTAGGATCACTTGCCAAAGCAATGCCGAGCTAGTTGCCAGGGCAATGCATGAAGGATATGCCGAGCTAGTTGCCAGGGCAATGCATGAAGGAGACGCCGAGCCAGTTGCCATGGTAATTGTCGACAAAGAGAAAATGCAATAGGGATGTCGAAATTGATGACTAGACAAGCCCAAGATGACGTGGAGCAAAGCCCAAACCCAAAGGAATTTGATTTCCATGCAGAGATTAAAGAAGAATTAAATTCCAAGAAGATAGGAAAAGTTCTAGTAGGAATATAATTATAATAAAGAATTATATTCTTTAAAGATAATTTAATTCCAACTTAAACTCCTCCTCAAAGAAGGACTTTGGCCTAGCCCTATAAATAGCAAGGAGATTTCGACAATCCAGATAGAGAAAAATAAAGAAATTTCGATAGAGAGCATTAGGGGAAATTTTAACTTCTTCTTCTTATTTGCTTCCATTAGATTCATGGTTTGGGGATTATTCTTTGTATATCTTTTGAACCCAACCATGAACTAACTTGATCGGTTGGGGTTATTGTGTTTTGTTGTTGTGAAAAACAATTGGATTTTGTTTAGGTAATAAGAGTTTGCACTTTTCTATTCAAGGTTTACTCATTCTTGGCTTTTATTCTTGTTAGCGAGTGAATTGGGAGAGGATCTCGTAACTTCATCTATTTATCTAATATCAGGAGAGTTAGATTCAAGAAACGAATGAGTATGGTCTTTATTCAAACTATTGATGGTGAAGATTAATCCGGCTTAGGAATAAGTTAAGGATTTCAACGGCTAAGAGGAGCGCAAGATTGGTTGTTGTTCACCCTTGATTCACGCAGGGATGTATTATCAAGGCATGCACAAGTAGCTAGAGTTTCGACTTAGGGATAAGAAGAAACCATTGAAGAACGCTCTACCGAACCTTGAAGTTGCTGCCTAGACGCCCAAGTAGTTGCCCAACTAGTTGCCCAGACAACCATCGATTAGTTGCCAAGGCAACCCCGTTGTGCAAGTTGCCACGGCAACTGAGTTGCCCGTGCACTCTTTTACCAAAACGATCCAATCGGCTATCACACCTCAACTCACGATAACCTGGCCTATGTCTCTCTTTTTCTCTCATATTTTCTTTTACTTTATTGCGTTCTAGTTTAGTTATTAGTTAAACTCCCATAATCCTTTAATTGTGTTTTTCCTTTTCACAGTGCAGTAACTTAAGCAAAGTGGCCCAAACCAATCCCTGTGGAGACGATACTCGATACTCATATCACTTTATTACTTGCGACGTGTATACTTGCACATTTGCGTAGAACTTATCACACACAACAAGTTTTTGGCGCCGTTGCCGGGGATTGGCAATTGGTGTTAGTTGTTTTTGTTATTGCATTTTTTTCTATTAGTTTTACTAACTTTTCTTTTTGTTTGTTTTATCAACAAAAAAAAATTTAGTGCGCTACAAGTTAAGGAACATCAACATGTCGGGAAATAAAAGCCAATCTATTCGAGAGATGATGTTGGAAGATATGAATCAATCCAATCAAGAGTTTCTTGCACCCTTTGATGATTACCTATACCAACTGAGAAAAGCCCAAAGAACTTATACCGTGGAAAAATCTTGTGCTATGTGTGGAGAACATCATGTGTTTGAAAATTGCCCTCACATTTTCGGTGCATATAACTACATGGAGGACCATAGAGGGAACCAGCAGCAAAATTCTTCATGGTATGGTCAAAAAGCTCAAAATTATTTTTACCATAACAATTTTGGCGCAGCAACAAATATGCCATGGCAATGTAGTCCTTTTCAAGAGCATTCCAATTCCTTGGAGGAAACATTACTAGCTTCCTTGGCTAAACTTGATGGATCAATTGAAGAGATTCAAGAGCTATCAAAATCTATGGATACGAGGATAGCTCAGTGGGATGCAACCTTAGGGGATTCAGAAGATCAATTGGAGAGATCCACATATGTAATGGATAACATGCACCAACAATTCATTCCTAGGGATACGGACGTCCCAAGGCAAGAGGATAAGGAGCAATGCAAAGAAAGCTCTCCGATGTGTGGGGAACAACTAGAACCTCAAAGTCAAGAGGATGCCAATGACAGAGACTGCCCAACACATGATGAGCCTAAACAACAAATTGCCTCGGCAATGATTGAGGAGCCTGAACAGAGCAATGCCGCGACAACACTCAGTGAAACTGAGAACAACAATACTACAGTAAATTCTAAGGAACCTAATGCCCAGAAGGTTGCAACGTTGATGTCGAAGCAGGAATCTGTAGATTGCTCTCATCTACAATTGCCACGGCAATTACACGACCACATGCAAGATCAACGAGATGATAATACTTTGTCAATGGAATATGAGCAGGTAATGGTTGAACCTTTCGAATTCTTTAAAAACTCACCTCGTCCATTGCAGGTATGTCTTGAGGAACCGAGGTTGGTAGACTTGAAGCTATCAAAATCTCTACTGATGGAGATGTTTGAGAGGCCAAAAGAAAAAGGTGTTTGGATTCATAAAGCTCTTCAGAAAATTGATTCTTCCCTTGACTTAAAGCAAAATTTGACAACTGATTGCCACGGCAATTGGCTTGAGCAGCAATTGCCACGACAACAAAGGCTACATCCAACCATGATAGAAGTCGACAAGAATGAGGTAATTGAATGGTTGAGAATGGATATAATTTTTTCTATTAATATATTTGTGCCTTCAGGAATAGTAGCAAGGTGGAGAGTATACATGGACTACAAGCGAACAAAGAAGAAAGACACCTCCACCATGGTAATGCAAAAGGGCGTAGCTGGGAGCATATTGGCCCAACTCTTTTTGGGCAATATTGTCACCCGATGAAGGGTACGGATGGACTATAAGAAGTATCAGAAACGACTCTCCTCAAGTTTTCTCAGATATGCAGTAACATTAGAAGTGGTTAACTTAGGAGATGCATGAGCATGCTCTCCTTTCAATATTTTCTTTTTCTTTTTATTTTCATTTTTATTTTTAAGAGATATTTTATTTTTCTTCATTATCTTTAGTTTTCAGGTTTTCTTTGTTTTCTTTTTCACAGCAAGACTCACAACTACTATGCTAAGGAAATTCACTGCCGACTACTTGCCACAGCAACCACAACAGAAACTGGTGATGCCCAGGCAACAACAATGGCTTCGGCAACTACTGATGCCCATGCAAGTGAACCTGCATCGGCAAACATGGATCAAATCAAAGCAATGCTATTCACGCGGCACCAACATTCAACCACCGACTGAAAAATGAATCAAGCAAACAACACAAAGGAAACTTATCACTCGAGGTGACGACCTCTCCAACTAACTCATTTCATTTAGTTTCTTTTAAATTTTATTTCACTCTTTCATGCATTGAGGACAATGCTTCTCTCGAGTTTGGGGGGGTGTTGGTTTCTAGTTAGCTTCATGTTTAGTTGCATTCATTTTTAGCAATCACATATAGGTTGCATATGTTACTTGCCATTCCTTTAATTTGATTTAATTGCTTAAGACTTGTTGAATACCCAATGATGAATTTTCGCCACTGCACTTAATTGAAAAAAACCTTTAATTTTAGGATTGCATGAAAAGAACTTAGAATTTTACTATGATGCTGAATTTTTTTTACACGGTTGTGGGTTGTTGATTGAAAGAAACTTAGTGAACTTAGGTTGCTTAAAATTTGGGTAAATTTAAAATTGAAAATTAAAAGTTAATTTCTTACTAGAGGTGCCCAAAACTGGCTCTAGTAGTAAATGAACTTTCTTGCTAGAGGTGCCCGAAACTGGCTCTAGTAGTTAATGCACATTAAAGAATCGCTAGAGGTGCCCGAAATTGGCTCTAGTCGACTAAAATAAAATGAGAAATTGCTTACTTTACTAGAGGTGCCCGAAATTGGCTCTAGTGAAAATTAAAATAAATGCCCCAGTAATTAAATTGATAAAAGCCTACTATTCACATAGAATCTTGAAAATCAACTTGTACACAACTACGCACACATATTGTCACGAGCACTATAGTTTGGTTCTGGGTAATTTTTATGTTATCCGAAAAATTAAAAGGTGATCATACTTTGTGCCACGGTTTTGAGGTTTGAATTCAAGTTTGAAGCATGTCTTTGATGATTAAAGTCTTGGCAGGTAATTGTTAGTTTGCATTGCTTGAGGACAAGCAATAGTTCGAGTTTGGAGGCGTGATAAGTGTTCAAAAGTACTATTTTTATTACCCTTTTTACTCATATTATTGTTAGACTTAAGCTCATATTAGTTGCATAATTAGTTATTCATGCATTATTTCATGTTTCTTTCCACTGTTGAGCTTGATTACATAACTTGGTGATTTTTGTGGAAAAAGATGCTGGTTTGGTGTGTTTTTGTGTGTGTATGTGCAGGATCACTTGCCAAAGCAATGCCGAGCTAGTTGTCAGGGCAATGCATGAAGGATATGCCGAGCTAGTTGCCAGGGCAATGCATGAAGGAGACGCCGAGCCAGTTGCCATGGCAATTGTCGACAAAGAGAAAATGCAATAGGGATGTCGAAATTGATGACTAGACAAGCCCAAGATGACGTGGAGCAAAGCCCAAACCCAAAGGAATTTGATTTCCATGCAGAGATTAAAGAAGAATTAAATTCCAAGAAGATAGGAGAAGTTCTAGTAGGAATACAATTATAATAAAGAATTATATTCTTTAAAGATAATTTAATTCCAACTTAAACTCCTCCTCAAAGAAGGACTTTGGCCTAGCCCTATAAATAGCAAGGAGATATCGACAATCCAGATAGAGAAAAATAGAGAAATTTCGATAGAGAGCATTAGGGGAAATTTCGACTTCTTCTTCTTCTTTGCTTCCATTAGATTCATGGTTTGGGGATTATTCTTTGTATATCTTTTGAACCCAACCATGAACTAACTTGATCGGTTGGGGTTATTGTGTTTTGTTGTTGTGAAAAACTATTGGATTTTGTTTAGGTAATAAGAGTTTGCACTTTTCTATTCAAGGTTTACTCATTCTTGGCTTTTATTCTTGTTTGCGAGTGAATTGGGAGAGGATCTCGTAACTTCATCTATTTATCTAATATCGGGAGAGTTAGATTCAAGAAACGAATGAGTATGGTCTTTATTCAATCTATTGATGGTGAAGATTAATCCGGCTTAGGAATAAGTTAAGGATTTCAACGGCTAAGAGGAGCGCAAGATTGGTTGTTGTTCACCCTTGATTCACGCAGGAATGTATTATCAAGGCATGCACAAGTAGCTAGAGTTTTGACTTAGGGATAAGAAGAAACCATTGAAGAACGCTCTGCCGAACCTTGAAGTTGCTGCCCAGACACCCAAGTAGTTGCCCAGGCAACCATCGATTAGTTGCCAAGGCAACCCCGTTGTGCAAGTTGCCACGGCAACTGAGTTGCCCGTGCACTCTTTTACCAAAACGATCCAATCGGCTATCACACCTCAACTCACGATAACCTGGCCTATCTCTCTCTTTTTCTCTCATATTTTCTTTTACTTTATTGCTTTCTAGTTTAGTTATTAGTTAAACTCCCATAATCCTTTAATTGTGTTTTTCCTTTTCACAGTGCAGTAACTTAAGCAAAGTGGCCCAAACCAATCCCTGTGGAGATGATACTCGATACTCATATCACTTTATTACTTGCGATGTGTATACTTGCACATTTGCGTAGCACTTATCACACGCAACAGATACGAAATTCAGCTTACTGTTGTATTACTTACTGACCGTGTATACTTGCACTCAGAAAGACCTACTCTTGGCATTATTTCTCTGCTTATTTACACTAATTCATCAATTATTTGCCAAGCATTATCCAGTCGACAAGTTTTTGGCACCATTGCCAGGGATTGCAACAAAATTTATTGTTTTGACTTTTGCTTGTTTTGGTTTTTTTTTATTTATTTTGTTCATTTGGTGTATGACCAGGAATCACACTGTAGTGGTAAATTGGTCATACGACCTAGAGATTGAAAGAACCCTACGCAGATTTAATATAAAACTTTTAGAAATGGCTCATAATGGAAATAGAGTGCACAACGTCATAAATAATAAGGAGAATCCATCAATAAATAATAGGATACCGCCTGCACCTACTATTGCTGCTGAAAATCCTAGCTAGACCTATTAGAGAGCACTTGGCACCAAACGTAGACAATTTGATGTCAGGACTGATTGGTCCCGAGGTAAGTGTAGTCAATTTTGAACTTAAATCGATAATGATTCAGACGCTATTGAATATATGTCAATTTGATTGATCACCTAATGAAGACCCAATGCAACACTTGAAGCAATTCATGGAGGTGTGCCAACTATTTTAGCAACCTGGTGTAGCTGAAGAGACAGTGAAGTTGAGGTTATTTTCTTTTTCCTTAAGAGCTAGAGCAAAAATTATTGGGCAGAATTATGCCAAAAGTTCCTTCTGAGATTCTAGCCACCTAAACTTAATGCCAAGTTACGAAGAGATATCATCACATTTGGGTAGGCTGATGATGAGACTTTATATGATGTCTGGGAGCGTTTTAAGGACCTGTTGAGAAGATGTCTCATGCATGGATTTCTTACTTGGACCCAGATGGAGACCTTTTATAACAGACTCAATGTTCATGCCAAGATTGTGGTTGATGCTTGGGCAAATGGTTCGTTACTAGGCAAAAATTACACGAAGGCATTTGACATCCTTGAAAGGATTGCCACCAATAATCTCCAATATCCTACTATCAGACTGGGAACCAGAACATAAAGTACTAGAAAATTAGAGCTGGATGCACTGTCATCTATGAATGCTCACATTTCTAATCTCACTAATATAGTGAAGTCAATGAAAAACCTACTGAAGTTCAAGAAGTAAAGGCATTAGAACCATTTTGTACAATTTGTACGGAGGATCATAATGTGGAAGAATGCACAGCAAACCCTGAATCGATAAATTTTGTTGGCAATTTCAATCGCAATTTTAACCTACATTCCAATACTTATAATGTAGGTTGAAAGAAGCATCCAAACTTTTCTTGGGCGAATCAAGGCGGTAACCAATATAATGCCCAACGTTAGTACCCCCAGGATTTAATCAGAATGTGATGCTACAGAAAGTACAAAACAATTTTCATCAAGCTAAATCTACCCAGGGGAATAATCTAACCGAGTATGTAGAGTAAAATGATGTAACTATCTAGAGTCTAGTAGCATCTATGAAAAACTTGAAAGTTCAGCTGGGGCAAATTGCCAATGCACTCAGCAACAGACCCTAGGGAAATTTTACAAGCGATATAGAGGATGCTCGACAAAAAGGTAGAGAACAATGTAATGCAATAACTCTTTGGAGTGACAAAAAATGCAAGACTGAGATACTTGTTAGACAATCAACTAATTAACAGGACGAGAAGTTGATGCCATTGGATGAACCCAAAGAAGTAGAGAAAAAGGAGGGAAGCTCTGAAAATGTCAAATCTCAATCTAATGCCAGCACCACTTTGGCAAAACCAGCAGAACCATTATTCGCTTATTTGTCACCACCTTTTCCATAAAGACTCTAGAAACACAAGCAAGATCAGCAGTTTAAGCGATTCTTGGAAGTTCTTAAACAACTGCAGATCAACATACCATTAGTAGAAGCTCTTGAACAAATGCCCAACTATGTCAAATTCATAAAAGACATCTTATCAGAAAAGAGGAAGTTGTGTGATTTTGAGACTATCTCTCTTACTGAATGATACAATGCACTGATCACCAATAAATTACCATCATAATTGAAAGATCCAGAAGCTTCACAATCCCTGTACAATTGGCAATAGATTCACAGGCAAGGCACTGTGCGACTTGGGAGCCAATGTCAATTTGATACCAATATTAGTTTTCAGAAAATTTGGCATTGAAGCAAGGCCTGCCACAGTAACACTCCAGCTGGCAGATTGATCTTATGCACATCCCAAGGGTAAGATTGAGGATGTGTTGGTAAAGGTAGATCAATTTATATTCCCAGCTAATTTTATTATTTTAGAATATGAAGATGATGTTAATGTCCCCATAATTTTGGGAAGACCATTTCTTGCTACGGATAGGACTTTAATTGATGTTCACAAAGGTGAGCTTACTATGCGTATGAATGACCAACATTTTACGTTTAACGTATTTCGAGCTCTTAAGTGTGTAGATGAACCTGGCGAATGCCCAGCTACTAAGATGATGAAATCGATTTCTAATGTGGAGATAACAAAGTTTTTCCAGGACATAGACAATAATTTTATAGAGAAAGATGATGAGGATACGATGAGTAAAGATTTTGAAGGACCAATCATGCTGAATGAGGTCATGAGTTATTTCGAGAGACCTGAGCCACTTAAATTGGATGGTAGAGAAATCAAGGCACCTAAACCATCCATTGAAGAGCCACCAGAATTGGAACTAAAACCTTTACCAAGCCACTTCAAATATCCTTATTTGGGTGATGACTCAACTTTGTCAGTGATCATTGCCACCGACTTGACTGATGACCAAGAGGAAAGGTTGTTGGAGACACCAGGCAATAATAAACAAGCCTTGGGATTTACCTTGGATAATATTTGAGGATAAGCCCAACAATTTGTATGCATAAAATCATCTTGAAGGATTACCATAGAAAAACAATTGAGGCCCAAAGGAGATTGAATCATAGCATGAAGTGTAAACCCCTTGACACGATCTAGCCACAAGACCGAACCGAGTAAGCTACATTAGGGGTTTACTTGGAGGATTACCATAGAAAAACAATCGAGGCCCAAAAGATATTGAATCCCAGCATGAAGTGTAAACCCCTTGACCCGGTCTAGCCGCAAGAACGAACCGATTGAGCTACATTAGGGTTTACCAAAATAAACCCTGATAAATTTGCATTCAAGCCAATCTATTTCTTCTTTTATCTTTTCTAGATGCATTCTTAGGTCCTACGATATGCATACAAATCATGGTTAAAATCTCAACTCAATTGGTGTCAGTTCGACATTTGATTACTCGAATATGCATTCTAGGGACTAAAACATAATTTTTGATATCTATATTAGCTTTCACAAAATTAAGGTTACCGATCCTCAATTAGTCATATTTCATGCCTTCATATTAAATCACGACCCAAAATGATCATCCATACTCATTTAATTGCATAAGTACAAAATAAGGACCAAAATGCAAAGATTCAAACATCAAGCAACATTTCCAACTGAAATAACGTCCAGGGTTTTGGTACAGGTGTCCACCATATCGATACGGTTTTGAAGAGCATTTGCATACCGATACAGTCCTCAAGCGTATCGATACGACTTGTATAATTTTAAAAGACTAGATTCCAATAGCTAAGGACTATACCGAAACAGCGGCTCGCGTACCGAAACCCTCCCTATTTCATAACTACGCGTTTCAATATGGTTACCAGGCGTATCGGCATGGTAATGCAAAATTGCACAATTTGAGCCTATACAGGTCCCCGCGTACCGACACCCTGAGGTATCGTACCGGTACGTTGACACCTGTAATGACCTCTAAGTCCAACATATGACACTTCGGCTCAATCTAACACCCTTAATTCAACCTATAAACATCATATAACATCATAGACACTCATCCATCACACATAGTAACACCAAGCATGGCTTACTCAAACATTCCCTAAGAGCATGATCTCTACCCAAGCATGTTTAATGTTTCCCAAACCCCTCAAACACAAGTATAAAGCATCATACGAGTCAAAACAACAATCCAAACTATTACATCAGGGAGTATCTCAAAACACATCTCTCAAAACATCCCGGTCACATTGCCTTTAGAATGTATTAAAAACCATACTTTGAATTGTATCAAATCCTTGGATCCTTCCTCGCTCGTGTTCTGCCGAGAAAGCTATTTCTCTGCTTTGATGAGGAAAAGAGAGTGCAAACATTAAGCTTAGTGAGGGAAACCATAAAACACTAATCAATTCATTTAAAACCATTTTGTTCAAATCACATGTAAACATCTCTTGGTAAAAATCTCATGCTTCTCATGACATCTCAAAGTATGCACATTAAAATCATTTTCCACACATGTATCATAAATTCAATCTCTACCTCAATTTAAGCTTCACACCTCAACACCTTTATAACAAGCATAAAGAGCAACACATGCATAAATCACATTATATAAATATAATTCATTTCTCATGATATATTATCTCATATATTAGCTTTCAAGTGACTCAAAACCAGCAACCTTACATTTCGTAAAACACATCAGATACACGGATTCTCAAGTGGTTCACACAAGCACTTCACATACATACCTCAACTGGAGTAACGGTACGCTTGCCCACCTCAACAGTTCAAACTGGAGAAACGAAATATTTACCCACCTCTACGGTTTGGATGTATTAATCCACCAATAGGAGAAAACGAAACATTTACCCACCTTAACTGCTGCGGTTCTCATGGTGGAGATTACGGACACTTTAACACCCATCGACACACATAAGGTGACTTTTTATAGTGCACTTTCAATCCTATGAGCGGTCAACTATATCTGATAACATTTTAAACATAGCCACTTGCCAATATATTCAATTACCAACATTACCTCACTGTTTTACATATGCATCAAATCATTCCAACACAAATACATTAAACCATGTACTTCCATAATCTCAAAACACTTGCATAAATTATATGCTACTCTCAAGAGTCATCATTAAACATTATTTGCATCATCTTTCACTTTCAAAACATGCATAATACAGTGAGCAACAAAACCATAAACATGTGCATGAGATTTCATTTTAAAATACCTAAAATGAGAGAAAGCTCAACCGATACTTACTTCTGAGCTTAGATAGGTGTATCAAACCTTATCTAAACTCCCTCAACTCCTTTTCAAACCTTTTAATAGTAGTAAAATACTTTTGCACTCATCAATAACCCAACACTCGATAGGTAAAAGATTCAGCTCCCCTGCTTTACCCAACCAAAACAGAGGATTAAGAACACATCTCTGTATCAAAACCTTCCAGCAACCAACAAACTCAACAACACCTCACAAGAATCAATCAAACACCCTCCTAAAACCAATAAGAACACCACCAAACCTTACTCAAACAAAGCCCAGCCAACATCTAACGACTCTAACACATTACTAACATCAATTAACATCCAACAACAACCTAATCACGTCCTTATATCCCCAGCAACATCACAACAACCAAATCGCACCAAAAACAAACTATAAACAACCTAAAAACTAGCAATCCTTATAATTTCAAGATTTCATTGATTAATCAATCCTTTCAACATTAAAACACATCTAATTTAATATGTAAATCAATTAAATCCATCACCAAAACATATCCAATTCATCTTCCATTAATTTTCCAACAAAACTCAATTTAATTAACAAATAAGTGTTTAAATCACAATTCCACAATATAAATCAACAACAAAGGATCAAGAACTTGGAAATTTCATTAAAGAACCTTTAATTAGAGGAGAGAAATGAAAATCACCTCTAATTGTTGATCTCCTTAATTGGCCAAGCTTTGATGAAATCCAAATAGAATTTGCAAAGGTATTTGAAGAAATCAAATAGAAATCAAAAAGGAAATAGATAAAGATTGATTCCCGGAGATTTAGAAGTAGAACGTTGCTGAGAAAGTTTAAAGAAAAGATTTTGAGAAAAGTAGTTACGTGAGAAAGTGTTTTTAGGAAATAAAGATCTTTTTAATTAAAACCTCATTTATCCAAGTATTAAACCTTTTAAAATACTTTAAAAATAGCCTTAATTAAGAGATAAATCTGTAGAAAAAGAATAGTCAAATAGATCCTTAAAGATTCTAAGTTTTGATCCTTTTTCGATTTAGTCACCAAAAACAGTTTTAAAATCTTTCAATTTAGTCACTAGACTTAAATGTCTAAAAATTATATTTAATTTCCTCAAATTGACTTCACCAATTTACATAAAATATTAATTAAGTAATTTAGAGCATTTTTCCATATTTTATTTTACCTCAAAAATTAATTTTTAATTTATTTTCCTGAAACTATTCGAATTGCCTAAATCGGTCCTCTCGAACCTTCGGTCCAACCCGATTTACATCTAGGCCCATTTTTAGGGCGTTGCATGAATATGGTAGTTAAGAAAGAAGTCATAAAATGGCTGGATGTCAGGATAATTTATCCCATTTCTAATAGCTCATGGGTCAGCCTAGTACAGTGCGTGCCAAAGAAGGGAAAAATGACCGTGGTATAGGAAAAAATGAACTGATCCCTTGGACGACGGTGACAGGGTGGAGAGTGTGCATGTACTATAGCAAGCTAAATAATGCCACTCGGAAGGATCACTTTCCACTACCCTTCATCGATCATATGTTAGATTGATAGGGAAGGCATTTTATTACTTTTTGGATGGCTACTCAGGCTATAATCAGATTGCCATCGCGCCAGAAGATTAGGAGAAAAATACGTTCACTTGTCCATAAGGGACATTTTCTTTTAGAATGTGCCATTTGGATTGTGTAATGCCCCAGCAACATTTTAGCATTGCATGATGTCAATTTTCTCGGACACGATTGAGAATAACTTAGAAGTCTTCATGGATGATTTCTTGGTATTTAGCAAAATATTCGAGGAATGTCTTTAGAGTTTGGAACTTGTTCTCCATAGATGCATTGAAACCAACTTGGTCTTGAACTGGGAAAAATGCCACTTCATGGTGAAGGGAGGCATAGTTCTCGGACACAAAGTAACCAAGAATGGGCTGGAAGTCGACAAAGCAAAGGTAGAGGTAATCAAACAATTGCCACCAACTACAAGTGTTAAAGGTATTAGAAGTTTCTTGGGACATATAGGTTTTATCATCGTTTTATTAAAGATTTTTCAAAAATTTCTAAACCTTTATGCTTACTTTTGGAATAGAATACCTCTTTTGCGTTTGAAGATTCTTGTTTGAAAGCTTTTAAGGAATTGAAAGATAGGTTAATTAATTCCCTTATAGTCGTGGCACCAGATTGGAATAAGCCATTCGAGCTCATGTGCGATGCTAGCGACTATGCTGTCAGAGTTGTGTTAGGACAGAGGCATGGCAAAATTTTCCATACCAACTATACGCCAGTCGAACATTGAATGAGACCCAACTTAATTACACAACAACTGAGAATGAGTTCCTTACAGTTGTCTTTGCGTTTGACAAATTCAGATCTTACTTGGTGGGTAGTAAAGTTGTGGTATACACAAACCATTCAGCACCCAAGTATCTCTTGGCAAACAAAGAGGCCGAGCCCATACTTATCTGATGGACACTTTTGTTACAAGAATTCAACCTCGAGATACGAGATAAAAATGTGAGTGAAAACTTGGTAGCTGATCATTTGTCTCGATTAAAGCACCACCATGAGGATGGCAATGTTGCTGCCATTAGAGATGAGTGTCCTAATGAATACTTGCATGCAGTCAATTCCATGCCATGGTATGTTGACGTAGTCAATTACCTGGTTAGTAGATTTTTACCACCAGACTTGGCAAGTAATGCCAATAAGTAATTTTTGAGAGACATGCGACAATATTATTGAGATGAGTTGTTCTTGTTCAAACATTGTGCCGATCAAATCATTCATCGATGTGCCAGAGGATGAACAACAAAATATTCTTCAACTCTACCATGCAGCACTATATGGAGGCCACTTTGTTAGAATGAAGACCGCGGCCAAGGTGCTACATTTAGGATTTTCTGGCCTACACTGTTCAAAGACACCCATTTTTTGCCAAGGAATGCGACAGATGCCAATGTACTGGAAACATTTCCAGTAGACATCAATTGCCACATCAAAATGTTATGCTTGTGGAGTTGTTTGATGTATGGGGGATATAATTTATAGGTCCTTTCCCCTTCATTTGGTAATTTATACATACTTGTGGCAGTAGACTACGTCTCAAAGTGGGTTGAAGCTGTTCTCTCCCATCAAATGATGCCAAGGTTGTTGCCAAGTTCCTACACAAGCATATCTTTACCAGATTCAGTGCCCCCAGAGCCATCATTCATGATGAAGGTACCCATTTTAAATTTTAATTAATTATTAGAGCTATGTGCAGGTACAAAATCCAGCAAAGAATTGCCACTGCCTACCATCCTCAAACAAATAGCTAGGCAGAAATTTCGAACAAGGAAATCAAGAATATTTTGGAGAAGACTGTGAACCCAACATGGAAAGACTAATCTTTGAGGCTAGATGATTCCTTGCGGGCATACAGAACAGCTTTCAAAACTCCCTTAGGAACATCCCCATACAAGCTTGTATTTGGGAAGTCATGCCATTTTCTAGTGGAGTTAGAACATTGAGCTTATTAGGCAACCAAACAGTTAAACATGGAATGGAGGCTGTAGGTAAGAAACGATTGTTAGACTTAAATGAGTTGGAGGAGTTTCAAGCACAACCCTATGAAAATGCCAAGCTTTATAAAGAATGAACGAAGAAGTGGCATGACAACAAAATTTTGCCAAGATAGTTTGAAGTAGTGTAACACCCCGAAAATTGATCTAGTCGGAATAGGGTTCCAACAATCATGAATTCCATATCGAAAGGTCCAAATATTGCCTTGACTTTAATTGTATGGTCAAATATACCGTATTGGACTCTAATTGAGTCAATTTATAGATCTTGGACCTAATTAAATCTATTAAAAATAATTTAATGACTAAATTGTAAAAGTTGAGAGTTTGGGGGCAAAAGTGCAAAGTTTGGAAAGTTGAAGGACTACCCTCGTAATTATTCCATTTTGAGGGTGTGTCACCTCCTTGCTTAGACATCGTCACGTGAAATTCATATGAAATGTAAAAAGATAAGACTTTGACTAGTGGCTAATGATTATTTTGAATTAAGGAAAAGATGAGAAATGATAGAATTAATATTATAAGCTTACCCTTTGGGAAGGGTAAGCCCATCGGTTGATAAAGGATACAAAACTAATGTGTTCTATCACACCTTCATTAGTTTGTCGCCATCGAGACCTTATTTCCACAAATCGTCATCTTTTTCCCCAAGGTCAAGCAAGCACCACCATTTCCATTTTCAATCTTAAGCTCAAGCTAGCACCCCTATTGCTAGTTCAAGCTTTCTTTGATTTATAAACACCGTTGAATAGCCACCGTATTGGTAAGCTTAAAGCCCCCAAACAATTCATTGATTCTATGGATGGATTTTGAGTAATTTCGAATTTAAAGCTTAATCTTAATAGCTTAAGCCCATATATTGCAAGCTCAAATCCATGGAAGTTTTGTTAGCTAAAAGCTTTGGATATTGATTTCGAGTTCATTGTATGGATTCTAACATCTCCCTACTATTTTTGCCTAGCTCAAGAATTGGAGAAAGAAGGACCGCCATCTCCTTCAAAAGCTAGGAACAATGGAATCATTATCCGAGATCTTTAGAAGTTGAGGTGAGTGTAGTTGGAGTCCCGATGATAGGCTAAGTGTCTTCCTCAATCTATTAAATATTGATTACTGTATTGCTAACCTTTTCGTATTGAGAATATTGTATAAAACATTGTTGAAGGCCATATTGGTAAGTATTGGTGAGTATTGCATCGAATCATTGTCCATAGCATCATTATTGTTGTCATCGGATCATTGAAATATTGACATATAGAAATATTGATCATTGACTATTATATATCAATATGGAAACATTGTACTGAATCATAGTCATCGAAATATCACTATCAAAATATATCTATTGAATATTATTAATGGATTATTGATATCTAATCATTGTCACTGAGCTATTGATGTTGATCCATTGTTATTGAAATTTTGTTACTGAATCATTGTATCGAATCATTGCTATGGAAATATTGCTATTGAACTATTGTTATTGAACCTTGGATTCGAGTGGACTTTGGATACAATTGGCATGCCATGGAATTCACGAGCTCATTGGTATAGGTGGCTATGACCTTTATTGTGGTGAGGTGGAGGTATGTTGTGTTTTGGTCATAAAGGTGAGGCCGAGAGAGAAGACCACTATCGATTTGGTGAGGCGCAGGAATACGAGTATCCACACTCCTTACATCGTTCCAAGGAAACCTATTGCTATTGATTATTTTTATTGCCTAAATATTGATATTGCATTAATTATTGTGATCGTATTGAGCATAGATTTGTGCATATTTTCATATTGTTGCTATCAATGTTATTGAAGCATGGTATAGATGTATCCATTGCATTATGTATCATTTATGACTACCTCACTAGGCAAAGTATGCCTAATGCTTTTATTCTCCATGCATTTTAGGGTAGCAAGGTTTTGATTTGAAGATCGGGGTATCAAAGGTTTTTGGCAAGTCACGAAGTCGTTAAATAAAGTATGTCAACCCTAAAAACTCCTAGAATGGTGGCATAATGGTTGTATAAGTTACTTTTGACTATAGGAATGCATGTATGTTGTGTATGCTTTTGGTAAGTTTAAGAAGCTAAAACAAGACATTTGAAATAGGCTAAAATTGGTTAAAATGCTTTTTTGGCCTAAATCGGGGAAAATAGTAAACGGTTTCAATTGGCCCTAAAATTTAACATGATAATACATATAGGCTAAATAAACTTACTAGTAAAATTTTGTAGAATTTGTACTAGGTTTCGTTAGGTAAATGGCTAATAAGCCAGATAAAAATTGTTATTTTAGACTCTGTCGTACCGATACGAGTGGTAGAGTATCGATACGGGCTTGCATATTTCAACTAAGGTTAAAGGGCGTACCGATACAGCTTGATCCGTACCGGTACAAGTTTTAGAATCTAGAATTTTTGTTATTACTCGGTATCGTTACGGGTATAGGGTGTATCAATCCCTTCCTTGTAAAGACAACTTCGTATCGATACAGCTATATCCGTATTGGTACTCTTTTATGTTATTGGAATCTGGATTTTGTGTTAACGCTCCGCGTACTGAACCCTCGTATCTTTACCTATGTTATTCTGAAACATATTCTATTTGCACTGAAACAAACTGAGTTTTTGGTTAGCCTTAGCATATTGATACGGTAAGACCAATATCGATACGGCTCTATGGATCTGTAAAATTATTAAGTCTTGTTGAACATAACATATCATTGTGGTAGGAATTGTACTGATACGGTCCCTATATAGAAATAACTAACTTATCAAAATTAGCTAAGGTGTATCGGTACGGTCAAGCGTGTACCGATACTCATACCGTTAAATCTGTTAATAGGGTTTAAAATGAATTCTAGAACTTTACATTTGGTCATTAAATCTTGTAAGGTTAATTTGAGCTAGTAAATGAACTCCGATCGATATGAAAATTTACAGATACACTATCTATAACTCGAATTACATTGTGGTAGGCTTAATTATTAAAATGGACCATTAATTTATCAAAATTATAGTTTATTCCTTAAAACTTGTAAAAGTTTAAATTTGGTCCAAAATAGATAATTTCTACATCGTACCGAACTATCAATCTCAATGTACTGAATATTGTGTCGCGTTGAACATTGAATTCCATTAAATTCTTGATAATCAAATAAAACATTGTATCGAATATCATTTTGTTCATCGGTAACACTTTTTTACTCAGATTCCTACCAGGCCGAGAAGGGGGTGTTACAGTTATGGTATCAAAGATCGAGTTTAGTCGATTCTAGGACTAAATTACATTCTATTGTATTGTTATTGCATTGCATTAAGCCACCTAGGAGTTATTTATTGTATATTATGACTTGTTGCCTAACCCCGTCTCTTTTCTTATAGATTTCTAACTTTAACGAGGCTCATATAGACAAGCATGTCACCGGCTCCTCAACCCATGGTGAGGAGATTAGGGGGAGACCTTCCAATTCCACAAAATCATCCGACGCAAGACCCTGAGCCTGAGGTACAAACTGCCCAAGCCAAAAGTTATTAGAACATGGCTGACATGTTCAAACTATTCATGACTTCGATGAAGTCTGAGCATATTCCCCAACCTTCTACCATTGTGTCCAGTATGCCCAAGCTCCTATTGATAAGTTGCCTTAGCATCAGGCCTATTCCTTTACCGGACGTGATGATGACGATCCTATGATCACCGAGTATTGGTTGGATAGTACCTTAAGAATCTTGACCAAGCAGCTACAGTGTTCCGATAAACACAAGCTTGAGTGTGCCCTCGCGTTGCTGGCTGATAGGCACTTTATTGGTGGGAGACTACTGATAAGTGTTCAAAAGTACTATTTTTCTTACCCTTTTTACTCATATTATTGTTAGACTTAGGCTCATATTAGTTGCATAATTAGCCATTCATGCATTAATCCATGTTTCCTTCCATCGTTGAGCTTGATTACATAACTTGGTAGTTTTTGTGGGAAAAGATGCTGCTTTAGTGTGTTTTGTGCGTATATGCAGGATCACTTGCCAAAGCAAGGCTAGATCTAGTTGCCAGGGCAATGCATGAAGGAGACGCCAAGCTAGTTTCCAGGGCAATGCATGAAGGAGACACCGAGCCAGTTGCCATGGCAATTGTCGACAAGAGCAAAGAGAGGGGAATTTCGACAAGTCCAAGGAGCGCAAGAAGAGAGGATTTTCGACAACCCCAGAGAGCAAGAGAGGGGAATTTCGACAAGAGAGCAAGGGGAGAGTTCGATTTCTTCTTCTTCTTCTTTGCTTCCATTAGATTCATGGTTTAGGGATTATTCTTTGTATATCTTTTGAACCCAACCATGAACTAACTTGATTGGTTAGGGTTATTGTGTTTTGTTGTTGTGAAAAACAATTGAATTTTGTTTAGGTAATAAGAGTTTGCACTTTCAATTCAAGGTTTACTCATTCTTGGTTCTTATTCTTGTTTGCGAGTGAATTGGGAGAGGATCTCGTAACTTCATCTATTTATCTAATATCGGGAGAGTTAGATTCAAGAAACGAATGAGTATGGTCTTTATTCAATCTATTGATGGTGAAGATTAATCCGGCTTAGGAATAAGTTAAGGATTTCAACGGCTAAGAGGAGTGCAAGATTGGTTGTTGTTCACCCTTGATTCACGCAGGGATGTATTATCAAGGCATGCACAAGTAGCTAGAGTTTAGACTTAGGGATAAGAAGAAACCATTGAAGAACGCTCTGCCGAACCTTGAAGTTGCTGCCCAGAAGCCCAAGTAGTTGCCCAGCTAGTCGCCCAGGCAACCATCGATTAGTTGCCAAGGCAACCCCATTGTGCAAGTTGCCACGGCAACTGAGTTGCCCTTGCACTCTTTTACCAAGACGATCCAATCAGCTATCAAACCTCAACTCACGATAACCTGGCCTATTCTCTATTTTTCTTTCATCTATTCTTTTAGTTTATTGCTTTTACTTTTCTCGTTAATTAAAACCTCTATTATCAATTGTGTTTTTATTTTCACAGTGTAGTAACTTAAGCAAAATGGCCCAAACCAATCCCTGTGGAGACGATACTCGATACTCATATCACTTTATTACTTGCTACGTGTATACTTGCACATTTGCGTAGCACTTATCACACGCAACAAGTTTTTGGCGCTGTTGCCGGGGATTGGCAATAGCAACTTTGTTTTTTATTTTCTTGCACTTTCTTTTTACTTTTCTTGTTTAAGATTCAAAGGGCTAACAAACTTTGGTTTTGCATTGGTATATGACCAGGGCGAGACTGACTTCACTAGAATATCCCTTTGATCCAAAAATTGAACGAACCTTACAAAGACTTAGACGAAGGATAAGAGTAGCAATGGCTAATCAAGACGGCAATATGAATCAAGATGTTCGAGCAGGAGGAGGAGTGATTCTTGCACGAAACAGAACTATTCGAGACTATCTTGAAGAAGATCTTGATGGACTTAACCCAGGAGTTGTCGCACCTGAAATTGAAGCCGACCACTTTGAGTTGAAACCGGTAATGTTTAATATGATCAACACAATTGGTCAATTTGGCGGCTCAGCAACTGAAGATGCATGGCAACATTTGAAATCTTTCCTCGAGATTTGCAACTCGTTCAAGATACACAGAGTCACCCCCGATGTCTTACAATTAAGATTATTCCCCTATTCACTAAGGGATAGGGCGAAAGCATGGTTGAATAGCATTCCTGCCGGATCAATAGCATCTTGGACTGATCTTTGTCGTGATTTCCTTGCTAGATTTAATCCTACAAATTTGACTGATAAGCTTCGTAACGACATTACTTCCTTTCGGCAGGCAGATGATGAATCCATGTATGAGGCTTGGGAGCGATATAGAGAACTTATACACAAATGCCCCCTACACAGATTCCCGGTGTGGACTCAAGTAACAATGTTTTACAACGCCGTGAATACACCAACAAGGATGATGCTAGATGCCTCGGCAAACGGCATACTCCTAGATAAGTCGCCGGAGGAAGCAATGCAAATTCTAAATAGGCTGGCCAAGAATGATTATCAATTCCCATCTACTAGAAGAGGAGGAGTTAGACGCCAAGCCACAATACATGAACTAGGATCATCAGATTCAATTTCGGCACAATTGGCCACTTTAGATGGTCCAGAACATGCAAAAACCAAACAACACACATGAGGCCAAGGTAATGGATTCTTTTTGTGAGTTATGTGGTGATAACCATAATTCTTCTTAATGTATGCAGAATCTGGAATCCAGCTTCTATGTGGGGAATTACAATCGGAACAACAATGTGATGTCCAATACATACAATCCAGCTTGGAAGAAGCACCCAAATTTTTCATGGAGTAATCCCAACAATGCTCTAAACCAGAACAATCAGAATACACAAGCATCGGGATTCCAGCAGAATATGCCACGGCAACAGTTTCCGCAACAACAGCCGACGACATCTAGTTCTTTGGAAAATTCTCTAAATGCTTTTATGATGAAAACTGAATCTTATATGGCTGAGAATAGTAATTTCATAAAAAGAACTGATGCTTTTATTAACAGGACCGAGATGAGATTGCAAAACCAAGAGGCGGCAATCAAATCATTGGAAAATCAAGTCGGATAGTTTGCTCAAAATTTGAATACTAGACCGCAAGGAGGTTTACCTAGCGATACTGAATTCACAAGAGGAACTGGCCATGAGCAATGTAAGGCGATCACCACTAGAAGTGGCCAACAACTTAGAGAGGTTCAAACCCGCTCATCAAACAAAACTCCACAAAAAGATCAAGACGAACCTAGCGGCAAAGCCTAAGATACTGAACCAGGAATTGTCGTGGCAACCGGCAATAAGCATGCCTCGGCAACCGGCGATAAAGACGCCTCGGCAACTTGTGATAAGCATGCCTCAGCAACCCCAGTTGATAACGCCTCGGCAACTCCAGTTGTCCCGGCAATACCGTCAATCAGGTTTCAAACTAATGAAAGGATCGAAGATATCCTACTTCCACCACCATTCCCACAAAGGTTGAAGCGACAAAAGCAAGAATACCAATTCAAGAAGTTTCTTGATATCCTAAAGCAAGTCCACATCAACTTGCCATTGGTGGAAGCAATTGAACAAATGCCAAACTATGCCAAGTTTCTTAAAGACATTGTGTCCAAGAGAACAAGGCTAGGAGAGTTTGAAACAGTTGCCGCAACGGAAGGATGCATGGCAATGTTGAACAATCGTATGCCACCCAAGTTGAAGGATCCCGGAAGTTTCACAATACCCTGTTCCATTGGAAACCACTATGTCGGGAAAGCATTATGCGACCTTGGGGCTAGCATAAACTTGATGCCTAAATCGGTTTTCCAGAAACTAGGAATCGGGAAGGCAAGACCTACAACAGTTATGCTACAGCTAGCCGACAGATCCTATGTGCATCCTGAGGGAAAAATCGAGGACATACTGGTAAAAGTTGATAAATTTATTTTTCCCGCTAACTTTATTATTTTGGATTGTGAAGCAGATGAGCATGCACCCATCATTCTCGGGAGACCATTCCTAGCAACAGGGAGAACCTTGATCGATGTTGAAAAGGGAGAACTCACAATGAAGGTGAATGACCAGCAAGTTAAACTAAATGTGTTCCAAACACTAAGGCATGCAGATGATCCAGAAGAATGCCAACTTCTTCATTCCACGGCAGAGTTTAACTTCGACGAGGAATTTAGTTGCCTCGGCAACTACATTGCCGATCAAGAGGAACCTGAGGAGTATGAAGAACCGGTCGATGAGGAACAACAAGAAGAGGCAAATTGGCTAGTCAATCGACCAGGTACATACGTTGAAACACTGGATTACTCAGGTAAGGAAGGTAAGCTCGAAAAACCCTTTATTGAACAACCACCGATTCTTGAGTTGAAACAATTGCCAGAGCAACTAAAATATGCATACTTAGGAACTGATAGTACATTGCCTATAATTATTTCTTCTAAGTTACAGCCTGAGCAGGAAAAGAAGTTGATCAAGATATTGAAGCTACACAAAATGGCAATAGGGTAGACAAATGCCGACTTGAAGGGAATTAGCCCGGCAGTGTGCATGCACAAGATTTTGTTGGAAGATGATCACAAACCTTCAATTGAGGCCCAAAGGAGACTGAATCATGCCATGAAAGGGGTTGTAATGAAAGAAATCATCAAGTGGCTTGACACCGGCATTATATACCCTATCTCTGATAGTACGTGGGTAAGTCCGGTACAATGTGTACCGAAAAAGGGAGGTATAACGGTGGTAAGTAATGAAAACAATGAACTCATTCCAACCAGGACTGTGACCGGTTGGAGGGTTTGTATGGATTATCGAAAGCTAAACAAAGCCACTAGGAAAGATCACTTCCCATTACCCTTTATTGATCAAATGCTTGACCGTCTTGCAGGTAAACCCTTTTATTGTTTTCTTGATGGTTATTCAGGTTACAATCAAATTGCCATAGCACCATAAGATCAAGAAAAGATAACCTTCACATGCCCATACGATACTTATACCTTCCGAAGGATGCCGTTCGGATTGTGTAACGCCCCGGCAACCTTCCAAAGATGCATGATGGCGCTCTTTTCAGACATGGTCGAAGACTTCCTTGAGATCTTCATGGATGATTTTTTAGTTTTTTGTAATGACTTCGACAGCTGTCTCGGCAATTTAGAGAGGGTGTTGGCAAGATGTGAAGAAACAGATTTAGTCCTCAATTGGGAGAAATGCCATTTTATGGTAGACGAAGGAATAGTGCTCGGCCACAAGATTTCATCTAAGGGAATTGAAGTAGACAAAGCCAAGGTAGACGTGATCGAGAGATTACCCCCACCAAGTTCGGTTAAAGGAATTCAAATTTTTCTCGGACATGCAGGTTTTTACAGGAGGTTCATTCATAATTTTTCTAAAATCACTAAACCCTTGTGTAATATGCTTGAACAAGATAAAGTCTTCGATTTTGATGATTCTTGCACCCCAAGCATTCAAAACCCTAAAGAAAAAGCTTGCCTCGGCACCCATTGTCGTTCCACCAGATTGGACTCTACCTTTTGAGCTCATGTGTGATGCAAGTGATTTAGCGGTAGGAGCAGTCCTAGGTCAACGCACAGGTATGAGCTTCCATGTGATATACTACGCTAGTAAAACTCTTAATAGTGCTCAAGTGAATTACACAACAACGGAGAAAGAGTTACTAGTCGTAGTTTTCGCATTTGACAAGTTCCGATTCTATTTGATTGGTACAAAGGTAATTGTTCATACAGACCATTCGGCAATCAAATACTTATTTGCTAAAAAGGATGCTAAACCTCGTTTGATTCGTTGGATATTACTTTTACAAGAATTTGATATTGAAATTAAGGACAGGAAAGGAACAGAAAATCAAGTGGTCGATCACTTATCACGTTTGGAACGCAATAAGGAGGAGGACGCGGATCTAGAGATATGCGATTCATTCCCGGATGAACAACTTTTAGTTGCCTCGGTAACCATGGATGCGCATGCCTCGACAACCATGGATGCACACGCCTCGGCAACTCTCAATGCCGCAGCAGTCTTTGACGCGCACGCCTCGGCAATTTTGGGAGTAGTCGCCACGGTAGCACATGCCTCGGCAATACCCTGGTATGCGGATTTAGTTAATTTCCATGTTTGTGGTATTTTACCTTATGGCATTACTCACCAAGGGAAGAAGCGGTTCTGCCATGATGCTAAGCATTACTTTTGGGACGAGCCTCTGTTGTTTAAACAATATGCAGATCAGGTTATACGCCGATGTGTCCCCGAAGAAGAGCAACATAATGTACTCTAGCAATGCCATTCTTCACCCTATGGAGGACATTTTGGAGGAAATCGCACTGCGGCCAAAGTTCTGCAATCCGGTTTGTATTGGCCAACATTGTACAAAGATGCCCAAGACTTTTACAAGCAATGTGATTGTTGCCAGAGGACGGGCAATATCTCTAGACGACATGAGATGCCACTCCAGAACATCATCGAGGTGGAAATGTTCGATGTGTGGGGGATCGATTTTATGGGACCTTTCCCATATTCATTCGACAACCTCTACATCTTACTTGCCGTCGACTACGTGTCTAAATGGGTGGAGGCAGCTACAGTTCCCAACAATGATTCCAAGATCGTGCAACGATTCTTGCAGAAAAACATATTTACACGGTTTAGGATGCCAAGAGCAATTATCAGTGACGAAGGCAAGCATTTTGACAACAGACTAATTGCCAAGATGTTGCAACACTTTGGCATATCATACAAGATCGCCATGGCATATCACCCACAAACCAACGGGCAAGCAGAAATTTCCAACCGGGAATTGAAGGGTATACTCGAAAAAGTTGTAAATCCCTCTAGGAAGGATTGGTCATTAAGACTAGATGACGCACTTTGGGCATATCGCACTGCATTCAAAACACCCTTAGGTATGTCCCCATTCAGACTTGTTTATGGCAAAACATGCCATCTACCGGTGGAAATCGAGCACAAGGCGTACTGGGCAATCAAGACCGTGAATATGGATTGGGAAAGTGCCAGACAAAAGCGTTTGATGGATCTCAATGAGATAGAAGAATTTCGTGCACTCGCCTATAATAATGCACGAATCTACAAGGAGAAAACAAAGCGATGGCACGACAAGAAACTATTGCCACGGCAATTCACGCCAGGGCAACTAGTTTTCCTATTCAATTCTCGGCTAAAACTTTTCCCGGGAAAGCTGAAATCAAGATGGTCGAGACCATTCGAAGTCGTCAAACCATTCTCCCATGGTGCTGTGATAATCAAGCCCATCTCTGACAACCATGAATTCAAAGTTAATGGACAAAGATTGAAGCACTACAATGGTGCCCATGTGGAACGTAACAAGGAAGTGGTCACTTTAAGAGATGCATGAGCATGCTCTCCTTTCAATATTTTCTTTTTCTTTTTATTTTTAGGAGATATTTTATTTTTCATTATCTTTAGTTTTCAGGTCTTCTTTGTTTTCTTTTTCACAACAAGACTCACAACTACTAGGCTAAGGAAATTTACTGTCGAGATCCTTGCCCCGGCAACCAATGAAGAAGATGCTGCGGCAACCTACATCGTGCCTGCACAAGCTGATGCCACGGCAACCAACCCTGAAGATGCCACGGCAACCAAAGCTAAAGACATCCCGGCAACAAGAAAACAACCATTGCAAGAGAATCAAGACACCGACCAAAAGGAAACTAATCATCTACAATGATGAACTCTCGGAGTAAGTCCTCGTATGCATTTTTATTTTTATTTTTCGTTATTTTTATGCATGCATTGAGGACAATGCCTCACTCGAGTTTGGGGGGGATTGTTATTAGTAGTTACCATGTTTAGTTACATTCATCTTAAGTATTACATTTAGGATACACAAATTGCTTGCCATGCCTTTAATTGGAATAAGAATTGCTTAGATTTGATGAATATCCGATGATGACTTTGCCAATGCACTTAATTGATAGAATTTTTATTCTAGGATAACCATGGAAAAACTTAGAATGTTACTATGATGCTAAATTTGATGAAACACTGTTGTGGTTTGATTGATTTAAGGAATTCTAGTGAACTTAGGTTGATAATTAACAAATTTGGGGATTAGAATAAAAATTGGATGAATGCTAGAGGTGCCCGAAATTGGCTCTAGCATGTGCTAAAAATTTATCACTAGAGGTGCCCGAAACTGGCTCTAGTATGTGTTAAAAAAAATTGATAGCTAGAGGTGCCCGAAACCGGCTCTAGTCGAATAAATTAACTTAAGAAAACTAAAAACACAACACTAGAGGTGCCCAAAGCTGGCTCTAGTTAAAACATGTTAAAAAGAACCCAATGAAGTAATTTGAAAACCTATTATTTGCATAGAATCTGAAAAATCAACTTGCACACAACTTCGCACACACTCACAAGAATTATAGTTTGATTCCGAGTAATTCCTAAGTTTTCCGAAAAATAAAAAGCCAATCATACTTTGTGCTCTGGTTCAGAGAATTGAAATCAAGTTCAAAGCTAAGTTTGTGAAAATTGAAGTCTTGGCAGGTAATTATGAGTTTGCATTGCTTGAGGACAAGCAATAGTTCGAGTTTGGGGGTGTGATAAGTGTTCAAAAGTACTATTTTTCTTACCCTTTTTACTCATATTATTGTTAGACTTAGGCTCATATTAGTTGCATAATTAGCCATTCATGCATTAATCCATGTTTCCTTCCATCGTTGAGCTTGATTACATAACTTGGTAGTTTTTGTGGGAAAAGATGCTGCTTTGGTGTGTTTTGTGTGTATATGCAGGATCACTTGCCAAAGTAAGGCTAGAGCTAGTTGCCAGGGCAATGCATGAAGGAGACGCCGAGCTAGTTGCCAGGGTAATGCATGAAGGAGACGCTGAGCTAGTTGCCATGGCAATTCTCGACAAGAGCAAAGAGAGGGGAATTTCGACAAGTCCAAGGAGGGCAAGAGGAGAGGATTTTCGACAACCCCAGAGAGCAAGAGAGGGGAATTTCGACAATAGAGCAAGGGGGAGAGTTCGATTTCTTCTTCTTCTTCTTTGCTTCCATTAGATTCATGGTTTGGGGATTATTCTTTGTATATCTTTTGAACCCAACCATGAACTAACTTGATTGGTTAGGGTTATTGTATTTTGTTGTTGTGAAAAACAATTGGATTTTGTTTAGGTAATAAGAGTTTGCACTTTCAATTCAAGGTTTACTCATTCTTGGTTCTTATTCTTGTTTGCGAGTGAATTGGGAGAGGATCTCGTAACTTCATCTATTTATCTAATATCGGGAGAGTTATATTCAAGAAACGAATGAGTATGGTCTTTATTCAATCTATTGATGGTGAAGATTAATCCGGCTTAGGAATAAGTTAAGGATTTCAACGGCTAAGAGGAGCGCAAGATTGGTTGTTGTTTACCCTTGATTCACGCAGGGATGTATTATCAAGGCATGCACAAGTAGCTAGAGTTTAGACTTAGGGATAAGAAGAAACCATTGAAGAACGCTCTGTCGAACCTTGAAGTTGCTGCCCAGAAGCCCAAGTAGTTGCCCAGCTAGTCGCCCAGGCAACCATCGATTAGTTGCCAAGGCAACCCCGCTGTGCAAGTTGCCACGGCAACTGAGTTGCCCTTGCTCTCTTTTACCAAGACGATCCAATCAGCTATCACACCTCATCTCACGATAACCTGGCCTATTCTCTATTTTTCTTTCATCTATTCTTTTAGTTTATTGCTTTTACTTTTCTCGTTAATTAAAACCTCTATTATCAATTGTGTTTTTATTCTCACAGTGCAGTAACTTAAGCAAAGTGGCCCAAACCAATCCCTGTGGAGATGATACTCGATACTCATATCACTTTATTACTTGCGACGTGTATACTTGCACATTTGCGTAGCACTTATCACACGCAATAACTACCATTCTCAAAATCCCTAAAAAAGCTGTGACCTGGGAGTTCTTCCTGCTTGAATTTTAAATGAAATACATCAATGAATTCTTCCTCGTTGAGAGGAGTGATATCTTTCCCCATTTGAAGCAAGGTGGAAGGCCAGTGGAGTAGTACATCCACGATTTCTACAAGTACTACAAATATGGTGCTGAGTACATCAAGAAGGAGGAAAAAATGTAGAATATTTATCAATAAGTTGAACGATGAGCCTTATGTTCACTGCATTGGGCATTACCAATTTCCAGGACCTAGTGAATAAGGTCAAAGCCACTAAAGCTGCTCAGAGAGCCCAAAAGACTAGTGTGTCAAGCAAACAAAAAAAGAGATATTGGGATGACTTCTGTCCTTCTAAGCCATATAAGAAAGGAAAATATCATGGCCCGAAGCATAATGTGTATTTATAGCTTTCCTACTCTGAGAACATTGCCAAACCGTAGGTCGTAACTCAGTCCTTTGATAATACTAACTCTATTGATAGTTCTAGTGGTTATGGACGAGAGACACCACTTCCTTTTTGTAACTATTGTTAGAATATACATCTTGTGGGGCAATATCGTAAGAAGTCTAGGGCATGCTTTTATTGTGGCGAGATAGGCCATCTTATTCGTGACTGTCCCAAAAGTATTGCTAGATCTACCACTGCATCAGCTAATCTTTCATCTCTTGCACAGTCTTTCTGAGGGAATAGAGAGAAACAAGGATCATCGGTGAGACCAAGTGGCTCTACTAGGACACTGAACAAGTTAGAATTGAAGGCTCCAACTCATATGTATCATGTGAGGAGCAGGGAAGAGGAGGATAATATCGACATCATTGTCAGTACCTTTGAATTATATTCAAATCCTATCTATGCATTGTTTGATCTTGTATCTACCCATTCCTTTATAAGTAATGTGTTAATGAAACAATATAAACTATATTGTGAGCCTATTATATCGAGAATCACCGTAACCAACCGTTTAGGTGATTGTGTCACCATAAGCCTTGTGTGCAAACTTTGTCCCTTAATGATTCAAGGGATTCCATTTCTGGCCAATTTGTTGGCTTTACCTATTCATGAATTCGATGTTATACTGGTATGGATTGGCTCAATGAACATCAAGCCTGGGTAGATTGTTGCAAGAAAAAGTTGTACCTTCGGGGTCTTGGAAAAGAAAGCATCACGATGAATTCGAGGACTCCATCGTTGTACGCCTTATCTTTGGAAGCCAAGGATGAACCTCAACTACAAAACATTGACACCGTAAGTAATTACTTGACGTTTTCCTAAATGAACTTTCAGGTTTATCTCTCACCCGTGAAGTAGAGTTTAGCATCAAAGTGCAACCTGGAATGACCCCGGTTTTCATTTCACCCTACTGTATGGTAGTAGTTGAGCTTAAAGAGTTAAACGCTCAAATTCAAGAGTTATTAGATAGAGGTTTTATTCGACCGAGTTCTTCACCTTGGGGAGCTATGGTCCTCTTTGTAAAAAACAATGATGGTTCCATGAGATTGTGTGTTGATTATCGATAGTTGAACAAGGTAACCATCAAAAACAAATATCCTTTGCCAAGAATTGATGACTTATTCGATTAGCTTAAGGCCCATGTGTTTTTCGAGATTGATTTAAGGTCAGGGTACTATCAAATGAAAGTTAAAGAATGTGATGTGCCCAAAACTGTCTTCAGTACAAGATACAACCACTACGAATATTTGGTAATGCCCTTTGGGCTAACCAATGCATCGACAGCTTTTATAGATCTAATGAATCGGGTTTTTAGACCCTATATGGACAAGTTCGTAGTGGTATTCATTGATGATATATTGATCTATTCTAAAAATGATGATGAACATCGAGGCCACCTCCGTATTGTGCTTCAAACCCTTTAGGAGAAGCAGTTGTACACCAAGTTTTCCAAATGTGAATTATGGCTTACTGAAGTTGCCTTCCTTGGGCATATTATCTCAGCTTCGAGAATTCAGGTGGACACGAAGAAAATTCAAGCTATCCTAGATTGTAAGTCACCGAGAAATGTTGGAGAAGTTAGAAGCTTTCTTGGTTTAGCTGGCTATTATAGGAGATTTGTTAAAGGATTCTCTATGATAGCAGCTCTTTTAACTAAAATATTGAGAAAAGAAACCACATTCATTTAGACTGTGGATCAATAGAGAAGTTTGATTAGTTAATACAAGTCTTGACTCATGCACCACTCCTAACCCAACCTGGGTTTGGAAAGGACTACACAGTCTGCATTTATGCTTCGCACCTCAGGCTAGGATATGTTTTGATGCAAGAAGGAAAGGTCATTGCTTATGCATCGAGACAGCTCAAGCTGCTTGAGATGAATTATCCCACCTACGACTTGAGCTAGCTGCAGTCGTCTTTGCATTAAAAATCTGGAGGCATTATCTTTACAGAGAAAAATGTTATCTCTTTACCGACCATAAAAGTCTCAAATATCTTCTGACTCAAAAGAGTTGAACCTTTGACAAAGGAGATGGATGGAACTTCTCAAAGATTATGATATTGTCATTGACTACCATCCGGACAAGGCCAACATTGTAGGTGACACACTCAGCCGCAGACCTCTACCTACACCCTGAGCCATTAATGCAAACTTCCATTTAAAGAAACACCATTGTCTTGTGGCTGAACTTAAAGTTCAATCTACGATCGTATCGAGAATTAAGACATTGCAGAGTCAAGATCCTGAGCTTCAAACCCTCGTATCTAGATTGCATAATGATGAGAACTCTGACGTTAGGGTTGATCCTGAAGGATTATTTTATTTTGCAACTAAGTCTATATACCTAACGATAAAACTCTCCGAACTGACATTCTAAAAGAAGCTCAATCAAGTTCCTTCTCTGTGCACCCTGGTTTTGTGAAAATGTATAAAGATCTTTGGGAATTATATTGGTGGCCAGGCATGAAGCATGCCATAGTTGGCTTCATGTCTAAATGCTTCACATGCCAATGTGTTAAAGCTGAGCATCAGGTCCCTACAGGATTATTACAACCTATTGATCTACCACAATGGAAATAGGAGAGGATTGCCATGGACTTTGTTAGTGGTTTGCCTCTAACTCCAACAAAGAACGATGCTATATGGGTTATCGTGGACTGTTTCACCAAGTCAGCCCATTTCTTACCAGTCAGAATAGATTATGGGCTTCCTAAATTAGAAAGCTTGTACATTAAGAAAGTTATCCGACTCTACAGAGTACCAAAGTCAATCATCTCTAATTGAGACCTTCAGTTTGCATCTCGATTTTGGAAATCATTGCACAAAGCTCTGGGTACCAAACTTAATCTTAGTACTGCTTCCCACCCTCAATCTGATGGTTAGTCAGAAAGAGTAATTCAAATTCTGGAAGATATGCTATTATTGATTTTAGGGGAGCATGGGAGAAATTCCTACCTCTTATCGAGTTTGCCTACAACAAAAGTTACCATGATTCCATCAAAATGGCCCCGGATGAGGCATTGTATGGTAGACGATCCAGAACTCCTTTGTGCTGGTATAAACTCGGTGAAGGCAAGATGTTGGGCCCAGACTTACTTCGGGAAACTGAATAATAGTTTATCATCATCCACGATTGTTTGAAGGATGCTTTCGACCGATAAAAGTCTTATGCATATCTTAAGAGAAGGGACATACAGTACGAGGTTGGTGATAAGGCCTTCCTCAAAGTTTCATAGTGGAAGAAGATCCTGAGGTTTGGTAAAAAGGGGAAGTTGAGTCCCCAATTCATTGGCCCCTTTGAAATTGTCAAAAAAATTAACCTTGTGGCATACCATTTATCACTACCCTCAGAATTAAGCAAGATTCATGATGTGTTCCATGTTTCGATGCTTCAAAAATATCGCTCCGACCCTTCACATATTATCAAGCCAGAATTTGTGTAGATCTAATCGGATTTAACCTACAATGAAAAACCAATTCAGATCCTTGTAAGAGAAATTAAAAGGCTTCGCAACAAATCTATATCGTTAGTTAAAGTTCTTTGGAGGAGCCATACCATTGAAGAAGCTACCTGGGAACCTGAGGAGACAATGATGCAAGCATCTCTTCAGCTCAAGTAAAAAGTCGAAGACGAATTTTTTTTAAGGGGGAGAGTTGTAACACCCCAAAAATCAATCTAATCAGAATAGGGTTCCGACAATCAAAAATTCCATATCGAAAAGGTTAAAATATTGCCTTGACTTTAATTGTGTGGTCAAATATACCGTATTGGAATCTAATTAAGTCAATTTATAAATCTTGGACCTAATTGAGTCTATTAAAAACAAATTAGTGACTAAATTTTAAAAATTCAGAGTTTGGGGGCAAAAGTGCAAAGTTTGGAAAGTTGAAAGACCACCCTCGTAATTATCCCAATTTGAGGGTGAGTCACCTCCTTGCTTAGACATCTTCACGTGAAGTTCATATGAAATGTAAGAAGTTAGGACTTTGAGTGGCGGCTAATGATTATTTTGAATTAAGGAAAAGATAAGAAATGATATAATTAATATTATAAGCTTACCCTTTGGGGAGGGTAAGCCCGTCGATTGATAAAGATACAAAACTAAAGTGCTATCACACTTTCATTGGTTTGTTTTCACTGAGACCTTATTTCCCCAAATCCTTATCTTTTTCCCCAAGGTCAAGCAAGCACCACCATTTCCATCATCAACCTTAAGCTCAAGCTAGCACCTCTATTGCTAGTTCAAGCTTTCTTTGATATCTCAACACGTTGAATAGCCACCGTATTTGTAACACCCCAAAGTAGGGCCTAGTAGAATTATCAATTGAATACATTTTAAATACCATGATTCATTTTGTAAATTTGGATTAAATGTAGGATAAGGACTGATTTGAAAGAAAGAAAGGGGCTGATTAATGTCTAATGTATCAAAAAGAATTAAGTGGACAACTTTGAGATTGCATGATAAAAAAATTTTGCCCCATGGTTCTTACACATGTCAAATTAAAATTAAAGACATGTGGAAGGAGTGATGACTAGGCTCGGAGAAGGAAATGGAGCATAATCTCCTTCATCTTCTCCAATTAACCGAATTGGAGGAGTTGAGAGAAAGAAAGTCGAAAATGGAGATAGAGCTTAGTGTTTGAACATAAATTGGAACAAGCCTTGGTGATCAATCAATTTTTCTTTGACAACAAGGAGTAAGTAGCTATTTTCTCCTTGAAATTCGTTAAGGCTTAGATTCAATTGTTAACCTCATAAAGCATTCTTGTATTCAAATAAATGTCCATGCTTCCTTGAACGTTGAACTGTTTTGAATTCAGTTATAGTGATTGTTAATGAACCCTATTGTTGTTAGGATGCGTGGAATAGTTTAAATTAAAACAAAGAAAATGCTTCTTGCTATATCCTATTTCAGGATAATTCGAACTGCATAAATTACTTGTCTAGACATGTCATTGTGGTAACATTTGAATTAAGTTAAGCTATTTGGATTAATGGTAATCGAAAATTAAAGAATTTGATTGAGATATCTCTCTTGAATCCATTGTTGTTAGACTTGATTGGAAATTAATTCATGTTGTAAAATATAGGATGATTGTTATGCATGTTATAGTGATGTTAGCTTCTAAGATTCTTGAAATTTTGAGTGTTGTTGATCAAATTGCTAAGGAAAATGTATATGGTTGCTGGAAATTTACTTGGAAGTTGCTGGAAATTTAGGTACTAAATTGGTATGATTTAAATGTAACATGGAATGAAACTGTTTTGATCACATTGCTAGTTGAAGGTTGTGTAAACATGCTTGATTTTATATAATGCCCCATTTTGATCACATTGATAGGTGAATTGAACTGACCTAGACTTGTATGAGTATGTATATAAGTTGAATTAACATGTTAGAAGTATCATCTATGTGAGTAATGAAGCTAGAAACTCAAACTAGTGTAATCTGCCCAGAATACTCTGTTCTGGGCAGTAACTTTGAAAAATCACCATAAATTGTATAAAGGGAATTTAAGGCTGAATATTTTATGGACAATGCCTTAACATGTCTAAATTCATTAGGAGAAAACAGAACTGAATTCTAGATTGTAGAATGAATTGTAGAGAAGAAACACTAGGGACAGTGCAAACTGTCCAGTGTTGTAAACTGCCATGTCTTTAAGCTAAAAACTGTATTAATTGGAAAAGAACTAAAATAAAAGGCCTATATGGTTAGAAATACAATTAAGTTAGCTTTCCAACGGTGTAAAGCAATTGAAATTCTGACGTACGGAATGAAAGTTATGCATGTTTTAGTAAACAATGCACAAGCTGCCTGGCAGCAGCAGGCTTGATGTTTTGAAATGAATGAATTATGTGTATTGCTGCCTTGTTTTGAAGAAATGAATGTACCTTGTCTTGACATTGATTTAATTGTATGAATTGTTAGAACAAGGAGTAAATCTTGTGGAAGAAGAAAGGAGTGGCCAAGCTAGTGGCAAACACAAAGGAGTTTGGATCCAAGACTAGCTAAGCTTGGAATATTGTGAGTGTAGTTTACAATAGGGTTAGGACTTAGGTCCTAACCAAATATGCATGACTATCTTCTTGCCATTGATATGCTATGTTAATGATTTTAATTTAACTTGAACATGAATAACAAGGGAAGTATGAAATAAGATAATACATGAAACTTGACTACATCCTTGAAGTGTTGTATAATTAGAATACTTGATTTCTTGTTCTTGATTGTGCCTATTCGAATAAGTGGCATGTATGTATGATAATTATATATGATGCTTGATCCTTGAATCATGAATGCAATTCACTCGAATGCTTACTTGATACATAAGATGGTAATGTAAATACTTGCTTGAAAGAAAAGTAATTGGATTATAGAGCTAAGGCTCAATTGGCCTAAGGGCTAAACCATGATGTTGCTATACCTTGCTTGAATTAAATCTTGAATGATACATGATCTTGAACTTGAAAAGCTTGATAAATCTTGAATAAATAAACTGTAATCAAACAACCTTGGTTGCTAGTTGAATAGGTAGAAGGGCATGCCTTAGAGTCTATAGCTCATTGTGTCAGGGTGGACAACGGTCCAGGGCTAAGGCCCCTAATTGGTGATAGACGGAGAGTACGTATGTGGTCTTTGGCGATAGTAGGAGGGTTGACCAGGACTACGGTACATCTTGTGGCGACAGTTGGTTGGAGACTTGATTACCTAGTCAAACTATAAACCAAGGATTGTTTCAAAAGAATATAATGAGCTAATAAGTATGAATTGTTTAAATACTTGTCTTGAACTATTTGTTACTTGAATTTCTTGACATGCGAACTTGTTACTTGAATTACTTGGCATGTAAACTTGTTACTTGGACTACTTGATATGTATTCTTGAAATGACAAATATGTAAACTTGAACTAATTGCTACTTGACTTGAGATGTATGTATATTGCCTGGATATGTACTTGACTTGAATTGAAATGTGTATATTGCTTGAGTATGTTATTTGACTTGAAATAAAGTTTTAGTAAAGCTTGAATTCGAATGATTCCAACCTTAACTATGTTCAAACTTAGCTAATAGATCATGTCTTATTAATTGGTTAGAACTAGTTACTACCTCACTAAGTACATTCTTGTACTTATCACTCTTGTTTCCATTCTTCCTAACCATAGGATAAAGGATTCGATCGTTGCTTGATTCTGAAGCCTGATTTCTTGAGCTTGAAGCAAGACATAAGCATAGCTAAAGTATGGTTCATACTTGTTTTGTACTTCCCTAGTTGGTGGCACTTAGGTTGTATATAATGAACTAGTGCATGCATCTTGAATACTTGAAAACTTGTATATGTAAATGTTCTTGAATGGGCTTTATTTTGTGAACTTGGTTATTAATATGAATCCAGTAATGAACTTAAATTCTATGTGTTGTATGTACTTGTTGCGCATATGGTTATACATATTGAATGTATTCAAAGTAATTGATCTAGCTTTGTGCCATTCGAATGTCTTGTGAAATAATATAGTCACTTGTGTGATCATATCATGTCATAAGTGTTTTATATGCTTGTATGGTAAATGCCGAATGGCAAGGCTTGGCATATGGCTAGCTTGGAATCAAGGCATGTACAATAGATCATGTTTAGTGAGTTATGCATGAAATGTTACATGTATCAAGTTAAGGAAAAATGAAATGAAATGGAAACATGATTGCTCTTATGATATTCAAATGATAGTTGTAAGATGATATTAACCTTGATTGATCAATTGTTTGGAAACCTATTATGTATTGTAAACAAAAGATAAAATTTGTTACCTGATAAGTCATAAATATTTGCTTACTTGTTAGTTAAGTAACTCATCTAATAGAGACGAGTTAACCTATTCTTGACTTGTTCTTGCTTGTATTATACACGGTAACACACCCAAACCGGTTTCCTACTAACCCGGGGTAGGGGGTGTTACAGTATTGGTAAGCTAAAGCCCCCAAACAATTCATCGATTCTAAGGATGGATTTTGAGTAATTTGGAATTTAAAGCTTAAGCTTAATAGTTTGAGCCAATATATTGCAAAATCGAATCCATGGAAGTTTTGTTAGCTAAAAGCTACTGAAAGTTTAGATATTGAGTTTGAGTTCATAGTATGGGTTCTAACATCTCCCTACTATTTTTCCTAGCTCAAGAATTGGAGAAAGAATGATCGTCGTCTCCTTTAAAAGCTAGGAACAAGGGAATCGTTATCCGAGATCCTTGAGAGCTTTAGAAGTTGAGTTGAGTGTAGTCGAAGTCCCAGGGATAGGCTAGGTGCCTTCCCCGATCTATTGAATATTGATAATTGCATTGCTAACCTTTTCGTATTGAGGATATTGCATAAAACATTATTGGAGGCCATATTGGTAAGTATTGGTGAGTATTGCATCGAATCATTGTCCATAGAATCATTATTGTTGTCATCGAAATCATTGAAATATTAACATATAGAAATATTGATCATTGACTATTACATATCGATATGGAAGCATTGTATTGAATCATAGTCATCGGAATATCAATATGGAAATATTGCTATTGAATAATGTTAATGGATTATTGATATCGAATCATTGTCATTGAGCTATTGATGTTGATTCATTATTATTGAAATATTGTTACCGAATCATTATTCTGAATCATTGCTATGGAAACATTGCTATTGAACTATTGTTATTGAAACTTGGGTTTGAGTGGACTTTGGATACAATTTGCATGCCATAGAATTCATGAGCTCATTGGTACGGGTGGCTACGACCTTTATTGTGGTGAGGCAAAGGTATGTTGTGTTTTGGTCATAAAGTTGAGGCAGAGGGACAAGAACACTATCGATTTGTTGAGGCGTAGGAATTCATGTATCCACACTCCTTACATCAATCCAAGGAAACCTATTGCTATTGATTATTGTTATTGCCTAAATATTGCTATTGTATTGATTATTGCCATTGCATCGTTTATTGTTATCGTATTGAGCATATATTTGTGCAGATTGTCATGTTGTTGCTATCAATGTTATTGAAGCATGGTATAGATGTATGCATTGCATTGTGTATCGTTTATGACTACCTTACTGTAACACCCTAAATCGGGCTTAGGAAAGTTACCACTATCTAAGTGACTAACCAATTGAACTAGGTGTTAGTCAAATTAAAAGAATTGGAAATTAATTGAGGGAATAACATTAGCTAACATAATTAAAGGATTAAAATGTTACAACTAACAAGTTAGAGAGTTAAATTAAGAGAACCAAAATGAAACAAGAATTAAACAAAGAATTTTCATGGTAATTAGACCATTTAGAGGTAGTGGAGTACATGTGTCAAGGTAATTACACATGTGGCAACTAAGGGAGAGAGTTGGCCGGTTAGTTGGAATCAAAAATTAAGCAAAATTTCATCTCCTTCATTCATCCTTGCTGCCATAGTCGATCTTGAGAGAAAATAGTGTGAGAGAGTGGTTTTGTTGATCAAACTAGCTTAATTGAAAGAGTTAGTTGAATAGCTTCTTGTTAGGAAGGTAAATGCTCGATTTCTTACTTCAATTCCATGTTTAAATCTTGAATTTTGATGTTATTGTTGATTTGATTAGGATGTAAGATATGAATGTTATTGTGATGTTAGCTCTAAGATTCTTGAAATATTGAGTGTTGTTGATTAAATTGCTATGTATATGTAAATGGTTGCTAGAAACTTGAATGTTCATGCTGGAATTTTGCTGGAAAATTGCTATGATTGCTGGAAAATTTGATGCCAAATTAGTATGATTGAATGTAACAAGGAGTGAAACTGTTTTGATCACATTTCTAGATAAGATTGAGTAAACATGCTTGATTTTGCAAAATGCAATGTTTTGATCACATTGGTAGGTGAATAAAACTGACCTAGACATGTAAGAATATGTATATAAGTTGAATTTTCATGTTAGAAGTGTTATCTAAATGATTAAAGAGGCTAGAAACTTAAGGTAGAGTAATCTGCCCAGAATACCTTGTTCTGGGTAGTAACTTTGAAAAATCTCTATAAATTGTACAAATGGAATTTAAGGCTTAAAATTTAATGGATAGTACCTTAATATGTCTAAATTCATTAGGAGAAAACGGAACTAAATTCGGAATTGTATAATGGATTGTAGAAATAAAACACTAGGGACAGTGCAAACTGTCCAGTGTTGTAATTACCCTGCCTTTAAGTAAAAACTGTATTAATTGGTAAATAATTAAAATGCAAGGTCTATATGGTTAGAAATAAAATTAAGTTATCTTTCCAACGGCATAAACCAATTGAAATTCCGACGTACGGAATGAATGATATGCATGTTTAAGTAAACAGTGCACATGCTGCCAGGCAACAGCAGCCTTGATGTCATGGAATGAATGATAAATGAATTAATTGTATTGTTGCCTTGTTTTGAATAAATGAATGAACTTTGTATTAATCATGATTTACTTGTATGAAATTTTAGAATGAGAAGAGAACATTGGAGAAGGGTCTAAGGAGGAGCATTCAAAAGCTAGAAACAAGGGGATTTGGATCCAAGATTAGCTAAGCTTGGAGTATTGTGAGTGTAGTTTAATATAGGGTTGGGACTTAGGTCCTAACCAAATATGCATGACTACTTTCTTGCTATGAATATGCCATGATAATGAACCTAATTTAACTTGAATGTAAGTATTAAGGGAAGTATGAAATAAGATAATATATGAAACTTGTTTACATCCTTGAAGTGTTGTACAATTAGAATTGCTTGATTCTTGATGCCTTGATTGTGATAATTTCGAATGAGTGCTTAAATGTACCTCTATGATTTAAATACTTGTTAACATGATATAAATCATGTATTAAAGATCTTGCCCGATGCCTAAGAGATGGCATATGTTAACTGGTTGCTTGAATGACAAGATTAAATTGCAAAGTGTAGAGCTAAGGCTCAATTGGCCTAAGGGCTGTGTATATGAACATGATCTTGCAATGTATCACTTGAATTGATCCTTGAATAAGCTATTTCTTGAAATAAACATGTAATACTTGAATAAGTGATTCATAATTGAACAAAGCCTTGATTGTCAGTGGTCATAGGTAGAAGGGCATGCCTTAGAGTCTAGAGCTCATTGTGTCAGGGTGGACTACGGTCCAAGGCTAAGGCCCCTAATTGGCGACAGACGGAGGGTACAATTGTGTGGTCTTTGGCAATAGTAGGAGGGTTGACCAGTACTACAGTACAGTACTAGGGTACATCTTGCGTACTATGGTACATCTTGTGGCGACAGTTGGTTGGAGACTCGATTTCCTGGACAAGTAAATATAATTAAAGAATAAAGCTTACATGATACTTGAATTACATGATACTCGAATTACATGATACTTGAGATTACTTGATTTTTGAACTACTTGATACATGAACTACTTGATTCTTGAACTACTTGATACTTGAATTACTTGATATGCAAGCTTGGATTACTCGAATTTCTTGATATGTAATGCTTGATTCTTGACATGGAACTCTTGGAATGATAATTGCTTATGCTTGAACCTTGTATTGAATAATTTGCTACTTGGATTACTTGATATGTATTCTTGAAAAGAAAAACATGTAAACTTGAACTAATATGTACTTGACTTGAATGGAAATATGTATATTGCTTGAGTATGCTAATTGGCTTGAAATAAAGATTGAGAAAAGCTTGAATTGAATTGCTTCCAACTTGGACTAAGCAACTTAGTTAAGTGATATATGTCTTATAAATTGGTTAGAACTAGTTGCTACCTGACTAAGTACATATCTTGTTTTCATTCTTCCCAAAAACAGGATAAATGATTCGATCGTTGCTTGATCCTGAAGCTTGAATTCTTGAGCTCGTAACAAAACACAAGCATAGCTAAAGTATGGTTCATACTTGTTTGTACTCCTCTAGTTGGTGGCACTTAGTTGTATATAATGTCTAGTGCATGCATTTTGAACAGTTGAAATTTTATAGTTTAGTCATTAAATCGTGTAAGGTTAATTTGAGCTAGTAAATGAACTCTGATCGATATGAAAGTTTATAGATACACTATCTATAACTCGAATTACATTTTTGTAGGCTTAATTACTAAAATGGACCCTTAATTTATCAAAATTATAGTTTATTCCTTAAAACTTTTACAAGTTTAAATTTGGTCCAAAATAGATAATTTTTGTATCGTACCGAACTACCAATCTCAATATACTAAATACATATCGTGTTGAACATTGAATCCCACTGAATTCCTAATCATCGAATAAAACATCGTATCAAATATCGTTTTGTTCACCGATAACACTTTCTGACCCTTATTCCTACTAGGCCGATAAGGGGTGTTACAAGTTGGGAAAAAAGTTCTATTGTTCAATTCAAGGCTTAAGTTATTTCCAGGTAAGCTCAAATCTAGATGGTTGGTACCATTTAAAGTTGTCAAGGCTTATGCTCGTGGAGTAGTAGACATCAAAGACTTGAATACGGCGACAACATTCAAGGTGAATGGCTGAAGACTGAAGCATTATTGGGAAGAAAGTCAAAGTAATTCCACAGAGACCATTCTCCTGGAAGAGATTGAGAAACTTTTCCGTCATCAATTGATCATTGTAAATAATTAGGTTAGTGTTTTTCTTTTTTGTATTTTAGTTTCTTTATTTTCATTTTCTTTTTATGCTTTGAAAGGTTTTTGTGATTGTTAGTATAGGAAATTTTGCCAAGACAGATTGCCAGGGCAGTATGCCAAGACAGGCCGACATTTGGAGACCCTTTTATCACAAGATTGGATAACACGTGGAACCTATGCAAGACCAAGCCCATGAGAGAGTACCAAAACCCTAGCCGCCTAGGTTAAATCTTCAAACTTTGAAATTTTATCCCAACTTTTTACCCCTTTTCTTTTCCCAAGTTGTCACCTCCATTTACTCTCACCCACTTCCCCATACACACATAACTGCCACACTCATCATTATCTCCACTAACCTCACCATTAAACCAACTCAACGGTTTCCCCTTCCTCTTATTTAACCCCTATTTTTCCTTAAGCAAACTTTTACTCTCTTTATTCTCTCGCACGACAAAGAAAAGCAAGAGATAATCTTTCCTTCCATCTTTTACACTCTTTATTAATTTCTTTTTATGGCATCTTCTTTAGCACCGTTTCAGATTTTTTACAATAAAGAAATCAAGAAGAAGTATGAAGAGAATTTGGTTGCTCGAACCTTTTGTTATGAGAAAGGGTTCGAATTTAAGAACGAACCTAACTTAGGGTTCTCACTGGAAGTAGTTGCCATTGTCAAGAAGCACATGTGGGAGACCTTTTACCATCAAGAAAGAGAGGTTGATTCCACCATTGTTCGCGAATTCTACGCCCATTTCACTACAAAAGATTCACATTTTTTGCTTGTATGAGGTACGTGTGTTTGTTGGTGAAACATATGTTAATGTCTTGTATAAATTGGAGGGTGCAGAAGAAGAACATTCAGCATTTGCTAAATCTTTGGATGATACTAAGAGCAAGCTAATTTTGAAAGACTTGTGCAAACCTGGCACAAAATGGGTTGTTTCATCCAAAGGTAAACAGATTATGAAATGGTTGGCATTGAAACCACAGCTGAAGGGTTGGAACCACTTCTTGAAGGCAAATCTTATACCAACCACGCCTAATGAAACTATTTTAGAGGAGCTGATGGCTCTTCTGCATTCCATCATGATGGGGAGGAAGGTTAACATGGGGTGTAACGCCCCGGCTTTGAGCCTAGGAGATTTCCTAAGGGTTTAGACAGCCTAGTGGACTAGGATTAAAGATTCGAGTCAGATTCAGGATTAAAATTGAAACAAAAAATTTTGGTGTGAGAAAAATATGGGAAAATATCTAAAAAGCATTATTTAATATATGGATATTGTTGGTAAAGTCAATTTTGGAAATTGGACATTTTGGCTAGTGACGAAAATGTAAAGATTGAAAACTATTTTTAGCAACTATTTTGAAAAAGGATCAAAACTTAGAATCTTTAAGGAGCTATTTGACCTAAATGTTTTTATCAAAATTTTCTCTCAATTTGGTTTATTTTAATGAGTTTTTAATAAAGGATTAAAGGGATTTAATTAATAAAATGGTAGTTATTTTTCTAAAACCACTTTTGACGTAACTTTCTTTCTCTCAAATCTTCTTCAGCCAAACACTCACTTTCTCATCAGAGATTGAAGGTAATGCTTTTGATTTATTTAACTATTGGTTTCTAATAGATTCTTCAATCTTGTTTTCCAAAAATCTCATTGATTTTTCTTTGTAATCAAGAGTAAAACCTCCAATTGAGAGGAAATTCATCTATTAGAGGTAAGGTTCATTCTTCTCCTCTAATGATTGGTTCTTTACTGAAATTCCCAAATATTTGATCTTTTTTAATGTTTTCTAACGAGTTTTGATGAGTTAATTGTGGAAATTTAGAAAAATCAAGGTTTAATTGATGAGAACAATAGATTTCCGTTTCAGATCTATTTTGCTGGGTTCTTGATGAGTTATAATCATAATTTTGATGTTTTATAATGTGGATAAGTTGGTTTTAATATTGGAATCCCGAAGCTATGTGAATCTCTAATTTTCTAGGTTGCTAGCTTTGTGTTTTTGAGGAGTTGCGGTGGTTAATTGAATGCTGGAGATATAAGGATGTTTGAAAAGTGTTTCAGATGTTAATTGATGATATTTGACGTGTTGAAACATTTGATTATGGCTGGGTTAAGTTTCGAAGAGGTTTGTTGTTAATTTTTGGGAGTTATGGAGTGGATTTAGGTTAAGGATGTTGAGGTTTTGAGTTGCTGTGATGTTAATTGCATTTTGATGCAATGTACCTCTATTTTGTGTGATCAAAAGAAGGGGAGTCTGAACCTCAAACTTGAACGTGAGTTCCAAAAGCTTTTGAGGTGTGTTTGTCGCATCAGCAAGCAAGGCGTTGTGAGTCGGTGGGTGGAAACGTGTTTTCAACTTTGCTAAGGTTTGAAAGTTATGTTTGGAGTTTAGATTGAGCTCAAAACACTGATCTAAGCTCAAAAGTAAGTAAAGGATGAATTCTCTCTCGAACTCGATTTTGGCGATAGTTTGATGCACTTGTTTTACATGTTTTGAATACTCACTGTTTATGCATATATTGAGCTTGGTTTAATGGTGGAAATTGGTTTGAAATGATGTTAATGCATTTGGTAGTAATGCACAATTTGTTTATGTTTATAAACATTGTTTAATGCAAAGGTTGATGCATTGGTTTAATGGTTATGGAAGATGCATATGAAAACAGTGAGTTGTTGATGTTGAAATAAATTATATTAGCAAGTGATGTTATGAAATGCTTTGAAAAATGAAATCGGATATAGCTGGCCGGCCATATGATTGATAGTGCACTATAAAAAGGTGCCTTGGATGTTGAGGGTTTATATGGTGTACTTAATACTTCATCTAAGTACCCTAACAGTTGAGGGGTTGTACGGTACCGTAGCTCCCGTTAGTGGGTTAAACATTATACCTATGAGTGGTGTTGAGGGGTTTATGAGTATCGAGTACTCTTTCACAGGTGTCACAATGGCGGAGGGGTTTATATGTACCGAATACTCTCGTATGCGAGCCTTGTGTTACCGGTAGATTGTTTGTTAAGTGTTGAAGGAACACTTGTTGAATCTGTGTATCTGATGGTTACCCTTTTGTAATTGGAACTTGGTAAATGATCACTTGGAAGCCAATATAATTGTTTATGTATCATGAGATGGATTATGTTGTTTAATGTGATTTAAACATGTTTTAGTCTTTAAGCCTTGCATTGGTAGTATTCATAGGAAAGCTTAAATTGAGGGTAGCAAATGGGATTTTGCTATGGGATCCATGATACATGTTGAATATGGTTTAATATGTTGTTTTGAAATGTTAAGTGTATAATTTTGATAAGGCATGATAATGTGATGATGGTTCAAAAGAGCTTTGAAATGAATCTTACAAATGTATTGTGAAATGGTTTTTAAATACATTGATGATGGTTGTTGGTGAGCATTCCTCACTAAGCCTAGTGTGCTTACACTCTCTTTTTCATCAATGCAGAAAACTAAGGTTTGAGGCAGCAAAGAAGCAAGGAAGGGAATCCCAAGACTTGAGCTCAAAGTATGGTTTGGTTATTAAAGAGTAGTAATAATGGCAATGTGTCAATTGAGGTTTTGGGAGGGATATTGGAAGAACTCCCTGTTGTTGCACGTTTTAATTACTGTTTTGGACTTGTAATGTGTTTTAAGTGTTTGAGACATAGATGGTTTGGTGATTTGAATGTGGTCTAGGAAGCATGCCTCTAGACTTAGTGTTTAAGTATGCTAGTTGAGCTAGGTTGGCTTATATGATTGTTACATTGATGCTCAAGCATGTTATTGATGTTATCTGATGTTTAGATAAGTGTTAGTGTTGTTTAGAGTGAGCCAAAGTGTGATATGTTGGACCTAGAGGTCATTACAGGTCGTCCCATATTGGTACAAACTCCTCAGGTTTTGGTACGCGGGGACTCATCCAGGCTCGAAGTGTTCAAAATAACCTAGGAGTATTGATACGCCAGGTAACCATATCGATACGCATAGGGAGAAAACAATGCATGTTTCGGTACACGGGTTACCGTATTGATACAGTGTTTAGCTACTAGAATCCTGATTTACGAACTATACAAGCCGTACCGATACGCTTAGGAAACGTATCGATACACCTTTGTCTTTTGTGCGGTACCGAAATGTCAATGACCCGTACCAGTACGCAGATCGTCATTTTAGTTGTACAGGCATCTGTAGTTTGAAATCCTTGCAATTTGGTCCCTGTTTCTTGAATGTGCAATTAAATGTGTATGAATGATTATCTTAGGCTGAGAATTAATATGAAGGCATGTAACATGACTAATTGAGGATTGGTAACTTTATTTTCCTGAAATTCCTTATGGAACTTGGAAATTACGCTTTAGTCCCTATATTGGGTTTTTGAGCAATTGGATGTCGAAATGACGCCCGATTGAGTTGTAATTTGAACCATGACTCGTATAAACACCTTATGACATAATAATGCTTTTAGACAAGATAAAAAATAGATAGCTTTAGTTGAATCTTTTTTGGGGTTTATTTTGGTAAACCCTAATATAACTCGCTCGGTTCGGTCTTTCAGCTAGGCCGAGGTAAGGGGTTACATTTGGTGGTATCAGAGCCAGGTTTGTGAAAGTTGGGATGTTGTTGATGTTGAAACATGATGTTTTCTATGCACGGTGATTGTTTACATGACGGTGTTTGAATTATGCTATGTTTGGGTACCTTGGGGACACGTTGCCATATTACTGTGTTTAAGAAATGATCTTGGTTTTAAATGAAAGTCTTACATCCTTGCTTGAAGTTGGCCTGATTATTTTTTTTGGTGTAATTATCATGCCTTATATACGCTTTAGACTATGCCACCGAGGTGAGAGTTGCGATCTAGCGAAAACGCTACTGTTAGAGGGCATGGAGTCGAGGGCGAGCTAGTACACCCTGAGGATTTGCCGCCTCCTCTGCCTAATCCTCCTGAGGGAGTGGAACAGTACCCCTGCACCACCTGTTTTTGTGTTTGGGGACATGACGCCTCTAGTTCAAGCGATGACAGGAGCATTCTAGGCCACGATGGTTGGAGCTCACATACTTGCTCTGGCACCTATTGCTATTAATTTGGGTTTGCCGTTGGAGCGTTTGCGTAATCTGGGAGGGGTTAAGAATAGAGGGTTGTCACCCAAGGCATCCGAGGAGTGGATGGCCAGTACATAGCATATCTTGGTTCAGCTAGGGTGTAATGATGATCGCAAGTTGGGATGTGTTGTTTCCCTGTTGCAAGGGGATGCGTATAGCTGGTGGACTACTGTAATCACGGGCATGGAACCTGGTGATGTAACGTGGGAGTTTTTCCAGGCTTTCTTTAAAAAGAAATATTTGGGTGTTAGATATTTGGACGACAAGAAACGAGAGTTTATGGCCTTGGTTCAGGGCAGCATGACCTTGTCTGAGTATGAGGTGCAGTTCGTACGGTTGAGCCAGTACACACCTGAGTTGGTGCCAGATGAGAGGCATCGTTGTGATCGATTCTAGTATGGTTTGGTACAAGATGTCAAGACGTTCATGTTGTCCATCGAGTATACTGAGTTTGATGTTTTAGCATCTTGGGCAAAGGATATAGAGCAGAGTCTGGGGTTGTCTCGTCGTGAGAGAGGTTCTAGCTCAGGAAAGAGAACTACATAGTATAGTTCTGGGGGTGGCCAGGCTAAGAAGCACCTTGACCAGAGGTTTTGACCAGATGCGAGACGTGGTGGAGATGGTTCAGGACAAGGTTATCAGGGACAGGGTGCTCAGGTTCAAGTAGCGCATAATAGTTGTTGGGGTTGTGGTTCTAAGGAACATTTGAGGCGAGATTTCTCGCGTTTGGCTAGAGAAGGGTAGGCTCCTGCAGTTGTGGTTGCAAACTCTAGCTGGATTTGTTGGTCGACAGAACATATCAGACGAGATTGTCAATTGCTTGCTAGAGGTAGCCAGGCACCTGAACCTATTTCTGCACCACTTAGGGGCCATGGACGTGGCTGTGGTACCTTTCAGCAGAAGAAAGAGGGACAGAGGACTGTGGCACACACAGTGGTGGTTTGACTGAAAGATAGTGGGCCAGCGAGGATCTATGCTCATCGCGTGGGGAGAAATGACACAGACGTGATAGCAGGTACCTTTACCTTGCAGTCTATGTCATTGTTACCTTTGATAGATTCTGGTTCTACACATTCATATGTATTACATGAGCATACGCATTTGCTTAGTGTACCGATAGAAATGCTTGATGTTGGTATGTAAGTGATGAGTTCTTTTGGAGAAATGACCGTTACGAGGAATTTGTATCATAGGTGTCCTCTGATGGTTTAGGGTCACGTATTTACGGCTGACCTGATGGAGTTATCGTTCCATGGTTTTGACATGATTTTGGGTATGGACTGGTTGTCCAAGCATCAAGTTGTGGTTGATTTTGAGACCAAGCGGGTTTCTTTGAGGCTTGTTGATGATTATAAGGTGGTGGTTGTGGGCGAAAATGTAAAGTTCTTGTCTAATATGGTTTCAGCCATGGAAGCGCGTAAGTTGTTGGAATATGGATGTCAGACGTATCTAGCCTATGTGATGAACCCAAATATGGAGGAAGTACAGACGAAGGATATTTGTACTGTTTGTAACTTTTTGATTGTGTTTCTGAAAGAGTTACCTGGTTTGCCACCGGACAAGGAGGTGGAGTTTTGCATCGAGACATATGTTATTCAGCTCCAGTGTAGAATGCACTATATCGCATGGCACCAAAGGATTTTAAAGAGTTGAAGATGCAACTTCAGGAGTTGCTAGATCGGGGTTTCAGTCGGCCTAGTGTATCGTCGTGGGGAGCCCCGATGTTGTTTGTAAAAAAGAATGATGTCACGTTAAGGATGTGTATAGACTATCGACAACTAAATAAGTTGACGATTATGAACAAGTATCATTTGCCACGGATTGATGATCTGTTCGATCAATTTTGGGGAGCTACGGTGTTCTCCAAGATTGATTTGAGATCTGGATATTATCAGTTGAAAGTTAAGGATAAAGATGTGTTGAAGACTGTTTTTCGTATGAGGTATGGCCATTATGAGTTCTTAGTGATGCCATTTGGGCTGACGAATGCACCTGTAGCATTCATGGATATGATGAACTATGTGTTTTATTAATTTTTTGACCAATTTATAGTGGTGTTCATTGATGATATCCTTGTGTACTCTCATACCGAGGAGGATCATGATCGACACTTGAGGATTGTGCTACAGACCATGTTGGATAATCAGCTTTATTCTAAGTTGAGTAAGTGCGAGTTTTGGATTAAGGGGGTGGTTTTTCTTGGTCATGTTGTTTTAGCTGAGGGTATCCGGGTAGATCCTAAAAAGGTTGAGGCGGCTACGAATTAGAAGTAGCCAAAGTCAGTGATAGAAGTTTACAGTTTTCTAGGTGCTATTATCGTTGTTTTATGGATGGGTTTCTGAGTGTTGCTGCCCCATTTATTAAATTGTTAGGAAAAGATGAGCGGTTCGTGTGGACGGAAGTGAGACAGCAGGCTTTTGAGAAGTTGAAGAAAGCTTTGATGCAAGCTCCAATCTTGATTCAGCCTTAGTCAGGGAAGGAGTTTGTGGTGCATAGTGACGTATCCTACGTTGGGTTAGGGTGTGTGTTGTTGCGGGATGGGAAGGTAAATGCATGAATGCAACTACCCTATGTATGATTTGGAGCTCGCGGCGGTAGTGTTTCGTTGAAAATTTGGAGGCATTACCTTTATGGTGAAAAGTGTATTGTATACACTGACCATAAGAGTTTGAAGTATTTGATGACTTAGAAAGAGTTAAATCTTTGTCAGCGTAGGTGGTTGGAGTTGTTGAAAGATTATGATCTGACCATTGAGTACTATCCGGGTAAAGCCAACGTGGTGGTGGATACTTTGAGTAGAAAGGCCGCTGTGGAGTTGAGAGCCATGTTTGCTAGGTTGAGTATGACCCGTGATGAAGGATTGTTGGCAGAAATACAAGTGGAACCTTTCTTGGCATAGTTGATTAAAGAAAAGCAGCCGTATGATGAGGAATTGGTACCTCATGTCAAGGACATCATGGATGGAAATCCTGCGGATTTTCACTTTAATGATGATGGGGTTTTGTGCTTTAAGGATCGGATTGTGGTGTCTAGTGACGAGGAGTTGAGGCGGATGATTTTGACCAAGGCACTTTTTCTATGCATCCTGGTAGTACTAATATGTATCAGGGGTTGAGGAAAGGAGTAATATTTGGTGGGGTTGAAAAAGGACGTGGCTAATTTTGTTGCTAGATGTATGATGTGTTAGTGAGTGAAAGATGAACATGAGTTTCCTTCTAGGTTGTTGCAGCCGTTGAAAATTTTGGAATAGAAGTAGGAAAGGATCACCATGGATTTTGTGTCAAGGCTACCTTTGACACCGTCTAAAAAGGATTCCATTTGGGTGATTGTTGATCAGTTTACGAAGTGTGCACATTTTCTGCCCGTGCATACGATGTACTCGCTAGACAAGTTGGCACATTTGTATGTTGCTGAAATTGTGAGGTTGCATGGGGTGCCCAGGTCGATTGTTTCAGACAGGGATCCACGGCTTACAATGAGGTTTTGGAAGTGTTTGCACCGAGCTTTGGGTACTCTCTTGAATTTCAGTACATCGTATCAGCCTTAGACGGATGTCTAGTCAGAACGTGTGATTCAGATCTTGAAAGATATGTTGAGATGTTGTATCATTGAGTTCCAAGGAACTTGGGAAAGGTGGTTGCCTTTGGTGGAATTTACGTATAATAACAGTTATCAGGCAAGTATAAAGATGGCACCGTATGAAGCCTTGTATGGTAGGAGGTGTCGTACGCCCTTGTGTTGGGCTGAGGCTGGGGAAAAGTATGTTTGCATGCCTGATTTTTTGAAAGACACAGATGAGAAAGTGAAGATGATTTGTGACCGTTTAAAAGAGGCCTCGAATAGGTAGAAATCCTGTGCGGATTTGAAGCGTAAAGAGGTTGAGTACGTTGTTGGTGAAAAAGTTTTCTTGAAAGTTTCACCGTGGAAAAAGGTGATGCATTTTGGGCATAAGGGAAAGTTGAGCCCAAGGTTTATTGGACCATATGAGGTGCTGGAATGCATTGCTCCTGTGGCTTATCGTTTGAGGTTACCTCTTGAATTGGAGAGGATTCATGATGTGTTTCATGTGTCCATGTTGCGGAGTATCGCTCGGATCTGTCGCATGTTATACCAGTTAAGGATGTTAAGTTACGATCGAATTTAACCTTTGATGAGGATCCAGTGGAGATCATTGACTCTAGTAGTAAAGTTCTTTGTGGCAGGATGATTGAGCTTGTTAAGGTGTTGTGGCGACATCGCGGTGTTGAGGAGGCCACATAGGAGAGTAAGTCAGACATGGTTGCTCAGTTTCTGCATCTGTTCCCCTCAGGTAAATTTCGAGGATAAAATTTCTTAAGGAAGGAGAGTTGTAAAGCCCCGGTTTTCGGCCTAGGAGACTTCCTATTCGTTTAGACAGTCCAATGGACTGGGATTAGAGATTCGAGTTGAAAACGGGATTAAAATCAGAACAAATAATTTTCGTGTGAGAAAAATACGGGAAAATATCTAAAAATCATTATTTAATATATTGATATTTTGGTAAACTCAATTTTGGAAAATGAATTTTGGAAATTGGACATTTTGGCTAGTGACCAAAATGTAAAGATTGAAAATTGTTTTTAGTGACTGTTTTGAAAAAGGATCAAAACTATGAATCTTTAAGGAGCTATTTGACCTAAATGTTTTTATCAGAATTTTCTCTCAATTTGATTTATTTTAATGAGTTTTTAACAAAAGATTAAAGGGCTTTAATTAATAAAAGGGTAGTTATTTTTCTAAAACCACTTTTGACTTAACTTTCTTTCTCTCAACTTTCTCTCAAATCTTCTTTAGTCAAACACTCACTTATTCATCAGAGATTGAAGGTAATGCTTTTGATTTAATTAACTATTGATTTCTAATAGATTCTTCAATCTTGTTTTCCAAAAATCTCATTGATTTTCCTTTGTTTTCAAGAGTAAAACATCCAATTGAGAGGAATTTCATCTATTAGAGGTAAGGTTCGGTCTTCTCCTCTAATGATTGGTTCTTTACTGAAATTCCCAAGTATTTGATCCTTTTTAATGTTTTCTAAAGAGTTTTGATAAGTTAATTGTGGAAATTTAGTAAATCAATGTTTAATTGATGAGAACAAGAGATTTCCGTTTCAGATCTATTTTGTTGGGTTTTGGATGAGTTATAATAATAATTTTGATGTTTTAAAATGTGGATAAGTTGGTTTTACTTTTGGAATCCCGAAGCTATATGAATCTATAATTTTCTAGGTTGCTAGCTTTGTGTTTTTGAGGAGTTGTGGTGGTTAATTGAATGTTGGAGATATAAGGATGTTTGAAAAGTGTTTTTAGATTGTTAATTGATGATATTTGAAGTGTTGAAATGTTTGATTATGGCTGGGTTAAGTTTGGAAGAGGTTTGTTGTTAACTTTTAGGAGTTGTATAGTGGATTTGGGTTAAAGATGTTGAGGTTTTGAGTTGTTGTGATGTTAATTGCATTTTTATGCAATGTACCTTTGTTTTGTGTGATTAAAAGCATGAGAGTCTGAACCTCAAGCTTGAACGTGAGTTCCAGAAGCTTTGGAGGTGTGTTTGTCGCATTGGCAAGTGAGGCATTGTGAGTCGGTGAGTGTCAACGTGTTTTCAACTTTGCAAAGTTTTAAAGTTGTGTTTGGGAGTTTAGAGTGAGCTTGAAACACTGATCTAAGCTCGAAAGTAAGTAAAAGATTGATTCTCTCTCGAACTCAGTTTTGGTGATAGTTTGATGTACTTGTTTTGCATGTTTTGAATACTCACTATTTATGCATATATTGAGCATGGATTAATGATGGAAATTGGTTCAAAATGATGTTAATGCATTTGGCAGTAATGCACAATTTGTTAATGTTTATAAACATTGTTTAATGCAAAGGTTGATGCATTAGTTTAATGGTTATGGTAGATGCATATGAAAACAGTGAGTTGTTGATGTTGAAATGAATTATATTGGCAAGTGATGTTATGAAATGGTTTAAAAAATGAAAACAGATATATTTGGCCGGCCATAGCATTGTTAGTGCCTATAAAAAGGCACCTTGGATGTTGAGGGGTTTATATGGTCTACCGAATACTCCATCCAAGTACCCTAACGGTTGAGGGGTTGTACGGTGCCGTAGACTCCTATTAGTGGGTTAAACATCATACTGATGAGTGGTGTTGAGGGTTTATGAGTACCGAAACTCCACCACTGGTGTCACAATGGTGGAGGGGTTTATATGTACCGAATAATATCGTGTGTGAGCCTTGTGTTACCGGTAGATTGTTTGTTAAGTGTTGAAGGAAAACTTGTTGAATCCGTGTATTCGATTGTTACGTTTTGGTAAATGATCACTTGGAAGCCAATATAATTGTCTATGTATCATGAGATGGATTATGTTGTTTAATGTGATTTAAACATGTTTTACTCTTTAAGCCTTGCATTGGTAGTATGCATGGGAAAGCTTAAATTGAGGGTAGCAAATGGGATTTTGCTGTGGGATCCATGCTACATGTTGCATATGGTTTAATAAGTTGTTTTGAAAAGTTAAGTGCATGGTTTTGATAAGGCAAGATAATGTGATAATGATTCAAAAGAGCTTTGAAACGAATCTTACAAATTTATTGGGAAATGGTTTTTAAATGCATTGATGATTGTTGTTGTTGAGAATTCCTCACTAAGCCTAGTGTGCTTACGCTCTCTTTTCCATCAATGCAGAAAACTAAGTTTTGAGACAACAAAGAAGCAAGGAAGAGAATCCTAACACTTGAGCTTAAAGTATGATTTGGTTATTAAAGAGTAGTAATAATGGCAATGTGCCAATTGAGGTTTTGGGAGGGATTTTGGAATAACTCCATGTTGTTGCAAGTTTTAATTACTGTTTTGGATTTGTAATGTGTGTTAAGTGTTTGAGACATATATGGTTTGGTGATTTGAATGTGGTCTAGGAAGCATGCCTCTAGACTTAGTGTTTGAGTATGCTAGTTGAGCTAGGTTGGCTTAAATGATTGTTACGTTGATGCTCAAGCATGTTGTTGATGTTATCTGATCTTTAGATAGGTGTTAGTGTTGTTTGGAGTGAGCCAAAGTGTCATATGTTGGACCTAGAGGTCATTACAGGTCGCCCCGCACCGGTACAGACCCCTCAGGTTTCGGTACGCAGGGACTCATCCAGGCTCAAAGTGTTCAAAATAATCTAGGCGTACCGATACGCCTAGTAACCGTATCAGTATGCATAGAGAGAAAATAATGCATGTTTCGGTACGCGGGTTACCGTATCGATACGGTGTTTAGCTACTGGATTCCTGATTTTTGAACTAAATAAGCCCGTACCGATACGCCTATGGACCGTATCGGTGCGCCTTTGTCTTTTTTCGTATTGAAATGTTAATGACATGTACCGGTACGTAGACCGTTATTTTAGTTGTACAAGCATCTGTAGTTTGAAATCCTTGCAATTTGGTCCCTGTTTCTTGAATGTGCAATTAAATGTGTATGAATGACTATTTTGGGCTGAGATTTAATATGAAGGCATGTAACAAGACTAATTGAGGATTGGTAACTTTATTTTCATGAAAGTCCTTATGAAATTTGTAAATTATGCTTTAGTCCTTGTATTGGGTTTTTGAGCACTTGGAAGTGGAAATGACGTCTGATTGAGTTGTAATTTGAACCATGACTCGTAAGAACACCTGAGGACCTAATAATGCATTTAGACAAGATAAAAGAAAAAAGGACCATTTTTGTTGAATCTTTTTTGGGGTTTATTGTGGTAAACCCTAATGTTGCTCGCTCGGTTCGGTCCATTAGTTAGGCCAGGCAAAGGGGTTACATAGGGCGTCTGATCGTGGACGATACCTACAAATGTGCTGGTAAGGGAAGTGGTTGTCTGGTTTTTCCTTCACTAATTTCTAAAATTTGTAGGCTACATAACGTACCAAAGCTTGATTCCGACAACATTCAGGAATACAATGGACCAATTACCCCTGCACTGTGGAGCCAATTAATTGCCAGAGAGGGAAAGGAGAAAGAAAAGGGAAAGGCTACTAAGCCATAACACCTATGACAACATGTCACACTGATGCCAGCATCGATGCTAGATGATTCTTTGGCATTACGTTCCCATATTTACCAGTACCAAGAGCTCATATTGCAAAAACTGAAGAAAGCAGACGAACAAAACTTGGCACTCTGGCAATACACTTGAGCCTGGGACTATACCATCACGACTACTCTTGAAGACATGTCCGCCAATCCTTTGCCATCATTTCTTGAGTTCCCATCTGAGCTTCTTGCCACTAAAGAAATGTCAGCTAGTCCTCATCTGATTCATACTCCTACACAACAATCTGATTCCACTGTCCCTATTTAATCTGTCCAAGTTGAATCGGCCAAGACTGACACTTCACAAGAATCTAATGACGAAGCCTCTACCAAGACTGATGTACCACCAGTTGCACCTATTTCTTCCATCGCTCCCACTATCCCTGCTACATTTGAGCCGGTGCAAATCATTGAGGAGGTCCTTCATAATGTGAAAGCCTCTACTATTGTCTCAAATAAAAGAAAGAAGCACATGGCTCCAAATCGAATGAGCTTTTTCAAGAGAAAAACTCGTGTCTCACTCCCGAAATATTCCGAAGGGGAGTCTTATTTCCCTTAACTCCTTACATTCATATTTTTGTCATTTTAGCAAGCATTCCATTTTATATATGTGTGTTTTCTTATATTTCATTTTGTCTATATATGTTTTCATGCGTTGAGGATAATACACACCTTTGGTTTGGGGGTGCTGCATTGCATTTATTGCCATGACATTCATGCATTTTTATGTTTTTGTTGCCATGTAGATTAGATAGATCATGAATACAGACCATAATTTTTTTTTTGCCATGACATGTTTTCAACCTGATAATTTTACCAACACTTTTGTTAGCTTCGTTAGAATTTGTACTACTATGTCCTGTCCGATGATGAGATTGTAATCTTTAGTTAGCACGAGCCTGCGGATTAGTAACGCCAAGTTGCTTGGCAATTGATCTCTAGCTTAGGAAACTTTAGTCTTACTTAAACACGTGATATTCATCTAGTTCCCAAAACAAACTTAGGATTCTTGAAACTAAGCTCAGAACAAAAAAATGCCAGGGTAAAAGTGAAGAATAAGGCAACAATGTTTTGCCAAAGGCAAGTAAAATATTTTTAGAACACTCCTCTGCCTTAGAGATAATAAGTAACTTGGGGCTTCGTGGTTTGCTCCCTCTTAGTTCTTAATCCAATAAAACTTTAGAGTATGAGTGTATGGGTTAACTTAGTGGTGTAGTCTGGATTAACGTGGGGAGTCGTGGTTTGCTCCCTCTTATTTCTCACGCCAAAGAGTGTCATGACACGAACCCTTATTTAATGTCAGCAAAAAGAAACCCTAGCAAATAAATAACAAAAAAATGTGCATTTCTGAGTTTGGATAATAAAGATTTGCTAAGGGGTTAAAGGATACTTGATGCATATTGCCTGCACTTCATGCACACCTGATGACCCTAGGCTAGTGTTATATTGCTGCACTTGAATTTGTTAATCTACTTGGCATTACTACTCTAGATATCTGAGGATAGAACTAGGACCAGAATCTACTTGCTAGCTTGTGTTGTTAATCAGGAAAACTTTGCCAATGTATTTTTCTTTATTTTTCTATTTTTATAGTTTTGAGTTGCATTACTTGAGGACAAGTAATTAGCTAGGTTTGGGGGAGTGTTAACTCATCAAAAGTACTACTTTTCATATATATATATATATATATATATATTGATATGCTTTTTCTTGACTTTGATCACATATTTGTGCATTTAGCTAGTAGAATCATGCATTTGCATTAAGGAGTTGAGGAATGTTTCCTTTGCCAGAGTGAAGGTGTATTTTCTTTGTTGTGGCAAAAGTAGGATGGCAGGAGTAGGATAGGAGCTGATGGCAAGAGAAGCTAGAAGTGAAATGCTGAGTAGCTGTGGAAAAAGTAGGATGAGAATTGCCAGGCTTGGTTGGAAATTGAAAGATGCCCGATGCTGTCAGAAGCCATTGAACACATCAGGCCTAAAATTCAAAAGGAGGATAAGAAGATAACGCGCTTATCTCAAGTGCGTAACCAACTTTGAAATTTAAATTCAATCTAGGGTTTCCAAGTGTGCCTATTTAAAGGAAGCTCAACGATGAACTAAGAGATCGATCAAGGAGGTTGCACCTTGGTGAAGAAAAAGGGCAAACTATGGTTATGAGAGCTCTGGATCCATTGAAGGTCTACATTGACGGATCTCCTTCTCTATCCATTTCTCTTAGTTTTAATTCTATCTTAATATTGGTGTTATTTGAAAACGATGATGTGTTGATGGTTCCCCTAGCCATGAACTAATTCTTTTAAGTTGGCTGGGGATGTTTTTGCGATGAACGCTCGGTTATTTTTTAGTTTTTAATAATTGAATGCTTTGGCATTTTTGTCTATCCTTCTAGCACTTAATTTTCCTGAATTGTTTGCCATACGACAGTTGGCATTGCATGCATATTATCCCTTAATATCATAACAGGCTTAAGAGATAATGATTAATTGTCAGGTACTAAGGTGAGAAACTTCGGCATAAGATATTCAAGTAGATAAGCTTACTTCAGAAGTGAATCTACCCCTTAGGAATAATGATTAGAACTTTGCCAAGTTAATTATTGAAAAACTTCACTATGGACATATAGGAGTTAATTGTAATTAACTTAGGGTATTGCTATCGATAGAGGCAATACTAATCTTAAATTTTCTCAGCAATAAAACCAAAGTTGGAGGTTATTAAATGTTGTATTTGCTAGCATGAAATCTTTAACGCCCTGGTTTTGGGCCTAGGAGTTTCTAGGCGGTTTAGACGGTCTGACGGATCGGATTAGAGGATTCGAGTCAGTTTCGGGATTTAATTCGAAATAAATATTTTAGGGTGAAATAAAAATATGGAAAAATATTCTAAAATCATTATTTAATATAAATGATTTTGTTGAATTCAATTTTCGAAAAAAGGAATTTTGAAATTGGACATTTTGGTTAGTGACCAAAATGTAAAGTTTTATAACTGTTTTGGTGACTGTTTTGTAAAAGGGTCAAAACATTGAATATTTAAGGAGATATTTATCCAAATTCTAATATCAGACTTTTTTCCCTTAGTTGGATATTTTAAATAATTTTAAAATAATATAAAAAGGCTCGGAGAATTAATTGGATAGTTAAAAAGGCTAAAAACAATTTGACGTAACTAACTTTTCATCAGAAGCTTTTCTCAAATTCTCTCTAGCCAAACACTCTTTTCCACTTCAATTTTCTCAGGTAAACTCGTGATTTCAATAATCTTTTGATTTCAAATTAATCTTTAATGGTTTCCTAACAAAACCTATTTGATTTGATCTTGTTTTCTCAAGAAAACTTGTTCAATTAAGGGGAAAGGCAACCATTAGAGGTGAGGTTCGTTCTTCTCCTCTAATACAAGGTTCTTTATTGAAATCCCCAAGTTTTTGATCCTTTACATATGATTTCTAACTTGATTTGATGATTTAATTATGGGAAATTACTTTAATCAAGGGTTAATTGATTAGATTGGTGGATTTTTGTATAGGCTCTATTTTGTTGAGTTCTTGATTGACTCTAATCATGATTTTGATGTTAAATAATGTTAATAAGTGGGTTTTAACATTGGAATCCCGAAACTATGTGAATCTCTAATTTTCTAGGTCGTTAGTTATGAGTTTTTGAGGAGTTGTGGAGGTTTATTGAATACTGGAGGTATAAGGATGATGATAACTTGTTTTTAGATGTTAATTGATGTTTATGGATGGGTTAAGACGTTAGGTTTTGGCTGGGTTAAGTTTGGAAGATGTTTGATGTTGATTTCGGTTGTCGTGGAGTGAAATTGAGTAGAGTATGTTGCGGTTTTATGGGAATTAATGTTGTTGGGCTGTTGAATGCATTTTGATGCATTGAATCCTCTTTTTTGTGTGGATAAAATAGGGGAAATTGGTCCTCAAGCTTGAGCAAGTGTTTCGGAAGCTTTGGAGGTGAGGTTATCGTATCAGCAAGTGAGGCTTTGCGTGTCAGTGAGTGAGGACGTGATTTACAACTTTTCAAAGGTTTGAAAGTCATGTTTGGGAGTTTAGATTGAGCTTGAATTGCTGGTCTAAGCTCGTAAGTAAGTAAAGAATGAATTCTCTCTTGAACTCGGTTTGGCAAATAGATTTTATGCACTGGTTTTATAGATAGATTACTCACTGTTTATGCATGATTTGAGCATGGTTTAATGCTGGAAAATGGTTATGAAATGATGTTGATGCATTTGGAAGTAATGCATGGTTTAATGCTTGGTTGAAAGCATTGAGAAAATGGTTTTGGTTGATGCATATGAAAACAATGAGTTAATGTAATGAAATGGATTATATTGGCAAGTGATGGTTTAAAAATGTTATAGAAATGTTATCAGATATAATTGGCCAGCCATAGGATTTAAAGTGCACTATAATAAGTCGCCCATAGTTCGTAGAGGTGATGTGTTGAAAGTATTTACTTCGACCATGTGAACCCCAATATTGTTGAGGTAATGCTTCAGTGGCTTTTACTCCGGCTGCAACCGTAGAGGTGATACATTGGAGGCGTTTACTTCAAATTGGAGGATAAGTCGTGGTAGTGTAGAGGTAATGCATGTGTTACATTTACTCCATGCCATTGGGCTGTTAAGTAATTGGGATGTGACTTGGGAAATTCATGTCCGATGTGGTTTGATGAAAGAAATGAGATAGAGAAAGGATCACTTGTAAGACAATATAATGATGTATCATGTTGATGTATTGTTGCATAATGTGATTTATACATAAGAATACTCTTTAAGCTTTGCATATGAGATGTTATGCATGGGAAGGCTTAAAATTGAGGGTTGCATATAGGATTATGCAGTAAAATTCATGATGCATGTTGCATATGGTTTAATATGCATGTCTTGAAAAGGATTAAGTGCATATGTTGAAAGTAAGTCATGATGGTTTTTGAATAAAACGTTTATGAATGGTTTTGGGAATAAACCCATTTTAAAATGCATTAGGTGATGTTTTGTGTTTGAGTGCTCCTCACTATGCAATTCGTGTTTACGCTCTCTTTATCATCAATGCAGATTAGTGGATCAAAAGGCGGCAAGCAAGCAAGAAAGGACATCCAAGGACTTGGTTGCAAAGTATGGTTTAAACTATACATATTAGTAATAATGGCAATGTGTCAAATGTTGATTGGGAGGGTTGTTTGTTAGACTCCCTGTTTGTTCAAGTTTCATATGTTGGTTTGTTTTGTAATAGGTTTAAAGTGCTTGAGATGTGGATCGACTTAAGTTTTGGATGTTGATTAGGGAGCATGCCTATAGACTTTATGGATGAATGTGTTAGATTTGTTAGGATTGCTTTAATTGTTGGTGTGTGTCTTTAAGCATGCTTATGATGTTATATGGTGTTTAGATGGTGTATAAATGTGTTTAGATTGAGCCAAAGTGTCATATGTTAGACCTAGAGGTCATTACAGGCCTCTGCGTACTGGTATGGGAACCCAAAGATTGGTACGCGGGGTCTGGTGAGGCTCAAATCATCGAAAAACAACAAAGGGTATCGGTACGCCTAGCCATTGTATCGGTATACCTTAAGGGAAATTTTATACTGGTGTCGGTACATAAGTTTACGTATCGAAATGCCCCCTTCATTTCTAAAGAGTATTATCGGTACGAGGGGTACCGTATCGGTACGGGGATTGGTTACTGGAATTTCAAGTTTTGAAAAAGTACAAGGGAATAGGTACGGGTCAAGGCCGTATCGGTACGGGTGGGTCAACACACCGTATCAATACGGGTGTTCGTGTATCCATACAAGTAGTCATTTTGGTAGTTGATTTGTATTGATACAGGATTGCCCGTATAGATATGCCCTGTTGATTATGTGCTTATCTGTTTACTGAAGTTTGGAAATCTTACAATTTAGTCTCTGATGTTGTGTATGCAATTGAATGAGTTAGAATGATTGTTTTGAGTTGGAATTTAACATGTGAGCATGGAATTGGACTAATAAAGGATTGGTAACCTAAATCTTAACAATGACCCTATAATTTGTAGAAATTATGTTTTGGTTCCTAATATGCATTTTTGAACAATTAAACCCTATTTTGAAATCTGATTTCAATGTGATGTTTCCGCTGAAGCATTTATATAAGATAAAAAGAAAAAATGGACCGGTTTAGGTTTTAGCTCTGGTTTGCTTCAGCAAACCTAATGTGATCCTTTTAGTTCAGTTTCGGCTAGGCCGGGCTAAGGGGGTTACATTTGGTGAAATTCATACATCCCATGCCAACGCCCACCATCCATTTGAATACATTTTCCAATCTGCCTAAACGTTTTTTCCTTAGTTAATTTTCTTAAATCTAAAGCCCAATCCAAACTCATTTGTTTTTTTCACAAGCAATTATTGTGGCATTAAATTCCTGCACAATCCCATTGGATACGATACTTAGCCTATTATTGTAGTACTTTTTGACCATTTATACTTGCTCGCAAAAAGACCTACTCTTGGCATTATTTCTCTACTTATTTACACTAATTCATCAATTATTTGCCAAGCATTAGTCAGTCGACAGGTATCGATACGGGACAACCCGTACTAGTACGACTTGAACCCCGTACCGGTACTGGTGAAGACCATATCGATACTTCAATCTATGTTCATCACATTCTTCAAGTTGTAAATGGGGTACGGGCACACATTCATCTTGTACCGATACTCGAGCTTAGATTTCCAATTCTAAAGCTTGAAAAGCATTCCCTTAACCCCCCCCCCCCAAACCTCACCTAGAAGCTACCAAAATTATCCTAAATATTATGGGAGTTGATTTAAGTGGATTACTGCCATTTTTACAGTATTTTAACACCAAATCTGGATTATGCCATTTTCAAGTCTCTATGCACCCAAAATACCAAAAACACCAAATAGAGCATTGCAAGGTATCAAATTTATGATGTCCTTGAAGACAAAGGAGTTATAGAAGTACTTACCTTACTCCTACATCTGCAAAGGAAGTTCCTTGCCCAAGCTCTCGAGTTTTCTTCCTCCTTTGAATCATGAAAGCTTTACCTACATCTTTTACTATAAGAAAATGTTTTAAACTGAGTTACAACATTGCTGGAATAATTAATGATGCTAAAGGAAGAACTTTACAACAATAAATTGGGTTAAATCTTCCATTCTCGTTCAGCTTCCTTAACCCCCACCAAAAACCTACTTTTCTTAAGTCAACACCTGTAACGCCCCAGTTTTGGGACTAGCGATTTAGGGGCTACTAGACGGTCTGATGGACCGAGTTCCAAATTCGAGTCGAATTCAGGAATAAATATTTTTGAGTAAGATAAAAATATGGTAAAATGGCTAAAAATCATATTTAAATATATGGAAAATATCTGTGAAATCAATTTTAGAAAATTGGATTTGGAAGGGTGACATTTTGGTTGGTGACCAAAATGTAATTTTTGAAAACTGTTTTTAAAATGGTGACTATTTTGAAAAGGGTCAAATTCTTAGAATTCTTAGGGAGAGATTTTACCAAGTTTTGGCTGGTGGTTTTTCCCTCAATTAATGTTTTTAACATGTGATTTATTAACTAATTAAAAAGAGGTTTTTCATAAAAAGGTGGTTATTGATTTTGGAAAGATTTAATGTAAACTTTTCTCTCAACTTTTCTCTCCGCTTCTTTTCTGCCAAACACTCTTGTTTTCATTAAAATCTAGAGGTGAGAGATCTATTTTCATGGATTCTTAATTTATAATTGATTCTTTATCTTTGATTTACAAGACCTTATTGAAATCTTGTGTTTTTCAAGCTTTAATCAATCAATTGAGGGAGAAATCACACAATAGAGGTAAGGTTCGTTTTCTCCTCTATTGAATGGTTCTTTATTGATATTACCAAGTATTTGATCCTTGATTTATGATTTATAATCTGATTTTATGTTTTTATGATGATTATTTGATTTAATTGGGTTTATTTGATGAAAGTGAGGAAGATTCACATTGAATCTGATTTCCAGTGTTGAGGATTTATTTTAAACATGTATTGGATGTTTTATAATGTCGATAAGTCATTTTTATTATTGGAATCCCGAAACTTCTTGAATCCTTGACTATTTAAGTTGTTAGATTTGTGTTTTTGAGGTTTTGTGGTGGCTATTTAGTTGTTGGAGATATAAGGATGATGAAATCCTATTTTAAGTGTTGATTGATGTTAATAGAAGTGTTAGATTGTGGCTGGGATGTGTTTGGAGAGAGTTAGATGATGTTTTCGGTTGTTGTGGTTGGGTAATTGTGAAAGGATTTTTGATGTTTTGTGAGGAATGTTGTTGCAGTGGTTTGAATGCTTTGAGATGCATTAATCCTCTGTTCTTATGTGGTTAAAACAGGGGAGGCTGGTCTAGAAGCTATCAGTGAAGCTTTGGAGGCTTTGGACGCTTGAGTTTGCGTGAATTGAGGTTTCACGTATCGATGAGTGAGAACGTGGATTTCAGCTTTGAAATAATTTAAAGGTGGTTTATGGGAGTTTAAACTGAGCTTGAAACGCTGGTTTAAACTCGAAAGTATGTATAAAGTTGATTTCTCTCTCGGTCGTGCTATTATGAAATGGTTTTATGCACTTGTTTTGAATAACTTGTTACCTATTGTTAAGCATGTTTTAAAGTATGTTAGATACTGTTTTTAATCATGAAATGCTGAAGGATGCATATGGTAAGTGATCCTTGTAAGTATGTGAAAATACTTGTTGAAAATCATGGTTTGTTGCTTTGGAAAGTGGTTTGGTTTAATGCATATAAAAATAGTGACGTATGTGGTTAATTGTGAATTATATTGGCAAGTAATGTGGATTAAAAAAGTTATTGGATATAGTTGGTCGGCCATAGGATTTATAGTACACTATAAAGAGTCATCTTGGATGTTGAGGGGTTTTATATAGTGTACCGAATACTCCATCCAAGTACCCTAACGGTCGAGGGGTTATATGGTTTCATAAACTCCCGTTAGTGGATTAAGAATCTAACCGAGGGTTGGGGTTGGTGTCCCCGTGGGTTGTAAGTGTACCCAGTTGTAATGTACAGCGATTGTGATTGTATCGCTATTCTAGTTGAGATGGCTTGAAGTGTTGTGATGACACTTGTTGAATTTGTGTATCCGATGAACTATTTTGGTTAATGGAACTTGGTTAATGATCACTTGTAAGCCAATATAATTTTTGATGTGTCATGTGATGGCTTATGTTGTATAATGTGATTTATACATGTTTACTCTTTAAGCTTTGCATATGGTTTTTTATGTATGGGAAGGATTAAATTGAGGTTTAGCAATGGGATTAGCTGATGGTTAATGACACATGTTGCATATGGTTTAATATGATGGTTTTTGAAAGTGTTAAGTGTATGGTTTTCAAGGCATGATATTTTGAATGTTGTTTTAAGTGATGTTTAAAAGATGATTGAAATGAGATTTCAATGTGTTGTTGAGAATGGTTTTAAATGCATTGATGGTGTGCTATTTTTGAGCATCCTCACTAAGCCTATTATGCTTACGCTCTCTTTGTCCATCAATACAGAGAATTAAAGATTTGAAGGCAGCGAGGAAGTAAGGGATCGCCAAAGATTTGATACTAAGAGTATGTTTTGAACTAGACTATAAGTAATAAGGGTAATGGGGTTTTCGTTGTTGTTTTAGGAGGTGTTTTGTTAAACTCCCTATTTGAGCAATGTTGTTTAGCTGCTCTTGGTTTGTATGGATTGTTTGTGGTGATGGTTTAATATTTCATGCTTTGCTTGGCTTAATTTCTAGGAAGCATGTATCTAGATTTACATTTGAAGTATGATGCCATGATTTGTTGATGAACCTATGTTGCCTTGATAAGGTTTGATCCTTGAATGTGTGTTAGAAGCATGTTAGGGTGTTTTGGTATCCTTGAAAGTATGTTAAACCAGCAAAAGAAGACATTTCAGGTCCAGGCTTAGCATATCGAAATGTGGCAAAATGTTTCAGTACGGGTTTAGGCCAAATGTGGCCAGTGTTTTGGTACATGGGCTGAGTGTACTAGTATGGATAGGCCTTTCCAGGCATAGCGTTTTGGTACACTAGTCATCGTTTCGGTACGAAGTATGTGTATTAAGCAGGGCGTATCGGTATGTGAGGGCATAGCAGTACCGTACCAATACGCGTGCAAGTGTACTGATTCGGCCTATCGTTAATTCAGTTATTTGAATGTTGTGGATGCAATTGAATGAGTATGGATGATCGTTTCGAGTTGAGTTTCGACATGTATTCATGAAATTGGACTAATTAAAGGTTGGTAACATTAAAAAGGGTTAAGTCCTTGTAGTTTTGTGAAATTACAATTTGGTCCCTAAATTGCAATTGTACCCAATTGAATGTCAATTCGATGCCCGATTGAGTTGGGTTTTCACTGTGGTCTGTATGTACACATAGGATAACAATTTGCATCTAGATAAGACAAAAAGAAAGAAAAAATAGATGTGTTTTGAGTTTCTTTTTCACGGTTTACTTCAGTAAACCTAATGTAGCTCGCTCGGTTCAGTCTTGCAACTAGACCGGGTCGAGGGGGTTACATTTGGTGGTATCAAAGCCAGGTTTGCAATAGTTGGGAGTTGGTATGGTTGTTGTTATGCTGTTATGGGTTGCAATTTGTTATTTTCTATGCACGTTGATTGTGATATGCATGTTGATTGCTTTATGCCATGTTGGGGGGAAATTTGGGAAACCCATTGCCTTATTATTATAGTCTGAAATGTTTTGGTTTTGAAATGAAAGTCTTGGATCCTTGCTTAAGTTGGTCTGATTGTTTTGTTTTTTGTGAAATATCATGCCTTAGATATATTTTTAGCATGATGGGACCGAGGAGAGAGTTGCAATCTGGTACGATAGCTGCTGCCATTAGGCAAGGAAATGAGGAGGATGTCGTACCTCCTGGAGGGTTTCCACTGCCTCCACCCATTCCAACTACAGAAGTGGAGCAAGTACCACCTGTGCCAGCTGGGCCAGGGATGGGTGACATGGAGCCATTGATTCAGGCCATGACTGGTGCGTTCCATACAACAGTTGTAGGTGTTCATGTGCCAGCACCAGTGGTTGGGCAGACAAGTTTATCGTTAGAGCATCTTCACAGTCTGGGCAGAGTTGAGTTCCATGGTCTAGCATGAGAGGCTTCTAAGGGTTGGTTGGCTAGTACAGAGAGGATACTGGATCAGATGCATTATACGGATGCCCGTAAGTTAGGATGTGTTGTGTCCCTGTTGTAGGGTGATTCCTATAGCTGGTGGACCATCGTGATTGCTGGGATGAAACCTGAGGATTTAAACTAGGAGTTCTTTTATGAAGCTTTCTGGAAAAGGTACCTGGGGGTCCAGTATCTAGACGAAAAGAAGAGAGAATTTATGGCACTAGTGCAGGGCAGTATGTCTGTTTCTGAGTATGAGGTGCAGTTTGTGAGGTTAAGCCGGTATGCACCTAAGTTGGTTCCTGATGAGCGACAACGATGTGATCATTTTCACTATGGGTTGGTTCAGAAGGTTAAGACATACATGCTTGCTGCTGATTATACAGATTTTGACGCATTAGTTACGCGGGCCATGGATGTTGAGCAGAATCTTGGTTTAGCTTCTGGGTCTCGAAGCTTTAGCTCTGGTAAGAGGGTGGAAGATTCTAGTTTTGGTGCTGGTCAGGCCAAGAAACACCGTGACAGGAGGTATCATCTTGATTAGAGGCGTGGTGGAGGTGTTGTTGGGCGTGGAGCGTAGGGGCAGGGTGCCCAGGTTAGAGCTCTGCATAATCCCTATTGGGCTTACGAATCACGTGATCATCTGAGGTGAGATTGCCCATGTTTGGCCAGAGAGGGTCAGGCACCTACGGCTGTTGTGGCTAGTACTTGTTGGAGTTGTGGGTAGGGTGTTGCACCTATTGTTGCTCCGTAGAGAGGTTGTGGTCGTGGTCGTGGTCAGTTTTAGCGTAGAGATGGTAGGCAGAGGACTTTGGCTCATACGGTTGCTATCCAACCTGAGGGAGGTGGACCAGCTAGAGTGTATGCACATCGTGGGGGTCGCAATGACTCTAACATGATTGCAGGTACATTCTCTTTACAGTGTTTGTCATTGTATTCTTTGGTTGATTCTGGTTCTACCCATTCATATATCCTGAGTGAGCATGCACAGTTGCTTGACATACCTGTTGAAATCCTTAATGTGGGTGTTAGAGTGACTAATTCTCTTGGGGAGACAGTTGTGGTTAGGAGGTTGTATCATAGATGTCCGCTGATGGTTCAAGGACATGTGTTTGACGTGGATTTGATGGAGTTTCCATCCCATGGTTTTGATGTGATTTGGGGATGGATTGGTTGACCGAGCACAAGGCTGTGGTAGATTTTGAGACCAAACGGATATCCCTGAGGTTGTCTGATGATTTTGAGGTGGTGGTTGTGGGTGAGAAGGCTAAGTTCTTGTCTAATGTTGTTTCGGTTTTAGAAGTGATAAAAATGATGGATTCTAGATGTGAAGCTTTCTTGGCCTATATTATGAATCCTGGTTCGAAGGAGTTGAGGGTGTAGGATATCCATACGGTATGCGAGTTTTTGGGTGCTTTTCCATAAGAGTTGCTGAGGTTACCGTCAGATTGAGAGGTGGAGTTCGGCATTGAGGTTTATGCGGATACGACACCCGTGTCAATTGATTCGTATCGCATGGCCCCAAAGGAGTTGAAGATGCAACTGAAAGAGTTGCTTGATCGGGGGTTCATTAGACCAAGTATATCACCGTGGGGTACACCGATATTGTTCATGAAAAAGAATGATGGTACGTTGCGGATGTGTATAGATTATCGGCAACTGAACAAGTTGACGATAAAGAATAAGTATCCTTTACCGCGGATTGATGATTTGTTTGATCAGATTAGGGGTGCCTCTGTGTTCTCTAAGATAGATTTGAGGTCTGGGTACTATTAGTTGAAGGTGAAAGATGTGGATGTGTCCAAGACAGTTTTTCATACGAGGTACGGGCATTATGAGTTCTTGGTGATGCCGTTTGGTTTGACCAATGCACCGGATGCTTTCATGGACATGGTGAATTGGGCATTCCATGAGTTTTTTGGATTAGTTCATGGTTGTGTTTATCGATGATATTCTTGTGTACTCTCGTACTGAGAAGGATCATGATAGAAATTTGCAGATTGTGCTTCAAACGTTGTTTGTAACACCTTGGTTTTAGGCTTAGATGTTTAAAGGTTGGTTCGAAGGTTCGGTGGACCGGTATTAGAGATTCGAGTCAGTTTCGGGATTAAATCGGATTAAATATTTTTAAAGGTGGTAAAATTATGGAAAAATATTCTAAAATCATTATTAAATATATTAATGATTTTGGTGAAATCAATTTTGGAAAAAGAGTTTTGGAAATCGGACATTTTGGACTAGTGACCAAAATGCAAACTTTGAAAACTATTTTTTGGTGGCTGTTTTGTAAATAGCCAAAACTTTGAATCTTTAAGGAGCTAATTTCCCTAAAAGTCTAATATCAGACTTTATCCCTTAATTGGCTATTTTAAAAGTGTTTTGGAAAATATAAATAGGTTGGGGAGAATTAATTTGTTAATTAATCTCTTAAAACAAAAATCACGTAACTACTTTCCCAAAATATTTTCTCTCAAAATCTCTCCAGCCAAACATCAATTTCTTCTTCTAAATCTTCAGGTAAACCTTTCTTTTCTTAAATCTTTTGTTTGTAAATGATTTCTTCTTGTTAGTTTTCCAAACCCTTATTGTTTTAACTTTGTTTTCTCATGTAAATCATTCAATTAAGGGAGAAAGCATCCATTAAAGGTAAGGTTCGTTCTCCTCCTCTAATGAAAGGTTCTTTACAGAAATTCCCAAGTTGTTGACTCTTTACAATTATTTTCTAATGTGTTTTGATAGTTTAATTAAGGAAAATTGGTTTAATTGCATTTTTGATTGATGAAATTGGTGGACCTTCTACTTGTTCTATTTTGCTGGGAGTTTGATCAGATTAGATCATGATTTTGATGTTTAATTGAGTTGATATCTTGGTTTTAACATTGTAATCCCAAAACAAGTTGAATCTCTAATGTTTAAGGTTGTTAATCAAGAGTTTTTGGGGTGATAGTTGAGTTTAATCATTGCTGGAAGTAAGAGGATGTTGGGAAATAGTTTTTAGATGTTAATTGAGGAGGTTTGGTGTACTGAATTGTTATATTATGGCTGGGTTGAGTTTTGGGAGTGTTTGAGGATGATTTCGATATGTTTCGGATGGTTTTGAGTAGACAACTTGAGAGTTGTGGGTAATTGCTTGTTGGCAATTGTTTGAATGCATAATGATGCATTTGCCCTCTGGTTTTATGTGGTTAAAACAGGGGATAATCAAGGCGACGAAGCTTGACATTGTTTGTTGCTTGACAGGAGCTCGATTCGCGTTGGCAAGCAAGGCGAGGTGTATCAGTGAGTGGAAACTAGTTTAAACGCCTTTAAGAGGTTTAATAAAGGTTGTTGGGAGTTTAGGATAAGTTTGAAACACTTACCTAAGCTCGGAAGTAAGTTTCCCACTTTTGCTCTTTAATATCGGTTCGGATATGAGCATGTGTAATTCATGTTTAGGCCGTAAACATGGCTTGTTTTATATACTAGAAAGGAATGATTTTAAGTACATATGCAGGGTTTTAAAAGTATAAGAAATGCTTGTAAGCATTGGTTTTCATTCCGATCGAGAATGGTGCTATTGCTTTGGCAATGTGATTTGCATATGTGGTGATTTTGTATAATGCATTGTAAAACAGTGAGTAAATGGTTTTGTAAAGGATATATTGGCTATGTGACATGATGAGAAAACATTCAGATATAGTTGGCATGCCATAGGATGATGTGCACTACAATATGTTAAAAATGATCGTGGTTAAGGCTCCTTGAGGTAAGCGGTCGGCTACTCAGACTATGATGTTGTCACTTGGATTGAGCGGTCGGTTCCCCTTGTTGATGTTGACCTTGCGGTTGGCAAGGGTGTTGTATCATGCGGTCGGCATGGTATGGGTCATGGTAGTGGTCGACTATCATGGTAGATCTGTGTATTTGAAATGTAAGGTTAACGGTCGGTTAAATAAAGATTAGCGGTCAGCTAATCAAGGATAGTCGTCATCTATCCATGGTCACTATGAATGCCAATATATGCAAGTTCATGTGCTGAACCTATTAAAATGCTTTGGGAATTAAGCATGGTTTATGATATTATGCTTTGGGATTTAAGCATTGTTTATGATATAATGCTTTGGGATTTAAGCATGGTTTATGATATATTGCTTTGGGATTTAAGCATGGTAAAATGGTTTAATGCTTTGGGATCTAAGCATGGAATTTATATATATGATGTTGCATAAGGGTCGTTATGCATGTTTCGGTCGAAAACAATGAAAATGCTTGGGTTGTTAAGCATGTTTTGAAAACAAGTGGTTTCAGTTTTCAAATGGTTTTTTATTGCATCATTGTTTTAAGAGCATCCTCACTAAGCATGTGTGCTTACACTCTCTTTTTCCTAATGATGCTGAGCATTAAGGTTAGGGGCAACAAATGCAAAGTTTGAAGTGATCCAAGTGCAAAACTACTTTGAGTATGAACTCGATTTATGTGTCCGGTTAATAAGGCAATGTGTTCGCTATGTTTTTGGGAGTTGTAAATCTATTTTCCCATGGTTTTTATGCATGTGTAGTGCTGGATTTTATGATTGGTTTGATATTGTTGAACTTGTGTGGATCCTTGCATATATTGATGCTAGATGAGTGCTTAGGAAAGCATCTAGTTAATTTGGAATGGTTGCCATGTTTTGATGATTCAAGCAAGTTTGTTCTGATGCTCTAGATGTGTAAGCATGATGTGTATGTCGTAAAAGTGCCTAATGTGAGTTTTGGTTTGGTAGAATGATATTAGGAAGCATGCCTATAGAATATATTAGGGTGTATGAATGCCATGTAATGTTGTTGGTCAGGAATGTATCCTAGTAATGTTGCTTAAGTATTGGAAGCATGTTGGAGTGTTCTGATTATCATCAAAGTGTGTTTAGACAACATTTTGGCACATTACAGGTCCAAGCGTATAGAAGCAAGTGTCCCCGTACCGGTACGGCTAGGCTATTTCAAGCATAGCATTTCGATACGTGGGAGTGTGTTTCGATAGGGTAAGCCTTTACAGGCATAGCATTTCAAAACTCGAGCAAATGTTCCAGTACGGTCTGAAGCATTTTAGCTAGGAGTTTCGATACGCGGGCTAGTGTTTTGGTACGAGTTTAAGCTACTAGAATATGAGTTTTGGAAATTGTTAAGGTGTACGAAAAGACTCGTACGCGTATCGGTACGGCTACAGTTATTTTAGTTATTTGGAATGTTTGAAGTTCTGTTCTCTTTCATTTTAGTCCCTGAGTTTTTGTGAATGCAATTGTATGAGTTTGGATGATCATTTTAACCCGAAATTTGACATGTAAGCATGTCATTTGACTAATTGAAGATTGGTAACCTTAATTTCAATTTTGGTACCATAATTTATTAGATTTACATTTTAGTCCCTAAAATGTATGTTATGCAATTGGATGCCTTTTCGTGGTCCATTTCCTTTGAAAATTCACATGCTGCAATTATGTACACTTAGGTTTAATAATATGCATCTAGACAAGATAAAAAGAAAAAATAGACCATTTTTGTTATGCACGGTGATTGTGTATATGTAAAGTGGTTTTTAATATCATGTTGTTTACTGAAATGGGAACACATTGCCTATTACCAAGGTTTTAAAATGGTTTTATAAGGTTGCCTTGGATCCTTTGCCGAATGCTAGCCTGCCTTTAATGTGTTTTGATGCTTTTGTTAGCATGGCTCGACTTGAGACTCGTTCGACGGCTGGTAATGTCAGGTTTGGGTACAATAATGATGTTATGGGGAATCTTCGCAATACCTTACCTCCTCCTCTTCCATTGGTTCCTCTTGTTGACGCTGGGGTAGGTGATGTACCTTAGGCTTCGCAAGGGTTAGTTTTGGTGACTTGACCCCGTTAATCTAGGTGATGACGGTAGCATTTTAGGTAGTGATGGCTGAAGTGCAAGTGTAAGCACCATTACCTGCTATGGTGGTTAATCAAGGTTTGCCCTTGGAGCGTCTTTGTAGTTTGGGAGGCAAGCAATTCAGGGGTCTGAGCCCTGAAGCAGCCGAGAGAAGGCTGGAAAAGATAATCTGTATTTTGAGTCAGATGGATTGCAACGATGTGTGCAAGTTGGGTTGCACTGATCCTTGTTGCAAGGTGATGCTTATCACTGGTGGGTGACCACGGTTGTGGGTGTCCCAGAGGTGGATGTGTCTTGGGAGTTATTTCGGAGAGCTTTTAAGAGGAAGTATCTTGGTCCTCAGTATCTGGATGTGAGGAAGTGCAAGTTTATGTCGCTATCGCAAGGTGGCATGTCAGTTTCTGTGTATGAGAGACTGCGTGATAAGCGATACAAGCTGGGTCACAAGCATGGTGGTGGTCGGGGTGTGGTTATGTTCGCCTGAGAGTCCTTTCTTGAGGCTCTGGCATGGTTTGCATTAGTTGGGTTTTAGACCGTTGTCCGATATGGCTATATGTGTTGGCAACGACTGTGTTAGTGATATTCGATATGGTGATGTGTTGGGTTTTCTCCAAATACCTAGATTCGAGTAGTGGGCAGAGTGGTGGTGTTCTCGTGTACTGTGGTACCGAGAAGAGTTTTGATCAACAACTGAAGGTTGTTAGAGTGTTTTTGACGTGTTGGGAGGAATATTGGTACCGGGAATGTTATTAGTAGGTGTGAATGTTGAACATGCACAGAGCAAAAACACTTATATGTATATATTTAAATATGTTAGTACATGCATACATCTTTGGGCATGACATTAGAGGTTTTGCATCCATATGCATAAACATCTAGGATGGCATATAAGGAATCATGCATACATATGTCCTTACTTATGGATAATTTTGCGGAGGTCGATGAAGAGTTAGTAACTAGTTCCTTTCGTGAGGCGGTTATGGTTAGGAAGTTGGATAGGAGATGCCCTTTGGTTGTTCAAGGTCATGAGTTTGTCGTTTCATGGTTTTGACGGTGTTGTGGGTATGGATTGGTTAAGTGAGCACAAGGCGGTTGTGGATTGTGAATTCAAAAGGATTTCCTTGAGGTTAGCCGATAGTTACGAAGTTGTGGTGGTTGGTGAGAATGTGAAATTCTTGTCCAATGTTGTTTGGCTACTCAAGTAGAAAAAGATAATGCAAAGGAGGTATCAAGCTTATTTGGCTAACGTGATGAATCCTAAAGTTAAAGGTGTTCGGGTGCAGGACATTCGAACTGTTAGTGTTTTTTCAGAAGTTTTTCCTGAAGAGTTATCGGGTTAACTACCAGATAGTGAGGTAGAATTTGATATTGAGACGTACGCGGGTACGCCGCCGGTGCCCATTGCTCCTTATAGGATGGCACTGAAAAAATTGAAGGAGTTGAAGTCACATCTTCAAGAGTTTTTGGATCATGAGTTCATCCGACCGAGTGTTTCTCCTTGGGGTGCTCCAGTTTTCTTTGTGGAAAAGAAGGATGGTACGGTGCATATGTGCGTTGATTACCGACAGTTGAATAAGCTAACGGTGAAGAACATGTATCATTTGCCAAGGATTGATGATTTGTTAATCAGTTTCGTGAAGCGGCAATGTTTTCTAAGATTGAATTAAGATCAGGGTATTGTCAGTTGAAGTTTAAGGATGAGGATGTACATAAAACTGCCTTTCGTACGAGGTACGGGCATTATGAGTTCTTGGTCATGCCTTTGGTTTGACAAAAGCCCTGGCTGCGTTCATGGATATGATGAATAGGGTGTTCCATGAATATCTTGATCAATTTAGGGTGGTGTTTATAGGTGATATTCTCGTGTACTCTTGTACCGAGAAAGATCATGACCGGTATTTGCGAATTGTGTTGCAAGTTTTGAAAGATAATCAGTTGTATGTCAAACTGAGCAAGTGTGAGTTTTGGCTTAAAGAAGTGATGTTCCTTGGTCATGTGGTTTCTGCAGAGGGTATTCGTGTTGAGCCATAGAAAATTGAGGCTATTCTCAATTAGAAGCAACATAAAACTGTTCCAGAGGTTTGCAGTTTTCTTGTGCTGGATAGTTATTATCGTTGCTTTGTAGATGGGTTTTCTAGTATTGTAGCACCGTTGACAAGGTTGTTGCAAAAGAGTGTTCCTTATGTGTGGACGGAGAAGCAACAACTTAGTTTCGAGAAGTTGAAGAAAGTTTTGACACATGCTCTTGTGTTGATTCAACCTAAATCTGGGAAGGATTTTGTAGTTTATAGTGATGCATCTTACGTCGGTTTGGGTTGTGTGTTGATGCAAGATGGTAAGGTTGTGGCCTATGCGTCGAGACAGATGAAGGTTCATGAGCGCAACTATCCAAATCATGATTTGGAGCTTGCGGCTATGGTGTTTGCTTTGAAAATCTAGAGACATTACCTCTATGGTGAGAAGTGTGTTGTTTTTACAGACCATAAGAGTTTGAAGTATGATGTCTCAAGAGGGATGTGAATTTTAGGCAATGTAGATGGTTGGAGTTTCTTAAGGATTACGACTTGACGATTAAGTATAGTTCTAGAAAAGCTAATGTGGTTGCGGATGCATTGGGTCGTAAGGTGCGGTTGAGCTTAGGGCTATGTTTGCTAGGTTGAGTGTGACACGGGAAGGTGGATTGTTGGATGCGTTGCAAGTTAAGCCTACATTGTCACAGATGATTAAAGCTAAGCAATCATTTGATGATTCCTTGGTTGAGCATGTTAAGGATATATCGGAGGGTAATCCGACAATTTTTCATTCTAATGATGATGAAGTTTTGTGTTTCAATGGTCGAATAGTGGTGTCGGATGATCTAGAGTTGAGGCACAATATTTTGATGAAGGAACAATCTAGTCTTTTTGCTATGCATCCCGGTAGTGTAAAGGTGTATCATGGATTGAAAGAAGTGTACTACTAGGTTGGTTTGAAGAAGGATGTGGCTGAGTTTGTTTCTAAGTGCATGGTGTGTCAGCGGGTCAGGGCTGAACATTAGTTTCCATCCGGGTTGTTACAACCGTTAAGAATTCTAGAATGGAAATGAGAGAGAGTCACCATGGATTTTGTATCAGGGTTACCTTTTGCACCGACTAAAAGGGATTCTATTTGGGTGATTGTGGATCGGTTTACAAGTGTGCACATTTTCTGCCAGTGCATACAACGTATACTTTGGACAAGTTGGCGGCTTTGTATATCGCTGAGATTGTGCGGTTGCACGGGGTGCCTAAGTCCATTGTTTCGAATAGAGATCCGAGGTTTATAGAGAGGTTTTGGGTGAGCTTGCATCGAGCTTTGGGTATAAGTTTGAACTTCAGTACCGCGTATCATCCTTAGTCGGATGGACAATCTGAGCGGGTTATCTAGGTTTTAGAGGATATGCTGAGATGTTGCATTATTGTTTTCCAAGGAACCTAGGAGAAGCATTTACCTTTGGTTGAGTTTGTGTATAACAACAGTTACCAAGCGAGTATACATATGGCACTGTATGAGGCATTGTATGACCGGAGGCGTCGTACGCCTTTGTGTTGGGCTGAGGTAGGGGAAAAGCATATTTCCTTACCGGATGTGTTGAAAGACACGGATAAGAAGGTAAAGCTTGTGTATGATTGCTTGAAATTGGCTGTGGATCGACAGAAATCTTACGCGGATTTGAAGCGTAGGGAAATTGAATATGCGGTGGGTGATCATGTATTCTTGAAAGTGTCACCATGGAAAAAGGTGATGTGGTTCGAACGTAAGGGTAAGCTTAGTCCGAGGTTTATTGGACATACGAGGTTGTTAAGCATGTTGGTTTTGTGGCTTATCGGTTGAGGCTGCCTCCCGAGTTGGGAAAAATACATGATGTGTTCTATGTGTCTATGTTCCGGAGGTATCGGTCGGATCCCTCGTATGTTATGCTGGTGGAGCATAATGAGTTGGGCCCGATTTATCCTGTGATGAGGAATCGGTGGACATCCTTAATTCCAGCAACAAGTTCTTCGTGGCAAATGTGGTGTCGAGAAAGCCGTGTGGGGAAGCAAGATAGACATGTTGGAGCAATTTCCACATTTGTTTCCTCTAGGTAAATTTTGGGGACGAAATTTCTTAAGTGGGGGAGAGTTGTAACACCCCGGTTTTGGGCTTAGATGTTCAAAGGTTGGTTCAAAGGTCTGGTGGACCGATATTAGATATTCGAGTCGATTTCAGGATTAAATCAGATAAAATATTTTTGAAGGTGGTAAAATTGTGGAAAAATATTCTAAAATCATTATTAAATATATTATTGATTGTGGTGAAATCAATTTCGGAAAAGGAGTTTTGGAAATCAGACATTTTGGACTACTGACCAAAATGCAAACTTTGAAAACTATTTTGGTGGCTGTTTTGTAAAGAATCAAAATTTTGAATCTTTAAGGAGCTAATTGCCCTAAAAGTCTAATATCAGACTTTATCCCTTAATTGGCTGTTTTAAAAGTGTTTTGGAAAATATAAATAGGTTGGAAAGAATTAATTTGTTAATTAATCTCTTAAAACAAAAATCACGTAACTACTTTCTCAAAATATTTTTTCTCAAAATCTTTCCAGCCAAACATCAATTTCTTCTTCTAATTCAAGTAAACTTTTCTTTTCTTAAATCTTTTGTTTGTAAATGATTTATTCTTGTTAGTTTTCCAAAACCTTATTGTTTTAACTTTGTTTTCTCATGTAAATCATCCAATTAAGGGACAAAGCATCCATTAGAGGTAAGGTTCGTTCTCCTCCTCTAATGAAAGGTTCTTTACTGAAATTCCCAAGTTGTTGACTCTTTACAATTGTTTTCTAATGTGTTTTGATAGTTTAATTGAGGGAAAATGGTTTAATTGTGTTTTGATTGATGAAATTGGTGGATCTTCGTACTTGTTCTGTTTTGCTGGGATTTTGATCAGAATAGATCATGATTTTGATGTTTAATTGAGTTGATATCTTGGTTTTAACATTGCAATCCCGAAACAAGTTGAATCTCTAACGTTTAAGGTTGTTCATCAAGAGTTTTTGGGGTGATAGTTGAGTTTAATCATTGCTGGAAGTAAGAGGATGTTGGGAAAGAGTTTTTAGATGTTAATTGAGGAGGTTTGGTGTATTGAATTGTTATATTATGGTTGGGTTGAGTTTTGGAAGTGTTTGAGGATGATTTCGATATGTTTCGGATGGTTTTAAGTGGGCAAATTGAGAGTTGCGGGTAATTGCTTGTTGCCAATGGTTTGAATGCATAATGATGCATTTGCCTTCTAGTTTTATGTGGTTAAAATAGGGGATAATCAAGGTGACAAAGCTTGACGTTTTTTGTTGCTTGTCGGGAGCTCGATTCGCGTTGGCAAGCAAGGCGAGGTGTATGAGTGAGTGTAAACTAGTTTAAACGCCTTTAAGAGGTTTAATAAAGGTTTTTGGGAGTTTAGGATAAGTTTGAAACACTTACCTAAGCTCGGAAGTAAGTTTCCCACTTTTTCTCTTTAATATCAGTTCGGATATGAGCATGTGTAATTCACGTTTAGGTCATAAACATGGTTTGTTTTAGATACTAGAAATGCATGATTTTAAGTACATATGCATGGGTTTAAAAGTATAAGAAATGATTGTGAGCATTGGTTTTCATTCCGGTCGGGAATGGTGTTATTGCTTTGGTAATGTGATTTGCATATGTGGTGATTTTGTATAATGCATTGTAAAACAGTGAGTAAATGGTTTTGTAAAGGATATATTTGCTATGTGACATAATGAGAAAACATTCAGATATAGTTGGCATGCCATAGGATGAAGTGCACTATAATATGTTAAAAATCGATCGTGGTTAAGGGTCCTTGAGGTAAGCGGTCGGCTACTCGGACTATGATGTTGTCACTTGGGTTGAGCGGTCCGTTCCCCTCGTTGATGTTGACCTTGCAGTCGGCAATGGTGTGTATCATGCGGTCGGTAGGGTATGGGTCATGGTAGTGGTCGACTATTATGGGAGATCCGTGTATCCAAAATTTAAGGTTAACGGTCAGTTACCAAAAGATTAGCGGTCAGCTAATCAAGGATAGTGGTCGTCTATCCGGGGTCACTATAAATGCCAATATATGCAAGTTCATGTGTTAAACCTATTAAAATGCTTTGGGATTTAAGCATGGTTGATGATATTATGCTTTGGGATTTAAGCATGGTTTATGATATAATGCTTTGGGATTTAAGCATGGTAAAATGGTTGCATGTCATAAATCAGCTCAAAACGATCATCCATACTCATCTAATTGCATCCACAACATTTAGGGACCAAAATATAAGAAAACAAAACTTCAGAATATTCCATATAACCAACTTAACTACCACATGTATCGGTACAGGTACTCGCGTTTCAGTACGTCTATCCGGGGTCACTATAAATGCCAATATATGCAAGTTCATGTGTTAAACCTATTAAAATGCTTTGGGATTTAAGCATGGTTGATGATATTATGCTTTGGGATTTAAGCATGGTTTATGATATAATGCTTTGGGATTTAAGCATGGTAAAATGGTCGCATGTCATAAATCAGCTCAAAACGATCATCCATACTCATCTAATTGCATCCACAACATTTAGGGACCAAAATATAAGAAAACAAAACTTCAGAATATTCCATATAACCAACTTAACTACCACATGTATCGGTACAGGTACTCGCGTTTCAGTACGGCTTCATTACCTTGAATACCCCATATTCCAGTAGCCAAAATCCGTTTTGATACGCCCTCGCGTATTGAAACGCCCTTCAATGAATACTGTGTCGTATCAAAAAAGGTATCCGCGTATCGAAACGCTAGCTTAAATTGCCTTACTCAATACCGAAATAGCTGCCCCCGTGTACTGGTACGCTAAGCCTGAAATGGCCTACTCGTACCAAAACAGGGACAACCGTACCGGTACGCATGGACCTGTAATGTCTATTTCAGCTGATTAAACATACTTTCAGCCAAACCGAGCCACCGTAACATGCTTCTAATGTACATCCAACATCCTAATGGTTCAAACCACATCAAAGCATCACATATTCAACATTGATTCATGGCATATTGCATCAAATGTAAATCTATAGGCATGCTTCCTAGATAACCATTCAAGCAAAACACCAAACTTCATACTATCACCAAAAATAAACCATAAAGGCCATTTACAACTCAAGAGCAACCAAACAAACTTGCTCAAACGGGGAGTTCAACAAAACATCTCCCGAATAACAACGGAAACCCCCATTGCCCTTATTACTTATAGTCTAGTTCAAACATACTTTGGTTACCAAGTCTTGTACCGATCCCTTGCTCCCCGCTGCCTTCCAAGCTTTTAATTCTCTGCATTGATGGACAAAGAGAGTGTAAGCACACTAGGCTTAGTGAGGAGAGCTCAAAAATAAAACACCATCAATGCATTTAAAACCATTTCACAACAACACCTTGAAATCTCATTTCAATCATTCTTTAAACATCATTTAAACATTACCATTGAAACATCATGCCTTGAAAACCATGCACTTTTCATCTTTAAAAACCAGCATATTAAACCATATGCAATATGAATCATTTACAACAGCAAATTCCATTTCTAGACCTCAATTTAACCCTTCCCATGCATAACAACCATCTTCAAAGCTTAAAGAGTAAACGTACAACATGTATCATTAACCAATAGCAAGTTCCATTGCTAAACCTCAATTTAACCCTTCCCATGCATAACAACCATAAGCAAAGCTTAAAGAGTAAACATGTATAAATCACATTATACAACATAAACTTTCCAATGATACATCAACAATTATATTGGCTCACAAGTGATCATTAACCAAATTTATTTACCAAAAGAGTTCATCGGATACACGGATTCAACAAGTGTTTACCCAACACTCCATACATTCTCACCGGCAACACAAGGTTCACATGGGAGTTTTCGATACACATAAACCCCTCCACCGTTGAGTCACCCATGGTGGAGTATTCGGTACACCATATAAACCCCTCAACACCACTCATCGGTAGATGTATAACCCACTAACAGGAGTTTATGGTACCATATAACCCCTCGACCGTTAGGGTACTTGGATGGAGTATTCGGTACACCGTATAAAACCCTTCAACATCTAAGGTGACTTATTATAGTGCACTATCAATCCTATGGTCGGCCACATATATCTGAGAACAATTTTAAAACTACATCACTTGCCAATATAATTAACCATTTAATATTTACCTCATTGTTTTAGCAAGCATTAACCAACCATTTACCCAAAGCAACAACCATGCTTTAAACCACACGTATAAACCATATACATACAAGGATCACTTACCATGTGCATCCTTCAGCATTTCATGCTTAAAAACAGTATATCAAATACTTTAAATCATGCTTAAACAGTAGGTAACATGTAAATCAAAACAAGTGCATAAAACCATTTAACTCTAGCACGGCCGAGAGGAAAAATCCACTTTTACTTACTTCCAAGTTTAAACCAGTGTATCAAGCTAAGTTTAAGCTCCCATAAACCACCTTTAAAACATTCCAATGCTGGAATCCACGTTCTCACTCACCAATACACAAAACCTCGATTCGTCGACGCGAAAACATGCATCCGAAGCCTCCAAAGCTTCTTCAATCTCTTTCGGATCCATCTCTCCTATTTTAACCACGTTAAAATAGAGGATTAATGCATCTCAATGCATTTATAACATTGCAACAACAGATCCTCACAGACTCTTACATTCGCCTCACAATTACCCAACCACAACAACCAAAAACATCATCCAACCCTTTCCAAACACAACCCAGCCACCACCTATCAATCTAACATCACATTTATCATCAATTAACACCTAAAAATAGAACCAAAGCAACCTTACACCTCCAGTAAACATACAGCCACCACAAGAACACAATTCTAACAACCTAAACAATTAGAGATTCAAGAGTTTCGGGATTCCATTGATAAAATCGACTTATCAACATCATTTAACATCCAAAATATGTTCAAAAGCAAACCATAACACTGGAAATCAGATTCAATTTGAATCTTTCATCATTTCATAAATTTTACCCAATTAAATATATATAAAACACAAAATCAGATTATAAACCATAAATCAAGGATCAAACAGTTGGGAATATCAATAAAGAACCATTCAATAGAGGAGATCACGGAACTTACCCCTATTGTGTGATTTCTCCCTCAATTGGCTTGTTTAAAGCTAGGAAAACACAAGATTTCAATGAGGTTTTGTAAAACAAAGTTAAAGAATCAAGTTAGAATCAAAAATATGAGTGAAAATGATCACATACATCTGGATTTTGATGAAATTCGGAGTGTTTGGCAGAAAAGAAGTTGAGAGAAAAGGTTTAGGAAAAAGTTACGTAAATTTTCTTTAAAAGCAAATAACTAACTTAGATATTTTAATCCCTCTTAATCACCCTTTAAAACACATGTTTAAAATGATTTAATTGAAGGGAGAAATCACCAGCAAAAACTTGGAAAAATAGCTCTTTAAGGATTCTAAGAATTTGACCCTTTTCATTTTAGTCACCTTTAAAAATAGTTTTCAAAAATCGCATTCTGGTCACTAGCCAAAATGTCACACTTCCAAATTTCATTTTCCAAAATTAATTTTACCAATATTAATCATATATTAAAAGATTATTTTTAACCATTTTTCCATATTTTTATCTTACCGAAAAATATACAGTCCCGAATCTGACTCGAATCTCTAACTCGGTTCACCGGACCGTCTAATAAGCCTTAAAACCGCTAGGCCCAAAACTAGGGCGTTACAGTAAATATGTTTTCCCATGGTTTTTAGGCATGTGTAGTGCTAGATTTTATGATTGGTTTGATATTGTTGAACTTGTGTGGATCATTGCTTATATTGATGCTAGATGAGTGCTTAGGAAAGCATCTAGTTAATTTGGAATGGTTGTCATGTTTTGATATTCAAGCAAGTTTTTTCTGATGCTTTAGATGTGCAAGCATGATGTGTATGCCTTAAAAGTGCCTAATGTGAGTTTTGGTTGTTTGGTAAAATGATATTAGGAAGCATGCCTATAGAATATCTTGGGGTGTATGAATGCCATGTAATGTTGTTGGTTCTGTGTTGCTTTGTTTAGGAATGTATCCTAGTAATGTTGCCTAAGTATTGGAAGCATGTTGGAGTGTTTGATTATCATCAAAGTGTGTTTAGACAGCATTTTGGGACATTATAGGTCCATGCGTATCGAAACAGGTGTTCCTATACCGGTACGGCTAGGCCATTTTAGGCATAGCATTTTGATATGCGGGAGTGTGTTTCGATACGGGTAAGCCTTTACAAGCATAGCATTTTGATACTCGAGCAAGTGTTCCGACATGGTCTAAAGCATTTTATCTAGGCGTTTCGATACGCGAGCTAGTGCTTTGGTACGAGTTTAAGCTACTAGAATTTGATTTTTGGAAATTGTTAAGGCGTACTGAAACACCCGTATGCGTATCGGTACGGCTGTAGTTATTTTAGTTATTTGGAATGTTTGAAGTTATGTTCTCTTTCATCTTAGTCTCTGAGTTTTTGTGAATGCAATTGTATGAGTTTGGATGATTGTTTTAACCCACAATTTGTCATGTAAGCATATAATTGGACTAATTGAGGATTGGTAACCTTAATTTCAGTTTTGGCTCCTCAATTTATCAAATTTGCATTTTAGTCCCTAAAATGTATGTTATGCAATTGGATGCCTTTCCGTGGTCCGTTTCCTTTGAAAATTCACCCGCTGCAAGTATGTACACTTAGGTTTAACAATATGCATCTAGACAAGATAAAAAGAAAAAATAGACTGGTTTTTGAAATCTTTCTTTGATTTACTTCGGCAAACCTAATATAGTTCTCTCAGTTCAGTCGGACGTCTAGGACGGATCGAGGGGGTTACATTGTTGGCTAATCAACTTTATGCCAAGTTCAACAAGTGTGAGTTCTGGTTTAGGGAGGTTTTTTCCTCGAGCATGTGGTGTCGGCCGAGGGGATTCTTGTTGATCCGCACAAAATTGAGGCTGTGATGTGTTAGAAAATGCCTAAATCTATTTCAGAAGTTTAGAGTTTCCTAGGGTTGGTCGGTTATTACCATAGGTTTGTTGATGGGTTCTCCAATATAGCTGCTCCTTTGACCAAATTGTTGCAAAAGAACGCTCGCTTTGAGTGGACGGAGGATAGGCAGCGATCTTTTGAAAGGTTGAAGGAAGCTTTGACACAAACTCTGGTCTTGATTCAGCCTGAATCAAGGAAAAAGTTTGTTGTCTATAATAATGCGTCATATGTTGGGCTCGGTTGCGTGTTGATGCAGGAAGGTAAGGTAGTTGCCTATGCATCTAGAAAGTTGAAGGTGCATAAAAGTAATTACCCTACTCATGATCTAGAACTCATCGCAGTTTTTTTGCCTTGAAAATCTGGAGGCATTACCTTTATGGTGAAAAGTGTGTACTTTATACGGATCATAAGAGTTTGAAGTATCTTATGTCGCAAAAGGAGTTAAATCTTAGGCAACAAAGATGGTTGTAGTTGCTTAAAGATTATGATCTTACCATCGAGTATCACCCAGGTAAAGCTAACGCGGTGGCTGATGCTTTGAGTAGAAAAGTTGTTGTCGAGTTGAGGGCTATGTTTGCTAGGTTGAGCATGATGCGTGACGGTGGGTTGTTGGCTGAGTTGCAAGTGAAACTATCCTTGTCACAGTTGATTAAAGAGAAATAGCCGCATGATGAGAGTTTGGTACCTCATGTGAAGGATATCATGGATGGAAATCTTATGGATTTTCATTTTAATTATGATGGGGTATTGTGCTATAAAGGTCAAATTATGGTGCTGGAAGATGAGAAGTTGAGGCATACCATTTTGACCGAAGCGCATGCTAGTCCTTTTTCTATGCATCCCTGTAGTACTAAGGTGTATCGAGGTTTGAAGGAAGAGTACTATTGAGTTGGTTTGAAGAAAGATGTGGCTGATTTTGTTGCTCGATGCATGGTTTGTCAGCAAGTAAAGGTTGAGCACCAGTTTCCTTCCTGGTTGTTACAACCGTTGAGGATATTAGAATGGAAATAGAAGAGAATCACCATGGATTTTGTGTCTGGGTTGCCTTTGACACTGACCAAAAAGGATTCTATTTGGGTGATTGTGGATCATTTATGAAGTGTGCACATTTTGTGCCAGTTCATACGACGTATACCTTGGATAGATTGGGCGATCTGTACATCTCTGAGATTGTGCATTTACATGGGGTGCCCAAATCCATAGTTTCGGATAGAAATTCGTGCTTTACAATAAGATTTTGGGAGTGTTTGCATCGTGCTCTTGAAACACGGTTGAATTTCAGTACTTCATATCATCCTCAGACTGATGGATAGTAGGAGCGTGTGATCCAGGTCTTGAATGATATGTTGAGGTGTTGTATCATTGAGTTCCAAGGAACATGGGAGAAGCAATTGCCTTTGGTGGAATTTGCTTATAATAACAATTATTAGACGAGTATATAGATGGCACCGTATGAGGCTTTGTATGGTAGGAAGTGTCGTACACCGTTATGTTGGGCTGAGGTTGAAGAAAAACACATTTCGATGCCTTATGTGTTGAAAGACACCAACGAAAAAGTGAAGTTGATATGTGAATGCTTGAAAGCGGATTCAGATCGTCAGAAATCCTATGCGGATTTGAGGCTAGGGATATCGAGTATGTTGGTGGTGGTCGAGTGTTTTTGAAGGTGTCACCTTGAAAGAAGGTGATGCGTTTTGGGCAAAAACGGAAGTTTAGCCTGAGGTTTATTAGACCATATGAGATTGTTAAGCGGGTGGGTCCAGTTGCTTATCATTTTAGGTTACCTCCTGAGTTAGAGAGGATTCATGATGTGTTACATGTATCGATGTTGCGGAGGTATCGGTCGGATCCATCGCATATATGTCGATGGAGGATATTGAGTTGAGACCGAATTTGTCTTATGATGAGGAACCGGTAGGGATCCTTGATACCAGCAGTAAGGTTCTGCGTGGCAAGACGATTGAGCTTGTTAATGTGTTGTAGAGGCACCGAGGTGTTGAGGAGACCACGTGGGAAAGCAAATTGAATATGTTGAAACAGTTTTCGCATCTGTTTCCTCCAGATAAATTTCGAGGACGAAATTTCTTAAGTGGGGGAGTGTTGTAAAGCCCCAGTTTTGGGCCTAGCGAGTTAGGACCTAGTTAGATGGTCTGATGGACCGGGTTAGGGGTTCGAGTCGAATTCGGGAATAAATATTTTTGAGTAAGTTAAAAATATGGAAAATGGTTAAAAATCATATTTAAATATATGGAAAATATTTGTGAAATCAATTTTGGAAAATTGGATTTGGAAGGGTGACATTTTGGTTGGTGAAAAAATATAATTTTGAAAACTGTTTTTAAAATGGTGACTATTTTGAAAAGGGTCAAATTTTTATAATCCTTAGGGAGCTATTTTACCAAGTTTTGGGTGGTGGTTTTTCCCTCAATTAAGGTTTTTAACATGTGATTTATTAACTAATTAAAAAGAGGTTTTTCATAAAAAGGTGGTTAATAATTTTGGAAAGATTTGACGTAAACTTTTCTCTCAACTTGTAACACCTCGATTTGGGTTTAGCGGTTTTGAGGTTTATTAGATGGTCCGGTGGATCGGGTTAGAGGTTTGAGTCGGATTCGAGACTGTATATTTTGTGGTAAGATAAAAATATGGAAAATAGTTAAAAATCATCTTTTAATATATACTGATTTTTGGTGGAATCAATTTTAGAAAAAAAGAATTTGGAAATATGACATTTTGGGTTAGTGACCAAAATGCGCTTTTTGAAAACTGTTTTAAGTGACTAAAATCAAAAGGGTCAAATCCTTAGAATCCTTAAGGAGCTAATCTACCAAGTGTTTGCTGGTGGTTTCTCTCTTCAATTGAAACATTTTAAACATGTGTTTTAAAAGGGTGTTAATAAGGATTAAATATCTAAAGTTAGTTATTAGCTTTTAAAAGAAATTCACGTAACTTTTTCCTAAACCTTTTCTCTCAACTTATTTTCTTCCAAACACTAAGAATTTCATCTAAATCCAGAGGTACGAAACTCTTTTCACTCAGATTATTGATTTTAATTTGATTCTTTAACTTTGTTTTGCAAAATCTCATTGAAATCATATATTTTCTTAGCCTTAAACAAGCCAATTGAGGGAGAAATCACATAACAGGGGTAAGGTCCATGATCTCCTCTGTTAAATGGTTCTTTATTGATATTCCCAAGTATTTGATCCTTGATTTATAAGTTGTAATGTGATTTTAATGTTTTATCCATGTTTAATTGAGTTATTTTGGAAATATTGATGAAACATGGTGATTTTCGAAGTGGATCTGATTTCCAGTATTTGAGATTGATTTAATATATGTTTTGGATATGTTTTGATGTTGATAAGTTGTTTTTATCAATAGAATCCCGAAACTCTTGAATCTCTAATTATTTAGGTTGCTAGTTTTGAGGTATTGTGGAGATAATCGAGTTTAATCTTTGCTAGAAATAAAATGATGTTAGGAAAGGGTTTTTGGATGTTATTAGATGTTGGTTGATGGCTTGAATTGTTTTTTTATGGCTGGGTTAAGTTTCAGAAACGTTTGATGTTGATTTTGGTATGTTTTGGATGGTTTTCGAGTGGGCAACTTGGGAGTTGCGGGAGATTGCTGTTAGGAAATGGTTTGAATGCATTTTAATGCATTTGTCCTCTAGTTTTATGTGTTTAAAACAGGAGCTAGTCAAGGTAACGAAGCTTGATGTTGTTTGCTGACTTGCCAGAAGCTTGATTTGCGTTGGCAAGGAAGGCGAGGCGTATCGGTGAGTGGAAACTGGTTTTAAATGCTTTGTAAAGTTTTGTAAAGGTTGTTGGGAGTTTAGGGTAAGCGTGAGACACTTACCTAAGCTCGGAAGTAAGTTTCCCTTATTTTGCTCTTGAATATCGGCTTAGATATGAGCATGTTGTTTGCATGTTTTGGTGATAAACATGGTGTGATTTACTTACTGGTAATGCATGAGTTTGAGAACATATGCAGGGGTTTGAAAGTATATTAAATGGTATTGAGCATTAGGTTTCATTTCGGTTAGGAATGGTGTTATTGCATTGGCAATGAGATTTGCATATGTGGTGTTTTATGAAATGCATTGTAAAACAGTAAGTAAATGGTTTTGTAAATGATATATTGGCTATGTGACAAGGTGAGGAAACAATCAGATATAGTTGGCATGTCATAGGATTAAAAGTGCACTATAAAATATGAACAAAATCGATCGTGGCCATGGGTCCTTGAGGTATGGCGGTGTAACAAGGCCACTCAGACTGTTGGGAACCTCATTTGGGGATTTGCAGTGTAACTAGGCAACCCAAATTGAGAGATCTGTGTATCCGATATATGTATAGGATAGAGGTAGTCTCTCTGGGTCACTATAAATGCCAATATATGAGAAAGTTCATGTGTTGAACCTTGTTTGTAATGCTTTGGGATTTAAGCATGGTTTGTTTAAAATGCTTTGGATTTAAGTATGGATTTCTATGATGTTAAATGATGGTTATTAAGTTTTGGTTCGGTTGGAGTCATTTAAAAACGCTTAGGTTGTAAGCATGTTTTGGGAAAAGCAAGCATGTGGGTTTTAAATGGTTTTAGTGCATCATTGTTTATGAGCATCCTCACTAAGCATGTGTGCTTACGCTCTCTTTTTCCTAATAATGCAGAGTATTAAAGTTCAGGGTAGCAAAGGCAAAGTTTGCAAAGATCCAAGTGATAAACTACTTTTGAGTATGAACTCGGTTTATGTTTTCGATTAATACGGCAATGTGTTTGACAACATTTTTGGGAGTTGTAAATATGTTGCTTTGTGGGTTCTTAAAATATTCTATGCTAGTTTTTGATGATGGTTATGTGTTGTTTAGCTTGATGTTATTACTTACCCATGGTTGAGGTTGAATGGATGTATAGGTATGCATCTAGAGTTTCCTTGTGGATTGCTATGTCGTGCTAGTTTGACCAAGTTTAGTATGCTATGTTAAGAGTGTTGGCATGTTGCTTGTGCTGAGAATGGCCTAATTGTGCATTTTGGTATGTTTGGCAAAGTGGTCTAGGAAGCATGCCTCTAAAGTGGTCCTTTGGAAGCTTGATCTAGTTTTGCTTGCCTAATCTTGGCATAAATGTTAGATTATGTATATTGAGGTGTTGATATGCATGTTTGAAAGTTGAAAGGGGCTAATCGCATCTAGAATTGTGTGAAAAACTAGCTAATCTTGACATTACAGGCCCAAGCGTACCGATACGCGAGGGACCGTATCGGTACGGCTAGGCAATTAAGGCCAAGGCGTTTCGGTACAGACAGGCAAACAAGGCCAGAGTGCATCGATACAAGCATGGGCGTTTTGGTACGCCTAGTGGTCACTGGAATTTTACTTTTTGGAGATGAGGTCGCGTACTGAAACACCAAGGTGTCGTATCGGTACGATGAGAAATGATTTTAGATCGTATTTTAAACTCGAAGTAGCGTACCAGTACGGGCCTCACCGTATCGAAATGATGTGTTCACAACCGTATCGATACGGGTCTCAGCGTTTCGATACGGATGTTGTTAAATCTGTTAATGTCATGGAAGGCCAGTTCTGTTTTCTTTCGTTTTAGTCCTTGATTCTTGTTTTGTCAATTATTTTAGCATGAATGATCGTCTAAAGCTAATTTTTAACATATAAGCATGAAACAAACTTAATTAAAGGCTGGTAACTTAAAAATTGGAAAAATCCCTTTTATATTGCTAAATTTACAATTTGGTCCCTAAATTGTGTTGTGTCCAATTGGATGTCGTTACGATGCCCGATTGAGATGAGTGCTCACCTATAAACAGTATGATCATGTAGGAAAGCGTTAATGCATCTAGACAAGATAAAAAGAATAAAAAAATGGACGTGTTTTAGGTTTAATCTTCCCGGTTTACTTCGGTAAACCTAATGTGGCTTGCTTGAACCGGTCTTACGACTAGGCCGGGTCGAGGGGGTTACACAACTCTCCTCTCCACTTCTTTTCTGCCAAACACTCTTGTTTTCATTAAAATCCATAGGTGAGAGATCTATTTTCATGGATTCTTGATTTATAATTGATTATTTATCTTTGATTTACAAAACCTCATTGAAATCTTGTGTTTTTCAAGCTTTAATCAATAAATTGAGGGAGAAATCACACAATAGAGGTAAGGTTCATTTTCTCCTTTATTGAATGGTTCTTTATTGATATTCCCAAGTATTTGATCCTTGACTTATAATTTATAATCTGATTTTATGCTTTTATGATGATTATTTGATTTAATTGGGTTTATTTGATAAAAGTGAGGAAGATTCATATTGAATCTGATTTCCAGTGTTGAGGATTGATTTTAAACATGTATTGGATGTTTTATAATGTTGATAAGTCGTTTTATCATTGGAATCCCAAAACTCCTTGAATCCTTGATTATTTAGGTTGTTGGTTTGTGTTTTTGAGGTGTTGTGGTAGCTGTTTATTTGTTGGAGATGTAAGGATGATGAAATCCTATTTTTAAGTGTTGATTGATGTTAATGAAAGTGTTAGATTGTGGTTGGGTTGTGTTTGGAGAGAGTTAGATGATGTTTTCGGTTGTTGTGGTTGGGTAATTGTGAAAGGATTGTTGATGTTTTGTGAGGAATGTTGCTGCAGTAGTTTGAATGCATTGAGATGCAGTAATCCTATATTGTTATGTGGTTAAAACAAGGGAGTCTGGTCCGAAAGATATCGGTGAGGCTTTGGACGCTTGAGTTCGCGTCGACGGATTGAGGTTTCGGGTATCGGTGAGTGAGAACATGGATTTCAGCTTTGAAATGATTTAAAGGTGGTTTATGGGAGTTTAAACTGAGCTTGAAACACTGGTTTAAACTCGAAAGTAAGTATAAAGTGGATTTCTCCCTTGGTTATGCTATTATGAAATGGTTTTATGCACTTGTTTTGAATAACTTGTTACCTACTATTAAGCATGTTTTAAAGTATGTGAGATACTATTTTTAATCATGAAATGCTGAAGGATGCACATGGTAAGTGATTCTTGTAAGAATGTGAAAATACTTGTTGAAAAGCATGGTTTGTTGCTTTAGAAAATGGTTTGGTTTAATGCATATAAAAATAGTGAGGTATGTGGTTAATTGTGAATTATATTGGCAAGTGATGTGGTTTAAAAATGTTATAAGATATAGTTGGCCGGCCATAGGATTGATAGTGCACTATAAAGAGTCTCCTTGGATGTTGAGGGGTTTTATACGGTGTGCAGAATACTCCATCCAAGTACCCTAACGTCCGAGGAGTTATATGGTACCGTAAACTCCTGTTAGTGGATTAAGCATTTAACCAAGGGTTGGGGTTGGTGTCTCTGTGGGTTGTAAGTGTACCCGGTTGTAATGTACCGCGATTGTGATTGTATCGTTATTCCGGTTGAGATGGCTTGAAGTGTTGTGAGGACACTTGTTGAATCCGTGTATCCGATGAACTATTTTGGTTAATGGAACTTGGTTAATGATCACTTGTAAGCCAATATAATTGTTGATGTGTCATGTGATGGTTTATGTTGTATAATGTGATTTATACATGTTTACTCTTTAAGCTTTGTATATGGTTTGTTATGCATGGGAAGGCTTAAATTGAGGTTTAGCAATGGGATTTGCTGGTAGTTAATGAAACATGTTGCATATGGTTTAATATGTTGGTTTTAAAAAGTGTTAAGTGTATGGTTTTCAAGGCATGATATTTTGAATGTTGTTTTAAGTGATGTTTAAAAGATGATTGAAATGAGATTTCAATGTGTTGTTGAGAATGGTTTTAAATGCATTGATGGTGTGCTGTTTTTGAGCACTCCTCACTAAGCCTATTGTGCTTACGCTCTCTTTGTCCATCAATGCAGAGAATTAAAGATTTGAAGGCATGGAGGAAGCAAGGGATCGCCAAAGACTTGATACTAAGAGTATGTTTTGAACTAGACTATAAGTAATAAAAGGGCAATGGGGTTTCCGTTGTTGTTTTGGGAGGTGTTTTGTTAAACTCCCTGTTTAAGCAATGTTGGTTAGCTGCTCCTGGTTTGTAATTGGCCATTATGGATTGTTTGTGGTGATGGTTTAATATTTCATGTTTTGCTTGGCTTGATTTCTAGAAAGCATGCATTTAGATTTACATTTGAAGTATGATGCCATGATTTGTTGATGAACCTATGTTGCCTTGATAAGGTTTGATCCTTGAATGTGTTGAATGTATGTTAGAAGCATGTTAGGGTGTTTTGGTATCCTTGAAAGCATGTTAAACCAGCAAAAGAGCGTATCGGTACGCGTGTCCCTGTTTTGGTACGGGCAAGCCATTCCAGGCTTAGCATATCGAAACACGGGCAAGTGTTTCGGTACGGGTTTAGGCCAAATGTGGCCAATGTTTTGGTACACGGGCTGAGTGTACCAGTACGGGTAGGTCTTTCCAGGCATAGCGTTTCGGTACACTAGTCATCATTTTGGTACGGGGTATTAAACAGGGCGTATCGGTACGTGAGGGCATATCGATACAAGTTTTGGCTACTAAAATTTGAGGATTTTGAAATAGTAGTATCGTACCGATACGCGTGCAAGTGTACAGATTTGGCCAGCCGTTAATTCAGTTATTTGGATGTTTTAAAGTTTTATTTTCTTGCATTTTAGTCCCTGAATGTTGTGGATGCAATTGAATGAGTATGGATGATCGTTTCGAGTTGAGTTTCGACATGTATGCATGAAATTGGACTAATTAAAGGTTGGTAACATTAAAAAGGGTTAAGTCCTTGTAGTTTTGTGAAATTGCAATTTGGTCTCTAAATTGCAATTGTACCCAATTGGATGTCAATTTGATGCCCGATTGAGTTGGATTTTCACTGTGGTCTATATGTACACATAGGATAATAATTTGCATCTAGATAAGACAAAAAGAAAGAAAAAAATGGACATGTTTCGAGTTTCTTCTTCACGGTTTACTTCGGTAAACCTAATGTAGCTCACGCGATTCAGTCTTGCGACTAGGCCGGGTCGAGGGGGTTACACCACCATCTATCATGATTCTTATCTTGATTTATAGATCGTGGAAGGAAGATGATAGATTTCTACCTCTCAAATTCGGATTAACTCTCAAAGGGGCAAGATTTTAGTTTTGCCTTGTGAGGGAGATGAGGGAAAGAGAGAATGAATGTGGGAGACAAAGGTGAGATCACCCTCATTCTTTTTTGCAAACCACATAATGAATATTCAACCTTGTTTTGAAAAATGGGTTATTTACCACATTAGTCCCCCATATCTTTCCCCCATCACACTTGTCACTTACAAAGCCCAGCTAGACAATATATGGGCCCGTTAAGGTGTCCTTCAACACCCAATGGGCCCAACACAATGACCCATCGCCCAAGCCCAAAGACTCGGGTGAATTGACTCGCGGATTCCGAAATCTGGGTCATTAAATTTCCATTGTTCATCAACCAAATAATTTATTTTGAAATTAAAACATTCAAAAGTTTGAGACCGTTCCTTTCAAAAAAAGTTTGAGACTATTCCTTTCAAAAACAAGTTTGAGAGACCAATTTAGAATATGAGTCACGGTTTGAAGATAAAATTGGAATGTTCAAAAGCTTGTGGGCCAATTTAGAATGAGAGTCATAGTTTGAGCATGAAATTGAAATGTTCAAAAGTTTGAAGACTAGTTTAAAATGAAAGTCATAATTTGAAGACGTGATGCAATTAACTCATTCTCAAAATATAATTTCTTTTACTTTAATTCTCATCCAATCATATACATGTGTATATATATATATATGAATTCAATTGTGAAAAGATTAAAATAATATTTTCATATTTTATAAATTATTTTTCATAATCTTTTCATTATTTAAGGATCAAACACATAATTCCCCACCTGTAATAATTTATTAATTTTTTGTAAAAATATATTTTATATAAAATATTTCCGTCCATCTACCTAATAAGTGTGTCAAAATCTAATTATTGACTAAATATTAATCTAGATTAGGTTGAATACACTATTATTATTAAAATTTATTCTAAACACATACAACTTATGTCAAATTTATCATCATGAATATGAAAATGGACATTAACCCTTTTGTCATAAATGCGGTCCAAACCATATATGTGAAACTTAAGGCGTTGAATTATTTATTCTAAACACATACCACTTATGTCAAATTTATCATCATGAATATGAAAATGGACATTAACCCTTTTGTCATAAATGCGGTCCAAACCATATATGTGAAACTTAAGGCGTTGAATTATTTATATCTTTGTAATTGAATTTGTCCCGAAGAATGTATTTCATTATTTTGCACGAAATGGGTTCGTCTAGTTTGTACAGTGGCTGCAATTGGCTGAGGTGAAAAACAAAGGAGTGGGAAATGACCGTGTAATGCATGTATCTGAAGTGAAATTATAGTTCCGAAAAGAACAATATCAGTGTTATCCAATTCATATTTCGGGTGTACAATTTTTGAAAAACTGTGTTAATTTAATAGGGCATCGTCCAATTCCATGATTACATCAATTCGAACGGACTTGCTTTTAAGACAATAAATTTTCTACGACACAATAAACATATTTTTACACTCTGTTTATTTATTTTACTGTCATGTCAATGCTAACCGTCTAATTTTGCTGATTCAACGATTATATGATGGTTGAATTTGAACGTTGTTGAGGTTAAACTACTAAGGTGAACGCCCTAAGGTTGGCCTACTCGTTTGAAAGTATTCCGAAAATGCAGCCAAATGCTCCAATGCCAAAAATAAAAGCTACGTAGTTCATGTTGTCATCCCCAACAAAAGCATGGACCATAATGCAAGAAATGGTGATATTGTGGCCATTCGTAGCTCAGTCATTCAATTGGTAGGTTTGTTTTGCCCCTCCCCCTCCCCCTCCCCCTCCCCCTCCCCCTAATAAATCCCAACAAAAGTTGTTGAGCCCTTGGGGGTTTTGGACCATAATGTATCTTTAGATTTGTTTTTTTTTTTTTTTTTTTACTTTTATGTCTGTTTTACTATCTAATTATCTATAATGAATTTTTAGATTATTTTTTATTTGAAATTCTTGGTCTATCACCTAAGTTTTGTTCAATTTTACCGTTGATTGTCAACTTGGTTACTATAAAACGACAAACTAGCATTTTTAGTCTCCAACATTTATAGTTTTTTGCCTTAATGATACCTGAGGCCCTCACACTTTTGAAAAAATATCAGTGAGGCCCACGAACTTATTTACACCCAATATGACCCTTAAACTGAGAAAAAATATCAATGTTTTATGATCCATATTGAAATTTTAGGTTAGTTCTTTTTAGAGAGTTCAAAGGCTTAATTGGATTTTCTTATAAAGTTTGAGGGTTTATTTAATTTTTTTAAAAAGTTGCAATTTTTTAAATATTAAAATATTTAAAATTTTATAACATTTCATGAAAAAGTCTTCAACTTCTCTTGTCGGTCTGTGTTTATAGCTTACTAGACTATAATGCCATAAAAAATTTAAATTTTTATATCGTAAGCTTTAATATTTTGTTGAATATTCCTTGAACATAAGGTCATAAACATACGAATTCGGAAACTAAGAAACAAGGTAAGTGCGCTTTTATATATGCTAACTTATTATACAATGTACTTAGGCTTTCGAGTAGCCATTCGAATTGTCCGAAATATGATTAGATATGTGTATTGATGCAGATAACTTAAGATATTTTCTAACTATATTTAGATGCCAAATTCATAAGTCTCAACTAATCTAGTATGAATACTTGTATAAGCGTTGATGAAATGAATGTATATTAATGAAAGTATGTTTTATATGTATACATCTGTGATATAAAAGTGTATGACTTATGTAGTGATTGTTGATATGTATATGAAATTAAAAGTATGCTAGCTTTGCTAATTCGATTAAATGAATATGCTTAATTTGCCTTTGTGCATATATGTTACATGTATATATTAATATAATATATGATATGTTGATAGTGTTATCATAAGATATTTGAGCTAAATGATGTGTTTCAAACACTCTCGATGTGAAAAGCATGTTTGTGAGCTATATGATATGACTGAAATATGAATCATATACTAAAGTGACTATATTATGTTAGACAAGCTTACATGCTTCAATGAATAATAGGACTGAATCATAATTATGGGAAAATATTAAAATGATTTGGTTATAAGAACGATTGAGTATGCAAGTCTTGCCTAAGGACCTAAATGATATGGGTATGACTATATGACAACATACATTATCATTGTGCCTAAATGTATATATAAAGTATTCAAAAAATATTATATTTTTAACTAAAAATATATTCAATAAATAGCTTAGGCTGACAAGTGGTAGTTGAAGATGTTTTTTTTTTATGAAAGTGTTCAAAATTTTAGTATTTTTAAATATTTTTTAATAATTTATAATTTTTATAGCTTATGATATTTTATTGTTTGAAATTTTTAATATTTTTTATCTTTTAGTAATTTAATTTTTAATTTTTATATTTATTTTTTGAATATTTTATATTTAAAAAATAAAATAATTTTAAATTTCAAAAAATAAATAAACCTCAAACTTTATAAAAAAAAAACAACTAAGCTCTCGAACTTATAAAAATAATTTAGCCCATCGACCACATCATCCTTTTTTCCATAATTTTTTCATACTTTTTCTTAGCTTTTTAACAATATATAATTTAGACACATATTCGGACTTGAGTCTCCAAGACTAAACATCATCCTCTTTTCTATAATTTTTTTATGAATAATTGACACTGTTGATTATGTACAGAACCATATGACATGAGACGAGGAGAATGCTAGTAAATCAAACATAAGAATGAACTTTCGAAGAAGATAATTGTTCAATAATGAAATATTCCTCCAATCAAATACCTGAAAATTTATTTTTTATCTAAAACTATTAAGGGCTCAATCTTTGCCAACGATATAGGAAAAAGAGGTGCTTTTCCCAATAAATTAGGGGTGAGCAAAACTCGACTGGATTCGAAAAAATTATTGCTTTTACTCGACTCGAGGTGAAAAAACTTGACTCGTCTTGACTCAAATCAAAATTTCATAGACTCGGCTCAAAAAAAATTCAAATAAAGTTTGAGTTGTAAAATAAAAATTCGAATAACTCAAAATTTTTAGTAATTAGTAGATTAATTTTTAAGTTCGAGTCAAGTCCCTCAATTTTCTTGATATATAAATATCGATATAAAAAATAAGAAGAAATATATGCTACATGAAAAAAAATATGAAGAAATATATATGTATATTTTATATGATTAAGGATGTTGAAGGTTGTTTACATCAACTAATGTAGTTAGGAAAATTAGTTAGTTGTTAATTCAGTTTCAATAGTTGGTTAGCAGTAGTTACTCAGTTATTCTCTTGTATATAAATACACATCATTGTAAAGTAAAGTATATGTGAAATTATATGAAATTTTTTACTCATTTGTGTCATTTTAACATGGTATCATTCGCCAGGTTTTACCGTCTTTTGGGCTTTTTTTCATTTCCTTTCTTTGGGCCTTGTTTTGTTGATTTCACATTTCTTTCTTTCGTCACTTTCGTAGTTGTTTTCCTCCAATCCTCTGAATTTAAGGTTCATTTTTTTTGCTCTACAATCATGCATCCAGTTATCGATCCCAGAACGGATCCGTCGTAGATTAATTCCAATCATTTGTTGTATCTTCATCCTTCTAATACGCCCGGTTCACTCTTGGTTTCTCTAGTCGGCATCACCAATTACAACATCCAGAGTCGTTCCATGAAGATCGCTCTATTGGCGAAGAATAAGCTTGGATTTGTTGATGGCAACTGTGCTAAAGAGAATTACAATTTGGCACTTCATCTACAGTGGGAGCGATACTATGCCATTGTACTTTCTTGGCTTCTCAACACTACGAGTTACGATTTGACTGCTAGTATTGTTTTTGCTTCAAGTGCTGCCTCTGTTTGGAAGTATCTCAAGGAACACTTTGCCAAAATTGATGGCTTTCATATTTTATTTTTGTATCGCGAGATCGCCACTCACACCCAGGGAAAATTCCACTATCTTCGATTACTTCAAGCTCAAGTTTTTGTGGGACAAGTATGATGCACTTGTTTTCTTCTCTTCTTGTAATTCCAAACTTTCTCAAAGCAATCTTCTTCATCTTACTCAACAAAATCTTTTTCAGTTCCTGATGGGCTTGAATGAGTCTTACTCAGCCATTCGCAGTCAAATGTTACTAATGCAGCCTCTTCTCACGGTTAATAATACCTATTCGATGGTGGTTCAAGAAGAATCTCAAAGGACACATCTCTCTGGTATTTCTTCTATGCTTGTGTAACCCCTCATCCCGGTCTAGACGAAACCGAGCTAAAAGGACTATATTAGGTTTCTCGAAGAAAACCCAAACTAATAATCTAAACCGGGTCCATTATTTTCCTTTTTATCTTGTCTAGATGCTTTGATTTAGATCCTAAGGTGTACATGCATCAGCAGATCCGTTACATTGCAATCAGATTGCAAAAACGAGGTTTAATTGCTCAAACATGCACTTCGGGGACCAAAACATAATTTTTACAATTTATAAAGACTTAATTAAAATCCAAGTTACCAATCCTTCATTAATCCAATTTCATGCTCACATGTCGAAGTTTAGCTCAAAACAATCAACCAGACTCATTTAATCGCATACATAACATTCATGGACTAAAATGCACAATTCCAAACTTTAGCAGGCAGAAGCATAAAGAATTACACTGCATACCGATACGGGAAGAGACGTATCGATACGGTTCAACTAACGTAACAGCTTTGCGTACCGATATTGAAACCCCGTATCGATACGGTCTAACAAACTTACCAGCTACGCGTATCGCTACACGTTACCCTATATTGATACAGTGTGTCGAGCAACCCGTACCGATACGGTTCCACCCCCATATCGATCCCTTAAGGATTATTTCCAAAAACTAGATTCCAGTAGATAAAGAGCGTACCGGTACCGGAGCTCGCGTACCGAAACCAGTGTAATTTTTCTGCTAAGCGTATCAATACGGTGGCTAGGCATATCGATACTCTTGGTATATTTTCGATGATCTAAGCCTTCCCAGACCACGCGTTCCGATACTTGAGGTACCAGTATCGATACTCGAAAGCCTATAATGACCTCTAGGTCCAACATATTATACTTTGGCTCACTCTAAACAGCACCAAACCCTACCCAAACATCATTAAACCTCAGAGCCATACTTTAAGCAATCACACAAACATTTTAAGCAAATCAATCAAGCATAAATCAAACCTCATCAACATCCATAGGCATGTTTCCTAACTAAAAACCAAAACATAAATCCAAGCTCACATCCAACATAATAAGCCTCATTCAGATCCAAAACAACATTTAAAACTTGCACAAATAGAGAGTTTAGCAAAACAACCTTCCCAACATCAATTAACCACATTGCCTTTATTACTACAAGTCTAAATCGAAACCATACTTTTGAAAGCACAAGTCTTTGAAATCCCCTTTGCTTGCTCGCTACCTCCAACCTTTAATTCTCTGTATTGCTATAAAAAGAGAGCGTAAGCACACTAGGGTTAGTGAGGAGTGTTCTAAAACAAACCACAATCAATGCAGTTTAAACCTTTTAACAAACCATTTTGAAAACCACTTTTAAAACATCTTTTAAAACATCATCAACATCATCATGTCTTCCAAAACCATGCACTTAATATTTCCAAACGTGCATTTTAAACCATACGCAACATATATCATGGATCTCATACATAATTCTATATGCAAACCTCAATTTAAGCCTTCCCATGCATACCAAACCATGCAAAGCTTAATGAGACAAGACATGTATAAGTCAACATTATACAAAACATAACCCATCAACGTGATACATCATTTAAAACCATCATGCCTTACTTTCCATTTATGCACTTTAGCCTTTTCAAAATCGGCATATTGAACTATATGCAACATGTATCATGGATTAACAGTAAAATCCTATTTGCTACCCTCAATTTAAGCCTTCCCATACATAACAACCCATATGCAAATCTTAAAGAGTAACACATGTATAGAGTAACGTTATACAATAAAATCCATCACATGATACATCAACAATTATATTGGCTTACAAGTGATCATTCACCAAGTTCCACATTACAAAATATTACATCGGATACACAGATTTAACAAGTGTCCTTTCAACGCTTCATACATTCTTAACCGAAATCTACCAAAGTTCACCAACAGGAGTTTTCGGTATAAATAAACCCCTCCACCATTGTGGTACCCTTGGTGGAGTTTTTGGTACACATAAACCCCTCAACACCACTCATCGGCTAGATATATGACCCACAACTAGAGTTTTTGGTACCGTATAACCCCCTCAATCGTTAGGGTACTTGGATGGAGTTTTCAATACCCATAAACCCTTCAACATCCAAGGCGACTTTTTTATAGTGCACTAACAAATCCTATGGCTGGCCAACTATATCCGATAAGATTTTAAATCATATCACTTGCCAATATAATTCATTCCATAATATTAACTCACCGTTTTCATATGCATCAATCAAAACCATTTATCTATTGCATCAAAACATGCATTAATTAATATTCAACAACATTATCAAAACGTGCATTACTTTCAAATGCATTATCATCATACTAAGATCATTTTCCAGCATTAAACCATGCTTAAATCATGCATATAATAGTGAGGAATCAAATCATTAAAACAAGTGCATCAAAACCATTTGCCAAACCGATATCAAGGGAGAAATTATCCTTTACTTACTTCCTAGCTTAGACCAGCGTTTCAAGCTTAATCTAAATTCTCAAACACAACTTTTCAAACCTTTGAAAAGATGTAAACCACATTCTCACTTACCGACTACGCAAAGCCTCGCGTGTTGTTGCAAAACTACACCTCCAACTTGAGGATCAACCTCCCATATTTAAGTATCACAAAACAGAGGTTTTATTGCATCATAATGCATTCACAACCCAGCAACATCAAATTGCAATAATCCTCATCAATTCTCAAGCAATTACCCTTCCACAATAACCGAAAACATCACCAAACATATCACAAACTTTACCCAGCCATAACCTAAAGGTTTAACCCAACAATTATCATCAATTAACTCCAAAAATACATTTACATCATCCTTATAGCTCCAACATCCATTAAACAATCACAACTCCCCAAAAACTCTTAACTATCAACCTAGAAAATTAAAGATTCATATAGTTTCGAGATTCCAATGTTAAAACCCACTTAATAACATTATAAAACATTTAAATTATGTTCTATTCCAATCAATAACATAGCAAAATAGATCCAATTCGAAATCTCATCAATCAAACCTTGATTTAATCATTTTCTATAATTAATTTTTTAAAAATCATTAGAAAACATTTATAAAGGATCAATAACTTGGGAATTTCAGTAAAGAACCTTGTATTAGAGGAGAAGAACAAATCTCACCTCTAATTGATGGCTTTCCCCTTAATTGGATGGATTTACATTAGAAAACAATGAGAAAACAATAAGCTTTTCATAGGAAATCATTATAACTCACTTGAAATCAAAAGATTAATTAAAATAAGATATTACTTGAAGATTTTGAAGAAGGAAACAAGTGTTTGTCTAGAGAGAATTGGAGAGAAAATCTTTTAGAAAAAAGTTAGTTACGTCAAATTTGTTTTAAGCTTTTAGTTATCCAATTAATTCTCCAAGCCTATTTATAGCATTTTAAAAATCATTTAAAATAGCCAATTGAGGGGAAAAGTCTGATATTAGTCTTTGGGTAAATAGCTCCTTAAAGATTTAAAGTTTTGACACTTTTATAAAACAGTCACTAAAAATAGTTTTAAAACTTTATATTTTGGTCACTGTCCCAAAATGTTACTTTTTGAAACTTCTTTTTGTAAAATTAATTTTACCAAAATTATCTATATATTAAATAATAATTTTAGGATATTTTTTTTCATATTTTTTCACTCAGATCGTCTAATCAATCTAGAAAACACGGCCCACAACCGGTGTCTTACAACTTGATTCTTAACTTTCTTCTCTCGTGCTTCTACTGCATTGGATCGAAAACACTTTCCTAAAGTTTGTGATTATTGCAAGATCAAGGGTCATAAACGCGAGAATTGTTATAGGCTTATCGGTTTTCCATCAGATTTCATTTTCACTAAGAGCTGCGCTCCTCAAGTTGCCCTGACTGTTTCTTCTAATTCTATTGTGGATGTTATTGTTCCATCTATTTGTTCTGATTCTCAAGTTCCGCCAGTTGTTTCTTTGTTAACATCATAGCAATATAATCAGATTTTGTCTCTTCTGAATGGTCCTCTTTCAACTGATTCCGCTATGAATCTAGCAGGTATTATTTCTGGTTGTGTTCTTACCTCTGAATCACTTTCCTAGATTATGGACACAGGTGCTACGGATAATGTATTATTTGATTTCAACAGTTTAATTTCTCCTCTTTCTTGTTTGTCTCATTCACGTTCTGTACAGCTTCCCAATGGCAAGTTCGTTCTATTACACATATTGGATCTTGTACATTAGGGTCTGACCATATTCTATCAAATGTTATATTTGTACCTAATTTTTCGCTAATCTTTTGTCAATTTCTAAACTCACTCGCCAACTTCACTGCTTTGTAACATTTTATCCTGATTTTTGCTTGATTCAGGATCTCTCCAGTTGAAGGATGAAAGGGATTGGTAAGGAGTCTCGTGACCTTTATTTTTTTAGTCTTCTGCTTCAGCATCTGCCCAGTATGTTTCCAGTTTACCTTTTTTATCTCATGTATTGTTTTCTTCTAGTTCTACATTATTCAATTGTATGACAAATTCTTAGATAATAAAACTTCTCTGTGGCATGCTTGTACTAGTAATGCTTTTTTGTCTAAATTAGTCTAGTTACCTTTGTTTGATTCATCTAAACTAGATTCCACTTCTCTTCACAAGTGTTCTATTTGTCCATTAGCTAAACAAACTAGGTTCCCATTTCCAAATAGTTCTTCCTCTTCATCCTGCCCTTTTCTCTTGTTCACATTGATTTGTGGGGTTCTTATAGGATCTCCACTCATGGAGGTCATAGGTTCTTTTTAACCATTGTTGATGACTTTACACGAATGAGCTGGGTGTTCTTGCTGAAATTAGAGAGTGATGCAATTCTTTATCTGAAACATTTCTTTACCCTCAGTCATACTCAATTTCCTGTCATTATCATGGTCATCCGAAGTGATAATGGTTTTGAGTTCTTTTCCACTGAATGTTCAAAAAAAATTTCTTCCCTTGGAATATTACATCAAAGCACGTGTTTATACCGCTCAACAAAATGGTATTGTTGAGTGTAAGCATAGGCATACAGTGGAAGTTGCTAGAGCATTTCATTTTCATTCCAATGTACCACTTAAGTTTTAGGGTGAATGTGTCACCACTGCTTGTTATTTGATGAACAGGCTTTCATATGTTGTCATTGGTTGAAAAAAACCTTATGAGTTGTTATACAATAAATTTTCTGATCTTTGTTTTTGGTTGCCTATGCTATGCTACAAGCACAAACTTTCATGACAAGTTTTCTGCCAAAGCTTTTTCCTCTATTTTTTGGGGTATTCTGCTATTCAAAAGGGGTATTTTTGTTTAATCTTGTCTCAAAAAAGCTCTTTATCAATAGGGATGTTATTTTTCATGAAGGTACATTTCCATTTCATTTTCTTACACCTACTTCATCCTCTTTTTTCTATCTCATCCTTTTATTTTAGACTCAAAATTTCTTGTATTACATCCTCCTCCCACAACTGTTCCTACTTTTACTATTTTAGTGACTCGTCCTAAGATTGTCCATCTCAATATACTCCAAATTTCAATTTTCCTGATCCCAATTTACCAGATTCCAGTTTACCTGCTACAGCTTTACCAGATACATCTTTTCCTGATCCCAGTTTGCCAGCTCCAGATTTATCAAATCCTAATTTACTAGATACATACTTACCATTACATCCTTCTAATTCTACTCATTTACATTCAGCTTCCACCTCTGCTCCTATTTCAGCAAGTGCACCTGGTGAGTCTGTTGTGTCTAGAAGGTGTACTAAAGTTTCAAAAACTTCCCATTGGCTAGATGATTACGTTCGAACTAGGGGTGAGCAAAGCTCGACTCGACTCGAAAAAACCGAATAACTCGACTCGAGGCGAAAATCTTCGACTCGTCTTGACTCGACTCAAAATTTCATAAACTCGACTCGACTCGAAAAAATTTCAAATAAAGTTTGAGTTGTAAAATAAAAACCCGAATAACTCGAATAACTCAAAATTTTTAGTAATTAATGAATTTATTTTTAAGTTCGAGACGAGTCCCTCAATTTTTTATTATATATATATACCGATATATAAAAATATGAAGAAATATTGCAACATATGAAAAAAATATGAAGAAATATATATATATATATATATATATATATATATATATATATATATATGCATATCTTATATGATTAGAGAAGGTGATTTAAATTGGAATCAAACCATATTATAACATGATAAATAATTACAATTAAATTTTTATAGGAACTCGAAAACTCGTCTCGAATTTCTTAAACTCGACTCGAAACGAAAAATTTTCAAATAAAGTTTGAGTTGTAAAATATGACACGTCAACTCGAATAACTCAAAATTTTTTGACTCGACTTGATCGAACGCTCCCCCTAGTTCGTACTTATCAATCTACTTCTTCCCTTTCAGGTTAGTATCCAATTTCTCATTCCATTTCTTATTCTCATTTACCATTTCAAACACAGCTATTCTTGTCCTCTACTTCTCATCTTGTTAAACTTACTTTTATAAAGAAGCTTGCAAACATCCTGAATGGGTGCAAGCAATGGAAGGAAAAATTTTGGCTCTTAAGTTCAATAATACATGGTCTGTGGTTCCCTTGTCCTCTGAAAAAGTGCCCATTGGTTGTAAATAAGTGTACAAAATCAAGTACAAATTTTCAGGGGAGGTCAAGAGATTTAAGGCCAGGGATGTGGCTAAAGGTTACAATCAAAAGGAGGGGGTTGATTTTGTTGAAACTTTTTCTCCTGTAGTCAAACTCACTACTATTAGATTGGTTTTAGCCCTCGCATCTATTTTCAGCTGGCCTCTTTGAAAAATGGATGTTCATAATGCCTTCTTGCAAGGGGATTTGCTTGGAGAAATGTATATGCATTTACCAGATGGCTTTTGTAGTCGGGAAGAATATGGTGTGTAAACTATAAAAGTCTCTTTATGGCTTGAAACAAGCTTCTAGACACTGGAATGCCAAATTAACAGAAGCTCTCTTATCAGCAAGGTATCACCAAAGTAAATATGATTATTCTATTTACGAAGCAAGTGGGTTCAAAGGTGGTGCTTATTCTTGTTTATGTTGATAACTTTTTAATTATTGGTAATGATGATGACCTAATTGAAGACATCAATGTTATATTACACAATAACTTCAAAATGAAAGACTTAGGAGAGCTTAAATATATATATATATTTTTGGTTTTGAAGTTTTGAGGTCCAAGAAAGGTATAGTGCTGAATCAACGAAAATATGAACTAAAATTAATAGAAGATGTTGATTTAGGAGGTGCAAGACCTGTTACCACACCCTTGGAACAAAATAATAAGTTGGTAACAGTTGAATATGGAGATAATTCGCAGCAAGACAGTGTTGATGAAGAATTACCTGATAAAGCAGTGTTTTAAAGGCTAGTAAGAAGACTCATTCATTTAACTCATACTAGGCCAGACATTACTTATTCAGTGCAACATTTAAGCCAATTTATGCATCAGCTGAAGGTCTTATCTAGAGCTTCTATGAGAGTAATCAATTATGTCAAGAAAAATCTTGGTCAAGGAATTTTACTGGATGCTTCAAGTAATTGTCATTTATCAGCCTATTGTAATTCAGATTGGGCCTCATGCCCTATGACCAAAAGATCAGTTACTGGTTACTGCATAAAGCTTGGAAATTCATTGATTTCCTGGAAGTCTACAAAACAAAATACAGTGCAAGATCCTCAGCAGAAGCAGAGTACAGAAGCATGACGATGACTGTTGCTGAGTTGACTTGGTTATATGGTATTTTGACAGAAATTGGAGTTAAGCCTTTTTGTGTCAGCAAAGCAACATCGAAGATAAACTGTCATTTTATTAGAGAAAAAATCCATGATTTCGTACCGGCAAAGCACGTGCCTTCAGGAGAGCAACTGGCAGACATTTTGACAAAGGCATTGGGAGCTTCATAACATGGGTATTTAGTTAGCAAATTGGGGATTAAAGATGTGTTTTACCCACCAACTTGAGGTGGAGTGTTGAAGGCTGCTTACATCAACTAATGTAGTTAGGAAAATTAGTTAATTGTTAATTCAGTTTCAATAGTTGGTTAGCAGTAGTTAGTCAGTCCCTTGTATATAAATACACCTCATTGTAAATTAAAGTATGTGAAATCAGATGAAATTTTTTACTCTGTCATTTTAACATGATAAATACTTACAATTAAATTTGTATAGAACTCGAAAACTTGACTCGACTCGAATAGAAAAAAATTAAATAAAATTTGAGTTGTAAAATATAATACGTCAACTCGAATAACTCAAAATTTTTTGACTTGGCTCGATCGAAATCTCACCCCTATAATAAATGTGATTTTTATCTAGGAACCATAAAAGAGAGATATTAGACGACTAAACAGGAAAAGGATGATGCTTTAAATCGTTGATAAGTCTTAATCTAACACTGATTAGTCGAATTCCACTATTTTATTAAAAACAATATAAAACAATCAATGAATTTCCAACTCATACATCAATGCTAGTATATGGGATTTATATTTGATATAACTAATTATCTGGGTGAAAACATAAAAATAATGTAAAAAAGTTGAAGTAATGTTTTTTTTAAAAAAACTAATAGGTATTGATTAGCAAAACAAAATGTAAACAATTTTGGTAAAAAAAATTGAATAGAAAATTCACTAAAAATACATGAGTAAAATCCGGAAAGGTTGTTAGGGAATAGTAGGGGTGTAAACAAGCCGAGTCGAGCTCGAGTAGTGCCGAGCTCGACTCGGCTCGTTAAGAACTTGAGTCGAGTTCGAGCTTGATTCGAGCCCAATCGAGTTAAGTGTTGACCGATCTTTGATCGTGTCGGACTCGAGTATCTCGCCATCTGTCACGTCTCATTTAAAGCCCTATCAAGAAAAAACTTTGATACACAAGTTGTGTAAACTCAAGCTTGTTAATTTTAGGGTTTGGGTGTTAGTTTAGGGTTTAGAGGTTTAGAATTTAGGATTTAGATTTTAGGGTTCAAGACTTATGTTTAGGGTTTTAAGTTTAGGAATTTAGATTTTAAATCATAAAAAAAATAAAAATTTAGTATATTATATTTTCGAGTAGCTCGCGAGCTTTTCGAGTCGGGTATCAAGTAGCTCGGCTCAGCTCATTAAGAACTCGAGCCAAGTTCAAGCTCGAGTCGAGTCCAATCGAGTCAAACTTTGACCGGGGTTTTGACCGAGTCGAGCTCGAGTAGCTCGCGATCTGTCTCGTCTCATTTACAGCCCTAGGGAATAGAAGAAGATATCTAGAACCACAAAATGTAAGACGACATATTAAATAATAATTTATAAATAATAAAAAATGAAACAATATTCTTTTAAATTATTTAGTGTGAATTTAAGATAATATTTGTTCATTAATTTTAATTTTTTTAATAATGTGCACACAGGTGCGATAAACTATTTAAATTTAGATTATTTAAGAATAAAATATTTCTTATTTTACTAAAACCACTTGATGAGTTTAAATAAAATAAATATTCAAATAGTCAAATTATGATAATAGAGAGTTATAAGAGTGGAATGGATAAATAAATAAAATATTTGATTGAAATTACGAAAATAATCATAAATAATATATTAATTATTTTACATAACGTCTCGAGTTGATGTTATTGAATTGTATGACACTAAATTCAGCTAGGAACTTAGTAGTAGTATAGATGGTCATATATAAATCTATTCACAAACAATAAATTTCATAACGGTGCCTCAATAAAATATTTTAAAAATAAAAATAAATCATGTTTTTTGTTTTAATTATGGCTTTAATCTCTTTATTATATTGAAATTTAAGATTTGATTTTTCTATTTTAACTTTTTGTTTTATATTTTTATAATATTATTAGAAAGTCTAAATTGATAACACTGTTAATTCGTTAAAATAATTACTTCCGGATATTTTGTTGATAATTTTTTATAGTAAAAATAGCCTTCATAACATTTTATGGTATAAACATGAACGAAGTCGAGATTATGGGTTGGTAGGGGTGAAAATCGGGTGGGACGGGGACGATTTTATATTCTCCACTCCGTCCCCAACACGTGCGGGTGCAATTTCAAAGAATCCTCATTAAATACTTCAAGGAATTTTTTTGTCTCCATACCCATCGAATCTTCACGATTTTCGAAGAATCTTCATCTCAAAAATATTAAATAAAATTTATTATTTTACTGACTAAAATATAGAGCCAATTTTAATTTACAAATCATATATTCATTGCACTTAAAAATATTCAAATCACTTCAAATGGTATAGTAGCAATATTCGAATATGAAGTAGGTAAAAAGAAAGCAAAGTTTGAAGGCAAATTACTTTGATTGATAATTTATAAATATAATATGAAGTAGGTAAAATTTTATTATTTTAATTTACAAATCATATATTCATTGCACTTAAAAATATTCAAATCACTTCAAATGGTATAGTAGCAATATTCGAGTATGAAGTAGGTAAAAAGAAAGCAAAGTTTGAAGGCAAATTACTTTGATTGATAATTTATAAATATAATATATACTACAAAATAATAATATTTTTTATGGTTAACTACAAAACAATAATATATATAATAGATTTAATAAAGTAAAAAACCACGTTTATATATGCATAAGATAAGATATTTTGCTACCACGAAAAAAGATCAAGAACATTCGAAGTTGATTGACGGTTGAGAAAGAATAGTGACGTTGCTTGCTTGAAGGGAATATAGTTTTGAGTAACAAGAACGATAGAAAGTGGGAGATAAAAAGATTATATACTCTTAATTAACAAAAAAATGTAAATTACTAGAGAAACCACCCAAACTTAATAAGGTTTAAATAAAAGGCACAAATATTGCTAATAAGATAGATATACAAGTAAATAAGAGTTAAGCATATATATATATATATATTAAAAATTTTGTAAAATATCAGAGATCCTTGCGGATATTTTTCGGGGATTCCCACGGTTATTTATACGGTTACAGTTCGATTATCCACACGGTTCGAATATAGCAAATTTTGTCCCCATCCCCATTTGAGCTTCGGTGATAAAATTTTCTCCGTCTCCGTCCCCGTAGGTGAAGATTTTGGTTATTTCCTATCCCATTGGTTTAGATCCCCACAATTTCAAATATTTCCCACCCAATTTCCACCCATAGGGGTTAGAGGAAAAACTTAAATAATTAAAAAGTAAGAAGTACAAATGTACAATTAATCAATTTTTAAAAAATTTTACATTATAAAGGTAAAAGAAATAGAATGGGGACATGAGCCCCTCCTGGACCCATGTCCCTCTATCTCTTAGTACAAATATATGTTATCATTTTAATCGTAATAACTATGTTGTTGATCTAAAACTATTAAAAATATTTAAAGTTTAAAAATAATTCACTAAACTAAAGCTAAATCTCAACATAATAAAAAGATTAAAATCATAATTAGACTTGAATTTGATAGTATATGGATTAGCTTTGGGTCGATAGTTCCTATGATATATTCCATAATGGAAACGTGGCCTCTCTACACCCAAAAGACCATATGATCAACTAGCCGGTTCGGCAGGCACTGCTGCTTTGCTTTTTTTCTTTTTAAAAAAACATGTAGACAACAATGTTCAAAAGACACGACACACAGATTGGCCGATCTCCAAATAACTGTGTCCTTCCCTTACCTAACTATTCTTGTTGGATTCCGATCTACTTTCTTCTGTTTTTTTTTTTTAATTTAGGGTTTTTACATTGAACACGTTTGATAAATTCCAATTGTTGGCTTTTTCATATTTGTTCCTTGTTTTTTTAAAAGAATATATATATATATATATAAGACTGACATAATAACACGATCGAGAAGTCGTCACTAACCCAACTTTTTTAGAAAATTATTGTAAATTGATGTATGTTAGTGGATGACTTGAATGGTATAGTAAATAAAATAAAATAAAATATTCCTGTTAGTGTGTTTTAATATGTTTTTAAACATGTAATCTATTATCATATGTGACCTGGACATAGATGGATTTTTTGAAGGTTTTAGTGCTTCGCAAAGTGTAGACAATATCCAATGTCCCAAGTAATTGATTTTTCTGTCATGTATGTTTCAGTCCATATCCCATTATGTTCCTCTGCATCGTATACACCATCTGTATTTGGATATGCAATATCTATCATCACTTTCCTATGTGTTTGTTTCATATATTTGATTGTTTAAAGAACCATGTGAATTGGAAATGCCACGCACAATAAATTTATAAATAATTGGGAATGCCAATGATTATGATTCTTTTCATGAGAAGGTCCATTGTGTCAATGACCCAAAAACTCAAGTTGGCAGTTGGAGTTGGCCCTTTAGTCAAACAGAGAGATCTGGCCCATATGATTCTTTTTTATCTTTTCCCCTTTTCCAAATTGGCATTTGTGATATTATACGTACATGATACATATATGCATGCATGCATGCATACATACATACACATGCTCAAAATATTAGAAGAAACTAAAACTGTTTCTTTTCTTGTTTTGATCAATACAACTATTTCTTTTCTTGAGCAAGTCTTGCACACTTTTATTATTGTATCCAAATACTTTGATTTAGATTCTCATTCCAAATGAAACATTGGTTTAGGTTAAGATTTTATTAAATATAAATTAAAAATAACGACTTGATTAAAGTTTGGGAAAATATTCTATGTATTGGCGGTGGAAAACTTGTTTTTTCACATGCGCTTAGTTTTTAGGGTTTAGATGTTAGAGTTTTAGTATTTGTTGTTAGGTTTTAAGGTTTGATAATAGATTTTATGGTTTAAAATTTAGAGTTTAAGAGTTAGGGTTTATGGGCCTATGATATAATTTCTCCCTTAAAATGGATATGTAGCAGCTTTAGAAGTCCGTTTGTAGGAAAAAACTTTCTATTGGTGGTGCATCAAATAATTACTTTTTTTTAATTTTAGATCATCAAACATACTTAAAATATTAAATCACTGAGATTATTTAATTTTTGGTGAATTAAAAACTTTCAATCGATTAACAAACATATCCCTACTTAAATGGACTCAAGCATGGGCACCATTAGATCAATGTGAGCCCAAAGTTCGGGATCATAATTCAACCTTAATCATTAATCAAAGGCCAAGCAGAACAACCCACTAGCGTTTAATGGACCAATGGCGGAAGTTTAAAACAAGCACTTATGCCCAATAATAATCTCCCACCTTTGATTTAATCCAATCCTTTCAAATACTAAATTCAGAACACAACATTTTATCCTTTTATAGTTTTCTTTCTTTCTTATAAAATAGTTAACATATTAAATGTGTTTGGTGAAAAAACTTAATTACAAGTAAACGATTTGGTTGTGATCGATCCTATTCCGATTGGCTTAACCATATAGGTTGAGTGGGGTTTCTAGGTGAAATCCAAATCCAGTCTTTGAATTCTAGGATCGCGTATCGATACAGGATAGCCAATATCGGTACGCCTTTGTAATAAAGGGAGACATGTTGTGAGGGGCGTACCGGTATGACTTATCGTGTATCGGTACTCATTTCTTAATAAGAATTCCAATAGCATTTTTGCATGCCGGTACATTAAGAAGTGTATCGGTACTACTGTTACATTGCCTAGGGAAGGCTTTCGCATACCGGTACACCAAGGTAAGAGTACCGATACAGTTGGGGATCGGTATGAGGTGGATATGTATCGATATCACGTATCGATACGGAGGTTAGAGTATCGGTACGACTTTTTGTACCAAACCTTTTAAACCTAATTTGAGTATCGGTACTCGTAAAGGAGTACCAATACCTAGAGAGGTGTACCAATACCCATATAGAAGTATCGGTACTTGCTGGGCAATTTGCCCAAGAAATTTGAATTTGCGTTTGGGGGTTCTATAATTTGAGGTAAAGGACCTAAGGGGTCTCTTAAGGTACAAAATAAATATTAAAAATATGAAACGGACATTTAAACCCCCGTATGTGAAATAAAAGGCTAATGATTTGGTAAATATTGGGTAAACTGTGCGAGGTAGTAACCCATAGGGATCCTTGGTGGATTGATCAATGTTGTGTGGTAACTAAGTCCCTTGCTTTGTGCTGATGGGTTACTTAGTTGTTGAGTCATCCCTTGTTGTTAGGATTTGGATACCCTAGAAGTGTGTTGCAACACCTTGAAGACTCCCGAATTAGGATCCCGGTGCTCTATAGACGCGAGTCTCATTCGAAGATACTTGATGAGAGATTCCGAGCATGGATGTAGGATCCCGATGCTTTGTGAACGCGGGCTTCATCCCCGCGAGTATAGGATCCCGATGCTTTATGGAAGCGGGCCTTACTCGTAGTGTAGGATCCTGATGCTTTGTAGACACAGGCCTCACTTAATGTTAATGGTATTATCTGTGTGATGCTATGTAAATTTATGAGGTACATGTATGTGCGATCATACATTCATGATGCTATGTGTTTAGGCGATTATGGTAGCGCCATCGCTATCTTGTCATGATATCATTCATGTTGCATTGCTTTATTTATGATTTGCATGAAGCATGGTTGAGTGGCGGTCAGAATTGTTATTTTCGTTCATAGGTAAGTAGGTTGCCGCGAGGCTTGAAGGAGACCATCAAGGCTTGGATTTCGTCATCGACATTAGTGATTGGGTACAATTGCTAGATGTACTGTGCTATGTATTTTGTAGGACCTTATATGTAATTTGTAACTCTTATTTTGTATTAAGTGGTCAAAGTCGAATGTTTTTAAGTATTGTAATTGGAGCTCCACTAATACTGTTTTGAATACTTGGATTTTACTATGTTTTAATCGTATGGATTTATGTTTATTTGGACTCGTTATTATTTTGGGCTTGAAAATGAAAATTTTATTTAAAAGGGGTTTTGGGCTTAGGGCCCAAATGTGACATCCGGGTAAAGGGTGTTACAAAGAATGTGCGAAAGGAGCTTGGGTCGAAAGAGCTTCGACTCAAATATGCCTCCTCTAATTTGGAAATCGAAGAAAACTAGTTTTAAACTTCAAGGGTGGAGCAAAGATATGGCCGAAAAAAATAATAGTGGCGGAGTTGTGTAAAAAAATCTCAAAGGCTTAGGGTGTTCCCCTTCATCACTGAATCAGCAAAGAAAGTTAAAGATCTTAAACTACAACTCAATAAACTATGGGAAAGTGGAGAGGTTCTGGCATCAAAGGGCGAGAGTTAATTGGCTTAAGTTCGGTGATATGAATATAAAGTTTTTCTATGCTACTACCATCCAAAATAGACATACCAATACTATTTGCAAGCTTAAAGTTGATAATGGGAGGTAGATTGTGGAGGAAGATGAAATTATTTTTACATAGAGGATCATTTTAAAAGTTCTCCAATGATTCCTCAATCAATTTCTTGAGTATCTCGAATTGTATCCCTTGTTTAATTTCAGACTAAATAAAATTTTCATTATGTCGAGATGTGCAATTTGAAGAGATCAAAGCTGTTGTTTTTTACTTAGGGTTCATGAAAGCTATTGACCTGATTTTACTGAGGCCCTTTTTATTCTTTTTGGGATATCGTCAAGAAAGACCTTGTTGATATGGTGATGGAATTATTCAAATATGGGTGTCTCAACTGTGACATCAACAAGACAAACATATTTCTCAACCCAAAAGAAGCAACCAAATTGAAGTAAGCCATTTTCGCCCTATAAGTTTGTGTAACTTTATTTATAAGGTCATTTATAAAGTCATGGCTACTAGACTCAAGTGCTTCGTTCTGGATTTAATCCTTCCTATGCAATTTGTTTTTGTTAATGAGAGATTAATTCATGATAATATTATTATAGCCCATGAAACTTTCCATGCTATTCAGCGAAAAAAATGATCCCGAAAAAGTTATGACCCTTAAAATTGATCTTAAAAAAGCTTACGACAAAGTCAACCCAGGAGTTCCTGAATTGTTTTTGGGGAAAATATTTTTTGCCAATGATGGATTTCGACTCCCTTGTTCTCTTTGGTTGTCAATGGGGAGAGACAAAGTGATTTTTTTCCCGAGAGAGAATTGAGATAGGGTGACCCTTTTCCCCATATATTTTATTTTTAGTTTCTAACAGTTTGTCATTGTTAATCGAGGAGCAGCATTGTCAAACCTCCTCTGAGTTTTGAATTGGAAGAAAGTTCTCTACCATTAGTTATCTTATGTTTGCAGACAATTGTATTCTTTTTACAAAAGTGAACAAAGCTAATTGTGACGGTGTTTAAAAAATCCTCAGTGATTTTTATATGGCTACAGGACAAATGATTAATCTCAGCAAATCATTAGTTTTTCCCCCCATATATAAGCTATAATGCGAAACAAGATTTGACTAGTATTCTTAGCTTCTGTCTCATGAAAGAAGGAAGTAAATATTTGGGATTTTTGTTAATTTGGGGAAGCAGAAAGGAAGAAGCGCTCCAGTTTATTCTTGAGCGTGTTAGAGGTAAATTGAAAGGATGGAAAGTTAATTTTTTGTCTCAAGCTGGTAGGGAAGTCCTTATCAAAGCAGTGACCACAACTATTCTTTCTTATGTTATGCAATGCTTCCTTTTCCCTATTCTTTTTGTGATGAAATTAATTATGTTACTCGAAATTTCTAGTATAGTGAATTAAATGAGAATAAAAATGGAGTTCACTAGCTCAATTAAAAAAAAAAACTATGTAAATCACGTGGTGGAGGCCTTGGATTTATAGAACTTGTTACCTTTAATAAAGCCTTAATTGCAAAGCAAGCATGTAGACTTACCAAAAATCCTAATTCGATGGTTGCTCATATTATGATAGGACAATATTTTCCAAACGACAACATTCTCTCGACACCAAAGTGTCAGAACCCTTTTTGGGCTTGGACAAGCATCTAAGATGGGGTTGAAACAATTAATAAAGGACTTTGTGGATGGTTGGCAATGACGAGTACATTGCAATATGGGATGATCAATGGATTCCCAAGATGCCAAACTCATGGATTGTCTCGACTAGACCCTGTCTATGTGAGGAATTGTTTGTGTCCTATTTGATAAACTACGAGGAACTCAATTGGAAGTCCGATCGTCTGTGTGCTTTGTTTTCACTAGATGAATTTGAGAAAATCCATGGCATTCGTATTGGAGGGCTTGATGTTAGCGATAAGCTAACATGACAAAATAACAAGAATGAAGAGTATATTGTCATATCCGGTTATCATTTCCTTTTTAAGAACTACCAAGTTAGAGCCATTGCTTTGTTCTAGTTTTCATCCAAAAAGTGACAACTGGCTATGACGCTCTATTTGGAAATTAGACGTTTCTCCTATGATACAACTGTTCATCTAGAAAGCTTGTCAAAATGTCATGGCCCCTAAAGGTAATTTAAAAACTCGATTTAAAATAAGTTCCACGAACTGCGCCTGATGTGATGATAGTAATGAAAGCATCGAAAATATTCTCTTCTTCGTCCCTTTTGCTCTAGTCACATGAAGATCCTCGGGCTTTAGGTTTAGCTATTGTCCGAATCAGAATTGGTTTCTAGGTTTTTGCAAGTGGTGGTTCAAGCTGGTTGAATTATCTCGAAAGGTCTTTTTTGGTGATGAAATTCTGCTAATTGCCTTTCTTTGTTGGTCTATTTGGCAGTCGAGAAATAACTTGACGTTTTTTTATGTTGTGATAATCCTTTTGATGTGTGGTTGTTAGTTGAGTCCTCCTTCATTGAATTTGTCCATGTGTGGCAAGATTTAGAAGAAATGAAGGGGAAGGTGACATACCAAGTTTCACAGTGGGCTCCTCCTCCAACTGGGTTCCTCAAAATCAATTGTGATGCCTTATTTGACGCGGGATCAAGAGAAGCCAGCGCAACCACCATTATTTAGGATAAAAGGAGGTAGGGCGTTGGTGGCACAACCATGAAATTTTGAGCTTCCTCAGCCAGAATGGATGAAGCTAACGTTGTTCGCCTTGGGACTCTGACAACTTTCAATGAAATTTTCCAATAAGTCATGGTGAAGTCAGATAATTCTAGTCTCATTTCTCGTCTGATCGCATAATCCCAAATGTCTTGGAAATCTTCTACTATTAAGCACGATACTTTAGGGATATCATCCCCTTTTCATCCTTGTACATTTCCTTTTGTGAAAAGAGTTTATAATACAATGACCGATAGGGTGCCAAAGCTGTTCGTTTTAATTTTTATCTTTCCAGTTGGTTTTTCTGTTATTCCTAGTGGATTGTTTTTATTTATATAATTTTTCTGGTTTTAAAAAATAAATTTCATGCTTTTATGTATAAAATAAAGCCTTTAACCTTTACAAGAGATTTTTAGGGAAATAATGTCTTTGAAATAAAAAATTAGGGAAATGGGTTGTGTCCAACATTATTTAAAGAAACAGAGTATTTTTTTACAGTAATTATGAGTGTTGTCGTATGCAGATAACGATACTTATTTTTTTAAATTTTAATTTACATGTTCCATATGCAAGTGACGACTTGCTTAATTTAATAGTTTTTTTAAAAAATACACAACAAAGTCGTGGTTTGCAGTTGGCTTCCTTTAGCGGGATAATTTTAAAATTAATATCACAGGGCGTTGCAATTTGCAGGTGGTGTCATCGTATAAAGTTGACCTGTTCTAGCGCTTACATGCAGATATTTAATATGAAATTAAATTTAGTCAGCGTGGGCAACACATTGGGTAGGCTCCATTTACTTTTTCATATATTTCCAACGATTACACGCAAGGAATTATGGAGTGTTTATTTTCCCTATATAAACTAGTAGAAGGTTGATATTAGAGAAAAAGAATTGACAGAAAGTTTGAGGAAGATTTTGGCTTAAATGAAAAATAAGTTTTAAAGTATTTTTTTTTGTAAAAATAGATGTCAAAATTTTTAAAAGTTATAATTTTAGGTGTCTGACCGTTAATTGGTGTTAATTTTTTTAACCAATCAATGCTTGACACGTGACATATTTAATTTATTTTTTAAAGAAAAATTCCCAAAATTTTCTTTTTTTTCAAAAAATCCTTAAATTTTGAAAATTTAAATAGTTCCCAAATCCCTAAAATTACCCAAACCCCCAAATCGAGCCGCTTCCACCGTTGATCGCCGCCCCTAAGCACACCAGTTTGGTCGTCGAACCAAGGCGGTTATTTTCCTCAACACGGCGTCGACGGACACGGCGAATGACGTGCCTACCGAATGTCGATTTCGCGTTCAAAGTTTGACGTTCAGTTGCATGCCATTCGCTGTTTCCGGAGACGCCGTGTTGGAAGAAATAACCGCCTTGGTCCGGCGACCAAACCGTTGTGCTTAGGGACGGAGATCGACGGTGGAAGCGGCGACGATTTGGGGGGTTTGGGTAATTTTAGGGATTTGGGGACTGTTTTGTAAAATTTTCAAAATTTTAGGATTTTTTGAAAAATTGAAATTTTTTAAAATTTTTAACTTTGAAAAAAAAATTAAATATGCCACGTGTCAAGCATTGATTGGTTAAATTTTTAACACCCATTAACAGTCAAGCACCTAACATTATAACTTTTGAAATTTTGGGCACCTATTTTTACAAAAAATACTTTAGGCACCTAAAGTTCAAAAAGGACATACTTTAGGCACCTATTTTCATTTAAGCCAAGATATTTTGGTAAAATCTTTTGGAAATATTTGGAAGCATATTCGAAGGAATATTTGTAGATATATTCGAAGAGTAAGTTTAATTTATATTTTTATTGTAAATGATTTATAAATTATTATTAGATTTGTTTTAAATTTTGTTCATTTTTAGGGAATCATATCTTATTTTTAAAGAAATATTCAGATTTGATTGTACATCTTCCGTTTCTCAATTTTCAAGTAAGTAATTTATTTTATTTTTTTAATTATTTCAAGTAGTTATATGATAGTGTTAGTAAAGATATTTGTGATTTAAAGCCGTTCAAATATTAATAGTTGTAGTAGTTCAAATATTTGTGTTTTAATTACCTCATATTTATGTTACTTGAAAAATAATTTACATATTTAACGTTATTCTTTGGGTAAAATACCTAAATCATTACTCAATTTAGCTCTCTGATCTATTTTGGTCAATGAACTTTTGTTAATATATTGATTTTGACATAACTTGAATGAAATATGTTTTGGACTTAAACTAATTTGCGAAAATATTTTAAAAGTCCATTAATTTGAAAAATATGTTTGAGAGGTTTTCAAAAGGTTTTTTGACTTGTTTAAATGCTTTCAAAATAACCCAAAAGTCAAAAACAGGCTCTGTGTACCGATACCCAAAGAGCCCGTACCGGTATGGATAAGCCGTGTACCGATACACCCTTTTGTCTCCAACGGCCAATTTTTCCTGTGGCTAAATTGGGTACCGATACGACCTCAGTCGTACCGGTACTCAAGGGTGCGTACCGATACATATGCCTCATGTACCGATACCAATGTAAAAATGCCAAACAACTCTTTCTATTTTGAGGCAGGTACCAATACTGGACCCCGCGTACCGATACCGACGAGCCCAAAAGTGCATTTAATAATGGAAATAAAGTCCCCGACAACTCTAATCAACCTTCAACGTCTAGTAACGGTCATGGAGTCATTAGAGGGTTTAAAAGACCTCTTCAAGCTTCCATGGAACAACAAGAAACATCATTACCAACATTCATGTATAGAGAAAGTGTTTTTGAGCTTTAATTGTCAATTTTCTTTATAGAACACACTTGTGAGCTTAATTGTTATATTTGCTCAAGTGTTAGGTTTTGGGTGAGTGCTTAAATTGCAAACATATTTTCCTTGTGAGGTTTTCCTTTGTTTGCTTATTTGTTTTCTCTTTGTAAGAGAGTTTCTTGAAGCTTAAGGTATAAGCTTTAAGGGTTGTAAGGGCTATCTCCTTGAGGCCTAAAAAGGAAAGACAAATTAGTAAATTCATGGAAAATCCTTAGTGTGGATAGCTAAGGTAGTGGAGGTAGACTTGGTTTAGAAGTCAAACTACTATAAATCATTGTGCAAAATTTTATTTTCCAATTGCTTCCATCACAATCACTCAAAGGCCAATTCACCCCCTCTTGGCAAAATTGATTGATCGTTCAAGCCCAACAATTAGTATCAGAGATTCATCTCACGTTGGATTAACATCCTAGAGTCAATCCTTAAATTTCTCAACCTTTCACCATCATTCAGAGCTTATGACGAAATCCATCACCAAACCTCCTTATTTCAACGGTGCCAACTATTATTATTGGAGGAATAGAATGACGATCTTCATACAATCAATTGACTACAAGCTTTGGGGGATCATTGAAGATGTCCCTAATCTACCACAAAAGAGGGTTGGAGACATTCTTGTCCTATAGGATATGAATGAATGGAGTGATCAAGAAATGAGACAAAAGTGTGCTAGTATATCACCAAGACTAAGGTGGCATGCTTTCAAATTTACCATATATCAAAACAAAGTATATAATCATATTCATATCAATCTTAGGCATTTTAATATAGAATATTCATTAGTTTCCTTATTCACAATCTTGCTTATAAATTCATAGTCATAAGCATAATATTTCATTTATTTTCCTTGGATCACAGTTAGCATAAGGATACATGAGTTCCACCATTTGTTTCAACATAACTAAGAATGGTCAATCTCTCATACTGTCTTCAATAACTAATAATCACATCCCTCATATTGTCTCCACATTAGGATCATAATCCAACCCGTACATGAGCTCAATAAATTCTATGGCATGCTAATTGTACCCAAAGTTAACTTGTATCCAAGGTCATCTTTATTTCACATTTTGATTCATAAATGAGCTTATAGCTCCAAAGCATCATAACTTCATAATTCATAACACAGTTCATAGCGTAATTCATAGCTTACTTTATAACTTAGTTCATATATCGAATTCATTATATCATAACACGTCAAACATGTACAAAGTACTAACAAAGCAAAATTTCAAAGTAATTAAGCTTACCATACAACAAATTGCCACCAAAGCCTTGCTCTAAGTGAGCTTGTTCATCATGTTATCAAAATATAGCATAGGAATAAAGATAAATGATTTCGAGATGGCACCGAGTTAATCCTAAGACTCAAACTACACTCATTGATACTTTCGAAGCTAGGATTGATCTTGAATTACTACCCATTCATTGATGATCTTAGCTTTAATCTTCTGAGATGAAGATTCTTCAATTACTAGTTGATCACTTGATCTATTACATAGAATTCGACATATAATTTATCAATTAAGCATAAAAAAACATAAGATTCTTAACTTGAAAGGAATGACAAATTCTAAACTTCCTTAGATTAGGCTTAGGGGTTCCCAAGGCTTAAAAATTATAGAAAAATTATTATGAAGTTTAGAATTTATCCTAGATTACATATGGATACTCAATTGATCAAAAGCCCAAATTGTAGAAATTTACCCATGAATACTTGAATTCAAAACTCAACAAAAATGGTGTCAATTGAAAGCTAGGGATGTGGGCTTTCCAAATGTAGAGTTAATTTAAGGAAATGATGGCTAAATTGAATTTAATTTGACTTTGAAAAGTTAGGGTTCATAAAGGATTCATCAATGGTGTTTTCAAGGAAGAAGACACATTTCTCTTTCTTTTCCCAAGCTAACCGATCAGCTTGTCTTGCTAAAACTAGATTTTTCACTTTATTCTTTCATATTTTAATCCTGAAATGACATTTTCAACATGATCATGACACATGGGTGGTGAATAGACTCATTTTTTGGGATATGGTCTAATTACACACTTAGTCATTAGGTTTTTCACCACTTGCACAAATGACCTTTAATTTATTTTAATTCTAAGCTTCATATTTCTAAATCTTACAACTTGATCCTTAATAATCGATTTGAACTTTAATACTCCAAAATTTATTCAATCTAAATAGTTAAAGGAATAAACTTAATTATCAAAAAGTGGATTCCGATCATTAGAAATTCAATTAATTATTAAACCAATTTTAGGGGTATTAAAATCTCAATCACCAAATATCGGCATCATGGATTTATTTTTTCCTTCCAAGACTTGTAGTATGATACAATATATTTGAATTGATTGCGAATAGATGAATCTAAGACTGCAACCGAAACCCTTAAATTTTGTTCAACCAATACCTTCATATATGCACATATTACATCTGAATCCAATTTTTGACGGTCATATGTGATGGACTTCATCGTACATGTGTGTGGGTGATTATTCCTTGTGATTTTCCAAACATTTCTCCTCTTTATCCATAAAACTTTGATCTTCCATTTAAACTCTTTTTCCATAGTTAACGCATTTTGCATAAAAGGTCCTTAGATTGGATTCTTCAACCTTGCAATCTGCGTGATCCCTTATGCAAAAATCTTTAATAGCCAACTTAACATCCATTTTTTTCTTGAAATTGAGTCCCAACAAACAATTCACCTGGTATATGAATGACTGGTCTAGGCGATCTCTAGTTAAATGTGTCACATCAGGGAATTCAAGAGCCCTCATCGAATCATAATATACTTTGTGCATATGATACGGAGGTCGATATAATGGAACATCATCATGGTCCAAAACAAGATCATCTTCATCTAATATAGGGTAACCATAAGGTTCAACAAAAACATTAGTTTCATTATCTTCACTAAACTCATCAAGCATTTTTGTAAAGCCCTCTACTTGATTTGGAAGAAAATCGGATTGAAAATGTTACCAAAATCGTTTATCATATCATACATGTCATTCCATAAATCTTATTACATAAATCATACATGGCATAAACCTGACACCAAAACATGAACATAGCATACCATACCCAAATCTACTTAGTTCATTTGTCTCATAACCAGTTAAATACTCCTTAATTTATTTTATTAGCATAAATCATAATCAATCTTTTATAACCACACATAATACCATATACCAATTTTATCACATATAGATTAGCCATATCATAATGTCCATCAAAAACATAATGCAACTATCATGCTTATTTCATATGCCACCATCTAGGAGTTATGGGAAAAGAACAACATTACTGACAGGCTTTGTAGACGTGACTTGCAACCTTCATCCACCATCGATCTTGAAAAGATATTATAGCCTGAAAATGCATGGAAATGAAGTACATTAGACTTACATAGCCTAGTGAGGTAGTGACCTTACATTAAATAGCATAGTGATGATAATGAATTTTATGAAATCAAGTAACCAATGCATATGGTGGCTTCAATGCATATATATAATAATTTTCATAATTCATACATGTCATTCAAAATTATACACTTATTCTTAACTTGATTCTTTTTAGGGTTCTTACTATAAATTTCTGTTGGGAGGCTCGTACGGTCAACCGAGATAGCCAAGTAGGGGGTGAATTGGTTTTTAGGTGATAGTGGTGGAAGATATGGAAACTAAAAATGAAAAAACCTTTACAACCTCAAAGCTTATACCCCAAAGCTTTGAGAAAACCCTTTTTTACAGGAGAAAAGAAATAAGCAAACTAGGATAAACCTCACAAGGCTGATTTGTATGCAATTCTAAGCACTCACCCAAAACCTAACACTTATGCATATATGATAATTAAGCTCACAAGTGTGTTCTACAAAGAAATTGACAATTAAAGCACAAAAACACTTTATCTATACATTGAATGTTGGCAAGTTGTTTTTTGTTCTTCCATAGATGCTTGAAGGTGTCTTTTAAACCCTCTAACAACTTCATGACCGTTACTAGCCGTTGGGGGTTGCTTAGAGCTGTCAGAGTCTTTATTTCCTGTAATAAATGTAGTTTTGGACTCCTCGGTATCGGTATGTAGGGACTCGTATCGGTACCTATTCTTCAAAAAACTAGCCGTTGGAACTTTTAAAACATAGGGGTATCGATATGATGTACAACTGTATCGATATGCACCTACTCGTAGTGATACGGTTAGGCCTGTATCTATATAAAATTTGGCTACTAGAATTTGGAAAACTTGGGGATCAAAAGTCGTATCGATACATGCAACACTATATTGGTACAAGGTCCTCTGGTATTGGTATGGGTAAAATCATATCAGTACTTAGGCCCAGTTTTTGACACTTTGGTTATTTAAGATCATTTAAATTGTGTCAAAACCCCTTGAAAACATTTCAAACATATTTTTTAAGTTTATAGACTTTGAAAGATTTTTGCAAATTAGTTTAAGTTCAAAAACATTTTTCATTAAGCTATATCAAAATCAATAGGTTTTACAATCTCCCCCTTTTTGATATAACGAAACCACTTGAAAAATTGCTTTTGTGAAAACTCCCCCTTAGTAAAATATTTTTAGAAAAAAGATAATATTTTTGAAAATATTTAAAACTCTCATTTTTTCTTTTGGAAATTTAATTTTTCAAACCCTATCTCTCCCCCTTTTTGTTATATCAAAAATAGTTTCAAAAATAACTTTGAAATAACATTAAGTTCAAAAACAACAATTGTTGAAAAAATTAGTACCAATTGATAGGAAATATCAATTGTTGGTGTAAGATAACATTGGAGAAAAGACCAAAAATGATGTACAGTCGTTCTTGATGTTGTTGGAGACGGCTTCTTTGATTGTTGGATCTAGGAAGGAAGCAAGAAACCTACAAGCAAGATAGGCTCAAATAGAATGGTCAAGGTAAGATAAAAGGTAGTTTGATGGTGGTTGCAAAAGATGGAAAGATAGGTGTATAGAAATGGTGATGGAAATGGATGGAAATGGTGAATATAGTATCTTAAGAACTCAAGGAAGAAACTATGCTATAAAGAGCATAACCCCAGACCTTATATGGTTTCTTAAGGGATGGTAGAAAGGACTTTGACCCACTATCTATAAAGAGATATGAACCGAAAGTATCAAGGGGAATAGAAGGGTTGACGCCACAAGTATAAAGTACTTGATAAGTCAATAAAGTTCTAAAAGAACTAAAAAGAGAGAAATTTCTCACAAAGTAAATTTTGTATTCAAAATGAGAGTGCCTGCAAATGAAAATCTCAAATCCTATTTATAGGAAATATAAAGGCATGACTGAATAGGTGTAGTGTTGTGTCGGCTAGGCTTATGCCTTTTTTAAAGTACATGTATGAATGAAAAGGGGCCTCCAAGGGCCGAATAGTTACTGTGTCTCCCTCTAGTGATCAATTGGCTAAGGTGGTGTCTCATTCCAAAATTAGGCCGCTCGTTATTTCCCTCCAAGGCTGGTTTTGCCACCCAAAGTTTTCCATCCAATTTGGTGAGACATGTCTCTTATGTAGGGACATGTCCCTTGAGGTGGTGAGCTAGCATATGTAGGTGGAGCTTAAGTGAGATGGTTGAGCTTGGTGTGAGCTGGATTGAGCTGAGCTAGCTAGATGAATGAGCTAGCTTATCTTTATGCTATTTTGAGCTTCCACGAGCTGCCCTTAGCTATATGAGGTAGTCCTTGAAGCTTGTGAGCTTCCTCAGAATGCTTCCCTTTGTCCTTGAGCTGCCATGAGCTACCATTGGACTCATTGAGCTAATCTGAGCTACTTTGAATGTTCTTGAGATGTTCCAAGCTGTCCTTATACTTCTTGAGCTAATCCAAGCTCCTTGTGAGGTTCTTGAGCTATCACGAGCTTATGCCTTCATCCATAGCATTAAACAATGTTTGAGCTGAAATAAAGCTATAATAAGATGCATACTTAAGATAATAATGCAATGCAATACAAATAAGAAACTTAAAGATATGGATTTATTACTTAGGCAAACTTAAATAAGATGAGGATCTACATACACAAGCACAATCCTTACTATGATATGCATAACATAAACTATGAAGATGTCATTATAAGGTATGTTGTGTAACCAAAATAAACTAAGTATGCCATGAAAGAAGTAAATAAAACAAGTAAATAAAAGATGTGTAAGGAATTTAAAAACTCTCTTTTCTTTCATCCCTAAGATTAGAGATGAAAAGATGATGTTGAATAGAAACCAAAGCTGTATTGTATCATCCTCCATTTCTTTTAAGTGATTTGTCCTCAAATCAAAAGGATTCTCTATTAGACACTTCCTTGCAGTAGGGGTGGTTAGATTTTTAAATTCCTTTTCCTTTGGTCATCATTTCATTCTTGGTTTGATCTGCATAACAAGATGAAAAACATTTTGAATAGTAGGGTTAGCATGAGACTCTTCAATCATTGATTGTGTCAAAACACACTTTTGAATGGTGCCCTTGGTTTAAAAGGCACTTGTCCTTTGAACTCCTCTTTTGGGTTGGTTCGAATCTTCATGTCCTTTGGCGAAGGATGGTGACTTTTGGGATCTTTCGCATGTTCTTTGCGCATGGTGTCAAGGTTCTTTCGCATTTGCATTTGGCCTTGTTGCACCTATTTCGGTGATAAAGGTAACAAAATGAATTTCTTTCCCTCGTGCTTAAAAAAGTATTGGTTGGTGTAGCAGTCATAAATTGTCCTTTTATCGTACTACCACGGCCTCCCAAGCAAGATATGACCTGCATGCATAGGGACTACATCACATAGTACCTCATCTTTGTAATTCCCGATTGAGAATGGCACGAATGCTTGCTTTGTCACGTTTAAATCTCCTCCATCATTCAGCCACTGAAGCTTGTAAGGCTCGAGTTGTTTCAAGGTCTTTAATCCCAAATTTTCAATCAGAATAGTGTTGGCTACATTAGTACAACTTCTGCCATCAATAATCATAAAACATATCTTCCCATTAATGTTGCACCTTATGTGGAAGATATTTTCTCTTTGTTCTTCTTCGGTGTTTACTTAGGTGTTAAGTTAGCGTTTCACCAAAAAAACTTCTCCATCAGCAGCAGCAGCAAATTCTGGATTTTCTTCTACATCCTCGAATTCTTCTTCTTCTTTCTCATCTTCATGATCAAAAACGACCTATTTATTGTCCAAAAGTAGCATGGTATTTCAATTTAGACACTGATGGGACATATAACCTTGTCCAAGACATTTAAAACACTTGATCTCGCTCAAGCGTTCTTTGCCCACCATTGTCTTTCCTCAGTTGGTCTCCATCATGGTTGGCTTTAATTTTAAGGTCTCGGCTAGTTCTCTAATTTGGAGGGGTGTATTCTTCCGTGCACTGCTCCATTTAGGCTTGTTGGCGTTATTGTGTCTTGTAACAATCCTTCTCTTTTACTACCTTTTGACCCTCATTGCCAAAATGTACCATCTCATCAATTTCCACATAATGTTGTAATTCTACAACATCGTCAATCTCTCTATTCAACCCGGTGAGAAATTTGGCCATGGTTGCTTCTCTATCTTCATCCACGTTAACACTTATCAATGCAACCTCCATCTCTTGGTAATATTCTTTTACGCTTCGGTTGCATTGCTTTAAGGTTTGTAACTTGTGGAAAAGGTCTCGGTGATAATGAGTTAGAGTGTACCTTCTCCTCATGATGCTTTTTCATATCATGCCATGTAGTAATTGGCCTTTCTCTATTTCTCTTCCTAAACAAGGTTAATTGTTCCCACCAAATAAGTGCATAATCAATGAATTCCATGGCTGCGAATCATACCTTTTTCTGTTGGAGTAATTATGACACTCAAATATATGGTCCATCTTGCTTTCCCAATCTAAATAGGTTTCCAGGTCTATTTTGCCTTGAAATGGTGGTATGGGGGCTCGAATATTGTTGAGGTTGTCATCAACTTGGGCACGCCTTCCTTGATATCTCAGAGCATTTCTCTGGGATGATTGCTTGATTACCTTATCGTCTTCATTGTCATCTACAAATTCTTGTTGTTGAGTTTGTCTTCCTCACATATTGCTCTGTGATCCTTCCAAGCGATCCATTCTCTCATGAATGGGCTCAAGTTCTTCTCGTAGCAACCTTTCCATTGCCTAAATCACCGCTTGTATCTGAAGATTTGGGGCTTGTTTTCCACCCTTTGGACGTGAAGTTCCAGAATTCAGAGACATGTTGTTAGTGAAAGTAAAGGAAACAAAATTAAAAGACCTTACCAATATACACTCAACAAAATCTCACAAATTCACTCCAAGGAAATTTTACTCCACTCAACGCTCGTGTTTGTACTCTGGGATGTTATTTGGCTTTTATTATCCCCTTCTGATCTCACACTCTCAATTTGCCTTTTTCCACTCATTTCTCTCTTGTAAAGTTCTTTAAGGAACTTACTCAAGACTTGAGCAAGTATTGTATCTTGTGCATCGTTGAAATGTTAGTTTGAAAAGGAAAAGAAAGAAAATATGGTGTATAGGTAAGTTTAGAATAGAAAAGAAAAAGAAGAAAGGGTTACTTACTTGGCAAGAAACTCACAACCTTTCTTGACCAACAATCAAAGTTTTGAAGAATATGTTTTCAGGCTTGATGTTGAAGATGACGTTGTTGTGCTTTTCACCCTTGAACTTGTGCTATCCAAACTTTGTTTTCTTTTTTTTTTTGTACTTTTCGAAACTGTATTTTTTAGCAAATTGAAAAGACAAAGGATAGTCATTTAAAAATTCTTTGTTCTTTGCTTGAATCGGGCTTCACTTTGATGCATTTTCTTCTTCTACCAAAAGCTCTGATTACCAAATGATGTACAACTGTTCTTGATGTTGTTAGAGATGGCTTCTTTGACTATTGGATCTAGGAAGGAAGCAAGAAACCTGCAAGCAAGATAGGCTCAAATAGAATGGTCAAGGTAAGATAAAAGGTAGTTTGATGGTGGTTGCAGAAGATGGTAAGATAGATGTATGGAAATGGTGATGGAAATGGATGGAAATGGTGAAGATAGCATATTAAGAACTCAAGGAAGAAACTATGCTATAAAGAGCATAACCCCGAACCTTATATGATTTCTTAAGGGATGGTAGAAAGGACTTTGACCCACTGTCTATAAAGAGATAGGAACCAAAAGTATCAAGGAGAATAGAAGGGTTGACGCCACAAGTATAAAGTACTTGATAAGTTGATAAAGTTCTAAAAGAACTAAAAAGAGAGAAATTTCTCACAAAGTAAATTTTGTATTCAAAATGAGAGTGCTTGCAAATGAAAATCTCAATCCTATTTATAGGAAATATAAAGGCATGACTAAATAGGTGTAGTGTTGTGTCGGCTAGGCTTATTCCTTTTTGAAAGTACATGTATGAATGAAAATGGGCCTTCAATGGCCGAATAGTTATTGTGTCTCCCTCTAGTGATCAATTGGCTAAGGTGGTGTCTCCTTCCAAAATTAGGCCGCTCGTTATTTCCCTCCAAGGCTGGTTTTGCCACCCAAAGTTTTCCCTCCAATTTGGTGAGGCATGTCTCTTATGTAGGGACATGTCCCTTGAGGTGGTGAGCTAGCATATGTAGGTGGAGCTGAAGTGAGATGGTTGAGCTTGGTGTGAGCTGGATTGAGCTGAGCTAGCTAGCTGAATGAGCTAGCTTATCTTTATGCTGTTTTGAGCTTCCACGAGCTGCCCGTAGATATGTGAGCTAGTCCTTGAAGCTTGTGAGCTATCTCAAAATGCTTCCCTTTGTCCTTGAGCTTCCATGAGCTACCATTGGACTCCTTGAGCTAATCCGAGCTGCTTTGAATGTCCTTGAGCTGTTCCAAGCTATTTTTATAATCCTTCAGCTAATCTGAGCTTCTTGTGAGGTCCTTGAGCTATCACGAGCTTATGCCTTCATCCATAGCATTAAACAATGTTTGAGTTGAAATAAAACTATAATAAGATGCATACTTAAGCTACTAATGCAATGTAATGCAAACATGAAACTTAAAGACGTGGATTTATTACTTAGGCAAGCTTAAATTAGATGAGGACCTATGTGCATAAGCACAATCCTTACTATGATATGCATAACATAAACTATGACGATGTCATTATAAGGTATGTAATCAAAATAAACTAAGTATGCCATTAAAGAAGTAAATAAAACAAGTAAATAAAAAATGTGTAAGGAATTTAAAAACTCATTTTTCTTTCATCCCTAATATTAGAGATGAAAGAATGATGATGAATAGATGCCAAAGCTGGATTGTTTCAAAAAAGATTCTAACAAAAAAATAATTAAAAAATTGGCTCCCCCTTAATCAAGCATCAAGTAAATTGTTAGTCCAACAATTCAAGAGAAATATATTGAATTTCAAATAAATAAAACAAATGAAGAAATTCAATTTGAACATGCCATATATGAAATAGTCAAATAAGCACACAAGGCATGGCAAAAAGGAGACACAATAGTCCCTTTTTAACTATGCATACAAATACAGTTGAAGGCTGTATCGATACTGGTTGAAGGCTGTATCAGTACGGTATGGGCTATATCGATATCGAGAGCACAAATTTGGTGAAAAACTACAGCAAAAACAACTTAAGAGGCCTTACAACTTATTTTGAAGTTTATACAAATGCTCTATTAAGTCATAGATATACATTAAGCACATTTTTCTATACATGCTTCTCAAAACACATCATTTAACACATTGAAAGCATAATTTCACCAAAATCAGCCAAATATTACAAGTTTAAGGCCAATAACATAAAGATAAACATATTAGGCCAAAAAAATGTAATTCATGCAACTTGAGACTCCCCTTAACTATATGCAATTAAGCACAGCATAGAGTCATACAAACATTTGTACCGAGGAGGAACGTGATCGACATTTGCAGATTGTGTTGCAAGCTTTGAAAGGTCATCAGTTGTATGCTAATTTGAGTAAGTGTGAGTTTTGGCTTAAGGAAGTGATGTTTCTTGGTCATGTTCTTTCGGTGGAAGGCATCCGTGTTGATCTGTAGAAGATTAAGGTTATTCTTAATTGGAAACAACCCAAGTTAGTATCTGAGGTCTGTAGTTTTCTTGGATTGGCTGGATATTATTGCTGTTTTGTGGATGGATTTTTGAGTATTACTGTTTTGTTAATGAAATTGTTGCAAAAGAATGTTTCTTATGTGCAGACGGAGAGTTAACAGTGTAGTTTTGAAAAGTTGAAGGAGGTTTTGACTTATGCTCCTGTCCTGATTCAACCTGAGTCTGGTAAGGAGTTTGTAGTTTATAGTGATGCGTCCTATGTTGGGTTGGGTTTTGTATTGATGCAAGACAACAAGGTTGTGGCTTATGCACTAAGGTAATTGAAATTTCATGAACGCAATTACCCGACTTGTGATCTAGAGCTTGCGATGGTTGTTTTTGCTTTGAAGATTTGGAGACATTATCTATACGGTGAGAAGTGTATTGTTTACATAGATCATAAGAGTTTGAAGTATTTGATGTCTCAAAAGGAGTTGAATCTTAGGCAATGAAGTTAGATTGAGTTGCTTAAAGATTACAACTTGTCAATTGCGTATCATCTCAGGAAAGTCAATGTGGTAGCAGACGCGTTGAGTTGTAAGGATACTGTTGAGCTTTGGGAGATGTTTGCAAGGTTGAGTGTGACGCATGAAGGTGGATTATTAGCTGAGTTGCAAGTTAAGCCTACATTGTCTCAAATGATTAAAGTGAGGCAACTGTATGATGATTCTTTGGTTTAGCATGTTAAGGATATTTTAGATGGTAATTCGATAGATTTCCATTTTGATGACGATGGTGTTTTATGCTTTAAAGGTCGAATAGTTGTGCAAGAAGATTTAGAGTTGAGGCATACTATTTTGACTGAAGCTTATTCTAGTGTTTTTGCTATATATCCTGGTAATACCAAATTGTATCAGGATTTGAAGGAATTATATTATTGGTTTAGCTTGAAGAAGGATGTGGCTGAGTTTGTTTCTCGTTGCATGGTGTGTTAGTGAGTTTAGGCTGAATGTCAGTTTTCTTCTAGGCTGTTGCAACATATTCAAATTCCAGAATGGAAGTGGGAAAGGATTACCATGGATTTTGTGACGGTTTTGACTTTGACACCGTCTAAAAAGAATTCCATATGGGTGATTGTTGACCATTTTACGAAGTATGTATATTTCCTTGCTATGCATACAACATATACATTGGACAAGTTGGTGGATATGTATGTTGCTGAAATTATAAGGTTACATGGGGTTCCTAAGTTGATTATATCGGATACGAATTCTCGTTTTACATTAAAGTTTTGGGAAAGCCTTCAAACAACTTTAGGTACAAGGCTTAATTTCAGTACGTCCTATCATTCTCAGACGGATGGTCAGTCTGAACGTGTTATTTAGATTTTGGAGGATATGTTAAGATGTTATATCATTGAGTTTCAAGGGACATATGAGAAGAAACTACCATTGCTGGGGTTTGCTTATAATAATAGTTATCAGTCGAGCATCTAGATGGCTCCCTATGAGACTCTTTATGGTCGTAGATGTCGTATGCCTCTTTGTTGGGCAGAAATGGCTTAGAAACATGTTGTGGGGCCTGATTTACTTAAGTATACGAATGAGAAGGTGAAACTCATTTGTGAAAGGCTTAAGGCTGCTTCGAGTTGGCAGAAATCTTATGCGAATTTGAAGCGAAAATAGATTGAATATGAAGTAGGTGATAAACTATTTTTGAAGGTCTCGCCTTGGAAGAAGGTGATGGGGTTTGAGCGTCAGGGTAAGCTAAGCCCTATGTTCATTGGACCTTATGAGATGATTGAGTATATTGGTCAAATTGCGTATAGACTCAGTTTACCGGTTGAGCTTGAAAAGATACATGATGTTATCCATGTGTCGATGCTCCAGAAGTATAGATCGAATTCGTCGTATGTTGTGCCTGTTGAGGAGATTGAGTTGCGAACAGAGTTGGCTTATGATGAAGAACCAATAAAGATACTGGATTCTAGTACAAAAGTTCTTCATGGTAAGACAATTGATTTTGTTAAGGGGTTGTGGCGACATCGAGGAGTTGAAGAAGCTACATGAGAGACGAAAGTGGATATGAAAGAATAATTTCCTCAACTCTTTCCTTCAAGAAACTTTCGAGGGTGAAATTTCTTAAGTGGGGGAGAGTTTTAACACCCCAAAATTAGGGTTAGAAGGTTTAGGGGTTTGAACGGGTTCGATTCAGACCGGTTAAACTGGATTAATGGATTGAATATGTTTTGGGTGAAGTTAAAATATAAAGATGGGAATTTTTACTAATTGTCAAAGGGTTGGATTTTTAAAAGGTGTTTAGTCATTATATTAAACATTTTGTTTTTTAATTAAAATCCAATTTAATTAAATGGATTTTTGATTTAGTGACTGAAATGTAACTTCGCAAAACTATTTTAATGACTATTTTGTAAATGGGTTAATACTAATAATCCTTAGAGAGCTATTATTTTCTAATGTTTTTTAATCAAAAAATTACCACCTTGATTGAGTAAGGAGTTTACGGTTAATTGGTTTCTAAATCATTTTTCTATTATTTCTAATTTTCTCTCCTTATTTTCCTCCACTTTCCATTTCAATTTCCAAAAAAATTTAGAATTCCTTGCTGATTTTCAATGGAGAAATTATTATTTGATTCTACTTTTGCTTCCTAATAAAACCTTACAAAGATTTCTCAAGATTTCATCCATTTCAAAAGTTTGATTTCAAGGAAATAGTTACGTCAATTTTGGTGGGAGTGTCTTCAAATGTGAATTTCTTCTTCTCTCTTAAAACTAAGGTTCTTTATTGATATGCCCTAGTAGTTGGCTGATATTGGATTGATTTTAACTTAGTTTTGCAATGGATTTCAAGAATTGTTTGCTTAATTGTGATTTTTGATGATTTACTTAAAGATTTGTTTGAGTTGATGAAACCTTGAGATTTTGATTGGGAAGATTCACATTTTGATATGGTAAACATAATGTGAATTGAGATTGTTGAAATAAATCCCAAAACTATTTGATCGATTAATTTTTAGGTGAGTTTTAGTGGTTTTTGGGGCTATTATGTGTGTTCTTGAATTGCTTGAGGTATAAGGATGCTTAGGAAGTGTTTTTGGTTGTGTTTTGATGAGGATTGAATGTTATAATTGTAGGGTTGATGGTAGGTGTTGGGTGAATGAAGATCAATGTTGTTTTCGGTACTTTCGGCTAATTTTCAAAGGATATTATAAAGGATGCAGGGGATTATTTTTTGGCAGTGAGTAGAATGCGTGTTGATGCATTTTCCCTTTGGTTTTATGTTGTTAAAACAGGGGACGATCAAGGCAAGGTTGCCTAGTTACGTACATCGCTCTTTGGTGGCTCGATTCGCATTTGCGAGAAAGCGAAGTGTATTAGTGAGTGTATAAACGCGTCAAAGCTCTTTAAAGGTTTGATCGACAGATCATGGGGGTTTAGTTATAGCCTAAAAAACTTAGCTAAGCTCAAGCATAAGTTTTCCCTATTTCGCCTTTGAGTATCGGTTTGATATGAGCTTGCATATTACATGTTTTGGTTTAAAAGCATGGTTTGATTTATTTATTGTAAATGCATCATTTAGGATTAATATGAAATGTATATTAAAGTTTATGGATGGCTATGAGCATTGAGATTAATTCCTAGAATGAATGTTTGTTGCCTTTGGCAATATGGTTTTGCATATAAATCGGCTTTATGGAATGCATTGGTAAACAGTAAGTTAATATATTTGAAAAATGATATATTGGCTATGTGACATAAGTGAGAAAGTATCGGATATAGTTTGCATTCCATAGGCTTTAAAGTGCACTATATAAAGTCGATCGCTCCGCGGCTCTTGAGGTATAGCAGTATGGCTACTTGGGCTGATGGTATTCTTCAGTTTCTTGAAATAGTGGTGAGCCTATTGTTGTGTGGTAGAGATAAGTCTATCAGGATGGGTAGGGGTGAGCCTATCTTCGGCCGAAGTGAGAATAGGCGGAGGTAAGTCCACTTGGCAAATTCGCGTATCCGATGTGTTTTAATAAACGTTCTATTTTTGATTGAAAGGATAGAGGTGAGTCTATCCGGGGTCACAATATTTGCCAATATCTGTGATACATGAGATATATGAAAAGATTTTTGATGCATATAGTTGTTATGCATGATATGTTTTAGAGACAAACGGGAAAATGCTTCGGTTTAACAAAGCATTCTTTTCACTTCAAATGTTATTTAGGTTTTCAAAAGAGTTTTGAAATGCATCAATGTTTTTATCTATGAGCAACCTCACTAAGCATTGTGTGCTTACGCTCTCTTTTTCCCATTGATACAGAGAAATAGAGTTGAAGGGCATAATTCTCTCAGCAAGGAAGGTCTAAGAATATGAAAACCACTTGAGTATGGGAACTTAGTTTCAATTCGGTTAATAAGGCAATGTGTTACCATGTTATTGGGGGGTTGTAATCTAGATTTTATTGTGTTTTGGAGGTTTATATGTTTTGGCTTGATGGACTATTAGGTTGACGGATTGAAGCATGATTGATGGTTGTTCACATATATGTTTGATGCTTGGAGGCTTACCCAGTTTTGCATATAGGATGTGAATGCCTATGCTTATTCTCTAAGGGTTCAAGCATGCTTAAAATCATACCAATAATCAATTGATGTGATGCCAATGTTGAATTGTGCCTTGGATCTCTGTTGACAGAATATCGCATGGCAAAAGATTGAAGTATCAGTGTAAATATGCAAGTAAATAATGCCAAGGATTCGTATTTCCTGTGTAAGTATCCGCGGTCAGCAAGTAATATAGTAGTGAGTTGAGTATCGTCTCCACAGGGATTGTCCAGGAATTAATTGCCACGTTAATACATGTGAACTGAAAAATAAAAGATGATGGCTATAGATTGAGGTAACAAATAAAGTAAGAGAACTAAAATTAAAATAAACTGGAGTAAAGTGAAGATTTCGGTGATGAAATGATAACAGTCTGACAAACAATAAGTGCAAGAATGATAACAAAGATCTGGCAAAAGATGTCTGGATTTCACACTAGCTATGCCAGCTAATAATGCCCTGCCTTGGTTTTATTGCCGAGAAGATTTCAAGAGTAGTATTACCTCTGTCGATGGCAATACCCTAAGTTAACCGTGATAAAACCCCTATATGTCTATAGCGAAGTTTTTCATTAATTAACTCGATTAAGTTTCAATCTATACTCCTAAGGGGGAGATTCACTTCAGGTGTAAGATCATCTACTTGAACATCTTCTGTCGAAGTTTCTCTCCTTAGTATCTAGCAACTGATCTTTTCCCCTTAAGTCTATTAAGATATTAAGGTGCAATAAGCACACAATGCCAAATTTCGTATGGCAAAGAATTTAGGAAAATTAAGTACTAGTAGATAGAAAATAATGCCAAGGTATTTAAGTTAATAAAAATCAAACATAAACCAAGCGTTCATCGTGAACATCCCCTAACCAATCAAGAGTTAGTTCATGGCTAGGGTAAATATCAACAAGTATAAGTTTGAAATCATTCTTTTACACGGGAAAGAAATACAAAAGATCAGCAAGAAACTAAGGTAGGAATGAGGTCTTTCAATGCAACCCTTCCATAGATTCATATGTCTCATGGAATCTTCAAGCCGCTCATCTTGTTGTCTCCAATTCCCCATTCTCCATTATTGTAGACTACTTCTCAAGTTCAAGCCTTCATCTTCTTTAGCGCATCACCTTACTTTTTTTCTCCTCCCTTATCCCTTGTCTCATCGATCGAACTCTCTTTAAATAGGCATGCATGGAAACCCTAGATTGGGTTTGAATTAGAAAACTAGTTGTGTGATAGGATAAAAGTGTTATCAGCTTATCATCTTATCTCCTTACCTGCTTATCTCTCTATTTGAAATTTAGGATTGATGTCATCGACCGTCGATCTTTTTCCAATGAAGCTTGGCATTCTTTATCTTTCTGCTGCCAACCAAGCTTGGCATCATCCTTTATTAGGGCTGACGCCATCATCTTTCATTAGGGTTGATGTCATCATCCTTCAATCTATTGCCAATCGAGCTTGGCAATTCTCGTACAACTTTGCCATCTTAGCTAGAGCTATTTTTTTTGAAGTTTGATCCAATGCTATTTTCTCAAAGTCTGATCTGGTCCTATTTTCTCGGGCTGGTATTGCCATGGGTTCTTGGAAAAACTCTTCTTGCAACTTATTGCCAAGGGTGCTTGGCATTTCTCTTATGTTCCAACTTTGCCAATGGAACTCGGCAATTTTCTTCTATTTTCTGGCTTTCTGCTCCTGCTCTGCCAACCTACTCTGCCAACTTGCCATCAAAGACAGCAAAACAACCTTTCACTCTAGAAAAATACAAATTCTAACTCCTTAATGTAAATGCATGAGTTTACTAACTAAAATGCATATATGTATACTAAAAGTCAAGCAAAAGCATAGCAATATGTATATCAAAAGTAGTACTTTTGAGGAGTTAACAATCTTTTTTGAGTGTTAGATTGTAATGAATTTAGGAAGCATGCCTCTAGTATTGTGATGTGATACAATTCATCTTTAATTGCTTCTGATATTGAGGGATTTTGGCTAGCTCTAGTCCCTAGTTTTATGGTGTTATGTATGTGTTTGATCTAATCATGTTTAGAGTATCAATTTAGTGTTAAACCAGCAAAATTGGACATTTCAGGTCCAGGGGTATCGATACTCGATCCCCAGTATTGGTACGCACTTTGAAAAATTAGCCTGGGCATTGATACTCAAGGAGGTGTATTAGTACGAGTTTTAGCTACTATAATATAGGATTTTGGTATTTCGCCTGGGTATCGATACTCGGGAAAGGGTATCGGTAAGCCCTTTGAAAATTAGGCCTAGTATCGATACCATATCCTGAGTACCGATACCCAAGGCGTTATTTTCACTTAAAGTGGTGGCATGGTTTTAGATTCCTCTATTTGGTCCATGATTTGTATGTATGCAAATTGAAGTGTTTAGTGGATCGGTTTAAGCTAAAATTTTACAAGTATGCATGTAACATGATTAATTAAGGATTGGTAACTTCAAATTTAAGTAAGTCATCATAATTTTCTAGATTGACGTTTTGGTCTCTAAATTACAACTTGTACGTTTGGATGTTGTTCTAACACTGTTTCAGACGAGTATTGTAACCGTTGCCAGTAAGTACACTCTAGGTCATAATGTTACATCTAGACAAGATAAAAAGAAAAAAATGGACATAATTCGAGTAAATTGTTTCGGGTTTGTTTCGGCAAACCCATCGAAGCTCGCTCGATTCGGTCAAGCATCTGGGCCGGGTCGAGGGGGTTACACCAACCTAGCTAACAAATATATACTTATTTATTCATTCGAATATAACAAATATTTTTATTTATTAAAATATATAACCATTTTTAAATTATTTTCATTTAATAATAAATTATTTATATGTAATATGAAATATTAATAGAATTTTTAAATATTTTATAAATAATAAACAGTCAAAACGAATAATTTGAGTAGGCCTCTCTCAAGAAATATTGAATATGTTCTGGGTGAAGTTAAAATGTAAAGATGGGAATTTTTACTAATTGGCAAAGGGTTGGATTTTTAAAATGTGTTTAGTCATTATATTAAATATTTTGGGTTTTTAATTAAAGGCCAATTTAATTTAATTAAATGGATTTTTGATTTAGTGACTTAAATGTAAACTTTGCAAAACTATTTTAGTGACTATTTTGTAAAGGGGACAATACTAAGAATTCTAAGAGAGCTATTATTTTCTAATGTTTTTAATAAAAAAGTTACCACCATAATTGAGTAAGAACTTGACGGTTAATTGGTTTCTAAATCATTTTCCTATTCTTTCTCATTTTCTCTCATTTTCTCTCCTTATTTCCCCTCACTTTCCATTTCAATTTCAAAACAAAATTTTCAGAATTCTTTGCTGGTTTTCAATGGAGAAATTATCATTTGATTCAACTTTTGATTCCAAATAAAACTTTACAAAGACTTCTCAAGATTTCATCCATTTCATAAGTTTGATTTTAAGGTAATACTTACATCAATTTTGGTGGGAGTTTTTTCAAAGGTGAATTTCTTCTCCTCTCTTAAAACTAAGGTTCTTTATTGATATTCCCTAGTTGGCTGATATTGTAGTGATTTTAACTTAGTTTTGCAATGGATTTCAAGAATTGATTGCTTAATTGAGATTTTTGATGATTTGCTTAAAGATTTGTTTAAGTTGATGAAACATGAAGATTTTGATTAGGTAGATTCACATTTTGATAAGGAAAACATAATGTGAAATGAGATTGTTGAAATAAATCCCAAAACTACTTGATCAATTAATTTTTAGGTGAGCTTTTAGTGGTTTTTGGGGCTGTTATGTGTGTTCTTGAATTTTGGGAGGTATAAGGATGTTTAGGAAGTGTTCTTGGTTGTGTTTTGATAAGGATTGAATGTTAGAATTGTAGGGTTGATGGTAGGTGTTGGGTGAATGAAGATAGATGTTGTTTTCGGTAGTTTTGGCTAATTTCGGAATGATATTGTTAAGTATGTAGGGGATTATTATTTGGTAGTGAGTAGAATGCATAATGATGCATTTTCCTTTGGATTTATGTTGTTAAAATAGGGGGACGGTCAAGGCAAGGTTGCCTAGTCCATAGATCACTTTTTGGTGGCTCGATTTGCATTGGTGAGCAAAGCGAAGTGTATCGGTGAGTGTATAAACAAGTTAAATCTCTTTAAAGGTTTGATCGATGGATCATGGGGTTTAATTATAGCCTAAAAAGCTTAACTAAGCTCAAACGTAAGTTTTCCCTATTTTGCCTTTGAGTATCAGTTTGATATGAGCTTGCGGATTTCATGTTTTGGTTTAAAAGCATGGTTTGATTTATTTATTGTAAATGCATCCTTTTGGATTAATATACAATTTATATTAAAGTTTATGGATGCCTATGAGCATTGATATTAATTCCTAGAAGGAATGTGTTGTTGCCTTTGACAATATGGTTTTGCAAATGAAACGACTTTATGGAATGCATTGGAAAATCATAAGTAATATCTTTGAAAATGATATATTGGCTATGAGACATAAGGGAGAAAGTATCAGATAGATTTGGCATGCCATATGGTTTAAAGTGCACTATAATATAAAGTTGATCGCTCTGCAGCTCTTGAGGTATAGCGGTATGGCTACTCAAGCTGATGGTATTCTTCGATTTCTTGCAATAGGGGTGAGCCTATTGTTGTGTGGTAGAGGTAAGTTTATCACGACAGGGAGGGGTGAGCCTATCCCAGGTCGAAGTGAGAATAGGTAGAGGTAAGTCCACCAGGAAAATTCGTGTATCTGATGTGTTTTAATAAACATTATGTTTTTGAATGAATGGATAGAGGTGAGACTATCCGGGGTCACAATATTTGCCAATATATGAGATATATGAAAAGAGATTTGATGCATATTGTTTTTATGCATGATACGTTTTGGAGACAAACGAGAAAAAGCTTTGATTTGACTATGCATGATTTTCACTTCATATGTTATTTGGGTTTTCAAAAGAGTTTTGAAATGCATCAATGTTTTTATCTATGAGCAATGATGCAGAGAAATAGAGTTGAAGGACAACATTCTCTCGGAAAGGAACGTCCAAGAATATGACAACCACTTGAGTATAGGAGCTTAGTTTTAATTCGGTTAATAAAGCAATGTCTTACCATGTTATAAGGGGTTTTGTAATCTGGATTTTATTGTGTTTTGGAGGTTTATATGTTGTGGTTTGATGGACTATTAGGTTGATGGATTGAAGCATGATTGATGGTTTTGCCATATATGTTTGATGCTTGGAGGCTTACCTAGTTTTGCATATAGGATGTGAATGCTTATGCTTATGCTCTAAGGGTTCAAGCATGCTTAAAATGATGCCAATAATTAATTGATGCGATGCCAATGTTGAATTGTGCCTTGGATCTCTTTTGAGTGTTAGATTGGAATGAATTTAGGAAGCATGCCTCTAGTATTGTGATATGATACAATTCTTCTTTAATTGCTTCTGATATTGAGGGCTTTTGGCTTACTTTAGTCCATAGTTTTAAGGCTTTATGTATGTGTTTGATCTAAGCATGTTTAGAGTATCAATTGAGTGCTAAACCAACAAAATTGGACATTTTAGGTCCAGGGGCGTAACGCCCCGATTTTGGGCCTAGCGGTTTTGAGGTTTATTAAACGGTCTGGTGGACTGGTTAGGGATTTGAGTCGGATTCGTGAGTAAATATATTTCTATGAGATAAAAATATGGAAAAATTGTTAAAAATCATATTTTAATATATGAAAAATATCGGTGAAGTCAATTTTGGAAAATGAGATTTGGAAGGGTGACATTTCAGTTAGTGACCAAAATGTAATTTTTGAAAACTATTTTTAAAGGTGACTAAAATGAAAAAGGATCAAATTCTTAGAATCTTTAAGGAGTTATATTACCATGTTTTGGCTGATGGTTTCTCCCTTCAATTAATTCATTTTAAACATGTGGTTTATAAATAATTAAAAGAGTTTTGATATTTAAAAGTTAGTTATTGGATTAAAAGAAATTTAACGTAACTTTTCTCTCAACTTTTCTCTCCACTTCTTTTCTCCCAAACACTCCAGTTTTCATAAAAAAAACCATAGGTGAGAGATCATTTTACTCAGATTATTGATTTACAGTTGATCATTTAACTTTGATTTACAAAACCTCATTGAAATCTTGTGTTTTCTTAAGTTTAAACAAGCCAATCGAGGGAGAAATCACACAATAGGGGTAAGGTCCGTGATATCCTCTATTGAATGGTTCTTTATTGATATTCCCAAGTGTTTGATCCTTGATTTATGGTTTATAATCTGATTTTGTGTTTTTATATTGAATTAATTGATTTAATTGGGTGAAATTGATGAAATAGTAAAATATCCGTATTGGATCTATTTTTCCAGTGTTGAGGTTGATTTTAATCATATTTTGGATGTATTATAATGTTGATAAGTTGATTTTAACAATAGAATCCTGAAACTCCTGAATCCCTAGTTGTTTAGGTTGTTAGATTTGTGTTTTTGTGGAGTTGTGATGGTTGTGTAGTTGATGGAAATATTTGGATGAAATAATCCTATTTTTAAGTGTTAGTTGATGTTGATTGAAGTGTTGAATTGATAGATTGTGACTGGGTTGTGTTTGGAAAGAGTTAGATGATGTTTTTAGTTGTTGTGGTTGGGTAATTGTGAGAAGATTGTGGGAAGTCTGTGTGGATTTGTGGTTGTAGTGTTTTGAATGCATTGAGATGCATTAATCCTCTGTTGTAATGTGGTTAAAATAAGGGAGATGGATTTGAAAGTGATCGGTGAAGCTTTAGAGGCTTCAGACGCTTTTTTTACATCGGTGAATCGAGGTTTCGCGTATCGGTGAGTGAGAACGTGGATTCCAGCTTTAGAATGCTTCAAAAGTGGTTTATGTGAGTTTAAACTAAGCTTGAAATGCTGGTTTAAACTCAGAAGTAAGTATAAAGTGATTTTCTCTCTCGGTCGTGCTTTTATGAAATGGTTTTATGCACTTGTTTTGATTTACATTGTACCTACTGTTTAAACATGTTTTAAAAGTATGTGAGATACTGTTTTGAGCATGTAATGCTGAAGGATGCACATGGTTGTGGTTTAAAGCATGGTTATTGCTTTGGAAAATGGTTTGTTTTAATGCTTGTTAAAAACAATGAGGTAAATGGTTAAATATATTGGCAAGTGATGTGGTTTTAAAATTGTTATCGGATATAGTTGGCCGACCATAGGATTGATAGTGCACTATAATAAGTCGCCTTGGATGTCGAGGGGTTTATATGGTGTACCGAAAACTCCATCCAAGTACCCTAATGGTTGAGGGGTTATATAGTACCGAAGACTCCCGTTAGTGGGTTAAGCATCTAACCGATGAGTGGGGTTGGTGTCCTCATGGGTTGAAAGTGTACCCGATTGTTATTGTACCACGATTGTGATTGTATCGCTATTCCAATTGAGATGGCTTGAAGTGTTGGAAGAACACTTGTTGAATCTGTGTATCCGATGAACTTTTTTTTTGGAAATAGAACATGGTTAGTTATTACTTGTGAGCCAATATAATTGTTGATGTATCATGGAAAGGTTTATGTTGTATAATGTGATTTATACATGTTGTATGTTTACTCTTTAAGCTTTGCATATGGTTGTTATGCATAGGAAGGCTTAAATTGAGGTTGAGCAATGGGAATTGCAATTGGTTAATGATACATGTTGCATATACTTTAATATGCTGGTTTTTAAAGATGAAAAGTGCATGGTTTTCAAGGCATGATGTTTCAATGAGAATGTATAAGTGATGTTAAAGAATAAGTGACATGGGATTTCAATGCGTTGTTGAGAAATGGTTTTAAATGTATTGATGGTGTTTTGTTTTTTAGCACTCCTCACTAAGCCTAGTGTGCTTACGCTCTCTTTGTCCATCAATGTATAGAATTAAAGGCTTGTAAGGTAGCGAGAAGTAATGGATCTCAACAAGACTTGTTAACCAACGTATGCTTTTGGACTAGACTATAAGTAATAAGGGCAATGGGGTTTCCGTGTTGTTTTGGGAGATGTTTTGCTAAAATCCCTGGTTGAGCAAGTTTATTTTGATGCTCCTGGTTTGTAAATGGCCATTATGGATTATTTTTGGTGATGGTTTAGAGTTTCATGTTATACTTGATTGGTTTTCTAGGAAGCATGCCTATAGAGTTACCTTTGATGTAAGATGCCATAGATGTTGTTGAATCTGTGATGCTTTGTTGTGTTTTGATCCTTGGATATGTTGGATGTATGTTAGAGGCATGCTAGAGTGGTTTGAGATGGTTGAGAGCATGTTTTAACCAGCTAAAAGTGACATTACATGCCAGGCGTACCGATACACGGGAGACCGTATCGGTACGGCTAGGTAGGTTTATGCCTAGGTTTCGGTACAGGTAAGGCATACCGGTATGATTCTTCACCACTGGAAATCTAATTTTTGAGTTAAAACTCACGTACCAAAACACCTATAAGCCGTATCGGTATGTACTATATATTTTAAAATGAAACTTAATTCCAGCTAGGCATACCGGTACGTACCAAGTGTACAAAAACAAGGGCAGTTATCTTGGGGCACCGCATCGTTACGGTTGACAGCGTATTGATACAAGTGTCGGTTATTTCAGTTAATGTCATGGAATTGTAGTTCTGGTTTCTTTCATCTTAGTCCCTGAATGTTACAAGTGCAATTAAATGAGGTTGGATGATGCTTTTGAGTTGGATTTTGACATGTAAGCATGCAACCTACTTAATTAAAAGTTGGTAAATTAAAAAATGGGTTAAGTCCTTATAATTTATAAAAATTGCAATTTGGTCCCTAAATTGCAATTGTGTTCAATTGGATGTCAATTTGATGCACGATTGAGTTGAGTCTTCACCTGAAATCAATATGTACATGTAGGACAATAATTGTGTATCTAGACAAGTTAAAAAGAAAATAAATGGATGCGTTTTGAGTGTCATCTTCACGGTTTACTTTGGTAAACCTAATGTAGCTCGCTCGGTTCGGTCTTACAACTAGGCCGGGTCAAGGGGGTTACATTTGGTTGTATCAGAGCCAGGTTTGCAATAATTGGGAGTTGGTATGATTGATGTGATATTATTGTGAGTTGTACTCTTTTGTTTGCTATGCACGTGATTGTAAAATGCACGTTGATTGCTTTACGCTGTGTTGGGGGGAATTCAGAAAACCATTGCCTTATTATTATAGTCTGAAATGTTATGATTTTGAAATGGAATTCTTGGATCCTTTCTCGCGGCTGGCCTAACTATTTTTGTTTTGAAATGGTTATCACGCCTTAAAAAATGTGTTATGTTACGACCGAGAGGAGAAGTGAGAACTAGCATGATGATGTTGCCTTTTGGCAGTGAGTTAAGGGGATTGTTTTGTCTCCTGGGGTTTGTCACCCCGAAGTATGTACCATCTATGCCGGTTGGGCCAGTGTTGGGTGATATGATGCCTTGATATAGGTGGTGTTCAGAGATTTTAAGCTGTTGATGCTGGAGTGCGTGTGTTTGCACCAGCTGTTGGGAGAACGAGGTTACTGTTGGAATATCCTTATAGTTTGGGAGGAATTGAGTATCGTGGGTTGTCACCCGAGGTATCCGAGACATAGATGGCCAGTGTTGTTCAGGTTTGGACCAAATAGGGTGTATTGGCACCCGTAAGTTAGGATGTGTTGTATCCCTATTGCAAGATGATGTTTTTAGTTGGTAGACAACTGTATCAGTGGGCGTGAAACCCAATGATGTGGAATGAGAGTTTTCCATGATGTCTTTAAGAAGAAGTGTCTAGGGTTTAGATACTTGGAGGAAAAGGAACGAGAGTTCATGGCTTGGGTTTAGGGCCATATGTATGTGGCCGAGTTTAGGGTACAATTTGTTCGATTAAGTCAGTATGCTCCTAAACTGGTACCGGTAGAGAGGTATCGCTGTGATACATTCTGTTATGAATTGGTACAGGATGTTAAGGTGTATATGTTGGCTTCTGACTACACCATTTTCGACGTATTGGTACACAGGTAGAGTACATTGAGCATAACTTGGGTTTATCACTTTCTTGTGAGCTTGTTGTCGTTAACGTTTGTGGGAATTGTGGTTTGAACGATCGTCTCGTAAGTGATAGTTGTAGGAATACAATAGGCTAGTTCTTCCAGTGAGATGGTTGTTGCAAAAAGGATGTTTGAAAATGTCCTTTGATGGTATAAGGTCCTGAAGTTGCAGCTATTTTGTTGGAGTTGCCGCACCATGATTTTTTTGATGTAATTCTGAGTATGGATCAGTGGCTAGAACATAGAGCTATGGTGGATTTTGAATCCTAGCAGGTTGCCTCGAAACTTGTTGATGATTACGAGGTGGTAATCGCGAGCATGAATGGTAAATTCTTGTTTAATGCTGTTTTGACACTAGAAGCGAGTCGTTAGATGGATTTTGGTTTCAAGGCATTCCTAGCCTATGTTATGAATCTGGGGTCAAAGGAAGTACGTGCTCAGGATATTCGTGCGGTATGCGAGTTTTTGGGTGTTTTCGAGGGAATGGCCGGATTTGCCACTAGATTGAGAGGTTGAGGTTAGCATTGAGCTGTATGAAAAACATAGCTCCAGTGTCAATTGCTCTATGTACATGGCTCGAGGGAGTTGAAGAGGTTAAAGAAGCAACTTCAGGAGTTGCTTGATCAATGGTTTATTGGGCATAGTGTTTCACCGGGGGTTGCGCCGGTGTCGTTGTGGAAAAGAAGAATGGTACAATGCGGATATGCATTGGTTTTGGTAGCTGATCAAGTTGATGTGTTGTTAATTAGGTTAGGGGTGCTTCAGTGGTTTGTAAGATTGGTTTGAGGGACAGGTGTTATCAGTTGAAGGTAAAGGATGTGATTGTGTTTAGTTTTGCCTTCCGTAAGGAGTACGGTAGTGTGAGATCTTGGGTATGCCATTTGGTTTGATTCATGCATATGTTGCATATGTTGCGTTCATAGTTATGATGATTGGTCCAGAGGTAAATACAGTTAAGTTTGAACTTAAACTGGTAATGATTCAGAAGCTATTGAATGTAGGTCAATTTGATGGATCACCTACTAGAGACCCAAGGCAACAATTGAAGCTATTCGTGGAGGTTTGCCAACTATTTTCAGTAACCTGGTGTAGCTAAAGTGATAGTGAAGTTGAGGCAATTCTCATTTTCCTTGAGAGACAGAGCAAAAATGTGGCTAAGTTCTTTGCTACCTGGTTCAGTTAATTCGTGGGCAGAATTATGCAGAAGTTTCTGCTGAGATTCTAGCCACCTAAACTTAATGCCAAGATGCGAAGTGAAATCATTACTTTTAGGCAGGATGATGATGAGACTTTGTATGATTCCTAAGAGCATTTCAAAGACTGTTAAGAAGATGCCCCATGCATGAATTTCTCACTTGGACCCAGATGGAGACCTTTTATAACGGACTCAATGCTCATGCCAGGACTGTGGTTGATGCTTCGACAAATGAATCATTACTAGACAAGAATTATACGGAGGCATTTGACATCTTTTAAAGGATTGCCATGAATGATTTCCAATACCCTACTGCCAGATTAGGAACCGGTACAAAAGTCGCTAGAAAATTGGAACTTGGTGCATTGTCATCTATCAATGCTCAAATTTTCAACCTTACTAACATAGTGAAGACGATGAAAAAACCTAATACAACCTAAGAAGTGAAGGCATTGGAACAATTCTACACAATTTGTGGAGAGGATCATGATATGGATGCATGTCCATCAAACCCTGAATCGGTAAATTTTGTTGGCAATTTCAATCGTAATTTTAACCCACATGCCAATACCTATAATGCAGGTTGGAAGCAACATCCAAACTTTTCTTGAGCGAATTAAAGCGGTAACCAATTTAATGCTTAGCGTTAGAAAAATAATATATCGCCAGGTTTCAATCAGATTGTGAAGCCACAGAAAGTCCAGAATAATTTCCATCTACGGTAGAGTTCTATCCAAAGGAACTCCCTCGACTAGGCCTAGTCGCAAGACCGAACCGTGCGAGCTACATTAGGTTTATGAAAGCAAACCGAGAAGATATAACCCGAAACACGTCCATTTTTTCTTTTATCTTGTCTAGATGCATATTTATTATCCTACATGTACATACTGATCACAGGTGAAATAACAACTCAATCGGGCATCGAATTGACATACAATTGATCATATTTGCAAATTAGGGACCAAAATGCAAATTTAGAAAACTGCAGGGCCTTAGCTCATTTTTAGGCTACCAATCCTTAATTAAGCAGGTTTCATTATTCCAAGTCGAAAACCAGGTAAAAAACGTCATCCAAACTCACTCAATCGCATCCACAATATTCAGGGACTAAAATTGTAGAAAATATAACTTCAGAATATCCCAAATAATAGATTTAGCTCCTTAAAGATTCAAAGTTTTGACTCTTTACAAAACAACCACCTTTAAAAACAGTTTTCAAAAAATTGCATTTTGGTCACTAGCCAAATGTGACCCTTCCAAAGCTCTTTTTCCAAAGTTGCTTTCACCAATATTTTTAATATATTAAAATAGGATTTTTAAACATTTTCCATTTTTTTATCTTTCAGAAAAAGATTTGCTCCCAAATCCGACTCGAATCTCTAACCCGATCCACCAGACCATCTAACTAGCCTTAAAACCGCTAGGCCCAAAACCGGGGCGTTACAACTTTCCCCTTCTTAAGAAATTTCATCCTCGAAATTTACCTGGAGGTAAAAGATGCTGAAATCCCTCCAAGATATCCGCCTTGTTTTCCCAAGTGGCTTTTCAACACCTCGATGTCGCCACAAGACCTTAACCAGTTCTATCATTTTGCCACGAAGAACCTTGCTGCTGGAATTAAGGATTTCCACTAGCTCCTCATCAAAAGATAAATCTAGTCTCAACTCAATAAGCTCTACCGGCATAACATGCGAAGGATCCGACCGATACCTCCATAGCATATATACATGGAACACATCATGTATTTTCTCAAGCTCAGGAGGCAACCTCAATTGATAAGCCACAGGACCAACACGCTCCACAATCTCATATGGTCCAATAAACCTCGGACTAAGCTTACCCTTACGTCCGAACTGCATCACTTTCTTCCACGGTGACACTTTCAAGAACACGCGATCGCCTATTCAATTTCCTAGGCTTCAAATCTGTGTAAGATTTCTGCAGATCGCAGCTGATTTCAAGCGTTCACACACAAGCTTAACTTTCTCATTCGTGTCTTTCAACACATGTGGCAAGGAAACATGCTTTTCCCCTACCTCAGCCCAACACAAGGGCATACGACACCTCCGGCAATACAATGCCTCATACGGTTCCATTTGAATACTCGCTTGATAGCTGTTATTATAAATAAAATTCAACCAAAGGTAAATGCTTCTCCCAGGTTCCTTGGAACTCAATAACACAACACCTCAACATATACTTTAAGACCTGGATAACACGCTCAGACTATCCATCCGTCCGAGGATAATACGTGGTACTGAAATTCAACATCGAACCCAAAGCCTAATGTAAACATCTCTAAAGCCTTGCTGTGAACCTCAGATCTCTATCCGAAACAATAGACTTTGGTACCCCGTGCAGACGCACAATCTCAACTACATACAAATCTTCCAGCTTGTCCAAGGTATACGTCGTATGCATTGGCAGAAAATGTGCACACTGTGTAAACCGATCAACAATCACCCAAATAGAATCCTTTTTAGCCGGTGTCAACGGCAACCCTGTCACAAAGTCCATGGTGATTCTTTCTCATTTTCATTTCGGAATTCTCAACGGTTGCAACGACCCGGATGGAAACTAATGTTCAGCTTTAACCCGCTGACACACCATAGATTTGGACACAAACTCTACCACATCCTTTTTCAAACCAACCCAAAAGTACCTCTCATTCAAATCACGATACATTTTGGTACTACTCGGATGCATAGCAAAAGTACTAGAATGTGCCTCCGACAAAATAGTTTGTCTGAGCTCTGGGATTTTCGGCACCACTAATCGGCCCTTAAAGCACAAAGCACCATCATCATCAAAATGAAAATCCGTCAGATTACCATCCGCTATGTCCTTAAAATGAGGAACCAAAGACTTATCAAACAGTTACTTAGCCTTAATCATTTGTGACAATGTAGGCTTAACTTGAAATTCAGCCAACAACCCACCTTCACACGTCACACTCAACCTCGCAAACATCTCTCTAAGCTCAACCGCAACCTTACAACTCAACGCATCCGCAACAACATTGGCCTTTCCATGATGATACTCAATTGTCAAGTCATAATCCTTAAGCAACTCCAACCACCTTCGTTGCCTAAGGTTCAAATCCTTTTGAGACATCAAATATTTAAAACATGGTGATCCGTAAATACCACACACTTTTCACCATAAAGGTAGTGTCGCCAAATCTTCAAGGCAAACACCACATCCGCATGGTCCAAATCATGAGTTGGGTAATTGTACTCATGAACCTTCAACTGACTCGATGCATAGGCCACAACCTTTCCATCCTGCATCAGTACACAACCCAAGCCAACTTACGATGCATCACTATAAACCACAAACTCCTTTCCTGACTCAGGTTGAATCAACACAGGAGCATGTGTCAAAACCTCTTTCAACTTCTCAAAACCATGCTATTGCTTCTCCGTCCACACAAAAGGAACACTCTTCTACAGCAACTTTGTTAACGGAGCTGCAATACTAGAAAACCCCTCGACAAGACGGCAATAAGAACCTGCCAACCTAAGAAAACTAAGCACTTCTGATACGGTCTTAGGTTGTTTTCAATTGAGAATAGCCTCAACTTTCTATGGATCAACATGAATACCCTCCACGGATACCACATGTCCAAGAAACATCACCTCATTGAGACAAAACTCGCACTTGCTCAACTTGGCATACAGTTGATTATCCTTCAGCACTTGCAACACAATCCGCAAATGCCAGTCATGTTCCTCCTCGGTACTAGAGTACACGAGTATATCATCGATAAAAACCACCACAAACTGATCAAGGTACTCATAAAACACTCTATTCATCATGTCCATGAAATCAGCTGGGGCATTCGTCAAACCAAACAGCATCACCAAAAACTCGTAATGCTCATACCTCGTACGAAATGTCGTCTTATGCACATCCACTCCTTTACCTTCAACTGGTAATACCCCGACCTTAAATCAATCTTCGAAAACACCGCTACCCCGCAAAACTGATCAAACAAGTCATCAATCCGTGGCAACGAATATTTGTTCTTCACCGTCAACTTATTCAACTAGTGATAATCAATGCACATACGCATCGATCCATCATTCTTCTTCACAAAAAGAACCGGAGCACCCCAAGGAAAAATACTTGGTCGAATGAATCCATGATCTAACGACTCTTGAAGATACAATTTTAACTCTTTTAAGTTCTTCGGTGCCATTCGATATGGAGCAATAGACATCAGAGTTGCACCTTCATACATCTCGATACGAAATTCCACATCCCTATCCGGAGGTAAATCTGGCAACTCTTTAGGAAAAACTTCCGGATAATCACATACATCCCGAATGTCCTGCACTCGAACACCCTTAGCTTTCGGATTCATAACAACAGCCAAATAAGCTTAGCAACCATCAAACATCATTCTCTCCGCTCGAGAAGCTGACACAACATTGGACAAGAATTTCACATTCTCACCAACCACCACAACTTCATAATCATAGGCCAACTTCAGAAAAATCCTTTTGGACTCACAATCCACCACAACCTTGTGCTCACTTAACCAATCCATACCCAAGATAACGTCAAAACCATGAAATGGCAACTCCATCAAATCCACAGCAAATTCATGACCTTGCACTGTTAAAGGACAATGCCTATACAACCTTCTAGTTGTAACTGTCTCCCAAAAAAAAACTAGTTACTAACATGCCAACATCCAAAATCTCAACAGGAACATTCAGCAATGATGCATGCCCACTTACAATATATGAATGAGTAGACCCCGAATCAATCAAAGAAAACAACGACAAAGATTGCAAGGTGAAAGTGTCTGCGATCACATCAGTGTCGTTGTGCCCCTCACGATGAGAATAGATTCGCGATGTCCCACCATTCTCTGGTTTTACAGCAATAGCATGAGCCACAACTCTCTGACCATCCTCGCGCCTCTAAAAATTACCACAACCTCGGCCCCTAGAAAGTGTAGTAGCCTAAATTGGTGCATCACCCATAGCACGAGGATAGTCACACTTCATGTGACCAGGTCATCCACATATCCAACAACTCATTGTATTCTTCCAACACTCACTTGTGTGGCGTCTTCCACAACGCTCATACTCAGCTATAAAACAAACATTTTGGTTACCACGACCACCACCGCCACCACACTTATGATCCAACTTAAGCCTCTTATCACGAAACCTCCTACTCTACTTCTCGAAATTACCAAAATTAGCCCCACGATTGTTCGAGCTCATGCCCGAACCTTATCTTGTTACCCTTAAGGATTGCTCAATATCCTTAGCGCGGTTCACAAGCACATCAAAAATGTGTAAGTATGTTTTGATATCCTTCATCAACCTATAGCGAAACCTGTTGCACCTCTCAAGATCATCCAGAACCAACTCCGAGGCATACTGACTCAAAAGGAAAAATTTTAGCTCATATTCATCCACGGACATGCCGCCCTGTTCCAAGGCCAAATGCTCACGTTTCCTCGCATCCAGATACTAAGGACCAAGATACTTCTTCTTGAAAGCTCTTTGAAAGATCTCCCAAGTTACATCTGCCTCCAAAACATTAGCAATTGTGGTCACCCACCAATGATAAGCATCACCATGCAACAATGACACGGTACACCTCAGCTTTTGCTCATCATTACAGCCCATCTAATTCAGAATACGAATCGTACTCTCCAGCCATCCTTCAGCTGCCTCGGGACTTAAACCCCTGAACTCAACACCTCCCAAACTACAGAGACGCTCTAAGGGTAACCCTGGATTAATTGCCACAGCAGGTGCCAGTGTCTGCGCATGCATTCCATCCATCGCCGCTTGAAAAGCTCTTGTTATTTCCTGAACTAACAGAGTCAATCACCAAATACTGGCACTTGATGAGCCTGGGGTACTCCACCAACAACATCACTGACATGAGGAACCAGTAGAGGAGGAGGAGGTAAAATGTTAGGGGGATTCTCTTCCTCAACATTATTCTACCCAATTCCGACATTGCCAGCCATCGAACGTGTCTCACGTCGAGCCATGCTAACAAAAGCATCAAAACACATTAAAGCCAGGCTAACATAAGGCAAATGATCCAAGACCATCTTATAAAACATTTTAAAACCTTGGTAATAGGCAATGTGTTCCAAATTCATAACCCAACATGATGTAAATCAAACACCGTACAAGTTCACAACCACCGTGCATAACAAATAATGATATACAATCAAACAACAACATCTCAACCTTTCGTAACCTGGCTCTGATACCAACAAATGTAAACCCTCGACCGGCCTAGACGCCCGACCGAATAGAGTGAGCTATATTAGGTTCGCCGAACCAAACCGGAGAAAGGTTACAAAAAGTCGGTCTATTTTTTTCCTTTTATCTTGTCTAGATGCAAATTATTAATCTTACATGTACATACTCGCAGCAGGTGAATTTTTGAAGGAAATGAATCACAGAAAGACAACCAATTGCATCACATTCAGTAAGAGGAATAAAATGTAATTACATTAAATTATAAGACCAAAATTGAAATAAAGGTTACCAATCCTCAATTAGTCAGAATACTTGCTCACATGACAAAAATCAGCTCAAAAATATCATCCATACTCATTCAATTGCATCATCAATATTCAAGGACTAAAATGTAAGAAAAACATAACTGTATATCCATGACATTAACTGAAATAACGACCACACGCATCGATACACTACTAACTGTATTGATACGATTCCCTAAACCAACAACCCTCGTTTTGGTACACTAAGTACCATATCGGTACGCATAACTGAAATTAACGACTAGTTTAAAATTATTTAGCAACCGTATCGATACGTCTTATGGGTGTTTCGGTATGCAGGTTTTGATCCAAAAAGGTAATTTCCAGTAGCCATGAACCATACTGGTACACCGTTCTTGTACCGAAACACCTGGTCTGTTCTTGCCTAGATGTACCGATACGGTCCCCAGCGTATCGGTACGCTTGAGCCTGTAATGTCATTTTTAGCTGTTTTTTCATACAAATCTAGACGCATTTAGGTCCTAGCAACTTGCATACATGCATATAAACATCCAACAATACATTTATCAACACTTGAACCAAGATTTAGCTACCATAAGAGCTTAGGCCGCCAAAAGGATTAATCTAGAGGCATGCTCCCTAAAACACTCCACCAAACATACCAAGTTGCTCAAATAAACATTTACTAGCACAAGCACCATACCAACATCACTTTAATACCATATTCAACATGTTAAGCTCATCAAAACATGCCATCCAAGCAAAACCATCTAGATACATATCTAGGCAACCACATAACATCCATCATAGGTAATGATGCACAATGTGCATAACAACATCAATCAAACTCTAAAATCACAGCATTACACATGCTCAAACTAGGCAAAACAGAATTGCATATCCCAAAATCCATGGCGAACACATTGCCTTATTAACCGAAAACATAAACTGAGTTCATACCCAAAATTTCTTTGCCTCTTGGATCACTACGACTTTGCCTTTGGTGCCCTAAGCCTTAATGCTCTGCATCATTAGGAAAAAGAGAGCGTCAGCTCACTTGCTTAGTGGGGATGCTCTTAAAACAATGATGCATTATAACCCTTGAAAACCAACACTTGTTTTCAAACCATGCTTATGACCTAAGCAAGTTCCAATGATTCCAATTCAAAACATGCATGTCGACCATATGCGAAACGATATATTCCACATGCTTAAATCCCCAAAGCATTTTATACAAAACCATGCTTTAATTCCAAAGCATTAAATACAAAACCATGCTTAAATCCCAAAGCATTAAAGATAGATTCAACATTAGAATTCTCATATATTGGAAATTATAGTGACCCCGGATAGTTGATCACTATCCTTGATTTGCCAATCGCTAATCTTTAGTTAATCGACCGTTAACTTTACACATCGGATACACAAATCTCCCTTAATGACCGACCATCATAAAGAACTACACTACGCCGACCACATGATTTAACAACCTTGCCGACCGCAAGCTTTACATCAACAAGGGGAACCGACCGCTGAACCCAAGTGATAACGACATAGTCCAAGTAGCCGACCGCTATACCTCAAGGACCCTTAACCACGATCGATTTTTAAACATACTATAGTGCACTTTATCCTATAGCATGCCAACTATATCTAAATGTTTTCTCACCTTGTCACATAGCCAATATATCATTTACAAAACCATTTACTCACTGTTTTACAATGCATTACACGAAATCCCCACATATGCAAATCACATTGCCATAGCAATATCACATTCCCGACCGGAATAAAAACCAATGTTCACTAGCATTTAATATACTTTTAAACCACTGCATATGTACTTAAAAATCATGCATTTACTGTATGTAAAACAAACCATGTTTACGACTAAAACATGAATTACACATGCTCATATTTGAATCGTTATTAAAAAGAAAAGGAGGGAAACTTACTTCCAAGCTTAGGTAAGTGTTTTAAACTTAACCTAAACTTCCAAAACCACTTTCAAACCATTGAAAGACTTTTAAGACCATTTTCACTCACCGATTTCAATTCGCCTTGCTTGCTAACGCGAAACAAGCTCCCGACAAGCCTCAAACCACCTCAAGATGTTATGCCTTGATTATCCCCTGTTTTGGCCACACAAAACCAGAGGAAACATGCATTAAAATGCATCCAAATCTCTGTTTCAAACCAAAATCCCGCAGCTCTCAAGATGCCCACTCAAAACTCATCGAAACTTACCGAAATCAACCTCAAACACTTCTCAATCTTAACTCGGCCATAGTATAACAATTCAATACATCAAGCTTCAACAAATAACATATAAAACCCTATTACAACATCCTTTTATTTCCAGCAAAGATTAAACTCCAAAAACAACCCCAAAACCTTTAGCTAACAACCTAAATAATTAGAGATTCAACCAATTTCGGGATTCCATTGATAAAAACAACTTATCCACATTGTAATGCATCCAAAATAAGATTGAAATCAATCCTCAACACTGGAAAAACAAATCCAATTTGAAAATCACAAGATTCCGTCAAATAAACCTCAATTAAGCAAAATTCCACAATTAATTAATTAAAACCCATTAGAAAACATATATAAAGAGTCAAGAAGTTGAGAATTTCAGTAAAGAACCTTTCATTAGAGGAGAATAATGAAACCTACCTCCAATGAGTGAGTTTCCCCTTAATTGGATGTTTCCTCTTGAAAAATAATGAAATTCAATAAGATATTTGGAAAAAAAGTTAAAGAATCATTTAGCAAAATCAAAGAATTAAGAAACAAGATCATTACCTTGAATATTTGATAAGAAAAAGAGTGTTTGACTGGGAGTATTTTGAGAGAAAATATGAGAGGAAGAAGGTTACGTCAAATTGTGATTTGGAATAATAACTACCTTTTAACTAAAACCTTTTTAATTCCTTTAATTAAAACTCTTTTAAAAATAATCCTAATTAAGAGAAAACTAAGATTAGACCAAATGGTAAAATAGCTCCTTAAAGATTCAAAGTTTTGACAGTCGTCTTTAAAAACAGTTTTCAAATATTACATTTTGGTCACTAGCCAAAAGGTTACCCTTCCAAAGCTCATTTTTCAAAATTGCTTTCACCAATATTTTTAATATATTAAAATAAGATTTTTAAACATTTTTCCATATTTCTATCTTTCAGAAAAATATTTGCTCCAAAATTCGACTTGAATCTCTAACCCGGTCCACGAGATCGTCTAACTAGCCTTAAAACTGCTAGGCCCAAAATCGGAGTGTTACAGAAAGATTATTGGAAACATTGGGAAATCACAAGAAATCCTTGGGATGGACCCTAGCTAATATCCGAGGGATAAGCCCAATAATCTACATGCACAAAATTATTCTGGAGGATTATCATGGCAAAACGATCGAGGCCCAAAGGAGATTGAATCCTAGCATGAAGGAGGTAGTCAAGAAGGAAGTCATAAAGTGCCTAGATGCCAGGATAATTTATTCTATCTCTGATAGTTCGTGGGTCAGCCTGGTGCAGTGTAACACCCTAAACCCGGTGTCACATTGGGCCTCAAACTCAACCCATTTATGAAAAATTTTCAAATAAGTTTAGCCCATAACCACAAGTTTCATAAATCAAATCATCGTTAAAAGAGTTATACAAAATATTAAAGCGTTGTATAGGAGCTCTAAATCAAAACATAATAATTAAAAACATTCGGTATGAAATAATAGTTTAAAAGAAGTTACAGATACAATACATAAGGTTCCTATGAATACATTGCCCCAAAAAATCTAAGTATTGTACTCTTCAACATATCAATGTACTAAAATCCTATTTTGATGGACTCTTGAAAAGCACGCAGCAACCTAAAGACCTGCATAAGGAAATAACAATTCCAAATGCTGAGCTCAAAAGCTCAATGGATACACCTCTATTCTACTGCGCTTCATGCAGATCATTAACATAAGCATGCAGTTAAAGGTAATGATCAAGCAAGCATGAATACCATGTGGCACTACTCTGATCGCCAAAACACATGTGATCAATATAATCAAACATTCAAGGGCTCACAAGGCCCAACATACCATACTATACTATACCATACGGGAGTGAGGTCGGGTCACCTAGCATCGGTACATACACTCTGGGTAAGGCCGGGTCATATAGCATCGGAACATACACCCTAGGTGAGGCTGGGTCACATAGCATCAGAATACATACCCCACTTAGAATCATCCCTCGAGCACTTACAGATGAGGCTCGGGTCATATAGCATCGGTAACCTCCATCCCCTCATCTTACCATGGTGTTGCAACAAATTCTTGGGCATCTATATCCCATCAACCAAGTGCTCACACGACACGAATTAATATTTCAATACCATTACATCAATGGCTTTTACCAATACATGGTTCACCCAAGTCTCAATCCCTTTTTACTCTCATTTTATTTACACACAGGGTTAGAATTATGGTTTTTCAGTTTTACAATTCATTTTATACCTTTAGAGACCCACTAGGCCCTTCATCTCGAATTATAGAACCCCCACACTCAAAGTTAAATTCCTTGGACAAATTGCCCAGCTCGTACCGATACGCCTACATGGGGTATCGATAACTGCCTTTTTTGGGTACCGGTACTCTTCCATCGAGTACCGATACTCAACTACGTAGCTTGATAATCGTAAGCCTAAAGGCGCACTGGTACGCCTTCAATGCGTATCAAAACCCTATACCGATATGCCTTCAATGTGTATCGAAACCCTATGTTGATACGCGTGCATAGCGTACTGAAACCCAACCCGTACCAATATACCCCAATGGCATACCGATACCCACTTTAGCTAATGGAATCAATAATAGAATAGGGGTACCGATACGCGGGGACACGTACCGATATGCCCCTTATATTCTGTCTGAAAGATCCCCTTTTTACAAAGGGGTACCGATACACGTTCATCCCGTATCGGTACACGAACCTAGAACTTGCATTCTAGAGTTTGGAAATTGATTCCCACTAACCCAAATCATCAAGTTTGTCTCTGAAATCAAGCCTACAAGTTATTGGGAGTATTTAGGGTTGGTTTCTACTAATTCTACAAGTTTGTAGCAATAATTCTCACTTTCACTATTAACACCCAACCATAGAAGTATACTACGTAACAACCTTACCAGTATTTAATGTCCAATACTAGTCAAAATGTCAAATAGTGAATTGTTAACATTTCATAGTGGCTATTTGTTAGAAAATCACAATTAATCCATTTGTCTATTTATCGCGCAATATAAATTTCAAATTTTTAATCAATCAAATTAATTCCAATTTCAGGCAGCAACCTAGCAGTTCATATTTATGATCTATAAGCAATTTAACTACCTAAAAACTACCTAAATTAAAAATCTATCTGATTACTCTATTAATTCTTTTTCTAATAGCTACTCGATTTTTATACTAGTAATTCATCTAACCATTTTCAATTTTTAATATAACTACTCACCATTCGTTATTAACATAAACTAGATTATAAGTTATTACAAACCATTTTTAGTCTAGTTTAAACCAACTAATAATAACATATACATGTCATCTAGTAATATCAAAATACATCAAAAGATGTTATTACTGATATCGTAATTATAGGACACATTGGACAGTTCATACCCGAAATAACATTCATAATATAACATCATATATAACCAGTGATCTATGCATTTATATTCAACTTTTGACATATTTAAAATATGTCAATCATATGCTCTATGAAATAAATATAATGACAATAAAATTTGGGTAGGCTTGTCTCAAGCCATCCCAATGATGTATAAAACATCAATGTGTCATGATATATATGCAATTGCACTCACCTTGACATTTATATAGGTCAAAATTTAAATCCCCACTAAGCTTTAATTGTGATCCTTTTCCTTTCCTTGATTTCTGGCTTGATTCCGGTACTGATCACGATCTACATGTACATCATTTACAACACATGTACATTTCAAAAATACATGTAACACCCCAAAGATCGGCTTAGTAGAATGTTACCTATTTGAATGCTTTCTAAATGCTATGTTTCAAATTGTAAAACCAAGAACAATGAAGGAGCTAGGGCTATTTAAAAAAATTAAGTTGAAGGAAGGGACATTATCAAATGATTAAACTGAATGATGCCAAATTTAGGGGTTTGCATGCTAAACATTAGAAAGCTTAGGAGGTGAACACTTGTCATGGAGAACGAGCATTAGCGAGTCTCGGTTTTGGGTGTTAGTGGACAAAATTAGATGTCATCTTCTTTCATCTGGATGTACCGAAACCATTCAAATAAATAGAGTGAGATTTGAGAGAGAAAGCTTGCAATCTTTGACCATTCTAGAGCATAACTTAATTCTTTGATTCAAATAGCTTGGATGAAAGGTAAACATCTTCCCTTTTCTCCTAATTCAAGTAAGTTTAGAATTTAATGATAGGTTTGTGGAGATCAAATCTTGGTGGATTATTCGAGAATTACATTACTATTAAGTTTGTACAAAAACTTAAATAGAGTATTAGAGGTGTCCGATTGTTGTAAATGATATCTTGATGTGAGTTTATAATTTTTCCAAATAGAGAAGCTGTTCTTGGAGAAGAATGGAATCCTATAATATCCCAAATTTTTGGCTAGTGACTAAAATGTAAATTTTGAAAGTTTTGGGGTTAAAGTATAAACTTTAGAAAAGTTTGGGGAGTAAAGTGTAAATTTTCCTAATAAGTAATTTTATTCAGTATAAGAGTGAATCGGATCGAAATAAGATCCTTGATATCAGTTTTAAGAATTAGGATGCAATAAAAGGTACTGAATTTGGATCGAATAAAATTGTTAAGCGTGCTTAGGCCAGGGAAATATTAGGATGGGTGACCTCCGGGAAGGTCCCATAAAAGTGTTTCTAATTGATATTTTGGACTCAATAAGAGTATAGAATATTCGTATGGATTATCGATAAAGGAATTCTAAGAGAAATTTTATTTTATGAAGATTTTCGATAAGTATCGGAAAAATAGACTGAGTTAAGAAAATTCAGTCTAAGTCTTTGGAAAATGAAGTTTTTATGGGATAATAGAGTTTATTTCCCGAATATGGAAATATAGAATTTTCAGAATAAATCCAATAGCTCGGAAAAGGTAAAATCACAGTAGAAGTATTTTATGAATATCGGGAAATCAGATCGAACTAGAATTTCAGAGGCTGATCCAAAAGCCATGGATAAGTCATAAAATACTATTTTATGAATATTTTTATTATAGTTGGTTGGATTCCAACTAGACTTAGTTGAATTTTTACAACAATGACAAACTAGTAAATAAAAACTAGTTGGAGGGCAAATTGGTCATTTGGCCCCAATGGCAATTTTGAAATATTTAAAAAGTTATAAGGGAAATTTGGAAAGAGGAAATGGAAGATTAAATATTGGCACTTGATTGATGATAAAATCAATCTCAACCATTGGATAAAAAGGGCAAAATTGTAATTTACTATTAAATGAATTTAATATTCATTTAATAGTTATATGTGTAAAATAATGGTGTTCATCTTTTCCAGCAAAAAAAGTGAGAGCTAGGGAAAGAAAGAGAAAATTTTTCCAAGCTCGATTCAAGCCCTGAAACTCAGTTTTGAGTTTGGTGCATCAAAAGAAGGTTCGAGGTACTATGAAAGAAAAGATCGAATAGAGCTTAGTGAGGCAAGCTAATAAATGGCCCAGGTTAAGGTGGAGCAGTCGAAGAGGAGTTGAGCATGCTGATCAAGCTTCAATCTGCAAAACATCGGTAAGATATTCTAGCTTATGATAATCTCTAGTAGGCATGTAATTATTTAATTACTAGTAGAGTATGATGCATGAAAATAAACTAAACCATAGAGAATTAATCAGTTTTGATGATGAAACATATATGGAAAAAGCAAGATAAGGCATTAGTAATGTAACATCTCTAACTCGTATTCAGTACGGGAAAAGGGGTATTACATTTAGTGGTACCCGAGCAAAGGTTTAGCCTGTTCTGGATGCTAAACCGAGTTTAATATGAATTTGTCAGTAAATACGTTCCCATAGGATATCATATTACTGATGTGCTGATTGTATAACTTGATGTTGCTCCTCATTAGTATAAGATGGAATGAGACTAGAATAAGAAAAGTAAAACGATGATGGATTTCATCATTTGATGAATCTTGGAGGTCAAGAAATGACCCATAGCGGATATGATACAGTGAAATAAACATGGAAGTTAGCTCCTGCTAAGTATTGAAGTTTTGATGAAAATAACTCAGTAGTATCTCATTATAAGATGCCTGTACTGTCAGTACATATAAGGGGAGAATTGGAAAGTTAAGTAGTGATACTACTGAGAGGGTTAGAAAAGAAGCTAAGAAGGAATTGATCTGTTAAGATATTATATTTGAAGCTCTGAGGAGGAATCACAAGATTGAAAAAGCCACTTGGGAAATTGAAAGAAATTGAGGGAGCAATATCTGCAAATGTTTGAAACTGGTACGTGCTGAAAATTCAAGGACGAATTTTCTTAAAGGGGGAAGAATTGTAATATCCCAAAATTTTGGCTAGTGACTAAAATGTAAATTTTGAAAGTTTTTGGGTTAAAGTATAAACTTTGGAAAAGTTTGGGGACTAAAGTGTAAATTTTCTGAATAAGTAATTTTATTCAGTATAAGAGTGAATCGGATTGAAATAAGTACCTTCATATCGGTTTTAAGAATTAAGATGCAGTAAAAGGTACTGAATTTAGATCGAATAAAATTGTTAAGCGTGCTCAGGCCAGGGAAATATTATGATGGGTGACCTCCGGGAAGGTCCCATAAAAGTGTTTCTGATCGATATTTTGGACTCAGTAAGAGTAGAGAATATTCATATGGATTATCGATAAAGGAATTCTAAGAGAAATTTTATTCTATAAGATTTTTGATAAGTATCGGGAAAATAGACTGAGTTAAGAAAATGCACTCTAAGTCTTTGGAAATTATTTACCGAATATGGAAATATAGAATTTTCGGAATAAATCCAATAGCTCGGAAAAGGTAAAATCGCAGTAGAAGTATTTTATGAATATCGAGAAATCGGATCGAACTGGAATTTCAGAGGCTGATCCAAAAGCCATGGAAAAGTCATAAAATACTATTTTATGAATATTTTTATTATAGTTGGTTGGATTCCAGCTAGACTTAGTTGAATTTTTACAAGTATGACAAATTAGTAAATAAAAACTAGTTGGAGGGCAAATTGGTCATTTGGCCCCAATGGCAATTTTGAAATATTTAAAAAGTTATAAGGGCAAGTTTGGAAAGAGGAAATGGAAGATTAAATCTTGGCCCTTGATTGATAATAAAATCAATCTCAACCATTGGATAAAAAGGGAAAAATTGTAATTTCACTATTTAATGAATTTAGTATTCATTTAATAGTTATATGTGTAAAATAATGGTTAAAAGATGATCAACAAAAAAAGTGAAAGCTAGGGAAAGAAAGAGAAAAATTTTCCAAGCTCGATTCAAGCCCCGAAACTCAATTTTTAGTTTGGTCCGAATCAAAAGAAGGTTCGAGGTACTATGAAAGAAAAGATCGAATAGAGCTTAGTGAGGCAAGCTAATAAATGGCCCAGGTTAAGGTGGAGCACTCGAAGAGGAGTTGAGCATGCTGATCAAGCTTCAATTTGCAAAACATCAGTAAGATATTCTAGCTTATGATAATCTCTAGTGGGCATGTAATTATTTAATTACTAGTAGAGTATGATGCATGAAAATAAACTAAACCATAGAGAATTAATTAGTTTTGATGATGAAATGTATATGGACAAAACAAGATAACGCATTAGTAATGTAGCATCTCTGACTCGTATTCAGTACGGGAAAAGGAGTGTTACAAATCCTTTTTGTAGTCTAAATTGTTTGAACCTTTGATTAACACCCTGTTATTGTAATTTGTAACATAATTGAATCAGTTAATTTGAGTGAATAAGAAGACTCATAGATCTGTTGTGAATACAACTTTGAAATAATGCTTGTTGAACGAGTAAATTTTGTTTGAATTTTGAAGGTGATCATATTGTTTGATTAGAACTTTTGGGACTGCTCTATAATTTTGATGAAAAAGTTGTTTTCCAAATCTAGAGATTATTTTAGAAGTCATAGGAGGACTAAGCTATTAAATTAAAATATGTAATTGATTTGTAAAATAGTTGGGGCCGTTTTATCAATGGCTGAGCTGTTTTGGGACAGATTTTGTATAAAATAAAAGTTAGGGAAGGCTGTTCTGCAAATATAGTTTTGGAGACTATTTTGTGAGTTTGTATGTGAAAGTATGCATGTTAAGGGTTGTTCTGTTTTGATATAAACATTGGTGATCTATCTTATGGTTAAATATGTGAATATAAGCATGGTAGGACTGTTTCAACATATGTATGAGCATTATGGACTGTTTTGGAGTAGGTACATATGTGTATATGAAAATTTGACTGTTTATATAAATATATGAAACTTTAAGGGACTATTTGGGTGAAACTATTGTATACTTGAGTAGTTTTACAAGAAAAAGGCTCTTAGGATGGTTCTAATATATGATTTACTCCTTGCCACTTTTAGACCGAGAAGGAGTGGATGGTGTAAGGGCTAAAGTTGATCAATCGGTAGATAAGCAAAATGGGATTGTGATTCGGGAACAAATCTAGCTCGGAATAACTGTGAGTGTAGTTTAAAGTCTCGGGATAGGCTAGTAACCTTCTCAAGTGTTTCTTTTTGTTTTAATTACATTACTTTATCTTGAATTAGGCTACGCATAAACAAGCTTGAACTTGAGGTAAGTACCTAAATGTGTTATGTATTACTTGATTTAATGATATGCTCTTAGTAGGACCTATGTATGTTTGTTAAATAACTTTTGTCCTATTATCTTTCGACCAAGTAAAAGAGTTATGAATTGAGAACCATGAATATATGTATACACATAAGCTTGACATGATAAGATCTAAGGCTTGTTGTAAATACCTGAATTTGAAGTTATGCATACTTTTGAAATGAATAATAATAAGCTAAGTTCATTTGATGTATCGATTATGGTTAAATATGATAGAGTTGTTATGAAATGCATACTTTGTTCGAATGATTCAAGTGGCTGAACTTGAGATACGTTATGAAATAAGCCTTGGTGGCATATAGAAAGAATATGGAGCAATGCTCACCTTTGTTAAGAATATGTTAATTTCATAACTATTTTAAATAATGAGCTAAGCTCAACTTCGATTTTTACAAGATAAGATTATATGAAAAGCCTTGGTTTTGAGTCAGTTGTAGGTATAGTTGGCATACCATAAAGTCCATAGAGCTCAGGTTTGGGGTGGACTACGGTCCTGGACTACGATCCTTATTTGGCGATAGTAGGAGAGAAGTGTTGTGGTCACTTGGCGACAGTAGGAAGGATTGACCGGTACTGCGAGTACCATTTTATTTTGTGATAATTGGCTGGGGATTCGTGTACCTAGGCTGTTATTGGATTGTCAAGGTTATGTTAAAGTTAAAACAATGAAATGTGCAAACTTAACTATTAATCTATCTTTGATAATTTATGAGATAAGTAGTTCATGCCTTTGATATGTTATATGTGTTAGTTTACATGATAAGAAATTCATATTAATGATATGTTATGCTGGATAACTTACTTAATAAATAACAATCACTTATATATGATTTTTGTCTAACCTAATGTGAGATTTGTTATACCTCGTTTGAATGTTGTTGATCAAATGGTTAGTTTCTTGTTTAAGTTTAAAACCTTACTTGAATTTCAAGGTTATGTTTAAAATTTATAATGAAACTTACAATTAAGTCATTGTTAATCTTAATACCTTGTGTGACAAAGATCCATGCTTATATTATGGTACATTTACTACCTTATAAGACAAGTAATATTTATTCTTGTAATATTAAGTTGATAAAGTGTTTGATAAGTAAAATATAAGTAATTTACGTACGGATAAGCTTTGTTATGAGAATCTAAAAAAGTTATAAGTTAAAACCAATGAATTATAGTAGTGACTTGCATAACAAGTAATATAAATCCATTGATAATTAGATACCTTCGTATGAATAAATAAGATATGATAGAATGCTTACTTATCAAGGATTGCTTTGAATTAAATAAACGCATAAGCTTTGCTCAAATCACCTGTGGTTAATGGTGTATAGTTGTAGAGTACCTTTGTAAATATACACATGCTCTGTTTGAATTCTCATACGTGTAAATGTATATGGCGTGTATAAGTACAAGGTTGTATATGAATATGTTTAGTTTGAAATCCCATGTAAATAAGTTTGTATCTTGTTCGAATATGCATTAGTATACGTCTATGTTATGTTCGAATTCCCTTATGTGTTTAGGCCTAGCTTGTCCAAATTTCATGTATACAATGTTTGAATACCATGTTTACATGCGAATACTTTGTGCGAAGGTTTAAATGAATATATATTTACATACATATATATGTACAAGCCATGTTCTATTCTATTGCTATGTGATTATATATAAGCCATGATCTATTCAGGTATCTATATGTATAAATATATATGAATTAGCTTGATTTGAATTATCCAAGTATAAGTATAAATGTTGATTGAATGATTTGTCTTAAAACGACTAACTTCCTGTCCAAGCTGAGAAGCATATGTATACATTTAAAAAATTAAGAGAAATGATGGTTTATTAATCATGCTTTACTGCTTTAAGCTACCTCACTAAGTAATCATACTTATGCATCCTTTTATTATCTTTCAGGATAAGTTCGTTTTTGGTTAGCCTTTGAGCTTGGACAAGATCACCGGAAGTCGAGATTGTACGTCTTGTATTTTCATAAAGAACTCCTAGATGGTGGCACATAATCATGGGCAATGCATAATGCATTAACTATTTCTTTGAGTTCATAAATGTATAAGCTCTTAAGTATTTATAGCTATTTGTAATGGCCTTTATACTTTTTGGTTGTTTGCTTACAAAGTTCAATTTATCATGGTAATCGATGGGTTGCTTGAGAGTCAAGTCATGCTAGATATATATTCAAATGCATGCTGATAGAATAAGATTAAAGGATATAAAGAAAATGCTTGTTATGATAAAAGAAGGTTGATTATTTAGTTATGCATATAGAAGTTGTCTCTGTTTTGTAAACAATAGTAGAAAGGTCGGGTCTTAGGTGATTATTGGATTGATTATTTTACTAGCATCTTTCTACGTATTGCTGGTCTGATTTAAATAAAATAATTACAAAGTCCCTTGTTGAATATTATAAGTTAGGAGTCAAGGATTGTCTTAGGGTTAAAAAGTCACCAATGAATTATTCATGTTAGTTAAATGAATGCTTAATACCCTAATAATAATCGTATAGAATTAGACAACGTATTAGTGTTTCATACTAGTCGTCTTAGTACTAAGGAGATGACCTTTGATTTTCGATGACCTTATTGCTATTTCGGAATGATAATGTTGGAATAGAAAAGACATAGTTAATAGTTAAAGGTTTAAGAGGGCTCACTAATGAATGAATGTTTTCTTAGATGGCCTAATTTGGTTATGAACCTTATAAGATTTAATTCGATGTCTAGGCCATTTTTGTAATGAATAATTGAATGTCTTTAAAGAGTATATGCCATCGAATGTTTGAGACAACTTGAGTCAAGGTTTAAAATTGTTGCTATATCTTGTTTAAATTAATGTTTAATCTTGTCTTTGATTTACCTTTGATGATATGAAATCAGTCTTCTTGTGCTAAGTCTTTCCATGTTGTTTCTGTAACACTTTCTAATTCGGTTTATTCTTAGATCGGGTTAGGGGTGTTACATTTATTGGTATGAGAGCCCAGGTTTAGTCGATTCTCTAACTAAACCGGAACTTATTGCATCATCATTTGTTACATGTGCCACCTAGGAGTTAAATTTTACAAGTACTGGTGATCTATGCCTAATAAAAGCTCTTTTATGTGTTAATAATTAGTAGAAATGCTTGAATATTTCTTTTGGACCGGGATAATGAGATCCTGGTTGACTCCTCCATTGGAGGAGATAGTGTGAGAATGAATCAAGAATAACCAAAATTCTCAAAATATTGCTAAATTAGAACAAACAATTTCTTCCGTTCTTCCTTTGGTTTTACAACCATGAGGCTTCGATAAGACAAGTCAGCTTGATATTGAAGCTTATTTTCTTGTGAGTACAATTAAATTGCACTCAAATATTGTATATGTCTTGTATGATTCTGAATCAACTCATTCCTTATATGGTATGTAAGAATTGTCCTTTGTTCGTACGAGGAATTCCTTTCTCCTGTTGATCTTTTAGCCCTATCCTTCCCTAGATTCGACCTTATTTAGGACTAAATTGACTAAGTAAACACCATAATTGGGCAGATGGTGATAAGAAAATAGCTTTCTTCATAGATTAGGGGAAATAATCCATATTCTTGCTAGATAAGGAATTCTCTGAATCAAATTCTGTGGTTGTTTCTATACTCAAAGTCAATGAGACTAAACTTGCTCTTGAATCTACCTAAATTGTTATAAATTTCTTGATGATTTTCTCGAGGAACTACTGGGATCACCTCTGACATAAGAATGTGAATTTGGGAATGAAGGTTTGTTTGATCAACTTAAGAATGCTACGGTATTTTCTATGATCAATCTTCGATCAGGATGTTATCGGATGAAAATTAAAGAACTAGATATTTCTAAGACTGCATTCAGAACTCAGTGTAGTCGTAATGAGTTTGCATTTGTGGACCTTATGAATTGACTTTAAGTCTTATTCGGACAAATTGTAGTTGTCTTCATCGATGATATTCTTATTTATTCCAAAGATAAGAATGAGCATTCGAGACATCTTCGAATTACTTTACAAAACCCTTTGGACCCACTGACTTTATACGAAGTATAGTAAATACGAGTCCGGGTTATTCGAAGTATTCTTTCTGGTTATGTGCTAGCTACGGAAGAAAGTAAGGTTGATACAAAAAAAAATTCGATCAAAAGGTGATTGAAGACCTCTGAGAAATGTTAATGAAACTGGAAGTTGTCTGGGTTAGCTGAATATTATTAGGGATTTGTTAAAAGGGTTAAACATCTGGACCATCTCTTTAATCAAGCTTCTTCAAAGGGATGTATGTAACACCCCTACCCGGTCAAGAAAATAAATCGGCTTAGGACGTGTTACCAAACATTCAATAAGCCTGGATCAAATTTAGCATAGCCAACAGAACATACATCCGGAAAACAGAGTAATTTAAAACTTTTTAAATTGTTTCAAAGATCTGACTTAATCTTCCAATCATTTACAAACATATATTTACATACATAGACTATACATACATTACGCAATACACTTCATCCACTAGTTCGTAGAATGGCGTTATCTTTTAGATAATTCAAATTACAAAGTTTAATACAACCCAACATGTAACCATTTACAAAAGTGACAAACACCACAATTCTAAGCTTAACCAGACACATATTCCTTGCATAGAATGACCAAAAGACATAATTTATTAACATCCAACCACTTGCTTAATCTAACCATTAAACTATCCAATCTAAAACACAACTTTTATTTGGGGTTTATTCATGATAATATACACATTTAAATTTACATCCCACAAGCCATCAGAATGATCTATCGAGTTAAGACTCTTACGGTTAATTAATCAACCTATCATATATAATACCCATCAATCATTGGTTCCTAGCATAACTAATATTTTATTTATAAACTTTAATCTTATTTGAGTATAAAGTTTTCTACCAATCAATCATGATCTCAAACCAATAAGACATCGAAATTCACTTAATTATTTTGACAAGTAAACATTTTGAATTTAACTCTAATATAGCTCAACTATCAGCATCTACTCAATCTTACTAATTATTAAAGCATATAATGCAAGCACCCATAAAAGAATAATTAAAGGACCATACAAAATTTTGAATACTTAGCAAAACTTATATACATATATATAGCCAAAATAAAGTCTAAATGCATTATGCAACTTAATAACTATGTATCACCATCTAGGAGTTCTTTAAGGGAATTTAAGACATATTGTCTCGACTTCCGGTGATCTTGTCCAAGCTCATAGCTAACCAAAAACGAAATTAACCTGAAAGACAGTGAAAAAATGTATAAGTATAATTACTTAGTGAGGTAGTTTGAAGTATCTTAAGCATGAAACAATAATTTATTCTCTCACTTAGGTCCTTTATTAAAGCACATATAATTCTAAACTTGGACCAAAAGTTAACCATTCAAGGTCAAGTCATTCACTCAAGAAGTTACACTTATACTTGAGTAATTCGAACTTAAGTTTGTTCACATATACACATAGGTCTTCGAATAAAGAATAGCTAATCAACCAAGTGTACACTCAAAACAAACATTATTTAACATGACTCATTACTATCATATAATTTCTCTTTTATCATAACCTTGTAATTTCATTCTACTTATTTCATTTGTAATTACATTTATAGGTTCAATTAGCCTTGTATTCTTGTAATTTATTCAAAACCGTCCATCAAACATACATTTACATTATAGATTCGAAACAGTCCTCTTGGTATGTATACACAAAGATACATTTCAAAACAGTCCAGATTTATTCATTTATGTCAAAACAGTCCACTTGATATGTACACATAAAAATACATTGCAAAACAGTCCAGATTTATTCATATATGTCAAAACAGTCCACTTGATATGTTCACACAAAAATACATTGCAAAACAGTCCAGATTTATTCATATATGTCAAAACTGTCCACTTGATATGTACACACAAAAATACATTGCAAAACAACCCTTTAATTGTATATAAACAATTATAGTTCCAAATCAGTCCAAGGCATACTTGGATTTTATCCAACTTTATCCATAATTCATGTATACAACTATACACCAAGCCATTTATTTAGTTTATAAGTTTTTCATAAATTCTTTAATCATAACCACAAAGTTTCGAACACGACACTAATTCATAATCCAATTATACACGACTTTCAGTCACATGTTAATTACTTAATACACAAATTTTCATGTTGATTTAATAGATTAACTTGTGGATTTACAACTCTTCTTAATTAAGGCATCATTTAGGTAGGGTCACTCATCACATAAGTTATTCAAATTATGAATTTCTTATCTTATAAGATATCAAACATATTAAAGTCATAGCACATCATGAGCAATGGTTTTACTTATCAAATAGGTTATTAGTTTAGCATGTCATGAACTTAAGTTGCTTATAATAAAAGCTATCAACTTAGCATGCAATCAATTATGTTTAAATGTTACATCAAATATCGACCATAATATTTTAAGAGCATATACTTGATACCCAAATTATCAGACATAATATCTCACCACACATTTACTTGTCTTAAAGGATTAAACATAATATCATATAACTAAAATACTTTTCACATGATTCATCAAACATAGTTCATTTGTTTATCTTGAAATTTCATTATTCTGTCTTTATCAAAGTATCAAACTTAGCATATCATATACATAACTTACTTGACACCCAAGATATCAAACATTGCATAAACATAGTATATAAAATCTATATCATATCTTAAACATAATATATCCTAGTCACAACTTACTTGTCATATACATTATCAAGGTAATCCTTACACATTTAACATCAAATGTTATGGCATTGATCATTCAAATAGTTGTCAAATAATCGTAACGTGGTAAGGAAACACTTAACATGGCATAAAGATTATATATTTATTAACATGGAAGTTACAAGATAAATCTTAACCAAATATGCATTACTTGCTTAATAAGTTATCGATTTAATTTAGTAATATAGGTAAATTTTTAAATAAACGTTTTAACATAGACTTGAAATCAAGATACAGCCTAGGTATTCGAATCCCCAACCAACTATCGCCAAACGAAAAGGTACTCACAGTACCAGTCAATCCCTCTTACTGTCGTCAAGTGACCACAATACTTCCCTCCTACTATCGCCAAATAAGGACCATAGTCCAGGACCGCAGTCCACCCTAACACTGAGCTCTAGGGACTCTATGGTATGCCAACTATACCTAAGACCAACTTGAGACCAAGGCTTTTCACATCTTCTTATCTTATCATATCAAAATTGAGCTTAGCTCCATATTCATGTAATCATGTACATGTTATAATCTTATCATAGCATAAACAATTGAGCATTGCTCCTTATCATAATATCGGATCACATTTCATCTTACTTAACTTACGGTACGCATAAATACACATATAGAACCCACCATGCTTATAATTTTAAGGTCATTTAACCAATATGTCATATCTTGATTTTTTTCTAGTTCTTAACTTGCACATAAATACAATCACAAATTCAATCCTCAAATTAAACATACTTATTATCAAATATTTGCCTAGCATAAGGTACTTTAACAAGTAACCACTTACCTTAGATCCAAGCTTAGCTTAAGCACTGACTAACACAAGCATAAAGAAACGTAATTAAATTGAGAAGGTGCTCGGGAAGGTTTTTACCCAATCTCGAGACTTTAAACTACACTCACTTTGATCCATGCTGAATTTACTCCCGAACCATAGTTCCCTTTGCTTATCTAAAATTTGATCTACCTTAGTCCTTACTTCTTCGACTCCTTCTTGGTCTAAGCATATCAAAGAATATAATCATGTATCAGAACAATCCCTAACATTCATTCATTTACCAAACAACTCAAGTACTCGTTTATTCATATAAATTCATTCAAACAGTTCACTAATGTTCTTAGTTATGCAAAACAGCCCATTACTCTTATATGCACTTATATATATATATATATGCATAAAACAGCCCACAAGGCTCATATATATTGGCAACATAATTTCAAATATATAGGTACACAATTACATGTACAAAACAGTCCCATAAATTTTCCTACATTTCGAAACAATCTCAATTCACTTATATCCTTATTTTCACATGTGCAAACAATCCATACAATCCATTAACGTTTAAATCTATAACAAACAGCCGCTATATGCTTCATATGACAATTCCCTGTTTTAATTTATTCAAATCAGTCCCTTAAAATCATCAAAACAGTCCCTCCTTTAATCCCAATTTACAAAACAGTCCATATGATTTAATTCAAGTCATGATCGATCCTATACTTTCAGTTTCAACTATTAACACTCTTATTCATCTAAAATCTCAAATACTACCACAAACCATACGTATAAACAAGTACTCAAGGCTATCCAAAACCTTCAAAACAGGGCATAATCCTAATATTATCGATTTGCTTCTTTTTTAAACAGTTTTATGAGCCTAAACATCAACTAGGTTCATTAACCAATCAAGCTTATAATTTTATTCTTTCTTCCAATTCTATAAAGACTTCATTACCGTTCCTAATCTGTATATAATAGAAATTATTCGGCCATATAGCATTTCCAAAATGGTCAAATAATAGGACCATACACAATCATGATACCATTTATCACATGCATGACAACATCAAAGACATGCAATTATTATGGCTTAAGAATATAATAAGAAGACATATACTCAATTCCAATATCACCAATCAATTAAGATACATTAATAAATAAATTCCAAGCTTACACTTAATTCAAATGAAGAGGGAAAATCGATCTTACCCTCTAGCAGTCCACACGATGGAATTTACCAAAATTTCCAAGATCAAAACTCCAATAAGCTTCCTCTAACAAGTTCTATTGTGTATTTCTCTCACTAAGGTCATCGGTTATTTTATTAGAAGAAGATGATAATGTCTTGTATTATGTTTGCCAACAAATCCTTGCTCCAATCAACATGTGTAACCACCCTTATGAATAATTTTCTTAGCATGCAAACACTATACTTAATATGTTTCCCTTTTTAGTCACTTTAATATGATCCTTAGGAGTTTGATACACTTCCAATTGAATCCTAAGACCCTTATTAGATTAATTTGAGGATCGATTTAATCAATTAGAACCACAATCAAAATACATCCAATGGTTAAGTCACATTTTTTTGGGGTATTATACACACCACACTATTCTTTTTTTTTATTCTCATTTTAATCCTAAATCCATATACATAAGTACAAATTCAAAACAGTTTCAAATGTATATAACAAGCAATATAATTAATTCCTAGCTTAAACTCAACGTAAGATCATACAATGATTCACTCGAATACTTGGATTATTTTAATCAAATTTGAATTCTTTACCAAGAAATTTATTATCCTACTTTTAGGCTAAATTTTGGGTATTACAATGTAACTCTTGATTGATTAGAGAGCCAACAACCAAGTTTTACTCAGTTGAAACAAGTGCTTATTTATGCCCTGGTTTTGACCCAATCTGAATCGAGCAAGAATTATACAGCTTTTAGTGATACCTCACATTATGGAATGGGAGGAATATCCAGTATTAGGTGGAAGATCCAGTGTTCCGTAAGGTATTCCTTTGGTAAAAGGTATTTAAAAGTGGGAAGTAAAAGAAACTTTAAACCTCGTTTTATTGGACCTTTCAAAGTTCTTTAGAAGGGTGGTCATGTTGCTTCGCTTAGCAATTCGCAAGGAACTCCACAAGATACATATTATATTTCATGCCTCCATATGTCGCAAATAACGATCAGTTTCTCCTCATGTGCTTGAACCTGAAATTGTAGAACTCAGTTTAAATTTTGCATTGTAAAATCAAAAGGCCTCCTAACAAGTCTGTACCTCCTGTCAGAGTGTTGTGGAGAAATCACAAGGTTGAAAGCAACTTGGAGACCCGAAGCTATTATGACAGATTAATATACTTAATTGATTAACTCAAGGAAATTCGAGGATGAATTTCTTTTAAGGGGAGAGAATTGTAACACCCCAAAGATCGGCTTAGTAGAATGTTACCTATTTCAATGCTTTCTAAGTGCTATGTTTCAAATTGTAAAACCAAGAATAATGAAGGAGCTAGGGCTATTTTAAAAAAATAAGTTGAAGGAATGGACATTATCAAATGATTAAACCGAATGATGCCAAATTTAGGGGTTTGCATGCTAAACATTAGAAAGCCTAGGTGTTAACACTTTTCATGGAGAAAGAGCATTAGGGAGTCTCAGTTTTGGGTGTTAGTGGACAAAATTAGATGTCATCTTCTTCATCTGGATGTACCGAAACCATTCAAATAAATAGAGTGAGATTTGAGAGAGAAAGCTTGCAATCTTTGACCACTCTAGAGCATAACTTAATTCTTTGATTCAAATAGCTCGGATGAAAGGTAAACATCTTCCCTCTTCTCCTAATTCAAGTAAGTTTAGAATTTAATGATAGGTTTGTGGAGATCAAATCTTGGTGGATTATTAGAGAATCACATTAATATTAAGTTTGTACAAAAACTTGAATAGAGTATTAGAGGTGTCCGATTGTTGTAAATGATATCTTGATGTGAGTTTGTAATTTTGCCAAGTAGATAAGCTGTTCTTGGCAAAGAATGGAATCCTTTTTGTAATCTAAATTGTTTGAACCTTTGATTAACACCCTGTTATTGTAATTTGTAACATAATTGAATCGGTTAATTTGTGTGAATAACAAGACTCAAAGATCTGTTGTGTATACAACTTTGAAATAATGCTTGTTGAATGAGTAAATTATGTTTGAATTTTGAAGGTGATCATATTGTTTGATTAGAACTTTTGGGACTGCTCTATAATTTGGATGAAAAAGTTATTTTCCAAATCTAAAGATTGTTTTAGATGTCATAGGAGGACTAAGCTGTTAAATTAAAATATGTAATTGATTTGTAAAATAGTTGGGGTTGTTTTATCAATGGCTGAGCTGTTTTGGAACTGTTTTTGAATAAAATAAAAATTTGTGGAGGGATGTTTTGCAAATACAGTTTTGGAGACTGTTTTGTGAGTTTGTATGTGAAAGTATGCATGTTAAGGGCTGTTGTGTTTTGATATAAACATTGGTGATCTATCTTATGGTTAAATATGTGAATATAAGCATGGTAGGACTGTTTTGACATATGTATGAGCATTATGGACTGTCTTGGTGTAGGTACATATGTGTATATGAAAATTTGACTGTTTATATAAATATATGAAACTTTAAGGGGCTGTTTCGGTGAAACTATTGTATACTTGAGTAGTTTTACAAGAAAAAGGCTATTAGGATGGTTCTAATATATTATTTACTCCTTGTCACTTTTAGGCCGAGAAGGAGTGGATGGTGTAAGTGCTAAAGTAGATCAATCGGTAGATAAGCAAAATGGGATCGTGATTCGGGAACAAATCTAGCTCGGAATAACTGTGAGTGTAGTTTAAAGTCTCGGGATAGGCTAGTAACCTTCCCGAGTGTTTCTTGCTGTTTTAATTACATTACTTTATCTTGACTTATGCTACGCATAAAGAAGCTTGAACTTGAGGTAAGTATCTAAATGTGTTATGTATTACTTGATTTAATGATATGCTCTTAGTAGGACCTATGTATGTTTGTTAAATAACTTTTGTCCTATTATCTTTTGACCAAGTAAAAGAGTTATGAATTGAGAACCACGAATATATGTATACACATAAGCTTGACATGATAAGATCTAAGGCTTGTTGTAAATACTTGAATTTGAAGTTATGCATACTTTTGACATGAATAATAATAAGCTAAGTTCATTTGATGTATCGATTATGGTTAAATATGATAGAGTTGTTATGAAATGCATACTTTGCTCGAATGATTAAAGTGGCTGAACTTGAGATATGTTATGAAATAAGCCTTGGTGGCATATAGCAAGAATATGGAGCAATGCTCACCTTTGTTAAGAATATGTTAAGTTCATAACTATTTTAAATAAGGAGCTAAGCTCAACTTCGATTTTGACAAGATAAGATTATATGAAAAGCCTTGGTTTCGAGTCAGTCGTAGGTGTTGTTGGCATGCCATAGAGTCCATAGAGCTCAGGTTTGGGGTGGACTACGGTCCTTATTTGGCGACAGTAGGAGGGAAGTGTTGTGGTCACTTGGCGACAGTAGGAGGGATTGATCGGTACTGCGAGTACCATTTTATTTGGCGACAGTTGGTTAGGGACTCGTGTACCTAGGTTGTTACTGGATTCTCAAGGCTATGTTAAATTTAAAACAATGAAATGTGCAAACTTAACTATTAATCTATTTTTGATAATTTATGAGATAAGTAGTTCATGCCTTTGATATGCTATATGTGTTAGTTTACATGATAAGAAATTCATATTAATGATATGTTATGCTGGATAACTTACTGAATAAATAACAATCTCTTATATATGATTTTTGTTTAACCTAATGTGAGATTTGTTATACCTCGTTTGAATGTTGTTGATCAAATGGTTAGTTTCTTATTTAAGTTTAAAACCTTACTTGAATTTCAAAGTTATGTTTAAAATTTATAATGAAACTTACAATTAAGTCACTGTTAACCTTAATATATTGTGTGACAAAGATCCATGCTTATATTATGGTACATTTACTACCTTATACGACAAGTAATATTTATTCTTGTAATATTAAGTTGATAAAGTGTTCGACAAGTCAAAATATAAGTAATTTACGTATGGATAAGCTTTGTTAAGAGAATCCAAGAAAGTTATAAGTTAAAATCAATGAATTATAGTAGTGACTTGCATAACAAGTAATATAAATCCATTGATAATTAGATACCTTTATATGAATAAATAAGTTATGATAGAATACTTACTTATCAAAGATTGCTTTGAATTAAATAAACGCATAAGCTTTGCTCAAATCATATGTGGTTAATGGTGTATAGTTGTAGAGTACCTTTGTAAATATACATATGCTCTGTTCGAATTCTCATACGTGTAAATGCCTGTGGCGTGTATAAGTACAAGGTTATATGTGAATATGTTTAGTTTGAAATCCCATGTAAATAAGTTTGTATCTTGTTCGAATATGCATTAGTATACATGTCTATGTTATGTTTGAATTCCCTTATGTATTTAGGCCTAACTTGTCCAAATTTCATGTATACAAGTGTATAGGTTTGGTTTGAATACCATGCTTACATACGAATACTCTGTGCGAAGGTTTAAATGAATATATATTTACATACATATATATGTACAAGCCATGTTCTATTCGATTGCTATGTGATTATATATAAGCCATGATCTATTTGGGTATCTACATGTATAAATATATATGAATTAGCTTGATTTGAATTATCCAAGTATAAGTATAAATGTTGATTGAATGATTTGTCTTAAAACGGCTAACTTCCTGTCCAAGCTTAGAAACATATGTATATGTTTAATAAATACGTTTAATACATTAAGAGAAAGGATGGTTTATTAATCATGCTTTACTGCTTTAAGCTACCTCACTAAGTAATCATACTTATGCATCCTTTTATTATCTTTCAGGATAAGTTCGTTTTTGGTCAGCCTTTAAGCTTGGACAAAATCACCGAAAGTCAAGATTGTACGTCTTGTATTTTCATAAAGAACTCCTAGATGGTGGCACATAATCATGGGAAATGCATAATGCATTTACTATTTCTTTGAGTTCATAAATGTATAAGCTCTTAAGTATTTATAGCTATTTGTAATGGCCTTTATGCTTTTTGGTTGTTTTCTTGCCAAGTTTGATTTATCATGGTAATCAATAGGTTGCTTGAGGGTCAAGTAATGCTAGATATATATTCAAATGCATGCTGATAGAATAAGATTAAAGGATACAAAGAAAAATGCTTGTTATGCTATAAGAAGGTTGATTATTTAGTTATGCATATAGAAGTTGTCTATGTTTTGTAAACAATAGTAGAAAGGTCGGGTCTTAGGTGATTGTTGGATTGATTGTTTTACTAGCATCTTTCTACGTATTGCTTGTCTGATTTAAATAAAATAATTACAAAGTCCCTTGTTGAATAGTATAAGTTAGGAGTCGAGGATTGTCTTAGGGTTAAAAAGTCTCCAATGAATTATTTATGTTAGTTAAATGAATGATTAATACCCTAATAATAATCGTATGGAATTAGACAACGTATTAGTGTTTCATACTAGTCGTCTTAGTGCTAAGGAGATGGTCTTTGATTTTCGATGTCCTTAGTGCTATTTCAGAATAATAATGTTGGAATAGAAAAGACATAGTTAATAGTTAGAGGTTTAAGATGGCTCACTAATGAATGAATGTTTTCTTAGATGGCCTAATTTGGTTATGAACCTTATAGGATTTAATTCGATGTCTAGGCCATTTTTGTAATGAATAGTTGAATGTCTTTAAAGAGTATATGTCACCGAATGTTTGAGACAACTTGAGTCAATGTTTAAAATTGTTGCTAAATCTTGGTTAAGTTAAAGTTTAATATTGTCTTTGATTTACCTTTGATGATATGAAATCAGTCTTCTTGTGCTAAGTCTTTCCATGTTGTTTCTGTAACACTTTCTAATTCGGTTTACTCCTATACTGGGTTAGGGGTGTTACAATACATGTTAGTATCATAATAACATAGGAACATAATAGGAAAAGAAATTCCTATAAATTATTTCGATGTTTATTCGATACTAATTCATTTCATATAGTTCATATCAATCTCAATACTTCCAATTTCCTTTAATATTCAAATCAAAGAATGATTCTTAAATCATTCTAACAATTATTCAAGCATGATACCTTAATTTAACCAATTTCCACTTGAAACCCCTTAATTTCCATAATATCCGATTTAATCCTCTAACCTTAACAAACTTCCAAATTAGTCCAAACAATATTCTAAAGCTTGTAAAATCATTCATACATCATGTCTAACCTTAATAAATTTTTTCAAATTTTTCCCTAATTATTTCACCATGGCCGAATATGAAAGGTCTGTTTAAGCTTGATCTACAACTTGATTCAAGCATGAATTCAACTTCAAAACATCATTTCTAAGCATTATCAATCATTCCCATATCAAAATCCAACACCCCTTTCATCCACCAAATTCAAGAACTTAGGTTTCAAGCACGGAAAACATGAACAAATAATACCAAATAATAGAGAATTTCATGTAGATTGTAAAACCTATGTTTGATTTTGATATAACAAAGTGTTTAAGGACTAAATTGTAAAAGGAAATAAATTTTTAAGTATTCAAAAGTCTCACAAAATGACAAGGAAAAGATTTCCAAAGTTAAAAACTTAAAACCAAAAATTTTCTAAGTGTTTCAAGCCAAAAATACACAAATACGCCCAGGCGTATCGATACAACCCTTGGTGTTTCAATACAGATTTTAGCTACTGGAATTTGATTTTGCAAGGCGTATCGATACCCCCTTGGTGTTTTGATACGAAAATTGGCTACTAGAATTTGGTTTTGCAAATTGTACCGATACAGCTTAGCCTATTTCGATACGGCCTTCAAACTTAGCCTATATTTTAAACGACGCATATCGATGCGGCCTCACCCGTTTTGATACGACATTCATCTAGGAAAATAGTTTTGTAAAGTGTTTTGATACAGCTTTACGCTGTTTCGATACTGTTTGAAATCCGGGTTTAAAGAATTTCTAACTGTACTGATACAGTCCCAAATGTTTCGATACTGTATGCATTAAATATTTTCGACCGTTGCCTTGTCAGTTATTGGAATCAACGAACTTTTAATTTTTTCGTTACCCGTACTGATACGCCCCTAGGCGTACCGATGCAATTTTTCATCTCGGGTTCCAGTGAGCAAAACTCGTACCAATACAGCCTTGCCATTTCGATATGCTCCTAATTTTACACTATGAGCGTATCGATACAGATATACACAACGGCTATATTTGTTTTACAATAGGTATCGATACGGGCCTATGTGTACCGATACGGTATGTGACCGGACAACATTTATTGCGGAAAACTTTCTCACCAACGGCTATATTAAATACCCCAACTACCCAAACAGCTAGAATTCAATGAGAGGGTATAAAATGCAAGACTCCAAAGCTGCTGCAGCAAATAATGAACCTACTTTGATCAACACTCAAGCAATCAAGAAAAATCCAGCCATTTGAGCTTTTATTGTCAAACACTTGTACCCAACTTGTGTAATTCTTTGTAATCTTTAATTCAAGTTTGGGGTTGAATGTTCTTGTAAATTGGGCAAACATTTACCTTGTGAGGGCTTTCATTCATTTGCCATTTCTTTCTTTGTATTCAAGAGTGAATTGTTGAAAGCTTTGGGGTTCTTGAACTTGTAACGGTTGCCTCCTTAACCTAGAAAAGGGGAAGAATTTCATAGTGAAATTGGTTGAAAATCCTTAGTAGGAAGCTAAGGTAGTGGACGTAGAGCTTGTTAGAAGCTTGAACCACTATAAATCATTGTGTCCCATTGTCTATCTCTGTCGATTTACTTCCAAAATTTTAAATTGCCAATTAACCCCTATTGGCCATCATCTACATTGATTGATCATCATAACAATTGGTATCAGAGCCATACTCAACCGAAGGTCTAACAACCATTGAGGCGATCTTAGAAGGTGATTCAATCAATCAAAGACATAGCCATGGCATCCATCTCTGGCAACAACTTGTACGAATCTCAATCCATCACCAAACCTCCATACTTCAATGGGAATAACTATCCATATTGGAAAAACCATATGAAGTTCTTCATCAAATCCCATGACTACCTCCTATGGGATGTAGTGGAAGATGGACCAAAAATACCGATAAAGAGAGAAAGTGATCGGATACTACCGAAGTCCAAGCACGAGATGACCGATGAAGATCAGAAGAAGCTCCAAATCAACGACAAAGCAATGAACATGCTATTTTGCTCACTTGGACCGGTGAGTACTCCAAGATGTCATCTTGCTCAAGTGCCAAGGAAATTTAGGATAAGCTAGAGATCACATATGAAGGCACCAATGAAGTTAAGGAGACCAAGATTGGGCTTCTTAATTTGAGCTACGAAAATCTTAAGATGGATCTAGATGAACACATCTCCAAAATGTTTGAACGGTTCTCGTTATTGTAAATGTCCTCAAGGGTCTTGGAGAAGTCATTCCAGAGGAAAAGCTAGTTCAAAAACTACTCTACTCACTTCCCAAGTCTTGGGATGTAAAAGAACGACCATCATTGAAGCAAAGAATCTTAAGACATTAAAGCTCGACACTCCCATGGGGTCTCTCCTCACCCATGAGATAATGAAGAAAGGAAGAGAGGAAGAAAAGAAGAATAAAGAAATGAGGGTTGAAAAGAAGGAAGTAGAGAAGAAGAAGATGAGAATTGCTCTCAAAGCTTCACAAGAAGAGAGTGATTCAAGTGAGGAGGAAGACGAAGAATTGGCTTTGATAACCAAATGATTTACTTGGCTCATGAGATCTAACCGAAGAAGGAAATTCAACCGAAGAATGGATCTCAAGAACAAGAACAAAGAAGAAGAGAAGGATCTGATCGTTTGCTATGAATATAAGAAGCCGGGGCACATTAAAATCGATTGTCCCTAACTCAAGAAGAAGGGCTTCGAGAAGAAAAAGAAGCACAAGGCCCATGTAGCCACTTGGAGCGATGGAAAGTCTTCAAGTGACGAGGAGTACGAAGTTGCCATTCTTTGTCTCATGGCCTTTGAGGAAGATCCAAAGGTAACCTCTAACTCATTAAATGTTCATACATATGATGAATTATTTGAGGATTATAATGAGTTGCAAAAGGCCTATGATGAATTAGTCTTGAAATACTAATAATCACTTTTGAAAAGCAAGAAAATAATTTTCGATCTGACAAATCAAAATGATTCTTTGATCAAGACCAATTCGAAACTTGAAAAGAAGGTTAATGATTTAAAAGATAATTAAAAGTATTGTGAACAAGAAAATGTTGATTTAAATAACCTTCTTTCCGAGTTAAAGGATCATTACCTCAAGAAGGTTAATGATATCAAAGCTTCCTTGAACAAGGTTGGGAAACCAAGTTTTGGAAAAGGACAATCTTCAAAACTCAACCACGTAAAAAAGAACTTTGGTGAATACAAACATGGAGGGTACTCAAGGCCCTATTGCGGTAAGAAAGTTAGAAGTGTGTGGATTCCTAAAGATGTTATTGCTTCTAACAATGTTAATGAGATTGCCTCTTGGATTCCTAAGGGAACCAAGATTTTGAGAACTAATGTTCATGGACCCAAAAAGATTTGGTTACCAAAAATTAAAGTTTGATTCCATGTTTATAGGGGGAGCATTGCTACAAGGCCAAGGCTACAAGTGAAAACTCATGGTACCTTGATAGTGGATGCTCAAGACACATGACCGGAGACAAGAGTTGATTCTTGGAACTAAAGGCAAAAAAGTGGAGGAGTAGTAACAGTTGGTGACAACTCCAAAGGCCACATTGAAGGAATTGGTTCCACTGGTAATCACTCATCCATTCTCATTTATAATGTTTTATATGTCAATGGTCTAAAACATAATCTTTTAAGTATTAGTCAATTGTGCGACAAAGGTTTCAATGGTTTTTTGATTCTAATGGTTGCAAGCTTTTAAACATTGAAACAAATAAAATTGTACTTTTTGGTCATCGCATAGGAAATATATACATGGTGCATTTGGATGAAATTCATATTTCTAATGCATGCTTTATTGCAAATGATGAACATGATTCATGGTTATGGCATAGAAAATTAGGGCATACAAGCATGAGTGTTTTAGAAAAATTGGTTTCAAAATATCTAGTTAGAGGTTTGCCTAAAATAAAGTTTTCAAATGATAAAATTTGTGATGCTTGTGCAAAAGGCAAACATAAAAAAGTTTCTTTTAAACCTATTAATAATGTTTCAACTAGTAGAGTTTTACAATTGATCCACATGGATCTTTTTGGTCCTATTAGAACTACTAGCTTGGGTGGAAAATCATATGCATATGTTTTAGTTGATGATTACTCTAGATACACTTACGTTTTATTCTTAAGTACCAAAGATGAGGCTTTAGAAAAAATCATCACTTTTTCAAAAATTACTCAAAATGACCTTGGTTAAAATATTTCTCACATTCGAAGTGACTATTGCACCGAATTTCAAAATTTAGGTTTTGAGGATTTTTGTAACTCAAATGGTATAAGCCACAATTTTTCAGCTCCTAGAACACCTCAACAAAATGGAGTTGTTGAAAGGAAAAATTGAAATTTAGAGGAAATGGCTAGAACCATACTTTGTGAAAACAATTTGCCAAAATATTTTTGGGCGAAAGCCACTAATACGGCTTGCTATATCATAAATAGAGTAATGATTAGGCCTATTTTAAAGAGAATTCCTTATGAGATTTTAAAATCCAAAAAGCCTAACATTATCTATTTTCATCCATTTGGTTGTAAATGTTTTGTTTTAAATAATGGAAAAAATAATTTGGGAAAAATTGACTCTAAAAGTGATGAAGCTATTTTCTTAGGATATTCTTTGAACTCTAAAGCATATCGCGTATTTAATAAAAGAACCTTAGTTGTTGAAGAGTCTATACATGTGATTTTCGATGATGTAAGGATTTTTGAAGTCAATGATAAAGAAGAAGAAACACAAGATCCACCTCTAGAAGCCTTGAAGGACATGAGCCTTGAGGAAAAGGAAGTGAGCTACCCAAGAGAGTACAACTATGTCAAAGGTGGTGAGATTTTGGGTGATCCATCCAAAGGGGTAACCACTAGACTTTCTCTTAAAAATGCATGTATTGTAGCATTTATCTCATGCATAGAGCCTAAGAATGTTAAAGAAGCATTAAATGAGGATTATTGGATAATGGCCATGCAAGAGGAATTAAACCAATTTGAGAGAAGTCAAGTTTGGACATTAGTTGATAGGCCTAGTAATAAATCTACTATAGGAATTAAATGGATCTTTAGAAACAAACTAAATGAGAGTGGTAACATAGGGAGGAACAAGGCTAGACTTGTTGCTCAAGGGTACACTCAAGAAGAGGGAATCGATTTTGATGAAACCTATGCACCCGTAGCTAGAATGGAAGCCATTACGATGCTTTTAGCATTTGCATGTTATCATGAATTTAAGCTTTTTCAAATGGATGTAAAAAAGTGCATTTTTAAATGGTTTTTTTAATAAAGAAGTGTATGTAGAACAACCACCCGGTTTTTGAAGATCCAAATTATCCAAACCATGTTTTTAAACTTTCAAAAGCTTTATATGGTTTGAAACAAGCTCCTAGAGCTTGGTATGAAAGATTATCAAGTTTTCTAATTGAAAAAGGATTTGAAAAAGGAAAGGTGGACACTACACTCTTTATTAAAAGAAACGGCAAAGACATTTTAGTAGTTCAAATATGCGTTGATGATATAATTTTTGGTTCTACTAATGAATTGTTTTGCTAAGATTTTGCTAAGTTGATGCAAGGTCAGTTTGAGATGAGCATGATGGGGGAGCTTTCATTCTTCTTGGGGCTCCAAATTAAGCAAAAGGAAGGACGACATCTTCATCAATCAAGCTAAGTACATCAAGGACATGCTCAAGAAGTTTGTCTTGGAGAATGTGAAACCTCAAGCCACTCCAATGAGTTCTTCCATAAACCTTGACAAAGATGAAGGAGGTAAGTGTGTAGATTTAAAACTTTATCGCTCTATGATTGGATCTTTGCTTTATCCTACCGCAAGTAGACCCGACATTATGTTTAGTGTTTGCTTGTGTGCTAGATTTCAAGCTAGTCCTAGAGAATCACACCTTATAGCTGTTAAGAGAATCTTTAGATACCTTAGAGATACACCTTGTTTAGGTCTTTGGTATCCTAGAGAGTCTTCTTTTAGTTTACATGCCTTCTCGGATGCGGATTATGGGGTTGTAAGATAGATAGAAAAAGTACCTCCAGTACATGTCAATTCCTAGGTAGTATTCTAATATCATGGTTTTCTAAGAAGCAAAATAGTGTAGCATTATCTACCATCGAGGCGGAGTACATATCGATAGGAAGTTGTTATGCTCAAGTCCTTTGAATGAAACAAAAACTCTTAGATTATAGAATTGATGTAGGTACCATCCCAATTAGGTGTGACAACACTAGTGCTATTTGTCTCACTAAGAATCCCATCCAACATTCTAGAAACAAGCACGTAGAAATAAGGCATCATTTCATTAGAGATCATGTCTTCAAAAATGATGTAGTTCTAGAATATGTAGACACCTCAAACCAATTAGTGGACATCTTTACCAAACCCTTAGACAAAGAGCATTTTTGGTCTCTTAGGAGAGAGTTAGGTTTAACCAGCCTTTCTCGACCCTTAGAGCATCTTTTGGTCTTAAAAATATGCTTAAATTTGTTTGATTGATTACTTATGTGTTTTTACTCCTATATGCATCTATGCTTGTTGCTAGGGGGAGTATGTATCTATTTATGCTCATACATAATGTTCTCATATCATTTTCATGCATTTCGATTTGATTAAAATCGAATTTTTGAGCAACTTGCAGCCAAAACTGACATTTCTTGCACATGCATATCGATACGGTTATCCGTATATCAATACGGGTCATTTACAATCGTTTTAGTACAGGTTTACCTGTACCAGTACGGGTCGCGTATCAAAACAGCTTTAAAAGCATTTCAGTACTGGTTTTGATATGCCAATGTGGCGTATCAGTATGCGTTCACACTGGACAGTTTTAAGGGCTTTAAAAGAGGGTTTTTCACTTTACCTCAAATACCCACTTTTTCTTAAAACCCTAATACGAAATCCTCTATAAAAACCTCTCAATCCCTCATATTTTCTCACACAATTCTTAAAAATTCTTGAGGGCTTTTGGATTTTACATCAAACCCAAGCAAAAACTATTAAGTTTGTGCATCCAAATCTCTTCATTCATCCTAAATCTCGACTTCAAGGTATAAACCCTAACCTTTTCTTTTTAATTTTCGTACATATATATATATATACACTAATTTCGTATTATAATCATAGATTTAGAACATATATAGTATAGTTTCCAATATTTTTGTAAAAACTTTTTAAAATTTGATTTTTTTATTTGAATATAAAATTATATCGTATAATTTTTAACATTGTTTTTGAAGTTTTCTTTTGCCAAAAATTATTTTTATACTTGTATATGTTTTTAAACTATATTGTATAGATTTTAAACCATACCTTGATTATTGGATTAATTTTTGGATCGAATGTGTTGATATATGCATGCATCGTTTTCGGTTTGATTTTGTTTTCAGATTATGGCCCCAAAGAAACGTGCAAGAAAAGACATTGCCTTAAGTTTTAATCCTCCTAGTCAAAATCCTGACCATAATGGTAATAGACCCAATCTTACCTATATCTATCAACATTGTTTTAATGAACCTCAATTTCCTCTAGCCGTGGATCATTTTAAAAAGTATCAAAGTTACAAAATTCGCCGAGAGCGGGTTACTTCCATTCCTTTTCTTTCATCCAAACATTTTCAATTTAAATATCTATCTTTGATGGAAGAATGGAAATTTATGCAGTTTTTGAGTATACCCGAGATTTTATACCGAAACCTTGTTTTGATATTTTATTCCAATGCCCGGTGTATTTACAATGAAAAGAAAACCTTGGTTATTGCGATTGAGTCTTATTTAATGGGTCAAAAATTTTGTATTGATTCAACCATTTTAGCAAACTATTTGGGTCTTAAGGATACGGGGATTGATTATAAGGATTCTTTGGGACATACTCTTGGAGGCTCCGTGACTGTACTAGATGCCTACGACCGTATACTACACCTCATGATCACTTGGTGGTTCCGTCCATCCGGTGGGAAGTTCTCCATGATCCGAAAAGTCGATGACTTTTGGATCCGTTGCTTCCGTGAGGGTAAGCGCCCTAATCTTGCTCAAATTATGTTTAGAGAGATCGTCTTCCTTGTGCAACACCGTTACACCTCTATGGTTACATCCTTCACTTACGGCACCACTTTGAGCTACATCTTTCACAAGATGGGAATTGATTATTCATATGACCTTGTGGAACCCCTTACCGATCCTATTGATGAGCGTTCTCTTCGACGAGCAAAGTTTACATACTACAATGGACAATGGATTAGGAACACCGATCTTCCATGAGGTATTCGACCTGATCCGGTGGTGGCTCCTCAAAAGGCTCCCATTCCACAAGCTCCGGTGGCCCAACCTAATCTTGATTCCCTCATGGTTTACCTCAATGAACAATTCACCAACTTGCACACAACCATGAACTTTGGGTTTGCCGCTATTGATACACGCTTCACTTGCTTGAAGGAATGAGTGACGGCAATTGAAAATTGCCAAAACTCTATGGATCTCACTCTTACTGCGTTTTATGGTGAGTGGCATCAATCCCTTGGGCCTCAAGCTAACGATGATGAGGATGAAGATGACGAAGATGAAGAAGATGGAGATGATGGGATCGATCTTTAGACATTTTGCATTACATATCATATCATATTGGGATTATTATGCACCTATATTTTTTATGTTCTTATGAACTCCTATGGTTTATCATTGCTTTCGTATTTGGTTTATGTTTTTAGGATTTAAGTTGGATTAAACTATGTTGCTTGAACTATGACTTGAAGTTTAATGCTTATGTTCCTTATTTAATTGCTTGGAGTTGTTATTGTTTCCTTGTTTTATCCCTATTTCATTGATTTTGATCTAACAAAAAGGGGGAGAAAAGTTAGCCAAAATTTTTCAAACTTTTTAAGTCTTAAATTAAGGGGGAGTTTTTTAAAGATACTTAAAAAAATTTCACTTTGGTTTTGTTATATCAAAAAGGGGGAGATTGTAAAACCTATGTTTGATTTTGATGTAACAAAGTGTTTAAGGACTAAATTGTAAAAGGAAATAAATTTTGAAGTATTCAAAAGTCTCACAAAATGATAAGGAAAAGATTTCCAAAGTTAAAAACTTAAACCCAAAATTTTTCTAAGGGTTTCAAGCCAAAAATACACAAATACGCCCAGGCGTATCGATACACCCCTTGGTGTTTCGATACAAATTTTAGCTACTGGAATTTGATTTTACAAGGCGTATCTATACACCCCTTGGTGTTTCGATACGAAAATTGGCTACTGGAATTTGGTTTTGCAAATCGTACCGATATGGCTTAGCCTGTTTCGATACGACCTTCAAACTTAGCCTGTATTTTAAACGACGCGTATCGATACGGCCTCACCCGTTTTGATACGACATTCATCTGGGAAAATGGTTTTATAAAGTGTTTCGATACAGCTTTATGCTGTTTCGATACGGTTTGAAATACAGCTTTACGCTATTTCGATAACCATTTTGCCCTTGTAATCCAATGTCTCTCATCTTGCCACGTCATTTTATTCATCCGGTAATAAAAAATAAACCAATAAGTTAGTAGTTACCAACTTTGCCATTTTTATCCATTGGCTCATATTTAACATAGAAAAATCAACTTAAGTCCAATGATCCATATTAAAACCTTCCAAATTAAGGCATATAAATGACATTATTAGCCTTGTCTTACAAAATATCTCACTTATTGGATTTGATCTGATTATTCGATTTTTTTTCAAATTTAAATCTTTATAGCTTTTAACATAAATTCCGTACAAAAAATTCGAGTAACACGAAAACATCATTCTTGGGGGGAAACTATTCTTTTACGGGACTAAAATACATAACTTTTGAAAATTGCAATTTAGTCCCTAAACTTTTCCTAAGTTTATACTTTAATCATCAAACTTTCATTTTATTCATTTTGGTCACTACCCAAAATTTTGAGGTATTACAATTCTCCCCTTAAGAAAATTTGTCCTCGAATTTTCTTTATGTACTTGGTTCAAAAAGATACGGATACTGTTTTTTCATTGCTTCTTCCGTTTCCCAAGTAGTTTCTTCCACTTTGTGGTTTCTCCTAGGATTTTAACTAGAGAAATCTTTTTTGTTCCTTAATTTCTTTTCTCCTCGAGCTATGATTCTTACAGGTTCCTCATCGTATGTCAAATCTGGTTGAATTTCAATTTCTTCTGGTGTAATGACATGCGATGGATCTGATCAATATTTTTGAAGCATGGACACATGAAACACATCATGGACCTTACTCATTTCCAGTGGTAATGCTAGTTGATATGCCACTGGACCAACCCTTTTCAAAATTTCATAAGAACCAATGAATCTTGGACTAAGTTTGCCTTTTCATCCAAATCATAATATTTTATTTCAGGATAAAATCATTAAAAATACTTTGTCTCCAACTTCAAACTCAATATCTTTTCTTTTAAGATCTTAGTACGACTTTTGTCTGTCAGAAGCGGCCTTAAGATTATCGTGAATTATCTTTACCTTGTCCTCCACTTCTTGAACAAGATCTGGTCCAATAATTTTTTGATCCTCTAGCTCGAACCAATTCAATGGTTTTCGGCATTTTCTTCCATATAATGCCTTATAAGGTGCCATATTTATACTTGATTGGTAACTGTTGTTATAGGCAAACTCAGCTAATGGAAGATATTTTTCCCATGAACCTACAAAATTCATTATACACGCTTTGGGCATATCTTCGAGTATTTGAATAGTTCTTTTTGATTCTCCATCCATTTGAGGATGAAAAGCAATACTGAAGTGTAGCCGAGTTCCCAATGCTTCATGTAATGCACTCCAAAACCTTGAAGTGAACTTTGGATCTCTATCGGATATAATAGGCACAAGAACACCATGTAATCTAACAAATTCCTTAATATATAACTTCGCTAACTTGTTTAAGAAGTAATCTGTTCGAACTGGTATGAAATGTGTCGTTTTAGTCAATCAGTCTACAATCACCCAAATCAAATCCTTCTTACTTGGTGTCAGTGGTAAGCCTGTTACAAAATCCATAGTAACCTTTTCCCACTTCCACTGTGGAATTGAAATTGGTTGAAGTAATCATGATGGAACTTGATGTTCTGCCTTTACTTGTTGACATGTTAAACATTTAGCAACGAACTCGGTGATAGCTCGTTTCATGCCAGGCCACCAAAATTGACTCTTTATATCTTGATACATTTTTTTGCCTCCTGGATGAATAGTTAAAGGGCTGTAACGTGCCTCCGAAAGAATTTCCCTCTTTAGTTCCTCATATTTAGGAATGTATACACATCCCTTGTAGTATAGGCATCAATTTGATTTTATTTCAAAGTCTTTAGATTCATCACGTTCCGCTTGCTTCTCCTTTTCCAAGCATTTTTCATCCTTTGCTTGTAACTCTTTAATTCTTCCTATCAAAGTAGGCTTAATTTGAAGTTCAGCCACTATTGCACCATTTTCCTGTAATTTCAACTGAGCATTTAATGCTCTCAAAGCAGAAAATGTTTTTCGGCTATGTGCGTTTGCTACCACATTAGCTTTCTCGAGATGATAATCAACAATTACATCATAGTCCTTGATCAATTCTATCCACCTTCTTTGCCTCAAATTAAGCTCCTTTTGAGATAACAGATATTTCAAACTTTTATGATCCGTGAAGATGTAGCACTTTTCACCATATAAATAGTGACACCAAATCTTTAAAACAAACACTACTGCAACCAACTCTAAATCATAAGTAGGATAATTTCTTTCATGAGTTTTGAGTTGTCAAGAAGCATATGTTAAAACCTTCCCTTCTTGCATTAATACACACCCCAAACCATTATGGGATGCATCACTCTATATTATAAAATCCTTTCCAGATTCAGGTTGTACCAAAATAGGAGCTTCTGTTAATATTTTCTTTAATTTGTCTAAGCTTTCCTAACATTTATCTGTCCAAACAAATGGCACATCTTTTCTTAATAGCTTAGTTATTGGAGCGGCAATCATTGAAAAGTCTTTCCCGAACCACCGATAATAACCAACTAATCCTAAAAACTTCTCACTTTAGAGACATTGTAAGGAATCTTCCATTTGAGGATTGTTTGAACCCTTTTAGGATCGAATCGAATCTTTTCAGCTGAAACTATATGTCTAAGGAAAGCTACTTCAGACAACCAAAATTCACACTTTGACAGCTTTGCATATAATTTCATTTTTGAAGTTTCTGAAGAACTACTGAGAGATTAGTATCATGATCCTCTTTGGTTTTAGAATAAACCAATATATCTTCTATGAATATCACCACAAATTGATCTAAATATGGCTGAAATACCTGATTCATTGATCCATAAAAGCTATCGGTGCATTTGTAAGTCCAAAAGGCATTACTACAAACTCATAATGTCCGTATCTAGTTCTGAAAGCTGTCTTTGGTATATCTACTTCCTTGATCTTCAATTGATGATACCCCGATCGAAGATCAATTTTATAAAACACTATTGCTCCTTTAAGTTGATCAAAGAGATCATCAATCATTGGCAAAGGATATTTATTCTTCTCGTAACTTTATTAAGTTGACGATAATCTACACATAACCTCATTTACCCATTTTTCTTTTTCACAAACAGGACTAGAGCTCCACAAGGTGATATACTAGGTCGTATAAAACCTCGATCTAATAATTCTTGTAATTGAGCCTTTAGCTCTCTAAGTTATATATGAGACATCCTATAAGGTGCCATTGACATTGGTTCTATTCCAGGAAGTACATCAATACCAAATTCCATTTCTCGATCTGGAGGTAATCCCGATAATTCATTTGGGAAAACATTTGGAAATTCTCGCACCGTGGGTATATTTTTCATATTTTATCTTTGTTTCCTGAGTATTTATCAAATGAGCTAAATATGTTTCACACCCATATGATAATAACTTTCTAGCAGTTGCAGCTGGCATCTCATTGTTCAAATAATTCTGCCTTTCGCCTACAAATATTATTTCTAAGCCATATGGTCCTTTTAAAATTAACCTTTTCAATCGACATTGAACTGTAGCATTATATGCCGATAAACCAATCGATTCCAAGAATGACTTCAAACTCTTGGAAGGGTAATTCCATAAGGTTAGCTGGAAATTCATTTTCTTGAATCTTTGTATGAAACTTTTTACATATTCAAATTACTTTGGCGCTTTGTCCTATTGGATTAATAGCAACTACCTCACTTGAAATTGGTTCTACTGGAATATTTCTTTTGAGTACTGCTTTAGAACTAATACAAGAATGGGTAGAACCTGGATTAATCAATGCAAAAATAGGTCTGTCAAAAAGTTCGATCATACCTGCTATGATCTCTAAGTCATCTCGATCATTAGTAGTCTTGATATTATATACTCGAGCAGTAGTCTTATCTTCTCGATTAGATGTGGTCGCAGATACTCCTGGTTTGCAACCTTTGTTTCCTCTGCTTTTCTGAGGTGTTACAATGACTGATCTGGGTGAAGCTCTGGACAATTCTTTTAAAAATGACCAACTTGCCCACAATAGTAGCATGCCCCACCAGCAAACCAGTACTGACCATAATGCCTCTTTCCGCAGTGTTCACATTCTGGAATAGGATGAAATCTAGAGCCTCGAGTACTTGCAGTAACAGTCTGAGCCTACTTTGACTTTCCTCCGAAATATCCCTTTTTGGCTGAAGAAGCTGATGCTACTGGATTTTGTTGTGGAAGTCCTTTACTATGTTTAAATGACGACTCAGCAAGAGAACTTTTGAACCTTTTTTTGATCTGAGCCCGTTTCCCCGTTTTATCATCGAACTCTATTTTTTTATAATTTTTTCTCGATTTACTGCCTCTTGAAAAAAGTGAAATTGTGAGAAACTAATACCCTTTATATTGAGGATCTAACCCAGCTATGAATTTGTCAATTCTATATTTATCGGTTGGAAGAAATTCTTTTGCAAATCGTCTCAATCTATTGAACTCACATTCGTATTCATAGACTGACCTGCCAGACTGTTTTAGATCCAAAAACTGTTGTCTTATTTCTTCAATAAACACATCCCCAATTTATTTTTCTTTGAATTTTTTAAGAAAGAATTCCCATGTAATCTGCTATGGAGGAATGTAATGCCCCGATTTAGGGCCTATGAGTTTTGGGATGGTTTAGTCGGTCCGGTGGACCGAAATTAGAGGTTCGAGTCGGATTCAGGATTTAAATTGGATTAAATATTTTTATTGGAGATAAAATATAGAAAATGGTCTAAAATCATTATTAAATATATAAATTATTTTGGTGAAAACAATTTTGGAAAATGAAAGTCGGAAATGGGACATTTGAGTTGGTGGCCAAAATGCAAAGTTTGCAAAACTGTTTTTAGAGACTGTTTTAAAAATGGGTCAAAACTTTGAATCTTTAAGGAGCTATTAATCCAAAAATGGTTTCATCAAATTTCTCCCTTTAATTAACTATTTTAATTAAGTTTTTAAGAGGTATAAATAGTGGAGAGAATTAATTAAACACAATTAAGCTTTTCAAAAGAATTTCACGTAACTAGCATTGTAAATTCTTTCTCTCAAATTCTCTCTAGCCAAACATATTTCCAGCTTCAATTTCTTCATATAAAATTAGGTTTTCAAAGAGTTTTTGATTTCCAATTGATTTCTAAAGCTTTTATATCAAATACTTATTGTTTCTACCTTGTTTTTCATGGTTTATAATGCAATTGAGGGGAGAAATCAGCATTGCAGGTAAGGATTCATTTTTCTCCTCTAATGAAAGGTTCTTTATTGAAATTCCTAAGTTCTCGATCCATTTTATATGATTTTCATTGGGTTTTGTAAATTAAACTCGAATTTATGGTTTTAATTGGTGATTTATGATAGAAATTGAGGAAATTCGTAGTTGATCTATTTTTGCTAAATGAAGGATTGATTTATAACTTGATTTTTGGTGTTTAAAATGTTGACAAAATGAGTTTTGATGATAGAATCCCGAAATCTAGAGAATCTCTAATTTGTTAGGTTGATAGTTAAGAAAATTTGAGATGTTGTGGTTGAATATTGTTGTTGGAGGTAAGAGGTTGGGTTGAGTTGTTGATTTGATGTTATTTGATGATATTTAGAGGTTGGGATTCGTAGTTAATGGCTAGGTTGAGGTTAGAGATGATCGATGATGTTTTCGGTTGTTAAGTTAGGGTGTTGTGGAGGATTATAGTTGGATAAATGTTATTTGTTGGTTGTTGTGAGTTTCGATCCATTACAATGCATTGGATCCTCTGTTGTGATGTGTTTGAAATGGGGGAAGATAATCTAAAGTGAACCTTGGTGTTGAGGAGTTGCCGGAAGCTTAATTTTGACATCAGCAAGGGAGGCGTTGCTTTGTCAGTGAGTAAAACGAATAAGAATGGCTTTTCAAAGATTTGAAAAGGTTTAATGGGAGTCTAGACTAGGCTTGATACGCTGGTCTAAGGCTCAGAAGTAAGTAAAGTGGATTTCTCTCTCAATTTCGGTTGGCAAATGATTTATGAATGCACTTGTTAAATGATTGTTTACCTTCTGTTTTATACTTGAAATGAGCATGGTCTAATGTTGGGAATTGATATGAAATGATGTTAGATGCATTTGGAATGTAATGTATGATTTTAAAGAATGTATATGAACATGGCTTATGCATGGTTTAATGCAAAATGGAATGTTTTGAATAATGCATATGAAGACGGTAAGGTATGTTTATAAAAGTGGATTATATTGGCAAGTGATGAATTGAAAATGTTATGGAAATATTCTCGAATATAATTAGCCAGCCATAGGATTTAAAGTGCACTATAATAAGTCTCTTGTGGTTGTAGAGGTAGTAAGAGATGGTCTTACTCCGATCATGTAAACCCCAATGTTGTTGAGGTAACACTTAGAAGGTTTTTCTCCAGCCATGAGCTATAAAGGTTGATGTGTCGAGTGTGTGAACTCCAAGTTGGAGGATTAGCCTTGGTAGTGTAGAGGTGGTGCATGTGTTGCATAACTCCATGCCATTGGGGTGCAAGAGATTGTGAAATCTCTTGGGAAATTCGTGTATCCAATGTTAAAAATCATTTATGGAAAGGATGAATATTGAAATGGATCACTTGAAAACCAATATAATGTTTTAAATTGTATCATGTTGATGGATTGGTTTGAATGATGTGGTTTATACGAGTTATAATCTTAAGCTTTGCACATGGGATGTTATAATTGGGAAGGCTTAAGTAGAGGAAATTGCATATGAGATTATGATGTGGAATCCATTATACATGTTGTATATGGTTTAATATGCTGATTTTCTTTGTAAAGTATAAGTGCACATTTTGAAAGAATGGCATGATGGTTTTAAATTGCGTTGGATGATGTTATGTACTTTGAGCGCTCCTCACTAACCAGCGATTGGTTACGCTCTCTTTATCCTCAATGCAGATTGATTAAGTACAAGTGGCCTAGCAAGCAAGGAGGGGATTCTCAAGACTTGATTTACCAAAGTATGTTTGGGTTTTAAAGTAGTAATAAAGGCAATGTGGCTTGAATGTTGTTGGGAGGGTTTGAGTGGTTACTTCTCTATTTGGGCAAGTTTATGTTAATGTTTTGGACTTGCGTTAAGCTTGTTTGGTTGGATTTTGCATATGGTTTATGTTTTGGTTGCTTGAGTTCTAGGAAGCACTGGTATAGTTAGCCTTGAAGCATGATGATCATTTCTTGATGTTTGATCTATGGTAAATTGATGGTAAACGAGCTATGATGATGTTGCCTAGTTGTTAGAAGCTTGCTTAAGTGTTTAGAATCTCAAAACAAAGGTTAAAACAACAAAAATTGACATTTCAGGTCAGGGTGTATCGATATGAGTGTGGCCGTATCGATATAGGGAAGTGGTTTTGGGCATAGCGTATTGGTACACAGGTAACCGTATCGATACGGGTAAGTGGATTTTCAAACCTAGCGTATCGGTACGCATGTGACCGTGTCGATATGCGTCTACTATTTTAAACATAGCGTATCGATACTCGAGAAGGTGTATCGATACGGTTTTGAGCTACTGGAATCTGGAATTTTTGAGAATGCTTAAGCGTATCGATACACTTGCCCGCGTATCGATACGGGTAGTTGTTACATTTGCTAAAAGTGGGCTCTAAGGTTTCTATTTTTCTCATTTTAGTCCTTGATTGTTATGTTAGCAATTTAATGAGTTTGAATAATCGTTTTGACCTGAGATTGCATCAATATGCATGTAATTGGTTTAATCGTGGATTGGTAACTCTAATTGCAATTTTGGTCCTTCAAAACAGTGAAATTTACATTTTGGTCCTTGGGTGTTATGTATGCAATTGGATGAGTTCGGATGCCCGTTTAAAGTTGAATTTTTGCATGTGTGCTTCTAATCTGACTAATTGAAGATTGGTAAAGCAAATTTTAACTAAGCCCTTATAGATTTGTAGATTTATGTTTTTGTCCCTATTCTTGTAAATGTGGTCAATTGCGTATCAATTCGATGCCCGATTGAGTTGGGTTTTCTTTGGTTGTATGTATGAACACGTAGGGTATTAATTAGCATCTAGATAGGATAAAAGAAAAAAAATGGTCACATTTCATGTTCTTCTCGGTTTACTTTGGTAAACCTCGGTTTGGTCTTGCAACTAGGCTGGGTCGAGGGGGTTACATTTGATGGTATCAGAGCCAGGTTATGATTGTTGGGAGTGGGTTATGGTTGGTTATGTATGTTGGGAAGTTGTTTGATTTGTGTGATAGGTTGATTTAAGTTGATTGCTATACACGGTGGTTGATTGAGTGTTATATGCCATGTTGAGGTTCTATTTGGGACATATTGCCTTATTACTACTGATGTAAAATGCTTTTGATTTGAAATGGAAGTCTTGGATCCTTGCTTGAAGATGGCCTACTCATTTTTGTTTTGGTGTAATATCATGCCATAGATTCATTGTTTACGATGCCATAGAGGAGAGAATTACGTTTTAATGCAAATGCGGGGAGGCAGGAGGATGAGGATAACATTATGCCTATTGAGGGGTTGCCACCTCCTCCGCTGAATCCACATACGAGTGTAGAACAAGTACCACTTGTGCCAGCTGGGCCAGCGTTGGGTGTTATAACGCCTTTGATACAGGCAATGACAAGAACATTTTAGGCTACGATGCTGGGGTGCATGTGCCTGCACTAGTACCGGTTTCCGCTGCTAATCTGGGATTACCAATAGAGCGTTTACATGGCCTGAGAGGGGTTGAGTTTAGAGGGTTGATGCCTTAGGCTTACGAGGAGTGGTTTGCCAGCACAAATCGTATCCTAGATCAGATAGGTTATTCTGATGACCATAAGCTTGGGTGTGTTGTATCTATGTTGTAGGGAGATGCGTATAGCTGGTGGACTACAGTGATTGCGGGAATGGAGCCTGTAATGTTAAATAGGAAACATTTTAGACCGCCTTTAGGAAGAAGTATCTCAGAGTTAGATACCAAGATGAGAAGAAACACGAGTTTATGGTGATATGTCGGTATCTGAGTATGAGATACAGTTCGTGAGGTTGAGTCAGTATGTTTCTAAGTTGGTGCCTGATGAGAGGAGTCGTTGTGACCACTTCCGTTATAGATTAACTTAGGAGGTTAAAACATATATGTTGGCTACTGAGTATGTTGATTTTGATGTGTTGGTTTCGAGAGCCAAGGATATTGAGTAGAGTTTGGGCTTAACATTCTGTGCTGGAGGATCTGGCTATGGTAAGAGAGCTGTTGATTCTAATGTTGGTGGTAGTCGGTATAAGAGGCATCATGACCGAAGACATCGACCTGAGCTTGGGCGGAGAGGTTAGCCAGGGCAGAGTTTCGGAGGTGGGATACCCAAGTGTGCTCAGTGTGGGAGGAGACATTCTGGGGTTTGCTGGAGTTCGAATAAGGGTTGTGGATCTCGAGACCATGTTAGACGTGACTGTCCTCAGGTAGGACGAGTTGGTCCAGTTCCTGAACTGGTTGCAGTGATTGCCCTATGTTAGCTAGAGGTGTGCAGGCTCCTACACCTGTTGTGGTCGCCCCGAGGGTTCGAGGGCGTGGAAGAGGACATTGTTAGTTGGAAGATGGTGGCCGTAGGATTGTGGCTCGCACTGTTGCTATCCAGCAGGAGGGTGGAGGTCCTGCGAGGGTGTATGCGCATCACGAGGGACGCAACGATACCTATGTGATTGCAGGTACTTTTACTTTGCAATCATTGCCATTATTTTCATTGGTTGATTCTGGTTCCACCCATTCATATATTCTGAGCGAACATGCACAGTTACTTGATATACCTATTGAGATTTTGAATGTTGGTGTTCGAGTAACTAGTTCTTTGGGCGAGACGGTTGTGGTTAGGAAGTTATACTGTAGATGTCCTTTGACAATGCAAGATCATATGTTTACCGTGGATTTGATGGAGTTGCTATTCCATGTTTTTTATTTGATTTTAGGGATGGACTGGTTATCCGAGCATAGGGCGGTTATAGATTTTGAAACCAAATGGATATCCTTGCGTCTTGCCGATGATTATGAATTTACGGTGGTTGGCGAGAATGCAAAGTTGCTGGCCAATGTTGTTTCAGCTTTGGAAACAAGTTGAATGTTGGAACTTGGATTTCAGGCGTATTTGGCCTATGTTATGAATCCTATATCTAAGGATGTGCGTGTGCGGGACATCCGTATAGTTTGTGATTTTTCAGAAGTTTTTCCTGAAGAGTTGCCAGGGTTGCTGCCGGATAGGGAGGTAGAGTTTAAAATTGAGACGCATGTTTATATAGCTCCAGTGTCCATTGCGCCTTATTGCATGACACCTAAGGAATTGAAGGAGTTGAAGACACAGATGCAAGAGATGCTTGATCGAGGTTTTATTAGACCTAGTGTTTCACCCTAGGGTTCACCGGTGTTATTTGTGAAAAAGAATGATGGCACGATGAGAATGTGCATCAATTATCGCCAGTTGAATAAGTTGATGGTGAAGAACAAGTATCCGTTGCCACAAATTGATGACTTGTTTGATCAGTTTCGTAGAGCAGCGGTGTTTTCCGAGATAGATTTAAGATTGGGTTATTACCAGTTGAAGGTTAAGGACGTGGATGTGTATAAGACTACGTTCCTACAAGGTATGGGCATTATAAGTTTTTGGTCATGCCTTTTGGTTTGACAAATGCCCCGACTGTGTTTATGAACATGATGAATAGGGTGTTTCATAAGTACCTTGATCAGTTCATGGTGGTGTTCATAGATGATATTCTCGTGTACTCTTGTACCGAGGAGGAGCATGATCAGCAATTGGGGATAGTGTTGCAAGTGCTGAAGGATAATCAGTTATATGCCAAGTTGAGCAAGTGCGAGTTTTGGCTTAAGAAGGTGATGTTCCTTGGTCATGTGGTTTCTGCGGAGGGTATTCGCGTTGATCCACAGAAAATTGAGGCCATTCTCAATTGGAGGCAACCTAAGTCTATATCGAAGGTACGTAGATTCCTTGGGTTGGCAGGTTATCACCATCGCTTTGTTGAGGGTTCTCGAGTATTGCAGCACCATTGACCAAGTTGTTGCAAAATAATGTTCATTTTGTATGGTCAGAGAAGCAATAGCAGGGTTTTGAAAAGTTGAAAGCGGTTTTGACTCACGCTCCTATGTTGATTCAGCCTAAATCTAGGTAAAGCAACGTAGATGGTTGGAGTTGAACCTTAGGCAACGTAGATGGTGGAGTTGCTTAAGGATTACGATTTGACCATTGAGTATCATCCGGGAAAGTAAATGTGGTGGCGGATGCTTTGAGTAGAATAGTTGTGGTTGAATTGAGAGCTATGTTTGCTCGGTTGAGTATAATACGTGATGGAGGTTTGTTGGCCGAGTTGCAAGAAAAACCATCATTGTCGCAAATGATAAAGGAGAAGCAACCGTACGATGATAAGTTGGTACCTCATGTTAAGGATATCATGGATGGGAAACCATCGGATTTCCATTTTAATGATGATGGAGTGTTATGTTTTAAGGATCAAATAGTGGTGCCTTGTGATGAGGTGTTGAGACGTAACATTTTGACCGAGGCTCATTCGAATCCTTTTCTATGTCTCCCAGTAGTACGAAGATGTATCGGGGTTTGAAGGATGAGTATTTTTGGGTTGGTTTGAAGAAAAATGTGGCTGATTTTGTGGTTAAATGCATGGTATGTCAGGGTGTTAAGGCTGAGCATCAATTTCCTTCTGGGTTGTTGCAACCGTTAAGGATACCGGAGTGGAAATGGGAGAGAATCACCATGGATTTTGTGTCGGGGTTACCTTTGACCCCAACTAAAAAGGATTCCATTTGGGTGATTGTTGATCAGTTTACGAAGTGTGCACAGTTTTTGTCGGTGCATACGACATATACTTTGGATAAATTGGTTGATCTTTATAGTGCTGAGGTTGCATGGGGTGCCCAAGTCGATTGTGTCGGATAGAGATCCGAGGTTCACAGCGAGGTTTTGGGAATGTTTGCATCGAGCTTTGGGTACTCGGTTGCATTTTATCACTTCATATCATCCTTAGACAGATGGACAGTCAGAGCGGGTGATTCAGATCTTGGAGGATATGTTGAGGTGTTGCATTATTGAATTCCAAGGAACCTAGGAAAAACATTTGCCTTTGATGGAATTTGCTTACAATAATAGCTATCAGGCGAGTATCCAAATGGCTCCGTATGAGGCACTATATGGTAGAAGGTGTCGTACACCTTTGTGTTAGGCGGTGGCTGGGGAGAAGTATATTTCTATGCCCCATGTTTTGAAGGACACTAATAAGAAAGTGAAGCTTGTGTCTGATCGCTTGAGAGCGGCATCCGATCGATAGAAATCTTATGCGAATTTGAAGCGTAGAGATGTGGAGTATGTCGTAGGTGACAAAATGTTCTTGAAGGTTTCACCTTGGAAGATGGTGATGCGTTTTGGGCGTCAAGGAAAGTTGAGTCTGAGGTTTATTAGGCCATATGAAATTCTAGATCGTGTTGGTCCTGTGGCTTATTGGTTGAGGTTGCCTCCCGTGTTGGAAAAGATTCATGATGTGTTCCATGTTTCGATGTTGCGGAGGTATCGCTCGGATCCATCAAATGTTATGCTGGTTGAGGATGTTGAGTTGAGGCCAGATTTGTATTATGATGAGGAACTAGTAGAGATCCTTGATACCAGCAGTAAAGTCCTACGTGGGAAGACGATAGAGCTTGTTAAGGTGTTGTGGCGGCATCGAGGAGTTGAGGAGGCCACATGGGAGAGTAAGTCGGACATGAAAGAACAATTTCTGCATCTTTTTCCTCCAGGTAAATTTGGAGGATGAAATTTCTTAAGTGGGGGAGAGTTGTAATGCCCAGTTTTTGGGCCTAGGAGTTTTGGGATGGTTTAGTCGGTCCGGTGGACCAGAATTAGATGTTCGAGTCGGATTCGGGATTTAAATTGGATTAAATATTTTTATTGGAGATAAAAATTTAGAAAAATGGTCTAAAATCATTATTAAATATATAAATGATTTTGGTGAAAACAATTTTGGAAAATGAAAGTCAAAAATGGGACATTTGAGTTGGTGATCAAAATGCAAAGTTTGCAAAACTGTTTTTTAGTGACTGTTTTGAAAATGGGTCAAAACTTTGAATCTTTAAGGAGCTATTAATCCAAAAATGGTTTCATCAAATTTCTCCCTTTAATTAACTATTTTAAATAAGTTTTTAAGAGGTATAAATAGTGGAGAAAATTAATTAAACACAATTAAGCTTTTCAAAAGATTTTCACGTAACTAACTTTGTAACTTCTTTCTCTCAAATTCTCTCCAGCCAAACATATTTCCAGCTTCAATTTTTTCAGGTAAAATTAGGATTTCAAAGAGTTTTTGATCTCCTATTGATTTCTAAAGCTTTTATATCAAATACTTATTGTTTCTACCTTGTTTTTCATGGTTTATAAAGCAATTGAGGGGAGAAATCAACATTGGAGGTAAGGATTCATTCTTCTCCTCTAATGAAAGGTTCTTTATTGAAATTCCTAAGTTCTTGATCCATTTTATATGATTTTCATTGGGTTTTGATGAATTAAACTCGGATTTATGGTTTAATTAGTGATTTATGATAGAAATTGAGGAAATTCGTAGTTGATCTGTTTTTAATGAGTGAAGGATTGATTTATAACTTGATTTTGGTGCTTAAAATGTTGACAAAGTGAGTTTTAATGATAGAATCCCAAAATCTAGAGAATCTCTAATTTGTTAGGTTGATAGTTAAGAAATTTTGAGATGTTGTGGTTGAATGTTGTTGCTAGAGGTAATAGGTTGGGCTGAGTTGTTGATTTGATGTTATTTGATGATATTTAGAAGTTGGGATTCATAGTTAATGGTTGGGTTGAGGTTAGAGATGAATCGCTAATGTTTTCGGTTGTTATGTTAAGGTGTTGTGCAGGATTATTGTTGGATAAATGTTAGTTGTTGGTTGCTGTGAGTTTGGATGCATTATAATGCATTTGATCCTCTATTGTGATGTGTTTAAAATAGGGGAAGATAATCCAGAAGTGAACCTTGGTGTTGAGGAGTTGCTGGAAGCTTAATTTTGACATCGGCAAGGGAGGCGTTGCTTTGTCGGTGAGTGAAACGGATAAGAATGGCATTTCAAAGATTTGAAAAGGTTTAATGGGGTCTAGACTAGGGTTGATACGCTTGTCTAAGGCTCAGAAGTAAGTAAAGTGGATTTCTCTCTCAATTTCGGCTGGCAAATGATTTATGAATGCACTTGTTAAATGATTGTTTACCTCCTATTTTATGCATGAAATGACCATGGCTTAGTGCTAGGAATTGATATGAAATGATGTTAGATGCATTTGGAAAGTAATGAATGATTTTAAAGAATGTCTATGAACATGGCTTATGCATGGTTTAATGCAAAATGGAATGTTTTGAATAATGCATATGAAGACAGTGAGGTATGTTTACAAAAGTTGATTATATTGGCAAGTGATGAATTGAAAATGTTATGGAAATGTTATATTGGCAGGAATATAATTGGCCGGCTATAGGATTTAAAGTGCACTATAATAAGTCCTCCGTGGTTGTAGAGGTAGTACTAGACGTACTTACTCCGGTCATGTGAACCCCAATGTTGTTGAGGTAACACTTAGATGGCTTTTACTCTAGCCATGAGCTGTAGAGGTTGATGCGTCGAGTGTGTGAACTCCAAGTTGGAGGATTAACCTTGATAGTGTAGAGGTGGTGCATGTGTTGCACAACTCCATGCCATTGGGCTGCAAGAGAATGCGAAATCTCTTGGGAAATCTGTGTATCTGATGTTAAAAATGATTTATGGAAAGGATGAATATTGAAATGGATCACTTGAAAACCAATATAATGTTTTAAATTGTATCATGTTGATGGATTGGTTTGAATGATGTGATTTATACAAGTTATACTCCTTTAGCTTTGCATATGGGATGTTATGCTTGGGAAGGCTTAAGTTGATGGAATTGCATATGGGATTATGATGTGGAATCCATGATACATGTTGCATATGGTTTAATATGTTGATTTTCTTTGTAAAGAGTAAGTGCATGTTTTGAAAGAATGGCATGATGGTTTGAAATGGTTTTATAATGCATTGGATGATGTTATGTACTTTGAGCGCTCCTCACTAAGAAGTGATTACTTACGCTCTCTTTATCCTCAATGCAGATTGATTAAGTACAAGTGGCCTAGCAAGCATGGAGGGGATTCTCAAGACTTGATTTACCAAAGTATGTTTGGGTTTTAAAGTAGTAATAAAGGCAATGTGGCTTGAATGTTGTTGGGAGGGTTTGAGTGATTGCTTCTCTGTTTGAGCAAGTTTATGTTGATGTTTTGGACTTGTGTTAGGCTTGTTTGGTTGGATTTTGCATATGGTTTATGTTTTGGTTGCTTGAGTTCTAGTAAGCATCCCTATAGTTAGTCTTGAAGCACGATGATCATTTCTTGATGTTTGATCTATGGTAAATTGATGGTAAACGACCTATGATGATGTTGCCTAGTTGTTAGAAGCTTGCTTAAGTGTTTAGAATCTCAAAACAAAGGTTAAAACAACAAATTTTGACATTTTAGATCAGGGTGTATCAATACGCGTGTGGCCGTATCGATACAAGTAAGTGGTTTCGGGCACAACATATCGGTACACAGATAACCATATCGATACGGGTAATTGGATTTTCATGCCTAGCGTATCGGTACGCATGTGACTGTATCGGTAGGGGTCTACGATTTTAAACATAGCATATCGATACTCGAGGAGGTGTATCGATACGGTTCTGAGCTAGTAGAATCTGGAATTGTTGAGAATGCTTAAGCATATCGATACATTTTCCTGCGTATCGATACGGGCAGCTGTTAAATTAGCTAAAAGTGGGCTCTAAGGTTTTTGTTTCTCTCATTTTAGTCCTTGATTGTTATGTTAGCAATTCAATGAGTTTGAATGATCGTTTTGACCTAAGATTGCATCAATATGCATGTCATTGGTTTAATTGCGGATTGGTACCTCTAATTGCGATTTTGATCCTTTAAAATAGTGAAATTTACATTTTGGTCCTTGGGTGTTATGTATGCAATTGGATGAGTTCGGATGCTCGTTTAAAGTTGAATTTTGGCATGTGTGCTTGTAGTCTAACTAATTGAAGAATGGTAAAGCAAATTTTAAGTAAGCCCTTATGGATTTGTAGATTTACGTTTTGGTCTCTATTCTTGCAAACGTGGTCAATTGGATATCAATTTGATGCCCGATTGAGTTGGGTTTTCTTTGGCTGTATGTTTGAACACGTAGGGTATTAGCCAGCATCTAGATAAGATAAAAGAAAAAAATGGTCGCGTTGTAGGTTCTTCTTCTCGGTTTACTTCAGTAAACCTAATGTAGCTCGCTCGGTTTAGTCTTGCGATTAGGCCGGGTCGAGGGGGTTACAAGGAACTCGTGCAATGAATACATTCCACCACACACTAGCTTGCTCCATTAGTAAAGATACAACTCCCTCCAACCTTCCTTGATTATCACAAGGGATTCTGCTCAGCATGATTTTGACATCATTTAACCATTAATAGTAGCCATTGGATCTGCATCAGTATCACCTCGAAATTCTGGTGCTTTCATTTTCCTTAATTCCTTTGGAACTGATATTGGTGCTCAACGATTTATATTAGCATCCAATGCCTGAAGAAATAAGCCTTGATCTTGCATAGGCATATTTCGATGTTCTTGAGCTGGTAGCTCTACGTTTTGCTGAGCAAGAGGTGGATTCTTGTTCACCTCATTACTCCCGCTTTGTGCAGGAATATCATGCTCAGTTCTCTGAAGGGATTCCTGATGATCTGACATCTGTTAAAGTCGTAATCATCCCCCATAAGGAGCAACATTACTAATTAGTAGGCATAAAAGTATATTTATACAAATATTAGTAATTTTGACACCCTAGTGGCATGTATATAATTCTAACTCTCTACAAGACGGATTCGTATCCAGAACTGACTAAATATGTAGCTCTGATACCAATAAATGTAACAACATTACCAGTTTTTAATGTTCAATACTAGTCAAAATGTCAAATAATGAATTGTTAATATTTCATAGTAGCTATTTATTATAAAATCACAATTAATCCATTTGTCTATTTATCGCGCAATATAAATTTCAAATTTTTAATCAATCAAATTAATTCCAATTTTAGGCAGTAATATAGCAGTTCATATTTATGATCTATATGCAATTTAACTGCCTAAAAATTGCCTAAATTAAAAATCTAAATGATTACTCTATTAATTCTTTTTCTAATAGCTGCCCGATTTTTATGTTAGTAATTCATCTAACCATTTTTAATTTTTAATATAACTACTCACCATTCATTATCAACATAAACTAGATTATAAGTTATTACAAACCATATTTAGTCTAGTTTAAACTAACTAATAATAACATATACATGCCGTCTAGTGATATCAAAATACATTAAAAGATGTTATTATGAATACCGTAATTATACTCCTTGCTAATAGAATGCCAACTGCTCCTTAATCCAATTTCTACTTTTTACCTATGCGTGAAATTTATCACACGCTAAGTATACACTTAGTGAGACAATAATAATATAGAGTGCAAAACAACATACTTATAAATATAAAGATGTAACAATATTCATGCATCATCATCACTAGATAGGTATTACCATCATGTTACTCATATATTAACATAATATAAATGGGATATAAATTTATTACCAATATACTTGCCATTTACTTTGAGAGTTCATAAACTCTTTCACCTATTTATCATTTGTTAAACAATAAATCATAGCCCAAATATAAACCTATGAGGACCCTGGGTACACGAGTCAAATATGCACCGAAGTGCTAATACACATAAGGTCATGCCCACCATAATACACATAAGGTCGTGCCCACCATATGCACTAAGTGACGTTTATATACACTATAGTGCTAAACCGAGTATGCAACGTGCTGTTGGACTCTATGGCATGCCAACTATACCTTGCCCCTCAATGACATACTTGGATATATATTCCATATTTATTTCATCCAAGGCAATGTATATCAACATAATTTAACATTGGACAGTTTATACCCGAAATAACATTCATAATATAACATCATATATAACTAGTGATCTATGCATTTATATTCAACTTTTGACATATTTAAAATATGTCAATCATATGCTCTATGACATAAATATAATGACAATAAAATTTGGGTAGGCTCATCGCAAGCCATCCCAATGATGTATAAAACATCAATGTGTCATGATATATGCAATTGCACTCACCTTGACAATTCTCTAGGTCAAAATTTAAATCCTCACTAAGCTTTAATTGTGATCCTTTTCCTTTCCTTGATTGCTAGCTTGATTCCAGTATTGATCACGATCTATATGTACGTCATTTACAACACATGTACATTTCAAAAATACATGTTAGTATCATACTAACATATGAACATAATAGGAAAAGAAATTCCTATAGATTCTTTCGATGTTTATTCGTTACTAATTCATTTCATACAATTCATACCAATCTCAATACTTCCAATTTCCTTTAATATTCAAATCAAAGAATGATTCATAAATCATTCTAACAATTATTCAAGCATGATACCTTAATTTAACCAATTTCCACTTGAAACCCCTTAATTTCCATAATATCCGATTTAATCTTCTAACCTTAACAAACTTCCAAATAGGTCTAAAGAACATTCTAAAGGTTGTAAAATCATTCATTCATCATGTCTAACCTTAATAAAAATTTTCAAAAATTTTCCCTAATTATTTCACCATGGCCGAATATGAAAGGTTAGTTTAAGCTTGATATACAACTTGATTCAAGCATGAATTCAACTTCAAAACATCATTTCTAAGCGTTATCAATCATTACCATATCAAAATCTAACACCCCCTTCATCCACCAAATTCAAGAACTTAGTTTTCAAGCATGGTAAGCATGAACAAATAATACCAAATGATAGAGAATTTCATGTAGATCAATTTCATGTTTCATGCTTTCATCCAAAATCCTAATAATTTGGCTTGAAAGTCAAAAAGAAAATTTTTACATACCTTGAAATGTGGTCTCAGCAAGATAGAGAAATTTGAAGAAATTTCTTGAGATTTCAAAATGTTTTACTTTAGTCCATTTATCATTATTTATAGAAAATTTAATTAAAAATCTATTTTATGAAAAAAAATAACCATTTTTCCCTTGTAATCCAATGTCTCTCTTCTTGCCACATGTCAATTTATTTATCCAATGGTAAAAAATAAACCAATAAGTTAGTAGTTACCAACTTTTCCCTTGTAATTTTCCAAAATTTTAATTTTGCCATTTTCATCCAATGGCTCATATTTAACATGGAAAAATCAACTTAAATCCAATGATCCATATTAAATCCTTCCAAATTAAGGCATAGAAATGACATTATTAACCTTTTCTTACAAAATATCTCACTTATTCGATTCGATCTGATTATTCGAATTTTTCTCGAATTTAACTCTTTATACCTTTTAACACAAATTCCGTATAAAAAATATGGGTAACACGAAAACGTCATTATTGGGGATAAACTATTCACTTACGGGACTAAAATATATAAATTTTGAAAATTACAATTTAGTCCCTAAACTTTTCCTAAGTTTATACTTTAATCATCAAACTTTCATTTTATTCATTTTGGTCACTACCCAAAATTTTGAGGTATTACATACTAAAACATCAAATTAACACACAAGGTATCACACTTATGATATGCAGGAAAACAAGGGAATTGGAAGTGTAATAACCTCGTCTTAGAACCGATATAGAAGCCTCCAATCCCCTAAGCTCATACCTTGCTCTTCCTTTGGCTCTTGGAAGAGTCTCTAACCTCTTTCACTAGAAGAAATAGTTACAAACAAATTAAAACGTTGCTGGGGAATTTAGAGAGCTACCAAAATAAATTTAACCAATAATGGAGCCTCTAAACTTCATTACCGTTCTTCTCCATCAACCCCCATCAAAACCTCAACCTCCGCCATTTTAAACCAAATTCACAAAGCTAAGCCTCAAGATTCAACCTTTGGTTATGGGTGGAAGAATGGGTTTAGAAGAGAGGAAGGGACAATAAAGCAAGGTGACTTCACCATTTTATGCATTTGCAGAAAATTAAAGTCCCTCCTCTCTCTTCTCCAACAATTAAGCTTTTACCACAATACCCTCACCCAACCTTTCCCAAAACTAAACCCACAACAACTAATTGAGCCCAACAACAAGGGATAAGCCCAAAAGGGCTCCCAAAGGCCCAACACGTCGGCCCAAACGTGAGGCTCATGCCTCGAGTAAACCTGATGCTTAAACCCAAAACCCGGGTTGCTACAACTCTCTCCTCCTTAAAGAAAATTTCTTCCTCGAAATTTACTTTTGGGAAATAGATGCGGATAGAGCAGTTCTATGTCCTTCTCAACTTCCACGTGGCTTCCTCGACCCTTTGGTTTCTCCACAACAAATTCACTAAGGGTATTCATTTGTTGTAAAGCTCTTTAACTCCCTTATCGATCACTCTTATCGGCTCTTCTTTATAAGTCAGATCAGGATAAATCTCAATTTCTTTGAGCAAAATCATATGAGAAGGATCCAAACGATAACGTCTTAATATAGATACATGAAACTTATTGTGGATGCTCACCATCTCTGGAGGTAAGGCTAACCTATAAGCCACTAGTCTAACTCTCTCAATGATCTCATAAGGTCCAATGAATCTTGAGCTCAACTTGCCCTTGCTCCCAAAGTGGATGATTCTCTTCCATGGTGACACCATGAGGAAAACCTTGTCACCGACCTCATATTCAATGTGCTTGCACTTTCCATCCGCATAGGCATTTTGACGATTAAAAGCCGCTTACAAACCCTCTTTGATGATCTGTACCTTTTCTTCAATTTGCTTACTCAAGTCCAACCCCACAATCCTTCTCTCATTAAGTTACGTCCAACAAAGGGGAGTTCTACACTTACGCCCATACAAAGCCTCAAAAGGAGCCATCTTAATGATTGATTGAAAACTGTTGTTGTAGGCAAACTCAACCAGCGATAACTACTCCTCCCAACTCTTTTCAAAATCTATGACACAACATCGGATCATATCCTCCAAAATCTGGATGACTCGCTCAGACTGACTGATGGTCTGAGGCTGAAAAGCTGTACTAAAATGCAACTTGGTATCTAAAGCCTCATGAATCTTTTTCCAAAGCCATGCAGTGAAGAATGAGTCTCTATTGGATATGATCGATGATGAGACTCCATGCAATCTCACAATCTCCTTTATGTACAATCTAGACAACCGCTCAAGGGTGAAATCCATGTACACAGGTAGGAAGCGTGAAAACTTAGTCAAATGATCCACAACCACCTAAATAGCTTCATGTTTTTTCTGGGCCAATGGTAAACCCGTAAAAATCCATGTTCATTCTATCCCACTTCCACTAGGAAATCTGAAAGGGCACAAGCTCGAAGGAACCTGGTGCTCCGCCTTTACTTCCTGACAAGCAAGACACTTGGTCACAAATTCTGACATATCTCTTTTCATACTAGGCCACCAATAGAAGGGACGAAGAACCTGATACATCTTGTTACTCCCGGGATGCAAGGTATATGGGTTACGATGTGCCTCTCTAAGAATATTGTAACACCCCAGTTTTAGGCTTAAATGTTTTAAAGGTTGGTTCAAGGGTCTGATGGATCGGGATTAGAGATTCGAGTTAGTTTCAGGATTAAATCAAATTAAATATCTTTGAAGGTGATAAAATGGTGTAAAATATTCTAAAATCATTATTAATTATATTAAGGATAATAGTGAAATCAATTTTGGAAAATAAGATTTGGAAATCAGACATTTTTGCTAGTGACCAAAATGCAAGTTTTGAAAATTGCTTTTAAAGGTGACTGAAATGAAGAGGGTCAAATTCTTAGAATCTATAAGGATCCATTTTACCAAGTTTTTTATGATGATCTCTCCCTTAATTAAAGATATTTTATCATGTGTTTTAAAGTTAATTAAAAAGGGATTTTAGTTAAAAAGTTAGTTAAGCTCTTTAAAGAAAATTCACATAACTTTTCTCTCAACTTTTCTCTCCACTCTCTCCTCAGCCAAACACTCAAATTTTCATCAAAATCCAGAGGTGAGAAGTCTTTTAACTTGTATTTATAATTTGTAATTGATTAATTAACATTGTTTTTACAAAATCTCATTGTGTTTTCTTAGCTTTTACCAAACCAATTGAGGGAGAAATCTCACAATAGGGGTAAGGTCTGTAATCTCCTCTATTGTATGCTATTTAATGAAATTACCACATATTTGATCCTTGATTTATTGATTGTAAACTGATTTTAACGAATTATCAATGTTTGATTGAGTAAATTGAGTAAAATTGATGTAACAAGGTAATTTTCGAAGTGGATCTGATTTACAGTGTTTAAGATTGATTTAATACATACTTTGGATGTATCATGATGTTGATAAGTTGTTTTCATCAATAGAACCCCGAAACTCTTGGATCTCTAATTGTTTAGGTTGATAGATTTGAGTTTTTGTGATGATATTCGAGTTTAATCTTTGTTAGAAGTAAAAGGATGTTGGGAAATTGTTTTTGGATGTTATATGATGTTGATTGATGGATTGAATTGTTGTTTTATGGATGGGTGAAGTTTCGAAAATGTTTGATGATGATTTTGGTTTTTTTCGTATGGTTTCTAAGTGGGCAACCTGAGAGTTGCGAGGTTTTGCTTTGAGGCAGTGGTTTGAATGCATAATGATGAATTTATCCTCTGGTTTTATGTGCTTAAAATAGGTGATAACCAAGGTGACAAAGCTTGACGTTGTTTGTTGCTTACCAGGAGCTTATATCACGTTGGCAAGGAAGGCGAAGAGTATCGGTGAGTGGAAACTGGTTTTAAATGCTTTACAAAGTTTTGTAAGGGTTTTTGGAAGTTTAGGGTAAGCATGAGACACTTAACTAAGCTCGGAAGTATGTTTCCCTTATTTTGCTCTTGAATATCGGCTTGGATATGAGCATGTTGTTTGCATGTTTTGGTGATAAACATGGTATGATTTATTTACTAGTAAAGCATGATTTTGAGTACATATGCAGGGTTTGAAAGTATATTAAATGCTATTGAGCATTGGTTTTCATTTCGGTTGGGAATGGTGTTATTGCATTGGCAATGAGATTTGCATGTGTGGTGTTTTTATGTAATGCATTGTAAAACAGTAAGTAAATGGTTTTGTAAATGATATATTGGCTATGTGACAAGGTGAGAAAACATTGGGATATAGTTGGCATGCTATAGGATTAAAGTGCACTATAAAATATGAACAAAATCGATTGTGGCCATGGGTCCTTGAGGTATAGTGGTTTAACAAGCCCACTCGGACTGTTGAGACATCATTTGGGGCATGCAGTCTAACTAGGGAACCCAAATTGATGGTAATGTTGCGGTTTAACTAGGCAAGGAAGTAAAACTCGCGGTCTAACTAGGCGAGGAAATAAAATCTTGCGGTTTAACTAGGCAAGGTTGGTAAACTTGTAGTGTAACTAGGCAAGGGTGTTAAGCTCGCGGTTTAACTAGGCGAGGGTGTCAAATCTTGCAGTCTAACTAGGCAAGGTTTGGGATATCATGCGGTTTAACTAGGCATGATATGAGAAATCCGTGTATCTGATATGTGTGGATAGAGGGTAGTCTATCCGGGTCACTATAAATGCCAATATATGTGGAGGTTCATGTGTTGAACTTATTTTTAATGCTTTGAGATTTAAGCATGGTTTATGGTTTAATCCTTTGGGATTTATGCATGGAATGTACATGATGTTTCATAAAGGTTATTATGCTTTGATTCAGTTGGAATCATGGAAAAATGCTTTGGTTGTAAGCATGTTTTTGGTAAACAAACATATGGTTTTCAAATGGTTTTAATGCATCATTTTTTTATGAGCATCGTCACTAAGCAAGTATGCTTAAACTCTATTTTTCCTAATGATGCAGAACATTAAGGTTCGGGGGCAGCAATAGGCAAGGCTAAGGGATCCAAGGACATTTACAAATTTGAGTATGAACTCGGTTTATGTTTTGGGTTAATAAGGCAATGTGTTTGCCATGGTTTTTTTGGGAGTTGTAAATTTATTTCTTATGGATTTTTAAGTATGTTTCTATGTTGGGTTTTGAGGACGGTTTGATGTTGCTTAAAGCATCATTCTCAAGTTCGATATAGACTTATGGCTTAAAGCATCAGCCACCACATTAGCTTTATCGAGATGATACTCTATGATGCAGTCATAGTCTTTCAACAACTCAATCCATCTCCTTTGCCTCAAATTCAACTCTTTTGGAGTGAGAAGGTACTTCAAACTTTTATGATCCGTTTAGACATAACACCTCTCCTCGTAGAGATAGTGTCTACAAATCTTTAAGGCAAAGATAACTGTTGCTAATTCTAAATCATGCGTGGGGTAATTCTTTTCATGGGGCTTAAGTTGTCTCAAAGCATAAGATACAACCTTACCATCTTGTATAAGAACACAACCAAACCTACATATTGAGGCATCACTGAAGACTAATATAATCTTTTCCCAGCTCAGGTTGCATCAACATCGGCCCCCCCCGTAAGATACGCCTTCAACTGCTCAAAACTTTATTGTCTCTCTACGTTCCACTCAAAAGGAACTCCCTTTTGTAAGAGCTTGGTCATAGGCGCCTCTATGATTGATAAGCCTTAACAAACCATCTAAAATACCTAACAAATCCAAGAAAGCTACAGACCTCTAAGATATACCTAGGTGGTTTCCAATCCACCACAGCTTGAACTTTTTGAGGGTCAACACGAATCCCATCTACAACAACAATGTGGCCAAAAAATGCCACCTCAGAAAGACAAGACTCACACTTACTGAACTTGGCATAGAGCTTCCTCTCTCTCAAGGTTTGAAGGAAAACTCGTAGATGGTAGTCGTGCTCCTCCTCTGAGCGCGAGTACACCAAGATATCATATATGACAACCACTACAAACTAGTTTAGATAAGGCTGGAAGATCCGGTTCATCAAGTCCATAAAAGTTGCAGGCATGTTGGTAAGCCCAAATGGCATTACCAAGAACTCGTAATGCCTATACTATATCCTAAAAGTGGTCTTCATCTTCTGCCACCTTCAATTGGTAATAGCCCGATCTCAAATCAATCTTTGAGAACACACAAGCACCCCTTAATTGGTCAAACAGATCATCGGTCCTCGGAAAGGAATAACAGTTCTTTATCGTTACCTTATTAAGTTGTCGATAGTCAATGCATATCCTTATTGACCCATCCTTTTTCTTAACAAACAAGACCGATGCACCATAAGGTGAGATATTCATTCAGATAAAACATCTCTCTAGCAATTCTTGGATCTGGTTCTTTAATTCTCTCACCTCGGTGGGTGCCATGTGATACAGTGCTATGGATACTGGTGCTATTCCGGGCATTAACTCTATCGTGAACTCTAACTCTCGATCAAGAGCTAATCTGGACAACTCCTCTGGAAACACATTAACAAACTCTCTCATAGTCCAAAGATTTTCTAGTATCGGGCTCTCAACTCTAGTATCTACCGCATGGGCCAAGAAAGCTTCACAACCTTGTTGAATCAACTTTTGAGCTGTTAAAGCTAACACTGTATTCAGAAGTCAAGGATTTCTCCCTCCTCTAACCACAAGTTGGGACCCATCCAAAACACGGAGTTTCAAACTCTTGATTCTATAACCCAAGCTTGCACTATGTTCAAACAACAAATCCATCCCTAAAATGGCATCAAATTCTTAAAACGGTAGCACTATAAAAGCTGCAGAGAATATTGTACCTTGAACCTCTATAGGACACCTCCTATAAACTTTATCAACTAACACATCATACCCCAATAGGCTAGATACACAGACACCCACCTCAAAATCCTCGACAAGTATGCCCTACTGCTCCGTTATCCCACTACAAATAGAGGAAAGGGTAGGCACCAAATCCACAAGAGCAACAATAGGAACATAAAAAAATTAAACATACCTAAAATAACATGAATAGCCTCACAGTCATCATGTGCCTTGATCACACACTGTCGCGCGGGGGCCCTTGTTGTTGACTAGAAGGTACCGCCACTCTGATTCCTCGTCATATGACTCTCCCTTCCTCTAGCGAACCATCGGCCCATCTGAGTCGTGAAGGAGTTCCGCTGATGCTGAATTGGGGTAACATCTATGGCCTTAGGGTAGTTTCTCAAAAAGTGGTCTAGTGATCCACAGCCATAGTATACTTTGGCATTGCTGTAACACTCCTCATGGTGCTTACGCTCACATTGAGCATATACTGGCGCATAAGATCCTTTAGATGAGCCTCCTGAACTCATAGCTGAAGAGGAATCTGGCCTCATATGCCTAACAGAGGAAAACCTATGATCGGATCTCCCTGACTGGTTCGACGCTCTACCTCTTTGGTTTTAATCTCTGCTATTTCTCCTCACGAAATAATGAGACTGATTTGAGTAGGAATATCGTCCTCCACTTGCATTACCATGGCCTCTAGACTGACCATATGTCAACTCCTGCACTTGCTCAAGGGACTTGGCACTAGCGACTAAATTAAAAAACATCTTTGATGGATCCGCTGTCAAGAACATCTGTATTTCCTTCCTCAAACCTTTTCTAAACTGCTTATATTTCATCTTCTCGGTGGCACAAGTTCTGGAGCATACCTACTCAACTGTAGGAAATGTTCCTCATACTCAAAAACTAGTCAATTTCCTTGTACCAAATGTGTAAACCGGTCTCGTAAACTATTCATGTGAGCTTCTCCAACATAATTGCTGTTAGTGATTTTTTGCCTCAAATAAGGAAAGAAAATGGAGGTCAAATTCGAATATGAAAATATATGACAAAAACTAGCCCCAAATTAGAGTCAAATTGGACAGAAAATAAAGGGGAAAGTCAAATCTGAATCCAAACAAATATGGAGGGGAATCATCGAATATGAGAAGCAATTAAAGAAAATGGGTAGGAATCCAAGTTAAAATAAAAGAGGAAGCAATCAGCCATGATTTAGGGAATTTTTATTCTAATTTCCCTTGTAAATTTGGCATGTAAAATCCTATATAAACCCACCATTCCATTGTAATTCACACAACACATTCACAACTCGCAACTCAATTTTCTCACCATCCACCATTCACTTCACAACCCCCTCTGTAACCACTATACACCACTCTCTACACCACTTGTAACATGAAAAATCACAGAAGGTTATATTACAGTTTCGACTGGAATACAAGCAAGTTCTTTAGGTATTTCTTCCCCTTTTATTACCTTTTATTATTTTGTATTTTATTTCGAATATAGAAGAGAAGGGGATAGTGTTTACCTTGTAAACCGCCGTCGTAATTCGAGTGGGTGTGGTAGCCAGATCTTAAAATTTTTAAAATGGGGCATTTGAATTTAAAAAAAATGATTTGGGGTTATTTTAAATTTGTGGTCGATTTTGAAATAAGATTCGAGTTGGGTTTTTGAAAAGGATTCGAAAAGGGGCATTTTTTAACTAACCACCATTGTTAGACAGAAGGCGGCGCCAGTGGAGGGTGACCGGCGTGGTGGTTGTTCTTCATGTTCCTCATCTATGAAGAACATGGATGAATATTTGAGATGATTTTGAAAGTGGGGGTTTGATCCAAATTTTTAAGATGGGAATAATAAAGAGTGTTTTTGAAATTGGGTTTTATACCCATGTGTTTTAAAACAAAGTGGGCAATTTGCACTCATTAAATCCCTTCGCCCCATTTTTCTTTATTCCGCAAAATACCATATTTTTAAAAGTTTCAAAATGGTCACTATTTTCCGAAAACGTGGCTTTTGGCTTCTAATTCTTTTCAATTTTGGTCACTGAATTTGCTTTCCTTTTCAATTCAAGAAATATTTAATTACCATCTTGTAAATATTTGATTTTTTGTAATTTAATTATCTTTTTGTGCCTTGTAGTTTTTTTCTTATTCTTTAAATTCTCTAATTGAAATATTAAATTAAATAAAAATTCTTAGGATTATGTTCTTAAAAGCCTTAGTTAGTTCCTTAAAAAATAAAAAAAAACTTATCGTCACGTCAAAATCATAAAACACACTTAATTATATTTAACCCTAATAGGTAAAATTCAGTTAGACAAATTCTTAGGGTTAATAACTACCAACTTAGAGTAATAAAAGCTTTAACACATTTTTTCTTTAATTGTTTGTTAATAAAAGTGAAACCTAATTAATGCGGTATCCTACCAAAAGGAGGTAACGGGTTAGCGCCAGAAATATTGGTGGTGACTGGAGTCTACTCTCCGGATGGTGGGACCATTAAAATGGAATCATATTCATAAATAGACAATAAGTTAAATTTTATACGAACTTGCAAATTCCGACATTAAAACATTTTGTAATCGGATAGGTACCAATTTTTGGGCGCTGTGGGGGTGCTAATCCTTCCCCACGCGTAACTGACTCCTAAACCCGTTTTTGTGTTTTTCGCAGACCAAAATGTTGTTTTAATAAAACAAAATAATTTTTTAAACTAACCCATTTTAGGTGATCCAATCACAGCTTTTAAAAGATTGGTGGCGACTCTTTTGTTTTTTGGCTTTCATTTAAAAAACCGTGGGGACCCTTAAAAAAGGTTGTGACATCTTTGCGACTCTATTGGGGACATGTTTTTACAAAAATTTAGTCAGGCCACAAGCCGATTACACTTTGTTTTAATGTTGGAATTTGCTAAGTTCATGTAAAATTTATTTTAATTGTCCATATATGAATATGATCTTATTTTATGCATTTAAAGCTTGATTATAAGCTCTATACCCAAGCTTCGTTCCGACCATTTAAGTGAGGGGAAAACACTTAGCTCATGTGAGAATATTGATTCTCCGTATGAGCCTAGAAAATACCTTTGGGACTCATATGTCCTTTGTCTTTGTAAGGATACTGATCCTTCATGAAGACATAGGAAATGGGTCCCCATGGGTTGAACTTGGTTTGTTTGAAGACTATAATAGGTGAGAATCAAGGGCCTTGCTACCCTTAGTAAGGGACAGCGAGGACAGCTCGGGGACCTTTCTAGAACCACACCTTTGTTTGTGAATCTAGGAGCTCACCCCATTAGAGCCATGGGATGAACCATAGAAGTAGAATTTGACCAAGATTTTTTTTGTAAGAATAGTCCGAGGAAGAGCGTGTCTAGAAACATTGGAATGTGCTTCCCAGTTACTATTCCTATAATGAAATTATTTTGGACCTTTTTAGGTGTTTTTTTATTTTATCTTATTTTGCATGCATCTTATATCTAGAAGGGGTCTTGTCTGGAGAATATTGCTCAGAGTAGAATAGTCTTTCACAATGGATGGAAGACTCCTTAGAAAGAGAAAGATAATACGAGTATACATCTCTGGTCTAAGGTCAACTAGCGAGCACTTGTGAATGAGGAAAAGAAGGACAAACAAGAGAGAAGAACAAACAGGTAGTCAAAAAAGGGAAAAGAAAGCATAATCGTATAGGAAAATGAGGTCCATGTCAATAAGGTTCACTTGTGCGAATTACGGTGTATGTGTGACTCAACCAATGAGAAGATGAGATAGAGCCAAGCCTTCGTTGCTGAGTTGCAACTGGCAAGTGAGAATGAAACGTTGAAGGAGCAAGTGAAGACCATAGAGAATATTGTCTTGGTACTCGAGGACATCACCAAAGCGGGCAATAACTACTGGTTTATTCATCTTAGAAATAACGCCATGAGATTCCAAGAGCGTCACAAGTTCGACAAGAGTGTCATGGCCCAAGTTTGAGATGTAGCTGGGAATAGAATGATAACCAAGGAGGTCATAGCTTTGTGCCAGTATGGAAAGTAGGACTGAGACTCTTATGGATGATCGAGGAGATAAAAGACTTGGTACTCAAGCCTAGATGCACTCGTAGTATAAATCAAAATCTTTTATAATAAGGAAATTCGACATCCAATGAAGAACTACTTCCAGAGTGACACCTTAATAGAATCGATGGCCCTTCGCCTGCATTAATGCATTTGCATTTTGTTTGTTTGTTGTTTGTTTGCATTGTTTTTTTATATCATAGCATACATTCATACATAAAAAACAATTAATTATGGTAAAATTTGAAAAATCTAAAAAAAAAGAAATTTTCACATAAGCACGATTCCCAAGCAATGTTCATTAATGATAGGTCGTCAGCTTTAGAATTGAACCGCAAGAATACACGAGCTTGTTGGGATATCCTTACCCAGATAGCAATCATGTTAGGGTTTTGGGACCCATATAAAGAGAAAGCAACTGATGCATCGAAGCCCTGTCAGGAATTGCCTACACTCACTTTGGGAATCAAGGAAAGAAACATGACAAGTACCTTGTAGTCTGAACAACTTCAGCAGTAGAATCTTGTCGGGAAGTATACTGGTCGAGCTTTTCTGGAATTCACCCATGCTTTCCCAGAATAATGATCAATGATTTTCTTGGAAAATGGTGGAGTCATACCTAGAACCAACTATTTTGCTTTTGCCCGCGAACATTAGGGATCTTTTGTAAGGGCCTCTATATTATTCTACTTGTGTAAAAGATGCATTCCCTTTAATTTTCTCAAGTGACTAACATTTCATTTTTTCTATGCATTTCATCTTCATCTATTTCCCTTCCAAAATGCATCCTATTGGCAGAGCCCATATTATTGATTTTATGAATGATTCTAGAATCTAATCTCGAGATAGAAGGGAAATAAAGTGTGTTTAAGATTAATGGAAAATCCCATTTTAAGTGAATTTTCCTCTCAAACATTGTTGTTAAGGTCCTTGAATGAAGTGATAACTCTAAAACATCTACCAACTAAATATTGCTTCTCTTCAATGATATATGTGTGTGAAAAGACATTTGGCATTCCTTCATTTCCCTTCACAAATAAGAAAATAAAAAAAATATTCATTGTTGTCCCCTTTGAGCCTGATTTTTGTGATTGAACCCCAACCAAGGATCACTTCCCACATTGGGAGGCAAAGAGGATGAAAGGTTGTTCGTAAGCAAGAAAGAAAACATATCAGATCAAGTTGAATGTCCTAGATGAAAGGACAAAAAGCAAAAGGAAAGCAAAAAGTGAAAAAAGATAAAGAAAGGGAAGAAATGAAAATTGGAATACGAAGGAAAATTTGAAACAAGAGAAAAACATGTGTGAAATCCTTCATACGAGGCATGTGCCAAAAAGAGAAATGAAATCTAGGGTGAAAACCCAAAATGGACAGTCTAGAGTGATCCAGAGAATAAAAGAACAAAGATTTCATCAAGAAAGATCGGTCCTTGGTTTAATCACCCTTAAAACATGTATTTGAGCCTATATATTTTTTGTAACCTGGGCATAGCCTACATTACAAGCCTTTAAAGACCATTTGGATCACAAATGAATATCTGAAAAAATGAGTTTTTTGCATAACACATTCCGTCTTATTCAGTTAACCTTTCTTGAGGGACCTCAAAACTTCTAATGTATGATTGAGATTAGAAAAGTGGGAAAATTGGAATTTGGGGAGTGTGTGCAATAAAGAGAGCCACTTAAAAGTGGGACACTATCCGGCTGATGGATTCATGAATCATTCATACTATGAATTTTGGGGCATCTGACTTTGCTCTTTTCCATGTTTGCCATGACTTTTTCCTTTGAAACCTCATTTCTAGGCTTTAATTTTTTTTAAATACTCATTTCTAGCCTTTTATTTTTCTTTAAATCCTCATTGCTAACCCTCTTCTTGCTTCTTACAAGAAAAATGGCAAAGATTCATAAAAAATAAAGGTTTATTGGTATTGATTCCAAATCCAGGAGCAATTGTTTACCATCTTATGAGCAACACCGCCTTCATTAGTTTATGGGATAAAAGGTTGAGTTGCCAATCAAGTTTGAAATTCCATCTCTCCGTGTCTTGATGGAAGCAAAACTAGAATAAGCAGAGTGTGTCCAAGCAAGATATGACCAGTTGAGTTATTCAATGAAAAGGGGTTGAAAGTCATTTATAGTGGCCAGGTGAATCAAAGAAGAATGTCATGAGCTCACGATAAGAAATTTCATCCAAGAAAGAGATTTCGTATTAAGAAAAAATTTTCCAATTCAAAAAGATTCTTTGGGAAAATAAATGACTGACTGGAAGAAGGCCTTCTCAAAAAGAACATTGATCTTGGTCGAGATGGATAAAGATGAGCTTCATAATTTGATGAATTTAGAAGTTTTATGCCTAAAATAAGAGATGAAAAAAGAAAAAGAAAAAAGAAAAAGAAAAAAGAAAAATATAAAATTATCGAAAGGTGAAAACTCGCAAAGGGCATCTTGAAACCAAAGGAGGATCCGAGTTGAAAACTCGCAAAGGGAGGCTCGGATAGTTTATGGATTAGGAAAGAAGCAAATGAATATCTTAAAAACTTGGCATCTTGGAAGGAGTTTCGTGTCTTCATACCTCATCAACTTGGCAAAGGCAGCATAGGGCAATTTCTGGTGTTCTTACTTAGGAAGTTTTGGCGAGTGGCATCTAAATTTTAAATGGGCATGCCCAGAGTGGGGCAATTTGCATTGGCCAAGGATTTAAGGCCATCAACGTTAATAGGCATAAGAGGAATATAAGAAAACGTCAGTATAATTTGAAGACATTTAAGGTAGAAATAAGCTATGCTGCAAGGATATACATACAAGCGCTTCAAAGAACACTGCAGAGGGAAGCATCTGAGAACTCACAAAAAGCTTTGAGGATGCTTGATATTATTTTAAGGCGGCATGATTACTAAACCTTCTCCCACAATGAGAACAAATTTACAAACATTTGAGGAGATTTCTAGTGATGTTAAAGATTTCATTCAAACTTCTGGGAAGTGTGAAAGATTTTGTTCTCTCAACCAGGCAAAGGCTAAAAGAGTGTTGAAGAATATGAGAATAAAAAGTCAGTTATCCCAACCACAAATACAAGATAACTGGATTGAGTGAGCAAATGTGCAAAGCTCGAATGTTTTCTCTAAACCAAAGAGATACAAAGAATAAATAGCTAGCAGGGTTGTTTATCTGGGTTGAACAAGCAAATGCGCATGGAAGCAAAGAGGAAAAACCCCGAAAGAAAAAGATGAAAAAGAGAAAGAAAAAAGAAGTTTTAATAAAACACAAAAAGAAAAAAGTAGAAAAAACAAAAAACAAAAAGAAAAAATAAAGGAGAAAAACTTAAAAGAAAAAGAAGAAAGGGGAAAAGAGAGGAAAAAGAAAGAGAAAGAAGAAGAAGAAGAAAAGAAAAAAAGGAAAAGGAAAAAATAATAAGAAGAAAAAGAAATGAAAGAAAAAATAATATAAAAAAAGAAATAAAGAGAAGAAAAAGAAAAGGACATGCAACCATGTGTTAGGCATCCCTAGGAGCATGCTCTTCATAATCATAGAATTTGTTAAATTTTGACAGGCATAGAACTCGCCTATCCGTTCAGGCATAAGGAGAATGGAACCCGCCTATTCGTTCAGGCATAAGGAGAATGGAACTCGCCTATCTATTCATGCATAATGAGGATGGAACTCGCCTATCCATTCATGCATAAGGAGAATAGAACCTGCCTCTCCATTCAGGCATAAGGAGGATAGAACCCGCCTATCCGTTCAGGCATAAAGAGAATGGAACCTGCCTATCCGTTCACGCATAAGGAAAATGGAACATGCCTATCCGTTCAGGCGTAAGGAGAATGGAACCCACCTATTCGTTCATGTATAAAGATGATAGAACCTGCCTATTCTTTCAGGCATAAGGAGGATAAAACCCACTTTTCCATTCAGGCATAAGGAGAATGGAACCCGCCTATTCGTTCAGGCATAAGGAGAATGGAACCTGCATATCCGTTCAGGCGTAAGGAAAATAGAACCCACCTATTCGTTCAGGCATAAGGAGAATGGAACGCGCCTATTTGTTCTGGCATAAGGAGAATGGAACTCGCCTATCCATTCAGGCATAAGGAGAATAGAACCCACCTATCCGTTCAAGCATAAGGAGAATAGAACTCACCCATCCGTTAGGGCGCAAGGAGAATGGAACCTTTATTTTTTAGCAAAACGCCTATCCGTTCAGGTGCGAGGAGAATGTAACCTTTATTTTTCAACACAATGCCTATCCGTTCGGGCGCGAGGCGAATGGAACCTTTTTTAGCAAAATGCCTATCCATTCAGGTGCGAAGAGAATAGAACCTTTATTTTTTAGCACAATGTTTATCCGTTCGGGCGCGAGAAGAATGGAACCTTTATTTTTTAGCATAATGTCTATCCGTTCGGGCGCGAAGAGAATAAAACCTTTATTTTTCAGCACAATGCCTATCTGTTTAGCTGCGAGGAGAAAGGAAGCCTTATTTTTCAGTACAAAGCCTATCCGTTCGGGCGCGAGGAGAATAGAACCTTTATTTTTCAGTACAACGCCTATCCGTTCGGGCGTGAACCTTTATTTTTCAGCAAAACACCTATCCGTTGGGGGTCGAGGAGAATAAAACTTTTATTTTTAGCAAAACGTTTATCTGTTCAGGCGCGAGGAGAATGAAACCTTTATTTTTTAGTAAAACGCCTATTCGTTCGGGCGCGAGGAGAATGTAACATTTATTTTTCAGCACAATGCCTATCCGTTCGAGCGCGAGGAGAATGAAGACTTTACTTTTCAGCAACCGCCTATCTGTTCAGGTGCGAGGAGAATGGAACCTTGCTTAATGTCCATCAACTAATTTGCAGTGTGATTGTCTAACATCAGTGTCTTTTGTTCTTTGCTCTATTCTTGTTTCACCAAAATGAGCAAAGAGGGAAAGTATATAACAAAAACCAGCCCCAAATCAGAGTCAAATCAGATAGAAAAATAAAGGGCGAAAGTCAAATTTGAATCCAAACAAATATGGAGGGGAATCATCGAATATGGGAAGCAATTAAAGAAAAGGGGAAGGAATCCAAGTCAGAATATGGGAAGCAATCAGCCATGATTTAGGGATTTTTTATTCTAATTTCCCTTATAAATTTGGCATGTAAAATCCTATATAAACCCACCATTCCATTGTAATTCACACAACACATTTACAACTCACAACTCAATTTTCTCACCATCCACCATTTACTTCACAACCCCCCTCTGTAACCAGTATACACCACTCTCTACACCACTTGTAACATGAAAAATCACAGAAGATTGTATTAGAGTTTCGATTGGAATACAAGCAAGCAAGTTCTTTATGTATTTCTTCTTATTTTTATTACCTTTTTATTATTTCATATTTTATTTCAAATATAGAAGAGAAGGGGACAGTGTTTACCTTGTAAACCGCTGCCAGAATTCGAGTGCATGTGGTAGCCGGATCTTAAAATTTTAAAAAGGGGGTATTCAATTTAAAAAAAAAACAATTTGGGGTTATTTTAAATTTGTGGTCGATTTTGAAAGAAGATTCGAGTTGGGTTTTTGAAAAGGATTCGAAAAGGGGATTTTTAAACAAACCACCGCCGTAGATGGCAGCTGATACCGGTGGAAGGTGGCCGATGCGGTGGTTGTTCTTCATGTTCTTCGACCATGAAGAACATCGATGAATATTTGAGAGAATTTTGAAATTGAGGGTTTGATCCAATTTTTTAAGAAGGGAAATAAAAAAGAGTGTTTTTGAAATTGGGTTTTATAGCCATGTGTTTTAAAACACAGTGGGCAATTTACACGTATTAAATCCCTCCGCCCCAATTTTCTTTATTCCACAAAACACCATATTTTTAAAAGTTTCAAAATGGTCACTATTTTCGAAAACTTGCCTTCTAAATTTTAATTCTTTTCATTTTGGGTCACCGCATTTGCTTTCCTTTTCAATTCAAGAAATATTTAATTACCATTTTGTAAATATTTAATTCTATGTAATTTAATTCTCTTTTTGTGCCTTGTAGTTTTTTTCTAATATTCTTTAAATTCTCTAATTGAAATATTAAATTAAATAAAAATTCTTAGGATTTATGTTCTTAAAAGCCTTAGTTAGTGCATTGAAAATAAAAAAAAAACTTATCTTCACGTCAAAATCATAAAACACACTTAATTATACTTAACCATAATAGGTGAAATTCACTTAGACAAATTCTTAGGGTTAAAACTACCAACTTAGAGTAATAAAAGCTTTAACACATTTTTTTCCATTAATTGTTTGGTAATAAAAGTGAAACCTAATTAATTTGGTGTCCTACCAAAAGGAGGTAACGGGTTAGCGCCATAGATATTTGCGGTGATTGGAGTCTACTCTTCGGATGGTGGGACCATTAAAATGGAATCATATTCATAAATGGACAATAAGTTAAATTTTATATGAGCTTGCAAATTCTGACATTAAAACATTTTGTAACCGGCTAGGTACCAATTTTTGAGTGTTAATCCGTCCTCACGCGTAACTGACTCCCAAACCCGTTTTTGTGTTTTTCGTAGACCAAAAATGTTGTTTTAATTAAATAAAATGATTTTATTAAAATAACCCATTTTTAGGTGATCGAATCACACCTTTTAAAAGATTGGTGGCGACTTCGCTGTTTTTGGGCTATCATTTAAAAAACCGTCGGGACCCTTAAAAAAGGTTACGACAATACTGCTTCTCAAACTCATCAAGAAAATCAACCCAAGTGGGCCGGTTAGGGTACCAACCTAACTTCACGGTCTCCCACCATTCGCAAGCATTCTTCTTTAGAAGAGAAAATATATACTTCAACCTGTCCCTTGGCTCCAATCCCATTTGACATAGAATCTAACGTGTATCCTTCAACTATTGAACTGTTTTGGTTGGGTTATCTTGTCCTGACCCCAAGAAGTCAGTTGCACCATATCTGCGAAGCCTCTAGATCATTGCCTCACGAAGGATGGCAGGAGTTCTTGGATAGCCCTCACAATATGATCAAGCGCCCTATGTAGATGGGAAAAGTAGTTGGCTCATTGACGCCTTTCACCTTCTGACCTTTCATCTGACTCCAGTATGAAGTCCTCATCATATCCCTCCTCTCAAGAGCCCCAACTTTCCTCCGGATCACGCACCCCTCTAGACATACTTCAAACTACATAGATAAACAAACAAGGTTACTCCATCTGATATTCAGCCTTAATATGAGTACAACTTTGATTTGTGGGCACGTATTCACTAATTACCCCTTTTCACGACTCTCTATTACCCTATGGATTCCTAGAATCGGCTAAACCTAGGCTCTAATACCATTAAATGTAATACCTTAAACCCGGTGTCACATTGGGCCTCAAGTCCAACCCATATATGTAAAATCTTCAAATAAGTTTATCCCATAACCATAAGTTTCATAAATTAGACCATCGTTAAAAGAGTTATACAAATTATTCAAGCGTTGTATAGGAGCTCCAAATTAAAACATATTAATTAAAAATATTTTATATGAAATAATAGTTTAAAAGGAGTTACAGATACAATACATAAGGGTCCTATGAATACATTGCCCCAACAAATCTAAGTATTGTACTCTTCGACATATCGATGTACTAAAATCCTACTCCAATGGGCTCTTTAAAAAGCATGCAACAACCTAAAGGCCTGCATAAGGAAATAACAAGTCTAAACGCTGAGCTCGAAAGCTCAGTGGATACACCTCTATTCTAATATGCTTCATGTAGATCATAAACATAAGTATGTAGTTAAAGGTAATGATCAAGCAAGCATGAATACCATGTGGCGCTACTCTGATCGCCAAAACACATGTGATCAATATAATCAAACAATCAAGGGCTCACAAGGCCCAACATACCATACCATACAGGTGTTAGGCTGGGTCACCTAGCATCGGTACATACACTTCGGGTGAGGTCGGTTACATAGAATTTGAACATACACCTTGGGTGTGGCTGGGTCACATAGCATTGAAACATACACCTCACTCGGAATCATCCTTCGAGCACTTACGAATAAGGCACGAGTCACATAACATCAGTAACCTTCATCCCCTCATCTTACCATGGTTTTGCAACACATTCTTGGGCATCCGGATCCCATCAACCAAGTGCTCATAGGGCACAAATTAATATTACAATACCATTACATCAATGGCTTTTACCAATACATGGTTAACCTAAGTCTCAATCCCATTTTATTCATATACAGGGTTAAAATTCTGGTTTCTCGGTTTTACAATTCATTTTATACCTTTAGAGACCCATTAGGCCCTTCATCTCAAATTATAGAACCCCCAAACTCAAAGTCAAATTTCTTTAGCAGATTGCCCAACTCGTACCCATACGCCTACATGGGGTATCGATACACACCTTTTTTGGGTACTGATACTCCTCCATCAAATACCGATACAAGGCTACGCAGCTTAATGGTCTTAAGTCTAAAGTCGTACCAGTACGCCTTCAATGCATATCAAAACCCTATACTGATATGCCTTCAATGCGTATCAATACCCTATGCTGATACGCGTACATAGTGTACCAAAACCCAACCCGTATCGATATACCCCATTAGCGTACCGATACCCACTTTAGCTACTAGAATCGGTAATAAAACAGGGATACTGATACGCGATGATATGTATCGATACTCCTCTTTATATTCCATCTAAAAGAGCCTATTTTTACAAAGGGGTACTGATACGCGTTCATCCCGTATCGGTACGTGAACCCAAAACTTACATTCTGGAGTTCGAAAATCGATTTCCACTCACCCAAATTATCAAGTTTGACCCCAAAATCAAGCCTACAAGTTATTGGGAGTGTTTAGGGTTGGTTTCTACCAATTTTACAAGTTTTTAGCAATAATTCTCACTTTCACAATTAACACCCAACCATGGAAGTTCAAGTATACTAAGCCATCAAATTAACACACAAGGCATCACACTTATGATATGCAAGAAAATAAAGGAATTAGAAGTGTACTAACCTCGTCTTAGAACCGATAAAGAAGCCTCCAATCCCCCAAACTCAAACGTTACTCTTCCCTTGGCTCTTAGAAGAGTCTTTATCCTCTTTCACTACAAGAAAGAGTTACAAACACATTACAATGTTGTTGGGGAATTTAGAGAGCTACCAAAACGAATTTAACCAAGAATGGAGCCTTTAAACTTTATTCCCGTTCTTCTCCACTAACCCCCATCAAAACCTCAACCTCTACCATTTTAAACCAAACTCACCTTGAAATAGAGATCCTTGAATGCTGATAAAACTTCCCTCAACAAGAAAAATAGGATTCACAAAGCTAAGCCTCAAGATACTACCTTTGGTGATGGGTTTTGGGTGGAAGAATGGGTTTATAAGAGAGGAAGGGAAAATAAAGCAAGGTGACTTCACCATTTTCTACATTTGTAGAAAATTAAAGTCATTCCCCTATCTTCTCCAACAATTAAGCTTTTACCACAATACCCTCACCCAACTTTTCCCAAAAGTAAACCCACAACAACCAATTGAACCCAACAACATGGGATAAGCCCAATTGGGCTCCCAAAATCCCAACATGTTGGCCCAAAAGCAAGGCTTGTCCCTCGGGTAAACCCAACGCTTGAACCTGAAACCCAGGTTGTTACATGCAGTGTATGCCAAAGAAGGGTGGAATGACCGTGGTTCAAAATAGAAAAATAAATTGATCCACTCATGGACCGTGATGGGCTAGAGAATATGCATGGCCTATAGGAAGCTAAATAATGCCACTTGAAAATATCAGTTCCCACTGCCCTTTATCGCTCAGATGTTGGATAGATTGGTAGGGAATGCATTTTATTGCTTCTTAGATGGCTACTCAGGCTATAATCAGATTGCCATCGCTCTAGAAGATCAGGAGAAAACTATGTTCACTTGTCCATATAGGGCATTCTCTTTTAGAAGAATGCCTTTTAGATTGTATAACGCTCCAGCAATGTTTCAACATTGTATGATATCAATTTTCTCGGATATAATTGAGAACAACTTAAAAGTTTTCATGGATGACTTCTCCGTCTTTTGCAAAAGTTTCAAGGAATGCCTTCAGAGTTTGGAACTTGTTCTACGGAGATGTATTGAAACCAACCTAGTCCTGAACTGGCAAAAATACCACTTCATGGTGAAGGAGGGCATAGTTCTCAGACATAAAGTGACCAAGAATAAACTAGAAGTAGACAAAGCAAAAGTAGAGGTAATCAAACAATTGCCACCACCTACAAGCGTTAAAGGTATTAGAAGTTTCATGAGACATGCAGGTTTTTATCGTCGTTTTATTAAAGTTTCTCAAAAATTTCTAAAGCTTTATCTTACTTTTGGAACAGAATACCACTTTTGCGTTTGATGATTCTTGTTTGAAAGCTTTTCAGGAATTAGAAGTAGACAAAGCAAAAGTAGAGGTAATCAAACAATTGCCACCACCTACAAGCGTTAAAGGTATTAGAAGTTTCTTGAAACATGCAGGTTTTTATCGTCATTTTATTAAAGATTTCTCAAAAATTTCTAAAGCTTTATTTTACTTTTGGAACAGAATACCACTTTTGCGTTTGATGATTCTTGTTTGAAAGCTTTTCAGGAATTGAAAGACAGGTTAGTTAATGCCCCTGTAGTCCCTGCACTAGATTGGAATGAGGCCCAGTTTAACTACACAACAACTAAGAAGGAGTTCCTTACGATTGTCGTTGCATTTGAAAAATTCAGATCTTATCGGATGGGTAGTAAAGTTGTGGTATACACAGACCACTCAACACTCAAATACCTTTTGCCAAAGAAAGATGCCAAGCCCAGACTGATTCGATGGACACTCTTATTATAAGAGTTTGATCTTGATATACGAGATAAGAAGGGGAGTGAAAACTTGGTGGCTGATCATTTGTCTCATTTAGAACATCACCATGAGGATGGCAATGATGCTATCATTAGAGATGAATTCCCTGATGAATATTTTCTTGCAACCAATACCATGCCATGGTATGTTGGCATAGTTAACTACCTAGTCAGTAACATTTTGCCACCGGACTTGGCAAGTAATGATAGGAAGCAATTTTTTAGGGATATCCAGCAATATTATTAGGATGAGCCATTCTTATTCAAACATTGTGCCGACCAAATAATTCATCGTTGTGCGCCAGAGGATAAGCAGCAAAACATTATTTAGCTTTTCCATGCAGCAACATATAGAGGATAGATTTTTGGCATGAAAACATCAACCAAAGTACTGTAGTTAGGATTTTTTTGACCTACATTGTTCAAAGATGTCCGTTATTTTACCAAGGCATGCGACAGATGCCAGCGTACTAGAAATATTTCCAGCAAACATCAATTTCCATTTCAGAACATCATGCTTGTAGAAATATTTGATGTCTGGGGATCGAATTTATGGGTCCTTTCCCCATCATTTGGCAACTTATATATACTTGTGTCCATAGACTACATCTTAAAGTGGGCTGAAGTTGTTTCTCTCCCAACAAATGATGCCAAGGTAGTTACCAAATTTCTACACAAATACATTTTTACCAGATTTGGTGCCCCAGAGCCATCATACACGATGAAGGTACTCATTTTAAATATCATTTAATCACTAAATCTCTATGCATGTATGGAATCCAACAAAGAATTGTCATTGCCTACCATCCTCAAACAAATGGCCAAGCAGAAATTTCAAACTATGAGATCAATAATACTTTGGGGAGGACTATGAACCTGACTCGGAAGGACTAGTTTTTGAGGCTAAATGATTCCTTGTGGTCATGCATAATAGCTTTCAAAACTTTATTAGGAACTTCCACATACAAGCTTGTATTTGGGAAGTCATGCCATTTTCCAGTAAAGTTAGAACACTGAGCTTATTGGGCAACCAAGCAGTTAAACATGGAATGGAAGGATGCTGGTAAGAAACGGTTGTTATACTTGAATGAGTTGGAATAATTTCAAGCACAAGCATATGAAAATGCCAAGCTTTATAAAAAAGAACAAAAAGGTGGCATGATAATAGAATTTTGCCAAGGCAATTTGAAGTAGGGCAAAAAGTTATGTTGTTCAATTCAAGGATTAAATTATTTTCTGGTAAACTCAAATTCAGATGGTAAGGGCCCTTTGAAGTTGTCAAGCCTTATGCTCACAGAGCAGTAGATATCAAGGACTTGAAAACTAGGATAATGTTCAAAGTGAATGGCCAGAGGTTGAAACACTATTGGGGAAAAAGTCAAAAGAATGTCAAGCAGACAGTAATTTTGCCATCACAATATGATTATTGTAAATAGTTAGATTAATTATCTTCTTTTCAGTATTTTGGTTTTTTATTTTAATTTTTCTTTTTTCTATTTTGAAAGATTTGTTTGAGTGTTAGCACATGTTATTTTACCAAAGCAGTATGCCAGGATAGGCCGGCAATCAAACACCCATCATCATGGGGCGTGGTAACATGTAGACCATTTTTTAGATAAGGCCCAAGGGAGAGTGAATATTTCTTTGACCCTATCCGCTTAGGTTAAAGTTTTCAATCTTTGAAATTTTACCCCATTGCTTTTACCCTTTTCTTTCCCGCGCCGTTAAATCATATAACTCATAAACCCATCTTATCTTTATTTTTCCTTAAGTAAGTAACTTCTCTATTTTTATTCTCTCGCGCGGCAAGCAAATCAAGAACCAATCTTTTCCGATCATCATATTCTTTTCCCTAATCTTTTGCACTGACATCCTCATAAACACCTTTTCAAATCGTTTTCAATAATGAAATCAAGAAAAAGTATGAAGAAAATTATGTAGCTCGAACCTTTTGTTACGAGAAAGGTTTTGAGTTCAAGAATCAACCCAACCTGGGTTATTCGCTGGAAGTGAAGGAAATAGTCAAGAAACATCATTGGGAGATATTTTTCGGACAACCAGGCGAGGTCCACTTCACCATTTTTCGCAAATTCTATGCCCACCTCACAACCAAAAACTCACATTTTTCTGTTTGTGCAAGGTACGTGTGTTTAATTTGATGAAGGGTATGTTAATGTCATGCTTAGTTTAGATGGTGCAGGAGAAGAGATATCGGTATTTGTGGAATCCATGGATACTGCCAAAAGACAATTGCTGCTGAAAGATTTGTGTGAGAAGGGCACAAAATAGAACATCTCTTCCAAGGGAAACATAATCGTGAAACGACTATCATTGAAACCACAGTTGAGGGGATGGAACCACTTCTTGAAAGTAGCTCTTATACCGACCATGTAACACCCCAGTTTTTTGGCCTAGCGGTTTTAAGAGCTAGTTAGACGGTTCGGTGGACTGGGTTAGAGATTCGAGTCAGATTCGAGAATAAATATTTTTGAGTGAGTTAAAAATATGGAAAATGTTTTAAAATCATATTTAAATATATGAAAAATATTTGTGAAATCAATTTTGGAAACTTGGATTTGGAAGGGTGACATTTTGGTTGGTGACTAAAATGTAATTTTTAAAAACTATTTTTAAAAGATGACTAAATTGTAAAGGATCAAATTCTTAGAATTTTTCGGGAGCTATTTTACCAACTTGTGGCTGGTGATTTCTCCCTTCGATTAAGACTTTTAACATGTGTTTTATAAAGTAATTAAAAGGGTTTTTGTTAATAAAAGTTAGTTATTGATTTAAAGAAATTTGATGTAAACTTTTCTCTCAACTTTTCTGTCCACTTATTTTCTGCCAAACATTCTTGTTTTCATCAAAATCCAAAGGTGAGAGATCTTTTTACTTGGATTCTTGATTTATAATTGATTCTTTATCTTTGATTTACAAAACCTCATTGAAAATTTGTGTTTTTTAGCTTTAATCAATCAATTGAGGGAGAAATCACACAATGGAGGTAAGTTTCATTCTTCTTCTCTATTGATGGTTCTTTATTGATATTCCCAAGTATTTGATCCTTGATTTATGATTTATAATCAAATTTTATGTTTTTATGGTGATTAATTGATTTAATTTAAGATTAACTGGTGAAATGGAAGAAGATTAATATTGGATCTGTTTTCCAGTGTTGAGGATTGATTTTCAACATGTATTGAATGTTTTATAATGTGGATAAGTTGTTTTTAACATTGGAATCCCAAAACTCCTTGAATCCTTGATTATTAGGTTGTTAGATTTGAGTTTTGTGGTGTTGTGGTGGTTGTTTAGTTGCTGGAAATAAAAGGATGAAGTAATCCTGCTTTTGAGTGTTAATTTATGTTAATGGAAGTGTTAGATTGATAGATTGTGGCTGGGTTGTGTTTGGAAAGAATTAGATGATGATTTCGGTTGTTGTAGTTGGGTAATTGTGAAAGGATTGGTGAGGTTTGCAAGGAATTGTTGTTGCAGTATTTTGAATGCATTGGGATGCATTAATCCTCTGTTGTAATGTGATTAAAATAGGAGAGGTTGATATGGAAGTGATCAGTGAAGCTTTGGAGGCTTCAGACGCTTGATTTCACTTTGGCGAATTGAGGTTCCACATATCGGTGAGTGAGAATGTTCTTTTTAGCTTTGAAATGATTTGAAGGTGGTTTATGGGAGTTTAAACTGAGCTTGAAATACTGGTTTAAACTCAGAAGTAAGTATGATGTGGTTTTCTCTCTCGGTCGTTCTTTTATGAAATGGTTTTATGCACTTGTTTTGATTTTCATTGAACCTACTATTTAAGCATGTTTTAAATTATATGAGATATTATTTTTGATTATGAATTGATGATGGATGAACGTGGTAAGTGATCCATGTAAGTATATGGTTTATACTTGAGTTTTAAGCGTGTGTTGATGCTTGGAAAAATGGTTTGGTTTAATTCTTGTAAAAATAGTGAGGTAAATGGTGAATTATATTGGCAAGTGATGTGGTTTTAGAAAAATGTTATCGGATATAGTTGGCCAGCCATAGGATTGATAGTGCACTGTAATAAGTCATCTTGGTTGTTGATGGGTTTATAGGGCGTACTGAATACTCCATCCAAGTACCCTAACGGTTGAGGGGTTTGTAGGTACCAAAAACTCCCGTTAGTGGGTTATACATCTACCGATGAGTGGCGTTGAGGGGTTTATACGGTGTACCGAATACTCCACCATGGGTGTCACAACGGTGGAGGGTTTTATGTGTACCGAAAACTCCCGTGTATGAACCTTGTGTTGCCGGTGAGAATGTATGAAGTGTTGGGAGAACACTTGTTGAATCCGTGTATTCGATGAGCCATTTTGGGTAAAGGAACTTGGTTAATGATCACTTGTAAGCCAATATATTTGTTGATGTATCATTGAAAGGTTTATGTTGTATAATATGATTTATACATTTTTACTCTTTAAGCTTTGCATATGGTTGTTATGCATGGAAAGTCTTAAATTGAGGTTGAGAAATGAGATTTGTTGTTGGTTAATGATACATGTTGCATATTGTTTAATATGCTCATTTTTAAAGATGTTAAGTGCATGGTTTACAAGGCATGATAATGTTTTAAAAGATGATTGAAATGAGATTTCAATGTGTTGTTGAGAAATGGTTTTAATGCATTGATAGTGTGTTGTTTTTTACTATGAAATGATGATGGTTGCACGTGGTAAGTGATCCATGTAAGTATATGGTTTATACTTGAGTTTTAAGCATGTGTTGATGCTTGGAAAAATGGTTTGGTTTAATGCTTGTAAAAATAGTAAGGTAAATGGTGAATTATATTTGCAGGTGATGTGGTTTTAAAAAAATGTTATCGGATATAGTTGGTCGGCCATAGGATTGATAGTGCACTATAATAAGTCGTCTTAGTTGTTGAGAGGTTTATACGACGTACCAAATACTCCATCTAAGTACCCTAACGGTTAAGGGGTTTATGGGTACTCAAAACTCCCATTAGTGGCTTATACATCTACCGATGAGTGGTGTTGAGGGGTTTATACAGTGTACTGAATACTCCACCATGGGTGTCACAACGATGAAGGGGTTTATGTGTACCGAAAACTCCCGTGTGTTAACCTTGTGTTACCGGTAAGAATGTATGATGTGTTGGGAGAACACTTGTTGAATTCGTGTATCCGATGAGCTAATTTTGGTAAAGGAACTTGGTTAATGATCACTTGTAAGCCAATATATTTGTTGATGTATCATTGGAAGGTTTATGTTGTATAATGTGATTTATACATTTTTACTCTTTAAGCTTTGCATATGGTTGTTATGCATAGGAAGTCTTAAATTGAGGTTGAGCAATGGGATTTGCTGTTGGTTAATGATACATATTGCATATGGTTTAATATGTTGGTTTTTAAAGATGTTAAGTGCATGGTTTACATGGCATGATAATGTTTTAAAAGATGATTGAAATGAGATTTCAATCTGTTGTTGAGAAATGGTTTTAATGCATTGATGGTGTGTTGTTTTTGATCACTCCTCACTAAGCCTAGTGTGCTTGCGCTCTCTTTGTCCATGAATGCAGAGAATTAAAAGCTTGGAAGGCAGCGGGAAGCAAGGTTTCACAAAAAGACTTGATAACAAAAGTATGTTTTTGAACTAGACTATAAGTAATAAGGGCAATGGGGGTTCCGTTGTTGTTTTGGGAGATGTTTTTTAAACTCCCTGTTTGAGCAAGTTTGTTTTGCTGCTCTTGGGTTGTAAAAGGCCATTTTGGATTGATTGTGGTGATGTTTTGAGGTTTCACGTTTTGCTTGCTTTGGTTTTTAGGAAGTGTGCCTCTAGATTCGCATTTAAAGCAGGATGCCATGAATTGATGCTGAAACTAGGTTGTTTTGATGTGGCTTGACCCTTGAATATGTTGGGTTCTTTTTAGAAGCATGATAGGATGTTTTGGTATGTTTGAAAGCATGTTAAATCTGCAAAAGTGGACATTTCTAGTCCAGACGTACCTGTATGAGCGTCCCTATTTTGGTAAGAGCAAGTCATTTCAGGATTAGCATATCGGTACATGAGCAATCATTTTGGTATGGGATTAGGCAAAATTGGCCAGCGTTTCGGTACTCGAGGAGATGTTTCGATACTACATAGTGATTTGTGAAGGTCGTTTCGATACGCATAGGCGTATCAGAACGAGTTTATGCTACTGGAATTTTGGGGTTTGAACTAGTGAAAGCGTATCGATACACCCCTTGCCTGTACCGATACGGTGATAGTTAATGTAATATCCCAAATTTTTGACTAGTGACCAAAATGTATTTTTTGAAAGTTTAGGGGTTAAAGTATAAACTTTGGAAAAGTTCATGGACCAAAGTGTAATTTTCAAAAGTTATATAATCTAACCCCGTAAATGAAAAGTTTACCCCTAAGAGTGACATCTCCGTGTTACTCGAATTTTTCGTACGAAGTTTATATTAATGGCTATAAAGCAATAAAGTTCAGAAATATGGAAATCGTATTTTGGATCGAATAAAAATTGTTAAGCGTGCTCAGCCCAGAGTAGCACAAGGATGGGTGACCTACTGGGAAGGTTCCATGTTAGTGTTTTTTGATTGATAAAAAGGATTCAACAATATTCGTAATAGATTATTGTTATAAGATTTTCAACTAGGGATTGTACCTGATAAACTTCTCAGTAATTATCGGTACATCGGATCGAGTTGAAATTTTAAAGACAGTTCCAAAGGTTATAGAAAATTCATAGAATATTATTTTATGAATATTTTATTATTTTTTGTTGGATTCTAACTAGATTTAGTTAGATTCTGATGGAGTGACTATAAAGCAATAAAGCTCAAAGAAAGAAAATTTGGAAATAGTATTGAGTGAAATTTGAATATTTGGATCGAATAAATGCCATAAATAAAAATCTAAGATATTTTGGAATGAGGCCGGTTGGAATGGAACCAATTTGGTTCAATTTAATGGGGTGGCAATCTTTAAGACTTGTTTTAAATAATGTCTAGTTAGACGGCAAATTGCTCATTTGACATGGATGGCATTTTTGAAATATTTTGAAACTTTGAGGGCAATTTTGAAAGTTCATAATGCATATGGATGAGATCTTGGTCATTGATTTTGATGAGATTAAATATCAACCATTGGATTAAAAGGACATTTTAGTAATTTCACTATTTAAATGAATTTAAAATTCACTTATATTTACAAGTGGCATAATTGTAGAGATTGAAAGTTAAAGAACCAAAATACGAAGACTACTCTTCATCTTCTTCATTTCGAAAGTAAAGAGGAAGGGGAGAAAATTTTCAAGTTCGATTCAAGCCCCGAAACTCGATTTTCAGGTAATATTTTCAACTGCAAAGTTGTTATACTCTTCAAGTTCTATCTTTTGGTGTAAATAATTCATGGAAAACATGCTTTATTGATGAGAATTTTGCATGAGAAGAAATTGGGGTTTATGGAAAAAGTTTGGGGCTTTTGGAATTTTATGATTACAAGATGAAATTCAAGCTAGTATAATGTTAAAATCATGTTATTGAGTTGAGATTTAGACTCTACATATTTTAGTTTGTATGAAGATTATTAAGGTTTATGGATTCAAGTTTGATTTAGGGTTTGTGATGTTGGATAAATGATCTAGTAAGCTTGAATTGTTATTTGGAAGCAAAACCCTAAATTAAAGGTATAGGGACCATTTTGGCAATTTTGAAAGTTAAAGGACTAATCTGAATTTTTATAATTTTGAAGTGTATTTATGTTATTATTGAAGTTGGAGATGTGAAATTAAAGTTAGAATGTTAAACCGATGTTGAATCGAATTAAGTGACCATTTTGACAGATTGTCGAAGTTAAGTGACCAATTCGAAAAATGTGGTTTTAGAGAAGAATGAAATCTGAATTTTAGTTGAAATAATAGAATTCAAGAAGTAATGTTGATTTGAGGACGAATTTGCAAAGTAAAGAAGCTTGAATCCTTATCTTTGCATTTTAGTGACTATTTCGGAAAGAACGGAAAATTAGAGTGAATTATTTTTAAATAATTATTTGATGAAGAAAGTGATACATTGGTGGTTTGAATCAAGTAAGGGGACCAAATTGACAAATAGCAAAGTAAGGAGAAATTAAAATAAAGTTTGAAGTTATTTATGGAAATTGGGTAGGAAAACTGGATTTGGCAGTAAGTTTGAAAATTCACCATAAATTCTACAAATATGGTTAGATGGTGAATTTTATATCGATGTAAAGATTGATTCGTCTAGTTCCGTTTAAAATAAACGGTGATTGGTTTCGATTCATATATCAAATGATGTGAATTTTTAAGTGATGAAAGGTCAGAAAACAGAATAGCAGTCTGTTCCAAAATTCAGTATTGGAATTCGACTTTAAAATTTTGCCATAAATCGTACAAATTGAATATGGGGTTTTAGTTTATATGGTTGCAAAGCTTATCGAATATAGTTTTGTTTCCAGAAAACGGAAACTAATTTGAGTTCTGAATTAACAGATATTAATTTTTAATCGAATAAAGGTTAGAAAAATTATAGAACAGTTTCTGTCAGGACAGCCCAGTAAACGGGAGTTTGATGAATTTTCATAATTTTTTTAGATTTTATTAAATTATGTGGCTTTTACCATTAGAACCATTATCGAATCTAGTTTCTACGGTATAAAGGAGATTAAGATTCAGTATGTATTCTGCCCTATAGACGTAAATCTTTCATGGTAGTGCAGGCTGACAGAAAATGGAAATTGATACAATTTGTGTCTAATGTTGGTTAGCAAGCTTGGAGGAATCATTTGAAGATCAAAATGGTCATTAAGGACCAAAAATGAGTTTATGAACAATATAAGGAAGGTTCGAAGTGAATCTAACAAATGTTTATTTATATTCATGTGATAAATGAAGTTGGATCTGAATCAAAAGAAGGTTCGAGGTACTATAAAGGAAAGGACCAATAGAGCTTAGTGAGACATATTAATAAATGGCGAAGGTGAGTGCATTTCTAAATGTTTGCATTACATAGAAAATGGCATTGCATTTCTCAATAATACATGATATGATACATTCCTCGACATGGCAAGCTTGATGGAATACCAGGTACGAATTATTGTTTGCATAAATGATGATGCATTATGCATACATGAAATATGGATAATGACATGACTAAAATGAAACAAGATACAACTGGGGATCCACGCCTATAGTGCAAATGCACTAACAAGGTGTTTATATAAGGAGCAAAGAGCGTCCTTATATGAGGAGCAAAGAGCGACCTCTCGAGTAAGTACTCTACAAGGCACTACGGTGTAGATAGGCTACAGGGTTTCCATGGGCCTCTAGCCAGACACGATGATAATATAACAAGATGATTACATGAAAGAACATGATACATGACAGAGATGTTACATGACAGAGATGTTACATGATACATGATAGAGATGTTACATGATACATGATACAGATGTTACATGATATATGATTTCGATGTTACATGTTACTTGCTACATATTTTATATGATGCATGATACAAATGCTACATGAATACATGATACATGAAAAAGAAGTTACATGTCACATGACCGAGAAGGACATGACATACATGATAGAATACATGTTATGCAAATGATGGCATAAAGGAAGCATGATCATGATAGAGTACATGATATGTAAATGATTACATGATGAAAGCATGTCCATGATAGAGAATATATTATGCAATAATAACATGATTTATATGATAGTTATGATACATGACATATATACATTGTGATATACTTTCCGTGTTATAGAGAAAAAGAAATGTACTTTTATATATGACACATTGTATTACATTATTTCATATATTTTTTTAAAATAAGTAAGTTTAACTGCCTCAGTAAGTTCGTACTCAGCGTGTGTTTTATTTCACACGTAGGTTATTCAGATCAGAATTAGCAAGGAGGAGCCACTCATTTGGAAGTCAAGTTATCGGTAAGTGAAAGTACATACATCTTTAAAATAGCCAGGAACTAGTGGGCATGTAATTATATTTTCAAGAATATTGTTTTGCAAGGTTTAAAGTATATATATTTTCGAAGTATGATAGTACAAGGATACATGAAGTATGAAAATGAACTAATGTTACCAATAAGGTAAAAGTATAATGGTTTAACCAGAATTTAAATCTTATCGCTCAGAATTTTTATAATCAAGAAAGGGTCTAGGCAACAAGCGACGTTTTCACCTGAACAATATTTTCTTTTAAATAACTAAATTTTATATTTTAAAAACCAATTCAGGGTTAAAACTAGCTACAATTGTCTAGAATTGTTTGCAGTTGAAATTTATAGAAAATGCTTTTTATCGGAAAACAAATTTGGTATATGTTTTTAGTAAGACCTGTAATGTATATTCGTATTACATATATACGTTATGGGTGTTACATTTGTTGGTATCAGAGTAAAGGTTTAGCCGATTCTGGAGGCTAAATTAAGTCAGAAATGATTTGTTAATAAGTACATGCCCCTAGGATGTTATGATAAAGATGTACTACTTGTATAACTTGACATGGCTCCTCACTAGTATGAATAGGTTTGAATAAGTTACTGATAATGATAGATAATATTAGATAATGCTGGATCACGATACACAATTAAGTGTGATGATCAGGAAGAGGTTTAGAGATAAGTATTGAGGTATATTATGTTTTACCTCCACCTCCGATAAGGGCATTAATGATCAAGGAGCTTAAAAGTTAGAAGTTCTTGAATATTGTGGTGAGAGTGGTCTAATGGCTGCCAATTTATGGCTAAATAATGTTAAGATTTAGATAAAAATAAAAATTGTTCATGGTACAAAAAAGTTAGAGGGAGATGTATCCTTGTTAAGGGAACATGCTTGAGTTTAATAGACGGACACCATATAGATAGTATCCATTGCTAAGGTGACATGGATATTTTTTTTTCAAGAAGCGTTTAAGCTGATTTGATGTCAACTGAAAGGTACATATGTTAGTAATTATTATGTGATTTTCAGTAATTTACCTGAACATAGTACAATAGTTACATAAATATGTAAAAATTGTTTGTAAATGATCCAAGGGATGGAGTTTCCAACAGATTTGATGGAACTTTCATTATATAAATTTGAAATTATTCCTGGGATAGGATGGTTATCTGTTTGTGATGCAAAGACAAAATGCAAGAAGAAATGACTGGTACTTTCAGGACCGAATGTTTTTGAAGTGATAGCTGTAGGAAAAAGGAAAAGATTTCCTCAATTCAGAGATCTCTGCAACAAAGGCTCAAAGAACGATATATAATGGATATGAGGATTATTTAGCCCATGTGGTGGATATGCAAGTACTAGGTAAGAAGATAGAGAATATTCCCAATGTATGGGAATTTTCAGATATGTTACTTGATGAATTGTCAGGACTACCACTCGATAGAGATGTACAATATAAAATTGATATTTATCGGAAAACATAATTAGTGGATGGCACCGTATAGAATGGCGCCAACTAAATTAAGATAGTTAAAAGACTCAATTATAAAGAATTGCTAATCGGAGGTTATACTCGACCGAGTATAACATCATAGGGTGCTCCAGTATTAGTTGTAAAAAAAGAGAAAGATGGTTCATTACGATTAAGTACAGATTATCAGCAGTTAAGTAAGATAACTATTAAAAACACGTACTTGTTATTGAGAATTTAAGATTTTTTTGATCAGCTCAGGGGTACTACAGTATTTTTAAAGATCGATCTTCGATCAGGCTATTATTAGTTAAAGGTTCAAGAAGATGATATTCCTAAGATAGTATTTAGAACTCGTTATGGATACTATGAGTTTATAGTAATGTAATTCGGATTTACAAATGCGCATGTTGTATTTATGGATTTAATGAATAGGATGTTTCAACCCTATTTAGACCAAATTGTAGTAGTTTTCATAGATGATATTTTGGTATATTCAAAGATAAAAGTTCATCATGATTATCATATATGAATAGTACTACAAATATTGAGAGACAAGCAGTGATATGCCAAATTCTCCAGGAGTGAATTTTGGTTAACATAAGTTATATTTCTTGGACATGTAATATTAATAGAAGGAATAAGAGTTAGTCCTAAAAGGGTACAAGTTATTACGAAAGGAAGTCCCAGTTGAATGATTTGAAAAATGTCAAGATAGTCTTGACAAGTTAAAGAAAGCTTTGACAGAATTATCAGTTCTAATATAGCAGAGCATGAAAAGGAATATATTTTATATAGTAATGCATCTCATTGTGGTTTGAGATGTGTATTAATGAAAGAGGGTCGTGTAGTAGCGTATGTTATGAACCAGCTTAAGACCCATGAAAGAAATTACCCGACACATGATTTAGAGACGATGGATGTAATTATGGTTTTAAAGATCTGGCGATGTTATTTATATGGTGAAAAGTTCTATATTTATATGGATCACAAAGGTTTAAAGCAACTAATGATGGAAAAAGAATTGAATCTATGGTAACAAAGATAGGTTGAGTTCCTAAGAGACTACAATGTAGTTATAGATTATCATTTCGAGAAGATTAATGTAGTAGCCTATACATCAAGGAAGCTCAAAACTCATAAAAAGAAGAGAAAATAAAAGAAGTAAGTTGAAACAAGAGAAACACATGACTGTGGAATTAAGTCAAATGGTTGCTTATATTATCAAGAAAAAGTTTACTTTCCTGATAATGGTGATTTGAAGAAAGAAGTTTTCACTGAAGTTGTCATAGTCCATTGACTATGTACTCTGGAAGTAGCAAAATGTATTAAGATCTAAAGACTCAATACTGGTGGCCAGGAATGAAAAAGGATAAATTTTGAAATTTATGACAAATTGCTTGACATGCTAGCAAGTAAAAGTCAAACATCAAGTACCTTCTAGATTGATTCAGCCTATTTCTATTTCCCAATGGAAGTGAGAACGAGTGACAATGGAATTTGTAATAGGATTACCAGTAACAATAGTTATCAGACAAATATTAAGATGACACCATTTGAAATACTGTATGGAAGAATATGTTGAACTCTTCATTATTGGTTTAAGCTACATGATCGAAATGTTTGGTATAACCCAAAAGTTGGAGGGGTTGATTTGACACGAGAAATAGAGGATAAAGTAATAATTATTTAATATAATCTCAAGGCTACCGCAGATCAAAAAAAAGATTATACAGACGAGAAGAGAAGGATGTTAAGTACGAAGTTAAGGATAAAGTGTTTCTAAATGTTTCACCTTGGAATAAGGTGTTACGTTTTATTCAAAAATGAAAGCTTAGTCTCAGAATTATTGGGCCATACGGGATTCTAAAAGGAGTTGAACTAGTGGTTTATCAACTGGTGTTACTTCCAAATATGAGTAACGATTAGTGAAAATCTTGTCATATGAAGTCAAAGAGTTAAGGAACAAGAAAATTCTACTGGTTAAAGTCCTTTGGAGAAATCATAAAGTGGAAGAAGTTACATGGGAAACTGAAAGGAAAATGCATAAGTAATACCCGAAATTGTTTGAAACGGGTAAACATTAAAAATTTGAGGATGAATTTTCTTAAGAGGGGGAGAATTGTAATATCCCAAAATTTTGACTAGTGACCAAAATGTAATTTTTGAAAGTTTTGGGGTTAAAGTATAAAGTTTGGAAAAGTTTAGGGACCAAAGTGTAATTTTCAAAAGTTATGTAATCTAACCCCTTAAATGAATAGTTCATCCCCAAGAGTGACATCTCCGTGTTATCCAGATTTTTCGTATGAAGTTTATATTAATGGCTATGAAGCGATAAAGTTCAGAAATTTGGAAATCGTATTTTGGATCAAATAAAAATTATTAAGCGTGCTCTGCCCATAGTAGCACAAGGATCGGTGGCCTACTGGGAAGGTTCCATGTTAGTATTTTTGATTGATAAAAAGGATTCAGCATGAGTCAACAATATTCGTAATAGATTATTGTTATAAGATTTTCAAGTAGGGATTGTACCTGATAAACTTCTCGGTAATTATCGGTACATCGGATCGAGTTAAAATTTTAAAGACAGTTCCAAAGGTTATGGAAAATTCATAAAATATTATTTTATGAATATTTTATTATTTTTTGTTGGATTCTAACTAGATTTAGTTAGATTCTGATGGAGTGATTATAGAGCAATAAAGCTCAAAGAAAGAAAATTTGGAAATTGTATTGAGTGAAATTTGAATATTTGGATCGAATAAATGCCATAAATAAAAATCTAAGATATTTTGGAATGAGGCCAGTTGGAATGGAACCAATTTGGTTCAATTTTAATAGGGTGGCAATCTTTAAAACTTGTTGTAAATAAAGTTTAGTTGGAGGGTAAATTGGTCCTTTGACATGGATGACATTTTTGAAATATTTTGAAACTTTGAGGGCAATTTTGAAAGGTCAAAATACACATGGATGAGATCTTGGCCATTGATTGTGACGAGATTAAATCTCAACCATTTGATTAAAAGGGCATTTTAGTAATTTCACTATTTAAATGAATTTAAATCCATTTATATTTACAAGTGGTATAATTGTAGAGACTGAAAGTTAAAGAACCAAAAGATGAAGACTACTCTTCATCTTATTCATTTTGAAAGTAAAGGGGAAATGGGAGAAAATTTCCAAGTTCGATTCAAGCCCCGAAACTCGATTTTCAGGTAATATTTTCAACTGCAAAGTTGTTCTACTCTTCAAGTTCTATCTTTTGGTGTAAATAATTCATTGAAAACATGCTTTATTGATGAGAATTTTGCATGAGAAGAAATTAGGGTTTATGGAAAAAGTTTGGGGCTTTTGGAATTTTATGATTTCGTGATGAAATTCAAGTTGAAATCAAGCTAGTATAATGTTAAAATCATGTTATTGAGTTGAGATTTAAACCCTACATATTTTACTTTATATGAAGATGGTTAGGGTTTATGGATTCAAGTTCGATTTAGGGTTTGTGATGTTGGATAAATGATATAGTAAGCTTAAATTGTTATTTGGAAGCAAAACCCTAAATTAAAGGTATATGGACCATTTTGGCAATTCTGAAAGTTAAAGGACTAATCTAAATTTTTATGATTTTGAAGTGTATTTATGTTATTATTGAAGTTGGAGATGTGAAATTGAAGTTAGAATGTTAAACCGATGTTCAATGGAATTAAGTGACCATTTTGATAGATTGTCAAAGTTAAGTGACCAATCCGAAAATGAGGTTTTAGATAAGGATTAAATCTGAATTTTAGTTGAAATATTAGAATTCAAGTAGTAATGTTGATTTGAGGACTACTTTGCAAAGTTAAGAAGCTTGAATCCTTATTTTTGCATTTTTAGTTACTATTTCGGAAATAACGAAAAATTAGAGAGAATTATTTTTGAATAATTATTTGATGAAGAAAGTGATACATTAGTGGTTTGAATCAAGTAAGGGGACCAAATTGACAAATAGCAAAGTAAGGAGAAATTAAAATAAAGTTTGAAGTTATTTATGGAAATTGGGTAGGAAAACTGGATTTGGCAGTAAGTTTAAAATTCACCATAAATTCTACAAAAATTGTTAGATGGTGAATTTTATATTGATGTAAAGATTTATTCGTCTAGTTTCATTTAAAACAAACGGTGATTGATTTCGATTCATATATCAAAAGATATGAATTTTTAAGTGATGAAAGGTCAGAAAACAGAATAGCAGTCTGTTCCGAAATTCAATATTGGAATTCGACTTTAAAAATTTGCCATAAATCGTACAAATTGAATATGGGTTATTAGTTTATATGGTTGAAAAGCTTATCAAATCTAGTTTCGTTTCCAATAAACGGAAACTGATTTCGAGTTTTGAGTTAAAAGATATTAATTTTTAATCGAATAATGTTAGAAAAATTACAGAACAGTTTCTGTCAGTATAGCCCTGTAAACGAGAGTTTGATGAATTTTCATAATTTTTGTAGATTTTATTAAATTATGTGGCTTATACCGTTAGAACTATTATCGAATCTAGTTTCTACGGTATAAAGGAGATTAAGATTCAGTGTGTATTCTGCCCTGTAGAAGTAAATCTTTGATGGTAGTGCAAGTTGACAGAAAATGGAAATTGAGACAATTTGTGTCTAATGTTGGTTAGCAAGCTTGGATGAATTATTTGAAGATCAAAATGGTCATTAAGGACCAAAAATGAGTTTATGAACAGTATAAGGAAGGAAAGAAATTTATGGAAATTTTTTATGTTGAATGATTAAATAGCTTAATTGAAATATTGTTAGAAGTAAATCTAACAAATGTTTATTTATATTCATGTGATAAATGAAGTTGGATCCAAATCAAAAGAAGGTTCGAGGTACTATAAAGGAAATGACCAATAGAGCTTAGTGAGGCATATTAATAAATGGCCAAGGTGAGTGCATTTCTAAATGTTTGCAATACATTGAAAATGGCATTGCATTTCTCTATAATACATGATATGATACATTGCTCGACATGGCAAGCTTGATGGAATACTAGGTACAAATTATTGTTTGCATAATTGATGATGCATTATGCATACAAGAAATATGGATAATGACATGACTAAAATGAAACAAGATACACCTGGGGATCCACGCCCATAGCACAAATGCACTAACAAGGTGTTTATATAAGGAGCAAAGAGCATCCTTATATGAGGAGCAAAGAGCATCCTCTCGAGTACGTACTCTACAAGACACTACGGTGCAGATAGGCTACGGGGTTTCCATGGGCCTCTAGCCAGACACGACGATAATATAACAAGATGATTACATGAAAGCACATGATACATGATAGAAATGTTACATGACAGAGATGTTACATGATACATGATAGAGATGTTACATGATACATGATACAGATGTTACATGATATATGATTCCGATGTTACATGTTACTTGCTACATATGTTATATGATACATGATACAAATCTTACATGAATACATGATACATGAAAAAGAAGTTGCATGTCACATGAACGAGAAGGACATGACATACATTATAGAATACCTGTTATGCAAATGATGGCATAAAGGAAGCATGATCATGATAGAGCACATGATATGTAAATGATTACATGCTGAAAGCATGTCCATGATAGAGAATATATTATGCAATAATAACATGCTTTATATGATAGTTATGATACATGACATATATACATTGTGATATACTTGCCATGCTTGTAACACCCTTAACGTATACATGTAGACCGAATATACACTAAAGATGTTACTGGATTATAAAGAAAACTTGACTTAAATTTTTTTACCAAACATTATCTTGTTGTTTAACCCTTTCTGTGTTTAATTTGAAAAATACATCGACCTATAGCAGCTAGTCTCAACCCTAAAATACTTTATATGATTTATAAATATGTTTTTGAAATAAAATACTATTCAGAGTGAAAACTAGGGTTAAACAAAATTTAATTATGTCATAATCTATAACCATTTATAATAAACCATAAACTAAGTCATACATTCATAATAATACATAAACATATGATAAACTTAAGTTTACAAAACAGTTATATTTCCAAACTTACACACATACGTGTACATGCCCACTAGACATCAAAATTATAACTTAAAATGTACATACCGTGAGCTAGTATTATAACTTGATTTTTCAAAACTCTGCTCCTTGCTACTCTACTTCGGAGAACCTACGTGTGAAATAAACACACGCTAAGTACGAACTTAGTGAGGCATAATTTCATTTAACCAATATAAAGTAAAATAATAATACTTATCTCAAGTTATCTTACCAAGTCCTCTACCTAAATTAGGATAGTACTATAAAGGTTCCAAAACTCTATCATCATAAAGAAAGTCATATACATATATGATAATTCACATAAGTAACATGATTCACATATATAACATGATTCTTATAGCATAATTCATATTCATGGCATGATCTATTTATATAACATATTTCTTATACATGTCATATTTTACTTGCATGACATGATTCTCAAACGTAACAAATTTCACATATGTGATATCATACGTATACATAACATGATTTACATAACATATTTCTTATACATAACATGATTTATTTATCATTGCCCAAAGTACACTATATGAGACTGAGGTACGCGAGTCATCTTTAAATGACACCGTAGTGTCAAACATAACGTAAAGATAAGTACGTACTTGGGGACGCTCTTTGCTCCCCATAATCATAAAGCACCATGACAGTGCACTCGACACAATGGGCTTAGAACCCCAGGGTGCACACCAAGGGCTTATGTCCCCAAGGTGTATGTGACACAATCATTTTGTCACAATATCTATTTGATAACATGAACATAAGGATACAACTGCTAAAGACTCTATGGCATGCCAACTATACCATGGACCCACATAAATAATACTTGGGCATTTTCTTTATCAGTCCATTATCATGACCAATCATATAGACAATCATTCGTATCACATGCTTTATCATGTATATATAAATTTATGGCAACATAGATTAGCATAGTATATATATATATATATATATATATATATCATGCAATACCATTTATAGTTAAGGTTGACTAATCGCTAGTCTTCCTATTTATAAATTAAACATGTAAATGCACTCACATATTTTAGTGTAGTACAACCTCACTAAGCTTTACTCACAAATCTTATCCTTCTTTTTATTGCTTGGGTCTCTTTCGTTTTCTTTTAAAACTGTATAACCAATTAACAATACATTACCATACTTGTGTTTAATTTAAATCTAATACTGTTAATTTAATTCTTAAGCATAACTATTCGAATATAAAATTTTTCTAAAAATTTTCTCAATACTTGGAAGAATTGCTGAATTAGTCCTTAGGTCTTTAGTGACTAATTTAGACAATAGACAATTGTTCAAACCCATTTTTGAATAATTTCCATAATTAATTTCTTATTTTGGACTATTTTCTTTTTAGTCCCCAAATCTTATAAAAGTGACATTTTGGTCACTATATTGCCTTTGTACATTAAATTAATGTACAATTTAACCTTTCACTTAATTCTAGCACCCTTATACATTTTTCCTTTAACTTCCAAACTTATTCACTTTAGTCCCTAATCAACTTTCTTTTCGAATTAGCCCCCTTATTCTTTCTTTCTTGACATTCCAATCCTTCAACTTTCGTAACATGCTTAAATCTTCAATTCTATCAATTTTCCACAATTTCAAGACCATTCCCTAACTTTTATTAAATTGCCGAATTGGTCCTTGAATTTCCAAAAATTTTCATTTTGGTCCCTAATCACCAATTCAAGCCACTTTCATCATAATTCAATGATTCCAATGCTAAAATAATTTTTACAATAATTTCCCCTAATTTTTCCAAAATTTTGAAATGGTCCTTAAATTTACAAAGTGGGAAATTATTCAACATATCATCAAAATAAGTCTCCTAACATCATAATTCAATCAGTTCCATCCTCAAATTAACTTCCTAACCAAAACTCCCAAATTTTAGGGTTAGGGTTTTTGTCTTCCAACATGAAATTTATCCAAAATCAACCTAAATTCTATATCAAAATCATCATTTCTACTATCTACCATTCTAATTTCATCATAAACTTCAGCTTCCATCATCAATCTTCATTCAAGACACAACTTATATTAAACTTTTCCATGAAAAATTACTATCAAAATGAAGAGCTTGAAGTGTAGAATAATTTACCTAAGTGAAACTTGCTTGAAACTAGCCTTGATTTCTTCCAAATTTGGCTTGAAAGTTTGAAAAATCCTTTCCCCTTTGTTTTTCTTATGTTCGAACAACAGCTGGTGGTGAAGATGATTTTTTTATCATCTCTTAACATATTTAATCCATGTGTAAGATTAAATGAATTTAAAATTCATTTAAATAGTGAAATTACCATTTTGCCCTTTTATTATAATGGCCAAGATTTAATCTCATCAAAATCAATGGCCAAGATCAAATCCATGTGTTTTTCATCTTTCAAATTTACCCTCAAGATCTAATTTCATCATAAATTTCAACTTCCATCGTCAATCTTCATTCAAGACACAACTTATATTAAACTTTTTCGTTCAAAAATGCTATCAAAATGAAGAGCTTGAAGTGTATAATAATTTACCTAATTGAAACTTGCTTGAAACTAGCCTTGATTTTCTTCAAAATTGGCTTGAAAGTTTGAAAATTTCTTTCTTCTCTCTTCTTGCTGAGTTTCGAACAGCCTTGAAAATGGGTGGGATGATTTTTTTATCATCTTTTCATATATTTAATCCATGTATAATATTAAATGAATTTAAAATTCATTTAAATAGTGAAATTACCTTTTTGCCCTTTTATTATAATGGCCATGATTTAATCTCATAGAATCAATGGCTATGATTATTCCATGTATAAATATTTATCCCAAAATTTCCCTCAAAGTTTCAAAATATTTCAAAAATGCCATCCATGGAAAATGTCCAATTTGCCCTCCAACTAGACTTTATTTACAACTAGTCTTGAAAATTGCCATCCCATCACCATCTAACTAAATATAGTTAGAATTCAACCAAAAGTAATAAAATACTCATAAAATAATATTTTATGAGTTTCCCATAATTTCTTGGAACTGTCTTTAAAATTTTAGTTCGATCTGATATGCCGATAATTACCAGGAAATTTTACCAGATGCCTTTCCTCTTAGAAATCTTATCTACACAATCCATCTCGAACATTATTAACTTAACATAAATCCTTTTTATCAATCAAAATATTAAATATGGGACCTTCTCATATGGTCACCCATCCTTGTATTACTCTAGTTTGAGCACGCTTAATAATTTTCATTCGATCCAAAAATACTAATAATACAAGCCTCGTACAAAAAATTTGAGTAACACAAAAATGCCACTCTTATTCATTTACGGGGTTAACTTACATAACTTTTGTAAATTACACATTAGTCCTTGAACTTTTCCAAGTTCACACTTTTACCCCCTAAACATTCAAAAATTTAAATTTGGTCACTAGTCCAAAAAATGGGATATTACAATTCCTCCCCCCTTAAAAAAATTCATCCCCGAATTTTCAACATATACTCTTTTTAAACAAGTTTGGATAATGCTTCTTCATTCTTTCTTTGGTTTCCCAAGTGCCTTCCTCAGCTTTATGGTTCTTCCAAAGAACTTTAACCAATGGAATTTTCTTATTTCTTAATTCCTTAACTCCATGTGATAGGATTTCCACTGGTTCTTCTTCATAAGTCAGATCTGGTTGTAGTTTGATCTTCTCAGAAGAAATCACATGTGGAGGATTTGATCGATACCTCCGTAGCATGGACACGTGAAACACATCATGTATCTTACTCATATCTAGAGGTAATGCCAATTGATAAGCCACTGGTCCCACTCTTTTCAAAATCTCGTAAGGCCCAATGAATTTGGACTGAGCTTTCCTTTCCGCCCAAACCTCAATATTTTCTTCCAAGGAGAAACCTTTAGGAATACGTTTTCTCCCACTTTATACTCAATATCTTTTCTTTTCTTATCCGCATAAACTTTCTGCCGATCTGCTGCAGCCTGGAGATTATACTGAATAATCTTTACCTTATCTTCCATGTCTTGTGTTAAGCCAATTCCTCCAATGTTTGATTCATTATGTACATTTCGATCTTGCAACTCGAACCAATTAAGAGGAGTTCGACACTTTCTTCCATATAATGCTTCAAAAGGTGCCATCTTAATACTTGCTTGATAACTATTGTTGTAAGCAAATTCTGCCAACGGCAAGTATTTTTCCCATGATCCTGCAAACTCGATCACACAAGCCCGTAACATATCTTCCAAAATATGTATGACTCTTTCAGATTGTCCATCTGTTTGCGGATGAAAAGTTGTACTAAAATTTAATTTAGTACCTAATGCTTCATGTAATGCACCCCAAAATCTCAAAGTGAACCTTGGGTCTCTGTCTGATACTATTGATAATGGAACACCATGTAATCTTACTATCTCTCAAACATAAAGTTCTGCATATTTATCCAGTGAATAATCTATTCGAACTGGGATAAAATGAGCAGACTTTGTTAAGCGATCAACAATGACCCAAATCGAATCCTTTTTACTTAGAGTAGCCGGTAATCCATATATAAAATCCATCGTTACTCGTTCCCATTTCCACTGAGGAATAGAAATGGGTTGGAGCAATCCAGATGGTACTTGATGCTCAGCTTTTACTTGTTGACACGTTAAGCACTTTGCCGTGAATTCTGAGATTGCATTTTTCATACCTGGCCACCAGTATTGAGTCTTCAAATCTTGATACATCTTATTACTTCCCGGGTGCATAGTCAATGGACTATAATGGGCCTCCGTTAATATCTCTTTCTTCAGGTTGTCATTGTCAGGAATATATACTTTACCTCTGTAATATAGACAACCATTAGGCCTAATCTCATAATCTTGCACTTCTCCTGATTCAGCTTGTCTTCTCTTTTCAAGACATTCTTCGCCTGCAAACTGCAATTATTTGATTTGATCCAATAAAATAGGCTTTAATTGAAATTTTGTTATCAAAGAAACATCTTGTCCCATCGATAACTGTGTATTCATCATGCGCAGAACAGAAAATGTCTTTCAAATTAGAGCATCTGCGACTACATTAGCCTTTCTAGGGTGATAATCGATATACACATCATAGTCCTTTAAGAATTCAACCCACCTTCATTGTCGCAGATTTAGATCCTTTTGCGTCATCAGGTACTTTAAACTCTTATAATCCGTATAAATGTGACACTTCTCACCAGACAAATAATGTCGCCAAATTTTCAAAGCGAAAATCACAGCTGCCATTTCCAATTCATGCGTTGGATAGTTCTTTTCATGAGTTTTGATCTGCCTTGATGCATAGGCTACCACACAACCTTCTTGCATCAACACGCAACCCAATCCACAATGAGATGCATCACTGTACAAAGTATATTATTTTCCTGGTTCTGGCTAGATTAAAGTTGGTTCTTCCGTTAAGACTTTCTTTAATTTTTCAAAACTTTACTGGCACCTTTATGTCCATACAAATGGAATACCCTTTCGTAGCAGCTAGATAAGAGGCATAGCAATGATGGAAAAAATCTGCACAAAGCGCATGTAATATCCAGCTAATCCCAAGAAACTCCAAACTTCTGAGACATTTTTCGGCACCTCTCATTCAAGAATAGCTTGTATTTTCTTGGGATTCACTCTTATTCCTTTTGATGATACTACATGTCCAAGAAAAGTTACTTCCGACAACCATAACTCACATTTGGAAACCTTGGCATAAAGTTGCTTATCCCTTTGCAACACCACTCAAAGATGATGATCATGCTCAGCTTCTGTCTTCGAGTATACCAGAATGTCATCTATGAAAATCACGACAAATTGATCCAGGTAGGGTTGGAATACCCTATTCATCAGATCCATGAATGCAGCAAGAGCATTTGTAAGTCTAAACGGCATTACCAGAAACTCGTAATGTCCATAATGAGTTCTGAATGCTGTCTTTGGTACATCTTCTTCCTTAACTTTAAGCTGATAATATCCCGGTCGAAGATCTATTTTCGAAAACACCGCTGCACCTCTAAGCTAGTCAAATGATCTTCAATCCTTGGTAGTGGATACTTATTCTTAATAGTTACCTTATTTAACTGCCGGTAATCTATACATAATTGCAGGTAGCCATCCTTCTTCACAAATAATACTGGAGCACCCCATGGCGATACACTCGGTCAAATGTAACCCTAGTCTAGCAATTCTTGCAATTGAGCCTTTAGTTCCCTTAATCCTGCAGGTGCCATTGATACCGGCTTAATTCCGGGATAAACATCAATCCCAAACTGTATTTCCATGTCCGGAGGTAACCCTGGTAACTCATCCGAAAATATATCAAGAAATTCCCTCACGATTGGGATATCTTCAAACTTCTTAGGTGACTTTTGTGTATCCACCACATAAACCAAACATGCTTCACATCCATTACATAACAGCCTTTGAGTTGTTGTTGCAGAAATTACTAACTCTAAACAGTCAGTTCTTTCTCCCACAAAGATTACTTCAGAACCATTAGGTCCCTGAAGTATCAACCTTTTCTACTTACATTTTACATCTGCGTCATACACAGATAACCAATCCATTCCAAGAATTACTTTAAATTCATGGAATGGAAGTTCCATTAAGTCTGCCAGAAACTTAATCCCTTGAATTTCTAAAGGGCAGTTCTTACATATTCTAGTCACTCAAGCACTATGTCCAACATGATTTTTAGCAATCACATCACTAACTATTTTCTACATAGGAATCTTTCTTTGTTCTACTATTTTAGTGCTAATGTATGAATGAGTCGAACCCGGATCAATTAAAGTAAATACTGGTTCATCTAAGAGTCGGAGCGTACTTGCAATAATGTCTGGGTGATGCTTTTCTTCATCCGTACGAATGTTGTACACTCGAGCTGGGGTCCTGAATTCTCTGTTTGATGCAACTTCAGAGGCTCATTGACTCGATGTCCTGTGTTGACCACCACCTCGACCTCGGGGATAAGCAGCTACGGATCTTTCAGACTGATTTGATTTCTTTACCGGCTCATATGGACAATCTTTAATAAAGTGATCAGTGCCACCACATCTAAAGCAACCTCCTGAACTCACATGACAAACTCCCAAATTCCATTTTCCATAAGTTTCGCACTCTGGAAATAAAGGCCTGCTCGACCCAGCAACTGAAGTCTGAGCACCTTGCCATTTCTTTGATGAAGGATTCTTTCGAGTGAATCCTGACTCATTTCTGCCCTGAGATCGATTACCTTTACCTCGTTTAGACTGTGTCGAAGTAAAAGTCTCACCAGACCTCTTAGAAGCTCGAGAAGGCTGAGCTTTAACTCGTTCCATATAGGCTCTTTCCATAGCCTCCGCTCTATTCACAGCTTCTTGGAAGTTTGAAAGATTCATACCCAATAAAATCTCCTTGGGCCTTGGGTGCAGCTTTTCTATAAACCACTGACATCGGGACTTTTCATTCAGCATTAACTCAGCTGCATACCGACTCAAACTATTGAAATCTAACTCGTACTCATAGACGGTACGAGTATCTTTTTTAAGATCCAAGAACCGTTGCAGCATTTCTCTTTTAAGCTGTTCCCCAATATAATTAGCTTCGAAAGCCTCCTGGAAAAATGTCCAATTTACGTCAGCAACGGGTACTAACATTGTGGCATTGGACCACCAAATACGAGCATGTCCTCTTAATAAAGAAACAGATCCTTCCAACTTCTCTGCGTTGGTGCACCCAAGCCCTTCCACAAAAATCTTAACATCATTCAACCACAAATCGGCATCCATTGGCCCACCTTCTCCATGAAATTCTGGGGCTCTAAGCTTTTTAAGTTCCTTAGATGTTGATGCCTTTTTCTGGAACAGGTGCCGGAGCTGGTACTGGTGCTGGGGGCTGAAGTCTGTTTACCATAGCTTCAAGAGCTTGCACTAATGCCCCATATTCTTGTGCCGGAGCTCTTTGTTGCACCGGTGGGTCAGCTGGAGCAGGAGCGGAGGGTGGAGCCTGTTGAACATCATTGCTCCCACTTTGTACCTCTTCCTGTTCCCCATGCTCTCTAGCTTGACGCGACCCAGTAGTACTCGACATTACCGTATACTACGATAACCTATTCATATATACAAGGAGCAAAATCAAGTTACATCGATAGTACATCAATAATATTGACATCGTAGGGGCATGTACTTAATAATAAATCACTTTTGACTCGGTTTAAACTCCAGAATCGGCTAAACCTATAGCTCTGATACCAATAAATGTAACACCCTTAACATACATGTAGACCAAATATACACTAAAGATGTTACTGGATTATCAAGAAAACTTGACTTAATTTTTTTTACCAAAGTTTATCATGTTGTTTAACCCTTTCTGCGTTTAATTTGAAAACTACATCGATCTATAGCAGCTAGTCTCAACCCTGAAATACTTTATATGATTTATAAATATGTTTTTGAAATAAAAATACTATTCAGAGTGAAAACTAGGTACCTAGACCCTTTCTCGATTTTAAAATTTATTACGTGATTAGGGTTAAACAATATTTAATTATGTCATAATTTATAACCATTTATAATAAACCATAAACTAAGTCCATACATTCGTAATAATACATAAACATATGATAAACTTAAGTTTACAAAACAATTATATTTCCAAACTTACACACATATGTGTACATGCCCACTAGACATCAAAATTATAACTTAAAATGTACACATCGTGAGCTAGTACTATAACTTGATTTTTCAAAACTCTGCTCCTTCTTGCTACTCTACATCAGAGAACCTACGTGTGAAATAAACACACGCTATGTACGAACTTAGTGAGGCATAATTTCATTTAACCAATATAAAGTAAAATAATAATACTTATCTCAAGTTATCTTACCAAGTCCTCTACCTAAAGTAGGATAGTACTATCAAGGTTCCAAAACTCTATCATCATAAAGTAAGTCATATATATATATATCATATAATTCACATAAGTAACATGATTCACATATATAACATGATTCCTATACATAGCATAATTCATATTCATGGCATGATCTATTTATATAACATATTTCTTATACATGGCATATTTTACTTGCATGACATGATTCTCAAACGTAACAAATTTCACATATGTGATATCATACGTATACATAGCATGATTTACATAACATATTTCTTATACATAACATGATTTATTTATCATTGCCCAAAGTATACTATATGAGACCGAGGTACGCGAGTCATGTTTAAATGACACCGTAGTGTCAAACATAACGTAAAGATGAGTACGTACTCGGGGATGCTCTTTGCTCCCCATAATCATAAAGCACCACGACAATGCACTCGGCACAACGGGCGTAGATCCCCATGGTGCACACCAAGGGCTTAGGTCCCCAAGGTGTGTGTGACACAATCATTTTGTCACAATATCTGTTTGATAACATGAACATAAGGATGCAACTGCTAAAGATTCTATGGAATGCCAACTATACCATGGACCCACATAAATAATACTTGGGTATTTTCTTTATCAGTCCATTATCATGATCAATCATATAGACAATCATTCGTATCACATGCTTTATCATGTATATATAAATTTATGGCAACATAGATTAGCATACGTATATATATCATGCAATACCATTTATAGTTAAGGTTGACTAATCGCTAGTCTTCCTATTTATAAATCAAACATGTAAATGCACTCACCTGTTTTAGTGCAGTACAACCTCACTAAGCTTTACTCACAAATCTTATCATTCTTTTTATCGCTTGGGTCTCCTTCGTTTTCTTTTAAAACTGTATAACCAATCAACAATACATTACCATACTTGTGTTTAATTTAAATCTAGTACTGCTAATTTAATTCTTAAGCATAACTATTCGAATATAAAAATTTTCTAAATTTTTTTTCAATACTTGGCAGAATTGCCGAATTAGTCCTTTGGTCTTTAGTGACTAATTTAGACATTAGACAATTGTTCAAACCCATTTTTGAACAATTTCCATAATTAATTTCTTATTTTGGACTATTTCCTTTTTAGTACCCAAATCTTATAAAAGTGACATTTTGGTCACTATATTGCCTTTGTACATTAAATTAATGTACAATTTAACCTTTCACTTAATTCTAACACCCTTATACATTTTTCCTTTAACTTCCAAACTTATTCATTTTAGTCCCTAACCAACTTTCTTTTCGAATTAGACCCATTATTCTTTCTTTCTTGACATTTAAATCCTTCAACTTTCATAACATGCTTAAATCTTCAATTCTATCAATTTTCCTCAATTTCAAGACCAATCCCTAACTTTTACTAAATTACTGAATTGATCCTTGAATTTCCAAAATTTTTCATTTTGGCCCCTAATCACCAATTCAAGCCACTTTCATCATAATTCAATGATTCCAAGCTAAAATAATTTTTACAATAATTTCCCCTAATTTTTCCAAAATTTCGAAAAGGTCCTTAAATTTACAAAGTGAGAAATTATTCAACGTATCATCAAAATAAGTTTCCTAACATCATAATCCAATCAACTCCATCCTCAAATTAAATTCCTAACCAAAACACCCAAATTTTAGGGTTAGGTTTTATGTCTTCCAACATGAAATTTATCCAAAATCAACCTAAATTCCATATCAAAATCATCATTTCTACTAGCTACCATTCTAATTTCATCATAAATTTCAACTTCCATCATCAATCTTCATTCAAGACACAACTTATATTAAAAATTTCCATGCAAAAATACTATCAAAATGAAGAGCTTGAAGTGTAGAATAATTTACGTAATTGAAACTTGCTTGAAACTAGCCTTGATTTTCTTCGAAATTGGCTTGAAAGTTTGAAAATTTCTTTCTTCTCTCTTCTTGCTGATTTTTGAACAGCCTTGAAAATTAGTGGATGATTTTTTTATCATCTTTTCATATATTTAATCCATGTGTAATATTAAATGAATTTAAAATTCATTTAAATAGTGAAATTACCTTTTTGCCCTTTTATTATAATGGCCATGATTTAATCTCATAGAATCAATGGCTATGATTATTCCATGTATAAATCTTCATCCCAAAATTGCCCTCAAAGTTTCAAAATATTTCAAAAATGCCATCCATGGCAAATGTCCAATTTGCCCTCCAACTAGACTTTATTTACAACTAGTCTTGAAAATTGCCATTCCATCACCGTCTAACTAAATATAGTTAGAATCCAACCAAAAGTAATAAAATACTCACAAAATTTTATGAGTTTCCCATAATTTCTTGGAACTGTCTTTAAAATTTTAGTTCGATCCGATATACCGATAATTATCGGGAAATTTTACCGGATGTATTTCCTCTTTGAAATCTTATCTCCACAATCCATCTCGAACATTATTAACTTAAAATAAATCCTTTTTATCAATCAAAATATTAAATATGGGACCTTCCCATATGGTCACCCATCATCGTATTACTCTGGTTTGAGACGCTTAGCAATTTTCATTCGATCCAAAAATTCTAATAATACAAGCCTCATACGAAAAATACGAGTAACACAAAAATGCCACTCATGGGGATGAACTATTCATTTACGGGGTTAACTTACATAACATTTGGAAATTACACATTAGTCTCTGAACTTTTCCAAGTTCACACTTTTACCCCATAAGCTTTCAAAAATTTAAATTTGGTCACTAGTCCAAAAATTGGGATATTACAATGTTATAGAGAAAAAATGCACTTTTATATATGACACACTGTATTACATTATTTCATGTTTTTTTAAAATAAATAAGTTTAACTGACTCACTAAGTTCGGACTTAGCGTGTGTTTTATTTCACATGTAGGCTCTTCATATCAGAATTAGCAAGGAGGAGCCACTCATTTGGAAGTCAAGTTATCGGTAAGTGAGAGTACTACATCTTTAAAATAGTCAAGAACTAGTGGGCATGTAATTATATTTTTAAGAAAACTGTTTTGCAAGCTTTAAAGTATATATATTTTCGAAGTATGATAGTACAAGGATACATGAAGTATGAAAATGAACTAATGTTACCAATAAGGTAAAAGTATAATGGTTTAACCAGAATTTAAATCTTATCGCTCAGAATTTTTATAATTAAGAAAGGGTCTAGGCAACAAGCGACGTTTTCACCCTGAACAATATTTTCTTTTAAATAACTCAATTTTACATTTTAAAAACCAATTCAAGGTTAAAACTAGCTACAATTGTCTAGAATTGTTTTCAGTTGAAATTTATAGAAAATGTTATTTACCGAAAAAAATTCAGCATATATTTTTAGTAACATCTATAATGTATATTCGTACTACGGATATACATTATGGGTGTTACAATTAAATCAGTTGTTTGGAATATTCTAAAGTTTTGGTTTCTTATGTTTTAGTCCCTGAATGTCGTGGATGCAATTGAATGAGTATGAATGACCTTTTTGAGCCGATTTCTAACATGGAAGCATGAAACCTGCCTAATTGAAGGTTGGTAACATAAAAATGAGGTAAGTCCCTTTAGTTTTTTGAAATTGCAATTTGGTCCCTAAATTACCATTATGTTCAATTGGATGTCAATTCGATCTCGATTGAGTTCAGATTTCACCTATGATCAGTATGTACATGCAAGATAATAATTGTACATCTAGACAAGATAAAAGAAAAAAATGGATGTGTTTTGAGTTTCATCTTCACGGTTTACTTCGGTAAACCTAATGTAGCTTGCTTGATTCGGTCTTGCAACTAGGTCGGGTCGAGGGGGTTATATTTGGTGGTATCAGAGCCATGTTTACGATAATTGGGAGTTAGTATGGTTGTTGAAATGTTGTGATTTGTAATCCATTGTTTGTGATGCACGGTGATTGCTTTATGCTATGTTGGGGGAAAATTTGGGAAACCCATTACCTTATTATTATTGTTTGAGATGTTAGGATTTTGAAATGGAAGTCTTAGATCCTTGCTTAAGTTGTACTGATTATTTTGTTTTTGGTAAATTATCATGCCTTACATATATTTTAGCACGATGGGACCAAGGAGGGATTTACGATCTAGTATGATTGTTGTTGCCATTGGGCAAGGGGTTAAGGAGAATGTTATATCTCTCGGAGGTTTGTCACCCTGAAGTATGTACCACATGTGCCAGTCGGACCAGTGTTGGGGAATACGGTGCCATGATTTAGGCGATGTTCAGAGCTTTTTAAGCTGTTATTGTTGGAGCGCATGTGTCTGCGCCAGCTATTAGATAAATGAGATTGTCATTGAAATTTCTTTGTGGTTTAGAAGGAGTTGGGTACCGTGGGTTGTCACCCGAGGCATCCAAGGTATGGATGGCCAGTTCTGTTTGGATTTTTGGATCAAGTGGTGTATAATGACACCCGTAATTTGGGATATGTTGTATCCTTGTTGCAAGGTGATGTTTATAGTTGGTGAACAACTGTATCTATGGGCATAGAACCCAATAGCATGGATTGGGAGTTTTCCAAGCTATCTTTAAGCAGAAGTATCTGGGAGATTGATACTGGGATGAAAAGAAATGAGAGTGTGTGGCTTGGGTTCAGGGCAGTATATATGTGGCTGAGTTTGGGGAATAACTTGTTCGGTTGAGCCAATATGCTCCTAAACTGGTACCAGTTGAGAGGCACCGCTGTGATCGATTCTGTTATGAATTGGTGTAGGATGTTAAGATTTACGCGTTGGCTCTGGTAAAAGAGTGGCAGATTCTAGTTTTGGTAGTGGTCAGGCCAAGAGACATTGTAATATGAGATGTCGCCCTGAGTTGAGGCGAGGTAGTGGTGGTGCTGGGCGAGGACCACAGGGTCAGGGTACCTAGGTTAGAGCTCCTCACAATATTTGTTAGGTTTGTGGATAGCATAATCTTTTAAGGCGAGATTGGCCATGTTTGGCCAGAAAGGATTAGGCACCTACAACGGTTGTGGCCAATGCTTGTTAGAGTTATAGGTTTGGTGACCATATGAGATGTGTTTGTCCTTTGTTGGTTGGAGGTGGGCCGCGTGCTGCACCTGTTGTTGCTCTACGAAGTGGTCATGGTCGTTGCCCTTTTTAGCATAGAGATGGTGGGCAGAGGACTGTGGCTTACACTGTTGCTGTCCAGTCTGAAGGAGGTGGACCAGCTGGAGTGTATGTGCACCGTGAGGGTCGTATTGACGCTGATATGATTGCAGGTACATTCTCTTTAAAGTCTTTTCGTTGTATTCGTTAGTTGATTTTGGTTCTACCCATTCATACATCTTGAGTGAGCATGCACAATTGCTTGATATACCTATTGAAATTCTTAATGTAGGTGTTAGAGTGACTAGTTCTCTTGGGGAGACAATCATGGTTAGGAAGTTGTATCGTAGATGTCTGCTGATGGTTCAAGGACATGAGTTTTTCGTGGATTTGATGGAGTTACCATTTCATGGTTTTGATATGATTTTGGGTATAGATTGGTTGACCGATCACAGGGTTGTGGTGGATTTTGAGACCAAATGAATATCCTTGAGGTTATCAAATGATTTTGAGTTGGTGGTTGTTGGTGAAAACGCTAAGTTCTTGTCTAATACTGTTTTGGCTTTGGAAGTGAGTCGGGTGTTGGATTTTGGGTGTCAGGCTTTCTTGGCCTATGTTATGAATCCTGGTTCGAAGGAGTTGAGGGTGAAAGATATTCGCACTATGTGAGTTTCTGGGTGTTTTTCAGAAGAATTGTTAGGGTTGCCACCCGATCGTGAGGTGGAGTTTGGCATTGAGGTCTTCGCAGATACAACACCAGTGTCTATTGCTCCGTATCATATGGCCCCGAAGGAGTTGAAAACACAACTACAAGAGTTGCTTGAGTGAGGTTTCATTAGACTTAGTATTTCATCGTGGGGTGCACTGATATTGTTTGTGAAGAAAAAAGATGGTACATTACAGATATGTATAGGCTATCGACAACTGAACAAGTTGAGGATAAAAAATAAGTATTCTTTACCACAGATAGATGATATGTTTGATTAGTTCAGGGGTGCGTCGGTGTTCTCTAAGATAGATTTAAGGCTTGGGTACTATCAGCTGAAGGTGAGGGATGTGGATGTGCCCAAGATAGCTTTTCATACAAGGTACGAGTATTATGAGTTTTTGGTGATGCCGTTTGGTTTGACCAATGCACCAGTTGTTTTTATAGACATGATAAATTGAGTGTTCCATGAGTTTTCGGACCAGTTTGTGGTTGTGTTTATTGACTATATCCTAGTGTACTCTCGTACCGATGAGGGTCATTATAGGCATTTACGGAATGTGGTTTAGACTTTGTTTGCTAATCAGCTTTATGCCAAGTTAAGAAAATGTGAGTTTTGGCTTAGGAAGGTTATTTTCCTTGGGCATGTTGTGCCAGCCGGGGGAATTCGTGTTGATCCGTACAAGATTGAGGCTGTGATGAATTAGAAGGTGCCTAAATCAGTGATAGAAGTTCAGAGTTTCCTTGGTTTGGTTGGTTATTATTGTAGCATTGAGGGGTTCTCTAGTTTAACTGCTCCTTTGACCAAGTTGTTACATAAGAATGTTTATTTTGAGTGGTTAGAGGATACGCAGCGGGCTTTTGAAAGGTTGAAGGAAGCTTTGGCACGAGCTCCAGTCTTGGTTCGACCAGAATCAGGGGAAGAGTTCGTTGTTTATAGTGATGCATTCTATGTTGGGCTTGGTTGCGTGTTGATGCATGAGGGTAAGGTAGTTGCGTATGCATCTAGACAGTTAAAGGTGTATGAACGTAATTACCCTACTCATGATCTTGAGCTTACCGCAACTGTGTTTGCCTTGAAAATCTAGAGACATTGTCGTTATGGTGAGAAATGTGTGGTTTATATGGATCATAAGAGTTTAAAGTATCTGATGTCATAGAAGGAGTTAAATCTAAGGCAACAAGGTGGTTGGAGTTGCTTAAAGGTTATGATTTGTCTATCAAGTATCACCCGGGTAAAGCTAATGTTGTAGCTAATGCTTTGAGTAGGAAAGTTGCTGTGGAGTTAAGAGCTATGTTTGCTCGATTGAGTGTGACACGTGACGGTGGGTTGTTAGCTGAGTTGCAAGTGAAACCGTCCTTGTCACAGTTGATTAAGGAGAGGTAACCATATGATAAGAGTTTGGTACCACATGTGAAAGATATCAGGAATGGGACTCCTATAGATTTTCATTTTAATGATGATGGAGTGTTGTGTTTTAAAGGTCGGGTTGTGGTGCCTGAAGATGAAGAGTTGAGACGTACCATTTTGACTGAAGCGCATGCTAGTCCTTTTGCTATGCATCCCGGTAGTACTAAAATGTATAGAGGTTTGAAGGAAGAATACTATTGGGTTGGTTTGAAGAAAGATGTGGATGATTTTGTTTCTCGATGCATGGTATGTCAGCGAGTGAAAGTTGAGCATTAGTTTCCTTCCGGGTTGTTGCAACTGTTAAGGATACCGGAATGGAAATGGGAAAGAATCACCATGGATTTTGTGTCGGGGTTACCTTTGACACCGACCAAAAAGGATTCCATTTGGGTGATTGTTGATCGATTTATGAAGTGTGCGTATTTTTTGCCAGTGCATACGACATATACCTTGGATAGGTTAGCCGATCTGTACATATCTGAGATTGTGCGTTTGGACGGGGTGTCTAAGTCCATAGATTCAGATAGAGATCCACGTTTTACAGCAAGATTTTGGGTGTGCTTGCATCATGCTCTGGGAACTCGGCTGAATTTTAGTACTTCATATCATCCTCATACGGATGGACAATCAGAGCATGTGATACAGGTCTTAGAGGATATGTTGAGATGTTGTATCATCGAGTTCCAAGGAATGTGGGAAAAGTAGTTTCCTTTGGTGGAGTTTGCTTATAATAACAGTTATCAGGCTAGTATACTAATGGCAGCGTACGAGGCATTGTATGGTAGGAAGTGTCGTACACCGTTGTGTTGGGCATAAGTTGGGGAAAAACAAGTTTCGATGCCTGATGTGTTTAAAGACACCAATGAAAAGGTGAAGTTGGTATGTGAGCGCTTGAGGGCGGCTTCAGATCATCAAAAATCCTATTTGGATTTGAAGCGTAGAGATATAGAGTATGTTGTTGGTGACCGAGTGTTTTTGAAGGTGTCGCCTTGGAAGAAGGTGATACATTTTGGGCGAAAAGGAAATCTTAGCCCAAGGTTTATTAGACCATACGAGGTGGTTGAGCGTGTAGATCCTATTGCTTATAGTTTGAGGTTACCTCCTGAGTTGGGGAGGATTCATGATGTGTTTCATGTTTCAAAGTTGCGAAAGTATCGGCCTGATCCATCGCATGTTATGCCGGTGGATGATATTGAGTTAAGGCCAGATCTATCTTTTGATGAGGAATCAGTGGAGATTCTTGACACCAGCAGTAAGGTTTTTCGTGGTAAGACGGTCGAGCTTGTTAAGGTGTTGTGGAGGCACCGCGGTGTTGAGGAGGACATGTGGGAACACAAGTCGGATATGTTGGAACAGTTTCCGCATTTGTTTCCTCCAAGTAAAATTCAAGGATGAAATTTCTTAAGTGGGGGAGATTTGTAGGCCTAGCGATTTTGAGGCTTGTTAGATGGTCCGGTGGATCGAGTTACCAATTCGAATCGAGTTCAGGAGGAAATATTTTTGTGAAAGATAAAATTATGGGAAAATGGTTAAAATCATAGTTTAATATATGAAAAATATTGGTGAAATCAATTTTGGAAAATGATATTTAGAAGGGTGACATTTTGATTAGTGACTAAAATGTAATTTTCGAAAACTATTTTTTAAAGGTGACTAAATTGTAAAGGATCAAATTCTTATAATCCTTAAGGAGCTATTTAACCAAGTTTTTGCTGGTGATTTCTCCCTTCTATTAAGAAATTTTAACATGTGTTTTATAAAGTAATTAAAAGGGTTTTTGTTAATAAAAGTTAGTTATTGGATTTGAAGAAATTTGACGTGAACTTCTCTTAACTTTTCTCTCCACTTCTTTTCCGCCAAACACTCTTGTTTTCATCAAAATCCAGAGGTGAGAGATATTTTTACTTGTATTCTTGATTTATAATTGATTCTTTATCTTTGATTTACAAAACCTCAATGAAATTTTATGTTTTTCTAGCTTTAATCAATTAATTGAGGGAGAAATCACACAATAGAGGTAAGGTTCGTTCTTCTCCTCTATTGATGGTTCTTTATTGATATTACCAAGTATTTGATCCTTGATTTATGATTTTTAATATGGTTTTATGTTTTTACAATGATTAATTGATTTAATTGGGTTTAATTGATGAAATTGTGGAAGATTCGTATTAGATCTGTTTTCCAGTGTTGAGGATTGTTTTTAAATATATATTGGATGTTTTATAATGTTGATAAGTTGTTTTTAACATGGGAATCCCTAAACTCCTTGAATCCTTGATTATTAGGTTGTTAGATTTGAGTTTTTGTGGTGTTGTGGTGGCTGTTTAGTTGCTGGAGATAAAAGGACGAAGTAATCCTATTTTTGAGTGTTAATTGATGTTAATAGAAGTGATAGGTTGATAGATTGTGGCTGGGTTGTGTTTGGAAAGAATTAGACGATGATTTCGGTTGTTGTAGTTGGGTAATTTTGAAAAGATTGGTGAGGTTTGCAAGGAATTGTTGTTGCAATGTTTTGAATGCATTGAGCTGCATTAATCCTCTTTTGTAATGTGATTAAATAGGGGAGGTTGATCTGAAAGTGATCGGTGAAGCTTTGGAGGCTTCGGACGCTTGATTGCGCGTTGGCGAATTGAGGCTTTGCGTATTAGTGAGTGAGAACATGGATTTCAGCTTTGAAATGATTTAAAGGTGGCTTATGGGAGTTTAAACTGAGCTTGAAATGCTGGTTTAAACTTGAAAGTAAGTATGATGTGGTTTTCTCTCTCGGTCGTGCTTTTATGAAATGGTTTTATGCACTTGTTTTGATTTACATTGAACCTACTGTTTAAGCATGTTTTAAAGTATATGAGATACTATTTTTGATTATGAAATGATGATGGTTGCACGTGGTAAGTGACCCATGTAAGTATATGGTTTATACTTGAGTTTTAAGCATGTGTTGATGCTTGGAAAAATGGTTTGGTTTAACGCTTGTAAAAATAGTAAGGTAAATGGTGAATTATATTTGCAAGTGATGTGGTTTTAAAAAAATGTTATCGGATATAGTTGGCTGGCCATAGGATTGATAGTGCACTATAATAAGTCGTCTTGGATGTTGAGGGGTTTATACGACGTACCAAATACTCCATCTAAGTACCCTAACGATTGAGGGGTTTATGGGTACTAAAAACTCCCGTTAGTGGCTTATACATCTACTGATGAGTGGTGTTGAGGGGTTTATACAGTGTACCGAATACTCCGCCACGGGTGTCACAACGGTGAAGGGGTTTATGTGTACCAAAAACTTCCGTGTGTGAACCTTGTGTTATCAGTAATAATGTATGATGTGTTGGGAGAACACTTGTTGAATTCGTGTATCCGATGAGCTAATTTTGGTAATGGAACTTGGTTAATGATCACTTGTAAGCCAATATATTTGTTGATGTATCATTGAAAGGTTTATGTTGTATAATGTGATTTATACATTTTTAGTCTTTAAGCTTTGCATATGGTTGTTATGCATGGAAAGTCTTAAATTGAGGTTGAGCAATGGGATTTGTTGTTGGTTAATGATACATGTTGCATATGGTTTATTATGCTCTTTTTTAAAGATGTTAAGTGCATGGTTTACAAGGCATGATAATGTTTTAAAAGATGATTGAAATGAGATTTCAATGTGTTGTTGAGAAATGGTTTTAATGCATTGATAGTGTGTTGTTTTTGAGCACTCCTCACTAAGCCTAGTGTGCTTAAGCTCTCGTTGTCCATCAATGCAGAGAATTAAAAGCTTGGAAGGCAGCGAGAAGCAAGGGATCACAAAAAAACTTGATAACAAAAGTATGTTTTTGGACTAGACTATAAGTAATAAGGGCAATGATGGCTCCGTTGTTGTTTTGGGAGATGTTTTGTTAAACTCCCTGTTTGAGCAAGTTTTTTTTGTTGCTCTTGGGTTGTTTTTGAGAAATGGTTTTAATGCATTGATAGTGTGTTGTTTTTTAGCACTCCTCACTAAGCCTAGTGTTATTACGCTCTTGTTGTCCATCAATACAGAGAATTAAAGGCTTGGAAGGCAGCGAGAAGCAGGGGATCACAAAAAGACTTGATAACAAAAGTATGTTTTTGGACTAGACTATAAGTAATAAGGGCAATGATGGTTCCGTTGTTGTTTTGGGAGATGTTTTGTTAAACTCCCTATTTGAACAAGTTTGTTTTGTTGCTCTTGGGTTGTAAAAGGCCATTTTGGATTGATTGCGGTGATGTTTTAAGGTTTCATGTTTTGCTTGCTTTGGTTTTTAGGAAGCATGCCTCTAGATTCGCATTTAAAGCATGATGCCATGAATTGATGTTGAAACTAGGTTGTTTTGATGTGGCTTGACCCTTGAATGTGTTGGGTTCTTGTTAGAAGCATGATAGGGTGTTTTGGTATGTTCGAAAGCATGTTAAATCTACAAAAGTGAACATTTCTGGTCCAGGCGTACCTATACGGGTGTCCCTATTTTGGTACGAGTAAGCCATTTTAGGCTTAGCGTATCGGTACGCAGACAATCATTTTGGTACGGGCTTAGGCAAAATTGGCCAGCGTTTTAGTACTCAACGAGATTTTTCGATACGACACAGTGATATGTGTAGGGCGTTTTGATACGCGTAGGCGTATCGGAATGAGTTTATGCTACTGGAATTTTGGGGTTTGAATTAGTGAAGGCGTTTCGATATACCCCTTGCCTGTACCGATACGGTGACAGTTAAATCAGTTATTTGGAATATTCTAAAGTTCTAGTTTCTTACTTTTTAGTCCCTGAATGTTGTGGATGCAATTGAATGAGTATGAATGACGTTTTTGAGTTGATTTCTGACATGTAAGCATGAAACCTTCTTGATTAAAGGTTGGTAACATAAAAATGCGCTAAGTCCCTTTAGTTTTCTGAAATTGCAATTTGGTCCCTTAATTGCGATTGTGTTCAATTGGATGTCAATTCGATGCCCGGTTGAGTTGAGATTTCACCTATGATCAGTATGTACATGTAGGATAATAATTGTGCATCTAGACAAGATAAAATAAAAATGGACGTGTTTCGGGTTTCATCTTCACGGTTTACTTCGGTAAACCTAATGTAGCTTGCTCGGTTCGGTCTTGCGACTAGGCCGGGTCGAGGGGGTTACATAGCTGCTCTTGGTTTGTAATTGGCCATTATGGATTGTTTGCGGTGATGGTTTAAGATTTCATGCTTTGCTTTGCTTGAATTCTAGGAAGCATGCATCTAGATTACATTTGAAGTATGATGCCATGATTTGTTAATAAACCTGTGTTGCATTGGTATGGTTTGATCCTTGAACGTGTTGAATGTATGTTAGAAGCATGTTAGGGTGTCTTGGTACCCTTGAAAGCATGTTAAACCAGCAAAAGAGGACATTTCAGGTCCAGGCGTATCGGTACGCATATCCATGTTTTAATATGGGCAAGCCATTTTAGGCTTAGCGTATCAGAATGCGGGCATGTGTTTCGATACGAGCTTAGGCCAAATGTCTCCGGTGTTTCGGTACACTAGTCATCGTTTTGTTACTAGGTATGTGTATTAAGCAGGGCGTATCGGTGCGTGAGGGTGTATCGATACGAGTTTTGGCTACTGGAATTTGGGGATTTTGAAATAGTAACATTGTACCGATATGCGTGTAAGTTTACCGATACGGCCAGCCGTTAATTCAGTTATTTGGATGTTTAAAGTTCTATTTTCTTGCGTTTTAGTCCCTGAAAGTTGTGGATACAATTGAATGAGTATGGATGATCATTTCGGGCTGAGCCTTGACATGTATGCATGAAATTGGACTAATTTGAGGTTGGTCACATTAAAAAGGTTTAAGTCCTTGTACTTTTCTAAACTTGCAATTTGGTCCTTAAATTGTAATTGTATCTAATTGGATGTCAATTCGATGCTTGATTGAGATGGGTTTTCACCTGTGGTCAGTATAGACACATAGAATAATAATTTGCATCTAGATAAGATAAAAAGAAGAAAATGGATGTGTACAATGTGGTTTTCTCTCAATCGTGCTTTTATGAAATGGTTTATGCACTTATTTTGATTTACATTGTACCTACTGTTTAAGCATGTTTTAATGTATATGAGATACTGTTTTGAGCATGAAATGATGATGGATGCATATGGTAAGTGATTCATTTAACACTATAGTTTATACTTGAGTTTTAAGCATGTTTTGTTGATTCAAATGGTTTGGTTTAATGCTTGTAAAAACAATGAGGTAAATCGTAAATGGTGAATTATGTTGGCAAGTGATGTGGTTTAAAAATTGTTATCGGATATAGTTGGCCGGCAATAGGATTGATAGTGCACTATATTAAGTCGCCTTGGATGTTGAGGGGTTTTGATTTGGTGTACCGAAAACTCCATCCAAGTACCCTAACGGTCGAGCGGTTATATGGTGCTGTAAACTCCCGTTAGTGGACTAAGCATCTAACCGAGGAATGGAGTTGGTGTCCCCGTGGGTTTTAAGTGTACCCGGTTGTAATGTATCGCGATTGTGATTGTATCGCTATTCCAATTGATATAGCTTGAAGTGTTGAGAGGACACTTGTTTGAATCCGTGTTTCCGATAAACTATTTTGGTAAAGGAACTTGGTTAATGATCACTTGTAATCCAATATAATTGTTGATGTATCATGTAATGGTTTATGTTGTATAATGTGATTTATACATGTTTACTCTTTAAGCTTTGCATATGGCTCGTTATGCATGGGAAGGCTTAAATTGAGGTTGAGCAATGGGATTTGCTGGTGGTTAATGATACATGTTGCATATGGTTTAATATGCTGGTTTTTAAAGTGTTAAGTCCATGGTTTTCAAGGCATGATAATGTTTTATGTGTTGATTTAAAAGATGATTGAAATGGGATTCCAATGTGGTGTTAAGGAATGGTTTTAAATGCATTGATGGTGTATCATTTTTTAGCACTCCTCACTAAGCCTAGTGTGCTTACGCTCTCTTTGTCCATCAATGCAGAGAATTAAAGTTCAAAGGCAGCGAGGAAGCAAGGGATCGATAAAGACTTGGTACTAAAAGTATGTTTTAGAATTAGACTATAAGTAATAAGGGCAATGGGGTTTCCGTTGTTGTTTTGGGAGGCATTTTGTTAAACTCCCAGTTTGAGCAATGTTGTTTAGCTGCTCTTGGTTTGTAATTAGCCATTATGGATTGTTTGCGGTGATGGTTTAAGATTTCATGCTTTGCCTGGCTAGAATTCTAGGAAGCATGCATCTAGATTTACATTTGAAGTATTATGCCATGATTTGTTGATGAACCTGTGTTGCATTGGTATGGTTTGATCCTTGAATGTGTTGAATGTATGTTAGAAGCATGTTAGGGTGTCTTGGTATCCTTGAAATCGTGTTAAACCAACAAAAGAGGACATTTCAGGTCCAGGCGTATCGATACGCGTGTTCCTATTTCGGTACGAGTAAGCCATTTTAGGCTTAGCATATCAGAATGCGGGCATGTGTTTTGATACGAGCTTAGGCCAAATGTCACTGGTGTTTCGGTACATTAGTCATCGTTTCTATACAGGCTATGTGTATTAAGAATGGTGTATCGATACGAGTTTTGGCTACTGGAATTTAGGGATTTTGAAATAAAAACACCGCACCTATACACGTGCAAGTGTACCGATACGGCCAGTCGTTAATTTAGTTATTTGGATATTTGAAGTTCTATTTTCTTACATTTTAGTCCCTCAAAGTTATGGATGCAATTGAATGAGTATGGATGATCATTTCGAGCTGAGCTTTGATATGTATGCGTGAAATTGGACTAATTTAAGGTTGGTAAATTAAAAAGGGTTAAGTCCTTGTAGTTTTCTAAAATTGCAATTTGGTCCCTAAATTGCAATTGTATCTAATTGGATGTCAATTCGATGCCCGATTGAGATGGGTTTTCACCTGTGGTCAGTATAGACACATAGGATAATAATTTGCATCTAGATAAGATAAAAAGAAAAAATAGATGTGTTTTGAGGTTCTTTTTTGCGGTTTACTTTGGTAAACCTAATGTAGCTTGTTCGGTTTGGTCTAACAACTAGGTCGGGTCGAGGGGTTACATTTGGTGGTATCCGAGCCAGGTTTACGATAAGTGGGAGTTGGTATGGTTGTTGTAATGTTATTGTGAGCTATAATTTATTGTTTGTTTTGCACGGTGATTGTAATATGCATGTTGTTTGCTTTATGCCATACTGGGGGAAATTGGGAACCCATTGCCTTACTATTATAGTCTGAAATGTTTTGGTTTGGAAATAGAAGTCTTGAATCCTTGCTTGAAGCTAGCCTAACTATTTTTGTTTTTGAATGATTATCATGCCTTAGATATATCTTTTAGCATGATGGGACCGAGGAGAGAGTTGTGATTTGGTACAATTGATGTTGCCATTAGGCAAGGAAACGAGGAGGATGTCGTACCTCCTAAGGGGTTTCTGCTGCCCCTACCTAATCAACCTGCAGTAGCAGAGCAAGTACAATATGAGCCAGCTTGGCCAGGGATGTGTGACATGGCACTGTTGATTCAGGCCATGACCTGTACGTTTTAGGCAGCAGTTGCGAGTGTTCATGTGCCGGCACCAGTGGTTGGGCAGACGAGTTTGCCGTTAGAGTGTCTTCACATTCAAGGTGGAGTTGAGTTCCATGGTCTAGCACCAGAGGCTTCTGATTATTGGTTGACCAGTACAGAGAGGATACTGGGTCAGATGGGTTGTACGGATGCGCATAAGTTGGGTTGTGTTGTGTCCCTATTGCAGGGATATGCCTATAGCTGGTGGACCACTGTGACAACTGGGATGGTGCCCGAGGATATAACCTGGGAGTTCTTTATGAAGCTTTCTAAAAAGGTACTTGGGGGTCCGGTATCTAGACGAAAAGAAGAGAGAGTTTATGGCTCTAGTGCAGGGCGATATGTCTGTTGTTGAGTATGAGGTGCAATTTGTAAGGTTGAGCCGGTATGCACCTGAGTTGGTTCTTGACGAGTGTAAGTGATGTGATCATTTCTGCTATGGGTTGGTGTAGGAGGTTAAGACATACATGCTTGCTGCTGATTATACAAATTTTGATGTATTGGTTACACGAGCCAAGGATATCGAGCAGAACCTTGGTTTAGCTTCTGGGTCTCGAGGCTTTAGCTCTTGTAAGAGAGTGGTAGATTCTAGCTTTGGCAGTGGTCAGGCAAAGAGACACTGTGATAGGAGGTATCACCATGATCAGAGACGCGGTGGAGGTGTCGTAGGGCGTGGAGCGCAGGGGCAGGGTACCCGGTTAGAGCTTCGCATAATACCTGTTGGGTCTATGGATCACGTGATCATTTGAAGCGAGATTGCCCCCATTTGGCCAGAGAGGGACAGGCACCTGCAGTTGTTGTGGCTAATGCTTGTTGGAGTTGTGGGTCTGGGGACCATCTGAGGCGTGATTGTCCTTTGTTAGCTAGAGGTGGGCACGGTGCTGCACTTGTTGTTGCTCGCAGAGAGGCTGTGGTCGTGGCTGTGGCCGTGGTCAACTTCAGCGTAGAGATGGTGGGCAGAGGACTGTGGCTTATACGGTTACTATCTAGCCTAAAGGAGTTGGACCAGCTAGAGTGTATGCGTATCGTGAGGGTCACAATGACTCTGACGTGATTACAGGTACATTCTCTTTATAGTCGTTACCGTTGTATTCATTGGTTGATTCTGGTTCTACCCATTCAGATATCCTTAATGAGCATGCATAGTTGCTTGATATACCTGTTGAGATTCTTAATGTGGGTGTTTGAGTGGCTAGTTCTCTTGGAAAGATAGTCGTGGTTAGGAAGTTGTATCATCGATGTTCGTTGATGGTTTAGGGATATGTGTTTGACGTGGATTTGATGGAGTTGTCATTCCACAAGTTTTGATGTTATTCTGGGGATGGATTGGTTGACCGAGCATAAAGCTGTAGTAGATTTTAAGACCAAACGGATATCCTTGGAGGTTGTCTGATGATTTTGAGGTGGTGGTTGTAGGTGAGAACACTAAGTTCTTGGCTAATGTTGTTTCGGCTTTAGAAGTGAGACGGATGATGGATTCTGGATGTGAGGCTTTCTTGGCCTATATTATGAATCTTGGTTCGAAGGAGTTGAGGGTGCAAGTTATACGTACAATATGCGAGGTTCCAAGTGTTTTTTCGAAAGAGTTGCCAGGGATTTCATCAGATCAAGAGGTGGAGTTCAGCATTGAGGTTTATTCGGATACGACACCCATGTCAATTGCTCCGTATCGTATGGCCCCAAAGGATTTGAAGGGGTTGGAATGCAACTACAAGAGTTGCTTGATCGAGGGTTTGTTAGACTGAGTATTTCACTCGGGGGTGCATCAGTGTTATTTGTGAAAAAGAATGATGGTACATTGCGGATGTGTATAGATTGTCGGCAACTGAGCAAGTTGACGATAAAGAATAAGTATCTTTTGCCAATGATTGATGATCTATTTCATCAGCTTAGGGGTGCTTCGGTGTTCTCTAAGAAATATTTGAGGTATGGGTACTATCAGCTGAAGGTGAAGGATGTGGATATGCCCAAGACAGGTTTTCGTACAAGGTATAGGCATTATGAGTTTTTGGTGATGCCATTTGGTTTGACCAATGCTCCAGCTGCTTTCATGGACATTATGAATTGGATGTTCTATGAGTTTTTGGATCAATTTATGGTTATGTTTATCGATGATATTCTTGTGTACTCGCGTACCGAGGAGGATTATGATAGACATTTGCGGATTGTGCTTCAGATGTTGTTGGCTAATCAGCTTTATGCCAAGTTTAGCAAGTGTGAGTTCTGACTTACGGAGGTTGTTTTCCTCGGGCATGTGGTGTCGGCCGAGGGGATTAGTGGTGATCCACACAAAATTGATGCCGTGATGAGTTGGAAAGTACCTAAATCTGTGTCAGAGGTTCGAAGCTTTCTAGGATTGGCTAGTTATTATCGTAGGTTTGTTGATAGGTTCTCCAGTATAGCTGCTCTTTTGACCAAGTTGTTGCAAAAGAATGTTCATTTTGAGTGGACGGAGGATAGGCAACGGGCCTTGAAAGGTTGAAAGAAGGTTTGACATAAGCTCTGATCTTTATTTAGCCAGAATCAGGGAAAGAGTTCGTTGTCTACAGTGATGCGTCTTATGTTGGGTTCAGTTGCGTGTTGATGTAGGAAGGTAAGGTAGTTGCCTATGCATCTAGACAGTTGAAGGTGCATGAGCGTAATTACCCTACTCATTATCTTGAACTCGCAGCAGTTGTTTTTGCCTTGAAAATCTGGAGGCATTACCTTTATGGTGATAAGTGTGTAGTTTATACAGGTTATAAGAGTTTGAAGTATCTGATGTTGTAGAAGGAGTTAAATCTTAGGCAACGAAGATGGTTGGAGTTGATTAAAGATTATGATCTGACCATCGAGTATCACCTAGGTAAAGCTAACGTTGTGGCTGATGCGTTGAGTAGAAAAGTTGTGGTGGAGTTGAGGGCTATGTTTTCTAGGTTGAGCATGATGCGTGACGTTGGGTTGTTGGCTAGGTTGCAAGTAAAACCGTCCTTGTCACAGTTGATTAAAGGGAGGTAACCGCATGATGAGAGTTTGGTACCGCATGTGAAGGATATCATGGATGGAAATCCTTCGAATTTTCATTTTAATGATGATGGGGTGTTGTGCTATAAAGGTCGAATTGTAGTGGCTGAAGATGAGGAGTTGAGGCGTACCATTTTGACCGAAGCTCATGATAGTCCTTTTGCTATGCATCGTGGTAGTACTAAGATGTATCGGGGTTTGAAGGAAGAGTACTATTGGTTGGTTTGAAGAAAGATGTAGCTGGTTTTGTTGCTCGATGCATGGTATTTCAATGAGTAAAGGCTGAGCACCATTTTCCTTCTGGGTTGTTACAGTCGTTGAGGATATCGGAATGGAAATGGGAGAGAATCGTCATGGGTATTGTGTTTGGGTTGCCTTTGACACCAACCAAAAAGGATTTTATTTGGGTGATTGTTGATCGATTTATGAAGTGTGCGCATTTTGTGCCAGTGCATACGACGTATACCTTGGATAGGTTGGTCGATTTGTACATCTCTGAGATTGTGGGTTTGCACGAGGTGCCCAAAACCATAGTTTCGGATAGAGATCCACGTTTTACAGCAAGGTTTTGGGAGTGTTTGCATCGTGCTCTGGGAACACAGTTGAATTTTAGTACTTCATATCATCCTCATATGGATGGTCAGTCGAAGCGTGTGATTCAGGTCTTGGAGGATATATTGAGGTGTTGTATCATTGAGTTCCAGGGAACTTGGGAAAAACATTTGCCTTTGGTGGAGTTTTCCTATAATAACAATTATCATGCTAGTATACAAATGGCATCGTACGAGGCTTTGTTTAGTAGGAAGTGTCGTACACCGTGGTGTTGGGATGAGGTTGAAGAAAAACACATTTCGATGCCTGATGTGTTGAAAGACTCCAATGAAAAAGTGAAGTTGATATGTGAGCGCTTGAGAGCATCTTCAGATCATCAGAAATCCTATGCGGATTTGAAGCGTAGGGATATCAAGTATGTTGTTGGTGATCGAGTGTTTTTGAAGGTTTCACCTTGGAAGAAGGTGATGCGTTAGGGAAGCTTAGCCTGAGGTTTATTGGACCATAAGATATTTTTGAGCGTGTGGGTCCAGTTGCTTATCGTTTGAGGTTACCTCCTAAGTTGGAAAGGATTCATGATGTGTTTCATGTATCGATGTTGCGGAGGTATCGATCGAATCCATCGCATGTTATGCCGATGGAAGATATTGAGCTAAGATCGGATTTGTCTTATGATGAGGAACCGGTAAAGATCCTTGATACCAGCAGTAAGGTTCTACGTGGCAAGACGATTGAGCTTGTTAAAGAGTTGTGGAGGCACCGCGGTGTTGAGGAGGCCACGTGGGAAAGCAAATCGAATATGTTGAAACAGTTTCCGCATCTGTTTCCACAAGGTAAATTTCGAGGATGAAATTTTTTAAGTGGGGGAGAGTTGTAACGCCACGGTTTTTGGGCCTAGCAATTTTAAGGGCTAGTTAGACGGTCTGGTGGACCGAGTTAGAGATCCGAGTCGGATTCAAGAATAAATATTTTTGTGAGTTAAAAATATGGAAAATGGTTAAAAATCATATTTAAATATATGAAAAATATTTGTGGAATCAATTTTGGAAAATTGGATTTGGAAGGTTGACATTCTGGTTGGTGACCAAAATGTAATTTTTGAAAACTATTTTTAAAAGGTGACTAAATTGTAAAGGATCAAATTCTTAGAATCTTTAGAGAGCTATTTTACCAACTTGTGGCTGGTGGTTTCTCCCTTCAATTAAGACTTTTAACATGTGTTTTAATTATTAATTAAAAAGGGATTTTATAATGAAAATGTAGTTATTAATATTAAAGAAATTTGATGTAAACTTCTCTCTCCACTTCTTTTTTTCCAAACACTTTTGTTTTCATTAAAATCCAGAGGTGAGAGATCTAATTTCTTGGATTCTTGATTTATAATTGATTCTTCATTTTTGATTTACAAAACCTCATTGAAATCTTGTGTTTTTCAAGCTTTAATCAATCAATTGAGGGAGAAATCACACAATAGAGGTAAGGTTCATTCTTTTCCTCTATTGATGGTTCTTTATTGATATTCCCAAGTGTTTGATCCTTGATTTATGATTTATAATCTGATTTTATGTTTTGTGGTGATTAATTGATTTAATTTGGGATTAATTGGTGAAATGGAAGAAGATCCGTATTGGATCTGTTTTCTAGTGTTGAGGATTGATTTACATGTATTGAATGTTTTATAATGTGGATAAGTCGTTTTTAACATTGGAATCCCGAATCTCCATAAATCTTTAATTATTTAGGTTGTTAGATTTGTGTTTTTGAGGTGTTGTGGTTGTTGTTTAGTTGCTGGAGATATAAGGATGATGTAATCCTATTTTGAGTGTTAATTGATGTTTATGGAAAGGTTAGATTGATAGATTGTGGCTGGGTTGTGGTTGGAAAGAGTTTGGTGATGATTTCGGTTGTTGTGGTTGGGTAATGGTGAAAAGATAGTTGATGTTTTGTGAGGAATGTTGTTGCAGTGGTTTGAATGCTTTGAGATGTACTAATCCTCTGTTGTTATGTGATTAAAATAGGGGAGGCTGGTCCAGAAGCTATCGGTAAAGCTTTGGACGCTTCAGACTCTTAAATTCGCATCGGCAAATTGAGGTTTCGCGTATCGGTGAGTAAGAACGTGGATTTCAGCTTTGAAATGATTTAAAGGTGGTTTATGGGAGTTTAAACTTAGCTTGAAATGCTAGTTTAAACATGGAAGTAAGTATAACAAAGTTTTCTCTCTCGGTCGTGCTTTTATGAAATGGTTTATGTACTTGTTTTGATTTACATTGTACCTATTGTTTAAGTTTGTTTTAAAGTATATGAGATACTGTTTTGATCATGAAATGATGATGGATGCACGTGGTAAGTGATCCATGTAAGAATATGGTTTATACTTGAGTTTTAAGCATGTTTTGTTGCTTGAAAATGGTTTGGTTTAATGCTTGTAAAAAATAGTGAGGTAAATGGTGAATTATATTGCCAAGTGATGTGGTCTAAAAATTGTTATTGGATATAGTTGGCCGGCCATAGGATTGATAGTGCACTATAATAAGTCACCTTGTATGTTGAGGGGTTTTGATTTGGTGTACCGAAAACTCCATCCAAGTACCCTAACGGTCAAGGGGTTATATGGTACCGTAAACTCCTATTAGTGGATTAAGCATCTAACTGAGGAATGGGGTTGGTGTCCTCGTGGGTTGTAAGTGTACTGGGTTGTAATGTACCACGATTATGATTGTATCGCTATTCTGGTTGAGATGGCTTGAAGTGTTGAGAGGACACTTGTTTGAATCCGTGTATCCGATGAACTATTTTGGTAAAAGAACTTGGTTAATGATCACTTGTAAGCCAATATAATTGTTGATATATCATGTAATGGTTTATGTTGTATAATGTGATTTATACATGTTTACTCTTTAAGCTTTGCATATGGTTCGTTATGCATGGGAAGGCTTAAATTGAGGTTGAGCAATGGGATTTGCTGGTGGTTAATGGTACATGTTGCATATAGTTTAATATGCTGGTTTTAAAAGTTTTAAGTGCATGGTTTTCAATGCATGATAATGTTTTATGTGTTGATTTAAAAGATGATTGAAATGGGATTCCAATGTGTTGTTAAGGAATGGATTTAAATGCATTGATGGTGTGTTATTTTTGAGCACTCCTCACTAAGCCTAGCGTGTTTCCGCTCTCTTTGTCCATCAATGCAGAGAATTAAAGTTCGAAGGCAGCGAGAAAGTAAGGGATCGATAAAGACTTGGTACTAAAAGTATGTTTTTGAATTAGACTATAAGTAATAAGAGCAATGGGGTTTCCGTTGTTGTTTTGGGAGGCGTTTTGTTAAACTCCCTGTTTAAGCAATGTTGTTTAGCTGCTCTTGGTTTGTAATTAATTGTTATGGATTGTCTGTGGTAATTGTCTAAGACTTCATGCTTTGCTTGGCTTAAATTCTAGGAAGCATGCATCTAGATTTACATTTGAAGTATGATGCCATGATTTGTTCATGAACATGTGTTGCATTGGTATGGTTTGATCCTTGAATGTGTTGAATGTATGTTAGAAACACGTTAGGGTGTCTTGGTATCCTTGAAAGCATGTTAAACCAGCAAAAGAGGACATTTCAGGTCCAGGCATATCGGTACGCATGTCCCTGTTTCAATACGGGCAAGCCATTTCAGGCTTAGCATATCGAAACACGGGCATGTGTTTCGATACGAGCTTAGGCCAAATGTCGCCAGTGTTTCGATACACTAGTCATCGTTTTGGTACGGGGTATGTTTATTAAGAAGGGTGTATCGATAATAGTTTTGGCTATTGGAATTTGGGGATTTTGAAATAGCAACACCGTACCGATACGCTTGCAAGTGTACCGATATGGCCAGCCGTTAATTCAGTTATTTGGATGTTTGAAGTTCTATTTTCTTGCATTTTAGTCCCTGAAAGTTGTGGATGCTATTAAATAAGTATCAATGATCATTTCGAGATGAACTTTGACATGTATGCATGAAATTGGACTAATTTAAGGTTGGTAACATTAAAAGGGGTGAAGTCCTTGTAGTTTTCTAAAATTGCAATTTGGTCCCTAAATTGCAATTGTATCTAATTGGATGTCAATTCAATGCCCGATTGAGATAGTTTTTCACCTGTAGTCAGTATAGACACATAGGATAATAATTTAATCTAGATAAAATAAAAAATGGATATATTTTGAGGTTCTTCTTCACAGTTTACTTCGATAAATCTAATGTAGCTCGCTCGGTTTGGTCTTGCAACTAGGCTAGGTTGAGGGGGTTATATTTAGTGGTATCAGAGCCAAGTTTGCGATAATGGGAGTTGGTATGGTTGTTGTAATATTTTTGTGAGTTGTAATCCGTTGTTTGTTATGTACAGTGATTGTAATATGTACGTTGTTTGCTTTATGCCATACGGGGGGAAATTGGGAACCCATTGCCTTATTATTATAGTTTGAAATGTTTTGGTTTTGAAATAAAAGTCTTGGATCCTTGCTTGAAGCTAGCCTAACTATTTTTGTTTTTGAATGATTATCATGCCTTAGATATATCTTTTAGCACGATGGACCGAGGAGAGAGCTGCGATTTGGTACGATTATGCTGCCATTGGGCAGGGAAACGAGGAGGATGTCGTACCTCCTGAGGGGTTGCCACCGCCCCTACCTAATCCACCTACAGTAGTAGAGCAAGTAGCACCTGAGCCAGCTGGGCCAGGGATAGGTGACATGCGTCGTTGATTCAAGCCATGACCGGTACATTTCAGGTAGCAGTTACGGGTGTTCATGTACCAACACCAGTAGTTTGATAAACAGGTTTTTTGTTAGAGCGTCTTTGCATTCTGGGCGGAGTTGGGTTTCATGGTCTAGCACCCGAGGCTTCTAAGGATTGGTTGGCCAGTACAGAGAGGATACTAGGTCAGATGGGTTGTACGGATTCCCGTAAGTTGGGTTGTGTTGTGTTCCTGTTGCAAGGAGATGCCTATAGTTGGTGGACAATTGTGACGGCTGGGATGGTGCCCAGTGATATAACCTGAGAGTTTTTTATGAAGCTTTCCAAAAAAGTTACATGGGGTCCAGTACCTAGACTAAAAGAAGAGAGAGTTTATGGCTCTAGTGTAGGGCGGTATGTCTATTGCTGAGTATGAAGTGCAGTTTGTGAGGTTGAGCCGATATGCACTTGAGTTGGTTCCTGACGAGCGTAAGCAATGTGATCGCTTTCGCTATAGGTTGGTGCAGGAAGTTAAGACATACATGTTTGTTGTTGATTATACAAATTTTGACGTATTGGTTACGCGAGCGAAGGATATCGAGCATAATCTTGGTTTGGCTTCTGGGTCTCGAGGCTTTAGCTCTACTAAAAGAGTGGCAGATTTTAACTTTGGCGGTGGTCAGGCCAAGAGACATCGTGATAAGAGGTATCGCCCGGATCAGAGACGCGGTGGAGGTGTCGTTGGGCGTGGAGCGCAGGGTCAGGGTACCTAGGTTAGAGCTCCGCATAATACCTGTTAGGTCATGTGATAATTTGAGGAAAGATTGCCCCCTTTGGCCAGAGTGGGACAAGCACATGTGGCTGTTGTCGCTAATGCTTGTTGGAGTTGTGGGTTTGGCGACCATCTGAGGCGTGATTGTCCTTTTTTACCAGGAGGTAGGCATGGTGTTGCACCTGTTGTTGCTCCGCAAAGAGGTCATGGTCGTGGCCGTGGTAAGTTTCAGCGTAGAGATGGTGGGTAGAGGACTATGGCTCATACAGTTGCTATCCAGCCTAAATGAGGTGGACCAGCTAAAGTGTATGCGCATCATGAGGGTCACAATGACTCTGACATGATTACATGTACATTCTCTTTACAGTCTTTGTTGTTGTATTCATTGGTTGATTCTGGTTCTACCCTTTAATATATCCTTAGTGAGCATGCACCGTTGCTTGATATACCTGTTGAGATTTATAATGTGGGTGTTCGAGTGACTAGTTCTCTTGGGGAGACAAATGGTTAGAAATTTGTATCGTCGATGTCCGCTGATTGTTCAACGACATGTGTTTAACGTGGATTTGATAGAGTTGCCATTCCATGGTTTTGATGTTATTCTGGGGATGGGTTGGTTGACCGAGCATAAAGCAGTGGTAGATTTTGAGACCAGACGGATATCCCTAAGGTTGTCTGATGATTTTGAGGTGGTGGTTCTGGGTGAGAATGCTAAGTTCTTGTCTAATGCTATTTTGGCTTTAGAAGTGAGACGGATGATAGATTCCAATGTGAGGCATTCTTGGCCTATGTTATGAATCTAGTTCAAAGGAGTTGAGGGTGTAGGATATCCGTACGGTATACGAGTTTTTAGGTGCTTTTTCGAAAGAGTTGTCGGGGTTGCCATCATCGGATCAGAGGTGGATTTTAGCATTGAGGTTTAATCGGATACGAAACCCGTGTCAATTGCTCCTTATCTCATGGCCCCAAAGGAGTTGAAGGAGTTGAAAACGCAACTGCAAGAGTTGCTTGATCGAGGGTTTGTTAGACCGAGTATTTCACCATGAGGTGTTCCAATATTGTTTGTGAAAAAAAGGACGGTACGTTGTGGATTTGTATAGATTATCGGCAACTGAACAAATTAACAATAAAGAATAAGTATCCTTTGTCGTGGATTGATGATTTGTTTGATTAGTTTATGGGTACTTTGGTATTCTCTAAGATAGATTTGAGGTTTGGGTACTATTAGTGAAGGTGAAGGATGTGGATGTGCCAAAGACAGCTTTTTGTACAAGGTACGAGCATTATGTGTTTTTGATGATGTTGTTTGGTTTGACCAATGCTCTGGCTACTTTTTATGGACATGATGAATCGGGTGTTCCATGAGTTTTTGGATCAGTTTGTGGTTGTGTTTATCGATGATATTCTTGTGTACTCTCGTACTAAGGAGGAACATGATAGACATTTACGGGTTGTGCTTCAGATATTGTTAGCTAATTAGCTTTATGCCAAGTTCAGCAAGTGTGAGTTCTAGCTTAGGAAGGTTGTTTTCCTCGGGCATGCGGTGTTAGCCGAGGGGATTCATGTTTATCCGCACAAAATTGAGGCCGTGATGAGTTGGAAAGTGCCTAAATCTGTGTCAGAGGTTCAGAGTTTCCTAGGATTGGCTGGTTATTACTGTAGATTTGTTGATGGGTTCTTGAAGATAGCTGCTCTTTTGACCAAGTTGTTGCAAAAGAATGTTCGTTTTGAGTAGATGGAGGATAGGCAACGGGCTTTTAAAAGGTTGAAGGAAGCTTTGACATAAGCTCGGTCTTAATTTAGCGAGAATCAGGAAAGAGTTCGTTGTCTACAGTGATGTATCTTATGTCGGGTTCGGTTGCGTGTTGATGCAGGAAGGTAAGGTAGTTGCCTATGCATCTAGATAGTTGAAGGTGCATAAGCATAATTACCTTACTCATGATCTTGAACTCGCAGCAGTTGTTTTTGCCTTGAAAATCTGGAGGCATTACCTTTATGTTGAGAAGTGTATAGTTTATATAGATCATAAGAGTTTGAAGTATATGATGTTGTAAAAGGAATTAAATCTTAGGCAACGAAGATGGTTGGAGTTGATTAAAGATTATGATCGACCATCGAGTATCACCTAGGTAAAGCTAACGTTGTGGTTGATGCTTTGAGCAGAAAAGCTGTGGTGGAGTTGAGGCTATGTTTACTAGGTTGAGCGTGACGCGTGATGGTGGGTTGTTGGCTGAGTTGCAAGTAAAATCGTCCTTGTCACGGTTGATTAAAGAGAGGCAACAACATGATGAGAGTTTGGTTCGGCATGCGAAGGATATCAAGGATGGAAATCCTACAGATTTTCATTTTAATGATGATAGGGTGTTGTCTTATAAAGTTCGGATTGTGGTGCCTGAAGATAAGGAGTTGAGGCATACTTTTTGATCGAAGAGCATGATAGTCTTTTGCTATGCATCGTGATAGTACTAAGATGTATCGGAGTTTGAAGGAAGAGTACTATTGGGTTGGTTTGAAGAAAGATGTTGATTTTGTTGCTCGATGCATGGTATGTCAGCGAGTAAAGGCTGAGCACCAGTTTCCTTTCGGGTTGTTACAACCGTTGAGGATATCGGAATGGAAATAGAAGAGAATCACCATGGATTTTGTGTATGGGTTGCCTTTGACACCAACCAAAAATGATTTTATTTGGGTGATTGTTGATCGATTTATGAAGTGTGTGCATTTTGTGCCAGAGCATACGATGTTTACCTTGGATAGGTTGGTCGATCTATACATATCGAGATTGTACATTTGCACGGGTTCCCAAATCTATAGTTTTGGATAGAGATCCACATTTTACAACAAGGTTTTGGGAGTGTTTGCATCATGCTCTGGGAACACGGCTTGAATTTTAGTACTTCATATCATCCTCATATGGATGGTCAATCGGAGAGCGTGATTCAAGTCATGGAGGATATGTTGAGGTGTTGTATCATTGAGTTTTAGGGAACTTGGGAAAAATATTTGCCTTTGGTGGAATTTGCCTATAATAACAATTATCATGCTAGTATACAAATGGAACCGTACAAGGCCTTGTTTGGTAGGAAGTGTCGTACACCATTGTGTTGGGATGAGGTTGAAGAAAAACACATTTCGATGCCTGATGTGTTGAAAGACACCAATGAAAAAGTGAAGTTGATATGTGAGCGCTTGAGAGCATCTTTGAATCATCAAAAATCTTATGCGTATTTGAAGCGTAGGGATATCAAGTATGTTGTTTGTGATCGGGTGTTTTTGAAGGTGTCACCTTGGAAGAAGGTGATGCGTTTTAGGAAAGCTTAGCCCGAGGTTTATTGGACCATAAGATATTTTTGAGCGTGTGGGTCCAGTTGCTTATCGTTTGAGGTTACCTCCTAAGTTGGAAAGGATTCATGATGTGTTTCATGTATCGATGTTGCGGAGGTATCGATTAGATACATCGCATGTTATGCCGATGGAAGATATTGAGCTAAGATCGGATTTGTCTTTTGATGAGAACCGGTAAAGATCCTTGATACCAGCAGTAAGGTTCTACGTGGCAAGACGATTGAGCTTGTTAAAGTGTTGTGGAGGCACCACGGTGTTGATGGAGGCCACGTGGGAAAGCAAATCGGATATGTTGAAACAGTTTCCGCATCTGTTTCCTCAAGGTAAATTTTGAGGATGAAATTTTTAGGTGGGGGAGTTGTAACGCCACGGTTTTTGGGCCTAGCAATTTTAAGGTCTAGTTAGACGGTCTGGTGGACCGGGTTAGAGATCCGAGTCGGATTCAAGAATAAATATTTTTGTGAGTTAAAAATATGGAAAATGGTTAAAAATCATATTTAAATATATGAAAAATATTTGTGGAAATCAATTTTGGAAAATTGGATTTGGAAGGTTGACATTTTGTTTGTGACCAAAATGTAATTTTTGAAAACTATTTTTAAAAGGTGACTAAATTGTAAAGGATCAAATTCTTAGAATCTTTAGAGAGCTATTTTAACAACTTGTGGCTGGTGGTTTCTCCCTTCAATTAAGACTTTTAACATGTGTTTTAATTATTAATTAAAAAGGAATTTTATAATGAAAATGTGGTTATTGATTTTAAAGAAATTTGATGTAAACTTTTCTCTCCACTTCTTTTTTTTCCAAACACTTTTGTTTTCATTAAAATCCAGAGGTGAGAGATTTAATTTCTTAGATTCTTGATTTTTAATTGATTCTTTATTTTTGATTTACAAAACCTCATTGAAATCTTGTGTTTTCCAAGCTTTAATCAATCAATTGAGGGAGAAATCACACAATAGAGGTAAGGTTCATTCTTTTCCTCTATTGATGGTTCTTTATTGATATTCCCAAGTGTTTGATCCTTGATTTATGATTTATAATCTGATTTTATATTTTGTGGTGATTAATTGATTTAATTTGGGATTAATTGTTGAAATGGAAGAAGATCCGTATTGGATCTCTTTTCTAGTGTTGAGGATTGATTTAAACATGTATTGAATGTTTTATAATGTGGATAAGTCGTTTTTAACATTGGAATCCCGAATCTTCATAAATCTTTAATTATTTAGGTTGTTAGATTTGTGTTTTTGAGGTGTTGTGGTTGTTGTTTAGTTGCTGGAGATATAAGGATGATGTAATCCTATTTTGAGTGTTAATTGATGTTTATGGAAAGGTTAGATTGATAGATTGTGGCTGGCTTGTGGTTGGAAAGAGTTTGGTGATGATTTCGGTTGTTGTGGTTGGGTAATGGTGAAAAGATAGTTGATGTTTTGTGAGGAATGTTGTTGCATTTTGAATGCTTTGAGATGTACTAATCCTCTGTTGTTATGTTATTAAAATAGGGAGGTTGGTCCAAGCTATCGGTGAAGCTTTGGAGGCTTCGGACTCTTAAATTTGAGTCGGCAAATTGAGGTTTCGGCGTATCGGTGAGTAAGAACGTGGATTTCAGCTTTGAAATGATTTAAAGGTGGTTTATGGGAGTTTAAACTTAGCTTGAAATGCTAGTTTAAACATGGAAAAGTAAGTATAACAAAGTTTTCTCTCTCGGTCGTGCTTTTATATGAAATGGTTTATGTACTTGTTTTGATTTACATTGTACCTATTGTTTAAGTTTGTTTTAAAGTATATGAGATACTGTTTTGATCATGAAATGATGATGGATGCACGTGGTAAGTGATCCATGTAAGAATATGGTTTATACTTGAGTTTTAAGGATGTTTTGTTGCTTGGAAGTGGTTTGGTTTAATGTTTGTGAAAAAAATAAGGTAAATGGTGAATTATATTGGCAAGTGATGTGGTTTAAAATTTTTTATCATATATATTTGGCCGGCCATAGGATTGATAGTGCACTATAATAAGTCACCTTGTATGTTGAGGGGTTTTGATTTGGTGTACCGAAAACTCCATCCAAGTACCCTAACGGTCAAGGGGTTATATGGTACCGTAAACTCCTATTAGTGGATTAAGCATCTAACTGAGGAATGGGGTTGGTGTCCTCGTGGGTTGTAAGTGTACTGGGTTGTAATGTACCACGATTGTGATTATATCACTATTCCGGTTGAGATGGCTTGAAGTGTTGAGAGGACACTTATTTGAATCCGTGTATCCGTAAAGGAAATTGGTTAATGATCACCTATAAGCCAATATAATTGTTGATGTATCATGTAATGGTTGATGTTGTATAATGTGATTTATACATGTTTATTCTTTAAACTTTGCATATGGTTCCTTATGCATGGGAAAGCTTAAATTGAGGTTGAGCAATGGGATTTGCTGGTGGTTAATGATACATGTTGCATATGGTTTAATATACTGGTTTTAAAATTTTTAAGTGCATGGTTTTCAAGGCATGATAATGTTTTATGTGTTGATTTAAAAGATGATTGGAATGGGATTCCAATGTGTTGTTAAGGAATGGTTTTAAATGCATTGATGGTGTGTCATCTTTTAGCACTCCTCACTAAGCCTAGTGTGCTTCGCTCTCTTTGTCCATCAATGCAGATAATTAAAGTTCGAAGGCAGCGAGGAAGCAAGGGGTCGATAAAGACTTGGTACTAAAAGTATGTTTTAAATTAGACTATAAGTAATAAGAGCAATTTTGGGTTTCTCCCTATTTGTTGTTGTTTTGGGAGGCGTTTTGTTAAACTCCTGTTTAAGCAATGTTGTTTAGCTGCTCTTGGTTTGTAATTAATTGTTATGGATTGTTTGTGGTAATTGTCTAAGACTTCATGCTTTGCTTGGCTTAAATTCTAGGAAGCATGCATCTAGATTTACATTTGAAGTATGATGCCATGATTTGTTCATGAACATGTGTTGCATTGGTATGGTTTGATCCTTGAATGTGTTGAATGTATGTTAGAAACACGTTAGGGTGTCTTAGTATCCTTGAAAGCATGTTAAACCAGCAAAAGAGGACATTTCAGGTCCAGGCATATCGGTACGCATGTCCCTGTTTCAATACGGGCAAGCCATTTCAGGCTTAGCATATCGAAACACGGGCATGTGTTTTTGATCTGAGCTTAGGCCAAATGTCGCCGGTGTTTTGGATACACTAGTCATCGTTTTGGTACGGGGTATGTTTATTAAGAAGGGTGTATCGATAATAGTTTTGGCTATTGGAATTTGGGGATTTTGAAATAGCAACACCGTCCGATACGCTTGCAAGTGTACCCGATATGGCCATTTGTTAATTGATTATTTGGATGTTTGAAGTTCTATTTTCTTGCATTTTAGTCCCTGAAAGTTGTGGATGCTATTAAATAAGTATCAATGATCATTTCGAGATGAACTTTGACATGTATGCATGAAATTGGACTAATTTAAGGTTGGTAACATTAAAAGGGGTGAAGTCCTTGTAGTTTTCTAAAATTGCAATTTGGTCCCTAAATTGCAATTGTATCTAATTGGATGTCAATTCAATGCCCGATTGAGATAGTTTTTCACCTGTAGTCAGTATAGACACATAGGATAATAATTTAATCTAGATAAAATAAAAAATGGATATATTTTGAGGTTCTTCTTCACAGTTTACTTCGATAAATCTAATGTAGCTCGCTCGGTTTGGTCTTGCAACTAGGCTAGGTTGAGGGGGTTATATTTAGTGGTATCAGAGCCAAGTTTGCGATAATGGGAGTTGGTATGGTTGTTGTAATATTTTTGTGAGTTGTAATCCGTTGTTTGTTATGTACAGTGATTGTAATATGTACGTTGTTTGCTTTATGCCATACGGGGGGAAATTGGGAACCCATTGCCTTATTATTATAGTTTGAAATGTTTTGGTTTTGAAATAAAAGTCTTGGATCCTTGCTTGAAGCTAGCCTAACTATTTTTGTTTTTGAATGATTATCATGCCTTAGATATATCTTTTAGCACGATGGACCGAGGAGAGAGCTGCGATTTGGTACGATTATCTTGCCATTGGGCGGGAACGAGGAGGATGTCGTACCTCCCGAGAGGGGTTGCCACCGCCCTACCTAATCCACCTACGAGTAGTAGAGCAAGTAGCACCCTGAGCCAGCTGGGCGAGGGATAGGTGACATCGTCGTTGATTCAAGCCATGACCGGTACATTTCGGTAGCGATTCACGGTGTTCATGTACCAACACCGATAGTTTGATAAACAGGTTTTTTTTGTTAGAGCGTCTTTGCATTCAGGCGGAGTTGGGTTTCATGGTCTAGCACCCGAGGCTTCTAAGGATTGGTTGGCCAAGATCTGAGAGGGATACTAGGTCAGATGGGTTGTACGGATTCCCGTAAGTTGGGTTGTGTTGTGTTCCTGTTGCAAGGAGATGCCTATAGTTGGTGGACAATTGTGACGGCTGGGATGGTGCCCAGTGATATAACCTGAGAGTTTTTTATGAAGCTTTCCAAAAAAGTTACATGGGGTCCAGTACCTAGACTAAAAGAAGAGAGAGTTTATGGCTCTAGTGTAGGGCGGTATGTCTATTGCTGAGTATGAAGTGCAGTTTGTGAGGTTGAGCCGATATGCACTTGAGTTGGTTCCTGACGAGCGTAAGCAATGTGATCGCTTTCGCTATAGGTTGGTGCAGGAAGTTAAGACATACATGTTTGTTGTTGATTATACAAATTTTGACGTATTGGTTCTGCGACGAAGGATATCGAGCATAATCTTGGTTTGGCTTCTGGGTCTCGAGGCTTTAGCTCTACTAAAAGAGTGGCAGATTTTAACTTTGGCGGTGGTCAGGCCAAGAGACATCGTGATAAGAGGTATCGCCCGGATCAGAGACGCGGTGGAGGTGTCGTTGGGCGTGGAGCGCAGGGTCAGGGTACCTAGGTTAGAGCTCCGCATAATACCTGTTAGGTCATGTGATAATTTGAGGAAAGATTGCCCCCTTTGGCCAGAGTGGGACAAGCACATGTGGCTGTTGTCGCTAATGCTTGTTGGAGTTGTGGGTTTGGCGACCATCTGAGGCGTGATTGTCCTTTTTTACCAGGAGGTAGGCATGGTGTTGCACCTGTTGTTGCTCCGCAAAGAGGTCATGGTCGTGGCCGTGGTAAGTTTCAGCGTAGAGATGGTGGGTAGAGGACTATGGCTCATACAGTTGCTATCCAGCCTAAATGAGGTGGACCAGCTAAAGTGTATGCGCATCATGAGGGTCACAATGACTCTGACATGATTACATGTACATTCTCTTTACAGTCTTTGTTGTTGTATTCATTGGTTGATTCTGGTTCTACCCTTTAATATATCCTGAGTGAGCATGCACTGTTGCTTGATATACCTGTTGAGATTTATAATGTGGGTGTTCGAGTGACTAGTTCTCTTGGGGAGACAGTCGTGGTTAGAAATTTGTATCGTCGATGTCCGCTGATTGTTCAACGACATGTGTTTAACGTGGATTTGATAGAGTTGCCATTCCATGGTTTTGATGTTATTCTGGGGATGGGTTGGTTGACCGAGCATAAAGCAGTGGTAGATTTTGAGACCAGACGGATATCCCTAAGGTTGTCTGATGATTTTGAGGTGGTGGTTCTGGGTGAGAATGCTAAGTTCTTGTCTAATGCTATTTTGGCTTTAGAAGTGAGACGGATGATAGATTCCAATGTGAGGCATTCTTGGCCTATGTTATGAATCTAGTTCAAAGGAGTTGAGGGTGTAGGATATCCGTACGGTATACGAGTTTTTAGGTGCTTTTTCGAAAGAGTTGTCAGGTTGCCATCGGATCGAGAGGTGGATTTTAGCATTGAGGTTTAATCGGATACGAAACCCGTGTCAATTGCTCCTTATCTCATGGCCCCAAAGGAGTTGAAGGAGTTGAAAACGCAACTGCAAGAGTTGCTTGATCGAGGGTTTGTTAGACCGAGTATTTCACCATGAGGTGTTCCAATATTGTTTGTGAAAAAAAGGACGGTACGTTGTGGATTTGTATAGATTATCGGCAACTGAACAAATTAACAATAAAGAATAAGTATCCTTTGTCGTGGATTGATGATTTGTTTGATTAGTTTATGGGTACTTTGGTATTCTCTAAGATAGATTTGAGGTTTGGGTACTATTAGCTGAAGGTGAAGGATGTGGATGTGCCAAAGACAGCTTTTTGTACAAGGTACGAGCATTATGTGTTTTTGATGATGTTGTTTGGTTTGACCAATGCTCTGGCTACTTTTTATGGACATGATGAATCGGGTGTTCCATGAGTTTTTGGATCAGTTTGTGGTTGTGTTTATCGATGATATTCTTGTGTACTCTCGTACTAAGGAGGAACATGATAGACATTTACGGGTTGTGCTTCAGATATTGTTAGCTAATTAGCTTTATGCCAAGTTCAGCAAGTGTGAGTTCTAGCTTAGGAAGGTTGTTTTCCTCGGGCATGCGGTGTTAGCCGAGGGGATTCATGTTTATCCGCACAAAATTGAGGCCGTGATGAGTTGGAAAGTGCCTAAATCTGTGTCAGAGGTTCAGAGTTTCCTAGGATTGGCTGGTTATTACTGTAGATTTGTTGATGGGTTCTTCAGTATAGCTGCTCTTTTGACCAAGTTGTTGCAAAAGAATGTTCGTTCTGAGTAGATGGAGGATAGGCAACAGGCTTTTAAAAGGTTGAAGGAAGCTTTGACACGAGCTACGGTCTTAATTCAGCCAGAATCAAGGACAGAGTTCGTTGTCTACAGTGATGTATCTTATGTCGGGTTCGGTTGCGTGTTGATGCAGGAAGGTAAGGTAGTTGCCTATGCATCTAGATAGTTGAAGGTGCATAAGCATAATTACCTTACTCATGATCTTGAACTCGCAGCAGTTGTTTTTGCCTTGAAAATCTGGAGGCATTACCTTTATGTTGAGAAGTGTATAGTTTATATAGATCATAAGAGTTTGAAGTATATGATGTCGCAAAAGGAATTAAATCTTAGGCAACGAAGATGGTTGGAGTTGCTTAAAAATTATGATCTGACCATCGAGTATCACCCGAGTAAAGCTAACGTTGTGGTTGATGCTTTGAGCAGAAAAGCTGTGGTGGAGTTGAGGCTATGTTTACTAGGTTGAGCGTGACGCGTGATGGTGGGTTGTTGGCTGAGTTGCAAGTAAAATCGTCCTTGTCACGGTTGATTAAAGAGAGGCAACAACATGATGAGAGTTTGGTTCGGCATGCGAAGGATATCAAGGATGGAAATCCTACAGATTTTCATTTTAATGATGATAGGGTGTTGTCTTATAAAGTTCGGATTGTGGTGCCTGAAGATAAGGAGTTGAGGCATACTTTTGATCGAAGAGCATGCTAGTCTTTTTGCTATGCATCCTGATAGTACTAAGACGTATCGGAGTTTGAAGGAAGAGTACTATTGGGTTGGTTTGAAGAAAGATGTTGATTTTGTTGCTCGATGCATGGTATGTCAGCGAGTAAAGGCTGAGCACCAGTTTCCTTTCGGGTTGTTACAACCGTTGAGGATATCGGAATGGAAATAGAAGAGAATCACCATGGATTTTGTGTATGGGTTGCCTTTGACACTGACCAAAAATGATTCTACTTGAGTGATTGTTGATCGGTTTACGAAGTGTGTGCATTTTGTGCCAGAGCATACGATGTTTACCTTGGATAGGTTGCCGATCTATACATATCTGAGATTGTACATTTGCACGGGGTTCCCAAATCTATAGTTTTGGATAGAGATCTGCATTTTACAACAAGGTTTTGGGAGTGTTTGCATCATGCTCTGGGAACACGGCTGAATTTCAGTACTTCATATCATCCTCAGACCGATGGTCAATCGGAGAGCGTGATTCAAGTCATGGAGGATATGTTGAGGTGTTGTATCATTGAGTTTTAGGGAACTTGGGAAAAATAGTTGCCTTTGGTGGAATTTGCCTATAATAACAATTATCAGTCTAGTATACAAATGGAACCGTACAAGGCCTTGTATGGTAGGAAGTGTCGTACACCATTGTGTTGGGCTGAGGTTGGAGAAAAACACATTTCGATGCCTGATGTGTTGAAAGACACCAATGAAAAAGTGAAGTTGATATGTGAGCGCTTGAGAGCGGCTTTGAATCGTCAAAAATCTTATGCGTATTTGAAGCGTAGGGATATCGAGTATGTTGTTTGTGATCGGGTGTTTTTGAAGGTGTCACCTTGGAAGAAGGTGATGCGTTTTGGGCGAAAAGGAAAGCTTAGCCCGAGGTTTATTGGACCATACGAGATTGTTGAGCGTGTGGGTCCAGTTGCTTATCGTTTGAGGTTACCTCATGAGTTGGAAAGGATTCATGATGTGTTTCATGTATCGATGTTGCGGAGGTATCAGTTAGATACATCGCATGTTATGCCGATGGAGGATATTGAGCTGAGATCGGATTTGTCTTTTGATGGAGAACTGGTAGAGATCCTTGATACCAGTAGTAAGGTTCTGCGTGGCAAGACGATTGAGCTTGTTAAGGTGTTGTGGAGGCACTACAGTGTTGATGAGGCTACGTGGGAAAGCAAATCGGATATGTTGAAACAGTTTTCGCATCTGTTTCCTCCAGGTAAATTTTGGGGATGAAATTTCTTAGGTGGGGGAGAGTTGTAACGCCCCGATTTTTGGGCCTAGCAGTTTTAAGGTCTAGTTAGACGGTCTGGTGGACCGGGTTAGAGATTCGAGTCAGATTTGGGAATAAATATTTTTGAGTGAGTTAAAAATATGGAAAATGGTTAAAAACCATATTTAAATATATGAAAAATATTTGTGAAATCAATTTCGGAAAATTGGATTTGGAAGGGTGACATTTTGGTTTGTGACCAAAATGTAATTTTTGAAAACTATTTTTAAAAGGTGACTAAATTGTAAAGGATCAAATTCTTAGAATCTTTAGGGAGCTATTTTAACAACTTGTGGCTGGTGGTTTCTCCCTTCAATTAAGACTTTTAACATGTGTTTTAATTATTAATTAAAAAGGAAATTTTATAATGAAAAGGTGGTTATTGATTTTAAAGAAATTTGATGTAAACGTTTCTCTACACTTCTTTTCTGCAAAAAACTCATGTTTTCATTAAAATCCAGAGGTGAGAGATTTATGTTCTTAGATTCTTGATTTTTAATTGATTCTTTATCTTTGATTTACAAAACCTCATTGAAATCTTGTGTTTTCCAAGCTTTAATCAATCAATTGAGGGAGAAATTACACAATAGAGGTAAGGTTCGTTCTTATCCTCTATTGATGGTTCTTTATTGATATTCCCAAGTGTTTGATCCTTGATTTATGATTTATAATCTGATTTTATATTTTTGTGGTGATTAATTGATTTAATTTGGGATTAATTGTTGAAATGGAATAAGATCCGTATTGGATCTCTTTTCCAGTGTTGAGGATTGATTTTAAACATGTATTGAATGTTTTATAATGTGGATAAGTCCTTTTTAACATTGGAATCCCGAATCTTCATGAATCTTTAATTATTTAGGTTGTTATATTTGTGTTTTTGAGGTGTTGTGGTGGTTGTTCAGTTGTTGGAGATATAAGGATGATGCAATCCTGTTTTTGAGTGTTAATTGATGTTTATGGAAGTGTTAGATTGATAGATTGAGGCTCGGCTGTGTTTGGAAAAAGTTAGGTGATGATTTCGGTTGTTGTGGTTGGGTAATGGTGAAAAGATTGTTGATGCATTAATCCTCTATTGTTATGTTATTAAAACAGGGGAGGTTGATCCAGAAGCTATCGGTGAAGCTTTGGAGGCTTCGGACACTTGAATTTGAGTCGGCGAATTGAGGTTTCGGGTATCGGTAAGTGAGAACGTGGATTTCAGCTTTGAAATGATTTAAAGGTGGTTTATGGGAGTTTAAACTTAGCTTGAAGCGCTGGTTTAAACTCAAAAGTAAGTATAATGTGATTTTCTCTCTCGGTCGTGCTTTTATGAAATGGTTTATGCACTTGTTTTGATTTACATTGTACCTACTACTATTTAAGCATGTTTTAAAGTATATGAGATGTTGTTTTGATCATGAAATGATGATGGATGCACGTGGTAAGTGATCCATGTAAGAATATGGTTTATACTTGAGTTTTAAGCATGTTTTGTTGCTTGGAAATGGTTTGGTTTAATGGTTGTAAATACAGTCAGGTAAATGGTAAATGGTGAATTATATTGGCAAGTGATGTGGTTTAAAAATTGTTATTGGATATAGTTGGCCGGCCATAGGATTGATAGTGCACTATAATAAGTCGCCTTGGATGTTGAGGGGTTTTGATTTGGTGTACCGAAAACTCCATCCAAGTACCCTAACGGTCGAGGGGTTATATAGTACCGTAAACTCTCATTAGTGGATTAAGTATCTAACCGAGGAATAGGGTTAGTGTCCTGGTGGGTTGTAAGTGTACTCGGTTGTAATGTACCGCGATTGTGATTGTATTGCTATTCCGGTTGAGATGGCTTGAAGTGTTGAGAGGACACTTGTTTGAATCTGTGCATCCGATGAATTCTTTTGGTAAAGGAACTTGGTTAATGATCACTTGTAAGCCAATATAATTGTTGATGTATCATGTAATGGTTTATGTTGTATAATGTGATTTATACATGTTTACTCTTTAAGCTTTGCATATTGTTCGTTACGCATAGGAAGGCTTAAATTGAGGTTGAGCAATGGAATTTGCTGGTGGTTATTGATAAATGTTGCATATGGTTTAATATGCTGGTTTTAAAATGTTAAGTGCATGGTTTTCAAGGCATTATAATGTTTTATGTGTTGATTTAAAAGATGATTGAAATGGGATTCCAATGTGTTGTTAAGAAATGGTTTTAAATGCATTGATGATGTGTCATTTTTAGCACTCCTAACTAAGCCTAGTGTGCTTCCGCTCTCTTTGTCCATCAATGCAGAGAATTAAAGTTCGAAGGCAACGAGGAAGTAAGGGATCGATAAAGACTTGGTACTAAAAGTATGTTTTTGAATTAGACTATAAGTAATAAGGGCAATGTGGTTTTCGTTGTTGTTTTGGGAGGCATTTTGTTAAACTCCCTATTTGAGCATTGTTGTTTTGGGAGACGTTTTGTTAAACTCCCTGTTTGAGCAATGTTGTTTAGCTGCTCTTGGTTTGTAATTAATTATTATGGATTGTTTGCGGTGATGGTGTAAGATTTCATGCTTTGCTTGGCTTGAATTCTAGGAAGCATGCATCTAGATTTACATTTGAAGTATGATGCCATGATTTGTTGATGAACCTGTGTTGCATTGGTATGGTTTGATCCTTGAATGTGTTCAATGTATGTTACAAGCATTTAGGGTGTCTTAGTATCCTTGAAATCATGTTAAACCAGCAAAATATGACATTTCAGGTCCAAGTGTATCGGTACGCGTGTCCCTATTTCGGTATGGGCAAGCCTTTTCAGGTTTAGTGTATCGAAATGCAGGCATGTGTTTCGATACGAGCATAGGCCAAATGACGTCGGTGTTTTGGTACACTATTCATCATTTTGGTACAGGGTATGTGTATTATGCAGGGCATACCGGTACGCGAGGGCGTACCGATACGAGTTTTGACTACTGGAATTTAGGGATTTTGAAATAGCAACACCGTACTGATACGCGTGCAAATGTACCGATACGGCCATTTGTTAATTCAGTTATTTCGATGTTTTAAGTTTTGTTTTCTTGCGTTTTAGTCCTTGAAAGTTGTGGATGCAATTGAATGAGTATGGATGATCATTTCGAGCTGAGCTTTGGCATGTATGCATGAAATTGGACTAATTTAAGGTTGGTAACATTAAAAAGGGTTAAGTCCTTGTAGTTTTCACCTGTGGCCAGTATGGACACATAGGATGTCAATTCGATGCCCGATTGAGATGGGTTTTCACCTGTGGTCAGAATGGACACATAGGATAATAATTTGCATCTAGATAAGATAAAAAGAAAAAATGGATGTGTTTCAAGGTTCTTCTTCACGGTTTACTTCGGTAAACCTAATGTAGCTCGTTCGGTTCGGTCTTGCGACTATGCTGGGTCGAGGGGGTTACAGACCACACATAATGAGACAGTTTTAGAGGAAATAATGGCTTTTTGCACTCTATCATGGTGGGAAGGGAAATCAACATGGGTCGTTTAATTTTGGACATGACCTACAAATTTGCCTATAAGGGTACTGGTAGTTTGATTTTTGCTTCACTAATATCTTGAATTTGCTTACAGCATAAGGTGCCAAAGCTCGACTCTGATAACGCCCAGAAGTGTAAGGGGACCACCACCCTTGCTATGTGCAACAATTGATTGCTAGGGAAGTGAGAGAGAAGGGCAAAGGAAAGGCTACTAAGCTAGTGTCTACTGCCAAGTTGCCTAAGGCAGAACCTGCCACACCGATGCCAGCTGACGCTTTAGCATTACTTTCCCATATTTGTCAACAACAAGAACTCATCCTATAAAAACGAGATAAGATTGAAGAGCAAAAATTGGTGCTCTGGAAATATATCGGTGCCAAAGGCCGAGCCCTAAAGACAACTCTTGAGGGTATCACCACCAATCCTTTGCCAACATTTCCAGAGTTCCCACCAGAGCTTTATCTGCCCAAAGGAATGCCAGCCAGTACCCAGTCTTTTAATACTCCGACCCAGCAATCCAATGCTACTATACCTATTTTTCCTGTCCAAGTTGAATCTGCCAAGATCGAGACTTCACAAGAGTCTGATAACGAAGTACATGCCAAAACCAGTGTGCCACTTCTTGCACCTACTTTTTTCGCCGCTCTTGTAACCCCCGCTGCATCTGAGTCGGTGTGAATAATTGAGGTCATCCATAATGTCAATGCCTCCACTGCTGTCTCAAATCCACAATTGAAGAGAAGCATATGGCACCCAATCGAGGGAGATTTGTCAAAAGGAAGACCCATGTCTCTCGTCTAAAGTAATTTGAAGGGGAATCCTCTTCTCCTTAACTCATTAACTCCGTGTTTGTAATATTTTTCATTTTATTCATGCATAGCATTTGTATATATATGTTTTCATGCATTGAGGACAACACACACCTTTGGTTTGGGTGTGTGTTGCCTCGCATTTATTGGCATGACATTCATGTGTTTTTATGTTTCTATTTTAATATTGTTTTTGCCATGTAGATTAGGTATAACCATGATGCATACCAAACCATTAAAAAAGGAAATTTTTGCCATGGCATGTTTTACCCTGATAATTTTGCCAACACTTTTCTCTAGCATAGTTAGAATTTACACTAGTATGCCTTGTCCGATGATGAAATTAGAATCTTTAGTTAGCATGATCCAGCAGATTAGTAATGTCAGGTAGCTAGGCAATTGATCTCTAGCTTTGGGAAATTTGGTTTCACTTACACAAGGAGTATGCATCTAAATCCCAAGAAAAAATTAGGATTCTTGAACTGAACCCACTAAAAAATGCCAGGGTAAAAAGTAAAAAATAAGGCAACAATGTTTTGCCACAAGGTAAAAAAATTAGAACACTCATATGCCTTAGAGACAATAAGTAACTTAGGGCTTCATGGTTTGCTCCATCTTAGTTATTAAGCCAACAAAACTTTAGGGTATGAGTGTAATGGGTTAGTTTAGTGATGTAGTATGGATTAACGTGGGGATTCATGGTATGCTCCATCTTATTTCTCATGCCAAACAGAAATATGATGCAAACCCTACTTAATGCCAGCAAAAAGAAACCCTTGGTAAATAATAATTTTTTAGTTTGGATAATAAAGTTTTGTTAAGGGAGTTAAAGGATTCTTGATGCAAACCACCCACACATCATGCACACCTTATGACCCTAGGATAGAGTTATATTGCTGCACTTGAATTTGTTGATTTGTTGGCATTACTGATCTGGGATATCTGAGGACAAAAATAGGACTAGAATATGCTTGCTAGCTTGTGTTGTTAAATCAGGAAAAGTTTGCCAATGTACTTTACTTTATTTTCTGTTTTTATAACTTTTAGTTGTATTACTTGAGGACAAACAATGAGCTAGGTTTGGAGGAGTGTTAACTCTTCAAAAGTATTGTTTTTCATGTATATATTGCATTGCTTTTGCTTGAATTTGAGTACATATTTGTGTATTTAGTCTGTAGAATCATGCATTTGCATCTAGGAGTTAAGGAATGATTTTATTGCCAGAGTGAAGAGGTATTTTCCTTGTTGTGGCGGGATAAGAGCATGTTTGGTAGAGCAGGACGGGAGCAATTGGCAGAAAGCAAGAGAAGCATAAGAGAAATACCGAGTGCCAATGGCAAAAGTAGAACAAAGATTGCCAGACTCGGTTGGCAAAAGAAGGATGGTGATGCCTGGTCAATAACCGTTAGTGCCAGGTCATCCCTAAAATTCAAAAAGAGGATAAGAAGATAACACACCTATCTCGGTGTGTAACAAACTTTCAAATTCAAAACCCAATCTAGGTTTTCCATGAGTGCCTATATAAAGGAAGCTAATCGATGAGCCAATGAGGCTACACCATGGTGAAGAAAGAGAGTAGAAGGCAAATCGTGGTTCGACCAGGCTAAGACCGAGAGCTCTAGATCCATTGAAGGGTTGCATTGATAGATCTCCTTCTTTGTCCATTTCTCTTAGTTTTTAATTCCGTTATGATGGTGATGTTTCAAAATGATATTTTGTTGATGGTTTACCTTGCCATGAACTAATTCTTTTAAGTTGGCTTGGGATGTTTCTGCGATGAATGCTTAGTTTATTTGTAGCTTTTAATAATTGAATGCCTTGGCATTTTTGTCTATTCTGCTAGTGTTTTGTTTTCTTAAATTCTTTGCCATACGACAGTTGGCATTGTATGCCAATTATCCCTTAATATCTTAACAGACTTAGGAGATAACGATTAATTGCAGATACTAAGGTGAGAAGTTTCGACAAAAGATGTTCAAGTATATGAGCTTACTTTGGAAGTGAATCTTCCCCTTAGGGGTAAAGATTAAAAATTTGCCAAGTTAATTATTGAAAAAATCACTATAGACATATATGAGTTGTCCGTAATTAACTTAGAGTATTGCTATCAATAGAGGCAATACTAACTTTAAAATCTGCTCGGTAATAAAACCAAGTCTGGAAATTATTATTTGTTGTCTTCTCTAAGCATAAATCCAAGCATCTCTTGCCAACATCAACCATCCATTTGAATACATTTGTTTACCAATCTGCCTGAATTTTCATTTTATTTTCCTTAGTCATTTTTCTTAATCAAAATCTGAAATCCAATTCAAACTCATTTGTTCCCATTCATAAGTAAATATCGTGGCATTTAAATTCCTAGACAATCCTTGTGGATACAATACTCATCTTATTGTTGTATTACTTGTTGGGCGTGTATACTTGCACGCAAAAAGACCTAAATTTGGCATTATTTACATTGATTCTTCAATTGTTTGTCAAGCATTAGTTAGTCGAAAATACTACTCTTCATGGCATACCGGTACATGTTAAACACCATACCGGTACCCTTGTCTTTGTTTGTAACACCCCGATCCCGTTTCAGATCTGAAGCGCTATATTTGGGTTACCCAAACTGACCCATCAAATTTTCAAGTTTAAAACCTTATATTTGTCTATTTTCAAAACATCAAATCATCTATAATTCCATGTAATTAAATAAGCATATAATTAAGTTAACAAAACATGAACTCCAAGTTTAAAACACTGTATATCAAAATTATATTTCAATTAGAGTTGACTCAACCACTATAAGGTCCTATGAATATAATTGCCCAAAACTAAACATCAAGTACTGTACTCTAAAGAGATGTGGTGCTGGAAAATCCCTTCACGATATGCTCCTCGATCATCATCAACATATTAAATTGTAAATAGAAACAACGATTTTGAATGCTGAGTTTAAAAAGCTCAGTGGTAAATTTCTACTCTACCACAATTAATGATTATCATAAAATAAGCATGCGATATAAATATTATCTAGAAATCATATATAAGGCTTCACTATCTATGAGTCATTAACTGGCCTACATAAGCTAGAGTTTTTAGATCACCTATCTCAAGGCATCATTAAATCTACAGGAAATCTTACATGATCTACGACACTTCACAATACTCGAGGCCACTCAGCCCTCGAGGTTAATACATCCATAAGCTATCCATACCCGAGATCTCATTAAATCATCAAGGCAAAAGCACACAAAGTAGAACCACAAACTTTAGTAAGATCTGGGGCCACACAGCATCGGGAACGTACGCTCTAAACTCTACAATGCTTGAGTGAGACCCGGGGCTATACAATATTCAAAAAATACACTCTATACTCAGAATCCCTCTCGAGTATCTTCAAATAAGACCCAGTGCCACATAGCGTCAGGAATATACATTCGGCATCTCTAAAAATGGTGTTACAACACTCTCATTAGGTCTCCGGATCCCATAAATCAAAAGACATCAACTAACCAAATGCCTACCCGACATACAAACAACATGATCCCAATAATATCCCTATTGTTGCTACTCATCATCACATCATTTATTTTACATTACAAAGTTGTTAATACATTATGGAGAAGTATTAATTATTCTCATTAATCCACATTATCACTTTAATCAAGGTGACTCGACCAAGCGAGTGCCCACATGGCACACCTTATCATTATTAATACCACAACTCTATGGTTTCCATCATTAATATGTCACCCAAAGCTTACCAAGTTATTACACATTATGCTGATACATGAGGGTTAAATATCAGTTTCTCGGTTTTACAATTCATTTTACCACATTAGAATCCCATTGGACCATCGTACTCGAATTATCAGCTCTTCAAACTCAAATTTACATTTTCGGGCAGATTGCTTAGTGGGTATCAGTATTGGTCCTTGCGTGCCGGTATGGTACCCTGGGTATCTGCACCCTCACAGTGTATCGATACCAAAATAGCTCACTAGATCTTTAGTTGCCCTCACATACTGGTACGGGTCAACCCGTACCAATGCCTCTTTGCATGGTGTACCGATACAGGTTGAACACCATACTAGTGCCCCCTCTAATAGTTTATCTTTCATAGAATAGTGTTCTTCCCTTTCCAACCATTAATATGTTACTCAAAAAAATTTGTTGGAATGTACAAGGTTGTAGGAATTCGAAATTCATTGGAACGGTTAAACAATATATGATACATGCATGAGAGGGCTAAAATGATGCATCTTAGACAAGAAGCTAAAACTGTTTTTTAAATCTTGAATATCAATCGACTTAGAAATAATTTTTTCAATTTTATAATATAATTTTAGTGAAAATAATTTTTTATTGTTTTAAAATTTTCACATGTTTTTATTTTTTTTAACCAAACATTTTTTGTGGTGGTTTTTTTATGAAAACGAAAAGGAAAATAACCTTTAATTTTTAAAACCAAGTGAAGCCTAATTGTTTTTTTAATATTGTTAAGGTGAATACAAGGTATCATTTGTTCATTTTTTTAGCTCTCTGATAAGACTCACATTTTGCAGACAAAACTGTTGAACTTTGGGTCTCCTAAGATGAACATCATTATCTTTTTTACTTGATCACTTGTTGAGTTCGAAGCCTAATTGTTTTGGCACTGGTTTTGGATTAAAGATTAATTTTACTAAAAAAATTAGGCTGAAAATGTCACATGTTTATAATATGCGATCTAGATTAATCAGTCAATAAATTAAATATCGATAATTATAAAAATATTAATTTGACTACAAAACCCGCTTGAATTACGTTTGTATCGATGAAATGTTTTCTACTATAATACACAAATTCGCCCTGATTTTTTTTGGGTCAAATTAACCTCTCTTTTTCTTGAGATTAGGTCAAATTAGACTATAAGATTGGAAAACATTGCATAAGTTAGTCCCTCGGTCCATTTTTTAATTGATTAATACAGAAATAGACCTCTACACAAACATGTGGTCCAAATGAAAAATGGAATAATGTTATCTTTGGGCGATCTTGATTCGAGGAACTTGTCTGCACGATGTGTGTTGTTAAAGGTTTGAGATTAATAAAAAATATACTAATTGACCTAGTGGTCACGAATGCTTATCCGCTTTATCTTTGTGTAGGTTTGAATCTCGACGCTTGCCTTAAAAATATTAGTTACACCACTTAATAAAAAAAAGTATTGAGATCAATGAATAGATATTTTTTTATAATTATACAAGACAATTTAAAAAAAATTAACATCTAAACTTGACGGGTTTTGTCAAGTTAACCCATAATTTTCTCAGTTATAAATAAACTATAAATAACATTTTTTATTCTAAAAACTATAATATATTTTAAATTAAATTTTAAATGATTAGCCTGGCAAGTGAACCACATCAACAAACATTTCTAAATTTATCAACGTTAATTCTAGGACTATTTTTTTTTACCTTTTGCCAATGTTACAGCCAATTTGACCCAAAGCAGTTGAAATATCACTTTTACAAAACTTGTTAAATGTATTAAATCTTTAGGTAAAGCACATTAATAGTCAATAAGTTATGAAAAAATTATTATATTTGTTATCAATTTTTCAAAAGTTATAAAATGGTAATTAAATTTATCAAACCGTTATACAAAGGTTATTTAATTCTATTGACATATCACCAAATAATTATCAAATTAATTAAATTATTACAATATTTTAAAACGTCAAATGAATATATTGTTATAATAACTTGATAAATTTAATAATTATTTTGTAAGTTTTAAAAGATTAGTGGTCAAAATAAAATTTATTTATCGATTGAGTGACCAAAAATATTTATAAGAAAATTTTATATAAATTTAAATCTCGATATTTACCTTAACAAAATGATATCTTTCAACTTAATAAAACAGTGCCTAAATTAACATTTTTTTCATAATTCAGTGACCATTGGTGCACTTCACCCTAAATCTTTTAATAAATGGTGCAAGTCTGATTCTAGCTGGGAAGGGAGATGACTTATTGGGTCGAATCTGAACCGAGAGTAGGGTCAATCTTTTTAATTTAAAATTGATTTTGGTATGTTTCATATATACTATTTTTAAAAAAAAAAAACGTATATTAGTTAAATTGAAATAAACATAGATAGAAGACAGCAGCAATAGGCTGTAGCGACTAAAAATTTATCAATTTAAAAAATTAAATAAAAATAATATTTTTTTAATTTTAAGATTTAAAATTTATGAATTTGGGATTTTTTTAAAAAACTTGTAAAAAAAGGATTGAAGAAAATATTTTGAAAAGTCTCGTGTTTAGAAATAAAATTTGGGAGTCGCCACCGGTCACTTGGATAAGGTAGACCGGACACCAAAAATAAAACTAGAGATTCGAATAAGTTCGGGAGTCGAGTACGTACGGGGAAGGGTTAGCACTTCTGTTGCGCCCAAAAATTGGTATCTAAGAGTTCCAAGCATATTTATTAAGAAGAATAAAAATTCAATTTAATTTAAAAACGTATATGCATGGCAATGTAAAAAATGCATCTGCTCACGGTACCAAAAGAGATGACACCCGGAGACTGGGATAACACTCCCACTAGAATACCAGAATGAGAACTAGATTTGAAAACTAATGAAAATATGCATGTGCAAATAAATATGATGACAAAAAAATATAAATACGATTAAATACATACATATAATAAAACACGAATCAATAACAAGCTTACACTAATATTGTACATATTTAGAATATAAAACTAAGCACTACTACATTTTAATACCTATAAATACATAATATAGCCTATAAAATAACTTAAAACATATACTAATATGTAAAAAGTATGTACACAATATATGCAAATTATATGCGATAATATGAAATATATATAACTATGATATATATCATAACATAAAGATAAATATATTACATATGATATAAATTTATATAATGATATATACATAATATATACATGAAACACATATATAAACAAAATATAATATATGGTATATATAATGCATAATAATATGTACATAGAATACATACATATAAAATACACATAAAAACATCGTAATAATATAATACATATAAAAACTAAATATAATATACATATATAATTATGAAATATTTGTATATCACTCATATATAAACATAATAAGCACCATATATTTGATGATAATACACTAAAAGAGGAAATAAAAGTGCAGAAATAAAAACATATGTATGTTCTAAATCATAAATAATAATAAAAAGGGTAGGGACTAAAAGAGGTAATATACCCCAAATCTCTGACCAAAATGAAAAAAAACAGGAGATCCAAGGGCTGAAATAGTTATTTACCCACTGAAAATCAAGCCTAATTAAAAACAATGACGAAATTAAAATGATCTTGAAAACTTTAGGGACTAAGGGAGGAATTATCCCTTGCATAAGGGCACCAGAGCAAAATCGAAAGGGCGGAGGGATTTAAAAAGCAATTAACCCATTTTCTTAAAAGGAGCCGATATAAAACCCAAAATTTTATAAAAAAATATTTTCCCCTTGTTTTAAACAAAAAACCACAAAAACGCTCTAAATCATTTGAAGCACACCGCCGTGGTGTTCTTCATCTCTACCCAAAAATCGCCACGGGTTTTTAGATTTAGACCGTACGCCGCCGTGCGCCGCCGTCCACCAGCGTCAGAATTTAGAAAAATTCAAAAAAATATTATTTTTAAAAAAATGAACCGAAACCAAAACACCCCAAAAGCCTAAACCTAGACTCGAAAGAAAACAAAAAAAACCTTTTAGATCTCAAAATCAAAAGTAAATCTAAAAACCTAAGTCCAAACCCTAGACCGAACAAAAAAAAGAAGACGATCGGTGACGTTTATCGGCGCACCTCCCTCGACCAACGACGATGGCTCGAGACCTGAAGGTAAACCCTAGACCCCTTTTTATTTATTTGTTTGAGATTTTTTGTTCAAACTGGAAAGAAAATAATACATGTTTTTTTACCACTGAAAAGGAGGATTTTTTATTATTGATTGTTGATAATCCTTACTCTGATTTTTTGCCGAATTTTTATATCCGAAATACATACAATATCTAAATAATAAATAAAACCTAAAATCTGCTGTGGATTTGAGTCTGCCCATGCTTTGACTTGAAATCCTATTTTTATTGTTTCGTACTTTTTTTGCAGGTGGTGACTAAAGAAAGTAGGTGATGGTGGCGCAATTTTCGGTAGGACAGCAGCGTGGATGGAAGAAGCCGAACGGCCAGGCACGTGGATCACATGTGTGCTTGTGAAGATCAAAAGCCTGGTTGTGTGATGCACGCGTGCATCGGGAACCAAAAGGGCCATGGCAAGGCTTGATCTGGACCATCAGATCAAGATCTAATTGGACAGTCCATGATAGGCTGTTGCAAAAGAAGATAGGCAGATGTTAGGGTTTTTAAAATTTTTGGGTTTTTAGGCTTAGTTTTGGGCTAAACTGACCAGTTGTAAATTAAAATATTTTTGGGTTATGAATTATTTGTAAATGGACTTATATTTGGGCTTTTATTATATGATTTATATATATATTACAATAAAAACATTAATATTAATAATAAAACTAATAGTAATAATAATAAGTATTAGTAAGACCCAAAAATAAAATAAAATAAAATAAAAAAGATAATAATATTCTAACAAAACTCGGACAAAATTAGTTATTACAGCTACCCTTCTTTGCTCATTCTTGTAACACGAGAATAGAGCAAAGACAAACAAAACACTAATTTTGTCATACTTCCCTGTTTAGACCCTAAATCACCATGCACTAAAGGTCCTACTGATGGCTTGAAAATCTTGGAGTTATGAGCTGGAAGTATTTCTAATTGCCCGAATCACCATGCACTGAGGGTCTTACTGATGTCCGGACGATGCTAATTTCCCCAAATCACCAACACTGGAGGTCTTACTGATGGTCTGAAGGTCATCATACCATGTACTCAAGATCTTACTAGTTGCTCGAATCATCCTACACTGGAGGTCTTACAGATACTCAAACTATATTAAAGCCATGCACTGAAGGTCTTACTGGTTGCCCGAATCTTGAAGTTGTTATTCTCATTAAGAAATTCTTCAATCTTCTACCAAAGTTTGGAGTCTGAAGCTATTTTTCTCATTTGAAATTCTCCATTCTCCGAGGTTTGAAGCTATTCTTCTCATTTGAAATTCTTTATTCCTTAATTGATGTTGCTGAAGGTTAAAGCTATTCTTCTCATTTGAAATTCTTTAATCTTCTGCCAAAGTTTGGAGTCTGAAGCTATTCTTCTCATTTGAAATTATTCATTCTCCGAGATCTAAAGCTATTCTTCACATTACGAAATTCTTCATTCCTCAATTGATATCTTTAATGATTTTTCTAAAAATAGACAAAATAAATTAATGATGTGGGTTAGCATACCCCTAACTTAAGGATGTCTAACTACTCATGATGCATGAATGATGCAAACTAAGGACCACTTGGGGTGAGCTCATCTTCGAGAAAGCTCAATGTTTTTTTGTTTAAAGCTCTTTTTGCAGATACTATACCCAAATATTAAATGCAAGAGTGCATTTGTTTCAAATTGACAAAGGTCAACCCAAGTGAAACTTATGTCTAAAGGACCGCGAAGGTTGCGGTGATACATGTGCATGTGAAGTCCCTTCTGGGCTATTAGGCTTCTGAGAGGAACATTTCCCATACCTAATTTCTATCTCATTTAAGTGGCTCTCTTGACCTCACTGACTCACCATGCCCCATCTTTCCCTTATTTAGGTGTCGATCAGGCACTTAAAGCTTGACGTTCCTTGAAGAAAGATTAACCTTATAGGCGGGATGTGATCTAAAGACAATTATCCAACTCAGATATCCACATATGATCAAAATGGTCTTCATAGGCCTGTAATGTAGGCTATGGTTCATGATGAAAGAAAAGATATATCAGCCCAAATAAGTGTTTTAGAGTGATAAAACCAAGGATCATTTCTTCCTGTTGAAATATCTTCTCTGCACTTGTTGATCGGAATGTGCTCAAATGGAAAAACTTCTTTGATTTATTTCTTGGATTGCTCTAGACTGCCCATTTATGGGTTTTCACCCTAGAGCTCATTTTCTTCTCTTGTAGCTTTGGAATGTGTGGCTATGAATCAATTTGCGTCTTAGTTCGGCATTGATGTGTATTTCAAAAGTGATCGATCCACCAAAGTTCGTATTAATTTTCAATCAAAACCTTATTCATGTATTGCTTGAATTAGGGTTTACTCACATAGAGTAATGTATTCAATGGATCGCTCTAGACTGCCTATTTCTGGGTTTTTACTCTAGAGTTCATTTCCTCTTCTCGTGTAACTTGCATCTTGAATGAATGTTGATGCTATTTTTATTCAAATGTAATCAAATCTTCAAGGCTTTTAATGTCCTTTATTGCACTTTCTGACTTGGTGCTTTAATTCTTGACTGTGTCAACCTTCTTATTGGCAAACTTTCAATTTGGTTTAGCCAATCCTTTTGAGCAAAAATTTCTCTTGCCAGCTTATTTTGATGTTTATCCGGTCTTTGTATCCAGTACTTCGATTCTCATTTCTTGCGCTTATTTCATGAAGCATTATATTTGTAATGTGTCAAAATTGGATGGCCTTAATTTGCCGACAAAATTTTTGTTCCTCTTCCCCCCCCCAACGTAGGGGTGATCCATGGTTTAGGTTAGAATAGAAATAAACGACCAGGCTCAAAGGGGGACAACAAATGAATATTTTTCTTATTTGTGAAGGGAATTGAAGGAATGCTACTCGTCATCCCATACATGAATATCAAAATAGTCTTCTGGGGGTAGAAGTTTAGGGTCAACACTTGATTCAAGGATCTTAAACAACAAATACCTAAGAGGGGAATTCACTCAATAGGATTTGTCCATTACCCGAACATTAGTTTTGTTCCTTTCACTTGCCTAAATAGAACAGAAGATATACACTTGCAGTATTCTCGCAACATTCACTTTTCTTTAGACATAAACTGCTCAGGAACTGATCGTTAGAATTGAACCAAAGTTACTATTTACAATTAATATTTGGGTTTAATATGTACAGATATGTATGGGAAACAAAAAATCATTGCAAAATAATGAATGTATAAAGAATCAAAGAATGTAAATTGAAGTCTGAAAAAATGCACCAAACAATCATCATTTTCATTGTCTTGAGTAAACATTACATATACTTTTACAAAATATTTTTATTTCTTTGAGCCAAATGTTTGGGAATAGATTCCCAAGATTTTTCACATGATACACAAAAAGTAGAGGATATCAACAAAAAGTCATGGGAAATGATGAACAATAAGATGGAGTTTTGGTGCACCACAAAATCCTGCCAACTGGTTCTACTTTTCCTTCACCCAAATTCTTCAATCCTATATTCCTCCTTAGAAAAACTCAATCTCCTTATTATCCATCATTTTCTGGATTAACTGTCTAAATTTCGTGCAAAGTTGTATCGTGTGTTCTTCTTTTTGATGATATTCACAAAATTCCTTTCCAACCTTACTACCAGTCTTCTCCATTTGTGTGATCAACCCAGCTCCCTGTAGTTGCTTGTACACCCAGCTCAAAGGGGTCTTGAGTTTATCCACCTTTTTCAACGTCCTTCTATGGCATTCTAGTTCAATGATATTGACTCATCGCTCACCATGACCAGGCAAAGGGTTATCTGCTACATTTGGAGAATTAAATTTTAGCACTCCCTTATTGATTAAGTTTTGGGCCACCCTTTTAAATGCCTTGCAATTATTGATATAGTGTCTGATGATTCTCGCATGGTGCTCGCATTGTGCCTTGGGGTCATACCATGGAGGGTACGGATGTTGCATTGGAGTGAGATGATAAGGGCGGACAAGGTCAACCTCAACAAGCTTGGGGTACAATTCACCATAAGTTAATGGTATAGGAGTAAAGCTCTATTCTTTCTTCCCTTTGGTATCTCTTTTGTTGGAACCTTGTGAAGTTGTTACTGCCGGGTTTCGTGTGATCATAACATTTTTAGGGTTGTAGGTACCCACGTTGTTAACTTCATTGTCTTTTCTCTTCTAAAATCTCTGCGAACTTTTACCAGTTTTGAGCTTGCTACTTCTGAATGCTGCCTCAATTGATTCTGTCGCATTTACGAACTCAACAAAACTTAAAGACACGTTGCTGATCATCTTCTCATATAATGGTCCTTGCAAGGTATCTACGAAAATATGAGTGATTTTTGTAACCCCCTCGACCCAGCATAGTCGTAAGACCGAATCGAGCGAGCTATATTAGGTTTACCCAAGTAAACCGAGAAGATAAAACCCAAAACACGACCATTTTTTCATTTTATCTTATCTAGATGCATAATTATTAACCTACATGTACATACTGGTCTCTGGTGAAAACTCAACTCAATCGGGCGTCGAATTGACATCCAATTGATCACATTTGCGATTTAGGGACCAAATTGTAATTTTAGAAAACTGCAGGGTCTTAGCTCACTTTTATATTACCAACATTTATCCGATCTCATTTAATTGCATCCAAAACATTTAGGAACCAAAACGTAAGAAAACAGAACTTTAGAAGATTCCAAATAACTAGTACAGACAAGGGTGTTTCGATACGCCTTCATTGTTTTAAAACCCCAAAATTCCAGTAGCCAAAACCCGTTTCGATACACCCCTGCGTATCGAAATGCCCTTTATAATAACACTGTACCGTATCTAAACGCCTCCCCGAGTACCGAAACACTGGCCAAATTTGCCTAGACCCGCACCGAAACAGTTACTCGCGTACCGGCATGCCAAGCCTGGAAAGGCTTACTCGTACTGAAACAGGAACACCTGTATCGTTACACCTGGACTTGAAATGTCCATTTTTGCTGGTTTAACATGCTTTTTAACAAACCGAAACATCCTAACATGCCCCAAACACACATCCAACATATTCAAGGATCAACCTCACCAAGACAACCTAACTTCAACATCAATTCATTGCATCATACTTCAAATGGAAATCTAGAGGTATGCTTCCTAGAAACCAAGCAAGCAAAGCATGAAACTTCAAACCATCACCACAGACAATCATTAATGGCCTTTTACAAACCAAGAACAATGAAACAAACTTGCTCAAACAGGGAGTTTAACAAAATATCTCCCAAAACAACAACGGAACCCCCATTGCCCTTATTACTTATAGTCTATACCGAAAACATACTTTGGCTATCAAGTCATGTTGTGATCCCTTACTTCCCGCTGCCTTCCAAGCTTTTAATTCTCTGCATTGATGGACAAAGAGAGCGTAAGCACACTAGGCTTAGTGAAGAGTGCTCAAAAACAACACACCATCAATGCATTAAAACCATTTCTCAACATGTCATTGAAATCTCATTTCAATCATCCTTTAAAACATCATTTAAAACATTATCATGCCTTGAAAACCATGCACTTAACATAATTAAAAACCAGCATATTAAACCATATGCAACATGTATCATTAACTAACAACAAATTCCATTGCTAAACCTTAATTTAAGCCTTCCCTTGCTTAACAACCATATACAAAGCTTAAAGAGTAAACATTTATAAATTTCATTATACAACATAAACCATTTCAATGATACATCAACAATTATATTGGCTTACAAGTGATCATTAACCAAGTTCCATTAACAAAATAGTTCATCACATACACGGATTCAACAAGTGTTCTCCCAATACTTTAAGCTATCTCAACCGAAAATAGTGATACAATCACAATCGCGGTACCTAAACAACTGGGTACACTTTCAACCCACGGGGACACTAACCCCTTACCTTGGTTAGATGCGTAACTCACTAACGGGAGTTTACGGTACTGTATAACCCCTCTACCGTTAGGGTACTTGGATGGAGTTTTCGGTACATGGATCTAAACCCCTCAACATCCAAGGCAACTTATTATAGTGCACTATCAATCCTATGGCCGGCCAACTATATCCGACAACAATAAACCACATCACTTGCCAATATAATTAACCATTTACCATTTACCTCACTTTTTTAACAAGAATTAACCAAACCAATTTTCCAAAGTAACAACCATGCTTTAAACCACAAGTATAAACCATATACTTACAAGGATCACTTACCATGTGCATCCTTCAGCATTTCATGCTTAAAAATAGTATCTCAAGTACTCTAAATCATGCTTAAACAGTAGGTACAATGAAAATCAAAACAAGTGCATAAAATTATTTTTACACTATCACGATCGAGAGAGAAAACCACATTTTACTTCCAAGTTTAAACTAGCGTATCAAGCTAAGTTTAAACTCCCATAAACCACCTTTAAAACATTCCAAAGCTGGAATCCACATTCTCACTCATCGATACGCAAAACCTCGATTCACTGATGCAAAATCAAGCGTCCGAAGCCTCCAAAGCTTCACCGATCACTTTCGGATCAACCTCCCCTGTTTTAATCACATTACAACAGAGGATTAATGCATCCCAATGCATTCAAAACACTGCAACAACAAATCCTCACGGACTTCCACAATCCTTTCAAAATTACCCAACCACAACAACCGAAATCATCATCTAATCCTTTCCAAACACAACCCAGCCACAATCTAACAATCTAGAACTTCCATAATCATCAATTAACACTTAAAAATGGGATTAATTCATCCAAATACTTCCAGCAACTACACAGCCACCACAACTCCACAAAATCACAAATCTAACAACCTAAACAACTAGGGATTCAAGAGTTTTGAGATTCCATTGTTAAAAACAACTTATCAACATTATAATACATCCAAAATATGATTAAAATCAATATTCAACACTGGAAAACAGATCTAATACGAAACTTTTACTATTTCATCAAATTCACTAATTAAATCAATTAATTCAATATAAAAACAGAAAATTAGATTATAAACCATAAATCAAGGATCAAACACTTGGGAATATCAATGAAGAACCATTCAATAGAGGAGATCACAGACCTTACCCCTAATTGTGTGATTTCTCTTTTAATTGGCTTGTTTAAAGCTAAGAAAACACAAGATTTCAATGAGGTTTTGTAAATCAAAGTTAAAGAATCATTACAAATCAATAATATGAGTAAAATGACCTCTCACCTCTGGTTTTTAATGAAAAATTGAGTGTTTGGAAAAAGAGAAGTGGAGAGAAAAGTTGAGAGAAAAGTTACGTCAATTTTCTTTAAAGTGATCATTGACTTTTAATAACTAAATCCCCTTTTAATTAACTTTTAAAACACATGTTAAAAAGACTTAATTGATAGGAGAAATCACCTGCAAAAACTTGGTAAAACAACAACTTAAGGATTCTAAGAATTTGATCATTTACATTTTAGTCACCTTTAAAAAACCAGTTTTCAAAAATTGTATTTTGGTCACTATCCAAAATATCACACTTCTAAAACCCATTTTCCAAAATTATTTTCACCAATATTATTCATATATTAAAATATGATTTGTAACCATTTTTCTATATTTTTATCTTACCGAAAAATATTTACTCCTGAATCCGTCTCGAATCCCTAACCCGGTCCACCGGAGCGTCTAACACGCCACAAATCCGCTAGGCCCAAAATTGGGGCGTTACAACTCGCCCCCACTTAAGAAATTTTGTCCTCAAAATTTTACCTGGAGGAAATAGGTGTGGAAACTGTTCCAACATATCCGACTTGCGTCCCCACGTGGCCTCCTCAACACCGCGGTGCTTCCACAAAACCTTAACAAGCTCGACCGTCTTGCCACGCAAAACCTTATTGCTGGTATCAAGAACCTCTACCGGTTCCTCATCATAAGACAGATCTGGCCTCAACTCAATATCCTCCACTGCATAACATGCGGGGGATCTGACCGATACCTCCACAACATCGAAACATGAAATACATCATGAATCCTCTCCAACTCAAGAGGTAACCTCAAACGGTAAGCAACAGGACCTACACAGCTCAACAACCTCATATAGTCCAATAAACCTCAGGCTAAGCTTTCCTTTTCGCCCGAAATGCATCACCTTCTTCCAAGGCGATACCTTCAAAAACACTCGGTCACCAAAAACATACTCCACATCCATACGCTTCAAATCCGTGTAGGATTTCTGACGATCTGAAGCTGCTTTCAAGTGCTCACATATCAACCTCACCTTCTCATTCGTGAATTTCAATACATCAGGCAAGAAAATATACTTCTCCCAACTTCAGCCCAACACACGGGCGTACGACACTTCCTACCATACAACGCCTCGTACGGTACCATCTGTATACTAGCCTGATAACTGTTATTATAAGCAAACTCTACCAAAGGCAATTGTTTTTCCCACGTTCCCTGGAACTCAATAATACAGCATCTCAACATATCCTCCAAAACCTGAATCACACGCTCTGGTTGACCATTCATCTGAGGATGATATGAAGTGATGAAATTCAGTCGAGTTCCCAGAGCATGATGCAAACACACCCAAAACCTTGTTGTGAAACGCGGATCTCTATCTGAAACTATGGACTTGGGCACCCCGTGTAAACGCACAATCTCAAATATGTACAGATCAACCAACCTATCAAAGGTATACATCGTATGTACTGGCACAAAATGTGCACACTTCATAAACCGATCAACAATCACCCAAATGGAATCCTTTTTGGTCGGCGTCAAAGGAAATCCAGACACAAAATCCATGGTGATTCTTTCCCACTTCCATTCCAGTATTCTCAACGATTGCAACAACCTGGAAAGAAATTGATGTTCAGCCTTTACCTGCTAACAACCATGCATCGAGCAACAAAATCAGCCACATCTTTCTTTAGTCAACCCAATAGTACTCTTCCTTCAAACCACGATACATCTTAGTACTACCGGGATGCATAGAAAAATGACTAGCATGCGCTTCGGTCAAAATTTTATACCTCAACTCATCATCTTAAAGCACAACAATTCGACCTTTAAAACACAACACTCCATCATCATTAAAATAAAAATCCGTAGGATTCCCATCTATGATGTCCTTCATATGCGGCACCAAACTCTCATCATGTAGTTGTCTCTCCTTAATCAACTGTGACAAGGAAGGTTTCATTTGCAACTCAGCTATCAACCCATCGTCACACGTCACACTCAACCGAGCGAACATAGCCCTCAACTCCACAGCAGCCTTCCTACTCAAAGCATCAGCCACAACGTTAGCTTTGCTCTGATGATACTCAATAGACAAATCATAATCTTTAAGCAACTCTAACCACCTCCGTTGCCTAAGATTCAACTCTTTTTGGGACATCAGATACTTAAGACTTTTATGATCCGTAAAAACCAAACATTTCTCACCGTAAAGGTAATGCCTCTAGATTTTCAAGGCAAACACAACTGCGGCAAGCTTAAGATCATGAGTAGGGTAATTACGTTCATGCACCTTCAACTGTCTAGATGTATACATAACTACTTTACCCTCCTGCATCAACACGCAACCAAGCCCAACATAGGACGCATCACTATAAACAACGAACTCCTTTCCTGATTCAGGCTGAACCAAGACTAGAGCTCGTGTCAAAGCTTCCTTCAATCTTTCAAAAGCCTATTGCCTATCATTCGTCCACTTAAAATGAACATTCTTCTGCAACAACTTGGTTAAAAGAGCAGCTAAAATGGAGAACCCCTCAACAAACCTACGATAATAACCCGCCAAACCAAGGAAACTCTAAACTTCTGACACAGATTTAGGCGCCTTCCAACTCACCACAGCCTCAATCTTATGCGGATCAACACGAATTCCCTCGACCGACACAACTTTCCAAGGAAAACAACCTCCCTAAGCCAAAACTCACATTTGCTTAACTTGGCATACAACTGATTAGCCATCAACGTCTAAAGCATAATTCGCAAATGCCTATCATGATCCTCCTCGGTACAAGAGTACACAAGGATATCATCGATAAACACAACCACAAACTGATCCCAAAACTCATGGAACACACGATTCATCATGTCCATAAAAGTAGCCGGTGCATTGGTCAACCCAAACGGCATCACCAAAAACTCATAATGCCCGTACCTCGTACGAACAGCTATCTTGGGTACATCCACATCCTTCAATTTAAACTGGTAGTATCCAGAACTGAAATATATCTTAGAAAACACCGAGGCACCTCTGAACTGATCAAACAAATCATCTATCTGCGGCAAAGGATACTTGTTCTTTATCGTCAACTTATTCAGTTGTCGATAGTCTATATACATCCGCAACGTACCATCCTTCTTCTTTACAAACAACACCAGTGCACCCCATGGTGAAATACTAGGTCTAACAAAACCTCGATCAAGCAACTCCTGCAGTTGCATCTTCAACTCCTTTAACTCCTTCGGGGTCATGCGATACGGAGCAATAGACACTGGTGCCATATTCGTAAAGACCTCGATACCAAACTCGACCTCACGGTCTGGTGGAAACCCCGAAAACTCTTTCGAAAAAACACTCAGAAAACCCACATACCCTCAACTCCTTCAAACCAGGATTCATAACATAGGCCAAGAAAGCCTGACATCTAGAATCCATCATTCGACAGCATTAGACAAGAACTTAGCATTCTCACCAACAACTACCACCTCAAAATCATCTGATAAACTCAATGATATCTGTTTGGTCTCAAAATCTACCACAGCCATGTGTTCGATTAACCAATCCATACCCAAAATCATATCAAAACCATGGAATGGCAACTCCATCAAGTCCACGGCAAACTTATGTCCCTGAACCATCAGCGAACACCTACAATACAACCTCCTAACCACGACCGTCTCCCCAAGAGAACTAGTCACTCTAACACCCATATTAAGAATTTCAACAAGTATATCAAGCAACTGTGCATGCTCACTCAAGATGTATGAATGGGTAGAACCAGAATCAACCAACGAATACAACGACAAAGACTGTAAAGAGAATGTACCTGCAATCATATCGGTGTTATTGCGACCTTCTCGGTGCACATACACCCTAGCTGGTCCACCTCCCTCGTGCTGGGTAGCAACGGTATGAGCCACAATTCTCTGCCCACGATCTCTACATTGAAATGGTCCACGGCCACAACCACGACCTCTATCTGGAGCAACAACAAGTATAGTACCCTGCCCACTTTCAGCCAACAAAGGACAATCATGTCTCAAATGGTCGCCAGACCCACAACCCCAACAAGCATTGGCCACAACAGGCACAGGTGCCTGACCTTTCCTGGCCAAATAAGGACAATCTCGCCTCAGATGATCTCGGGATCCACAAACCCAACAGGTGTTAAATAGAGCTCTAACCTAGGCACCCTACCCCTGGACTCCACGTCTAACAATACCTCCACCACGTCTCGGCTCCAGGCGAAACCTCTAATCACGGTGTCTCTTGGCCTGACCACTGCCAAAACTAGAATCAGCCGCTCTCTTATCAGAGCTAAAGCCCCGAGACCCAAAAGCTATACCCAGATTCTGCTCAACATCCTTAGCTCGCGAAACCAACACATCAAAATTTGTGTAATCAGTAGCAAGCATGTATGTTTTGACCTCCTGCATGAGCCCGTAGCGGAAACGATCACGTCGCATACGCTCGTCAAGAACTAACTCAGGTGTATACTGGCTCAACCTCACAAACTGCACCTCGTACTCAACAACAGACATACTGCCCTACACCAAAGCCATAAACCCACGCTTCCTATCATCCTAATATCGAACTCCCAAATACTTCTTCCAGAAAGTACCATAAAAGAACTCTCAAGTTACATCATCGGTCACCATACAGAATATCGTGGTAGTTCATCATGTATACGCATCACCCTACAACATGGACACAGCACAGCCCAGCTTACGAGCGTCAGAACAGCCCATCTAGTCCAATATCCTCTCAGTACTGGCCAACCATCCCTCAGAAGCCTTAGGTGATAAACCTCAGAACTCAACTCTGCCCAAAACTACGAAGACGCTCTAACGGCAAACCCTGCTCAACTACTAGTTGTGCCGACACATAAACACCCGCAACTGCTACCTGAAAATCACTGGTCATGGCCTGTATCAACGACACCATATCACCCATCCCTGGCCCAACTGGCGCAGGTGGTACTTGCTCCACTACCTCAAGTGGAATAGGTAGGGGTGGTGGCAACCCTCAAGGAGGTATAACATTCTCATCGATTTCTTGCCCAGTGGCAGCAGCAATTATACCAGATCGTAACTCTCTTATCGGTCCTATCGTGCTAACAATATATCTAATGCATGATAATCATTCAAATACATAACAATTAGGCCAGTTTCAAGTAAGGATCCAAGACTTCCGTTTCAAAATCAGAATATTCCAGACTATAATAATAAGGCAATGTGTTTCCTAAATTTTCCCCCAACATGGCATACAACAACCACCGTGCATATTATAATCACCGTGCATATCAAACATCAGATAACAACTCACAATAACATTACAAAATAAAACCAACTCTCAAATATCGCAAACATGGCTCTGATACCACCAAATATAACCCCTTGACCCGGCCTAGTCGCAAGACCAAATCGAACGCGCTATATTAGGTTTATCGAAGTAAACTAAGAAGATAAAACCCGAACCACGACCATTTTTTTAGTTTTATCTTATCTATATGCATAATTATTAACCTACATATACATACTGATCTCTGGTGAAAACTCAACTCAATCGGGCGTCGAATTAACATCCAATTGATCATGTTTGTAATTTAGGGACCAAACTGCAATTTTAGAAAACCGTAGGATCTTAGCTCACTTTTATATTACCAACCTTTAATTAAACCGATTTCATGCTCACATATTAAAAATCAAGTAAAAAATATCATCCAATCTCATTTAATTGCATCCACAACATTCAGGGACCAAAATGTAAGAAAACATAACTTCAGAAGATTCTAAATAACCAATTCAACTACCACCGTACCAGTACGGACAAGGGTGTTTCGATACACCTTCATTGTTTTAAAACCCCAGAATTCTAGTAGCCAAAACTCGTTCGATACGACCCTGCTTATCGAAACGCCCTTTATGAAAACACTGTACCATATCGAAACGCCTCCCCGAGTACCGAAACACTGGCCAAATTTGCCTAGACCCATACCGAAATAGTTGCCCACGTACCAGTATGACAAGCCTGGAATGGATTACTCGTACCGAAATAGAAACACCCGTACCAGTACACTTGAACCTGAAATGACCATTTTTGCTTATAGCCTATACCAAAAACAAGGAGTTTAACAAAATATCTCCCAAAACATCAACAGAACCCCCATTGTCCTTATTACTTATAATCTATACCAAAAACATACTTTGGTTATCAAGTCTTGTTGTGATCCCTTGCTTCCCGTTGCCTTCCAAGCTTTTAATTCTCTGCATTGATGGACAAAGAGACTGTAAGCACACTAGGCTTAGTGAAGAGTGCTCAAAAATAGCACACCATCAATGCATTAAAACCATTTCTCAACATTTCACTGAAATCTCATTTCAATCATCCTTTAAAACATCATTTAAAACATTATCATGCCCTGAAAACCATGCACTTAACATTTTTAAAAACTAGCATATTAAACCATATGCAACATTATCATTAACCAACAGCAAATTCCATTGCTAAACCTCAATTTAAGCATTCCCTTGCATAACAACCATATGCAAAGCTTAAAGAGTAAACATGTATAAATTTCATTATACAACATAAACCATTTTAATGATACATCAACAATTATATTGGCTTACAAGTGATCATTAACCAAGTTCCATTAACAAAATAGTTCATCGGATACACGGGTTCAACAAGTGTTCTCCCAACACTTCAAGCCATCTCAACCAGAAATAGCGATACAATCACAATCGTGGTACCTAAACAACCGGGTACACTTTCAACCCACGGGGACACTAACCCCTTACCTTGGTTAGATGCTTAACTCACTAACGGGAGTTTACGACACTGTATAACCCCTCTACCATTAGGGTACTTGGATGGAGTTTTCGGTACACGGATCTAAACCCCTCAACATCCAAGGCAACTTATTAAAGTGCACTATCAATCCTATGGTCGGCGAACTATATTCGATAACAATTTTAAAACCACATCACTTGCCAATATAATTAACCATTTACCTCATTGTTTTTAACAAGCATTAACCAAACCAATTTTCCAAAGCAACAATCATGCTTTAAACCACAAGTATAAACCATATACTTACAAGGATCACTTACCATGTGCATCCTTCAGCATTTCATGCTTAAAAATAGTATCTCAAATACTCTAAATCATGCTTAAACAGTAAGTACAATGTAAATCAAAACAAGTGCATAAAAATCATTTTTACACTAGCACGGCCGAGAGAGAAAACCACATTTTACTTACTTCCGAGTTTAAACCAGCGTATCAAGATAAGTTTAAACTCCCATAAACCACCTTTAAAACATTCCAAAGCTGGAATCCACGTTCTCACTCACCGATACGCGAAACCTCAATTTACCAACGCGAAATCAAGCATCCGAAGCCTCCAAAGCTTCACCGATTACTTCCGGATCAACCTCCCCTGTTTTAATCAAATTACAACAGAGGATTAATGCATCTCAATGCATTCAAAACACTGCGGCAAAAAATCCTCACGGACTTCAACAATCCTCTAAAAATTACCCAACCACAACAACCAAAATCATCATCCAGTCATTTCCAAACACAACGCAGCCACAATCTAACAATCTAACACTTCCATAAACATCAATTAACACTTTAAAATAGGATTAATTCATCCAAATACTTCCAGCAACTATACAACCACCACAACTCCACAAAATCACAAATCTAACAACCTAAACAACTAGGGATTCGAGAGTTTCGGGATTCCATTGTTAAAAACAACTTATCAACATTATAATACATCCAAAATCTGATTAAAATCAATCTTCAACACTGGAAAATAGATCCAATACGAAACTTTCACTATTTCATCAAATTCACTCAATTAAATTAATTAATTCAATAGAAAAATAGAAAATCAGATTATAAACCATAAATCAAGGATCAAACACTTGGAAATATCAATAAAGAACCATTCAATAGAGGAGATCATGGACCTTACCCCTATTGTGTGATTTCTCCCTCAATTGGCTTGTTTAAAGCTAAGAAAACACAAGATTTCAATGAGGTTTTGTAAATCAAAGTTAAAGAATCAATTACAAATCAATAATCTAAGTAAAATGATCTCTCACCTCTAGTTTTTAATGAAAACTTGAGTGTTTGGCAGAAGAGAAGTGGAGAGAAAAGTTACGTCAATTTTCTTTAAAGTGATAACCAACTTTTAATAACTAAATCCTCTTTTAATTAACTTTTAAAACACATGTTAAAAAGACTTAATTGATAGGAGAAATCACCAGCAAAAACTTGGTAAAACAACTCCTTAAGAATTCTAAGAATTTGATCCTTTTCATTTTAGTCACCTTTAAAAACCAGTTTTCAAAAATCACATTTTGGTCACTAACCAAAATATCACACTTCCAAAACGTATTTTCCAAAATTGTTTTCACCAATATTATTTATATATTAAAATATGATTTTCAACTATTTGTATATTTGTTTATCTTACCAAAAAATATTTACTCATGAATCTGACTCGAATCCCTAACCCGGTCCCCAGTCCGTCTAACATGCCACAAATCTGGTAGGTCCAAAATCGGGGTGTTACAATTTCATTCTCCATAATGGGAGGTTGTACTTGTGCTGCAATATCTCTCTATCTCTAGACATATTGTTGGATACCTCGTTATGCCCGTGCGTCATCCCTTGTAGCATTGTTCTATTAGGGACCATATCTTTGATATGTTGGTATTGTTCGTTGAAAATCTTATCCAAATATTTCATGATTTTACGTTGGCTCGGCTGTGCTGTGAGCACCATCGAACTCTGCTCTTAATCTTGTCTCTATTTCATTGATCAAATTTAGATCGAAACTTTAACATCGGCCTTATTTTCGAAACCATGTGCTATATTAATCGGGTTATTGACAAATGTCTCGGCTACTTGGGCATTCTTCAAAATTGACCCCCTCTGGTGGAGCCTTGATATGAGACGAGTTCCCACCTAAGTGTTCGACGCTGGTGTTACAATCTGTAGCTGAGGTCTTTCTAGTCTCCCTCATCTTCAACAGTGCGGTAATATGGGTTATAATCTCATCTTGAGATCGCTCAATTCTTTTCTCAATATTACCCAAGTGGTCCTCAATATCCTTCTGTGACCTCTCAACATTAGCTAATCTATCCTTCATATTCTTTTTGAGAACGTGTATTGTACGAGTGCGAAATGATTACAGCTTAAACATACTCTAAAAATGAGGATTTTCCATAATTAATTTGACTTTCTTATTAATGAATACAATATATAATATGGAAAATGAGTGCAGAATGATTGCGGCAATGAATGATGCAAATGAGGTGTTGATTCTCGAATGGTCCTTAGATAAACTTTTGTTTAACAGAAAAGATGTCTGATTGCAAGAAGATGAAAATGAATTAAGATAACGGTTGTCTTGACATCTCGACTTCATGAAACAAAGCTCGTATCCTTCAGTCAGCATCGTCTCCGATCTGATATGCGACCTCGTTGGTTCTTCTCTTATGCTATTCGAAAGATCCATAGCAGAATGCAGACAATAATCCATTTTCTAGGGGAGAATCTTGACAATCCGATTAGAAGGGGCCTATTTAACATTTATGAAAGTTTTGGAGGCTTAAATTAAAATTTCCAAAGATTTTGAAAGGTTTAATTCAAAATTTTCATAAAATTGTAGGAATTTAACTAAATTTTTTTGAAAAAACGAAACTTATCAAGACCCTATTTTTTAAAAAAATAGAAAGGGATTTAATTGAAATTATTATATTTTTTTTGAAATATAATAATAATTTTTAAAATTTTGGAAGTGTCAAATTAATATTTCTAAAAATTGAAAGGGGCTAAATGTGAAACTTTCAAACTTTGGGGTCGTGCCCCCCACTAACTTCAATGAAGTCCGCCTCTGTATCAAAGATGTGATGTCTCGTCAATTTGTCTCTTTCGTCAATGGGTCTTCGTTTGGTCTAATCTCGATACTGTAGCATTTATCGCTCTCGGCATCACGGACCTCTCTCCTATCTTGAATGTCCTCTAAATTGGATTATTCTTGAATCAACAACATGTTATGGTGTGATGCAAAAATAAATGCAAAAAAAGGAATAAAGGAAAAAAGAAGCAAAAAACATTGAAAAAAAGTTAGTACGGTAATATAGTCAAATAAATTAAATTATAATAACAACAATAATTAAAGCAAATAAAATAAAACCAAGAAAACAAAAAAATCAAACAAAGCTTAAAAAGGGTTATCACTAAACGAGCAGCATAACGACATGGCTCTAAAGGGTGAGCTCTATGGTTCACTATATGAGGTTCGGTTCTAAAGAAAATGGTAGTCAAACTGTCGCTCGGGCATCGATTCGAGGGAATACGACCCATATATCATACGGGGTGAAAACCCCACGAAATATAAGGACCGGATTTCGGAAATAAATTACAACACTATAGGAGGTGAACACCACCCCACAAAGCGAAGTAATCACTCTCACTTAACGGTTCTAAAACTAATGTATGGAAATTTAAAAAATTAAATTAAATCGAATTTTAGTTATTCTTACTAAATACGTCAAACCCGGCTAAGGCTTGAATTTGGGATTTTTTAAAAAAAAACTTGTAAAAAAAGGCTTGGAGAAAATATTTTGAAAAGGCTCGTGTTTGGAAAAAAATTTGGGAGTCGCCACCGGTCACTTGGATAAAGTAGACCAAACACCAAAAATAAAACTAGATATTCGAATAAGTTCGAGAGTCGATTACGTACGGGGAAGGGTTAGCACCCCACTACGCCAAAAAATTGGTATCTAAGTGTTCAAATCGTATTTATTAAGATGAATAAAAATTCGATTTAATTTAAAAACGTATATGCATGGCAATGTAAAAAATGCCTCGGTTCACGGTGCCAAAAGAGATGACACCCGGAGACCGAGATGACACTCCCATTAAAATACCGGATTGAGAACTAGATTTAAAAACTAATGAAAATATGCATGTGCAAATAAATATGATGACAAAAAATACAAATACAATTAAATACATACATATAAATAAAACACAAATCAATAACAAGCTTACACTAATGTTGTACATACTTTAGAATATAAAACTAAGCACTACTACATTTTAATACCTATAGATACATAATATAGCCTATAAAATAACTTAAAAATATATACTAATACGTAAAAAGTATGTACATAATATATGAAAATTATATGCGATAATATGAAATATATATATATAACTATGATACATATCATAACATAAAGATAAATATATTACATATGATATAAATTTATATAATGATATATACATAATCTATACATGAAACACATATATAAACAAAATATAATATATATATATATTAAATATAATATATGGTATATATAATGTATAATAATATGTACATAAAATACATACATATAAAATACACATAAAAACATCGTAATAATATAATACATATAAAAATAGAAATATAATATACATATATAATTATGAAATAATTGTATATCACTCATATATAAGCATAATAAGCACCATATATTTAATGATAATACACTAAAAGAGAAAATAAAAGTGCATAAATAAAAACATATTTATGTTCTAAATCATAAATAATAATAAAAAATGACAGGGACTAAAAGAGGTAATATACCCCGGATCTCGAACCAAAATAAAGAAAAAAACAGAAGATCAAGGGCTGAAATAGTTATTTACTCACTGAAAATCGGCCTAATTGAAAACATGAAATTAAAATGATCTTGAAAACTTTAGGGACTAAGGGAAGAATTATCCCTTGCGAAAAGGAACCAGAGAAAAATCAAAAGGACAGAGGGATTTAAAAAGCAATTAACCCATTTTCTTAAAAGGAGCCGGTATAAAACCCAAAATTTTATAAAAAGAAATTTTATTTTTCTCTTGTTTTAAACAAAAACCACAAAAACGCTCTAAATCATCTGAAGAACATCGTCATGGTGTTCATCCCTACCCAGACATCGCCACGGGTTTTCAAATTCCGACCGTGCGCCACCGTCCACCGGTGTCAAAATTTGTAAAACCCATAATTTTTTTTTAAAAATGAACCGAAACCAAAATGGCCCAAAAGCCTAAACCTAGACTCGAAAAAATAGAAAAAAACTTTTAGATCTAAAAATCGAAACTAAATCTAAAAATTTAAATCGAAATCCTAGGTCGAAAGCCAAATAAGGAAGACGATCAGTGCCGTTCATTGGCACACCTCCCTCGACCAACGGTGGCCCGAGACCTGAAGGTAAACCCTAGACCCCTTTTTTATTTATTTGTTTGAGATTTTTCGTTCGAACTGGAAAAAGAAATAATATAAACTTTTTTATCTCTGTTTCGTTCAAACTGGAAAAATAAATAATATAGACTTTTTTATCTCTGAAAAGGAAGATTTTTTTGTTATTGATTGTTGATAATCCTTACACTAATTTTTTGCCGAATTTTTATATCCGAAATACATAAAATATACAAATAATAAATAAAACCTAACATCTACTGTGGATTTGAGTCTAAATAATAAATAAAACCTAACATCTACTGTGGATTTGAGTCTGCCCATGCTTTGACTTGAAATCCTATTTTTATTGCTTCATACTTTTTTTTTCCAGGTGGTGACTGAAGAAAGTTAGTCATGGTGGCACAATTTTCGGCAAGACGGCCACGTGGATGGGGGGAAGCCGAACGGCCAAGCGCGTGGATCATACGCACACGTGTGAAGATCAAAAGCCCCGATGGTGTGATGCACTCACGCATCGAGAACCAAAAGGGTCATGGCAAGGCTTGATCTAGACCGTAAGATCAATATCTTATTGAACGGTCTAGGATGGTCTGTTGCAAAAGAAGATAGGCAGATATTAGGATTTTTAAAATTTTTGGGCTTTTAAGTTTAGTTTTGGGCCAAACGGGCTAGTTATAAATTAAAATATTGTTTGGTTATGAATTATTTATAAATGAAGTTATAATTGAGCTTTTATTATATGATTTTTTTATATATTTATATTACAATAACATTAACATTAATAATAAAACTAATAGTAATAATAATAAGTGATTACAGTTATCCAAAAAATGACACTATAAAAACTTTAGGAAAATTGATCAAACTTTAGGAAAACTAATAGGAATATGCTTTCTACCCGGACAGCTGACTGGCTGCTATAATATATGCATCAAATATACCATGCATTTTCGATATAAAACTCGCTTGACCTGATATTCCAACCATGAACAAATTCTCCCAATCCCTTTTCCCTCTCAAACACCAAAATACAATTTGCAAAATTAGAGAAGAAATCTTCACTGACCTTAGGAAGTCAGATTAGTTAAACTAGTATTTTTTTGTCAATATCCCAAAAAAACTGATCTGATTTCTTCGCCCATAAATTCCTCTCTTGGTTGTTCCCCTCGGAAAATGTCTTTTTGCTGCATGGAAAAGGAATGTCAAATGTATATAAAGATGAATTCCTTAGCATTCAAATGATTTATTTAGCACCACATTCATAAATAGGTGCAAAGGTACACTCAGTGTTATTTGTAGATAAGATAAGTTCAGGTTTATTTATTTATTGTAAATTAAGTGTTGTAATCTTATCTTATATCATCTAATAGTTTGAATTTAAGAGTTTAAACCTAGATAAACTATTTATCATTAAAAGATAAGAGTTCTATCTCTTAGGTAGACTACTCTAGGTAAACTACTTGTAAAGCCTATAAAAGGACTACTCTTGTACAACATTTATGAATAAGATTTAACAGAGAAACACTCTAAAAGGTTCTCTGATTTCTACATGGTATCAGTTTAGGTTAATCGATCCTTACTACCATTTTTAGCCCTAGCTGCCATGACAAATCCTATCGATTTAGAAAAAAATTCTGGAACCAATAAACTTCAGTTTGTTGCTGGTTATCCTTCCTCTTTAAGAATTAATGATGATTCTCTAGTGTCTATTACCCTCACGACTCATGAAGGTAACAAAGGTAGACTGTTTTTTAACACCAGCATCGCTGAACCAGCGTGGATAATCGACTCAAGAGCCTCCGATCATATGACTGGGGACAGATGGTTGTTTCACACATTTCAGACCATATCTTCTTACTCTTCTGTGCGTACAACAAATGGTTCTTTATCACCTATTGCAAGGAGTGGTTCTGTAGTAATCAATGAAAATATACAGTTAAAAGATGTCCTTTTTGTACCAGAGTTGACATGCAATCTCCTTTCTATCAGTAAGCTGTCCAATGATTTAAAATGTGTGACTAAATTTACTTTCAGCAATTGTGAATTGCAGGCAAGAGGCTCGGGGAAGAAGATTTGCAATGATAGACTGTATGGTGGGCTCTATGTGCTTCATGGAGAGCCGCTTCTCTCTCAAAATTCCAGTAGTTTGTCTTCTTCTTTAGTTTCAACTTCTGAAAACACCAATGATGTTATGCTATGGCATTTTCAGTTAGGCCATCCCAGCTTTTATTATTTAGCAAAGTTGTTTCCAGCATTGTTTCTCCATAAAAAGCCACAATCCTTTCATTGTGATATATGTCAACTTGCTAAGCATACCAATAATTCTCATTTGCCATCTATCTATAAGTCTTCTAAACTGGTTTCTCTTGTCCACAGTGATATTTGGGGCCCTTCTAAGGTAAAGAATATAAATGGCTGTCGATGGTTCATCACCTTTATTGATGACCATTCTCGTACTACATGGACCTATTTAATGAAACAAAAATTTGAGGTAGAGCAAATCTTTAGGAGATTTTATAATATGGTAGTGACTCAATTTCAAATTCAGATTTCGCAGTCAGATAATGGGGGAGAGTATTTTACAAAAACATTAGGAACTTTCTTTCGAGAGAAGGGAATTGTCCAGATTAGTTCTTGTGTAGACACTCCACAGCAAAATGGGATAGTGGAAAGAAAAAAACAGACATTTTTAGAAGTCACTAGGTCTTTGCTTTTCTCTCATAATGTACCTAAACAATATTGGGGTGAGGCTCTCTTGACAGTAACCTATCTAATTAATAGAATGCCTAGTAAAGTTCTAAAATTTCAAACCCCAAAGTCAGTTTTTATGGATAGTTATCCTGATTTTAAACCTATTTCATCTATCCTTCCTTTAAGAGTTTTTGGGTGCACTGCTTATGTCCACTATAATAGTCCCTCTAGGTCTAAAATTGATCTTCGAGCAATTAAGTGTCTTTTTAGGGTATTCTTCACTAAAGAATGGCTACAAGTGTTACTCTCCTCATACCCATAAAGTCTATGTTTCTATGGATGTTACATTTTTTGAACAGACCCCATATTTTACTCAGTCTGCAATTCAGGGGGAGAACTTTGATGGATTTCAGCCTTCATATTTTTTCCAGCATGACCAATTTTTTCATGTGCAGTTACCTTTTACTCTTCCCACAACCTCTTTGCCATCATCAACACCAGTAAATTCTACCAGTCCTCGACATATTCATCCAGTGAGTACTACACCTCTAGAAAAATCCCAAATATACTCCTATGACCCCTCAAAGAACCCAAACTCCACAACTTCAGAGTAAAGAGCTGAGGGTCTACAAAATGAGGCAGAAATCTATTCCAAAGGCCATCTTACAATCTAATATTTGCCGAGAATTGCAACTGAGTCCAATTGCCTCTGAAAATGTGAAATGTAATGGAGGTAATGAAGGTAATGAATTATCCCAAGTTTCTACTTCTAATATGGATCATGATGAGTTACCCGTTGCTAAAGGGAAGGGTGTTAGAGAATGTACAAAACGTCCTATCCAAAGATTTATTTCTTATGGGAATTTAATGTCTTCTTTTAAAGCCTTTACAGTCAGCTTAAATGACATACAAATTCCAGCAACTGTAGGAGAGGCTCTCAAGGATCCTAGATGGAAGAAAACAGTAAAATAAGAGATTGAAGCTTTGGAAAAGAATGAAACTTGGACCATGGTTGATCTGCCACAAGGAAAAAAGCCTGTAGGCTGCAAATAGGTATTTACAGTGAAATAAAACTATGATGGCGACATTGATAGATACAAGGCGAGACTTGTAGCCAAGGGTTTCACACAGACATATGACATTGATTACAAGGAGACATTTGCTCATGTGGCCAAACTCAACACAATTAGAGTTCTACTCAGTTTGGCAGTCAATGAAGGATGGAGACTTCATCAGTTAGATGTGAAAAATGTTTTCCTTAATGGAAGGCTAGAAGAAGAAGTCTACATGAGTATTTCCTCCAGGAGTGAAAAAGGAAATGGGAGATCAAAGAGTGTGCAAGCTGGACAAATCTCTCTATGGCCTGAAGCAAACACCTATGGCCTGGTTTGAGAGATTTACCAAAGTTATTTTGAGAAATGGGTTTAAGAAAAGTCAAGTTGATCATACACTCTTCATCAAGATGACACCTAGCAGAAAAAGGGTAATCTTGATTGTTTATGTTTATGACATAATAATCACTGGAGACGATCTCAGTGAGATTAGAAATTTGAAGAATCTACTGAGTAGTGAGTTCGAGACAAAGGACTTGGGAAGCTTGAGGTATTTCTTAGGAATGGAGGTGGCAAGATCAAGCAAAGGTTTGGTTATTAATCAACGAAAATACATTATGGATCTCCTATCCGAGACTAGAACGTTGGGGTGCAAACCTATAGATACTCCAATAGAGACAAACTTGAAGCTGAAGAAAGAAAGAGTTCGAGTAGATAAAGAGCAGTATCAAAGATTGGTTGGAAAACTTATATACTTATCTTTGACAAGACCAGATATTGGTTTTTCTGTTAGTATTGTAAGCCAACATATGGCAGATCCTAAAGAAAAACACCTTGAGGTTGCATACAAAATATTGAGATACTTAAAAAAGACTCCAGGTTATGGTTTATTCTTCAGGAAAATCGAAGACAGAACAATGAAAGTCTACACCAATTCCAGTTGGGCTGGAGAGTTAACAGAAAGGAGGTCGACTAGTGGCTATTGCATATTCGTTAGAGGAAACTTGATGACCTGGAGAAGCAAGAAACAGTCTGTTGTTTATAGAAGTAGTGCTAAAGCCGAATACAGAGCATTAGCACTATGAATCTGTGAAGGCATTTGGCTGCAGAGACTGTTGAAAGAATTGGAGATGAATCAAAGTGAAAATTCAAGATTTTATGTGATAATGAATCTGCCATCAGGATTGGTAAGAATCCAGTCCACCATGATAGAACAAAACATGTGAAGATTAACCGACATTTCATCTCAGAAAAGGTCAGTGGTGGAATAGCAGATTTATCTTATGTACCAACTGAAGAGCAGCTAGCAGATGTGCTCACCAAGGCTCTACCAAAAGCAACCTTTGATGGATTCACATCCAAGCTGGGACTATACAACGTATACTTACCAGCTTGAGGGGGAGTGTTAATTCTATATAAGATAAGTTTAGGTTTATTTATTTATTGTAAATTAAGTGTTGTAATCTTATCTTATCTCATCTAATAGTTTGAATTTAAGAGTTTAAACCTCGATAAACTCGATCTCATCAAAGGATAAGAGTTAACACTCTAAAAGGTTCTCTGATTTTTACACTCGGAAAAGTGAGTTGAGTGTATAAAAACGACAAATGCATGCCGTCATTAATATGAACTTCAAATAACTGCATTGCAAACAACAGTCTTAAGACTGTTTTCTTTAAGTTACCCATCATACTTAAATTCCTCCAAGCGTGGATATAAAATGGATCATCCAACTATTTTTTTATTAGAACCCATTTTATCTGGCTTCATTTTTCCTTCTAAGTTCAGCATCCGACACCCATGTCTTAACACATTTATGAACCAAGCTTTTGGAGGTATGATCTTCGAAATATTTGAAAAAAAATTGAGTTCATAATAAAAAAAAATAAACTCACAGTGCGCAAAGTTCATTGGATCATCAGCCAGCTGGTGATGCACTAGCAGCCACCTTTAATTGTTCAAATAAACATTGAAATCTGTGTCTTTCTTCAAGGGTCATCTTAACTCCCGAAGACTTCAGGAACAATAGGAAAGAGACCAAGAACATATGAATTCAATTAATCACACAACACCAATACCCATCGAGATAGATATCAAATGATCATCGAGTAAAACACCAGTAAAAATATAGAAATATCAAAACAGAACAGAGGGACACAGTCATTTATTCTCATATAAACGCTTGCACCATGAAGCCCCTTATTCCCCACTCGTAAAAGGACTTTTAGGAGCAACCAAACCAATATAATCCACATGGCCAAGTCAACTTTTTACAAAACCATCAGATTATAGTACCGTGCTATTGTGTACTTATGAGTTATGGATCTACAAGCAAATGCACCATAAAGAGTTTGGTTAAAAGATGCCAAAAATATATAAAAATGTTAAAAGACAAAAGTGTCAGGTGCTATAATCAACAAAACTGGAAAGTGAATATATTTCTGAAATACCGGGGAGAATTTTGAAACGAGATAGTAAAGTCATGAAGAAGCTGATGTGGTCAGCAATTTGGATGTGTCCAGCTTTGTAGGCAGCATGCAGAACCTCAAAATGCGGAAAGATATAAAGGGCTCCAACAAATCAGAACCTGAAAAATACAGAGGAGAATGATGATTATAAAAGGAATATTCTACCGAAGATCAGAGTAAATGTAACTTTGCTATTTTAAGCATCTTCTCACCAAACTTCAGTTACGATCAGCCATCAAAAGAAAAACAGAAGATGCTAGTAACATCTAGCACCATAAATGTACAATTTACTTCTTTTATGGGGAAGAAATTTGGGAATATAAGTCCATATGTCTACCACTAAAGCAAAATTGTACTGTCTCCTTAAATTACATGTCCAACTTGCAATTTTGAGATGTCTGAAACTAAATTCTCTTTCTTTTTTGAGCACTTCAAAAAAAATTCCCTTTTTCATATCGGTTTCCAAAATAAAAGTTTTATCTTTCATGGCCAAAAAAAAGTTTTTATCTTAAAATGTTTTGCCATTATAAAATATGTATATATATATATATATATATATACATAAAGAACCTAAACCAACAAGTGGTAAATAGCACTTACACAGGCAACAACAAGCTACTGATTTCAGCAAAAGCACATTCAAGTTGGAGTCTTGGAGAAATAATAAAGGCAACAGATAGACAATTCCTGACAATCCATCGGAAGTCTCATGACAGGTTATTTCTAAAGCATGTAAGTTTGTTTCATGAACTAAAGTTTCAGTATGAATTAACTTATACCTTCTTGACATGTGCTGTAAAACTCACTGAGTGCAAATTGAGTATTTTTCATATTACGAAAATAGAAAAGCGTTGGAACCAGAAAATTGTCCCAAACGAAGAAGAAGGCACAACACAACCTAAGGTGCAAGGGAAATAGTTACCTTGTTTTGAAGATTTACGACAAAGTAGACCATTGGTATGCTCTAGCCTTTTCAACTTAAACAAAATCCGATGTCCAAACATGTTAGTAAAGCCCAGAAGGTAAAACAGGATATTACCTGGGAAGAGGATGGTTGTTTATCACCAAGAAGGTTTAGCAACAGGGGTAGCTCTCTTATCCAGACAGTCTGATAGTCTAATACCACAGTATCACTTGCTTCAGTATAGTGCATATCTCCTCTCTGTAATCTAAAAAAAATACTAGATTTAAATTTCAGGTGGTGCAAAAGAGGGCCAGAAAAGAAGAGTTTATATATGCATGTTGTTGCGACCCTTTTTTTCTTTTTGAAATAAGCGTCTGAAACGCTTTGCGGCATCAAAGGAGATGACACCCGAAGATCGGGATGACACTCCTAATAGAGTACCGTTAAATTTTTAAAAACGAAAGGTGGAGTTGGTTACGAGTGAGGAAAGATTAACACCCCACTATGCCCAAAATTGGTACCTAAAGGTTCGCATTATATTTATTAAGAAAAATAAAATTCGATTAATTTAATAATTAATTTCCGAGGTGCATGCGCAACAATCTAAACCTGCCTTGGTATTCACGACATTCAAAAGAGATGACATCCGGATTGCCGGGAAGACACTCCCAATAGAAATATCGGAACAATAGGGCAAAATACTATATACGATATTTATGTAAAGTAATAAATAACATAAAGTTAATATAAATAAGGTAAATATAAAGTAACAAAATAAAAACAAATAAAACAGTATATATATTAATATATACATGTAAACATAAATACATAAATAATATTTTATACATATCTTATATATAAATATACATATTATACAAATACTATATAAAGCAAATATTATACTATATACATATTATTAGTATAATATATATTACACATATTACATAAATATATATACATAAAAATACACAAATAAAATAAAAATAAAATGCATCGAATATATAAAAAAAAAACTAAAATTAAAGAAAGTAAAAAATGATAAAAAAATTAAAAGTAAAATAATATAAAAAATATGCCAATATAAGAAACATAATCAACAAAACTATATATTATTATATAAATAAATACAAAGATAAAGACTGAATTTTACCCCACTATGAGCTCGAATGAAACTTTGACCGACCAGCACCAAAATTTCGGTGTCATCTTCTCATGGTTCAAAAATTAACTTGATCGGACCGTAAAAAGGTCTCTGAACGAGTGGTTGACTGAACCACCGTGGGGATAATTTTTTCCCCCGAGAGCAATGCTCTTGTGTGCAAGCAAAGCTTGCTCAGCCATTTATGGTCATTTGCCATTTCAATTGAAATTGGCCAATTCAATTGTTGTTGTTGGATTTGGCAGCCCTCCCCCATGGCTATTTATAGCCAAAGTGGTGAGGGGAGGGGTGACGTGGCTCAATGAGAGCCACGTGAAATTTAATTTCTTTTTTTACTTTTTTATATTTCATTCGATAAGTTCTCCTATACAAAAATTTTGGGGTATTAAATACCTAAAAAAGTGAATACATTGATTTTACAGATCGAAAAATTTTCGGGTGATAACGTCTTCTTTCCTGCTTTTCGAGTCTGCAAATGCGGCAGCTTGGACTGGATAAAGGGTTTTTTAATTGGGCTTATTTTGGGTCTAACCCGAACAAAAATGGGTTACAACAGCTGCCCCTCTTTACTCATCGTTGTGTAACAAGGATAGAGCAAAGACAAAATAGTGACCATTTTGGTCCGGGTAGGTTGAGGGTTCTTCTCTGACACCGCCCGCTCAGTTGATCTTCAGTTGATCTGCATTAATCGCTCTTGGAGGCAAAATCTTCAAACTGGAGTGCTCTGCTGAAAAGACAAAATCTTGGAGTTGGGAGGCTTTCTATTGGCACGAGTCTTCTCTTCTTCGTAGGAGGCTGAAGTTCAGAAAATTTAAAGATCATACCCCGATTTCTGATAGTCATAGGTATGATATCTCGCTGCCGAAAGATTTTCACTGTTTCCCAAAATATTGAGGACTAGAAAATTACAAGATCATGCCCCGATTTCTAATCGTCATAGGCATGAAATGGTATCTTGTAAGATGATTAGGAGATTTCTGCTACTTCCCTGAAAGCCAAAGTTTGCAAAATCTCTAGATGGTGTGCCCCGATTTCTGACCGTCATAGGCATAAAAGAGTATCTTGTCACAAGACGACTAGAAGATTTCTGCTACTTCCCTAAAAGCCAAAGTTTGCAAAATCTCTAGATGGCGTGCCCCGGTTTCTGACCTTCATAGGCACAAAAGAGTATCTCTTCATCAATGCTAGAGGTAGGGCTGAGAATCATTTCTGTATGAAAGCCTTTTCAATGTCGGAGGTGTAGGGCTGAGAGTCATTCACTCTTATCAATGCCAGAAGTAGGGCTAAAAGTTTTTCTTGTATAAAACTTCCATCAATGCCAGAGGAAGGGCTGAGAATTCTTCATGTATAGAATCCTCATCAAAGCCGAAGATGTAGGGCTGAAAGTCATTCACTCTCATCAAGGCCAGAAGTAGGGCTGAAAGTTTTTCCTGTATTAAACTTTCATCAATGCCAGAGGTAGGGCTGAGAAATTTTCCTGTATAGAATCCTCATCAAAGTCGGAGGTGTAGGGCTGAGAGTCATTCACTCTCATCAAGGCCAGAAGTAGGGCTGAAAGTTCTTCCTGTATAAAACTTTTATCAATACCAGAGGTAGGGCTGAGAATTCTTCATGTATGAAATCCTCATCAAAGCCAGAGATGTAACCTTCAAGTTGGGAGCTCTTCTTGTATAGAATTCTTCATCTTGATGTTCCAAAGAAAGTTGAAACTTTAATCTATTCTCGGGTAGTGCCAGTACCAGTGATAGATAAAAATCTTTGAGATGATGCCCCGATTCTGATCGTTTTGGGCATAAAACAGTACCTTCTAAAACAAAACGGTCTGGTCTGGGGTAAGGGTTCTTGCTCTGACCACCGCTTCTTTCTTGGGCTTCACTTGGTCTTCTTTGCTATTCTCGTAATCAAAATTTGGGAGAAAGATTGACTTAGCTGCAACATTTTAACAAAGGCAAAGTCTATTGAAGGTTTGAACATTTGATTCTTCGGTTTGATTTCCTTTGCATTTTTCCCAAATGCACAGGGATCAACGGTTTTGAGTTGCCTTTATCAGTAGCCGTTTGCTTCGGGCTAGCTGTACCATTCCTCTGGGTACAGTCAGTTTATACCAATTATGACATTGGATTTTTCAAAGGATTTATCTTCCTTCTACCATTTGTAAAAATGAATTTTCGATGGACATTTAAAATTTCCATTGTCTTAAACTTTACCATGTTTAAGCACGTTGCGCCAACATTTCTATTGGACTTGTCAAAATGGCTCTGATCCAGCCGCCATATTAATGAAGAGACAGGATCAAAAGATGAAGGTCTCGATATTTGATGTAGCTGCAACACTAACAAAGAGGGGTTGAATGATGGTTTTAAACATTTGATTCTGCCATTAGATTTCTTTTACATTTTTCTCAAATGCACAGGGATCAATGATTTTGAGTTGCCTTTATCGTTAGCTGTTTGCTCTGGGCTAGCTGTACCATTCCCCTGGGTACAATCAGTTTATACCAATCATGACATTAAATTTTCTCAAAGGATTTATTTTCCTTCGACCATTCATAAAAATGAATTTTCGATGGACATTTGAATTATCTATTTCTTAAACTTGACAGTGTTTAAGCGCGTTGCGCCAACTTTTCTGTCGGTCCTGCCAAAATGGCTTTGATTTTTTCTACCAAGTCAAGGTCCGGTACTTCTTCCTTATAGGTTGTTTCCAGATTAATCGATTGCTTGGTGGTCCCTCCTTCCTGATGGCTGACGAATACCCAGTGGTGTTGACATGCACTCTTCTTTTCGGGGATCGGCATGTCCGATTGAATCCTGATGTGAGATGCAGTACCTTCTAGCTCTTCTATGGTATCATCTTTATCTTTTTCGAGCAAAGCAAATATCTGGGCCAGAATTACAGCTTGTGACTGGGTGATATGTTTGCTGATATTTTTTTCAGTCCAAACGGTTTTCCAAGTTCTTTTGGCCCTGTTCTAGTTCAGTCACTCGGTTTTCCATTTTCTTTGCTTGTAAGCGAGTACCATATCGATGTGAAATAATAGTAACTTGACTTTAAATTCTCCCCCATGGTATTTACACAACTAACCCAATTATCTTTAATAATGTATGCAAATTACAATGTACAACTAAATATTTAAATGTCATGCCAAAATAAATGGAAATGAAGTGTTGATTGGCAAGTAATTCTTAGAAAGGTTTCCGCTAGGAAAAGATGTCTGTGAAGAAGCTGAAATGAACTACAGATAATGGGTGGCTTCTTGTCTTGATATCTTGATTTTGTAAAGTACGATTCGCACTCTACGTCTTAGCATCATCCTCGGTTTGAGGGATGGTCTCATCATTTTTTTCTTCCACTGTTCAAGTCCTATGGTAGCCTAATCTACACACTTGAGGTTTTTTTTGGAGAGATGGCTAGCCTATGCATGGAGAATGTAGGCAAAGGTCTCTTCTTTGGTAGACCTAGATGCAAATGAGTCGGGTCTCAAATAGCATGCCTAAGCTTCATCGTTTCTTTGTTTGCTTCGTATCTCACAGTCGAGTCATCTTTTCGTTGGTCTTTATTCACTCTGACCCGATACTGTTTGCATTATCGCTCTTGTATCATAGACTTCACTCTAAATTGGATTATTCTCAAATCAACACTTATGATATGATGTGATATGCAATGCGAATGTGAAAAAAAAAGAAAAAAAACGACAGAGAAAACATGTCAGTGTAATAGAATAGTCGGATAAATGAAATGAATGAAATGCCAAAAATAAAAAGGTAAGCAATTAAAATGTACAGGGAATATAAATAAGAAAGCAAAACCTAAAAAAATGGTCATTCCTAAATGGGCAGAGTACCGGCGTGATCAAAGGGTGGGATACTACGACTCATTATATACATTTTGGTTATAGAGTATAGGTACCCGAACTGTCGCGAAGACATCGATTCAGGGTAATATGACCCTTATACCATACGGGGGTGAAAACCCCACGAAATATAAGGATCAGTACTCCAGAAGCGAGATACAACACTATACGGAGATGACAACCCCACGAAGCGAAATACTCCCTCCCACTTAAAGGTTCTAATACTAATGTATGATGACAATTTATATCAAACAAAAATTGAAATTAAAAATTAAATTAGATTTAAATTTTCTTTAATAATTACAATGCGAATCCTGACTAAGGCCTAACTCCTCTTTTGTTTTTGAAAACAAAAATTTGTCCCTAGCGAAATCGCCATGCTGTTGTGACCCTTTTTTCTTTTTGAAAAAAACGTGAATGCATTGATTTTACAGATCGAAAATTTTTCGGGTGATAACGTCTTCTTTCCTGTTTTTCTAGTCTGCAAATGCGGCAGCTTGGACTGGATAAAGGGTTTTTTAATTGGGCTTATTTTGGGTCTAACCCGGACAAAAATGAGTTACAACACATGTCCACATGCATATGATCACGTTTTAGGGACATTTAAAATGTACTGAATTGAGCTTACAGGAATTAGCATTTCTTCGATCATGGACAGGTAAGCCATTTTAAGTGAAGACTCTGGATTGCAATCCTTGAACGTCCGTGTAAATGACTGCAATTTAGTTTTTAATGGTTATTCAGAATTTCTCGAGGCCTATGAAAAAAAAATCTAGAACCACAAGGCCAACAAGAAGAAAGAAAAGTCAAGCAGCAACATCTGAAAAACAATAAAACTAACCAATATAATTTACTTGAATAATGCTCTCACAATAAAACCAACCTCAAGAATGCGTGACTGCCAACCAGTTTCCACTTCTGATGCAAGTTTGGGAATGAAAGGTAGCAACAAAGGTATATGTTTTTCCCATGTTGCTTTACCAGAACGTGTGCTACTACACATCGACAAAATGTTAATTATGAGAAGCAATTCTACAAGGTTTGCACTCAATAACAAAAAACAGTTTTATTATTGAAGAGTATAAAAATACTTTAAGAACCTGTAAGCTAATTCAAAGAAGCATAATTACAAAAAAATTGAAATTCATGTTTTTTAAAATGCAAAGATAATAATAAGAGGAAAACTGCTCTCAGATAGACCATTGGTTTCTCTACCAAACCTACGAAAAAAGTAACTTGCTTAATAATTTTTCCTTCTTTTTTACTGCGAACCATGTAAATTCTATTTGTGTTTTCAGAGATTCTCAACCTTTCCAAGATCTATTCCGAACTATTCCCTGCTAGAAGCTACAATCAAACCCTTTGAATCGTTGAATTTTGAAAGATCATGAACAAGCAGACACTCATCTTCAAGAAACTGAAATGACTATCAGCCAGTGTTAAAAATGGCGCATGGCGCACTAAGGCGATGTCCCATAGTCGAGGTGCAAGGCGCGCGCCTTATTGAAGTAAGGCGCACCTTTTGAAAATTAAAAATATACAGATTTTTTCCCATTTCTATACTGTCAAGCAAGAAGAACAATAAGCGAAAATTACCAGCTTCATGTTTGTTTTCGTCTTTGGAAGACTAGAGGATGTTCTTTACATTAAACCTGAAATGTAAACACCAAAGAGTTTCATCATCAGCATTTGATTTATTAAACACTTCTTTTAAATCAATAAGTCGAGTGACCATTTTATTGAAACACAAATTTCACCGACCATATAGCTCAAGAATGAGTTGTTTGAAAAGAACAAACTTGCCCACTAAGCAAGTACTATGAATCGAATGCTCACGGGAATGTTAACATATCAACAGTACTGCATTCCGAGAGAAACAGAGAATAAAATACAGACTCAATTGAGTACTAAAATGAATGAGAATTCTAACATCACTTCCCAAATACTCTGCACAATTATGTTGGCATTTGGCAAGATGCTATCACATTTGGACATGCATGGAACGGCTGGTTCTGCAAAATAATCTCTAAGGACATTTACAGGATCAGAGATTTCAACTAGAACTGAAAGTCTGGAACGGTTGGTTCTGCAAAATATAATAAGGATTTGGTAGAAATTGCCTTGAACTATAAATATAACCTTGAACTAATTATAATCTTGAACAATATGCCTTTTATACCTACAACAGAATCCAGAAGGATTTGGTAGAAATTGCTCCTTTTGAACTATATAATAAGGATGTAAAAGAAGTGAACATAAAAAAGCCATACTTCACCAGGAAAATAGATACATACGACTTAAGTGGACTCAATAAAAATCGTACCTCAGGTTTAATGACTGCCATATCCACTTCTGACATTTCAAAGTAAATTTCGCACACCAAAAAAGGTCTTTCTATAAAGCTTGTTGTAGTAGAAGTTGTACACCCTGCCTGCTTGTAAGTTATCCGAGAAGTATTTGAGCTTGACGGGGGTGTAAGTTGACGAGGAGTATTAGAGTTTTTATTTAATGTGTAATTAGAGTTTATTCTTAATCAGTAGTTTAGATTTACTAGAAGTCTTATTTAAATTAGGAATAAGTATTATTTAAATTAAAGATAAAGATATAATTTTAGTTATATTAAAACTCTATATCAGCCTATTTAAAGGCTTATTCTGTATACATTTTATAATTAAGAATAATAAGAAAATACAGAGAAACAAATTATTCTCTATTGAAAATACTATTTTTGTTCTATCGTTAAACTCTAGCTTTTCATATTTTATTGTTCATTGTTCACCGGTGATCATCTTCTCCGGCCATCATGGCCCCTTTCTCACATGGTATCAGAGCCAACAACGGTCTTGCCGTCACCACTGCTGCCATCTTTAATCTGAAACAGATCGACGATGATCTGATTTTTTTAGATGCACATTGTTTTTATTTTCCGCTGTTGTCATTGGGCCACACTCTTTCCTTGGCTTCTCCCTCGTTAGAATCTTACATCTCTGGTGAAATTTCTACTCATTTAATTTTGTTGTTTTGTTCTTTATTTAATGGTTCTATCTTAACCATCAAAAAGATAGATGAAAAGGTTATAGTTTAGCATTAAAAACTATTTGGTTCTATCTTAGTCATCCATCGTAAAAGATAGGAGAAGTATTTGGTTCTATCTTAGCCATCTATCCTAAAAGATAGGATAAGAGGTTCTAGTTTACCTTAAAAATAGATAATATTTTTTAAGGATTCTACATCAAAGATCCAAGCTGAAACTCTAGTCTGTGTAACTACCAGCTTGAGAGGGAGTGTAGATTCCTGTGATCACTTCTTACATCGTTTGCATCATACCTTTTTAGTCAGGAACTGCATGCTGGAGCATACTGTGGAACAATCTTGATATTCCAACTGATGCATCAACCATCTCAAGCGTACCATAAGTTGAATGACATCAACAAGTGCTGCACAAGAACATCATGGTTCTGTCCTCACTCTTGAAATCAAAGACTCCCAAGAACGGAGAACATTTTTCTCTAAGAAACAACAGAAAAGATAGGAGAAGTATTTGGTTCTATCTTAGCCATCCATCCTAAAAGATAGGAGAAGAGGTTCTAGTTTAGCCTTAAAAACTAGATAATATTTTTTAAAGGATTCTACATCAAAGATCCAAGCTGAAACTCTAGTCTGTGTAACTACCAGCTTGAGAAGGAGTGTAGATTCCTGTGATCACTTCTTACATCGTTCACATCAGACCTTTTAGTCAGGAACTGCATGCTAGAGCATACTGTGGAGCAGTTTTGATATTCCAACTGATGCATTAACCATCTTGTAGCGACCTATTTTGAAAATTCGTTTTAAGCCTTAATTCGTTCGAATGAGGTCGCTAGAAAAGGAGTAGTTGGTTTCCTTTTTATTTTGTTATTATTACTATTATTTTTTTAAAATTGAAAATAGGGAATCCGTTAAAAAATTGGGTCTTTCAAAAATAGCAAAACTTGGAGTCGCCACCGGCCATTGAGGTAGACCGGACACCATAAAACCATAGATTCGTTTGAAAGTAGGTTCGGGAGTTAGTTACGGATAGAAAAGGTTTTGGCACCCCCATACCGCCCAAAAATTGGTACCGTTAAAAAAATAATTACCGCCTTGTTAATATCGAACTTTATGAATTAAAGTGACAATTAGTTTAAAATCCGGTTATACATGCGAGTGTATTTTTAAGGGCACCGTTATTCGTAATTAAAAGCGGGTTAAAACTAGAGGGACCAAGGGTGCTATTTTAAAGGACGAAAACCCTCTTGAAAGATTGAAAAGAAACACGGAAGGACTATAACAGAAATAAACCATTTTTTTAAATCGGTTCGGCTTGATTTGGACGAAATTGCAAAATTGAAAAAGATTTGAAGGACTAGAGTTGTATTTTAAAAAGGCGAAATGGCTGAAAGTGTGAATACCAAAGGACAGAGGGTTTTAAAAAACAAATAAGCCAATTATTTTTTTTAAAACTGCTATAAAACTTATTTTTTGCCTAAAACGGCAAAGTTTGGCCATTTTCACAAAATAAAGAGCTAAAAGATTTGCCCTCTCTCACCCTTGATGAACACTATCGTTCATCGGAGATAAACCCAAAAACTGACCGCCGCGTCAGCTGCCATTGGACGGTGGCTGGCAAACTCCAAAACGAGCGAGAAAGCTCCTCTTCGCCGTCTAAGCCTAGAAACCCAGACAAAATTCTCGACCTAAACCCTAGCTGCCTTAGATGGACCTAAAAGACCCCACCTTCCAAATCTAGGCCTCATCTTTCGAAACCAAAAGGGTTTTGGTCCACCACCAGTTCACCTCTACGGTCGAAACCAAGGGCTTGTTACTGGTAGGGGGAGCCAAAGAGACAACCCTAAACCAGCGTCAGCTCACCCATTTAAGCCTAAAGGCGGAGGGCTTATCGCCGACAAATGGTCAACATACGGCTCTGAATTACAAGGGTAAGAACTCCACTCACCTAAATCTAAGGGTTTTTTTTTATATTTGGTATGCATGCATGCAAGTATAGAGATGGGAAAATACCTCTGAAAGGTTCTCGTTTTTTTCTTTTTTGTATTTCTCTCTAAAAATTTCTTACAAGATATCTATGTTCGGTTTTGTAGACGAACTGTTACATGAAAAAAGAAGAAATATGTTTTTACAATCTTCTGAAATCCGCCGAATTCATTCTGAAATTTTGGTTATTTTTGGCTTGATTTACTTTTGATCTTGTTGCTGATGTTGGATCTGTTTTCGGTTGCATGGATGTCGTGGCTGCACGAGAGGAGGGGACCAGAATGAGCTTGTGGTTTCGACAGCCGAGGTGTCAAAAGCCTGAAGAGTCACTCGTGGAGATCCAGAGCGTCCCGCTTGTCATACGCGCGCGTGAGGGAGCGGGAAGAGCCGCGCGTAGGCGCGTGAGGATTCCAGAGCCTTCCAGGATGATCTAGGACAGATCCCAGATCTAACGGTTGTAATTAGTGAGGCGATGGCAGATAAGGGGCCTCCTAGGGTTTCCATCCCAGATTGGATCTGGACCGTTCGATCTATCAGCCAGATCTGACGGTCCAGATTTGGCTGCGCATAAACACAAAATAATTAGGGTTTTTTAGGACTTAGCTGGTTTTGGTCCCAAACGGGCTGGTGTAATTAATTTATTTTGGGGTTAATTTGTAATATAGACTGTTACTTAAACTTTAGGCTTTATTATTATTTAATATTTATCGGGTTTTTGTTATTATTTAACATTTATGTTTGTTTTTTAGTTAATAATATACTAATAAAATATAGTAAAATATAATAACATAGCCATAACATAACAATATAATAACTATGAAAATATACTAATAATAATAATTAAAAATAATACATATAATACTAACACAATACGAATTAAAATAAAGCCTTATATTTTTTGTTTTTTTTAAACTAAAATAAGATAATACTAAATAAATAGATATAACAAATGTAATACGAATACGTTGAGCCCATAGCCCATTAGCAAAAAAGTAAAAGTGGGCCGAGCCCCAGATAAAGTTAGTGATTATAGTTGCCCCTCTTTGCTTATCCTTGTAAAACAAGAATAAAGCAAAGACCATAAGTATTAATTTTATCCGACTTTACTGTTTGAAGATTCTGAGCCGCGAGTCCTTGCATAGAACTGCTCTCCCTTCCTCTTCCTGAAATTCGAGAACTCTGAATTCTTCCCATGTAAGGCCTGAAAATGTGAAGTCCTTAAAATTATGCCTCGATCCTCGATCGTCTTACACCAAATGACATCTCGCTTTGAGCCTTCTAACATGCCTTCGATCTTCATCTTCTTGGCGTGGGGTGATACCTCGCCTTGAGGACCCCATTTGATGATGGCCCGATTGTTGGTCATCTTGACAACAAATATCTCACTTTGAGTCTTCTGAAATGCCTTTGATCTTCCTCGTCTTGTGTAACACCCATAACGTATACTCGTAATACGAATATACATTATAGATGCTACTAAAACATGTACTGAAACTGGCTTAATTTCTTTTAGTAAATAGCACTTTTCAAAATTTTCTTCTGAAAACATTTCTAGACAATCGTAGCTAGTTTATTGGTTTATAAGTATAAAATTTAGTTATTTGAAAGAATAATTATTCAGGGTGAAAACGTCGCTCGTTGCCTAGATCCTTTCTTGTTTATAAAAATTTTACGTGTTAAGGTTTAAACATTGGGTCAAACAATTTTACTTTCATCGTACTAATAACATTATTTCAATTTCATACTTCATAATTTCTTATGCTTTTATATTTGTAAATTTTATACTTTTAAAGCTTGCCAAACTGTAGCGATGTCCCCTCTCGCTAAAAATGAAAGTGTTTTTTATATTTTGTTTTTTGAAAATATTTTCTTTCGGGGAAGTTTTGCAAAACCCGTATTTTATTTAAAAATGGAGTCGCCACCGGCCACTCAAGGTGGACCGGACACCGTAGAAAACCAGAGATTTTGAAAACTTTGGGTTCGGGAGTCGGTTACGGATGGGGAAGGATTAGCCCTCACACCGCCCAAAATTGGTACTTTAATAATTACCGCTCTATTAATATTAAACTTTCCGGATTAAAGTGACGATTAAATTAAAATTTGGTTATAGGTGCGAGTAAATTTTAAAAGCCCCGTTATTCGAGAATAAACGCCCAACCACTATCTCTACGCCTGATACTGGCCCCGTTTACGTTCGAATAAAAGGGCACCACATTGACAAAATATATGTTCGTTATGCAAACTTAAAAAACATGGAAAATATAAATAAATACATTGCGATAAAAATATGAATAAATACTAACATAATAAAATACTAATATAACAAAAATAAAATACTAATCTAAAACATACATACATAACTATTAATTTAACACATAAATAAAAACAAATCTAACATAAATAAAATATTAATCTAAAACATACATACATAAATATTAATCTAACTCATAAATAAAAACATATCTAACATAAATAAAATACTAATCTAAAACATACATACATAACCATTAATTTAACACATAAATAAAAACAAATCTAACATAAATAAAATAATAATATAAAACATAAATTCAAAACATACTAATCTAAAACATAGATAAACATACAAATTAAAAACACAATTTTAATTTAACTACTACTTCATTAAATCATAAAAATTACAACATAAATAAAAAAGGAAAGAAAATATACCTAACTAGGAGTTCGAATGACGAACCCCGACGAAACCCCACCGAGATCTACCACGACCTCTCCAAAAAATTAACTATACCGGATCCAAAATAGGACCCCGATCGAACCGACTAGGACCGAGGGCACTACCCCGGTCCTTGGCTAGCCGGGAGCTAATGCCCCCTTATTTGGCAAGCCATGGCCGATTGCCTTTTTCCCCTTTAATTTCCATCTTCAATTGCCCCCGCCCCATACCTTTATATAGGCAATTGGGTGGTTAAAGGGGGTGACGTGGACCACCCAAAACCACATAAATTCCTCTTTTTTTAATTAATATATATATATTTATTATTTTTTATTAATTTTATATTAATAATATTACTATTTCAATAATACTAAAAATACTAAAACCCGGACAAAAATGAGTGATTACAGTTGCCCCCCTTTGCTTGTTCTTGTGAAACGAGAACAAAGCAAAGATCAAAAGCACTCATTTTTGTCTTATCTGGCTGAACTTCTCTCCTTTTGACGCTTGTCTTCCTTCTTTGGTAGATCTTCTTTCTCTTCGGCGTAGGTCTTCTTTCTTGTCTTGATTAATCTACCTTGTCACTTTAGGGAAGCAAAGCCTTCAAAATGGTGGTTGTTTGTTGGGGAAGCCAAACCGAGTTCCACTTGCTACATTATTGATAATAAGCTAACACCTAAAGAGAGTTCGACCCAGCTGCAACACCGACGAAGAGGCAGGGTCTACAAAATTCGATCCAGCTGCAGCACTAACAAGGAGGCAAGACCGATGGATGAAAGTTATGATGTCTGATCCAGCTACAACTCTGACGAAGAGCCAGGATTAGAAAACTGACAACTTTTTCCTTTTTTTGTTTCTTTTTTCATATTTTTTCTCTTTTTTTTCTCTTTTTCTCTATTTTTTTTCCTTTTTTTTCTCTTTTTTCTCTTTTTTTTCTTTTTCTTTTTTTTAGATACAACATTGATACAACTAGAAAGTTAGTAAATTTTGACCAAGCTACAACACCGACGAGGAGGCATGGTCTAAAGTTAGTAATGTTGATCCAGCTACAACATCGACGAAGAGGCAGGATCAAGAGTTAGTGAATTTGGTCTAGCTACAACACCAACGAAGAGGCAAGACCGGAAGTTAGTGAATTAGGTTCAGCTACAACACCGACGAAGAGGCAGAACCGAAAGTAAGATTTGACCAAGCTACAACACCGACGAAGAGGCAAGGTCTGAAGATTTGATCCAGCTACGACACCGACGAAGAGGCAGGATCGGATAGTTGTTCTTTTTTGTGATCAAGCTACGACTCTGACGAAGAGGCATGATCAGGATTTGGTTGAATGCTCATTTTTTCATTTTCATTTTCATCATTTTTTTTCTATTTTTCTTTTTCTTTTTTCTTTTTTCTTCTTTTTTTTGTTTTCTAGCTACAACATTAATAAAGAAAACTTGAAAACCAGTAAAGTTGGATCCATCAACGGAGAAACAGAAACATTAACTGGAACCCTACTACACCATCAGCGGATAAGTAGGACAGCAGCAACAGGGACCTAGCCACTCCATTAGCGGAGGACTGGATCAGATAATGACGACCTAGAACCAGCTATACCATCAGCGGAGAGCAGGATCTGAGGACGACGGGAGCTTGGACCCGACCACTCCATCAGCAGAGGATTGGATTCGATAATGAAGACCTGGAACCGGCTACACCATCAGCGGAGAGCAGGTTCTGAGGACGACGACAGCTTGGACCCGGCCACTCTATCAACGGAGGACTAGATTGACCAATGACGACCTGGAACCGGCTACACCATCAACGGAGAGCAGGAACTGAGGACGACGATAGCTTGTACCTGGCCACTCCATCAGCGGAGGACTGGATTGGACAATGACGACCTGGAACCGGCTACACCATCAGCAGAGAGCAGGATCTGAGGGCGACGGGAGCTTGGACCCGGCCACTCCATCAGCGGAGGACCAAATTGGACAATGACGACCTGGAATCGGCTACACCATCAGCGGAGAACAAGGTTTGAGGACGACGGGAGCTTGGACCCGGCCACTCCATCAGCGGAGGACCAGATTGGACAATGACGACCTGGAACCGGCTACACCATCAGCGGAGAGCAGGATCTGAGGGCGACGGGAGCTTGGACCCGGCCACTCCATCAGCGGAGGACCGAATTGGACAATGACGACCTGGAACCGGCTACACCATCAGCGGAGAGCAAGATTTGAGGACGACGGGAGCTTGTACCTTGCCACCCCATCAGCGGAGGACTGGTTCGGGCGATGAAAGTTGATAAATTCATTTTTTGAATTTTCATTCATTTTTCGATTTTTGATTTTTTTTTACTTTTGATTTTTTTTTCTAATTTTTTTCTGATTTTTTTCAACTCTATTTTTTTATAATTTTTTTCTTTTTTCTTGAACTATACAAAGAAGTAAGACTCGAGAAAAATTAGGCCTGGTTGCATCGTCAGCGGAGAAACAAGACCTGAATAGAAATTTGATCTGCTTCGGGAAAGGTTCGGATCTGTTGCACCATTAACGGAGAAATGAGATCTTCAGGATGTCTATACTGTTGCACCATCAGCGGTAAAGCAAAATCTAGAAATGTTGGCCTATCAACAATGACGAAGGCAAGATCTGAAAAAGGCTACTTCTGGTGTTCTATTGGCGGAGAGGTGTGACCTGAAAATGGAAAAAAAAACATTAATCAGTAAATGTTCACAAAATTTGCCACTGTTACCTTTTATTGATGTTTCAGCATCCTCTTTGTGTTTGGCCTCCTCTAAGACTAAGGTTGGCTGTCGTGTTGTTGCCCCCACGACTGAGGATGTTCGGTCTCTTTTTGAACCTGTTTATATGTACAAGCAAGATTGCATGAATGTATCTAATTTTATGTCTAAATGCATGTGTCTACCCTAAATGCATGGTGACTTTGGTGTATGCACTTAATCTAAATGTATGATATTTGCAAAAATAGTTTAATGTAAGATGAATGCAACTACATGCATGAATGGACATGATTTTTTCGATCCTCAAAAGGATGCCCCTGACTCCTTACTGGTCCAGTCAGGATCTTGTTTTTTTATGCGGTAAAATTTTCTTTGAATTAGCTTTCATCTGGGAGCATGCCCCAAAATTTTGTTCGTTTTATGCCATCGTCTGAGAATATTCTTGTAGTAAATTTGAATACCTGGAGCACATTTTGTTTCCCCCCTAAGTTGGGTTTATAAATTGTGTGTTGATTCATGGCAGCTCATTATTATTATTTTTTGGATTGGGTGCAGTTTTGCAGACTGTGGTCAAAGATGCAAGAGTTTGACTCGGCAATGAAGGTTGGACCTTGGCAAAGAATGCCCCCGGACTGAGGCCTTGTTAGAGGCATAATATTTGTAAAAGATGTAGGGGTGCTTTTGGACATGCCCCAAGACCAAACTTTTGTAAGAGGCTTTGTAAGGTGCTAGATCGACCATCTTCGTTGTATTTAATGGGGCAACCCAAGGATTAGTTTTATTATTCTGAAAATGAATGCATGCAAAATGTGTCCTAAATCGATGCAATGCAAAATTAAGATTGTGATGATGTTGTGCAATGATGCATGTGAAATCAATGCGATGAGAATAAAATGAAACGAGTTAGTACCAAATAAAATGATTAAATAAAACAAATGATAAATATAACAAAAATAGAGTAATAAAAACTGTACATAAACAAGAAACAAGGCACTAGAGCCTAAATAGGGTGACCACTAATCGGACAGAGTTTCACATGGCTCTAAAGGGTTGGCTCCTACGGCTCACTATATGCAGTTTTGGTGCTAAGAGGTACCCGAATTGTCCTTGTTGTCCTCTACTAAGAGTAGCAAGGCCCCCGATCATCACCCATTATAGGCTCCTTTCAACCGGGTTCAATTCAGGGGGACCCATTCCCTTATGCCTGCACGAAGGAACTATATCCTTACGAAAGCATAAGGTACTCGAGCCCCGAAGGTACTTGCTAGGCCTACACGGGAGAACGATATCTCCACGAAAGCATTATCGTTTTCCCCACTTAAAAAACAGGTTTATATGCTATATTTTAAATGCGTTAAAATAAACGCGCAATTATAACCGAATATTAGTTTAATAGTTACTTTAATCCATAATTTCCGATATTAATAAAGCGGTAATTATTTAAAAAAGCTTGACTCTCATTTGTTTTTGAAAAACAAAAATGTCCCCAGCGGAGTCGCCATCTGTAGCGATGTCCCCTCTCGCTAAAAATGAAAGTGTTTTTTATATTTTGTTTTTTGAAAATATTTTCTTTTGGGGAAGTTTTGCAAAACCTGTATTTTATTTAAAAATGGAGTCGCCACCGGCCACTCAAGGTGGACCGGACACCGTAGAAAACCAGAAATTTTGAAAACTTTGGGTTCGGGAGTCGGTTACGGATGGGGAAGGATTAGCACCCCCACACCGCCCAAAATTGGTACTTTAATAATTACCGCTTTATTAATATTAAACTTTCCGGATTAAAGTGACGATTAAATTAAAATTTGGTTATAGGTGCGGGTAAATTTTAAAAGCCTCGTTATTCGAGAATAAACGCCCAACCACTATCACTACGCTTGATATTGGCCCCGTTTACGTTCGAATAAAAGGGCACCGCATTGACAAAATATATGTTCGTTATGCAAACTTAAAAAACATGGCAAATATAAATAAATACATTGCGATAAAAATATGAATAAATACTAACATAATAAAATACTAATATAACAAAAATAAAATACTAATCTAAAACATACATACATAACTATTAATTTAACACATAAATAAAAACAAATCTAACATAAATAAAATACTAAACTAAAACATACATACATAAATATTAATCTAACTCATAAATAAAAACATATCTAACATAAATAAAATACTAATCTAAAACATACATACATAACCATTAATTTAACACATAAATAAAAACAAATCTAACATAAATAAAATAATAATATAAAACATAAATTTAAAACATACTAATCTAAAACATAGATAAACATACAAATTAAAAACACAATTATAAATTAACTACTACTTCATTAAATCATAAAAATTACAACATAAATAAAAAAGGAAAGAAAATATACCTAACTAGAAGTTCGAATGACGAAGCCCGACGAAACCCCACCGAGATCTACCACGACCTCTCCAAAAAATTAACTAGATCGGATCCAAAATAGGACCCCGATCGAACCGACTAGGACCGAGGGCACTACCCCGGTCCTTGGCTAGCCGGGAGCTAATGCCCCCTTATTTGGCAAGCCATGGCCGATTGCCTTTTTCCCCTTTAATTTCCATCTTCAATTGCCCCCCACCCCATGCCTTTATATAGGCAATTGGGTGGTCAAAGGAGGTGACATGGACCACCCAAAACCACATAAATTCCTCTCTTTTTTAATTAATATATATATTTATTTATTTGTTATTTTTTATTAACTTTATATTAATAATATTACTATTACAACAATACTAAAAATACTAAAACCCGGACAAAAATGAGTGATTACACAAACAGTTCTTTGAAAATATAATTACATACCCACTAGTATTTGACTATTTTAAAGATGTACGTACTTTCACTTGCCGATAACTTGACTTCCAAATGAGTGGCTCCTCCTCGCTAAGTCTGATATGAAGAACCTACGTATGAAATAAAACACACGCTAAGTACGAACTTAGTGAGCCAATTAAACTTATTTATTTACACATGAAGTGATACTATATAATACTTCCTATAAGAGTGCATTTCATATTTCTCTACGACAAGGCAAGTATATCACAATGATCATAATTATCGTGTATCTGATATTCCATAAATTTCATATATCATTTTTATGATTTTCGTCATATATATATATATCATACTTCCTTAATATCATGTAATCATGTATCATTTTCATGTAATTCATGTAGCATCTATCATATACTGCATGTATCATGTATCATATAGATCGTGTATCATCAATATCATGTATCATCACTATCATGTAATGCATGTATCCTCATTATCATGTATCACCACTATCATGTGATTCATGTATCATCATTATCAAATAAATCTTGTATCATACTATCATATAAATCATGCATCATCTCTAACATGTAAATCATGTGTCATATTGACATATGAGTCATGTATTATCTTTGTCATGTAAAACATGTATCATGTCACATTTCTATCATGTCATGTACTTTTTTGTCATGTAACATGTAACTATGTAACATATGTATCACATAGATCGTATATCACTTTTATCATATAAATCATGTATCATCATGCAGTCCCATGCATGCTCATGATCTACCATGTAATCATCTTGTTATTATATCATCGTGTCTGGCTAGAGGCCCATGGAAACCCTGTAGCCTATCTGCACTGTAGTGTCTTGTAGAGTACGTAATCGGGAGGATGCTCTTTGCTCATCATATAGGGACGCTCTTTGCTCCTTATATTAAACACCTCGTTAGTGCATTTTGCATTGTGGGCTTGGATCCCCAGGGTGTATCTTGTTTCATTTTAATCTTGTTAATATTCATATTCCATGTATAGACATGCATTGCCATTATTCATAATGCGTCATCAATTATGCAAACAATAATTCGTACCTGATATTCCATCAAGCTTGCCATGTCGTGCATTGTATCATATCATGTACTATAAAGAAATGCAATGTCAATTTCAATGTAATGCAAACATTTAGAAATGCACTCACCTGGGCCATTTATTAATATGCCTCACTAAGCTTTATTGATCCTTTCCTTATATAGTATCTCGAACCTTCTTTTGATTCGGATCCAACTTCATTTATCACATGAATATAAATAAACATTTGTTAGATTCACTTCTAACAATATTTCAATTAAGCTATTTAAGTATTCAACATAAAAATTTCCATAAATTTCCTTCCTTCCTTATACTTTCAAATACCTCATTTTGGTCCTTAATAACCATTTCGAACTTCAAATAATTCTTTCAAACTTACTAATTAATTTTAGATACAGAATATCTAAATTTTCATTTCTGGCAGCCTTGTACTACCTTAAAAGATTTATTTCTATAAATAATCTAAAACTCAAAATCTGATCCCGTTTGTTCTAAAATAAACTAGATTCAATAAGCTTTTCACCCATATAAATTAATAGCTCATATTCAACTTGTACGATTTATGGCGAATTTTCAAAGTCAATTTCCAATGCTAATTTCAGAACAGACTAGATGTTGTTTTCTGACCTTCCGTCACTTAAAAATTTATATCTTTTGACTCGGAAATCGAAATCAATTTCCATTTGTTAGAGTCAAAACTAGACGAACAAATCTTTACATCAGTATAAAATTCACTTTCTAACCATTTTTGTAAAATTTATAGTGAATTTTCAAACTCACTGCCAAAAATCCAGTTTTACACAATTTCCATAAATAACTTCAACTTTTTATATTCTCCTTACTTACATTTACCAAATGTTCATTATGGTTTTTAATGACCATTTTGGACGTAAAACAATTGTTCAAGCTCAATTTGAACAATTTCCAATACTATATCTTCATTTTGGACTGATATCCTTTTAGTCCCTAAATTTTCCTTTCTTGTTATTTCAATCCTTTTAACATCCTTTCACTCTTGAATCATCAAATATATCAATTATTCATAAATTCAAGACCAATCCTATAACTTTCTTAAAATTCCAAAAAGGTCCCTAAACTTTCAAGAATTGCTGAATGGTCCTCCAATTTCCAAAAAATTCATTTTTGGTCCCTAATTATTAATTCATGCTATTTCAAACATAATTCATCATTTCCAATGCTAAAATAAATTTTCCAATAATTTTCCCTAATTTTTAATAATTTTCGAAATAGTCACCAAAAATTCCAACTTGGGAAATTATTCAATCTAGCATCAAAATCAACCTTCTAACTTCATAATTCATTCAATTTCATCCTTAATTTAACATCACAATCAAAATCCCTAAATTCTTGGGTTAGGGTTTATAACTTAAATATGGAATTTATCCAAAATTCACACTTGATTTCATGTTTACAACATCAATTCTACCATAAAATACCTTAATTCCATCAAATGACATCAAAAGTATAATCTTCCTCAATCAAGAACATAACTCATACTCATCTATTTCAAATACAAATACCATCAAAATGTAAAGAATCAAGCATAGATCACTTTACCTCAATCAATTTTGCTTGAAATCTAACTTTGATCCTTGAATTTTGATCTTGAAAATTTGAAAACCCTAGCCCCTTTTATTTTTGGGTGTTTCGAACAGCCAAGAAGATGAGAATATTTTGTTTTCATCTTTATTTAAAATAAATACAAATGTTAAAGGTTAAATGAATTTTTAATTTATTTAAATAGTGAAATTACCATTTTGCCCTTTTTATCTAATAGCCAAGATTTAATCTTATCAAAATCAATGGCCAAGATCTCATCCATGTGTATTTTGACCTTTAAAAATTGCCTTCAAAGTTTCAAAATATTTCAAAAATGCCATCTTTGGCAAATGACCAATTTGCCCTCCAACTATACTTTAATTACATCAAAACTTAAAAATTGCCACTCCATTAAAATTGAACCAAATTGGTTCCAATCCAACCAGACATGCACCAAAATATCTTAGATTTTTATTTATGACATTTATTCGATCCAAATATTCGATTTTTACTCAATACGATTTCCAAATTTTCTTCCTTTGAACTTTAAAGCTTTACAGTCACTAATATAAGCTCCATACAAAAAATTCGGGTAACACGAAAGTGTTACTCTTGGAGGTGAACTATTCATTTATGGGGTTAACTTACATAACTTTTGAAAATTACACTTTGGTCCCTAAACTTTTCCAAAGTTTATACTTTGGCCATAAAACTTTCAAAATTTTCATTTTGGTCACTGAACTTCAATTCCCATTTCAATTTTCTTCAGATTTTTCCCAACTTTGAAAGTACCCAATTCGGATCACTATCTATCACATGATACTTTTAAACCTTAAACATTTCCTTTCATGAAGACTTAGACAGAATTTTCTTAACTCAGTCTATTATTCCGATAATTATTGAAAATCTTCATAGCATAAGGTTTCTCATAGAAATCCTTTATTTGAGAACCATACGAATTTTTCTACTTTTACTGAGTCCAAAATATCGATTAGAAACACTTTTATGGGACCTTCCCGGAGGTCACCCATCTTTGTATTTCCCTAGCCTAAACACGCTTAACAATTTCATTCGATCCAAAATCGATACATTTTTCTACATCTTAATTCTTAAAACTGATATCAAGGTACCTATTTTGATTCGATTCACTCTTATACTGAATAAAATTACTTGTTGGGAAATTTACACTTTAGTCCCTAAACTTTTCTAAGGTTTATACTTTAACCCCCTAAACTTTCAAAATTTATGATTTAGTCACCAGCCAAAAATTTGGGTTATTACAATTCTCCCCCTCCTAAGAAAATTCGTCCTCTAATTTTTAATGTTTACCCGTTTTAAACAACTTTGGATATTGATCCTTCATTCTCTTTTCAGTTTTCCAAGTGGCTTCCTTAATTTTTTGATTTCTCTAAAGGACTTTAAACAATAAAATTTTCTTATTCCTTAACTCTTTAACTCCGTATGCTAAGATTTTCACTGGTTCTTCTTCATAAGTCAAATTCAGTTGTAACTCAATTTCCTCATGAGTAATGACATGTGAAAGATCTGATCGATACTTCTAAAGTATGGACACGTGGAACACGTCATGAATTTTACTCATATCCAGAGGTACTGCTAGTTGGTAAGCCACTTGTCCAACTCTTTTTTTAAAATCTCATATGGCTCAATAAATCTAGGACTAATCTTTTCATTTCAACCAAAACGTAACACCTTCTTCCAAGGTGAAACCTTTAAAAACATTTTTTCTCCAACTTCATATTCAATATTTTCCTCTCCTTATCTACATATGCCGTTTGTAAATTTATTCCAACTTTGAGATTATTCTGAATAATTCTTACCTTATCTTCCATTTCTTGAATTAGATCAACTCCATTTATCTTTGAATCACTTTGTACACTTTAATCTTGTAACTCAAACCCATTAAATGGTATCTTGCACCTTCTTCCATATAAAACCTCAAATGGTGTTATTCTGATGCTTGCCAAGTAACTATGATTTTTAAACAACTCAGCTAAAGAAAGATACTTTTCTCAAGGTCTAGAAAATTCCATAATACAAGTACTAAACATAACTTCCAAATTTGAATCATCTGCTCTGACTGTTCATCTGACTTAATTTTATAGTCTTGTACTTCACCAAATTCAGTTTATATTTTCTTTTCAAAGCATTCTTTGCCTAAACCCTTTTAATCTTGTTTAATAAAACTGACTTAACCTGAAATTCTGTTACTGATAAATCATCTTGTCCCGCTGATAATTGAGCATTCATTGCACAAAAATTGAAAATGTATTTTGACTAAATGCAATAGCTTTTCCAAACTGATAGTTAATACTTATATCATTCCTTTAGAAGTTAACCTATCTTCACTGTCTCAAGTTCAAATCTTTTTACATCATCAAGTACTTTAAACTATTACGATCCATATAAATATAGCACTTTTCACCATATAAGTAATATCACCACATCTTTAAAGCCAAAATTACAGCCATCGTCTCTAAATCATATGTCAGATAATTTCTTTCATGGGTCTTAAGCTACCTCAAAATATAAGCTACTACTCGATCCTCTTGTATTAGTACACATCCCAAACCACAATGAGATGCATCACTATACAAAATATATTCCTTTCCATACTCTGGCTATATTAAAACTGATAATTCTATCAAAACTTTCTTTAACTTGTCAAAACTGTCTTGACATCTTTCAATCCATTCAACTGGGACTTCCCTTCATAATAACTTGTACCCTTTTTGGACTAACTCTTATTCCTTCTATTTATATTACATGTCCAAGAAATATAACCTTTGTTAACCAAAATTCACACTTGGAGAATTTGGCATATATCTGCTTGTCTCTCAATACTTGTAGTACTATTCAGATATAATAATCATGATCAACTTTTATCTTTGAATATACCAAAATATCATCCATGAAAACTACTACAATTTGGTCCAAATAGGGTTGAAACATTATATTTATCAGTTCCATAAATGTAGCAGGCACCTTTGTAAATCCGAATGACATTACTATAATATCCATAACGGGTTCTAAATACTATCTTAGGAATATCTTCTTCTTGAACCTCTAACTAATAATAGCCCGATCGAAGATCGATCTTTAAAAATACTATAGTAACCTTGAGCTGATCAAATAAATTTTAAATTCTCAATAACAAGTATTTGTTCTTGATAATTATCTTACTTGACTATTGATAATCTGTACTTAATCGTAATGAACCATCTTTTCTTTTCTTTACGATTAATACCGGAGCACCCTATGATGTTACACTCAGTTGAGTATAACCTCAGATTAACAGTTCTTTGAATCTTTGATACGGAGATCCCTAAACTGAAGTAATCATTTCCTTTTTCCTACAACAATCACTTCATAAACATTCGGTCCTATAAGTATCGGTCATTTCTTCTTACACTTTGCCTTTGCATCACAAATAGATAACCCTCATATCCCAGGAAATTTCAAATTCATAGAATAAAAGTTTCATCAAATTCGTTGGAAACTCTATCCCTTAGATTATTAACAAACCATTCTTATATACTTGTGCCACCATTATACTATATTCAAGTAGATTACCGACAATCACATTATTAGAAATATCTTCTTAGATATTTCTTTTATACCACTATCTTAGCATTAATATATGTAAATGAGTAGACCCCAAATCAATTAGAGCAAAAATAGGCTCATTATAAAGCTGAAACATACCTATTATGATATCTCTATTATGCCTTTCTTCATTAGTGCAAATGTTGTATACCCAATCTAGGGTCCTAGACTTTTTATTTGATGCAACTTCAAAAATTCCTTGCATCACTATCCTCGGTTAACCTCCATCACAATCTTATTCTCGAAGCAAAATAATCGTAGATCTTTTAATCTGAGTCAGCTCCTTAGCCTACTCTTCTAGATATCCATCATACACTACTCACATATGTACCTTTCGATTGTCATCAAATCAACTGTAAAATAACTTAGCTTTTGAAATTTTAACTCGTATCCCTAGACAGTACGAGTATCTTGCTTAAAGTCCAAAAATTGCTACAACATCTCTCTTTTAAATTGATCTCCAATATACTTTACCTTAAACACTTCTTGGAAAAAATATCCATGTCACCGTAGCAACAGATATTGTCTATATGGTGTTCGTCCATCAAACTTAAACATATTTTTTTAATAAGGATACAACTCCCTCTAACTTTTCTGCATCATGAATAATTTTAATCTTTTCCATCATAATCTTGACATTATTTAGCCCTCAATTGATGGCCACTAGACCGTCTTCACCATAAGATTTAGAACTTCTAACTTTTTAAGCTCCTTAAGCTGTTTATACCTTTACTGGAGTTAGAGGTACAACATAATATACCTCAATTACTTATTCAAACCTATTCATACTAGTGAAGAGCCATGTCAAGTTATACAAGTAGTACATCTTTGTCATAACATCCTAGGGGCATGTACTTATTAACAAATCATTTCTGACTTAATTTAGCCTCCAGAATCGGCTAAACCTTTGCTCTGATACCAACAAATGTAACACCCATAACGTATACTCGTAATACGAATATACATTATAGATGCTACTAAAACATGTACTGAAACTGGCTTAATTTTTTTTTAGTAAATAGCACTTTTCAAAATTTTCATCTGAAAACATTTCTAGACAATCGTAGCTAGTTTTAACCCTGAATTAGTTTATAAGTATAAAATTTAGTTATTTAAAAGAATAATTATTCAGGGTGAAAACGTCGCTCGCTGCCTAGATCTTTTCTTGTTTATAAAATTTTACGTGTTAAGGTTTAAACATTGAGTCAAACATTTTACTTTCATCGTACTAATAACATTATTTCAATTTCATACTTCATAATTTCTTATGCTTTTATATTTGTAAATTTTATACTTTTAAAGCTTGCCAAACAGTTCTTTGAAAATATAATTACATGCCCACTAGTACTTGACTATTTTAAAGATTTACGTACTTTCACTTACCGATAACTTGACTTCCAAATGAGTGGCTCCTCCTCGCTAAGTATGATATGAAGAACCTACGTGTGAAATAAAACACACGCTAAGTACGAACTTAGTGAGGCAATTAAACTTATTTATTTACACATGAAATGATGATATATAATACTTCCTATAAGTGTGCATTTCATATTTCTCTACGACAAGGCAAGTATATCACAATGATCATAATTATCATCTATCTAATATTCCATAAATTTCATATATCATTTTCATGATTTTCATCTTATATATATATATATATATATATATATATATATCATACTTCCTTAATATCATGTAATCATTTGTATAGCATGTATCATCATTTTCATGTAATTCATGTAGCATCTATCATATACTGCATGTATCATGTATCATATAGATCATGTATCATCACTATCATGTAATGCATGTATCCTCATTATCATGTATCACCACTATCATGTGATTCATGTATCATCATTATAAAATAAATCTTGTATCATACTATCATATAAATCATGCATCATCTCTAACATGTAAATCATGTGTCATACTGACATATGAGTCATGTAAAACATGTATCATATCACATTTCTATCATATGTCATGTAACATGTAGCATATGTATCACATAGATCGTATATCACTTCTATCATATAAATCATGTATCCTCGTGCAGTCCTTTGCATGCTCATGATCTACTATGTAATTATCTTGTTATTATTATCATCGTGTCTGGCTAGAGGCCCATGGAAACCCCATAGCCTATTTGCATTGTAGTTCCTTGTAGAGTACATACTCGGGAGGACGCTCTTTCCTCCTCATATAAGGATGCTCTTTGCTCCTTATATTAAACACCTCGTTAGTACATTTTGCGCTATGGGCTTGGATCCCCAGGGTGTATCTTGTTTCATTTTAATCTTGTTAATATTCATATTCCATGTATAGACATGCATTGCCATTATGCATAATGCATCATCAATTATGCAAACAATAATTCGTATCTGATATTCCATCAAGCTTGCCATGTCGAGCATTGTATCATATCATGTACTATAAAGAAATGCAATGTGAATTTCAATGTAATGAAAACATTTAGAAATGCACTCACCTGGGCCATTTATTTATATGCCTCACTAAGCTTTATTGATCATTTCCTTATATAGTATCTCGAACCTTCTTTTGATTCGGATCCAACTTCATTTATCACATGAATATAAATAAACATTTGTTAGATTCACTTCTAACAATATTTCAATTTTCATTTGTTGGAGGCAAAACTAGACGAACAAATCTTTACATCAGTATAAAATTCACTTTCTAACCATTTTTGTAAAATATATAGTGAATTTTCAAACTCACTGCCAAAAATCCAGTTTTACACAATTTCCATAAATAACTTCAACTTTTTATATTCTCCTTACTTATATTTACCAAATGTTCATTATGGTCTTTAATGACCATTTTGGACATAAAACAATTGTTCAAGCTCAATTTGAACAATTTCCAATACTATCTCTTCATTTTGGACTAATATCCTTTTAGTCCCTAAACTTTCCTTTCTTGTTATTTCAATCCTTTTAACATCCTTTCACTCTTGAATCATCAAATCTATCAAGTATTCATAAATTCAAGACCAATCCTATAACTTTCTTGAATTTCCAAAAAGGTCCCTAAACTTTCAAGAATTATCGAATGGTCCTCCAATTTCCAAAAATTTCATTTTGGTCCCTAATCATTAATTCAGGCTATTTCAAACATAATTCATCATTTCCAATGCTAAAATAAATTTTCCAATAATTTTCCCTAATTATCAATAATTTTTGAAATAGTCACCAAAAATTCCAACTTGGGAAATTATTCAATCTAACATCAAAATCAACCTCCTAACTTCATAATTCATTCAATTTCATCCTTAATTTAACATCACAATCAAAATCCCTAAATTCTTGGGTTAGGGTTTATAACTTAAACATGGAATTTATCCAAAATTCACACTTGATTTCATGTTTACAACATCAATTATACCATAAACAACCTTAATTCCATCAAATAACATCAAAAGTAGAATCTTCCTCAATCAAGAACATAACTCATACTCATCTATTTCAAATAAAAATACCATCAAAATGTAAAGAATCAAGCATAGATCACTTTACCTCAATCAATTTTGCTTGAAATCTAACTTTGATCCTTGAATTTTGATCTTGAAAATTTGAAAACCCTAGCCCCTTTTATTTTTGGGAGTTTAGAACAGCCAAGAAGATGAGAATATTGTGTTTTCATATTTCTTTAAAATAAATACACATGTTAAAGGTTAAATGAATTTTTAATTCATTTAAATAGTGAAATTACCATTTTGCCCTTTTTATCTAATAGCCAAGATTTAATCTTATCAAAATCAATGGCCAAGATCTCATCCATGTGTATCTTGACCTTTCAAAATTTCCCTCAAAGTTTCAAAATATTTCAAAAATGCCATCCTTGGCAAATGACCAATTTGCCCTCCAACTATACTTTAATTACATCAAAACTTAAAAATTGCCACTCCATTAAAATTGAACCAAATTGGTTCCAATCCAACCGGCCATGCCCCAAAATATCTTATATTTTTATTTATGAAATTTATTCGATCTGAATATTCGATTTTTACTCAATACGATTTCCAAATTTTCTTCCTTTGAACTTTAAAGCTTTACAGTCACTAATATAAGCTCTGTACGAAAAATACGGGTAACATAAAAGTGTTACTATTGGAGGTGAACTATTCATTTATGGGTTAACTTACATAACTTTTGAAAATTACACTTTGGTCCCTGAACTTTTCCAAAGTTTATAATTTGGCCACAAAACTTTCAAAATTTTCATTATGGTCACTGAACTTTCAATTTTCCTCAGATTTTTACTAACTTTGAAAGTACCCAATTCGGATCACTATTTATCGCATGATACTTTTAAACCTTAAAAATTTCCTTTCATGAAGACTTAGACAGAATTTTCTTAACTCAGTCTATTATTCTGATAATTATTGAAAATCTTCATAGCATAAGGTTTCTTGCAGAAATCCTTTATTTGAGAACCAAGCAAATATTTTATACTTTTACTGAGTCCAAAATATCGATTAGAAACACTTTTATGGGACCTTCCCGGAGGTCACCCATCTTTGTATTTCCCTAGCCTAAGCACGCTTAACAATTCATTCGATCCAAAATCGATACCTTTTCTGCATCTTAATTCTTAAAACTGATATCAAGGTACCTATTTCGATCTGATTCACTCTTATACTAAATAAAATTACTTGTTGGGAATTTTACACTTTAGTCCCCAAACTTTTTCAAGGTTTATACTTTAAGCCCCTAAACTTTCAAAATTTACGATTTAGTCACCAACCAAAAATTTGGGATATTACATCTTGGCCCGGAATGATACCTCGCCTTGAGGATCTCGTTTGATGATGCCCTGGTTGCTGGTCGTCTTGACACCAAATATCTCATTTTGAGTATTCTGAAATGCCTTCGATCTCCCTCGTCTCGGCATGGAATGTCGGTAAATGATTCTTCACTCCTAGGATCTGCTTCTTGTTGTTGTTGTTTTCAGATACCTGAAGGAAACAAATACAATGATTTGATGATGCTAGTTAGTATGCTGCTACCTTAAGGATTCCTAACTATTCATGATACATGATTAATGCTCGGACGCCTTCTTTCTTGGCTTCCGGCTTCGTCTTTCTTTCATTTTTTCTTGTCTTGGAATATTTGTTGTCACTCATTGTGTCTGAACTCAGTTCCCATTTGACCCTTACATTCTCTGAAACTTTGTTCTAAAGCGCTCTTCCGAGATTTCAGTTTAGAAATTTTTCTTCTTTCAAAGCGCCCTTTCGGGTTTTCACTTTGACTAATATTTCTCTTTTTTTTCTTTTTCTTTTCTTTTTCTTTCTTTTTTCTTTTTTCTTTTTTCTTATTTTTTTCTTTTCTTTTTTCTTTTTTAGGGCGCCCTTACAGGTTTTCTTCATTGTCTCTTCTATCTTGAACCTCAATACTGAGAGCATTCATCGTCTCCTAGGCAAATCTTGTCAACTTTGCATATCATGTCCTTTAGCCTTGACCTTGGCAGACTTCCTTTTAACGGAATTGATTTCTCTTTTGGAACAACCTGCACTTAAAGGGTTAAATCATAGTAATGCCGATAAATCCTTTATTTTTCAATGATCTATATCAATCTATTTGGAGGATGCTCATGAAATAAACAAATGGAGGAAATGAAATATTTATTTATTAACATAAGAGATGCTGGAACAATTTGAAAGTCATGACAAACATGAAAAAAAGAAAAAGATATAAGTAATAGGGTGCAGCATTCCCGAACACCGACTGTATGAATGATGCAAGAGCTCGTCGACTATGGTAAACCTCTCATTTCCTGTGCTAGACTGAAATTCCCAATAGCCCAAAATAAGTTCCACCGTAACTCGAAATGGGGCAGTTATACTGTATCGGAGCCTATCAGTTGGATGCCTAACCTCAAAATTCATCTGAATTATCCTTTTCGAATTTTCAATTCAGATCCTCCTTTGGTTTCAAGACGCCCGATTTTGAATTTCCATCTTGAACCCTTCCTTTTTTTTACACATAGGACGCCTTTTCGGGTTTTCACCACATGCGTTTCATTTTGCGAAGTGCCCTTTCGGGTTTTCGCCCCACTTTTTTTCTTTTTTTTCTTTTTTTTCAAGCGTAATACTTCTTGACGGAGTTCGAATTCACGGGATTGCTCAACTCTTTCCCATCCATCTCTACCTAAATTAATGCTCCCCAGAGAAGGCATTCTTAACAACATAAGGCACTTCCCAATTTGGCATCCACTTTCCCGGGAAGTCCTTTTGGATTGACAAGATCTTTTTGAGCACAAAGTCCCCCTCCTAGAACCCTCTCGGTCGAACTTTCTTATTGTAGGCACGCATCTCCTCTTCTGATACATTTGGCCGTGACAGATGGCCTTTAATCTTTTCTCATCAATGAGGTTCAACTGATTAATCCTTACTTGCATTCATTCAGCATCATCTAATTTTGTCTCATTCAGAATTCTCAGTGATGGGATTTCCACCTCGATAGGCAATACCGCCTTCGTGCCATAGACCAAAGAATATGGCATTGCCCCTGTCGAGGTCCTTATAGATGTACGGTAAGCAAAAAGTGTAAACGGTAGCTTCTCATGCCAATCCTTGAAAGTGTTGGTAGTCTTGTCTATGATCTTCTTGATATTCTTGTTTGTTGCTTCAACTGCCCCATTCATCTTGTGACGATAGATGGTCCCCAGAGAAGGCATTCTTAACAACATAAGGCACTTCCCAATTTGGCATCCACTTTCCCGGGAAGTCCTTTTGGATTGACAAGATCTTTTTGAGCACAAAGTCCCCCTCCTAGAACCCTCTCGGTCGAACTTTCTTATTGTAGGCACGCATCATCCTCTTCTGATACATTTGGCCGTGACAGATGGCCTTTAATCTTTTCTCATCAATGAGGTTCAACTGATTAATCCTTACTTGCATTCATTCAGCATCATCTAATTTTGTCTCATTCAGAATTCTCAGTGATGGGATTTCCACCTCGATAGGCAATACCGCCTTCGTGCCATAGACCAAAGAATATGGCATTGCCCCTGTCGAGGTCCTTATAGATGTACGGTAAGCAAAAAGTGTAAACGGTAGCTTCTCATGCCAATCCTTGAAAGTGTTGGTAGTCTTGTCTATGATCTTCTTGATATTCTTGTTTGTTGCTTCAACTGCCCCATTCATCTTGTGACGATAGATGGTAGAATTGTGGTGCACAATTTTAAACTATTCACATACTTCACTCATCATCTTGTTGTTTAAGTTGGAAGCGTTATCGGTGACGATTCTTTATGGCAAACCGTAATGACAGATAATCTCTTTCTTCAAGAATTTACATATGGTTGCCCTTGTGATGCTAGCATAAGAGGCAGCTTCCACCCATTTGGTAAAGTAATCGATGGCCACCAAGATGAAGCGATGTCCATTCGAAGCTTTTGGGTGTATTTGACCGATAACGTCCATGCCCCAAGTAGCAAAAGGCCATGGTGAGTTCATAGTGTGAAGCGGTACCGACGGAGCGTGTATCTTGTCGACATAGATTTGACACTTGTGACGTTTATTTGCATATTTGATACAATCTCCCTCCATGGTAGGCCAGAAATATCTGTATCTCATGATTTTTCTAGCCATTAAGAAACTATTGGCGTGGGTCCCACACAAGCCATCATGTACCTCGGCTAAGCGTTGACGCATCTCAACAAAACCTGATCTTTACTTCTCTTGTACAAAATTTCTCCGTCAAAGACATAGCCCGAAGCCGACCTCATAATGGTTCTATTATCATTATCGTTGGCATCCTTTGGGTAAACCTGGAACTTGATGTATTAGAGTATGTTGTAGTACCACGGGTTGGCATCTTCCTCATCTCTCTCCAAATCATAACAGTGAGCTGGTACCTCAAAAATATACATCTCAACTGGCTTCATCTCGAAAGTCGGGCTTGCCTCAAACATGGTGACCAAGTCGCTAAGGCATCAGCCATCTGATTATCTTCTCTTGGTAGATAAGCGAAGTTGATTTCTTTAAAAATTTTAACCAACTCTTGGATCAAATCAAAGTATTTGACTAGCTTCTGATCTCTCGTCTCCCATTCTTTTCAGAGCTGGTAAATCACTAAGGACGAATCCTCGAAGACCTAGAGTACCTTGATTTTTCTATGGCTGCCCGGAGTCCCATGACGCAAACCTCATACTCGGCTATGTTTGTACAAAACAATTCCAACTATAATCACTCATTTTTATCTGTGTTTGTTAATGTTGTGACATTCTAATATAATAATCAGTAATATTACTATCTCGTATTTATATGTGTACGTGTAATTAATATGCATAATATATATATATATATGACGTGTGTAAATGCATGTATGGCATGTGTGTTATGTACTTAGTAGTAAGTATTGTAGCATATATGTATCATGTGTGTTTACATTTTATGTCATTGCATGTTTTATATTATATGGGTACTAATGCTTGTTTATATCAATTACATGTGAATATATGTATATGTGTGTTTGTATTTAAATGTATGTGATAAATGTAAATATTTGAACGGGTGTATGGTATATATGTGCGTTTGTCTGTGTACGTATACATGCATGTCTATGTATTATCGTATTACTATAGTATAATTACTATTATTATTATTATTATTATTGTTGGGCTAAACTTAAGTAAAATAAAAAGTATATTAAAACCCAAATTAAATGTCCAGTCCATCATTTACAAAACCCACTTAACTTTACATAGCCTGATCGGCCCAAACTCTAACCCATGTCTAAAAACCCTAATTACATGTCTAACCCTAACCCTTTCTCTATGCGCAGCCCAATCTGAGCCGTTGGATCAGATTTTGATCCAATGGCCATGATTGAAAGGAGAAGGCGGGCATCTCAGCCGTTGGATCAGATCTGATCCAACGGCCGAGACTCACTCTGACCGAACGAGTCACCTCCACCACGCCTCCACCATACCAGTTATCCAACCACTACGCCAGAGTTGCTAGAAAACACAAGGAAAAAGGGAAAGTTGTCAGACATCAAATCAGAAAAATATATGTGATTTTATGTATTAGGTTACCAAAAAAATCATCATCAGAGCAAGAGATATATGTAAACGAACCAGAAATATGTAAGCATCAGTTTTTAGTTTCGAAATAAAAAAGGAGCCAAAAAAGGGATTCAAGGGTAATTCATTTTTCTCTCCTCTTTTTTAGTACATGCATGTAAACGGGAAAAGTAAAAAAAAGTTTAAGGGTTTACCTTCGCTGTGATCGCCGTCCGGTGACAAGCCCCGGGGTCCTTTAGGGCCGTGAAGGGTGAATCAGACGGTGGCGCTTTTATTCCCTTGAAGGTATAGTTTAGGTTTCCTAGATCTAGTGCTAAAGACTTTTTTAAAATCTATGGTGGCGTTTGGTTTTCAAAGAGAGAAGCGGTTTATTTTCGGATTTATAAAGCGGTGGTCGGTGGTGGCAGACGGTGGCCGAAGTGTCCAGCCACCGCCATTTTCTGGAAAACATTCGAACACTAGGGGCTTTACGGTTTGAATCACAGAGCTTTTTGGGGGTGTTTAATCGGTTTCTAAAAAAATGAGAAAGGGCTGGATTGTTGACTGATAGGTGAAATTTATAAGATGATTTTATTTTTAAAATGGTCCAATTACTTCACAAATCATCCCGCACTTCTGAAGTTTTCAAAACTATCGTGCCCCTTGGTTTAATCACAGCCTAGGTCCTTCTTTCGTTTCAATTTCTTTCAATATGGTCCCTGAATTGAACCGAAATTAGTTTTCAATGGTGAAATTACGCTCTAAGTAATCCCTCGTTTTTGAATCTTGCATTTTGAGCTTGCCCCTGGGTCATTTTACATAATAGGTCCTTTGGGGTTCATTTCAGCTTTTAATTAAGTCCCCAACTAAGTCTTTGGTTCATTTAATTTCTGTCTTCAAGTTCTGTTCCTTTTTCAGTTTAATCCCTCTGGTGTTTTTTGGTGTCTTTCATTTTTTAATTGTTTTTTTAGCATGTCATGTCGCATCGTATTTATTTACATGTTGTGTTTATGCCACATCCATTTGTGTTTTATTATGTGTTTTATCATGTTTTTTCTTGTTTGTTCGTATTGTATACGTGTTTATTTTATACGTTGTATTTAAGTTAATTTGTATACCACGTTCGTATGTTAGTATGTTTTTCTTGATTTTGCATAGCATGTTTCATTTTAATTAGTGGCATGTAGGTCTCGTAAATGTTGTCGTTATGCTCATTTTGTGTCTTAAATTGTGTATTGGTGTAGTGATTTTGTACATTAAAATTATGTCGTTGTCTTATGTGTATAAATTGTGTCAAGTTATTTTTATCATGTTCTTGTTGGTTTAATATCATGTTATATCTAGGCCTTGTTTTATATGAATATGTTATTTATGTATTAGTTTAACTTAGAAGAATGGTAGGAATTTAAGTCCTTTGTTATATGATTGTTTTAATTCCGTGTAAAATTATCGTGTATAAGTTTTAGTTACTCTGTGCTGTTTTTTATTCTAGTATCATGTCTAGGTTTGTAGCCTTCTTTTACTAGTTTAGCATTATATTTCATGCATGTCATGTATATTATATTTGGGTTTTAATGTGTTCAAGCATATTAGATTTAATAGATTAGGAAAGTATGCTTTTTTCTTTTTTCGTGTTTATACACATGCATTGTTTTTATTATTGTTGTGATATATTATGCTCATGCATTTAATTATTTTGTTTCATTTTTGTAATATTCATATTTTATGTTTTAATGTCATGTCAATGTAAATTGTATGTTTTATATTTTGTTTTCTAAGGTTGCATAATGGAATATAAATTGTCAATGCGGTGCCCTTTTATCCGAGAGTAAACGGAGCCAATATCAGGCGTAGTGATGGTGGTTGGGCGTTTACTCTCGGATAACGGGCTTTTAAAATTTACTCGCACATATAACTAAATGTTAATTAAATCGTCACTTTAATCCGGAAAGTTTAATAGTAATAAAGCAGTAATTATTAAAGTACCAATTTTTGGGCGGTGTGGGGGTGCTAATCCTTCCCCATCCGTAACCGACTCCCGAACCCAATATTTTTAAAATCTATGGTTTTATGGTGTCCGACCTACCTAAGTGGTCGGTGGTGACTCCATTTTTAAATAAAATACAGTTTTTATAAAACCCCCACGAAAAATATTATTTTCAAAACAAAATAAAATAAAAATACTTTTTAGCGAATATAAAAGATAGACATAAAATACTTTTTTAGAATTAAAATACGTTTTTCCAAAACCCCGCGGAATAAATATTTCTAATACCCGAGAGACCCCAAACACCCTCAAAACCCCATTTTTTTAGCGAACGTAAAAAGAGACAGCAATAGATGGCGACTCCGTTGGGGACAATTTTTGTTTTTCAAAGAAAATGAGAGTCAAGCTTTTAAAATAATTACCGCTTTACTAATATCGGAAATTTCGGATCAAGGTGACTATTAAAGTAACATTCGGTTATAATTGTGCATTTATTTTAACGCATTTAAAATTTGGCATATAATCTCGTCCTTTTTAAGTGGGGGAAAATGCTAATGCTTTCATGAGGATGTCGTTCCTCCGTGTAGGCCTAGCAAGTACCTTCGGGGCTGGAGTACCTTATGTTTTTGTAAGGATATTGTTCCTTTGTGTAGGCATAAGCGAATGGGTTCTCCTGAACTGAGCCCGGTTGAAAGGAGCCTATAATGGGTGATGATCGGGGGCCTTACTACCCTTAGTAGGGGACAGTGAGGACAGTTCGGGTACCTCTTAGAACCAACACTGCATGTAGAGAACATATAGAAACCCACCCTATTAGAGTCATGCGGATAGCCTAGGTGTTTTAGACGGGATGTAAATAGGGTTGTTTTGTTTGTTTACTTTATCTAAATTGTTCTTTTATTAATGTATTTATTTATTTTATCTGGTACTGACTCGTTTTCTATTTTGTTTTGTTTTTGCATACATCATTGTATTTGCATTACATAAAGGTACTGGATCAAGTGGTTTGCCCGATCAAAAAATCTTTCATCATGGAAAAAAGTATCTTAAGAAAGAGGAACTCAACTTAGCCGTCAGACACTGGTCAGAAGTCAATCAGAGGGCCCAAGGTAATAGTTTGCCAAGCGAGCGCATAATGGCAGGGTACACCTACGTGAGCCTCCAACAGAGTGACCTTTGGGAACTTAAGAGTATTTGGGAAGGATGGGATCAGAGACTACAAGACTTATTCTGTGATAATTACGGAGATGTAGCACAGTTGTTGTATGTTCGAATCAACCAGCCCTTACTCCGAGCCGTCTTCCAGTTTTGGAATCTGGCTTTTTGCTGCTTCACCTTCAACGGACAAGATATGATGCCTACGGTAGAGAAGTATGCCGCTTTACTTAATCAGAAGAATGTCCATAAAGATTGGATCTATGCGAAGCCATCAAGGAACCAGAATTACACTTTGAAGCTCAAAACTTTTGCCGGGATGAGTGACGATTGGGTTAATGGCCTAATTTGGCTTCGAGGAGACAGCTTAGTCTTTGCATGGGAGAGTATTCGAGACATCATACCCGCGCATCCAGATGAAGGGAAGAAGATGGACCTATTTGCCTTGGGAATATATGGTTTGGTCATCTTTCCGAGAATCCTTGGAAACATTGATGTAGCTATCCTAGATCTGTTTGAGCGCATGGAGCGGAAGGCAAATCTCGTACCAGCAATCTTAACTGAAACCTTCATTTCCTTGAATGTAAGCCGAAAACATGAGGATGGACGTTTCTGAGGGTGTGCACAGTTACTACAGGTTTAGATTCAAAGCCATATGTGGAAGACACTGACAAGAGTTTTACCGGGAATGTCATTTCAAGGCTTTTCTCCCTTTCGGGAGTACTTAGCAAAGGAATGGTAAGGAAACTTGAAAACGAAGAAATGGTCCCGTTTCTTTGGGAACATTCAAGATGAAGATATAGTGTGGAGAGTTCTTGGCTCGGCAGGGTTAGTTACTTCCTATATAGCTGTGGCAATTACGACTGCTAATGATGTTAGGACTACATAGTGGGATTGCTTGTGCTCTGCTTCTGGTGTCCCGACAGTTCAGATCGTGACAGTTTGTTCCTGTTACCGCCGGTTTGAGCCGAAGTGAGTTTCCTTTCAAAGGCGAGTTCAGGGCGAAGGTTGAGACCATCATGAGGGCTTAGGATCTCTGTTATCGGATCAGGGTAGGGGAGATACCAAGTCTATGATTACCCCGAATTACGATCTTTGGAGACGTCTTAGGATTAATGACAAGATCCCGGAGCCCGACCAAGGGCCAACCATGTCACTTGAGGAGCTTATAAGGATAGTACCGTCCGAGGCCAACATTTGGCGAAATGAATTTGAGGAGGATAAGAAGAAGATGGGGGCTTTACAGACTCAGCATGCGGATGAGCTCTACAAGGTAAGCTTAGATGTCGACGAACGAGACGGGATTATTAGGCAGTTAAAGAAGCTGAATGCATATCTGAGTGAGAAGAATGCTCTACATCAAAAGGATACACTCCAACTTCAAGCGAAGATGCAGAACGCCAACCGAAGCCAATTCTTAGCCGTATTGAAGGAAATGATGAATGACATCCGTTTAGTTGAAGAATAACGAGAGATAAGTAAGTGGGCAATTAAGAAAGAGATAGAAAGTTGCAAATTAGCCATCGAGAGTGAAAGACGGTCTTCCAGAGACACCATCAACCAAGAGAAAGAAAGAGCTAGACAAGAAATCGACAAAGGCAAGCAAGTAATCATCTACGGAAGGGAAAACACTACCGTTTGGAAGAGAAAATCCATGGGAAGCAGGAATAGACTATTAGAGATGCAAAGCCTGTACAATGATATTGTTTAAAGCTTGAGTCAGAGTCAAGATCAGAATGCTGAGTTAGAAGGGAGGTTGATGGAGTTGGAGCAAAACTTTTAGACTTATCGTCAAAGGAATGGCTTCATAGAACTATAGGAAAGGGAGCATGAAATTGGTATTCTAAGAGCCCGCATCGAGACACTCAAAGAAACCATTCAGGATTACATGGAGAGAATCAGGGTATTCGAAGAAGCTGCAGCCGGTGGAGACAACTATTAGCGAAGAAGACTTCGTGATGCTACCCAGATGGTTCAGGACAGATACCAGTATTACGCGACCCTGATGATAGACATACAACGAGTTGTAAGGCATGTGAATGAATTAGCTGCCGAAGCCGAAGCTCTCTGACCTTTCGTAGCCATGGATATGGAAGAAGCACCTAGGTTTATCAAGCTGCTCAGGGCTCTCGAGAAGCTAGGAGATAGAGCTAGGGCTTATGTGTAGGACTTTATGTTGTAATCAGGACTCTTTTTGTAATAGGGACGCTTTTGTAATTTGGACCCTTTAGTTCCCATGAAAGTAGTTCAAAAGGGTGATTACCAGCGGTATCAGTACCTTTATTTGCATACATCTTTACATTGCATCATGACATTTGCATCATTATACATGCATTTATCCATTTTGCAATTATATTAATAGTGTAAATATTGTGGCAGTGAAATTAAAAGTTAAGCCGCAACCATTCAGCATCCATATCTTACCCGGTTCCAAAGCAAACTTATGGAAGACAGAATAATCAGTCTGGAAAAGGGGCAGAAAGATCTGGAAGCACGTTTCGATCAAGCCCATAAGAGCCTTAGCGATCAGATCGCTCAATCCCAAGCTACGATAGTATCCGACATCACTGCATTGCTGGCAAAAAGTGTTGGGAAAGGAAAGGCTAAAGACGAAGTCGTCCAGGAGCTGGAAGGTACTGCATCTTACAGCAAGGTTTAACCTAAAATGCCTAGTCCGGCCAGAAGAGTATACATTGACCCTGTTGGAATAACTGCCAGTCTTCAGGCAGGGGCATCTGAAAACCAACCCATCGATATAGAGGCACTCTATGAGGAAGAGGTGCCAGACCTGAATTTGGTCGAAAAAATCAGAACAGAGGTAGAGAAGAAATGGGAGGAAAGATTTCGTCTCATGGAAAAGAAATTCAGAGCATTGCAAACCACAAATGAATCAGGGAATGAGGCCAGTGATCTAAGCCTGGTATCTGACCTTGTTCTACCACCAAAATTCAAAACTCTGGAGTTCGACAAGTACGATGAAACTCCCTGCCCTTCCGCGCATGTGACCATGTATTGCCGGAAGATGGCAGCCTTTATTAAGGATGAGAAGCTCTTAATCCATTGTTTCCAGGATAGCTTGACAGGGGCAGCACTTCGGTGGTATACCCAGTTAAGCTGAGTAAATATCAAGACATTGAAGGGTCTTTCAAAGGCATTCATCGAACAGTACAAGCACGTGACAGACATGACCCCCAGCATAATCATGTTGGAAAACATGGGGCAGAAGTCCAATGAAAGTTTACGACAATACGCCCAAAGGTGGTGAGAAGTGGTCGCTCAGATCCAGCAACCTATTCCCGAGCATGAAATCACGCCCTTGTTTGTCAATACTCTAAAAGGAACGTTGTTTGATCGCCTCATTAATAATACAACTCAGAGTTTTTCTGATTTGATCAGGATCGGGGAGTCTCTGGAATTGGCAATCAAGAAAGGCAAGATTGACAACGGGGAAAGTTCTCGAAAGTACAACAAAAATAATGAGGTGAACACTACGAGTACTTACACTACTCCGAAGAACTTCACAAGTCTCTCAGCCACAAGTATCTACGGGGAAGACTCAAAACTCGAACCAAAGAGAAGGGAAAGATCCAAGAAAGGAACACGAGAAACTAGCCTTTACTCCGTTGCCAGTCTCGTACTCCGTGCTTTACTCTCAATTGCACAAAGCTGATTTAGTCCGCCCATACTATGTTACTCCGTTCAAACCTCTATTTTCGTCCTGGTATGATCCAAACGCGCATTGCGATTATCATGGCAGTGCCCCTGGTCACCCCACAGAAAATTGCCTTGCATTTAAGAAGCTTGGGCGAAGTTTGATTAATTCTGGGGTGTTGAAATTTGAGGAACCAAACGTGACTGCTATCCCGTTGCCCAACACGGGAACCGTGGAGTGAACGCTATCGAGGAGTTTGCTTCCAGAAAGACTAAAGAGGATGTGTCAACAATTAAGTCTCCCTTACGCTGGGTTTTCCAGCAATTATGCATGGCCTGCTTAATCAACAGGGGCATGATAGTAGTGCGGAAGGAATGTGAAACTTATTGCGAGTTCCACCAGGATGGAGGGCATGACATCCAACAATGTGAAGAGTTTAGGAGGTTGGTTCAACAACTGATGGACATCAAGAATATAGAGTTTTTCGAGGAAATTACAGGAGAGAAAGGGTTAGAGGTATGTACATATGATAGCCTCAAATATGGGAGAGACGGGCCTTTTTTCATCTCCTCCAGGACGGAGGGAGCGAGTTCATCCCAAGGAGAAGCTGCGAAAGTGGCCCCCAAGATCATTATCGCAGCACCTACCCCATTCTCGTTCAAGGACATGCGGTGGACCCCTTGGAACTATACAGCAAACGTAACCATACTCGAGGAGCCAGAATTCGGTGAGAAGAAGGAACAAAAAGTGGAAGAAGACTCTGCACCGTAAGATGAGCAAACAAAGAAAGATAAAAGTGTCAGCGAAGTGGGCCACTTCACGAGGAGCAATAGGTGCTACTCTTCGAAAGCTTTGAAAACTGTTGAAGCTGTAAAAGGCAAAGAAGAAGGTACATCGACCGATCCTGCTCAGATATTTGGTGAGAAACCCCCTCCAAAGATAAATGAAGCGATAACTGAAGCTCAGGCAAAGAAATTTCTGAAGTTCCTGAGACACAATGAATACAATGTACTAGAGAAACTACGAAAGCAACTGACGAGAATTATGATGTTGGAATTGCTTCTAAGTTTAGAAAAGCATCGTGAAGCAATGTTAAAGGTGCTAAACCAGGCGTTTGTACCCAGTGACATCTCTGTATCCAAGCTGGATAGGATAGTGGGGCATATCACCGCAGACAACCACATCACATTTAGTGATGATGAGATCCCGAAAGGAGGTATGGAGTCCACCAAAGCTCTCAACATCACAACCCACTGCAAAGGGTATGTGTTACCAGGAGTACTGATTGACAATGGGTCGGCATTGAACGTGCTACCGATGGTGACTCTGCAAAAGTTACCAATAGATGATTCTTATATGAGGCCCTGTCACAACTCCGTGAGAGCCTTTGACGGCACACAAAGGGGGACACTTGGAAAGATCAAGGTACCTTTGTTGATTGGGCCGACTGAGTACATAATCGACTTTGTGGTGATGGACATAAAACTAACCTACAGCTGCTTATTGGGAAGGTCATGGATCCACTCTGCAGGAGCGGTTCCTTCATCACTTCATCAAAAGTTGAAGTTTGTGATCGAAGGCAAATTGGTCACTGTAGAAGCCGAGCAAGAAATCATCGCCTCGGTTACATCAGACGCCCCCTACATCCAAAATGACGAAGATGTTGCGGAATGCTCTTTCCGAGTGCTGGAATTGGTGAATGCTACCTTTGTGGAGGAAGGTAATCGGATCCCCTGCCCCAGGTTATCTAACTGCACCAAGATGACTTGTCTAAAACTTTCGGCCGAGGAGCAAAAATTGGAAGAGTACTAGGGAGAAGACTGCAAGGAAGCCTACGAGCCAGAAGCGTCATCACCAGGAAAGATCGTTTTAGGCTCGGCTACAAACCAAGCATTCAGCAGAGAAGAGAAGAATATAAGAGGAAAGAAGGACAGAGAAGAGCTAGACTCAAGAGAGAAGACATTTCGTGGAGACCGATATCTTTTCCTCATGTGAAAAATATCTTTGTCTCTAGAGGATTCAACCGTACAGGACAAAAGGTTGAAGAAGCAATTAAAGAGAATGACATACTCAATGAGAAGGAGATATTTAGGGAATCACTTGAAGGGATGTCCAACAACATGATAGCTGAAGGAAACAATGGCAGCAACGTGTTGACCAGTATCCGCCCTTATCGTCCCGGAGATACTCTTGATAACTGGAGCTATGTTGATCTACCTGTAGTCGTTAGGGCCAGATCAGAGAAATGCTCCGAATTAACCCTTTTTGTTTTTGCCCATAAGCAATAGGGATCTTTTGTATAGGGCACCTATGTTAACTTTTTGTTTGCAATGAAAGAATATCTTCCTCATTTTCTCAAATGGCAAACATCTCATTCATTCATTCTTTATCATATTCATTCACTTCATTTAAAATCATTCTCTTCCCAATACAATCGTTCTCATTTCATGCAGGGTCCCCATAATTAATTGTATGAATGATTCTATATCTAATCCCGAGGTAGATTTTGAGTGCCCGAAGATCTTGGCAGAAATTGAAAAGGGGGTGATGAGGTAGAATGCGAGGTCCCTGAAGAGTTAGTAAGGATGATGGCCAACGAAGAAAGGAAAATCATACCCCACCAAGAAGAAACATAAATTGTGAACTTGGAGACAAAGGAGGAGAGAAAAGAAGTAAAAATTGGGACTACATTTTCCTCAGAAACTAGGCACGAACTGATAGCCCTACTCTAGGAACTCAAGGATGTTTTTGCCTGGACTTATCAAGATATGCCGGGCTTGAACACATACATAGTCGTACACAAACTACCAACGAGGCCAGAATGCAAACCAATCCAGCAAAAGCTCAGAAGAATGAGACCTGACATGTTGTTGAAGATCAGAGAAGAGGTGAAAAAGTAGTTTGATGTTGGCTTTCTAGAAGTTACCAAATACCCTGAAAGGGTCATAAATCTCGTACCGGTGCCAAAGAAGGATGGGAAGGTCTGTATGTGCGTAGATTACAGGGATCTCAACCGAGCAAGCCTCAAAGACAACTTCCCTCTGCCACATATTGACACATTGGTAGACAATGCTGCAGGACACTCATGGTTTTCATTCATGGACGGTTTCTCAGGGTACAACCAGATAAAGATGGACCCAGAAAACATGGAGAATACTACATTTGTAACCATGTGGGGCACGTTTTGTTACAAGGTGATTCCTTTCGGACTCAAGAACGTAGGAGAAACTTATCAAAGAATGATGGTGACTCTTTTCCACGATATGATGCACAAAGAGATAGAGGTATACGTGGATGATATGATCGTTAAGTCTCAAACCGAGGAAGATCACCTTCGAAACCTGAGAAAGCTATTCCAAAGACTACGAAAATACCAGTTAAAGCTTAACCCAGCTAAGTGCACCTTCACAGTCACTTCTGGAAAACTCTTGGGGTTCATAGTAAGCAGAAGATGGATTGAGATTGATCCAAAAAAAGTGAAGGCCATTCAGAACCTCCCACCGCCCCATACTCAGAAAAGAGTCTGAGGTTTCTTGGGAAGGTTAAACTACATTTCCTGCTTCATCTCTCAATTGACAGACAAGTGCGACCCTGTCTTCAGACTACTCAGGAAGAACAATCCTGGGGTCTAGGATGAGGAATGTCCAGAAGCTCTAGAAAAGATTAAAAAGTATCTGACGAATGCTCTAATTTTAGTCGTGTCTGTGCCAGGCAGGCCCTTAATCCTTTACTTGACAGTTTTTGAAAATTCGATGGGTTGCGTATTGGGGCAACATGATGAGTCTAAGAAGAAGGAAAGGGCCATCTACTACCTAAGCAAGAAGTTCAATGATTGTGAAACTCGGTACCCGCCAATTCAAAAGTTGTGTTGTGCTTTGGTTTGGGCTACCAAAAGGCTTAGACAGTACATGTTATACCATACCACCTGGTTGATATCCAAATTGGACCCCTTAAAGTTCTTAATGGAAGCACCAGCATTAACAGGGAGGATGGCCCACTGGTAGATGCTGTTATCCGAGTTTGACATCGTATATGTAAGCCAAAAAGCTGTGAAGGGAAGCGCCATAGCAGATTTCTTAGCTAGCCGTGCCTCGGATGATTATGAATCATTGAATTTCAATTTCCTGGATGAGGACCTGATGTGCATTACAACTGGGGAAGACGTTTTAGAGGATAGCTCGTGGAAGCTTTACTTCGATGGAGCCTCCAATGCTCTTGGCCACGGAATAGGTGTTGTGGTGATTTCTCCAGAAGATGTCTATTATCCCTTCACTAGTAGTCTAGACTTCTTTTGCGCGAACAACATAGCTGAATACGAAGCTTGTGTCATGGGACTGAATGCGGCCATTGAGAGAAAGATCGAAGAACTTTAGGTATTCAGAGATTCATCCCTTGTGATTTATCAGTTGCGAGGAGAATGGGAAACTAGGGATCCTAAGCTGGTCAAATACTATGAGTTGATTCAGGATTTCATTAAAGAATTTGAAAAGGTCAGTTTCACCTACCTTCCTAGAGAAGACAATCAGATGGCAGACGCCTTGGCAACCCTGGCTTCTATGTTCAAAGAAAATACGGGAGCAGAAATAAAGCCAATAGAGATGCAGACTTTTGAAAGGCCGGCTCACTGTTGTAAGGTGCGAGAAGAAATAGACGGCAACCCTTGGTATTACGACATCTTGCAATATATCAAGTTTCAAAAGATCCCGAAGGGGAAAATGAAAATGACCGAAAAATGCTCAGAAAAATGGCAACGGGATATGTTCTGGACGGGGAGATTTTGTACAAAAGAAGCCATGACCAGACCTTATTGAGATGTGTAGATGCCCAGGAAATGAGAGAAATTTTGGCAGAAGTGCACGATGGTTTGTGTGGAACGCACGCCAACGGTGTGTCAATAGCTCAAAAAATCGTGAGATATGGCTATTTCTAGTCTATCATGAAGGGGGATTGCATCGATTATGCCAGGAAATTCCATAAGTGGCAAATATATGCCGACAAGATCCATGCTCCTTCATTACCTTTACACACCATGAACTCACAATGGCCTTTTGCAGCATAGGGCATGGATGTCATTGGCCAGATTCATTTGAAGGCTTCCAACGAGCATCGTTTTATTTTGGTTACCATCGATTACTTCACTAAGTTGGTTGAGGCAGCATCCTATGCCAATATCACAAGGACGACGGTGTGCAAGTTCCTAAAAAGGAGATCATTTGCCGATACGGTTTGCCAGAAAGGATCATTACTAACAATACTTCCAATCTGAATAACAAATTAATGACTGAGGTGTGCAACCAGTTCAAGATAACACACCATAATTCCACAGCCTACTGTCCTAAGATGAATAGGGCAGTGGAAGCGGCAAACAAGAACATAAAGAAAATTATTGCGAAGACAACTGACACCTATAAAGATTGCATGAGAAGCTGCCATTTGCTCTGTTCGCCTACAGGACATCTGTTCGCACGTCAACAGGGGCAACACCCTATTCTCTAGTATACGGCACAAAAGTGGTACTACCCATTGAGGTTGAGATTTCGTCACTTCGGGTTCTGAATGAAGTGAAGTTGGATGAATCAGAGTGGGTGCAAACCAGGTTTGATCAATTAAATCTTATCGAGGAAAAGAGGCTGAAAGCCATTTGCCATGGTCAAATGTACCAAAAACGAATGATGCAGGCATATGATAAGAAGGTACGCCCCAAGAGAATTCTGAGAGGGAGATCAGCTGCTTAAGAAGATCCTCCTGATTTAGAAGAATTCTCGTGGAAAGTGGATGTCTAACTGGGAAGGGCTATATGTCGTCAAGAAGGCCTTTTCAGGGGGAGCATTGATTTTAACTGAAATGGACGGGGAAGAATTGAAAAATCCCATGAATTTCGATTCAGTTAAAAAATATCATGTTTGAAAAAAAAGAAAAAAAAAGAAGAAAAGAAGAAGAAAGAAAAAAAAGAGAGAAGAAAAAGAGAAGCAAAATGAAGCAAAAACCTGAAAAGGCATTTCATCTAAAAAAAGGGTTGGAGAGATCAAGGCGAAAACCAAAAAAAGGGTGTCTTGAAGCAAAAGAAGGATCTGAGTTGAAAACCCGTTAAGGGCAGCTCAGATAAATTTTGAGATTGGGCCTCAGGCAAGTAGAGTTATCCCCACAAGTACCAGAAGAATAAGCTCTAGACAAAGATCCTACTTCGGTTGACAGGGATCATGCATCATTCATACAGTGGATATTTAGGGTTTTTGTATTTCATGTTTTGCTTTCCCTCTTCCTTGTGTTTGTCGTGACTTTTCTAAAACTGTTCCAAGTCCTTAATGATAAAAAATCACATTTTTTGCCTCTCATTTCTTGTCTCTCATTCTTTTTCATAAACATCATGCAAACAAGTTAACATAGACTTATAATAAGCAAAAGATTTCTAAGCATTACTATGATCTAACACTGAGAATGCAGGTGATTAGAAACCAGAGTTAATTTTGATCCCAAGCTGTCTACATAATATATGTCGAGGCAGGACGAAGGGAAAACTTCGAACACCAAGATAAGATAACCTCTATCATGCACCATTCACATTTCTCTAAGAAAGCAGTCAAGGTGAGAATTGAGGTCTCCTATGTGAAAACTCGTAAGGGCACCTTCAAAAAAAACTCTAAAGCGAAAACCTGAAAGGGTGCTTTAAAATTTAAAACCAGAAACTCAGGAAATAAAGGTTGAAGCGGTTGAACCCGACAGTGAGATGGGGTACCATCACCGGAAAAAGAAAAAGAAGAGAAAGCAAGCAAAGAGTTAAGAATGACTGATTGTGAAAATAGGCGCATCGAGATATTAACACTCATGCATCATGTATAGTTAGGTATCCCTAGAATTAGGAGCATGCTAACTCATTTATTACAACATATTGTCTATTTTAAACAGGTACTTGCAGATTGTCGATGACTTGTGATTTGGGACTTCGTGGTGAAGAAGTGATAATTTGAAGAAAGATTTTGGCAGCCTTAGTAGCGTGAGTCCAAAAAACTCAGTAGCTGTTCTCGGTGTGAATCCCCAGATTTGAAGAAAGATTTCGGTAGCCTCAGTAGCGTAAGGCCAAACAGATCGGTAGCCATTTTGGCCTGAATCCCAAATTCAAAGATAAAGGTTCTATATAGGAAGGGCCTATATTTTTTAGCCCCCGTAGTGAAAGGCTCTATATAGGAAGAACCCATAACTCTGAGATTTCAGAAGCTAAGAGTTCTATATAGGAAGGACTTGCGGCTCTAGGGTTTGAAGACTAGCAGTTCTATATAGGAAAAACTCCCAGTCGAAAAATCTATCTGTGACGCATAGGGTTTTATATAGGAAAGACCCATCCCATTGAAGACGAAGAGTTCTATATAGGAGGAACTCCAAGCTTTACTATCTCAGAGTGAAAGGTTCTATACAGGAAGGACTCGTAACTCAAGACTTCAGAACGAGAGGTTCTATATAGGAGGGACCTATAGTTCCAAGATCAGAAGGTGAAGAAGTTATATATAGGAAGAGCTTACAAACCTGGAGATATGGCCGAGGAAAAGCGGAGAGTTCCAGAAGAACGCGTGATTCCAAAGCTACAAACAGGGAAGTCGGATAAAAATGAGCGTTTATAATCTTGTCTTTATTCTCGTTCTATGAGAACAAGCAAAGAGGGGCAACTGTAATCACTCATTTTTATCTGCGTTTGTTAATGTTGTAACATGCTAATATAATAATCAGCTAATATTACTAACTCGTATTTACATGTGTACGTGTAATTAATATGCGTAATATATATATATGACATGTGTAAATGCATGTATGGCGTGTGTGTTATGTACTTAGTAGTAAGTATTGTAGTATATATGTATCATGTGTGTTTACATTTTATGTCATTGCATGTTTTGTATTATATGGTTACTAATGCTTGTTTATATCAATTACATGTGAATATATGTATATGTGTGTTTGTATTTAAATGTATGTGATAAATGTAACTATTTGAACGGGTGTATGGTATATATGTGTGTGTGTCTGTGTACGTATACATGCATGTCTATGTATTATCGTATTACTATAGTATAATTACTATTATTATTATTATTATTATCATCATTATAATTGCTGGGCTAAACTTAAGTAAAATAAAAAGTATATTAAAACCCAAATTAAATGCCAACCCATCATTTATAAAACCCACTTAATTTTACATAGCCTGATCTTCCCAAACTCTAACCCATGTCCAAAAACCCTAATTACATGTCTAACCCTAACCCTTTCTCTATGCACAGCCCAATCTGAGCCGTTCGATCAGATTTTGATCCAACAGCCATGATTGAAAGGAGAAGGCCATCCAGCTGTCGTGTGAAGGCCACGCTCGGACCGTTCAACCTCCCACACGCGCGTGACGTCCACACACACTGACCATCCATTTTCCAAGGCGCCACATGTCATGATCTGGTGCAGTCTTTCCAGTTTCAAGATTGAATCTTAGCAGTTTGATCTTTAGGGCGTCTCAACTGTTGGATCAGATCTGATCCAATGGCCGAGACTCACTTTGACCGAACGAGTCACCTCCACCATACCAGTTATCCAACCACCACGCCAGAGTTTCCAGAAATCACAAGGAAAAAATGGGAAGTTGTCAGTCATCAAATCAGAAAAATATATGTGATTTTATGTATTAGGTTACCAACAAAGCATCATCAGAGCAAGGGATATATGTAAACGAACCAAATATATGTAAGCATCAGTTTTCAGTTTCCAAATAAAAAAAAGCCAAAAAAGGATTCAAGGGTAATTCCTTTTTCTCTCTTCTTTTTTAGTACATGCATGTAAACGGGAAAAATAATTCCTTTGCTGTGATCGCCATCTGGAGACAAGCCCCGGGGTCCTTTAAGGCCATGAAGGGTGAATCAGACGTTGGCGCTTTTATTCCCTTGAAGGTATAGTTTAGGTTTCCGAGATCTAGTGCTAAAGACGTTTTTAAAATCTATGGTGGTGTTTGGTTTTCAAAGAGAGAAGCGGTTTATTTTCGGATTTATAAAGCGGTGGCCGCTGGTGGCGGACGGTGGCCGAAGTGTCCAGCCACTGCCATTTTCTGGAAAACATTCGAACACTAAAGGATTTAGGGTTTGAATCACATAGCTTTTTGGGGTGTTTAATCGGTTTCTAAAAAAATAAGAAAGGGTTGGATTGTTGACTGATAGGTGAAATTTATAAGATGATTTTATTTTAAAAATGGTCCAATTACTTCACAAATCATCCCGCACTTCTAAAGTTTTCAAAACTGTCTCGCCCCTTGGTTTAATCACAACCTAGGTCCTTCTTTCGTTTCAATTTCTTTCAATCTGGTCCCTGAATTGAACCAAAATTAGTTTTCAACGGTGAAATTACGCTCTAAGTCATCCCGCATTTTTTAACCTTGCATTTTGAGCTTGCCCCTGGGTTATTTTACATAATAGGTCCTTTAGGGTTCATTTCAGCATTTAATTAAGTCCCCAATTAAGTCTTTGGTCCATTTAATTTATGTCTTCAAGTTCTGTTCCTTTTTCAGTTTAATCCCTCTGGTGTTTTTTGGTGTCTTTCATTTTTTAATTGTTTTTTTGACATGTCATGTCGCATCGTATTTATTAACATGTGTTTATGCCGCATCCATTTGTGTTTTATTATGTGTACTATCATGTTTTTTGCTTGTTTTTTCGTATTGTATACGTGTTTATTTTATACGTCGTGTTTAAGTTAATTTGTATACCACGTTCGTATGTTAGTATGTTTTTCTTGGTTTTTCATAACATGTTTCATTTTAATTAGTGGCATGTAGGTCTCGTAAATGTTGTCTTTATGCTCATTTTGTGTCTTAAATTGTGTATTGGTGTAGTGATTTTGTACATTAAAATTATGTTGTTGCCTTATGTGTATAAATTGTGTCAAGTTGTTTTTATCATGTTCTTGTTGGTTTAATATCATTTTATAACTAGGCCTTGTTTTATATGAATATGTTATTTATGTATTAGTTTAACTTAGAAGCATGGTAGGAATTTAAGTCCTTTGTTATATGATTGTTTTAATTCCGTGTAAAATTATCGCGTATAAGTTTTAGTTATTATGTGTTGTTTTTTATTCTAGTATCATGTCTAGGTTTGTAGCCCGGAAAATTGAAGTCGAGCGGCTCATAGTCATCTAAGGTGCGGCTTGCCAAAAGATCTACTACCACACTTCCTTTTACTTCTTTTTGGCTCACATAGACAATATCAAACTCAGATAGCAATATTTGCCATCGAGCCATTCTTCCAGTTAGCGCTGGTGCTTCCATCAAAAACTTCAGCGGATCCATCCAAAAAATCAAGCAAGTAGTATGATATAGCATGTACTGCCTGAGTCGCTTAGTAGTCCATACTAGGGTACAACACAACTTCTGAATCAACGGGTACCGTGACTCACATTCGGTGAACTTCTTGCTTAAGTAATAAGTGGCCTTTTCTTTCTTGCCCGACTCATCATGTTTTCCTAGCACGTATCCTATCGAGTTATCAAATACCATCAAGTATAAAATTAACGGCTTGTCTGGTACCAGTGCTACCAAGATTGGGGCATTGGTCAAGTACTTCTTAATCTTCTCTAGGGCTTCTTGGCAATCTTCATCCCATCTTCCCGAATTATTCCTTCGGAGTCTGAAAATAGGATCACCCTTGTCGGTCAATTGGGAGATGAATCGAGAAATGTAATTGAGCCTCCCTAAGAATCCTCGGACCTCCTTCTGAGTTTGAGGTGGTGGCAGATCTTGGATTGCTTTCACTTTGTTAGGGTCGATTTCAATTCCCTTTCGACTAACCACAAAACCTAAGAACTTTCCGGATGTGACTGTGAAGGTACATTTGGATGGGTTGAGCTTCAACTGATATTTTCTTAGCATTTGGAAGAGCTTTCGTAAGTTCTCAATATGTTCTTCTTCAGTTCAGGACTTGGCTCATGTCGTCCATATACACTTCAATCTCCTTGTGCATCAAGTCGTGGAACAAGGTAACCATGGCCCTTTGATAAGTTGCCCAGCATTCTTCAATCCGAACGGCATGACTTTATCGCAAAATGTGCCCCATATAGTTACAAAGGAGTTATTTTCCATGTCCTCGGGGTTCATTTTGATTTTATTATACCCTGAAAAGCCATCCATGAAAGAAAACTAAGAATGCCTCATAGTGTTGTCGACTAGGGTATCAATGTGAGGCAGGGGAAAATTGTCCTTAGGACTTGCCTTATTGAGGCCCCTATAGTCTACGCACATACGTACTTTTCCATCTTTCTTGGGCGCCGAGACTATGTTGGCTACCTATTTTGGGTATTTAGCAACTTTCAAAATCCAACTTCAAACTGTTTCTTTACTTTCCCCCTAACCTTTAACAGCATATCTGGTCTTATTCTTCGAAGCATTAGCTGAACTGGCTTGTATTCTAGCTTTATTGGGATTTTGTGCACCACTATATTCGTGTCTAAGCCTGACATGTCTTGGTATGTCCATGCAAACACATTTTTGAATTCTGAAAGCAATTCTACCAAATCTTGTCTCACTCACGGTGACAGAGTGGTACCAATCTTCACTTCCTTCTTTTCTTCTTCGGTCCCTAAATTTAAAACTTCTAATTCTTCTTGGTGGGGCAAAATCTGTTTCTCTTCACTAGCCATCAATCCAATTCATTCGGGACCTCATATTCCTCTTTATCATCCCCTTCATCTATTTCAGCCGAGCACAAGGTTTGTTCAAAATCTATCATGTAATTAGGCCCAGAATCATTCATACAGTTAATATTCAGGGACCTGCACGAGTTTAGAAGTATATATTAGGAATAGAAATAGCTTATAAATAAATAAATAAGTAATGAAAGGATAAGTGGTGAATGAATGAATAATGAATGAAATGAGTGTTATGTTTTCCATTTGAGAAACGTAGGAAGCATCCTTTTCATTGAAAATAAAACAGATTGACATAGTAGCCCTATTACAAAAGATTCCTATTACTCTCGGGCCAAAAGCAATAAGGTGATTCTGGGCATTACTTTGATTGAGTCCTAAAAATTACAGGCAGCTCCTTGCTGGTCCAATTGCTAAGCTCTTAGCCCGAAAAGTATGGGCGGATCTTTTTCAAGGGCTGAGCTATCTTGCCATCTTCAGAGATTAAATTTACATCTATTCCATCCATGTCTTCACAGATCAACTATTTATTGAGGATTCGCTCATTCTCCTGATTGGCTTCTTAGACCTTGAGTCCAGGATTCACGACTTCGCCAGACACGAAGACTTTCTTCATATCCGTATAGGTGATTGGAGCCCATAGAATCTCTTCTCCTCTAAGTCAGACTTTCCGTTGTTCTTCTCTCCTCTTCCAATCTTGTTTCTTTTGCAGAAAGTTAGGCCTATGTCCAAGCCCGAAACGGTCATAGTTGTAGATAACGCTTGTGGGTCGCAAGCGTCCTTCCAAGCTCCTTCCCAAACCTCCTCCTTTTTTCGCTCCTCTTTCTAGTGTTTCAGTCACCACCATCTTGGTGCAATTTGATAATCTTGGGCATGGGATCCTATTCCCCTGAGCGACGAAAGTGGCATTTACGAATTCCAATGCCCTGAAAGAACATTCCAAGGCCTCCTCATCAGTTGGAATGTATGGAGCGTTTAAAGTTACCGAAGCCACGACATCTTTCTCGGCATTGACTGTTACTATTTTTCCTTCGATGATGAACTTCAACTTCTGGTGCAAAAAAAACAGAACAGCTCTGACCGAATAGATCCACGGTCTCCCTAACAGACAGTTGTAGGATAGCCGGATGTCCATGACCACAAAATCTACGGTTTATTCAGTTGGACCTATGAGCAGGGGTACTTTAATTTTCCCAACCACTTCTCTTTGGGTCCCGTCGAATGTACGTCGACATTTTGGCAAGGTTTCATATGTGAGCTGTCAATTGGCAAGCATTGTAGGGTAGCTAAGGGCATGACATTCAGGGTAGAGTCATTGTCGATGAGCACCCCCGGTAGTATGTGACCTTTGCAATGGGTAGTAATATCGAGGGCCTTGCTGGATCCCGTACCCTCTTCCGGTATCTCAACATCACTGAAGGTGATATCATTACAATCAGTGATATATCCAATAATCTGGTCAAGCTTACCAACCTAAATATTACTCTCGACAAAAGTTTGAATCAATACTTTCAATAAAGCCTTGCGGTGTTTTTCTGAATTCAACAGTAGATCAAGCACTGAAATCCGGGCCGGCTGTTTTCTGAGTTGGTCTACCACACTATATTCACTGTGTTTTAAGAACTTCAAAAATCCTGATCTTGAGCCTTAGTCACTGGCTCGTTGAGTTTCGGGGATGGCTCTTCCCCAAATATCTTCATAGGTTCGGACTCAGTTGCCTTGCCTTTTCCTTTCATCTCTTCTACTACCTTCAGAACTTCAGGAACATAGCATCGCCCGCTCCGTGTGAAATGCCCCACATTATTTATTTCTTTGGTGTTCAGCTTTACTGGTTCTCCTTCGGCAAGCTTCAACTTCTCTATTGGTTTCTTCTCTTCTTGCGCACTGGAACTTCCTTGTATAGAGACATTGGCGGTGTAGTTCCATGGCACCATCCGGGTATCCTTAAAGGGAAAGGATGTCGGGGCTGAAATTATAATTTTTGAGGCTATCATGGGATTCTCTTCCCGTGGGGCATTTTCTTGATTGGGCTTGAGGCCAATGACAAATAGCCTCTTCGCACTATACTTGGTGTTTGGAGCGTCTAATGTGCAAATTTCTGAATCACTGTTCTTTTCTTTTTCATCAAAAAATTCAATCACTTTACCATTCATCAACTTCTGGACTACCTGTCGAAACTCCACGCAATCTTGGATTTGATGGTCCCCCGACTGATGGTATTTGCAGTAGGGGCCACAACCCTTTTTCACAATTACCATTCCACAATCGATGAGATGAGCCATGCATAGTTGCTGAAAGACCCATCTCATGGGGGACCTGACTTCAGACACGCTTTCCTTAGCTATTCTTGCACACCCTTCCTCAACGGCATTTACATCTTGACCACCATGATTTGGCAAAGGGTTATTGGCGGTACTAGGCTCCCCTAACTGTAACACTCGAGTCTTGATCAGATTTTGAACGAACATTTTAAATGCTATGCAGTTCTCAATAGTATGGCCTGGGACGTCAGTGTGGTATTAGCAGTGGGCCTTAGAGTCATACCATGTCGGGTAAGAGGTTGAAGGGTGTAACATGCTGAGGCCAAACCAAATCTGCCTTGTAGAGCTGTGAGTAGCATTCTTTATAAGTAATTGGTAGCTATGTGAAGGAGTTTTTCTTCTTGGGTCCTCGCGGTGTGAAGGAGTTTTCCTTCTTGGGTCCTTGCTCCTCCCTCCTATTGAAATTTCGGGGGTTTGAAACTTGAGGCTGAGATATAGTGAAATTCTTAACAGCCTCATAAGTACTTGTGGTGTTCACTTCATGATCTTTTTTCTTGAATTGCTTGTGCGGCTGCTCTCCTGCATTGATTCTTCCGCTCTTGATTGCGGCTTCAATACGCTCACTGGTCATTACCATATCAGCAAAGTTACTAATAGGGTTATTGATCAGATGGTCATAGAGCGCTCCTTTTAATGTGTCAATGAACATAGGGGCAATCTCATTCTCTCAGAGAGGGGGCTGAACTTGAGCCGCCATGTCACGCTACCTTTGGGTGTATTCCCGAAGGCTTTCATTTCTCTTCTGTTCCATTCCTTGTAATAGAAGCCTATTGGGGACCATATCAGTAACGTGTTTATACTGATCCGTGAAAGCCTTTTCCAGATCTTTCTACGATTTAATTTGAGCTCGTGTAAGCTGATTGTACCATCTTGTGGTGGACCCCACTAAATTGTCTTGAAAATAGTGTATCAAGAGCTTCTCATTGTCGGTGTAGCCAGCCATCTTGTGGTAAAACATTGTAATATGAGCGGTTGGGCAAGTTGTCCCGTCAAACTTCTCAAACTATGGGGTTTTAAACTTGTATGGGATCTCTACATCAGAGACCAAGCTGAGATCCTTAGCGTTCAGACCATAAGAACTTTCCTCGTCTTCCATCACCCGAAATTTCTCTTCGAGGTCCTTTCTAGTCTCCTCCAACTGTTTGGAGAACTTCGCTTGCACTTGGTTCAATTTTTCTAGTTCGTTAAAGTCTGGGATACTATCTCCTACATGTTCAACATTTGCAAATGTCATGGTCGGCTGAGGTGGAGCAGAGGCACCCGCCTAATGGGACGAAGATACCCCTTGTAGGGGGTTCGGTGTAGGATTAATGAAAATAATGTTTCCAAAAATTGGAGAATATGAAGGTTCTCCCAAATTCTGAGCCCCGCGACGATTTTGCAGCATTTGAGATATTTCCCTCATCGTGTCTTGCTGAGACTTGATGATAGTATCTCTTAACTCTTGTTGCGTTCACTCCGATTGGCTCTTAAAATCAGCCTCTAGCTTAGCAAAGCTCTCTTCCATTTTTCTGACTTGAAAACGTGTACAGAATGGATGTGGAATGTTTGCAATTAATCTTTCAAATTCTGTCACAACATTCTCATTATTAATTTCATGACATAATTAATTAATGAAAATTATATGCAGTATACAATGTATGAATGAAAAATGCAGGAATGTATGCAAATAAGGCATTGATTCCATTGGTGATCACCCTCGAACAACTTTCATTGAACATTAAAAGGTTCTCATTACAAAGAAAGATAAACTCCTACAGATACGGTGCAGCCCTAACTCCTAGCCCTTCAATATCTTCAAGTAACTGAATGAACCTAGGCGCATCTTCCATGTCTAGAGCTACAAAAGGAAAAAGGGCTTCGACTTCATTGGCTAAGTCTCTCACATGCTGGGTAACTTCTTGAACTTGCACCATTAGGTCGGTATAGTATTGGTCCGGGTCTTGAATCATGCGGGTAGCATCACGAAGGCGCCTCAACCAAAAATTATCACCTCCCTCGACAGTTTCTTCAAGAACCACAATTCTTCTGAGATAATATTAGACTGTAGCTTCTAATGCCTCAATCTGAGCTTGACGGGTCTGATTCTCTTGTTGAGTAGCTCGGAGCTCAAAAAATCCATTTCGAGCACGGTACTCGTGGAGAGTCTGTCTAGCTCCCCAAACCTTTCTTCTAACTGAGCATTTCGAGCTTGCTTTGACTCAAGCTCTCGAGGGTAGATTTGTACAGACCTTGCATCTTGAAAAGTCAGTTTTTACTTTTTTTAGGTCTTTCTTTTTCCATGGGGCATGATCCATTTTGTATTTAGCCTTTGTCCTTTCTTGTTGAATTGCGATTCTAACAAGCTTTCTTTCATTTCAACAGTTTGTTTGCATTTCTCTGCTTCTTTCTCGAGTGCTTGCTTACCCTTCTTTCTTCTTCAACTAAGCGAATCCCATTCATTCTTTCTTTTTCTACCGCTAAAACTTCTTTCGATCGTCCTTTCCCACTAGAGCCTGAAGTTTGAGGGTGTCACTTTGATAAAGGGACTTTTTCTCCTTCAAATCTTTGTTGAGCTTCATCAATTGTTTGATTATCCCATCTCGCTCATCCACGTCTAGGCTAACCCTATGAAGCTCACTTGTATGCTCGGTTTGTAAAGCATCCATCTTCTTCTTTAGCTATTCTAGCTCGCTTCTTAAAATGTCGACCTCGAAAGGAACCATTCTCAAATGCTCTTCAAGTGACATAGTTGGCGCTTGGTCGAGCTTCAGAGTTTTATCATTGATTCTCTTGTGTAGCCAATAGTTGAGCTCCCACTCAATCAATGGTCTGGATCGATTTACATGGATGGCCAGGATTAGCCCAAATCCTTACAAGAATCTCTAATCTAGGAAAGAATATCAAATCTTACCTAATTACATCAATTAGTAGGTTTCTTTCCTCAGATATCTGATCACACCCGATATGGAAAGATTCTTCATTTGACTCCTTGTCTCCTGCCATTTCTGAAAAGCCAGTGTGATCAGGCTCTCTAGCATTCTCCAAGTGTCGGGCCAAGTCTGGTGGTCTTGGTAAGTCCAATGATCCGCTTTGAACCTCTTGGGCGGATCCTTGCGCAACTGTCTCGGACCAAATATTTGGGTCGTGACAATCTCCCCCACTGAACTTGGCGACGCCCTCGCCGCTGCACTAGAACGATCCTGGGTAAGGCCTCCTTGGATCCTGCTACCTGTTGCCTCGGCTTGGTGCGATAACCCCATATGAACTGCTTGCCTCAGCTCTTGCCGCCATGGAATTCCTCGATCCTTTGTACCATTACTCACATTGTCTTGGTGGCTTCTCGATGTCTCGGCTTGCTCATGTCCCCCCATAAGGACTGCTCGCTCTGACTCTTCCCGCCAAGTGATGTTGCGTGCTATGACACCTTCGGATACATCGCCGTTGTAGGAGCTTTATCCTACAAGCCTTGGTTTTCCTTGGTCCCGCGGCAAAGTCTTGGGTGTCACCACGTTTAACATCGGACGAACTCTCAGACTCATCAGCCCATCAGTTTGGCTCCTTAGAAATCTGAAAGGTCCCTTCCAAGCTTCGTCTCCCCTGCACCAATGGTTAGGTCCAACCCGACCTATGCTCATCAAACTCGGTAAATCAAACTCAAAAACACTAGAGTTATGTTTGAGATGTACCTTTCTCTCTGTTGCATTTACTCTAAAATGGGTCAGCCCTTCTGTCTCCATGAATTCTGGCTCCCTTTGCATCGAACCTCCCTCATTGAAGTTCTTTGCATGGATCGGACCCTTTTGCCTGAAGTCCGTTGCCCCTCATTGCACTCGCCCCTCTGACTTGAAGTTTGGTGCACTCTTCTTGCATCAACCCTTTTTCCTCAAAGTTCAATGCTTCCTCTTGCGTCGGCACTTCTTCCCCGAAGTCCTTCGCTCGTTTCCCACCTTGCCCATGGGTGGTGTCTCCACGATTGCAATGTCCCTCAGCTTGGCCCCCTTTGACGCTCTATTGGTCTCAAAAGCGATGTTCTTTCCCCGAACATCTCCGGCAAGCTCTCTCGTAGGCTTCTTGGACATGTTCACCTTTTTCTGCTTTCGGTCTCCCTTGGCCTTGGCAGAACTAACGGCTTCGAACCAAGCTTTGTAGCCTCACTTCCTTCGGGCTTGTCCCTCGTCTTGGACTCCTTGGCTCAAACTGGGCATCTTCGCAACTTGTGAGGCCCCTTACACTGGTAACACTCCAATTGCTTCCTCTCCACCCTCGGCTTGACGGCTTTCTCATTTGCTATCACATCGGGGCTCGACCTTGGCTTGACTACTTTGGCACTCGTAGTCGCAACTTGGATTTCCCTTGGCTCATTGACACTCGTAATTGCGCCAAGTCGCGCTACTCCCCCTTCTGGCTCATCATCTATCTTGATGAGTGCAGCAAGGCGATTCTTCTCGGGACAGCTTTTTATCACATGTGGGCCATCACAGAAGTAGCACTTCATCTTTCTGCTCGCCTTCTTCTTTGGCACGGACTTAGCCTCGCCATTCCCACAGGTACTCGTCGTGGGTTTGGACATCTCGGCACTGACTGGCTTGTCTCCGGCAGGCTCGGTCAGTAACTCGGCCACATCTTTGGCCTCTCGAATCTGGGCACCTCCTTGCTCCAATGCAAGCCTAGCCCCAGGCCTAAGTCCCTCTGGGATGGTGGCAAGCGCACCCCATTCACTCATTGCACTCTTGCAACTGAGTAGCTCTTCCTTGAGCTCATTCACCTCGATCCGCAAAGCCCTCACCTCGGCTTTGCAAGCATTACTCTGTCGGACTATCTCTACCTCATTGCGAACTCGCCGCGTCTCGTCCTTGAACCTGTCCTCCATGGACTCTAATCTTTCAAGACGGGACTCCAAGACACCCTGGTCTCCTTCATGGACTCCATGGTTTCTTTGAGGGAGAAATCTTGGTTGTTCAACATCTTGCTCATGACGTCGTAATCCTCCCTAAAAGAATCAAACGTCTGAGTAGAAACGTAATCTCTTTGTCTTACCTCATTCAATGTCTTCCACTTTGATGTCATCTCGGTCACTTCTTTGCCACGAACTAGCTTGCTCACTCTGACTTGCTCGAATGTAAATCCTCGCCACGCTTGACTGCAACTGCAAGCTGGCTCAAAAGCAAGCCCACTCGACTCGCTTTGATACCACTTGTCACAGGGCTAGGGCTCAACCCTAGTGGGTCCATGCGGCCTTAGACGCCTTTGACGCTAATCGGTCGATTCATGCGCCTAAGTAAGCCTTCAACTAGCCTTGCGAGTACTCCTGCTCGACAATGGCTCGGACAAGCCCTCCAGGCTTTGATGGATGCAGAAGCGCTTTAAGCACTATGGTGGCTACTCTTGGCCACTCGAGAGGCAACTAGAACAAAGAACTTTAAGAACCAAGGACAATTGAAAGGGACAAGAGAAAAGCTAGAGTAAATGCCTCAGAGTCTTATTACTTTTCTCAAATGAGATATTGAATGGAATGAGATAGATGATAAAATGAGAGTGGGAGGCTCTCTATTTATAGTTGAGCTCTCACTCAATCAATGGTCTGGATCGATTTACATGGATGGCCAGGATTAGCCCAAATCCTTACAAGAATCTCTAATCTAGGAAAGAATATCAAATCCTACCTAATTACATCAATTAGTAGGTTTCTTTCCTCAGATATCTGATCACACCCAATATGGCAAGATTCTTCATTTGACTCCTTGTCTCCTGCCATTTCTGAAAAGCCAGTATGATCGGGCTCTCTAGCATTCTCCAAGTGTCGGGCCAAGTCTGGTGGTCTTGGCAAGTCCAATGATCCGCTTTGAACCTCTTGGGCAGATCCTTGCGCAATTGTCTCGGACCAAAATGTTTGGGCCATGACAACTGCCACGGGGCTAGACTTTTGAACCGGTTCACCGTGCGGCCTTAGTCGCTTAAGACAAACGACTAAGTAAGCCTGAAATCCTCACTTCGGAAGATCAAATTCCCAAGGCACCGAAGAACGCAAGATCGTTCTTAGCGGAAGCAAACTATGAGATCGGCTACAAAGAACTCTTAAAAGAACACGAAGGACAAAAAAAGAACTCCAGAATTTAGAGTGAATGCGCTCTCTATTACTCAAAAATAGATGAAAGAATGGATGATTACAACTGAGGTGGGGAGGCCTCTAATTATAGTTGAGTCCCCTCTAATCCGTCGGTCCCTACTGATTTACATCAACAGCCTAGATACAGCTCTACCAACCACAAGGCATAATGCCAAGAATATTCCTTAGCTATCTATGGAAAGAATCTCCTATGTTCGCATAGAGTGTTCACATAGGTGTGGATGGATAAGCCTTCTTGGATCTTCCCACGGATCGGGCCAGTCTGGTGGTCTCTTCAAGCCCAAAGTGTTCCTCGGAACCTCATGGACACCCTGGTGTGCACCCTATGGTACTAATGACTCGGACATCAGTTCACGGCCCGTGACATTCTCCCCCACCAAACTTGGCGACGCCCTTCTTGCTGCTCCAGAATGAAGTCAAAAACGATCTTGTGACCTCCTTGGCACCTTAGCTTTCTCCCAACTCTGAATCGGGCTTGGTTGTCCCCCCATAAGGACCGCTATTCCCATAAAGAACACCTGACTCGTGCTGGGTCGTCCACCCATATGAACTCCTCGCTTCGGTTACCGCCGTAATGTAACATCACTCGTCGAACCACCTCGCACATCTCGACTATAGGAACTCTTTCCTAGCAGCTGAGATTTGTCTCCACTTGGATCACTATGACCCTTGAACAAAAGTTTGGATGTCGCCTTTAAACTTTCACCATCTGATGGGTTAGGTTTTCTGCTGCCTACACCCAACAAACCGGACAAATCAAAACCAAAAATACAAAGATTGTGTTCGAGATGTACCTTTTTCGGGATAAACTCCCTCGCGTTCACTCTAAAATGCATCGGCCCTTCTACATCCTTGAAGTCCGACGCCTAATTTTGCATTGCCACTTCTTTCTCCATGAAGTTCAATGCACCTTCCACCTTGCCCAACGACGGCTTTTCACATAAAGAATCGAGCTTCAAAGCCTCGCTCTCTTCGGGCTCGTCCTGTACCTTGGACTGCTTGACTCTATCTGGGCAATCACGCCAATAATGTGGCTCCATGCAATGAAAACACTTCCATTGCACTTTCTCCACCCTCGACTTAACTCTGTCGGGCCAATCGAGCCAACTGTGTGGCCCCTCGCAACGAAGACACTTTCGCTGCACCTCCGGCTTGACCATTGTGGACGAAACAATCATGCCAGCTCTAGCTTCCCTTTTCACAGACTCATCGTTTACCTTGATGGCTGAAAGGTCGACTTTCTTGGAACAATCCTTTGACCAATGCTCGCCGTCACAATAGAAGCACCTTCGTGGCTTCCTTTCCCATGGTCAGGCTAGCATCCTGGGCTTGTTCCACCTCGATGGCTTTTCCTCACCATGCGAAGTCCCATCCATCTTCGTCGAAGCCTGCACCTCGGCTCCAACTGCATCACTCCGTCCCTCCACTTTGTCTGTCATGATTGATATGCCTTCTACTCCCCCCTCATGGCCCTTCACCTCGAGGCTCTCCTTGGCAATCACGAGGCTTTTCCTCTAGAACCTGGTGGTTTCGAACTTGGCCCATATCATCTCACACGACGCCACAAAGTCTCTATGCCTTTGGGTCATTCCTTCGACAGCCTGGGCCTCATCACCCTTCTGTGCTGCAGTGTTTCCTCATTTCCTTGTCGTCATCTCGAACAATGCCTTCCACGAACACTCGATTCACCAACCGTGGCTACGAACCGTGGGCTCTGATACCAACTGTCACGGGGCTAGACTTCTGAACCAGCCCACCGTGCGGCCTTAGTCGAGTCATTAAGACAAACGACTAAGTAATTCTGAAATCCTTACTCTGGAAGATCGAATTCCTAAGGCACCGAAGAACGCAAGATCGTTCTTAGCGGAAGCAAACTATGAGATCAGCTACAAAGAACTCTGAAAGAACACGAAGAACAAAAGAATAACAACTCGAAAAATTTAGAGTGAATGCACTCTCTATTACTCAAGAATAGATGAAAGAATGGATGATTACAACTGAGGTGGGGAGGCCTCTATTTATAGTTGAGTCTCATTTAATCCGACGATCCCTACTGATTTACATCAACGGCCTAGATACAACTCTAGCAACCACAAGGCATAATGCCAATAATATTCCTTAGCTATCTATGGAAAGAATCCCTCATGTTCACATGGAGTGTTCACATAGGTGTGGATGGATAAGCCTTATTAGATCTTCCCACAGATCGGGCCAGTCTAGTGGTCTCTTCAAGCCCAAAGTGTGCCTTAGAACCTCATGGACACCCTGGTGTGCACGCTGTGGTGCTAATGACTCGGACCTCGGTTCACGGCCCATGACACTGACATATGTATATCCCGCCACAATGCGCTCACTTGGCAGACTATCACCTTGAATTCTTTGGTTAACTTCAGACCAATGTCGATCAGCAGAATTAATTTCTTCCTTCTTGAGGTACCTTTTATCCATGGTGAAAGATTTCAACTTTGGTAAACCACTCGAATCAACACCTTCATGTTATGCAATGCACATGCAAAAAATGCAAAATAAGACAAAAACAAAACAAGTCAATAACGGATAAAATTAATAAACCTATAAAAATAAAACAGAAATTTAAATCAAACATTGAATGAAGCAACCCTATTTACATCATTCTAAAAACCTAGGTTTAACCGCATGGCTCTAAAGGGGTGCGTTTTCTATGCCCTTTACATGTAGTTTTGGTTCTAAACGGTACCCAATTGTCCTCGGTGTCTTCTTTTAAAGAGTAACAAGGCCCTCGGTTATCACCCATTATAAGCTCCTCTCAACCGAGTTCAATTCAGGGGGCCCTTTCGCTATGTTCGTACGGGAAAACAATATTCCCATGAAAATATAGGGTAGTTGAGCCCCGAAGGTACTTACTACGCCCATATGGAGGAACAGTATCCACACGAAAGTACTAGCGTTTCCCCCCCCCACTTAAAAAACGTATTTAAATATTAAATTTTAAATGTGTTAAATTAAGCTTGCATTTATAAACGAATATCAATTTAATCGTCACTTTAATTCACAATTTTCGATATTAATAAAGCGATGATTATTATTTCGTTCTTTTTTGAAAAAAATGGCCTAGCTCACTTTAGTTTAAAAATTAAAACCATTCCCCAACAGGGTCGCCAGCTATAGCGACCTTTTTTTGAAAATTCAAATTTTAAGTCTTAAGTCGTTCGAATGGGGTCGCTAGAAAATGAGTAGTTGGTTTCCTTTTTATTTTTTTATTATTACTATTATTTTTTTTTAAATTGGAAATAAGGAATCCGTTAAAAATCATATCTTTGAAAAATAGCAAAACTTGGAGTTGCCACTGGCCATTAAGGTAGACCGAACACCATAAAACTAGAGGTTCGTTTGAAAACAGGTTCGGGAGTCGGTTACGGATGGGGATGATTTTGGTACCCCCATACCGCCCAAAAATTGGTATCGTTAAAAAAGAATAAATAATTACCGCTTTGCTAATATCGAACTTTATGAATTAAAGTGACAATTAGTTTAAAATATGGTTATACATCTGAGTCTATTTGTAAGGGCCTCGTTATTCGTAAGTAAACCTCAAGACCACCATCACTACGTTGATACTGGCCGCATTTACTTTCGAATAAAAAGACCCCGCATTGGCATAATATAATCTTCGAATGCAAAATTACAAGTCATGGCAAATATAAATAGGGTAAACATAAAAATGTCATAAAATAAAACATGAAACAAATGTGCAAAAGAGTAAAAATAATATGACATGGTACAATATGAAGGCAAAAATGAAAAAAAGAATAAAAACCCCTACATGAAACAAGATTATGTAAGTTATATATTTTAAAATACTTAAAATGCACAACACATAAAAAATATCCACATTAATGTAACAAAAGGAGAGAAAATAAATATCTACAAAATATAAAATTGAAACTTTAAACATGCATGCAAGATTAAAATTAGACAAAACAAAACTAGGGGGCCATAGAGTAATTTAAAACACTGTTAGGGGCTAAATTAAAAAGATTTAAAACAAACGGGGACCAAATGATTCATTAACTCTTTAAAAAACAAATTTCATTTAAATCCAAGACTTAATTAAAAGCAAGTTAAAATTAGAGGGACCTAGGGTGCTATTTTAAAAGATGAAAACCCTTGAAAGATTGAAAAGAAACGCGAAAGGACCATAACAGAAATAAACTATTTTTTAAACTGATCTGGCTTGATTTTGGACGAAATTGCAAAATTTAAAAAGATTTGAAGGACTGGGGTTATATTTTAAAAAGGCGAAATGGCTGAAAGTGTGAACACCGAAGGACGAAGGGTTTTAAAAAACAAATAAGCCAATTATTTCTTTTAAAACTGCTATAAAACTTATTTTTTGCCTAAAACGACAAAGTTTGTCCATTTTCACAAAATAAAGAGCTAAAAGCTCTGCCCCCTCTCACCCCTAATGAACACCACCGTTCATCAGGGATAAACCCAGAAACTGACTGTCGCCGTGTGACCGTGGCCGACGAACTCTAAAATGAGCCAGAAAGCTCCACTTCACCGTCTAAGCCTAGAAACCCAGACAAAATTCTCAACCTAAACCCTAGCCGCCTTAGATTGACCTAAAAGACCCCACCTTCCAGATCTAGGCATCATTTTTTGAAACTAAAAGGGTTTTGGTCCGCCACCAGTTCACCTCTACAGCCGAAATCAAGGGCTTGTCATTGGTGGGAGGAGCCGAAAAGACAACCCTAAACCAGCATCGGCTCACCCATTTAAGCCCAAAGGCGGAGGGCTTATCGCCGACAAATGGTCAACATACGGCTCTGAACTACAAGGGTAAAAACTCGAGTCACTTATATCTAAGGTTTTTTCGATATTTGGTATTCATGCATGCAAGTACAGAGACGGGAAAATACCTTTGAAAGGTTCTCGTTTTTCTTTTTTGTATTCCTCTCTAAAAATTTCTTACAAGATATCTATGTTCGGTTTTATAGACGAACCGTTACATGAAAAAAGAAGAAATATGTTACAATCTTCTGAAATCCGTCGCATTCATTCTAAAATTTTGGTTATAAATACCTTTGAAAGGTTCCCGTTTTTTCTGTTTTGGTTATTTTCGATATCTGTTTTCGATTGCATGGATGTCGTGGATGCACGATAGGAGGAGAGGACCAGAATGAGCCTGTAGTTTTGGCAGTCAAGGTGTCAGAAGCCTGAAGAGTAGCGCGTAGAGATCCAGAGCGTCTCGTGTGTCATACACGCGCGCATGAGAGAGCGGGAAGAGTCGCGCGTAGGCGCATAAGGATTCCAGAGCCTTCTAGGATGATCTGGGCCGTCCGTTCAGATCCTAGATCTGACGGTTGTTATTAGTGCGACGCTGGCAGATAAGGGGCCTCCTAAGGTTTTCATCCCAGATTGGATCTAGACCGTTCGATCTATCAGCTAAATCTGACGATCCAAATTTGGCTGCGCATAATCACAAAATAATTAGGGTTTTTTAGGACTTCGCTGGTTTTGGGCCCAAACGGGCTGATGTAATTAATTTATTTTGGGCTCAATTTGTAATATGGATTGTTACTTTAACTTTGGGCTTTATTATTATTTAGTATTTATCTGGCTTTTGTTTATTATTTAACATTTATGTTTGTTTTTTTAGTTAATAATATACTAATAAAATATAACATAACCATAACATAACAATATAATAACTATAATAATATATTAATAATAATAATTAAAAATAATACATATAATACTAACACAATACGAATCAAAATAAAGCCTTATATTTTGTGTTTTTTCTTTTCAAACTAAAATAAGATAATACTAAATAAATAGATATAGCAAATATAATACGAATACGTTAAGCCCAAAGCCCATTAGCAAAAAAGTAAAAGTGAGCCGAGCCCCGAATAAAATTAATGATTACACATCTCAAGCGTACCATAAGTTGAATGGCATCAACAAGTGCTGCACAAAAACATCATGGTTCTGTCCTCACTCTTCAAATCAAAGACTCCCAAAAACGGAAAGCATTTTCTCTAAGAAACAGCATAAGAAATATGAGTAGGGCATCACATCCAAGATCCAAGCTGGTGCTCTACTAAGTTTGCTCACTAGCTTGAGGGGGAGTGTAAGTTATCCAAGAAGTGTTTGAGCTTGAGGGGGAGTGTAAGTTGACGAGTGTTAGAGTTTTTATTTAATGTGTAATTAGAGTTCATTCTTAATCAGTAGTTTAGATTTACTTTTAGAAATCACTAGGCCTTTGCTTTTCTCTCATAATGTACCTAAACAATATTGGGGTGAGGCTCTCTTGACAGCAACCTATCTAATTAATAGAATGCCTAGTAAAGTTCTAAGATTTCAAACCCCAAGGTCAGTTTTTCTGGATAGTTATCCTGATTTTAAACCTATGTCATCTATCCTTCCTTTGAGAGTTTTTAGGTGCACTACTTATGTCCATAATAATAGTCCCTCTAGGTATAAACTTGATCCTCGAGCAATTGTCTATTTAAGGTATTCTTCACTAAAGAAGGGCTACAAATGTTACTCTTCTCATACCTATAAAGTCTGTTTCTATGGATGTTACATTTTTTGAACAGACTCCATATTTTACTCAGTCTGCAATTTAGGGGAAAACTTTGATGAATTTCAGCCTTCATATTTTTTTTAGCAAGACTAGTTTCTTCCTGTGCAGTTACCTTCTACTCTTCCTACAACCTCTTTGCCATCGTCAACACTAGTAAATTCTACCAATCCTCGACCTATTCATCCAGTGAATACTACACCTCCAGAAAATCCCAAATCTACTCCTATGACCCCTCAAAGAACCCAAACTCCACAACTTCAGAGTAAAGAGTTGAGCGTCTACAAAAGGAGGCAGAAATCTATTCCAGGCGCCATCTTACAGTCTGACATTTGCCGAGAATTGCAACTGAGTCCAATTGCCTCTGAAAATGTGAAAGGTAATAGAGGTGATGAAGGTAATGAATTATCTCAAGTTTCTACTTCTAATATGGATCATGATGAGTTACCTATTGCTAAGAGGAAGGGTGTTAGAGAATGTACAAAGCATCCTATCCAGAGATTTGTTTCTTATGGGAATTTAATGTCTTCTTTTAAAGCCTTTACAATCAGCTTAAATATACAAATTCTAGCAACTGTAGAAGAGGCTCTCAAGGATCCTAGAGGGAAGAAAGCAGTAGAAGAAGAGATTGAAGCTTTGGAAAATAATGGAACTTGGACCATGGTTGATTTTCCACAAGGAAAGAAGCCTGTAGGCTGTAAATGGGTATTTATAGTGAAATAAAACTATGATGGGCATTGATAGATTCAAGGCGAGACTTGTGGCCAAGGATTTCACACAGACATATGGCATTGATTACAAGGAGACCATTGATCCTGTGGCCAAACTCAATACAGTTAGAGTTCTACTCAGTTTGGCAGTCAATGAATGATGAGACTTCATCAGTTAGATGTGAAAAATCCTTTCCTTAATGGAAAGCTAGAAGAAGAAATTTACATGATTATTCCTCCAGGAGTGAAAAGGATATGGGAGATCAAAGAGTGTGCAAGCTGGAAAAATCTCTCTATGGCCTGAAGCAATCACCTAGGGCCTAGTTTGAGAGATTTACCAAAGTTATTTTGAGAAATGGGTTTAAGCAAAGTCAAGTTGATCATACACTCTTCTTCAAGATGACACCTAGCAGAAAAAGGGTAATCTTGATTGTTTATGTTGATGACATAATAATCACTAGAGATGATCTCAGTGAGATTAGAAATTTGAAGAATCTACTGAGTTGTGAGTTCGAAACAAAGGACTTGGGAAGCTTGAGGTATTTCTTGGGAATGGAGGTGGCAAGATCAAGCAAAGGTATGGTTATTAATCAAAGAAAATACATTCTGGATCTCCTATCCGAGACTAGAATGTTGGGGTGCAAACCTACAAATATTCCAATAGATACAAACTTGAAGCTGAAGAAAGGAGTTCGAGTAGATAAAGAGCAGTATCAAAGATTGGTTGGAAAACTTATATACATATCTTTGACAATACCAGATATGGGTTTTTTTGTTAGTATTGTAAGCCAACATATGGCAGATCCTAGAGAAGAACACCTTGAGGTTGCAGACAGAATATTGAGATACTTAAAAAAGACTCCAGGCTATGGTTTATTCTTCAGGAAAATCGAAGACAGGACGGTGAAAGTCTACATCGATTCCAGCTGGGCTGGAGAGTTAATAGAAAGAAGGTCGACTAGTGGCTATTGCACATTCGTTTGGGGAAACTTGGTGACCTGGAGAAGCAAGAAACAGTCTGTTGTTTCTAGAAGTAGTGTTGAAGCCGAATACAGGGCATTAGCACTAGAAATCTGTGAAGGCATTTAGCTGCAGTGACTGTTAAAAGAATTGGAGATGAATCAAAGTAAAAAATTCAAGATTTTATGTGATAATGAATATGCCATCAAGATTGCTAAGAATCCAGTCTACCATGATAGAACAAAACATGTGGAGATTAACCGACATTTCATCTCAGAAAAGGTCAGTGGTGGAATAGCTGATTTATCTTATGTACCCACTGAAGAGCAACTAGCAGATGTGCTCACCAAGGCTCTACCAAAAGCAACCTTTGATGGATTCACATCCAAGCTGGGACCATACAACGTATACTCACCAGCTTGAGGGGGAGTGTTAGTTGTAGATAAGTTTAGGTTTATGTATTTATTGTAAATTAAGTGTTGTAATCTTATCTCATCTAATAGTTTGAAATTAAAAGTTTAAACCTAGATAAACTCTATCTCATTAAAGGATAAGAGTTCTATCTCTTAGGTAGACTACTCTAGGTAAACTACTTGTAAAGCCTATAAAAGGACTACTCTTGTACAACATTTGTGAATAAGATTTAACAGATAAACACTTTACAAGGTTCTCTGATTTCTACACTCGAAAAAGTGAGTTAAGTGTATAAAAATGACAAATGCATGCTATCATTAATATGAACTTCAAATAACTGCATTGCAAACAACAGTCTTAAGACTGTTTTCTTTAATTTTTCCATCATATGTAAATTCCTCCATGTGTGGATATAAAATGGATCATCCAACTATTTTTTTATTAGAACCCATTTTATCTGGCTTCATTTTTCCTTCTAACATCAGCATCCGACACCCATGTATTAACACATTTATGAACTGTAGTAAATCAGAGTAATTCTCTATATAAATCAAAAAAGATCTGTTACAAATTTATATACAAGCTATATCTCTATCTTAGGAAACTCTAAGTTAGGAAAGAGACTAATTCTAGGGAAAGATATAATCCCTTAAAGTAAGGGATTGTAAATACAAGAAATATTCTCGGAATCCTTAATTTACTCTATTTCCCTGCACGTATATTCCTACACTCCCCTTCAAGCTAGAGAATATACATTGTATAATCCCAGCTTGGATACAAAATTGTCAAATACGTGTTTAGATAAGGCCTTTGTAAACATGTCTGCTAACTGTCCTTCTGAAGGGATGTAAGATAGAGCATCAATCCCTTTGTTTACTTTCTCTGAAATGAAGTGCCTATCAATTTCAACATGTTTTGTTCTATCATGTTGAACTGGATTTTTGGCGATCTGAATTGCGGATTGATTATCACACAAAACTTTAAAACAATCTTGTTGTTCATGATATAATTCCTTCAGCAGCTTGAGTATCCAGATTCCTTCATACATTCCCAATGCCAAGGCTCTAAACTCTGTCTCAGCACTACTTCTCGAAACAACTGATTGTTTCTTACTTCTCCAAGTAACAAGATTTCCCCACATAAATATGCAATAGCCACTAGTAGATCTCCTTTCAGTTAAGTCCCCTGCCCAGCTAGAGTCTACAAAGACTTTCACATATCTGTCTTGTGACTTTTTGAACATTAAACCATGTCCAAGAGTTTTCTTCAAGTACTTCAGGATCCTGTTAGCTGCTGTCATATGCTCTTCATTAAGATTAGCCATGTGTTGGCTAATTACATTTACTGAAAAAGCTATATCCGACCTAGTTAATGACAAGTAGATTAGCTTTCCCACTAACCTTTGAAATCTATCTTTATCTGCTGAGGAGCTTGCTGCCTCCTTGTTGAATTTTAGGTTGGCTTCCATTGGTGTATCCGCTGGCTTACACCCTAAGAAACCCGCTTCATTGAGTAAATCAAGAACATACTTCTTTGATTGATTACGAGCCCCTCTTTAGATTGTGCAACCTCCATACCTAAGAAGCATCTCAACTTTCCTAGGTCCTTAGTTTCAAATTCCCTGTTTAGGAGTGTTTTTAAACTCCTAATTTCCTCATCATCATCTCCAGTTAGGATTATGTCATTCATATACACAATTAGGATAGCTCTTTTGTTCTTGGAATTTTTCTTGATGAAGAGAGTATGATCGGCAAGGGACTGCCTGTAGCCATTTCTTAGGATCACTTTGGTGAACCATTCAAACCAGGCCCTAGGGGACTATTTTAGCCTATATAATGACCTATTAAGCTTGCACACTTTTTGATTTCCTTCAATAGACTCCAAACCAGGTGGTACTTTCATATAAACCTCCTCCTCGAGTTTGCCATTGAGAAAGGCATTTTTAACATCAAGTTGATGTAGTTTCCAGTCATTGTTGACAGCAAGGCTTAGTAGTGCCCTCTGTATTGAGTTTGGCCACTGGAGCAAAAGTTTCTGTAAAATCTACCCCATAAGTTTGTGTATATCCTTTAGCCACTAGTCTTGCTTTGTATCTCTGTACACTACCATTAGAATTATATTTCACAGCAAAGATCCATTTACAACCAACAAATTTTTTACCTTGTGGAAGGTTTGTTATAGTCCATGTAGCATTCTTCTCAAGTGCACTGATTTCCTCTTCAACAGCCCGTCTCCATTTAGGATCCTTTAATGCTTCATCAATATTTGAGGGGATTTGTTCTTCATTCAAGCTAGTTGTAAAGGCTTGGAAAGAAGGCAATAAAGAGCTGTAACCAGCAAATCTCTAAATAGGATGTTTATTGCATTGTCTTACTCCCTTTCTAATGGCAATAGGGAAATCATTAAGATTAGAAGAAGTGGACTTACTGTACTCAATTTCTTCTTCTTCCACATTGGCAACTGGACCTAAATCCAACTCTTGGCAAGTGTCAGATTGCAGAATAGCCTCGGGTATAGTTTTCATTTTTCTTGTGTAAACCAGAAGCTGTTTAGGATTAGTAGTTTTGGGAGTATTTGGATGATAATTAGGAGTGGGTGTAGAAGAATCTGAAGGTATGGAAGGAAAGGTAATAGGTATAGGTAACAAAGGTGGATTTGAAGATGACAAATCTGAATGTATTGAAAAATTAGGAGAGGTTACCTGATGTTGATGATAATGCTGAAAATCATTCCATATCTCCCCCTAAATTTCAGCTTTAGGAAAATATGGTTCCTGCTCAAAAAATGTGAGATCCATAGTGACATAAAAATGCTTAGAAGGTGGATGATAACATTTATAACACTTCTTTAGTGAAGAATACCCAACCAGAACGCATTTTAGGGATCTAGGATCGAGCTTGGCCCTATTAGGAGCAGAATTATGAATGAAAACAGAGCAACCAAAGACTTTAAGGGGTAAAATAGAAGAAATAGGCTGGAAGTGGGGGTAACTCTCCAAGAAAATGGATTGAGGAGTATGGAAATTCAAAACCATACTAGGCATGCAGTTTATCAAATAAGTGGCAGTTAACACGGCCTCCCCCACAAGTAGGTTGGAACGTTGTTGGTGAATAGAAGAGAACGAGTAACATCAAGGTGTCTATTTTTCCTCTCGGCAATGCCTTTCTATTGTGGAGTATCAACACAAGAACTTATTTGAACTATTCCTTTTGTTTTTAAAAAATCACCCAACGATGTAGCAAAGAATTCACTACCATTATCAGAATGAAAAAGTTGAATTTTGGAATTAAACTGGGTGTCAACATGGTATAAAATCTCTCAAATATGACAGAAGTTTCAGATTTGTCTCTCATCAAATAAGTTCAAGTTAGCCTACTATGGTCATCGATAAATGTAATGAACCACTTACAACCATTAGCATTCTTCACTCTAGAAAGGCCCCAAATGTCACTATGGATCAAGGAAAACGGGCGTGAAAGCTTATATTCAGATGGTGAATAGGGTGCTTTGGTATGTTTAGCAAGAGAACAAATATGACATTTAAACAAATGTGGTTTTTTATTATTAAAAAGAGGATATAACTTTGCAAGATATTAAAAACTAAGAAGCCCTAGCCTAAAATGCCATAACATAACAGTATCAATTTTATTTAAGGCTATGAAAGAAGTAAGAGATGTTTGTTCGAAAGTTGATGGAGAACCATTTAGGATATAGAGGCCATTATGCAAGCTAGCATTGTCAATCATCTTCTTCATGTCCAGTGCCTGCAAAGTACAACCAGATTCATTAAAATTGATAGCACAATGTAAATCCTTCGATAGTTTACTGACAGATATGAGGTTGCAAGTAAGATCGGGTACAAATAGGACATTTTCAAGGAGCATATTTTTATTGAGAGAGGTAGAACCATGTCCATGAATCTGGGAAAGGGAACCATCTGCAGTTTTAATAGCCCGACCAAGTGTAGCGGAAAAAGTTTTAAACAATGTCTTGTTGCCAGTCATGTGATCTGAAGCCCCGAAGTAAATGACCCAAATGAGAGTCAACTGTTGAGAAAGAAAGGCTGTAGAAAAGGTTTTACCTTTTGGTTCAGCCATGGCTAGGTTACCTGCTCGAGGCCCTGCAAACTGACTAAACATCCTCTGAAGATCTGCAATTTGTTCCTTGGTGAAATTCGAAACAGTAGTGGCAGAAGTTGAGGTAGACTAATTTGCTGTAGCGAACTTGGATTTCCAGTCAATTGGTTTACCATGAAGCTTCCAACACTTTTCTTTGGAATGGCCTGATTTCTTGCAATGATCACACCAAGGCCTTCCCTTCTTACGTGTGTTGGAGGATGATTGGGTAAGCAGGACAGATTCTTCAACAGAGGGATTTTCAGGAAGCATGACAAGTCTTCTACTAGCTTCCTTCTTGACTATGAAGAACACTTCTCTAATCGATGGAAGAGGAGAAGTTCCAAGGATTCTACCACGAACTTCATCTAATTCCTTATTAAGTTCCTGGAGAAATTGGAAAATCCCCTTTTGAGTAGTGATTTTCTGGAAAAGGGAAGCATCAGCTGGATTCTGCCATTCCTGTTGATCATAAAGATCAAGCTGCTGCCATAGGGCATTGAGGGTGTTATAGTATAAAGTGACAGTCATCCCTTCTTGTTTGAGAGCTGCGGCCTGACTTTCAATCCCATATAATTCAGAGATATTGTCTGTGCTAGAATAAGTTTCTTGAGCAGCATGCCAAATAGCCTCCGCAGTTTGATAAAGAAGAAAGTTACGACCCACGTCATTACCTGATTGTTTTCTCTCATCCATTTGGCATAACCAGAGGCTCCAACAGTAGGTTTTTCAATGTCCCCAATGACATATCCCAATCTTTCTCGTCCAGCAAAGAAAATTTCCACGAATTGAGACCACTCGAGATAATTATTACCATTCAATCGATGGCAAGTAATAACCATGTTTGAGGATTCATGAATATCATCAGAACCAAAAACAAATTCTGGTGAGGATGTAACCTCAGTAGAAGAAGTATTGACCATCGATTAGGATTTAGAATGGTCGAAACCTAATCTGATACCATGTAGTAAATCAAAGTAATTCTCTACATAAACCAAAAAAGATATGTTACAAATTTATATACAAGCTATATCTCTATCTTAGGAAACTCTAAGTTAGAAAAGAGACTAATTCTAGGGAAAGATATAATCCCTTAAAGTAAGGGATTGTAAATACAAGAAATATTCTCGAAATCCTTAATTTACTCTATTTCCCTGCACGTATATTCCTACATGAACCAAGCGTTTGGAGGTATGATCTTCGAAATATTTGAAAAGAAAAATTAAGTTCATAATAAATAAAAATAAACTCACAGTACGCAAAGTTCATTGGATCATCAGCCAGCTGGTGATGCACTAGCAACCACCTTAAATTGTTCAAATAAACATTGAAATCTGTGTCTTTCTTCAAGGGTCATCTTAACTCCCGAAGACTTCAGGAACAATAGGAAAGAGACCAAGAACATATGAATTCAATTAATCACACAACACCAATACCATGGAGTTTTATAATGTAAGCTAATTTGCAGTTGCCTTGTCCAAAGAATTAATTGAAAAAGCATTCATAAATTTCAAAAATGTATGCTGTCAAAAGGTACTATACACAAAAGCAGCAAGAATCATACGGATAGATCCGGTAGGAATCAGATCCGGCAGGGAAGAAGAATTGTAAAGTCTTAAATTGCCAAAAACAGGTGAAGAGGGGCACATCCGATGTCAAGGTGTTATTCTTTTTTCAATCAATGAAATTTGGAAGTCCACAGGATTAGATGCACGCAGGACCAAAAAATGCAAACCAAAAGCCTTCTAAAACAAAATGCATTTTTCATAGGAATGATATGCATATACAGGTCAAACTTATCAATGGGATTGACACATCAACAATCAATGTCACCGAGCACAAGGATACATGATACATGAATGCAAGTAGTTATTAATGTTTAAAGCATCCCAGGGCCTAAGATCCTAGATAAATTTCAATCATGATTAGAACACAAATAAGATTCATCCATACTTTTGCTTTTCTCCTTATAAAGATAAATCTTTTTAGAAGAATAACACATGCTACAAAATCATACCTGTAAAGAAGCAATGCTTCGCAAAATTGATCTGATCTCTGTTCTGAATGAAGAAATGATTTTCTGAACTTTAATGTCCTTGTACATTAAAAGAAGCAAAGAAATAGTTGCATGTATCCGACTGACACTATCAATGGCATATCTTGTAGAAGTATCAGATGGAAGTGACAAATTACTGTCAGTTAAAAATGAACCAATCACATCCAAGACAAGCTTAAGAAGTTTGCTACTCGTATCAAACATGAAAAAACATGGTAGAACATAATATCGCCAGGTTTGAACATCATCTTCTGGAATACACTGCATAAATCAAAGACATTACGCAACTAGAATCAAGAAAACAAAGAAATCTTATAGAGCCAACATGATGATGCAGAAAGTTCTATTTGCTAGTTTCTTTTTCACTATCGATAGAAGTTAGCACATCCAAACATATATGCACTAATAGTAAGAACTAAGTAAGAGCAATTTATATTACAGTTTATTAGAATCAATATCGAGGGAGCCAAGAGATGACCACTAGAAACAAAAAAAAAAAAGAGAATTCAGGATAACTGATAAGAAACAGGTGAAGCATTTAAGTTGAGGGCAAAGGCTAACAACTTACATGCACAACATCCATAAGATATCCTGGAAGGAAATTGCTTAGAACAATTATACTTTGTTCAGAAAGTCGAGTGGGTTTAGAGCTCAGGACGAGCATTCTCAACATTGCACAAGCATTTTCAAGAGGTGGTTGCAACAACTGCGAAAAGTTACAACACTACTGTCAAGTACCCTAAACACCCCCAATAACTTCTTTAACAAGGCTGATGAGAGAGTTCGCTCGCATATTGATTCAGGTGTTTCTTCATAAGTACCATAAATAAAATATCTTACAGCAATATCTATGCTTTGAAGCATAGATAATATACAATCAAACGATAGAGCATCCAGTTGTGGCATAGAATTTAGCAAAGGAATAAAATCTTCAAAACAATTTATCAGAACTAGCACAAGCTCCTTCAGTTTCTCGATAATGGTAGAGAACCCTACATGAACAAAAATACAGTTGTTAATACAACCAGAGCATGTCATTGTAGTTCTTTTACCTGCATGAAGGAAGGAAGGAAGCCAGAGTAATTAGCAAGGAGTGAGTGAGTGACCGGACAAGGTTAAGAAACTTTGCAATTTAGATCATTCAATATTACAATAATGAGTAAAACAGCCAACTTAATGCTGATTGTTAGATATGGAAGTCACCTAACTCCATTAGGAAGGGATGGCGCCAAATGTACCATTTAATAATTTTAAAGAATAACAAATAGAAAATGGTTCAAAAAAACCTAATAATTAAAGATTTCTTGAGAAAATTTTTTCACAAGGCATAAAACCATAGAAACAAGATCATGCACTTTCCATTTCATTCATGTAGTGGAATAGAATGCAACACAAAGGAGAAACAAAGTGTAAAGGTGCATTAAGCTTTTACAAACTGGTATTGGCTGTGGGCGCATCAGGCTCAAAAGCATATATTATCCTGTCTCTTGAAATATTCTAAGAAATTTAATGGAAATAAACACAGACATTAGAATCTGGTATCATGAATGGTGACTAAAACTTTCAACTTAATTTACTAAACTATTACAAACAAAGAACAATCCAAAAAAGATTGTATGCACAAGATTGACAATAAGAACATACCCTTTCAGATTCTGGCTTTTTGCTTGGCAACAGTGACAAGCAGCGGACTAACCCCAAAAGTGTAGTTTTGAGCTTTCCCTTATCTTCCAAATAAAACTGGTCTTTCCTTAAAATATCTTCATAGCTCTGAAGAATCTGCTTATGAAACAATAAATGAAGAAACACATACATGGAAAAGGCAAAAAAAGAAAGAAAAAAAAAACAATTACTTAAATTAATTCAAAACGGGAGTATCACCATCCTAAACAAAAGGACTAGCTGTATCACAATTTGAAAAGATCAGCACTTAATTTTATCTTGAAAATTTGACAAAAATGCCCTTTTCCGGTGAAACCTCAAAAGCATAAACATCTAATATTATTAAGTATTAATGCGACTTTTTTTTCCTGCACTATATATTAATTCCTTAACATGTTTCTTATTTTAACAATGCCACTAAAAATATAATAATTGCAATGATCGATACAATGACTAAATTCTCATGTACCTTTTCAGCGTACAAGGAAAAGCAAGGAGGATAGTATTGCACAACAAGATCAAAAGATTTCAAAGCCATCAAGCGGATGTCAATTGCTAAATGCTAAATTTGTCATTGCGTTGAAAATATAAGTAATCAACAAGGAGATGAAAATCCCTTGATTATCCTGGACAGGAAAAGCCAGAACCTATTGTTAGTTTAATGGACAAAGATCAATCACAATAAAAATAATAAATGGAAGAAAACAGGTACAGCCTATCTGAACTCGTAGGATAACAAATGAAGCACGGGTAGAAAAGATGGTAACAGAACTAAACTCCAAGGCAAGATTATGTTCTAACACACACACACACACATGATTTCAAGTATTGTTCCTAGAACAATAATCTGTTGTAAACATACACCTAAATGTGACACTGATTCCTTCACCTTAAGCAGGCTTCCATAATCCATCCTGAGCTTCAGTTGAACTATGAAAGCAATTTCACATCTTATGAGACACAGCAACATACAAACACAATACCAAACTCGTAGATAAACAAAAACAGAAAACCCACTTAGCATTTCTCCGGCTTGTTTGTGCAGATATGCAATACAAGTAAAACAATATAAACTAGTCCAAACACACCCTTTTTATATCTAATGCCTAACACGGAAGGCTAAAGCATTAAGATAATCTACATCACTAGTCTATACCCAATAATATAATCATCAAGCTACACATTTATCATGGTAAACTTAAGACATTGGCTTCAAGTTAACAGTAAACAATCAAAAAGGAAGGAAAAATCACCTCAGCACAACCACAGAAAATTTCAGACTTAAAAAATTGATATAATGCTTCTCTAACAGTCTAACTACTTTATCATCGTCACTTGTGCGCTTCCGCAGTTTCTCTATAACTGCATATCTGTGCATCCTCAGTTCTGCTGGATGATTAATGACTAAATCCTTGATGCCCATTAATGCATCTTCAAAGAAAACAAAACTTACATCAAGATTAATTTATGGAATTTGGATACAAACACTCACAAAATTATACTCAATAAACGGATCGTCTAAAAGAACAAAAACGCAGAAGTTAATTCATAAACAAAAGGCAAAATAAAATAAAGGGCTATAGTTCTTTAAAATCATAAAAAGTAACCTCTTCGAACTTTGGCATTATGATGAGATGTTTGCTGAAGAAGTTCTTTCAAAGTCAATCCTTTCTTGCTCACAGCTAAGCCTTCCTTGTTTGTTGCCACACTCTGCTCAGGAAGTACAATCGCTGCTCCCGCAATACACATAAAAAAGCGGATTTCAATCAATCAGGTCACTGATAAAGCTAACAAGAATGCTTTTCGAGAACATGACTAAGAACTTTCTGTAGCAAAAGAAAGATTTCAAAGTCCTCTATTTCTTTTTTTTTTCCTTTTAAATCAAACAAATTGCCTACCTGATTCAAAAGTAAAATTTGATATAGATACTTATTAAATTCTCGATTCTCACCTTTGGATTTAATTTCAGTATTTGTTGCATTCTTCGGTGGATGCAATTTCCGGCCGAGCTTTCTCTTAATTTTCTGTACATAAACACAAATAAAAACATATTTAAGAAAAAGAGAGAGAGTAGCCGGTAGTAAAAGAAAACAGAAAGGAAGCATTGGCAATGGAATTACTTTGAAATCTATGCCTTCCTTTTGCTGCTTATTTGAAGGGGGCTTCGAACGCACCATTTTACCAGCGTTTCAAATAGCGGCGTAGCAGTTTAATATGCTTTAAAAAATAATAAAAATCTCCCTCTCGAGAAAGTAAACAGAGAGAGGGAATATGAGAAGAGAGAGTGACGAGCAGTGGTATCGAAAACAGAAAATCAAAGATAGAAGAGTGATGCAGAAGCAGAGAGGTATGAGTCCAGTAAAAATCAATATTCAAGTTAAGTTTAAGGTTTAAAATTTTATCTTACTGAATTTCCTGGTCTGTCATAAACTTGAAGGCAGGCGAGGGCTTTGGAGAAAGAAAGGACGTGCGGCGCGGGATGTGTGAACAAATATGAGAGTAAGGCCCGAATTTTTCAAAGGAAATTTTAGAATGGATTTATATTAATACTCGACAACCGCTTTAGTTTTATAATTTATGATTTATTTTAAATGTAAAATTTAGGATTTAAATATAAAGTTTAAAATTTAGAATTTAGAGTTTAAAAGTTAGGGTTTAATTTTTAGAGTAACAAGGTAAAAATTTAAGTTTTAGCCTATAAACCCTAAATTATAACCATAAACTTTAAATTTTAACCATCATCCCTAAATTCTAATCCCTTACTGCTAAATCTCTAAATCCTACACCTTGAATCCATGAACCCTAAAACTAAGACTTTTTGAAAATTTTTAGTTTCACCGCTAATGTATGAAATAATTACCTTTTAGAATTTATATATGTATATATATTAAAAAAGATTTATATTCAATACACTGACGGTGAAAACTTTTTTACAAGTGCCTTAGTTTTAGGGTTTAAAGACTCAGTTTAAGGTGTAGAGTTTAGGGGTTTAGGTGTAGAGGTTTAGAATTTAGGGGCAATGCTTAGAATTTAGAGATTATGGTTAGGATTTAGGGTTTAGATGTTCGGGTTTAGGTTTAGGGTAATATGTTAAAGATTTAAGTTTAAACCAGTAAAACCAAAATTCTAATTTTAAACCTTAAATTCTATTAGCAATCATTAAATTCTAAACTACTAAACCTAAACCAATAAAATTTAATCCTAAAATGAGTCTTTAAACCTTAAAATTAAAGTACTCGTGAAAACTAAAAATTTTGACCGTCGATATATCAAATAATTATCCTATTAAAAATAGGTCATCTGGTGTGCATAAAAAATAGGCTTAAATGCCTCAATGGCCCCCAAAGTATAAACTTTTTACTGAGTCCTCTTAAAAAATTTCTCAGCAAGTTGGTGTAATTACAAATAATATATATTTATTAATTTTAATTTTTTTAATAACGCACATATATCATGCAAACAAGCTATTCAAACCTAGATATGATAACAACATTTCATTTCCCCTCGTAACCGCTGGATGGGTTTAAGAATTTGTTTAATATATAGTATTTGAGATATATGTGTGTAAACCATATCCATTTTACATGTAAATTTTAGAAGAGAAATACTATAGTATTTGAGAAATATTGAACAACATTATAAACGGATCTAATTTAAAATTTAAGAATTTAATTTAGGATTTATGAATTTAGATTTTATAATCTAATATTTAAGTTTATCAGACGTTATTTATTCAATATAAAATACAATTCAATATTTATCATACTTTATCTATTCAAATTGTTAGTTTTAGTATAATAATAAAAATATTTCCGTATGCTTAAGTAAAAAATAATATAGAGCAAACATATTTGGCCGATTGGCTAAGCTACTCATCTTTGTTCCCTCATTTTTTTTAGGTTATGGGTTCTAGACCCACTAGGAACATTTTCTTCTACTAGAGTCTCTCATTCCCTTTCTCTCCGGGTTGTATTAGGTTTATATAGGATTTATCAAAAAACAAGAAATAATGTAACATAGTAAGATAATGCTTATTTAAAATTTCAATAGTTTAAATTATAAAAAAAAACATTAATTTCATATGAATATAAAAATATAATTTAATATTTATCAGACTTTATCCGTTTATTTTTTAGTTGCAATATAATACTAAAATTGATAATTTAAATTAAAGTACAATTAATTATTGACATAAAGTACAAATCAATATTTTATTGAATTTTATCTATTTAATTTTTTTATTTTGTTTTTTATCGTAAGTATGATTTCATTAATGAGAAAATCATATAGATATTATTATCGAGAACCCTCATTAAAAATCTTCCTAACCCTAAGTGGAGGAAAAGAATATTCTCCGATAATATCGAGGAATACAATCGAACCGAGCTCAGTACAAAATAAGCCAAAGCAAAGAACAACAACCGAGTGCCCCACACTAAATCAAACCAATCACTCCAAATTTCTAACTGCTACCACCATGCATACGCCAATGAAGTACCAAACAAGAAAGGGAACAATACTCTTCATCACTAAACACTAGAGCCCCAACAGAGGGCTATAGCCTAGCATGAAACCAAGAAACTTAGCCAGCCTCTCCCTTTGCCAATGCATCCGTCATCCCATTTGCCTCACAAAAAATATGAGTAAAACAAACACACTCAAATTGATATGTATATCAAATCTATTGAACCATCGCTTCTATCACATCTTCTAGTTTTGTTTCTTGTATCAATGTCATCTCACAATGATGCTGCCACAACACCTTCCGAACAGCCTTCTTCTTTGCCAACAAACATAAACCCCGCACATTCCATAGCAACACCTTCATCACGCTGACTAATCCTCTCGATCCCCCCATTCGATCAATCTCTCTATATCTTTCACAATTGCCTCCTTATTTCTTATTGTCGACGCACCTAAAAGCTTGCCTAATTTCATAGTCGCGCGTACCTCTTTTAAATCTCTTGTTGTTTTCCCTCCAAATCTGCATTTGCCTCATTTTTTCGCTTCGAATTATTTCATCGCCCACCACCCTTCTTCCGCGAAATTGCCGGTATCTCTCGTTCTATAGGAGCGACTAAGTTAGACTTAGGTGTAGACATAGTTTTATCTTTTCTAGAATCCTCATCTAGCTAGTTTCCAATAGTCTCTATAGGTATATTATATTGTATATCAATGGGCCCAAGTTCACCAGTCTCCAAAATCATCGATAAAAATTCTACATGGCACTTTACCAATTTTGAATCGTTTAGCCCCACCAGCCTATCTCTCTCTTGAACACTCAACTCCAAATGTGACACCATTCCTATATCCTCATCTATAATACTATCGCTCAATATTATCAGCTTCGTATCCACCCGCAAATCAACTAGACCATGTGCATTCCACCTCTGAATTTCCAGCCATACTAGCTTTATCCATTTATCTAACAGTGTTTATTGTATCACCTCGTCACCAAGGTTAACCAATTGTCGTTGTTGTATCTCCTCAGTAAAACAGTTTTGTTTCTCACTTGTCAACTTTTCTTCATTGCATTCCATATGATCACACATCTCATTTTGCTCATCCCCCTGAAATTTTAGCTCTGACTGCTCAGCTTGACTCGCATTCAAATATGATGTTTCATCATCGTTACCCATCTCGGATCCACATTCCTTCTCGTAACTCAAACACAACTATTGTTCTATCATTAGCTCCACCTCAACAACGTGTATCCTAAATGACAGTCCATTTACATGGACTTGTACTACTTTATCAATGTTTTCTAGTTGGCTCGTTTCAATCATGATTTGCCCCTTTCAAAGGAATGTGGCTCAAGGTTTATTTTATCACATCTGATCAACATTTCTCAATACGCGACTAAGTTTTTAAGAGTTCCTCACGGCCACGCATGTCCGATTACATGTATCAAACTCTGACTCCCAGTTGCGCACTTTAGAAAACCATTTGCCAACTTTGGATTCTCAAGGAATCTCTTCTTATTTTCCACACTCGTAAACATCATTAAGATCTTAGAACTCACAATCCTCATCAATAAAAAAGCCCTCCAAATCTACTTCTTTTAGTTCTTTCGCTAATGTAGCAATCTCAACGAAAGCCGACACCAAGGTATCGCACAACATTTAAGCACCCCTAATTTATCCTCGTTAACCACATCTTGTATCGATTTAATTGATTTTGGGGATTGTGACTCCTCATTCCTTACTGAAACCCCATCCCCCAATTTTACATTTCCTTTCACTTCTAAAACTAATCATGTACGATTCTTCGCGCCCATTTAGCTCTAATTCTCAATCCATAAATCCATTTTCCATTTAATCGTTCAATTGTCCATCAAGCCACTTCCTTCATCTTCATACGAATAAATCTAAATCTTGACCCATTCCGTACTCGTTTCATTGATACAAAGGCATCTGATATAATCCAGTATTGGCATCTATTCATCATCATCCTTTTATCTCTAATCTTAGGGATGAAAGAAATGGGAGATTTTAAATTCCTTAAACATCTTTTATTTATTTATGTTATTTACTTCATTCATGGCATACTTAGTCTTATTATGTTGCATAGCATACCTTATAATGATATTATCATACTTTATATTATGTATTTCATACTAAGGAGTATGTTAGTGCACATTGGTCCTTATATTATCTAAGTCCGCCTAATATCTTAAATACGCATATTTATATCTATTTCTAGCTCATTTAAGCTTATTTATATTACATTGTATCTTTTACTTAATCAAGCATCTTTTTACTTAAGCATTCATCTTATTTTAGCTTTAAAAATTAGCTCACACATTGTTTATTGTTTCTTTAGGCATTAAGGATGAAGGCACAAGCTCGAGACAACTCTAAAGACCTCATAAGGAGTTCAGATTAGCTCAAGGACATTCAAGTCAGCTCGGATTAGCTCAAAGAGTCCAATGAAAGCTCGTGACAGCTCGAGGACAAAGTGAATCATTCTACGGAAGCTCACAAGCTTTAGTGACTAGCTTACCTTGCTAAGGGCAGCTCGTGAAAGCTCAAAACAGCTTGAAGATTAAGCTAGCTCATTCAGCTAGCTAGCTCAGCTCAGCTCAATCCAGCTCACATCAAGCTCAACCATCTCATTTCAACTCCACCTACATATGTTAGCTCATCACCTCAAGGGTCATATTCCCCCAAGGAACATGTCCCTAGCCGTTTAGAGGGAAACTAGAATGGGTGGCAGAGACACTAGAGGGAAGAGTATTGTACGCCAAAACCGAGTGGAGGGAGACTCAATTTTGGATGAAACATTACATAGGCCTTTGGAGGGAGGCACTACCCTAGCCAAATAGTTGTAAGGCTTTTTCGGGTACGCCCCTTTATTCTCTATAAATTCAAGTTGTTTTGTCATTTGTAAACACACTCATTTCATATATAAAATTACCTTTGTGAGAATTTTCTCTCTTTTAGTTCTTAATTGAACTTTATCGACTTATCAAGTACTTTGTACTTGTGGCGTCAAACCCTCTGTTCACCTTGATACTTCGGGTTCTTGGTTCTTTATAACCAACGGGTCTAAGTCCTTTCTACCACCCCTTAAAGCAATCATATAAGGTCTATGGTTAGGCTCTCTATAGCCTAGTTTCTTCCTTGATTCTTTAAGATACTATCATCACCCTTTTTACCCCAAAACACTTCCATAACTGAATCCATTCCTTTCAAACCTTTCCTTACAATTCCATCTTTAATCCTTCATTCTTACCCTACCATAACCTATCCTTAAAACCTTTCCTTTGAAATCATCTTACTTTGCAGGAATTACTTGCTTCCTTCTTAGATCCTACAATCAAAGGGTCGTCAAGTTTATTTTGTGCAAGTTCATTTATAAAAAAAAAGAAGAAAGAAAAATTAGAATTCTTCATCTCAAAAGAATTCAAAAAGTACAAAAAAGAAAGTTTCGAAAAGTATAAGAAGCAACGGTAAGAAGCACAACAACAACATTTCCAACCGAGCCTAAAGATTCAATTTCAAGACTTTGATTGTGTCTCAAGGAAGGTTGCAAGTTTTTCTTGCCAAGTAAGTAACCTCGTTTCTTCTTTTCTATTCTAAACTTACCTTTACACCATATTTTCTTCTATTTTCCTTTTAAACTAACCATTTCAGCGATGCACAAGCATAATACTTGCCTAAGTCTCGAGTAAGTTCCTTAAAGAGCTTTACAAGAGAGAAATGAGTGGAAAAAGGCAATTTGAGTGTGTGAGATCAAAAGGGGATTATAAAAGCCAATAACATCCCGAGTGCAAACACGAGTGTTGAGTGGAGTGCAATCTGAATTTTCTTTGGAGCAAATCATGAGGTTTTGTTGATTGTATTGTGGTAAGGTTTACTTTTGTTTTCTTTGTTATTTCTTTTCTAACAATGTCTTAGAATTTTAGAAATTCACGTCCGGAGGGAGGACAATCGAATCTCCAAATGCAAGCAATGGTTAGAGAAATACAAAAGTTATTGAGAGCTGAGCTTGAGCCCATACATGACAGAATGGATAGGTTAGAAGGATCATAAGGCAATTCTCGAGGCCTTGGAAGACAAAACCAGCAATGACACCAAGATGAATTTGTGGATGAAAATGAAGAAGATTAGATTGAACAAGCATCCCAAAGAACTGCTCTACGATATCAAGGAGGGCGTGCCCAAATTGATGACAATCTCAGTAATATTTGAGTCACTATTCCACCATTCTAAGGGAAAACTGATCTTGAAGCATATCTTGATTGGGAGAGCAAGGTGGACCATATATTTGAGTGCCACAACTTTTTCAAGAAAAAGATTGTAAGGTTGGCATCCATGGAATTCATTGATTATGCCTTAATTTAGTGGGATCAACTAACCTTGTCTAGAAGGAGAAATAGAGAAAGGCAGATTTCTACATGACATGATATGAAGAGTATCATGAGGAGATGGTACATCTCTACACATTACCATCGCAATATTTTCTAGAGGCTACAAACATTAAAATAAGGCAGCCAAAGTGTGAAGGATTACTACAAGGAAATAGAGGTTGCCATGATTTGTGCAAATATAGATGAAGATCATGAGGCAACTATGACCAGATTTTTGGCAGAACTCAAGCGAGAAATTACAGATGTGGTAGAGTTGCAACATTACGTTGAAATAGACAAAATGGTACATATGGCCATAAAGGTTGAGCGACAACAAAAGAGGCAATCCACCCTACATGGCAGCAATTCAAATGCATCTAGATAGACCCAAAACAATAGCTGAAAGTATACAACACTACAAATCAATGAACAATAGAATCTTCAAAACCAAAGCTAGCAATTACAAAAATAGGCCGAGGAAAGCATGTGAACAACAATGAATGCATGAGAGACATTAAATTCTTCAAGTGCCTTAGGAGAGGCCATATAGCAATCTAATATCCAAACAAAAACACAATGCTTCCATTAGACAATGGTGAGGTTGCATCCGACTATGAGGAAAAAGAAAATGAAGAATCTAAAGAAGAAGAAGAAAAAGTAAAGGAACCAGAAATTGCAAATGCTGATGATGGAGAAATCTATGCAGTGAAGCGTTTACTTAACACCCAAGTAAACACCAAGGAGTAACAAAGAGAAAATATCTTCCATACAAGTTGTAACGTCAATGAGAAGGTATGTTTCATGATAATTGATGGTGGGAGTTGTACGAATGTAACCAGTACTATTCTGATTGAGAATTTAGGTTCAAAGACCTTAAAGCATCCCGAGCCTTACAAGCTTTAATGGTTGAATGATGGAGGCAAATTGAACGTGACAAAGCAAGTATTGGTACCATTCTCAATCGAGAACTACAAGGATGATGTATTATGTGATGTAGTCTCTATGCATGCAAGTCATATCTTGCTTGAGAGGCCATGTCAGTTCGATAAAAAGACCATTCATGACAGCTACATTAACCAATTATAACACCTTAAAAACCAGTCTAGTCGAAATAGGGTTCCAACGATCAAAAATTCTATACCAAAAAGGTCTAAATCTTGTTTTGACATAAATTGTGTAGTCAATTATATCGCATTGGGCTCTAATTGAGTCACTTTATAGAACTTGGACCTAATTGAGCTATTTTAAAACAATTTAGTGACTAAATTATGAAAATTAGAAGTTTGAGGGTAAAAATGTAAACTTCAGATAGTTGAGGGACAACCCTCATAATTATCCTACTTCAAGGGTGAGTCACCTACTAGCTTGGCTTATTCCCACGTGATAGTATAAAAAATGACAAATAAATGTATTTGGGAAAAATGCAAAAATTGTTTATTGAAATACTAAACTAAGTAAGTTTTCTTCTATGGAAGGAAACCTTGTGATTGGTTGTGTGGGAGGTGATGTGATTAAGGGTAAGATCATTCTAATAAATTAAATAAGCTTACCCTTGGCTAAAGGACACCTATCGGATAGATTTAAGAGAAAGTTTGAAGTGTTTAAAACACTTTACCTAAGTCATAATAACCGCCGAGACTTTACTTTCTCTTATTGTCATATTTCTTCATCTTTCCTGTAGCTCAAGCAAGCACCTCTATTGTCATCTTCAACCTCTAGCTCAAGCAAGCACATCCCTCATTTGTGCAAGCTTTTTTTTATTGCTCCACAATATTGGATAGCCCTTGATTCAGTAAGATTAAACCCCCAAACAATTTTGCAAATCCATGGATTATTGAAGTCTAATTTCAAGATTTAAGTCCTGAAGATCATAGTCAAACCCATGTTCTTGAAGCATAAATCCATGGAGATTTCATTGGCTAAAAGTTATGTTAAGCTTAAATATTGATTTTGAATTCATAGTATTGAATTCAAATATTTCCCTTTTGTCTTCCTAGCTTAAGTGTTTGATAAAGAAGAATCACCCTCTCCTTCGAAAGCTAGAGACAAATGGATTATCATCTGAGAGCCTTGAGAGCTTTAAAAACCAAGGTGAGTGTAGTCGGAGTCCCGAGAATAGGCTAGGTACTTTTCCCAATCTATTGAATATTGATTATTGCATTCTAACCTTTTGTATTGAGGATATAGCATAAAACATTATTGGAAGTCCTACTAGTAAGTTGGTAAGTACTGTATCGAATCATTGTCCATAGCACCATTATTGTTGTCACCGAATTCGTTAAGATATTGTCATATATAAATATGATCATTGGCTAATGAATATTGCTATTGAAACATTGTATTAAATCATTGCCATCAAAATATTGCCATTGAAATCTTGATATTGATCCATTGCTATCGAAATATTGCTACCAAATTTTTGTGACAAATCATTGCTATTGAACTATTATTATTGAACCTTGGATTCGAGTGGATTTTGGATACAATTGGCATGCCATAGAATTCACGAGCTCATTGGTACGGGTGGCTACGACCTTTATTGTGGTGAGGTGAAGGTATGTTGTGTTTTGGTCATGAAGGTGAGATGGAGGGACAAGACCACTACCGTTTGGTGAGGCATAAGAATTCGTGTATCTACACTCCTTACATCGATCCAAGGAAACCTTTGACATTGATTATTGTTATTACCTAAATATTGTTATTGCATTGATTATTGCCATTGCATTGATTACTGTTATTGCATTGAATATAGTCATTAGGCATATTGCCATAGTATTGCCATTGTTGTTATTGAAGCATGGTATAAAAGCATTTGTTACCATTAATATCGTTTATGACTACCTCACTAGGCAAAGTATGCCTAATGCATTCATTTTTTCATGCATTTTAGGTTAGCAATGTTTTGAGTACGAGATCGTGGTATTGAAGGTTTTTGGCAAGTCACAAAGCTACTAAAGTAAAGTATGTTAATCCTACAAACTCCTAGAAGGGTGGCATAATGGTTGTATAAGTCACTTTTGACCCTATGGATGCATGTATTAAGTGTATGCTTTTAGTATGTTTAAGAAGCTAAAATAAGACTTTTGAAAAGGGGTTAAAAGTGGTTTAAAAGCATATTTGGCCTAATTTGGGGGAAAAAGTAAATGGATTCATTTGACCCTAAAATTTGACATGCCATTAGATTTAGGTTATTAAAACTTGCTGGTAAAATTTCATTGAAATTGGTTAAGGTTTGGTTGGGTAAATGACTAATAAACCAGACTAAAATTGGTATTAGAAATTATACAGTACTAATACAGGTGGTGGCGTATCGGTACGGGCTTGCATAATTTGACTCAAAATAAAGGGCGTTTCTGGAAAATTACTGTAGCACCGTACCGATATGCCTAGAAGCGTATCAATACCCCTTTTGAATCTAGAAAATTATGTTTATTGTCATCGTCACATATTGATATAGTAAAATTAATTAAGTTAAAGGCCATTGTCAAGGCGAATTGATATGGATGTATCTGTATCGGTACGACCTTTCAAATTTGTAAATTTCTAGCCACATTGATTGACTCGTATCGATACAGGTATGCCTCATATCGGTATGACCCCTCTAATATGAAACTAATTTAACAAACTGCCTAGAGGCGTATCGATACGACCCCATGGTGTATCGATACCTATAGTGTTAAATATGCTATAAGGTTTAAAATGAATTCTGGAAATTTTGCATATTGGTCATTAAATCTTATAAGTATAAATTGAGCTAGTAAATGAATTTTGAATAACATGAAAAGTTGAAGACATATTGTTTTCCGTCTGAATTAAATTGTGATTAATTTCTGAAACAGACCCTTAATTTATCGTAATCACAGTTTAGCCCCCAAGACTTGTGAAAGTTTAAAATTGGTCCCAAACAGATAATTCATGTATCGTACCAAACTTCTGATCTTAGTGTACCGGATATTATATCGTATTAAACACTAAACCTCATCGATTTACTGAATATTGAATCAAACTATTGTATCGAATATCATTATGTTCATCGGTAACACTATCTGACCCAGATTCCTACCAGGCCGAAAAAGGGGTATTACATTTGTGGTATCAGAGCTAGAGTTTAGTTGATTCTAGGACTAAACTGCAGTCTATTGTATTGTTATTGCATTGCATTATGCCACCTAGGAGTTATTTATTGAATATTGTGACATCGCCTAACCCGATCTCTTTTCTTATAGATGTTTGAATCTAACGAGGCTCGATAGACGAGCATGTCACTGGCTCCTCAATCCATAGTGAAGAGATCAAAGGGAGGCCCTCAAATTCCGCAAAATTTGCAGGCCTAAGACCTTGAGCCCGAGGTACAGACTGCTCAAGGCTAATGTCACCAGAATATGGTAACATGTTCAAACAATTTATGACCTCGATGAAGGCTAAGAAAGCTCCTCAATCCTCTACTGCTACTGTCCAGTATGCCCAAGCTCCTATTAATAAGCTACCTCAACATCAGGCGTATTCCTTTATCGAATATGATGGTGACAATCTTGAGATCGCTGAGTATTGGCTGGACAGTACTTTACGAATTTTTACCAAGCAACTATAATGTTTCGATGAACACAAACTTGAGCGTGCCCTCGCATTGCTGGCTGATAAGGCACTTTATTGGTGGTAGACTACCATTCTCATAGTCCATGAAGAATTTGTGACCTGAGAGTTCTTCCTACTTAAATTTTGAAGAAAGTACATCAATGAATTCTACCTCGCAGAGAGGCAAGATATCATCTTCTATCTAAAACAAGGTGAAAGGCTAGTGGAGCAGTACATCCATGATTTTTGCAAGTACTGCAAATATGGTGCTGAGTACATCAAGAAAGAGGAAGAGAGATGCAAAATGTTCATCAATAGGTTGAATGATGATTTGCGCCCTATGTTCACTGCATTGGGCATTACCAATTTCCAAGATCTGGTGAACAGGGTCAAAGTTACTAAAGCTGCTCAAAAAGCCTAAAAGATCGGTGGGACGAGAAAATTAGAAAAAATATATTGGGATGACTCTCGTCCTACTAAGCCTATAAGAAGGAGAAGTATTATGGCCCGAAGCAAAATGTGTATTCACAACCTTTCTGCTCTGGGAACATTTCTAGACCGCATGTTGTGGCTCAGTCCTTTGCTAGGACTAACTCTGTTGATAGCACTGGTGGTTCGGGACGAGAGACACAACTTTCTATTTGTATTTGTTGCCAGAATAGACATCATGTGGGACAGTATCGTAAGAAGTTTGGAGTGTGTTTTTATTATGGCGAGATGGGCCATCTTATCTGAGACTGTCCCAAGAGTATTACTAGATCTACCACTACATCGGCTAATCCTTCGTCTCATGTACAGTCTTTCCGAGGCAAAGGAGTATTACTAGATCTACCACTACATTGGCTAATTCTTCGTCTCTTGTACAGTCTTTCCGAGGCAATGAAGTCAAACAAGGATCATTAGGGAGACCAAGTGGCTCTACTAGGACATCGAATAAGCTAGAATCGAAGGCTTCAGCCCAGATGTATCATGTGAGGAGCAGGGAAGAGGATGATGATCCTGACATTATTGTAGGTACCATTGAATTATATTCACCTTCTGTCTATGCATTGTTTGATCTTGGATCTAACCATTCCTTTATAAGTACTGTGCCAGTGAAACAATATATGTTACCTTGTGAACCTATTGCATCGAAGATCACCATAACCAATCCTTTGGGTGATTGTGTCACTATAAGCCATGTGTGCAAACCTTGTCTCTTAATGATTCAAAGGATTCTATTTTCGGCCAATTTGTTGGCTTTACCGATTCACGAATTCAATGTTATACTGGTATGGAATGATTCAGTGAACATCAAGCCTGGGTAGATTGTTATAAGAAGAAAACTGTAACTCCGGGGTATTAGAAAAGAAAGCATCATTTTGATGAATTCTAGGACGCCATCGTTGTATGCATTATCTTTGGAAGCCAATGATAAACCTTAGCTGTAAAATATAGACACCGTAAGTGAATTCCATGATGTCTTCCCAGACAAACTTTCATGTTTACCTCCTACCCATGAAGTGGAGTTTGGCATCGAAGTGCAACCTATGACAACCTCAGTTCTCATTTCACCATATCGTATGGCAGCAGTTGATCTTAGAGTTAAAGGATCAGATTCAAGAGTGGTTAGGTAAAGGCTTCATTCGATCGCGTTCTTCATCTTGGGGAGCTTCAATCCTCTTCGTAAAGAAGAAAGATGGTTCTATGAGATTATGTATTGATTACCGACAGTTGAACAAGGTAACCATTAAGAACAAATATCCATTGCCAAGAATTGATGACCTATTCGATCAGCTTAAGGATGCCTCTGTGTTTTCTAAGATCGATTTAAGGTTAGGGTACTATTAGATGAAGGTTAAAGAATGTGATGTACCCAAAACTGCCTTTCGTATAAGATACGACCACTATGAATTCTTGGTAATTCCCTTTGGGCTAACCAATGCACATACAAATTTTATGGACCTAATGAACTGGGTTTTTAGACCATACCTGGACAAGTTCCTAGTGTATTCATTGATGACACATTGATTTTTTCTAAAAATGTTGCTGAACACCGAGACCACCTTCGCGTTGTACTTCAAACCCTTCGAGAGAATCAGTTGTACACCAAGTTTTCCAAATGTGAATTATGGCTTACCAAAGTTGCCTTCCTTGGGAATATTGTCACAACTTCAGGAATTCAGGTGGACCCGAAGGAAATTCAAGCTATCCTAGATTGGAAGCCACCGAGAAATGTTGGAGAGGTCAGAAGCTTCCTTGGTTTAGCTGGCTATTATAGGAGATTTGTTACATGATTTTCTAAACTACCAGACTAAAAATGAAATTACCAATCCTTATGTATTGATACAGCTGGTGGCGTATCAATATGGGCTTGCATAATTTGACTCAGAATAAAGGGCGTACCAATACGGCTTAGCTCGTACGGTATGGGTGTTTAATTCTAGAAAATTACTGTAGCACCGTAACTGATATGCCCAAGATCGTATCAATACCCCTTTTTAAATATGGAAAATTAGGTTTATTGTTATCCTCGCGTATCGATACCAGTATCAATACGTGTACAGTAAAATTAACTAAGTTAACGGCCATTTTCAAGGCGTATCGATACAGATGTTTGTATCGGTACAACTTTTCGAATCTATAAATTTCTAGCCACATTGATTGAATCGTATCGATACAAGTATGCCTCGTATCGGTACGACCCCTTTGATATGAAATTGATTTACCGAACTGCCAAGAGGCCATGGTGTATTGATACCCATAGTGTTAAATCTGCTATAAGTTTAAAATGAATTCTGGAATTTTTGCATATTGGTCATTAAATCTTATAAGTATAAATTGAGCTAGTACATGAATTTTGTATAACATGGAAAGTTGCAGACATACTGTTTTCTGTTGTAGCGACCATTTTTTCTTGAAAAATCGCGATCACTAAAAAAGGAACATAGTATGTTTTTCTTTTAGCCTTTTGGGAAAATATTTGAAAAATAGGGGTTTTGGAAAATCTTAGTGTTTTTGGAAAATAAAAGACTTGGAGTCGCCACCAGCCACTAAGGTAGGCCGGACACCGTAGAACTAGAGATTCATTCGAAAACAGGTTCGAGAGTTGGTTACGTGTGGGGAAGGATTAGCACCATCATCGCGCTCGAAAATCGGTACCAAAATATATGTTGTTTTTAATTGATGGAAATTATCGAAATTTAAATTAAAGTTAATTAAATTGTTTGCTACTGAATATAGAATTTAATTAAACGGGCTTTGTCAAATTGGTGAACTTGAATTAATGGAACATTTAATTAATAAGGATAAAGATACCTCGAACCATAGATTAAACCGACATCGAATAAGACCAATTGTCATTTTAATTTATGGTTCAAACTTCGTTCATCACCTTTATGCATGATGCAAACAGTTAAGAATAATGTTATGAGTTGTCAAAATTTTATCTCAAATTACATTTACCTTCGGACAGTAAGAATTAATTCAAATATTTGGTCAACATCCATTGAGGCAGGACTGTTATGACACAAATATCAGAATTAATAAATACCTCATTTTTATAATTTAAGCCAATTATTAACAACATGTCCGATTAAAATAATTAAGGTCTAATGAATGACAATTAAAATGCATGTCATAGAAAGGCATAAAATAAGAACCTAGACCCACTAAAATTCTAACCTAAAAAGGCCCAAATTATGGAAAATATCATTAGTTATCTAATTATTTACTAGGTTAGTATAATGTTTTCCCTAAATTGATTAAATCCTAAAATCTAGAAATTCCTAATATTTTATGGATTATCTTGAATCAAAATGATTAATTAGATATTTTAAACTAGCATCCCATTAAACTAGGGATACTATTTAAAACGAATCAAATTAATAATTATGATTTTAATTGAGTTTTCATCTAAGTCAAATGCAAATTTTAACCTAAAATAATTAAGAGGAGGTACAATTAATTTGATTAACTTAACATTCATCCCAATAAGTCAAGGACAAATTTAAATTAATTAAGTTAATTTAAACTAAAATCTAACTACATGCTTCCAACAATTTAGTCCTAAATTTAACTTAATTAATTTAAGACTTATGCCCCAATAAGCTAAGGGAATAATTTAAATTAATTAAGTTAAATCAATCCCTAACCTATAATCAATCCCTAACCTAATCCTAAAGGCCTAAACATACGCATAGGAAAGAAGGATGAAAACTAATATATATCGAATATAATGTAGCAAGACCTATGCATATATTATAAACTAATACATATCCTATAGTCACTAACATACAGTATAATAATAATAATAATAATAACAACAACAACATAAAAACATCCTCTATTGATCGAATAAAAAAATTGATACACATAAATTTAAAAGAGTATACCAAAGTATAGGATATTGGACTTAATTCCAACCGAACCAATCCTGGTTTTGGGCTTTCAAACCTGATCTGCTTCAAAAGATCCGGTTCAAATACCGGTCTGATCCATTAGGGGCGAGCCGCCCGGTTCGCTAGGCTGGGATATCAGGTCCCCTCTTTCCCTTTCTTTTGCAAACATCAAAGAAAAAAAACATCTCTTTCTCTCAAAAGAGCCCTAGCCACCGCTGCTTTTACACCGACGCCGTCATCGCTCTGGTGGTCGTTCCGACGAACTGAGACCACCACCCAAAAGGTTTCTCTCCCCCTCTTCCTTCTGGTCTGATTAGATTCACCAAAAACCAATCCAAGCGTCTCGATGAATTCCCCACACTTTCGACGCTTCTTCCCCGTGTTTGAGCTGTCGACCGTTGGATCGTCGTGAAGTTGAAGTATGTTGGTCGCTATGGTGAGAGACCTCTTTTCACCGTTGGGATCACCAGTCTGAGGCTCTGGTCACTGGCGACCGAGGTAACCGAAATGGGTAAGACCTTTTTCTTCCCCTTTTTAGTTTCTATTTCCCTGATTTCTTGCTTTTATTGCTACTGTTTGATTGTTGGGGACATGGTTTTGGTTTGGAGATGAGGGAAAAGTGGTAACTTAGGGACAACTATGGGGTCCAGTGGGTTACTGGTGATTTTGGGTGTTGTTTGGTGGAAAGGAGTATAGCGTTGAAGAATAAGAATAAGGTTTAGGCTCAGGGACGGTAAGTGATGGTCGAGGGAGTGAGCTTAGCTTACAGTTTATTGGGATAGAATGTGGGGGGTTTAATGTTCACGTGTTGCTCACGGGCAGTGAAGAACAGGTGACGAGAGGTTGCAGGGTGGAGCTTGTCATTGAAAAACGGTTAAGGTTATAAGTAAAGGATGTTTTTTTGAATTGATTGGGGTGATGGTCTCGGTTGGGTAAAGGGAGGTGGTTTGGTGGTCGGTTGAGGGCCTCTATTTGTGGAAGATACAGAAAAGGATGAATGGTTAAGCTAGGGACTGGTTTTTGGAAGAAGCTTTAGGGGATGGCGATTTTGGTGTGTGTTTTTGGGAAAGTTATCTCGATGGCTTGGTAGGGAGCTGCCAACAGTCGACCAATGATGAGCGGTGTTGAGGGGTGAAGGGGGGGTGAGAAAGCTCAGTAATGGAGTGATGGCAGTGGCTATGGATTTTTTATTCCAGTGTGGATGAGCTGGGGAGTGAAGGATAAGTGGGTGATGATCGAGAGTTCAAAGGAACTCAAAGATGGGGGCTTGGTCAGAAAGTGGAGAGTGAATGGTGGTAATGGATTCTGGTTCGGTGTTGTGTGGCTCTCTTTCCTTGAAGGAGATCCCTTCCTTTTTGTAACTAAAATTCTAACCTTTCTTGTCCTTCTTTGTAGGTATAACGTGGGAAGCCAAGCCTGGTGGCAGTTGCATGGAGCAGAGGAGACCTTGGATGCTGGTTGTTAAGGCAGCAATGCATGGTGCCTGGCAGATACAGAGATGGGTGCAGTGTTGCTCAGTTTAGGGGTTACTCCAGGGGTGTAGGAGTTGGTCTGGCGTGGAGCTGGTTGGGGGCAGCTTGGTTGCACCAGGACCATTCAATTGGATTCGATCCAATGGTCTATATGTGGTTGCACAAGAGAACAAAAGATAATGTTAGGATATCAGATTTGAATTTTGGGCTTACTTAGTTGGGCCTTGACAGGCCGGATATTAATGTGTAGTATATTTTTTGCTTTCAATGGTTGTAAATGGATTCTTATATATAAATGGTCTAAGATACAAATTTGGGCTTTAGTTTATTTTATTACTATTAATTTAATTTTTTTGGTTAATGAAAATAATAATAATAATTATAACAATAGGTAATGTTTTAATAATAGATAGCTAATAATAATAATAATAATATTTTTTTTTTGTTTTCAAACCATAACAATCATAACATATAATAGATTAGGATAATAGTAATACTAATAATAAAAGTAATTTATTAATAATAGATAATGACATAGAAAATAAATATATTTTTTGTATTAATAAATAATAATTATAATAATAAATAATAATATACATAAAAGGGTAATAATAATACCAAAGCCCATTATTTTAAATATTTACAAAAATAAAAAACGTGCTAACACCCCGAATAAAATTAGTGATTACGTTCGTCTGAATTATATTCTGATAGGTTCAATTTTTGAAACGGACCTTTAATTTATCATAATCACAGTTTAACCCCTAAGAATTGTAAAAGTTTAAAATTGGTCCCAAACAGATAATTCCTGTATCGTACCAAACTTTCGATCTTAGCTTACCAGACATTGTATCGTATTGAACAACAAACCTCATCGATTTACTAAATATCGAATCAAACTGTTGTATCGAATATCGTTTTGTTCACCGGTAACACTATTTGACCTTAATTCCCGGGAAGGGGGTGTTACACCAATACTCTTTTAAGCATGAAGGAAAGAAATTCATATTGGTACCTTTATCACCAAAGGAGGTACAACAAGGCTAGATGCAAATGCAGAAGAACATTGATGCTATGCGCAAGGAACGCAAGAATCAACTTGGAGGAGGTTCCCAAAAGACACCATCATTCACCAAGGGATATGATGCTTCGAAACAGTCCAAGGAAGGGGTCCAAAGGACGGGTGCCCTTTCAACAAGAGAGATCATTCGGAAGTGTCTTTTGACACAACCTTTGATCAAAGAGTTTCATGCTAACCTCACTTTTCAAAACTCTTATTCTATTTTGCAGACAATACCGGGAATAAAAGAACAACCAAAGGAAGGAGATAGTTAAGATGCAACCATTCCTTCCACAAAAAAGTGTCTGATGAAGGATCCTTTCGATTTGAGCGCCTAAAAAAGGAGAGGATGATACAATCCAGCCTTGGTATATGTTCACCATCATCCTTTCATCTCTAATCTTAGGGACGAAAGAAAAGGGAGCTTTTAAATTCCTTACACATCTTTTATTTATTTATGTTATTTACTTTATTCATGGCATACTTAGTCTTATTATGTTGCATAGCATACCTTATAATGATATTATCATACTTTATATTATGTATTTCATACTAAGGAGTATGTTAGTGCACATTGGTCCTTATATTATCTAAGTCTACCTAATATCTTAAATACACGTCTTTATATTTATTTCTGGATCATTTAGATTGTTTAGATTACATTGCATCTTTTACTTAATCATGCATCTTTTTAATTAAGCATGCATCTTATTTTAGCTTTAAAAATAAGGTCACACATTGTTTATTGTTTCTTTAGGTATTAAGGATAAAGGCACAAGCTAGGGACAACTCTAAAGACCTCATAAAGAGTTCAGATTAGCTCAAGGACATTCAAGTCAGCTCGGATTAGCTCAAGGAGTCCAATGGAAGCTCATGGCAACTCGAGGACAAAGGGAAACATTCTAAGGAAGCTCACAAGCTTCAGGGACTAGCTCACCTAGCTAAGGGTAGCTCGTGGAAGTTCAAAATAGCTTGAAGATTAAGCTAGCTCAGCTCAACCAGCTCACACCAAGCTCAACTAGCTCATTTCAGCTCCACCTACATCTATTGGCTCATCACCTCAAGGGTCATGTCCCCCCAAGGAACATGTCCCTAGCCGTTTGGAGGGAAACTAGAATGGGAGGCAAAGGTAATGGAGGAAAGAGCATTGTACGCCAAAATCGAGTGGAGAGAGACTCAATTTTGGCTGAAACATCACCTAGGCCTTTGGAGGGAGACACCACTCTAGCTGAATAGTTGTAAGGCCTTTTCGGCCATGCCCCTTCATCCACTATAAACTCAAGTTGTTTTGTCATTTGTAAACACACTCATTTTATATATAAAATTACCTTTGTGAGAATTTTCTCTCTTTTAGTTTTTAATTGAACTTTATCGACTTATCAAGTACTTTGTACTTGTGGCGTCAAACCCTCTATTCACCTTGATACTTCGATTCTTGGTTCTTTATAACCAACGGGTCTAAGTCCTTTTTACCATCCCTTAAAGCAATCATATAAGGTCCGAGTTTAGTCTCTCTATAGACTAGTTTCTTCCATGATTCTTTAAGATACTATCATCTCCCTTTTCACCCTTAAACAATTCCATAATCGAATTCATTCCCTTCAAACCTTTCCTTACAATTTCATTTTCAATCCTTCATTCTTACCCTACCATAACATCCGCACCATATCCTATCCTTAAAATCTTTCTTTTGAAACCATCTTGCTTTGCAAGATTACTTGCTACCTTCCTAGATCCTACAATCAAAGGGTCGTCTTTAACAACTACAAGGACATACTACATCAACATCGGCTACACACTCATAGCTATCAAACACCTATCACACCCCCTTTCAATGGATTTGACTGGTTAAATTGTCCGCGAAGATAGTCCAACATTTTTTATACATATTATCTCTAAAACGAAATATGATTGAATGCCACTAACTGCTCAAAGGAAAAACGGTGGAATTCACTTATCTTGAGAATCGCGAGTCAGTTTTTTATTTTATTTAATATAATAGTAAATTAATTTTCAAAACTTCAAGTAAGAAATGATATAAAATATTGAAATGTTACTTTTCTATAATTTTTATGATTTAAATTAAAAATAAAGTATAATTAAATATTTAATTTAAATTGTAATTCAATAACTCATCGAACTTTATTCACTCAAAAGTTTTATCTAAGTTAAATATAAAAACAATAGTTTAAATTATAATGAAAATAAGGGAAAATGGAAGTGTAATTTAATGCAATTCAATATTTATTTAAAATAATAAGAAATTACTTAAGTTTATAGATTTAAATAGTTTAAATTATAATAAAAATATACTTCTAGACAAATATCAAATGCAATTCAATATTTATTGAATTTTATCTATTTATTTTTTAGTTTCAGCATAATAAAATAATAATTTAAATTTGTAATGCAATATGAATATAAACTAATAAAGTATTTTAAAATTTGAAAATTAACAATAACAATAAAAGATTTATAAAATGTAAAAATTATATTAAAAAATAGCATTGCATTATATATAAAACTTCACAAATATAGAGTCAAATATAAAAAATTATTTTGGATAAAAATTAAATTTAACTAGCTTTTTTTTATAATTCTTATATAATAATTTATTTTAACTAAAGAATCTAATCGATATGATACTTTTCGATAATTGCACTTATACAACTGGCATTTTTAGGGGAATAATCCATCCCCAATTGAATTTTGGGCATGTAAGGTGCGGTGCAATATAATTTGGGAACTAAGGCAAAAACTACGGTAACTTGAGGACGTCACCTGCAAGTGACGTCTTTCTTATTTTTTTATTATTAAAATTTTACCCCTGGGTTAAGATGCCATCTACAGGTGGCGTCTTGAGTTAAATTACGATATTTGAGCAGCGAATCAGCCAGCTGCAGTGAAAGAGGTCAACCGTGGCAGCCGAATAAAGTTGTCTCGACAAGACGCCACGAGCATGACGTGCAGGTTTGGAAGATTCCTGTCAGGACGCCATCTGCAGGTGGTGACATAAACCTTGGACCCCATCTGCAGATGGCGACCTGAGGCTAATTTTGTAATTTTGTTTAGGTTTGGACACCAACTGTAGGTGGCGACAGGACCCTGGATATATATAGTACCATCCTAGGAATTTTTTGTTGTTTTGTTATTTATTTTTGAAAATTTAAGGTTTGAGAGATTTTTGGGCAGGATTTTTGGTAAATTAAGAGACTCATTGGGTTTGATCGAATATTTTAAAATCGGGTAAGTGAATTTAAGTTAAGTTTTGCAGTATGGTACAATGTATTTATAATATGTTGGCATTTCAGGCAGAGTTCATATCACGATGGATTGTGACACCAAAAACGTTTATGGTCGTTGGGGCGAAATAGTTGATGATTTAAGTGAGGACGACGAAAATATTATACCGGTGGCAGAAGATGATGATGTTGAGTTGCTTGATGCTGATGATGTTGATGCTCTTAGGACCGCTGCTGCTTAGGGCCATGATCTTGACGTTGAGGAAGATGTTTGGGCAGCAGCGTCTGTTAGATACAGATCGACCGATGAGCCGCCGATTTGGGGTTATGTTCAACCTGAGCCCCAACAACCGGAGCCCAATCTTCCAGCTTACGTGCCTCCAGTCCACATGTATGAGGTGGACTATGCTGCAATGCAGGATCCAGAATATGAGGCACGTGTATTTTGTCATTCTTCAGCTTTAACCGACGGAGAGTTGGAACTTGGAGCTCAATTAGATAAAAAGAAAGATGCCCCAGTTAACAATTAAGGAGTATTGCATCAAACGTCATATGCAATCTTGCGTTGCTGAATCTAATAGCGGAACATATTGCGTAAGGTGCGTGAATTATAAGAGCAAATGTAATTGGAGGATAAGAGTTTCGTATATGAAACAAAAGAAGATGTGGGAGGTCAGAAGGTTCATTTATCAACACTCTTGTACCATGACTTCAATCTCATAAGGACCACATAAATCTTGACTCCGATTTGATATGCGCTTACACAAAGTTGTTGGTTGAGAAGAATCCAAGGATTGCCATTGAAGTGTTGGTAGCATCGATCCGTGCACAGCTTGGATACATCCCATCTTACTATATGGTGTGGATGGCAAAGCAAAAGGCGATGGCGTTAGTTTACGGCGATTAGGATAAATTATATAATGAGTTACCAGTTCTATTACGAGCAATGCAAATATTTATCCCAGGAATTGCTATGGTGTACGAAACGTTGCCGGCGGTAACACTACAAGGTGAAGTAATTCCTGGAAAAATAATATTCAGTAAGTTATTCTGGGCATTCCAGCTGTGCATTAAAGGATTCGCATTCTGCAAACGTATGATTCAAATTGATGGTACATGGTTGTATGAGAAATACGGGCAAATATTACCTATTGCTGTGGTACAAGACGGAGACAATAATATATTTCCAATAGCCTTTGCCATAGTTGAGAAGGAAAATGTCAAGGGATGAGAATTCTTTTTGAATCATTTACGCTGACGCGTAATTAAAGAGGACGAGATTTGTGTGATTTCTGATAGAGGGTTGCACTGTTATCAGTAATCGAAGTTTATGGAGACCTCCACATGCTTATCCAGCCTATTGTATATGGCATATTGCTACCAATGCAAAACAGTTTCGGAGCAATCAGATTCATCAAGAAATTTTAAACGCAGGTAAGGTGTAATTTGTTATTGTCTAAATTATTGATTTATTTATGTATGATATTTTTTCTTGCGTTTACTAACTAATGTTTTTACGAGCATGGTATAAAACGGTTCGACCAAGGTTCGATGCGAAGTTTAGACATTTTATAAAGCACGAAAAACATGTACATGATTTTGTCGCTGATATTCCCAGGGAACGATGGTCATAGGCCTATGATGAAGGTCGACGTTACGGGCATATAACCACTAACCTTGCCGAGGCTATCAACTCTGTATTGAAAGGGACACGCCATCTCCCAACTGCCAGTATAGTTTGGGAGACGTATTTCAGACTGGGCAAAGTATGGTGCGACAAAGGGAAATATGTCAACTCTCAAATAAATAAGGGATAATAGTGGTCTAAAACTCTCCAAAAGAGTATGGAGAAACTTCAAGAGGACGCAAGCTCCATGAGAGTGGATTCCTTCGACTCCAACGATGCTGAATTTAATGTCCAAGCCTTGGTACGCCCAAACGAGCACAAATTGTTCCGAGTAAACTTGCATGTGAGCTGGTGTGACTGCAGTTGTTTTTAGGCATAATGATACCCGTGCGCTCATGTAATCGCCGCATGCATGCATGTCTGTATAGACCCATATACATTGGTGGACAATTGTTTTAGGTTGCAAACAATGTCAAATATCTACAGACCTATGATTAGGATGATTCTAAATCATGAATATTGGCCAACAGATCCAATATACGAAGAATGGTTACCAAATCCCATTCTTCGAAGAAAGCTAAAGGGTCGAACTACTTCCTCCACCATTCATACTAGTATGAATGATCCGGATGATCGATAGGGAGTTCAAACTAGGCATTATGGACTTTGCCGAGGGCAGGTCACACGAGAGATAAATGTCTGAATCATCCCAACTATCGTGCCGGGCCGTCATAGTAATTTTGAATGCGTTTGTAAACTTTCATTAATGAAGTAACGGAAAATTTTTAAATTAAGTGCGTTTGTTCCATAATAACAAAAGAATAAAACAAAATAAATTCCAATTAGAAAAAGTTAAATCGACATAATATAATATATATAAAAATTCAAAATATTAACAACTCAAATCTTTCCAAATAAAAGTTTAAACAACATTAATATAAATCCCAAATAGAAAAAAAACATCTTATTTTCTCCTCCTCCTCGGCAGCTCTTGTTTGTGCAGGGAAGATGCCTGATCATACCGTCGTGGGGGTTGAACCATCCTCCGTGGCTGTAACCCCCTTGACCCAGCCTAGACGCCCAACCGAACCAAGAAGGCTACATTAGGTTTGTCGTAGCAAACCGAAGAGATACAACTAAACCCGGTCTATTTTTCCCTTTTATCTTATCTAGATGCCAATTATTAACCCTACATGTTCATACAGACATCAGGTGCAACCCCAACTCAATCGGGCATCAATTTGACATCCAATTGATCACATTTGCAAATTAGGGACCAAATTGCAAATACAGAAAATTTCAGGATTCAAACCCACATTTAAGTTTCCAATCTTTAACTAGTCAGATTCCAAACTTTCAACTCAAATTTCAGCTCATTCTGATCATTCTACCACATATAATTTCATGGGCAAGATTCAGGGACTAAAATGCAAAGAAAGCAAAACTGCCCAAAGGTGACATTCATAGGAAAACGGTCATCCGTATCGAAACGGGTAAGCCCATACCAATACGGGTTGAAACACACCGTTTCGATACACCACCAAGCCGTATCGATACGCCTAACTAAAATACCGAACTTTTTGAAATATTTTAAACCGTACCGATACAGTTTCTCAGGTGTTTCGATACACGAGTTCAAGTTGCAAAAGTGAATTCCAGAGGCTAAAACTCGTATCAAAACGCCCATCCCCGTACCGGTACGCCAGACCAAATTTGTCTAGGCATATCGAAATGCACAAGACCCGTACCGATCCCACAAGCCTGAAATTGCCTAGCCGTACCGATACGGTCCCTCGCGTATCGGTATGCCTGGGCCTATAATGTCACATTTGGCTAATTTTTCATCCCAAAAGCATACTCATACCACTCTAACATGCTTTAAACACAATACTAACATCTCAAACATATCTCATGCCAACTGGCATCACATATCTAACAACACCACAGGATTCATGCATCAAAGAGGAAATTTATGGGCATGCTTCCTAATATGCATCCCACCAACATATCAAAAGGTAAACATCACCAAAAAGGAACCTTAAAGGCCATTTACAAACCAAGAGCAACTAAAGAAACATGCTCAAACAGGGAGTTTCACAAAACATCTCCCAAAACACAACAAGTGCCCCATTGCCCTTATTCATTATAGTCTAGTCTCTAGCATACTTTGGAAACAAGTCTTGCCAAGATCCCCTTGCTTCTTGCTGCCTTCCAAGACCTCAATTATCTGTATTGATGGACAACAAGAGCGTAAGCACACAAGGCTTAGTGAGGAGTGCTAAAAAACAAACACCATCAATGCATTTAAAACTATTTACTTAACCTCATCCTTTAAAGCATCATCATGCCCCTTTTTAAGCATGTACTTTACATCATTTAAAACTAGAATATTAAACCATATGCTACATGTATCATTAAACAACAACAATCACATTGCTAACCCTCCACTTAAGCCTTCCCATGCATTACAACCAAATGCAAAGCTTAAGGAGAAACTTGTATAAACCACATTATACAACATAAACATTTCAATGATACATCAACAATTATATTGGCTTTCAAGTGGTCATTAACAAGTTCAATAACAAAAGAGTTCATCGGATACAAAGATTCAACAAGTGTTAACCCAACACTTCAAGCCATCTCAACCGGAATAGTGATACAATCACAATCGCGGTATATTAACGACCAGGTACAATAACAACCGGGTACCATAACAACCCACAGGGACATCCACCCCAATCATCAGTTAGACGCTTAATCCACTAACGGGAGTATTCGGTACTGTTTAACCCCTCCACTGTTAGGGTACTTGGATGGAGTATTCGGTACGCCGTATAAACCCCTCAACATCCAAGGCGACTTATTTATAGGGCACTCAATCCTATGGCTGGCCAACTATATCCGATAATAATGTTAAAACCACATCACTTGCCAATATAATTAACCAATAACATTTACCTCACTGTTTTACCAAGAATTAAACCAAGCCATTTCCAAAGCAACAACCATGCTTTAAAACACAAGGGTAAACCATACTTACAATGATCACTTACATGTGCATCCTTCAGCATTTCATGCTTAAAAATAGTATATCCAATACTTTAAAACATGCTTAAACAGTAGGTAACATGTAAATTAAAACAAGTGCATAAAACCATTTCAAACTAGCACGACCGAGAGAGAAAACCACTTTATACTTACTTCCGAGTCTAGGTAAACGTTTCAAGCTCTACCTTAACTCACAAAGCTCTGTTCCCAAACATCAAAATGCTTTAAACCACGTTTTCACTCACCGATACGCGAAACCTCAATTTGCTGACGCCAAATCAAGTATCCGAAGCCTCTAACGCTTCTCAAAACACTCTCGGATCAACCTCCCCTATTTTTACCACGAAACAACAGAGGATTAATGCATCATAATGCATTCTAAACATAGCAACTACAATCCTTCTCGGATTTCCATAACACTTTCAAAATTAACCCTCCACAACAACCGAAAACATAACCAAAACACTTCGATTCACAACCCAACCAACATCTATCAAAATAACATCACTTTTAACACCAAAACTCATCTAAAAATAGATTCAAAACAACCTACCACCTCCAGCAACCTTACAACCATATAAACACCACAAAACCTCAAAACTAACAACCTAAACAAATAGAGATTCTTAAGTTTCGGGATTCCATTGATAAAAATCACTTATCAACATTATTAAACATCCAAAATATGAACCAAAGCAACCTTGCTTACTGGAAATCAGATCAAATTAGCGAATCAACTCATTTTTCCCAAATAACTTAATTAAACATTGAAAAATCATCAAAAATCAGATTAGAAGCACAAAAACAAGGATCAAATGCTTGGGAATTTCAATAAAGAACCATACAATAGAGGAGATCTCGGACCTTACCCTTATTGTGAAGTTTCCCCCTCAATTAATTTGTGAAAAGCTAAGAAAACACAAGATTATTGTAAGATTTTGTATAGACAATCTTTATAAAACAATTTGAAACAATAAAATCAAGTTAGAAACCACCTCACCTCTGGAAACTTGATGAAAAAAATGAGTGTTTGGATGAGGAGAGAATGGAGAGAAAAAGTTGAGAGAAAATGACGGACTTTTTTTGGAAAATATAACTAACTTTTAACAAAATCCTATTTAATTATTAATTAAACCACATGTTAAAATAAGTCAAATCAAGGGAGAAATCATCAGAAACCATTTGGTAAAATAGCTCCTTAAAGATTTTAAGTATTTGACATTTTTCATTTTAGTCACTAGAAAATCATAATTTTCAAAACTTTCATTTTGGCCACTAACCAAAATGTCCATCTTCCAAAACCCATTTTTAAAAATTGATTCCACCATTATTAAATATATAATTAATAATGATTTTAAGCATTTTCCATAGTTTTTCCAACACCAAAAATATACGATCCTGAAACTGACTTGAATCTCTACTTTGGTCCACCGAATCGTCTAATAAACCCTTTAAAATGCTAAGCCCTAAAACCGGTGCGTTACAACTCTCCCCCACTTAAGAAATTTCATCCTTGAAATTTACCTGGGGGAAACAGGTACGGAAACTGTTTCACCATGTCTGACTTGCGTTCGCACGTGGCTTTCTCAACACCTCGGTGCTTCTACAACACCTTAACCAGCTCGACCGTTTTGCCACGTAGCACCTTACTGCTGGTATAGAATATCTACTGGTTCTTCATCATAAGATAGGTCTGGTCTCAAATCGATCTCTTCCACCGGCATGACATGCGATGGATCCGACCTATACCTTCGCAACACCGAAACGTGGAACACATCATGAATCTTTTGTAACTCCGGAGGTAACCTCAAACGTACGCAACATGACCCACACACTCGAAAACCTCGTATGGTCCAATGAACCTTGGGCTAAGCTTCCCTTTCCGCCCAAAACGCAACACCTTTTTTCTAGGGTGACACTTTCAAAAACACTTTATCACCTACAGGGTACTCTATATCCCTACGCTTCAAATCCGCATAGGATTTATGGCAATCTGCAGCCGCTTTTAAGCGCTCACATATCAACTTTACCTTTTCGGTTGTGCCTTTCAAAATATTGGGCATCGAAACAAACTTTTTCCGCGCTTTTGCCCAACACACGCGCGTACGACACTTCCTGCCATACAACGCCTCATAAGGTGCCATCTGTATGCTAGTATGATAACTGTTATTGTAAGAAAACTCCACCAAAGGCAACTACTTCTCCCACATTCCCTGATACTCAATAACACAACACCTTAACATATCCTCGAGAACCTGAATCACGCGCTCCGACTGGCCATTCGACTGAGGGTGGTACGAGGTACTGAAACTCAACCGGGTTCCCAAAGCACGATGTAAACTCACCCAAAACCTTGCAGTGAACCGTGGATCCCTATCCAAAACTATAGATTTGGGCACCCCGTGCAAACGCACTATTTCAGAGATATACAACTTAACCAACCTGTCCAAGGTTTACGTAGTATGCACTGGCACAAAAAGCGCATACTTCGTAAACCGATCCACAATCACCCAAATGGAATCCTTTTCGGTCGGCGTCAAAGGCAGCCCAGACACAAAATCCATGGTGATTCTTTCCCACTTCCATTACGGTATCCTCAACGGTTGCAACAACCCGGAAGGAAACTGATGCTCAGCCTTTACCCGTTGACAAATCATACACCTTGCAACGAAATCAGCCACGTCCCTCTTCAGTCCAACCCAATAGTACTCCTCCTTCAACCCTCGATACATCTTAGTACTACCAGGATGCTTAGTAAAAGGACTAGCGTGTGCCTCAGTCAAAATAGTACTCTTTAACTCCTCTTCCCCAGGCACCACAATTCAACCTTTGAAACACAACACCCCATCATCGTTGAAATGAAAATCCATAGATTTCCATCCCTGATATCTTCCACATGAGATACCAAACTCCCATCATACGATTGCTTCTCCTTAATCATCCGTGACAAGGACGGCTTCACTTGTAATTCAGCCAACAAACCTCCGTTATTCGTCACACTTAATCGAGCAAACATGGCTCTCAACTCTACCGCCGCTTTCCTGCTCAAAGCATCCCCCACAACATTGGCTTTCCCCGGATGATACTCAATGGTCAGATCATAATCCTTAAGCAACTCCAACCATCTACGCTGCCTAAGATTCAGCTCATTCCGCGACATCAGATATTTCAAACTCTTATGATTCGTATATACCACACATTTCTCACCATAAAGATAATGCCTCCAGATTTTCAGGGCAAACACAACTGTGGTCAGCTCAAGATCGTGAGTAGGGTAGTTATGTTCATGCACCTTTAATTACCTAGATGCATACGCCACTACCTTACCCTTCTGCATCAATACACAACCAAGCCCAACATAGGATGCATCACTATATACAACAAACTCTTTTTCTGATTCTAGTTGAACCAAGACCGGAGCTCGCGTCAAGGCTTGCTTCAACCTTTCAAAAGCTCGCTGTCTATCCTCTGTCCACTCAAACCGAACATTCTTCTGCAACAACTTTGTTAACGGAGCCACCAAACTGGAGAACCCTTCCACAAACCTTCGGTAGTAACCCGTCAAACCAAGGAAACTCCTAACCTTCGTTACAGACTTAGGCTCCTTCCAACTCATTACAGCCTCAACCTTATGCGGATCAACACGAATTCTTTTGGCCGATACCACATGTCCAGGAAACATAACTTTCTTGAGCCAGAACTCAGATTTGATTAACTTAGCATAAAGCTTATTAGCCAACAGCGTTTGAAGCACAATTCTCCAATGTCTATCATGATCCTCCTCGGTACGAGAGTACACAAGGATATCATCGATACACAACCACAAACTGATCAAAAAACTCATGAAACACACGGTTCATCATGTCCATAAAAGCAGCTGGAGCATTGTTCAAACCAAACGGTATCACAAGAAACTCGTAATGCCCGTACCTCGTACGAAAGGCTGTTTTGGGCACATCCACCTCCTTCACCTTTAACTGATAGTACCCTGACCTCAAATCTATCTTGGAAAACACTGAAGCTCTCTTGAACTGATCAAACAGGTCATCTATCTGCGGTAAGGGATACTTGTTCTTTATTGTCAACTTATTCAGCTGCCAGTAATCTATACACATCTGCAACGTACCATCTTTCTTCTTAACAAACAGCACCGGCGCTCCTCACGGTGAAATGCTAGGTCTAATGAACCCACGATCAAGCAACTCCTGCAACTGCATTTTCAGCTCCTTCAATTCTTTCGGAGCCATGCGGTACGGAGCAATAGATACCAGTACCATACCTACAAAGACCTTGATGCCAAACTCTACCTCACGGTCAGGTGGAAACCCTGGTAATTCCTCTAGAAAAACACCCGAAAACTCACATACGGTGCAAACATCCTGCATCCTCAACTCCTTTGATCTAGAATCATAACATAGGCCAAATAAGCCTGACATCCCGAATCCAACATTCGTCTTGCTTCCGAAACTGAAACAAAATTAGACAAAAACTTGGCATTCTCGCCAACAACCACCACTTCATAATCATATGACAACCTCAAAGGTATCCGTTTGGTCTGAAAATCCACCACAGCCCAATGTTCGATCAACCAATCCATACCCAAAATCACATCAAAACCATGGAATGGTAACTCTATCAAGTCCACGGTAAACACATATCCCTGGACCATCAGCGGACACCTACGATACAACCTCCTAACCATGAATGTCTCCCCAAGAGAACTAGTCACTCTAACTCCTACATTAAGAACTTCAACAGATATATCAAGCAGCTCAGCATGTTCACTCAAAATGTATGAATGAGTAGAACTAGAATCAACCAATGAATACAACGATAAAGACTGTAGGGTAAATGTACCTGCAATCACATAGGTGTCATTGTGACCCTCACGGTACGTATGCACCCTAGCCGGTCCACCTCCCTCAGGTTGGATAGCAATATTATGAGCTACAGTCCCATGCTACAATCTCTACGCTAAAACGCTCTGCGGCCACGGCCACGACCACGCTGCAGAGTAACAACAGGTGCAGCACCCTACCCACCTCGAGCCAACAATAGACAATCATGCCTCTAATGGTCACCTGACCCACAACTCCAACAAGCATTAGCCACCAAAAGTGCAGGTGCCTGACCTTCCCTGGCCAAACGCGGGCAATCTCGCCTCAAATGATCTCGGGCTCCATAAACCCAACAAGTGCTAAACGGGGCTCTAACCTGGGCACCCTACCCCTGGACTCCACGTCCCACAATACCTCTGCCATGCCTCGGCTCTGGGTGAAACCTTCTATCACAGTGTCTCTTGGCCTAACCACCGTTATAACCCGAATCAACAACTTTCTTACCCGAGCTAGAACCTCGCAATCCAGATGCCAAACCCAAATTCTGCTCCACATCCTTAGCTCACAAAACCAACACATCAAAGTCGGTGTACTCAGTAGCAAGCATGTATGTCTTAACATCCTGCACAAGTCCATATCAGAAACGATCACATCGAGTACGCTCGTCAGGAACCAACTCAGGTGCATATCGAGTCAACCTCACGAACTGCACCTCATACTCTGCAACAGACATACTGCCCTGCACCAAAGCCATAAACTCACGCTTCTTCTCGTCCTGATAACGGACTCCCAAGTCACATCATCCGTCGCCATAGCAGATATCGTGGTAGTCCACCATGCATAAGCATCACCCTGTAATAGGGAAACAACACAGCCCAACTTACGAGCATTAGTGCACCCCATCTGGCCCAGTATCCTCTCAATATTGGCTAACCAACCCTCAGAAGCCTCAAGCGACAACCCTCAGAACTCAATTCTGCCCAAACTACGAAGACGCTCAAGCGAAAAACCTTACCCCTCAATCGATGGTGCTAGTACATGAACACCCGCAACTGCTGCATGAAACACACCGATCATGGCCTGTATCAGCGGTGCCATATCACCTATCCCTGGCCCAGCCGACACATATGGTACTTGCTCCACTCCCTCAGGTGGATAAGGTAGGGGCGGTGGCAACCCTCCAAGAGGTACAACTTCTCCTTCATCATCCTTCCCAGCGGCAGCAGCAATCGCACTAGATCGCAACTCTCTCCTCGGTCCCATTGTGCTAAAATATATCTAAGGCATGATAATCATTTCAAAACAAAAATAGTCAAGCCAGCCTCAAGCAAGGATCCAAGACTTTCATTTCAAAAATCAAAACTTTCTAGACTATAATAATAAGGCAATGGGTACCCCAAAACATCCCCCAACATAACATACAACAACCATCATTCATATATCAATCACAGTACATATCAACCAGCGTACATACAACAATCACCGTACACATCATACAACAGAGCATCACTCACGAAAACAACACAACAACCTCCTAAACGAACCTAACCTGGCTCTGATACCAAAAAATATAACACCCTTGACCCAGCCTAGATGCCCAACCGAACCAAGAAGGCTACATTAGGTTTGCCGTAGTAAACCAAAGAGATACAACTAAACCCGGTCCATTTTTTCCTTTTTATCTTATATAGATGCCAATTACTAACCCTACATGTTCATACAGACATCAGGCGCAACCCCAACTCAATTGAGCATCAATTTGACATCCAAATGATCATTTTTGCAAATTAGGGACCAAATTGCAAATATAAAAAAATTTAGGATTTAAACCCACATTTAAGTTACCAGTCTTTAACTAGTCAGATTCCAAACTTTCATCTTAAATTCCAGCTTATTCTGATCATTCTACCACATATAATTTCATGGGCAAGATTTAGGGACTAAAATGTGAAGAAAGCAAAACTGCCCAAAGGTGACATTCACAGGAAAATGGTCATCCGTATCGAAACGGGTAAGCCCGTACCGATACAGCTTGAAACAAACCGTTTCGATACACCACCAAGCTGTATCGATACGCCTAACTGAAATACCAAACTTTTTGAAATATTTTAAACTGTACCGATATGGTTTCTCAGGTGTTTCGATACATTGGTTCAAGTTGCAAAAGTGAATTCCAGAGGCTAAAACTCGTATCGAAACGCCCATCCCCGTACTGGTACGCCAGGCTAAATTTGCATAGGCATATCAAAATGTACAAGACCCGTACCGATCCCATAAGCCTGATATTGCCTAGCCGTACCGATACGGTCCCCCGTGTATCGGTATGCCTGGGCCTGTAATGTCACATTTGGCTGATTTTTCATCCCAAAAGCATAATCATACCACTCTAACATGCTTTAAACACAATACTAACATGTTAAACATATCTCATGCCAACTAGCATCACATATCTAACAACACCACAAGGATTCATGCATCAAAGAGGAAATCTATAGGCATGCTTCCTAATATGCATCCAACTAACATATCAAAAGGTAAACCAGCACAAAAAAAACCCTTAAAGGTTATTTAAAACCCAAGAGCAACTAAAGAAACATGCTCAAACATGGAGTTTCACAAAACATCTCCCAAAACACACCAAGTACCCCATTGCCCTTATTCATTATAGTCTAGTCTCTAGCATACTTTGGAAACATGTCTTGCCAAGATCCCCTTGCTTCTTGCTACCTTCCAAGACCTCAATTATCTGCATTGATGGACAACAAGAGCGTAAGCACACAAGGCTTAGTGAGGAGTGCTAAAAAAACACCATCAATGCATTTAAAACCATTTACTTAACCTCATCGTTTAAAACATCATCATGCCCCTTTTTAAACATGCACTTTACATTATTTAAAACCAACATATTAAACCATATGCTACATGTATCATTAAACAGCAACAATCACATTGCTAGCCCTCCACTTAAGCCTTCCCATGCATTACAACCAAATGTAAAGCTTAAGGAGAAACATGTATAAACCACATTATACAACACAAACATTTCAATGATACATTAACAATTATATTGGCTTTCAAGTGATCATTAACAAGTTCAATAACAAAAGAGTTCATCGGATACACAGATTCAACAAGTGTTAACCTAACACTTCAAGCCATATCAACCGGAATAGCGATACAATCACAATCGCGGTACATTAACAACTGGGTACAATAATAACTGGGTACCATAACAACCCACGGGGACAGCCACCCCAATCATCGGTTAGACGCTTAATCCACTAACGGGAGTATTTAGTACTGTTTAACCCCTCTACCGTTAGGGTATTTGGATGGAGTAAAGACGCCACCTGCAGTTGGCGTCTTGGTGTCAATTTAAATTTTTAATAATAAAATATTAAATGTGGCGTCTTCAAATTACTGTAGTTTTTGCCGTAGTTCCCAAATTATCGCCCAACGCGCCTTACATCCCTAATATTCAATTGGGGATGGATTATTCATCAAAATTTGCCTATACAACTACTCAGATTATAAATTTTAATATTATACAATTATTCAATTATGATTTATTTTTTAATTTAAAAATATTTCATATTTATATATTTAAAATATATTTATTGAAATAATTATAATTAATTAAAAAAACTAAATGTGTGTATACACTGCAATGCAAGTATCGTAGAATTTAGTCTATATAAAAGCACGAGTTTAGAGAAACTTATGAACCGACAAGAATACCTTTAATTAGGGTTGTGCGTTCGATCGAGTTGACTCAAAAAAATTGAGTTATACGAGTTTGCAAGTCCTATTTTACGATTCAAATTTTATTTGAATTTTTTAAATAGAGTCGAGTTTATGAAATTCAAGTCGAGTTAAGTTTTTGAGTTTCTATCCAAATTGTAATTTTTTTATAATGTTATAATACACATTGGTTCCAATTTTAACAGCTTTGTATATGCATATACGATACGATATACATATATATATTTCTTCATATTTTCACATGTGATATGCATAATATATCATGCAAAATTGATAGACTTGACTTGCATATGAAAACTGATCAACTAATTACTAAAAAAATTGAGTTATTCGAATTTCTATTTCATAACTCAAACTTTATTTGAAATTTTTTTAGTCAAGTCGAGTTTATGAAATTATGAGTCGAGTCAAAACGAGTCGATTTTTTTGTTCCTCGAGTCGAATAATTTAGTTTTTTTAAATCGAGTCGAGTTTTGCCCACCCCTACCTTTAATTTTCACCAAATTACTAATTTGATATTTAAAATTTATTTTCTAGATAAATTATACTAGTAATTAATAATGGATTTATATTCGATACACTAGCGGTGGAAACTAAATGTTTCTACAAGTGCCTTAGTTTTAGGGTTTAGGGATCTAATTTATGGTATAGGGTTTATGGGTTTAGGTGTAGGGGTTTAGAATTTAGGGTGATGGTTAGTGTTTAACAAATGTTTTGATTTTGATATAACAATGACTTAATTGCAAATAAATAAGTTTTTAAGGTACTTGAAAATACTCAAAAATTGACAAGCATTCGAACTAAAATAAACTTTCTAAGTTGATCCTTTAAAACTCTATAATTTTCTAGGTGTTTTGGTACTCAAACAAGCCATTTTGGTAAGTAAGTACGATACGACTATATGCGTACCAGTACAAGTTTTCTTTATTGTAAATTGATTTATTCAATGTGGCAACTGAGTACCGATATGGATATCCGCGTACAGGTACAGGCTTTCAGCACTATAAAAACAAATGGTTAACTGAATACCGGTACAACCTTTGGCATACCATTATGGGCTTTAAAGTTTTTAAAGTCTTGTCAAATATTTAGGAGCAGAAATCATTTTTGAATGAGTCAAGTATCGGTACGGTAATACGCATACCAATATGAAACTCTTATAAGTTTTCCTAGAAATTCTAGTGAGTAACTTCAGTATCGCTATGGTACAAAGCGTAACTGTATTCTGTTTTAAATTAACACTTCGTATCGATGCAAAAATTTGTGTGCCGGTATCCCTTTGATGCAATGACTATTTCTATTTTGAGCAGGTATCGACATGACAGTATGCGTAACGATACTCAATGTTGTCAGACTGCATTTATTGCGGGAAAATTTGGTCCCAACGGCTCTATTTAATTTCCCAACAACCCAAATGGCTAGAAATCAATGAAGAGGTATAAAAAAGTCTCCAAAGCTTCTTCAACTACATGATAACTATTCTAAAGCATCCTAGCACATATCCAACATTTTTTAGAGCTTCTATTGTAATATCTTGTACCCACTTGAGTGTTCTTCACTATAATTCCTTTTCATTCAAGTGTTGGGGTTTAGTGAACTTCAAATTGTGCAAACAATCTTCCTTTGGAGGAATTTCACAGTTTGCTTCTTTGTTTTCAATTTTAGGAAAGAGATTACTAAACTTTGGGGTATAAGTCTAGGATTTATGAGGTTATCTCCTTTAACTTTAAAGGAAAGACAAATTAGTGAATTTGTGAAATCCTTAGTGTGGATAGCTAAGGTAGTGGATGTAGAACTTTTTGAGAAGGTTGAGCCACTTTAAAATCACTTGTGAAAATTTCTTTTCTTTTTGCATTTGCTTCAACCAAAATTTTTAATTGCCAATTCACCCTTTCTTGGCCATCTTCATTAATTGATAAACTCAACAATTGGTATTAGAGATATACTTATTTGAAGGCTTCACATCATTTTTAGTATATCCAACCGTTGCTCAATCAATTTTCAAGTCATTCATGAACTTTACTTTCGGCAATTTCTTCATGGAAGATTCTTAATCCATTATCAAGCCACCTTACTTCAATGAGGTTAATTACCCATATTGGAAGAATAAGACGAGATTGTTCATCCAATCCAATGACTAACTCTTTTGGAATGTAGTGATGGATGAACCATCTGTCTCGATGAAGAGAGAATGAGACCTACTCGTCCCTAAGGAAAAACAAGAATGGACCGATAAAGATCGGAGGAAATTGCAATTCAATGCTAAAGCTATGCATATCTTGTTTTGTGCTCTTGGACTGGATGAGAACTTCAAGATAGAACTAGATTTGGGACAAGCTCGAAGTTACTCATGAACGAACAAATAAAGTGAAGGAGACCAAGATTGGGCTCCTCAATCTTAGCTATGGGAACTTCAAGATAGAACTAGATGAAAACGTCAAGATGATGTTTGATTGATTCTCTATCATTGTGAACAGGCTTAAGGGCTATAGAGAAATCATTCCAGAGGATAAGCTTGTTCGAAAGCTCATCTACTTTCTTCTCGATTCATGAGATTCAAAGAAAACCGCTATCATCGAAGCTAAGGATCTCAAGACTTTAAAGTTTGATGCTCTTATGGGGTCTCTTCTTACTCATAAGTTAACGAGACAAGGAAATAAGGATGAAGACAAGAAGAAGGAAGAGAAGAAGGAAGTAGAGAAGAAAAAAGTTGAGATTTCTCTCAAAGATTCACAAGATGAGAGTGATTCTAGCAAGGAAGAAAATAAAAAAGTGGCTATGCTAGCCAAGAGATTCACAAGGTTCATGAAGTCTAACCGAGAAAGAAAATTCCAGCGAAGAGAGGGCATCAAGAACAGATCAAAGGAGGAAGAGAATGACCAAATCATTTGCTATGAGTGTAAAAATCTGGGGCACATCAAATTTTATTATCCCTAACTAAAGAAGAAGAGCTTTAGGAAGAAGAAGAAGCTCAAGGCTCATGTGGCTACTTGGAGCGATGAAGACTCATTCGATGAGGAGGATCAAAAGGTAGCCAACCTATGTTTCATGGCACTTGAAGAGGATCCTAAGGTAACCTCTAATTCATCTACATTTAAATTTGATGAACTTCAAGAAGCATATGATGAATTACAAGAGGTTTATGATGAATTAGTTTTAGAATTCAAATGGTCAATTTTAAAGAACAAAAAGATTGTTTCAAATTAGAAAAATGAAAATGACTCTATTTCTAAAACTAATTTGGAGCTTGAAAGAAAAGAAAAAGAAATGCACGCAAAAATAAATGATCTTGAAAAGAAAAATCAAGACTTGTATGGATTACTTTCAAGAGTCATGATGATCACCAAAAGGATGTAGGTGATCTTAAAGTTTCCTTGAACAAAGTTGGGACAAACCGTTTTGAAAAAGAAAATCATTCAAAACCCAACTATGTGAATAGAAACTTTATTGGGTATAAACATAGAGGCTTCCAAAGGCCCTCTAATGGTAAGAATGTTAGGAGTGTTTGGGTTCCTAAGGAACTCTCAGCTTCTAATAACGTTGGTCTCATTGATTCTTTGTTTCCCAAGGGAACCAAGATTTTGGGAGCTAATACACATGAACCCAAAAGAATTTGGGAACCAAAAATCAAGGCTTGATTCTATGTTTGTAAGGGTAGCATTGCTACAAGGCCCAAAATTCAAGTTTAAACTCACGGTACCTCGATAGTGGATACTCGAGACACATGACCGGTGACAAGAGTCGAATCTTGGAGCTAAAACCAAAAAAGTGGAAGAGTAGTGACATTTGGTGACAACTCCAAAGGCCGCATTGAAGGAATTGGTTCCATTTGGTAGGATATTTTTTTGATAGAATACTTTAAAAATAGTTTTGGATTAAATTGAAAAGATTTCAAAAATGTTTTTAATTCCAAAAAACTTGAAAATTAGTTTGAGATGTTTTTATAATGTTTTGGAAGGGTTTCAAACGTTTTAATGTAGCCAAACTTATGCTTTCAACATGCCCGTACCGATACGGTATACCCCATATCGGTACACCTTAGGGTTTCAATCTACAGTAATTTTCTAAAACTAAAAACCCGTACCGATACAAGCTTAGACATACTGATATGGAGAGGGTCGTACCGATACGCTTAGAGGCGTACTGATATTTGCTTTTCAAATCCCCAACAACTATTTCCCTGCAGTTGTACCGATACACAATATTGAACCTCAGTACTGATACGGACCAAGGCGTACTAATCCCTAGTTCCTGCACCAGCTGAGGCGTACCAAAACGAAGCAACACGTACCGATCCAGCATACCGATACGAGCACAACCGTATTGATACGCGAAGGCTAAAAAGCTCAAACGGCTAGTTCCTAAAAATAGGTACCGATACGCCTACCTGCGTACTGATACCGAAGGCTGAAGAATTGCATTTATTACGGGAAATAAAGTTTCCAACAGCTCCAAAACATCCCCAACGGTCTCCAACGGCTAGGAACTCAATTAGGAGTATAAAAGGGACCTTCAAGCTTTAGCAACAACTAATAATCTTGTTGTCAACAACATTATGATGAAAATTTGTCTTAGTGCTTAAATTTCCTATTCTTTGTATAGACAACACTTGTGAGCTTAAATGTTTATATATGCTCAAGTGTTTTAGGATTGGGTGAGTGCTTAAAGAGTGCAAACAAACATCTTTAGAGAGGGATTTCAGTTTGCTTAGAATTTCTCTTGTTTAAGAGTGTTCCCAAAGCTCAGTTTGTGAGCTTTGGATGCTAGACTTGGTGAGTGAGTCTGGGTTGTAAAAGGTTTCCTCCTAAGCCTAGAAAGGGGAAGAATTCTTAGTGAATTATTGAAATCCTTAGTGGGAAGCTAAGGTAGTGGATGTAGGCTTAGTTTAGGAAGTCGAACCACTCTAAAATCATCGTGTCAATTTTCTATCTTTTACTTCCCACAAAAACCACCCATATACAACTTCTCCACCACTTGGTAACACAAACGGTTGAGGGAATTGGTACCAGAGTGAGGCTCAATCAAGAAGGCTTAACATCCTATTGAGACGATCCGAGAAGCTCGATATGACATCAATCAACTGGTGAAATGGCTAGCGGTTCTATATTTGTCCAATTCAAAGAAGGCCGCTCAATCACGTGTCCTCCACTCTCCAAAGGAGATTTCTACTTCCTACGGAGCCACCAAATGAAGTACTTCATCAAATCTCTTGGCTTCAATCTTTGGGATATAATTGAAGATGAATTTGTGGAAGGTCCTAAGAAAAAGAAGAATATGAGTTCAAATGACATGGGAAAAAGCCAAGATAAATGCTAAGACGATGCACACTCTCCTTTATGGACTCAATGAATATGTTTCCAAGAAGATACCCTTTTGTAAAAGTGCCAAAGAGTTGTGGGAGAAACTCTACAAGAAGGAAGAGATGAAAAGTGCAAAGGTGGATGAAAAAATGGCTCATGAAAAGCCTGAGGTATCTTCTAATTCATCACCTTTAATTCCATATTCATTTGATGAATTATAAGATGCTTATGATGAATTGGTTTTAGAGTTTAAAAATCACATTTTGAAAAATAAGAAATTGGTTTCAAATTTCAAATTTCAAAGTTCAAAATGATTTGATTTCTAAAACCAAGAATGAACTTGAAGCAAAACTCAATGAGTTTGAACAAAAGAATGTCAATTTACAAAATTTGCTTCAAAGTTTAGAAAAAGATTATCAAAAGGAGGTGGATGATATTAGGAAGGAAAATAATTTGATTTTCAAAGAGCTTGAAAAGAAAAACAATTTGGGAAAATCAAATTTTTATCAAAGACAATCTAGTGCCCTAGATTTATTAAAGGAAAATGTTTTAGAAGTATTTGGGTCCCAAAAGGACTAATTACTTCAACTAAAAAGGATGAAATTGAAAAATGGACTCCAAAGGGGACTAAACTTTGTGCTACTAATGCCTATGAATCCAAAGCAATTTGAATACCAAAAACTACTTGATTGTCTTTTTGTAGGTGTGCTTGAGCCATTGGTGATCAAATTCAAACTTAAGGAAGCTCTTGACACACAAAGAAGAACACTTGACGAAGGAAGGCTTCACATCCTACCTTTGGTTTAAGTGTGGTAAAAATTAGTTGAATTTTATTTATTTGATTTTTTAATTCAACTAGTTTATAATAATTGTTGGACTAACATTTGAATGATGCTTGAGTAAGGGGGAGCCAATTTTAAAACAAAACTTATTTTTGTCAAAACTTTTTAACTCTCCATTGTTATTGGTCTTTAAAGTTTGAACCATTTTTGATATAACAAAAAGGGGAGAATGTTTTGAAAATTGAATTTTCAAATGAATAAGGGGGAGCTTATAAGATTTTCAACAATTAATCTCTTATTCAAATTTTATTTTTACTAATGGGAAGAATCTCAAAAACAAATTTTCAAGTTGGTTTTATTATATCAAAAAAGGGGAGATTGTTAGGATATTTGTTTTGATATAATAATTGAAAAATAGTTTTGGACTAAATTGAATAGATTTCAAAATTTTTTTAAGTCCAAACAACTTTAAAATTAGTTTGAGATGTTTTCATAAGGTTTTGGAAGGGTTTCAAACGTTTTAATGTAGCCAAACTTATGTTTTCAACATGTCCGTACCGATATGGTATACTTCGTATCGATATACAGTAATTTTCTAGAACTGAAAACCCATACTGGTATAGGCTTAGCGTACCGATACAGAGAGGGTCGTACCGATACGCTTAGAGGCGTACCGATCCCTACTTTTCAAATCTCCAACGGCTATTTTCAAAACCCCCAACGGCTATCTCCATACAGCTGTACCGAACCTCAGTACCGATAGGGACCAAGGCATATCGATCCCTAGTTTTTGCACCAACTGAGGCATGCCGAAACGAAGAAACGTGTACTGATCCAGCGTACCGATACGAGCACAACCATATCGATACGCGAATGCTAAAAAGCTCCAACGACTAGTTTCTGAAGAACATGTACCGATACGCCTACCTATGTACCGATACCGAAGGCTGCAGAACTGCATTTATTGCGGGAAATAAAGTCTCCAACGGCTCCAAAACATCCCCAACAGTCTCCAACGGCTAGGAACTCAATTGGGAGTATAAAAGAGACCTTCAAGCTTCAGCAACAACTAATGATCTTATTGCCAACAACATTATGATGAAATTTTGTCTTAGTGCTTAAATTTCTTATTCTTTGTATAGACAACACTTGTGAGCTTAAATGTTTATATATGTTCAAGTGTTTTAGGATTAGGTGAGTGCTTAAAAAGTGCATACAAACACCTTTAGAGAAGGATTTTAGTTTGCTTAGAATTTCTCTTGTTTAAGAGTGCTCTCAAAGCTCGATTGTGAGCTTTGGATCCTAGACTTGGTGAGTGAGTCTGGGTTGTAAAAGGTTTCCTCCTAAGCCGAGAAAAAGGGAAGAATTCTTAGTGAATTATTGAAATCCTTAGTGGGAAGCTAAGGTAGTGGATGTAGGCTTAGTTTAGGAAGCCGAACCACTCTAAAATCATCTTGTCAATATTCAATCTTTTACTTCCCACAAAAATCACCCATATACAACTTCTCCACCACTTGGCAAATCAAACGGTTGAGGGAAATCGAGCCCAACACCATTGGTAATCACTCTTCCATACTTATTGACAATGTTTTCTATGTCATCGGTCTAAAACATAATTTGCTAAGCATAAGCCAACTTTGTGATAAAAGGATTCAATGTCACGTTTGATTTAAATGGTTGCAAAATAATTGACATTGCATCTAAAAAAATTGTGCTTATAGGTCATAGAATAGAAAATGGTGAATCTAGATGACATTCATGTTTACAATTTATGCTTTGTTGCTAAAGATGAGCATGATTCTTGGTTATGGCATAGAAAACTAGGACATACTAGCATGAGTGTTTTGGAAAAATTAATTTCTAATGATCTAGTAAGAGGTTTGCCTAAAATCAAGTTTTCTCTTGATAAAATTTGTGATGCATTTGATAGCAGACAAACATAAAAGACTTTCTTTTAAATCCATTAATGATGTATCAACTAGTAGAGTATTGCAATTGATCCATATAGATCTTTTTGGCCCTATTAGAACTATGAGCTTCGGTGGAAAACAATATACTTTTGTGCTTGTTGATGATTACTCTAGATTTACTTGGGGTTCTATTATTAAGTACAAAAGATGAAGCTTTATAAAAATTCATCACATTTTCAAAAGCAAACCAAAATGATATTGGTTACTCCATTTCACATGTTAGAAGTGACTATGGAACCGAGTTTCAAAACCTTGGTTTTGAAAAGTTTTGCAACTCAAATGGAATTAGCCATAATTTTTTGGCTCCTCACATCCCTCAACAAAACGAGGTTGTAGGGAGGGAAAATAGAACTTTAGAAGAAATGGCTAAAACCATGCTTTGTGAAAATAGTTTGCCAAAGTATTTTTGGACGAAAGCCATAAATACCGCTTGCTACATTATTAATCAAGTAATGATTAGACCACTTTTAAAGAAAACACCTTATGATCTTTTCAAAAATAAAAGTCTAACATTAGCTATTTTCATCCTTTTGGATGCAAATGTTTTTTTTCTAAACAATGGAAAAGACAATTTAGATAAGTTTGATGCAAAAAAGTGATAAAGGCATTTTTCTTGGTTACTCTTTAAACTCTAAAGCTTATCGTGTATTTAATAAAAGAAATTTAGTGGTTGTAGAGTCCATACATGTTATTTTTTTATGATAACATCCTTTTGAGGAAAGATACTGGAGATAATGATGTAGGATTTTAAACGCCAATGATGGTGAAGGACAATCATCAAAGGTAGATGAAGTTCCATAAAAAGAAGAACCACAAGATCCGCCTCTAGAAGCCTTGAAGGACATTCTCTAGAGGAAAGAGATATCTCTTACCTAAGGGAGTTCAACTATGTCAAAGGTGGTGAGATTTTTGGTGATCCATCAAAAAGGGTAACCACTAGATCCTCTCTTAGAAATACATGTAATTATGTGACATTTATCTTATGCATAGAGCCTAAGAATATCAAAGAAGCATTAATTGATGATTATTGGATTATGACTATGTAAGAAGAGTTAAATCAATTTGAGGGGAGTTAATTTTAGACATTAGTTGATAGGCCTAGTACTAAATATATTATAGGTACTAAATGAGTTTTTAGAAACAAACTAGATACGAGTGGTAAAATAGTGAGAAACAAGGGTAGACTTGCTGCTCAAGGTTACACTCAAGAAGAAGGAATTGATCTTGATAAGACCTATGCACTCGTAGCTAAAATAGAAGCTATTAGTATGTTACTTGCATTTTCATGTTTTCATGAATTCAAGCTTTTTCAAATGGATGTTAAAAGTGCTTTTCTAAATGTTTTTATAAATGAGGAAGTTTATGTTGAACAACCTCTAAATTTTGAAGATCCAAAATATCCAAACTATGTTTTCAAACTTTTAAAAGCCTTATATGGTTTGAAACAAGCTCCTAGAGCTTGGTATGAAAGACTGTCAATTTTTTTAGTTGAAAAAGGTTTTGACAAAGGGAAGATTGATACTATACTTTTTACTAAAAGAAAAGGCAAAGATATTTTAGTAGTTCAAATATATATTGATAATATTATTTTTAGTTCTACTATTGAGTCTCTTTGCAAAGAATTTGCTAAGTTAATACAAGATGAGTTCAAAATGAGTATGGTGGGAGAGCTCTCATTTTTCTTGGGACTCCAAATCAATCAAAGGAAGGATGAAATTTTTATCAATCAAGCAAAATACATCAAGGATATGCTCAAGAAGTTTGTCTTAGAGAATGCGAAGCCTCAAGCCACTCCAATTAGCTATTCTACGAAGCTTGACAAAGATGAATTAGGTAAACATCTCAATCTTAAACTTTATAGATCTATGATAGGTTCTTTGATTTATCTTATCGTAAGTAGACCAGATATTATGTTTAGTATTTGCTTGTGTGCTAGATTTCAAGCTAGTCCTAGAGAATCACATTTACAAGCCATTAAGAGAATCTTTAGATACCTTAGAGATACACCATGTTTAGGTCTTTAGTATCCTAGAGACTCATCCTTTAGTTTGCATGCTTATTCGGATGCAGATTATAGAGGTTGTAAGATAGATAGAAAGAGTACCTTCGGTACTTGTCAATTCCTTAGTAACATGCTTATATCATGGTTTTCTAAGAAACAAAATAGCGTTGCGCTATCTACCACCGAGGCGGAATATATTTCGGCTGGTAGTTGTTGTGCTCAAGTCCTTGGATGAAACAACAACTCTTAGATTATGGAATTGATGTAGGTACTATTCCCATTAAGTGTGACAATACAAGTGTTATTTATCTCACTAAAAATCCCATCCAACATTCTAGAACCAAGCATATAGAAATAAGACATCATTTCATTAGAGATCATGTCTTAAAAGATGAAGTAGTTCTAGAGTATGTAGATACCTTGCATCAAGTAGCAAATATTTTCACCAAACCTCTAGATAAGGAGCGTTTTTGGACTTTTAGGAGAGAGCTAGGGCTTACCAACCTTTCTTGAACCTTTGAGCCTTTGGTTGTTCTTAAATCTTGCTTGAATTTGTTTAAAATCCATGCTTATGTGATTTTCTCCTTAAATGCATCTATTCAAATAGTTAGGGGAGTATGTATCTTTGATTGCCTATTCATGCATGCTCATTCATCATAAACATGCATTTTGATTTGATTAAAATCAAATTTTTGGGTCCTTTGCCACCAAACTTGTCTATTTTGTGCTAAGGGTATCGGTATAGGGTATCCTGTACTGATACGAGTTCTTGGGGCAACGTTTCGGTACTGAAAGCTTAGTACCGGTACTCATTGAGGATTGAAACGGTTAGTTCCGTATTGGTACACAATGTTTTAGTACACGAATCTCCGTATCGGCATGCATGTGTTTGAGGCTTTAAATGGGGCTTTCTGAATCAGATTTAAACACAAACTTTTTTCTCTTCAAACCCTAGCCGAAATGCCTTATATAAACCCTCAAAATTTTCATATTTTCACAAAAAATCTTCAAATTTCTATGGGGATCTTTATTTCAACATCAAACCCAACTCACTCTTCATCAAATTTGTGCGAATCATCTCCTCATTCATCCATCATTCAAGGTAAAAAACCTATTTTTGTACTTTTTTCAAATTTCTTTATATTTGTATAGTTTTTAGGTTTGAATCTAGTATATTTAGGTTGTATAAATGATAGTTTCAAAATTTTACAAAATATTTATCAAAACTAAAATTTTTTCATTCTAATATATATTTATACTTGTATATAATTTTTCACAGATTTAAACTTTTATACTTATGAAAAATTTTCTTTATACATGTATATGTTGTTTTACATTACCTTGATAGTTAGTTGATATTATTGGATTGAATTTGATGACTTACATGCGTATTGTTTTGTGGTTTGAAATTTTGTAGGTTTTATATCCCAAACCTTTTCACCATGCCTCCTAGAAAACGTCCTAGAAACGATCCTGCTAGTTCTTCCAATTCCGGTAATGGTGCCAAGCCTAACTTTACCCAAATTTTTGCCTAATTTTTTAATGAGTCTGGTAACCCACACCAAATGGAGTGTTTTCAAAAATTTCAAAATTTTACTGTCCATCTCGAGCGAGTCGTTGATTTTGATTATATGTGCTCCGATAAATTTAAATTCAAATATCTTGCTTTGACGAGGTGTTGGAAATTTATTTATTTTCTTCAAGTTCTCGACCTTGTTTACAAAACCCTTGTCCAAATTTTTTACTCAAATGCTAGGTGTGTTTTAAATGAAGAGAAAAACCGAAACCATTGGCCTTGAATCTTATGTTATGGGAAAAACTATTTATCTTGATGACAAAAGCTTATCCAACCTCTTAGGTATGGAGGATGTAGGTTTAGATGATGAAACCTCTTTTCCTTCTTTTCATAATCCGGGTGCCTCAGTCAAAATTCTTGAACCCCATGAGCATTTTTTCACCTCTTTATTTACTTGGTGGTTTCGACCATCTGTTGGTAACTGTCCCTCTATTCGAGTCGTTGATGATTTTTGGCTTTATTGCTTTCGGGAGGGTAAACGTCCTAGCCTAGCCCAAATTATTTTTGTCGAGATGGTTCACACTGTCACACCACCATCATCAAAGTCTTTCACCTAGGGAACTATCTTGATCAACATCTTCCACAAGCTTAAAATTAATTGTTCCTATGATCTAGGATGTCCATTCACTGAGCCTATTGATGCTAGATCCCTTCGCAAAGCCAAGTTTCACTTTATCAATGGTGAATGAGTTTGTGATCCCAATGCTCAAGATGAACCACACGGGGATGTTTCGATCGAGTATCCTCTAGCGGCTCCTGTTGCTCAACCTTCTTTTGATGCATTCATAACATACCTTGATGAGAAGTTTGCCGCTCTTGACAGGAGCATGGATGCGGGGTTTATCACCATGGATATAAGATTGTCTACCTTGGAGCATCGTGTCTCTTCGATGGACATCTCTTTTACCGTCTTTCATCATGAATGATGAGGTCATGTTCATGGCGATGATGATGATGAGACGACGACGATGATGATGACACTTTAGCTTAGTCTTTTTCTTTTGCATATCATACCATATCATTTAGACTTATTTGAATTTTATGCACCTATGTTGGTTATTATTTCCTATGGCTTTGGATATTATGTTGGTTTTATGTTTTTGCTTGGATATTGTTGACTTTTATCATGCTTTGGATTTTTTAATAATATTATGGATTTTATTTTATATTTTGGAGCTATTTTGGATTACATTGTTATGTTTTGATTTTTATTTACCCTATTGATTTTGATCTAACAAAAATGGGAGAAGTGGGTTATAAAATTTTTCAAAAACAAATAGCCTTTTAATTTTAAAAATAGGGGGAGTGAATTAAAAATTTATTTGGTTTTGTTATATCAAAAAAGAGGAGATTGTTAAACAAATGTTTTGATTTTGATATAAGGACTTACTAGCAAATAAATAAAATTTTAAGGTACTTGAAATTACTCAAAAATTGACAAGCATAAATTGACAAGCATTCGAGCTAAAATAAACTTTCTAAGTCAACCATTTCAAACTCTATAATTTTCTAATTGTTTTGATACTTAAACAAGTCATTTTGGCAAGTGAGTACCGGTACGGCTATATGCGTATCGATACATGTTTTCTTTACTGTAAACAGATTTATTCAACGTGCCAACTGAGTACCGATAAGAATATAAGTGTACCAGTACGAGCTTTCAGCGCTGTAAAACCAATTGGTTAACAAAGTTTTTAAAGGCTTGTCAAATATTTTGGAGCAAAAATCATTCTTGAATGAGTCGAGTACCGGTACGGTAATACTCGTACCGATATGCAACTCTTATAAGTTTTCCCATAAATTCCAATGAGTAACTTCAGTACAGGTACAATACGAAGCGTACCGGTACCCCATTTTAAATCATCACTCCATACTGATACGCAAACTCGCGTACTGGTACCCTTTGTAACAACGACTATTTCTATTTTGAGCAGGTACTGATACGACAACTCGCATATCGACACCTAGTGTTGCCAATACTACATTTATTGCGGGAAAATTTGGTCTCAACAGCTCTAATCAATTTCCCAACAACCCAAACGGCTAGAAATCAATGAAGATGTATAAAAAAAGTCCCCAAAGCTTCTTCAACACTAAGACAACTATTCTAAAGCATCCAATATCCAACATTTTTTAAAGCTTTTATTGTAATATCTTGTACCCACTTGAGTGTTCTCCATTGTAATTTTTTCATTAAAGTGTTGGGGTTTAGTGAACTTCAAATTGTACAAACAATCTTCCTTTGGAGGAATTTCATAGTTTGTTTCTTTATTTCCAATTTTAGGAAATGGGTTATGTAACACCCCGATCTTGATCTGGATCCAAAATACTACATTTGGGTAACTGAAAATCCGACCTATCAATTTTACAATTTAAAACCATAAGTTTAGCATTCATTTAAAAACATTAAACATCCATAATTCGCATAGTGACATCAATCCATATAAGTCAGTTTACGAAGTAGGAAAGTCCTCAAGAGTCGCAATTATTCCAGTTTTTTCAAAAAAATTATAAATAATTAAAGGTAAAATAATTTCCCTTACCACGGGCAGTAGCCCCTCCCATTAGCTAAGTACCTCTGTCCCTGTCATCAGGTGTAGAGGCACTAAGGGTTATTTTCAAAATTCTAGATAGGCAGAGATGCCGAGTATAACATATTTGCTTCATTTAAATTTATTGCATATATTTCCGGGATGTAAACATGTTTGCTTGACTTTAAAGAATGGATCCAAGATCAGTGTTAACGTATAAATGTTATTTTGCTGTGTCATTTAAAATACATGTTTCATAACCTAGAGCAATGAGAGACCCCTATGCATCAACACTCGGTGTAAACTAGTAATTAACTAGCCAAATAGCATATTATATTTCTGCATCTCTATTTTCTTGGAAGTTGGAATGTTGTTCTTTTTGGGAGTTAGCATCAAAGCTCGTCCGATGTAGCTATTATTTCGACAGCCTCTTCTATTAGAGCTGAAAGGCTAAGTGATTTCAAACATAAAGTTGTACCAGCAACCTCCATTACCGGAGCAGAAGGTGGAAGTAGTTACAAACATTCAGAAACAATGGAGAATAGTGTTTGGTAAATAAGAAAATAAAGGAAATTGAAGAGAAAAATTTGATATTCATTCATAATTCACGTGAATAACAAGTGAGCACAACTTGCTATTTATACTAAACTCCTAACAGACTCAATCTGGAAGTTTCAGAGAATTCCCAACGTTATGGTTGACAACACAAAGTACTTAACATAACTGATTTCTTCATTCTTCATTCTCTAATATTTCCCTTACTACTTTTGTTTCTTGTTTAAGATTAACTAGATTCTAGACTTGTAACAAATGGGAAAACTCCACAAATTGTTGAACAGGCACTGGTTTGGTGAGAACATTAGCAATCTAACAACGAGTAGGAACATAATTAACTTGCAAAGTTCCAGCAGCATCCTTTTCACGAACAAAATGGAGATCAAGATCGACATGCTTTGTTTTAGCATGGAGCACAAGATTCATGCCATTGACATGGTGCTGGTGTTATCACACCAGACTGTAGGAACATCTTTGAGTGTTAATCCCATATCAGCTCAACAGTGCCTCGCAAGTATTATAAAATCCTTCTAACAGCTTGCCAGTGAATTGTAGTAGGGTTTTGCATGAATTGAGCAACCTTGTTTACTGCAAATGCCAGATCCGGTCGAGTGTGGCACACGTATTGAAGAGCACCTACCACACTTCTATAACCTTGAACATCTTGAAGAAACTCACCATCATGTTTTCTAAGTTAAGGAAATACTACCATTGGTGCGATAATAATATTTCCTTCAAGAGTTTCTGTCTTGCATAATAAGTCCAAAACATATTTCTTTTGACTTAAGAACAATCCACCTCCAAATTGTTTCACCTCTATACCAAGGAAAGATTGCAACAATCCCAAATCCTTGAGAGAGAAACGATCATGTAATGTTTTGATTAAGTGCTGAATAGTATCTTCAGAACTGCCAGTGATGAGAATGTCATCTACATAAACAACAATATAAGTTGTCGAGGATGCATGTCGCTTAAAAAATAAGGTTATATTAGTTTTTGAAGCTTGAAAATCAAGATGAAGCAAAAATGATTTCAATTTCAAGAACCAATTACGAGGAGACTGTCGTAATTCATATAAAGTTTTCTTGAGTTTGCATACAAAAGGTGATCCATCATTTCGATGTTATACAAACCTAGGTGGTTGGTGCATATACACATCCTCTTGCAAATCACCTTTGAGGAATGCGTTATTAATATCAACTTGATGTAATTTCCATTGATTAGTGACTACAACAAAGAGTAGAATGTTTACAGTGAAGAATCAAACCACTAGACTAAAAGTGTCAATGAAGTCCTCTCCTGGAACCTGTGTAAAGCCTTTAGCCATAAATCTTGTTTGTAATGATTCATAGATCCATCAGCATTATACTTCACAAGAAATAACCACTTAGATCTGGCCTTCTTGCCAACTAGAAAATCAACAAGTTCCCATGTGTCATTGCCTTTTAGAGCATTATATTCAGTCATGACAACTTCTGCCCATTTAGAATGTTGCAAAGCTTCATGAATTGTGGAAGGAACAATGTCAGTTTGAACATGATACACTTTTGGTTTAAACACTCCAGCCTTACCGCAAGTGATCATGGTATGTGCGTTAATAGGTGCCATAGAAAGAGAGGTTGTAGTAGTTGCTTGCTCAATAGGGAAACCTACACTAGTATCAGGAGACTCAAGAAATGTAGATGTCAGCTAAAATTGATGATCAACATCTACTATAGGTGGTTCCATAGCAGTGTGACTGATGACTCTATAGGCAATAAACCTTGAACTAAGCTTTACGTCCAAATCTCATCACCTTTTCCCATTGTGACACATTCAAAAATACACGATCACCTACCACATATTTAATTTCTCTATGCTGTAAATCCGCGTAAGACTTCTGCCGATCCGCAGCTGCTTTCAAGCGGTCACACACAAGCTTTACATTTTCCTCTGTGTCCTTCAACACATTCGGTAAAGTAACATGCTTTTCTCCTACCTTAGCCCAACACAAGGGCGTACAACACCTCCGACCATACAACGACTCATATGGTGCCATATGTATACTCGCTTGGTAGCTATTGTTATATGCAGACTCAACTAAAGGTAAATGCTTCTCTCAGGTTCCTTGAAACTCGATAATACAACACCTCAGTATATCCTCCAAAACCTGGATAACCCACTTAGACTGTCCATCCGTCTAGGGGTGATACGCGGTGCTGAAACTCAACCTCGAACCCAAAGCCTGGTATAAACTTCTCCAGAACCTTTTCGTAAACCTCAGATCTCTATCAGACACAATAGACTTAGGTACCCCATGCAAGCACACAATCTTAACAATGTACAGATTTGCCAGTTTGTCCAAGGTATCCGTCGTGTGCACTGGCAAGAAATGCGCACACTTCGTAAACCGATCAACAATCACTCAAATGGAATCATTTTTAGCTGGTGTTAGCCCCATCACAAAATCCATGGTTATTCTCTCCCATTTCCACTCCTGAATTTTCAGCGGTTGCAACAACCCGGATGGAAACTGATGTTCAGCCTTGACCCGCTGACACATCATACATTTAGAAACTAAATTAGCCACATCCTTTTGCAACCCAACCCAGTAGTATGCCTTCTTCAACCCGCGATACATCTTAACACTACCAGGGTGCATAAAAAAGGACTAGAATGTGCCTCCGTCAAAATAGTGTGCCTCAACTCCTGTTATCCGACACCACTATTCGACCCTTGAATCACAAAACTCCATCATCATCAAAATGAAAATTTGTTGGATTACCCCCCAATATGTCCTTAACATGCTCAACCAAAGAATCATCATACGTCTGTTTAGCTTTGATCAATTGTGACAATGTAGACTTAACTTGCAACTCAGCTAACAAGCCACCTTCCTGGGTCACACTCAACCTTGCAAACATAGCTCTAGGCTCAACCGCAACCTTACGACTCAATGCATCCGCAACCATATTGGCTTTACTAGGATGATATTCAATTTTCAAGTCGTAATCCTTAAGCAACTCCAACCATCTACGTTGCCTAAGATTCAAATCCTTTTTAAGACATCAAATACTTCAAACTCTTGTGATCCGTAAAAACCACACACTTTTCGCCATAAAAATAATGTCTCTAGATTTCCAAGGCAAAAACCACAGCTGCAAGCTCCAAATCATGAGTTGGATAATTGCGCTTATGAACCTTCAACTGTCTCGATGCATAGGCCACAACCTTACACAACTCAATCCAACATATGACGCATCGCTATAAATCACAAACTCCTTCCCCAATTCTGGTTGAATCAACATAGGAGCATTTGTCAAAACCTCCTTCAGCTTCTCAAAACTATGTTGTTGCCTCTCCGTCTACACACAAGGAACATTCTTTTGCAACAACTTTTTCAACGGTGCTGCAATACTCGAAAACCCCTCAACAAAATGACGATAATAACCAGCTAATGAAAGAAAACTATGCACCTCCGATGCAGACTTAGGTTGCTTCTAATTAAGGATAGCCTCAATTTTCTATGGATCAACACAAATACCCTCTGCGGAAACCACATGTCCAAGGAACATTACTTCCTTAATCCAAAACTCACACTTGCTTAGCTTAGCATACAACTGATTATCCTTCAACGCTTGCAACACAATCCGCAAATGCCGATCATGTTCCTCCTTGGTACGCGAGTACACGAGAATATCATCTATGAACACCATAACAAACTGATCAAGATATTCATAGAACACCCTATTTATCATATCCATGAATGCAACCGGGGCATTTGTCAAACCAAAAGGCATGATTAGAAACTCATAATGCCCATACCTCGTACGGAACACGGTCTTATGTACATCCTTATCCTTAACCTTCAGCTGATAATACCCCGATCTCAAATCTATCTTGGAAAATATTGCTGCTCCACGAAACTGATCGAACAAGTCATCAATTCGCGGCAACGAACACTTGTTCTTCACCGTTAATTTATTCAACTGCCAGTAATCAATGCACATACGCATTGTATCATCATTCTTTTTCACAAAGAGAACAAGAGCACCCCAAGGAGAAACACTCGGTCGAATGAACCCATGATCCAACAACTCCTGAAGCTGTGACTTAACTCCTTCAATTTCTTCGGTGCCATCCTATAAGAAGAAATGGACATCGGTGTTGTTTTTGGGTCACACCGACACACTAGCAGAAAAATTATCTGGTGATCACCACTAGAGAACCATGTATGAGGAACGAATCGGGGTAGATAAGGGCGAATAGTTACCTGTTTAAAATTTGGAATTTTGAACTTGAAGGAGATAGATATCCAATCACGATTCCACGATGTCGATTTTTAAGCCGCAACGATAACGCTCTGACCTCTATGTAGTTCACCCAATTGAAACGAGCATATAAAACTCTCTAAACTATTTAGAGGTTTTTTACAAAAAGCATTGATGACTGCTAGATCTCTCATGCCTTTATATAGCCTTTGTAATCCTAATTCAACTCATGTTAGGATTTCAATATATATTAATATATATAATTCTAATTTAACTTTAATTAGAATTTCAATATATATATTAAATAGGATCAATTATTTAGCAAGCAATTAACTTAACTCAAATTACCACCTTCATTGACACATAAATTACTCTGAAGCTGACCGAAACTATTCGAAACAGAACACAAATTCTTGAAGTATATACATGATTCATTTCAAACTATGCTATATGCCATAAGCCAAATCCAAGTCCTAATATGTACACACATTCAACAATGGTGCTATTCGAATGATCAAGGAACAAATTCAGGATATGCATTTGCTTTTACATCAATTCATAGCATGTATAAGAATTCTATACACCAATTCTTAAGTCAGCTATAATCTAAGGAAAAGAGAGAAGGAATTTACCCTCCTCCTTATGCCTGTTCGAGTTAGAACTCAATAAATTGAGTTAACAATGATTATCTTCCTATTAGACTTCCATGGACAAGCTTTCATTTCTCCCACTCTTGAAGTCTCGGTCACTAATGGAAAAAGAGAAGAAGATGAATGCTCAATTCATCCTACATTTCCCACTTTGCCGAGATTGCCTCACTCATTTCACACTTGCCTTGGCTCTTGCAAGACAAGTGTACAAGTCTATTCATATATTTACTTTTAGCATGCAAGACCACAATTATAAAAATGGTCATTTTAGCCCCTAGCAAAATCGGGTACTATCTTTCCTTCACTTTTAATTAGATCCCATTGTTTGCTTAATGAATCAAGGTATAATGGTGTGGTCTATTTATTACTCTAATTAGAAATACTTCTAGGCCCAATATTTGGATATTACAGAGTATATTGTTAAACACGTTCAACATTGTATAAGTGTCGATAAGCATCGATACTAAACTTCGAGTTTTGATATTCTTCAATATGAAACCTAAAATCTTACAGGATTTGGTAACATTTAGGGTGCTCGTTATCGTTATAAATTTTGAACCTCTTTTATACGTTTTGATACTACCAATTAAATATGAACATGTAACTATACATGAACGTGAATATTGTACAAGATTAGTATCGAAACTTTACATGAATGAGTACATTTTATATGTTTGAGTATCGGAACTCTTAGTTCTATTATAGCTATGAATCTTGACAAGAAAACACGTGTTAGGCACGTACAACAGAGAATCTTGAGAATAAGATGACGCGTGAGCAATGTGAATACGAGATTCTTGACATGAGTCGTGCTGGAGTACAACTTTCAATCAGGTTACTTTCACGATAGGTTTCAATTTCTTACTAGTTGTTGTAACCCCCTAAATTTAACCTAATTGCTTAGGTTAAATCTTGGGAGTTAAGTTTGAAAAACTTGACCCTCAAGAAACGGCATTTTAGATTTACTCCGTTTATGAAACAAAATTATTATTTAATAATAATAATTACCATAAAATAACTCAATTAACGATGAATCACGAATATTAAAATATATCATGAAAATTCAAAAAAAAATATCTGAATTAATTCAGAAATGCATGTTGAAGCAAAATCCCAATTTAAATGTCCCAAATGTTTGAATTACAAAATGTTTCGAAATATGTTAAAACATTAATCTGAATAATTGAAAAAAAAAATCACACTGAATAATAAAATATCTGAATAAAATGCGAGAAGCTCCAAGTACCGAGTCACCTAATCAGTCTGAGTATCTGAAAAAAGAAACTATGAGGGTGTAAGCTAAAGAGGTTAGTGTGTCTCTAAAGTGCAAGCAACACAAAAACAAAACAATGTTTTTATTTTCTAATAAAGGCTTTTTTAAATGCATAATAAATGTGAAAAATCCAAATCATAATGTTATGATATCCGATGCATGACTTTATACCCGACTATCCGATATCATACAGAGTGGAGGTTTCCCTCGCCAGAGTGGAGGTTTCCCTCGCCAGAGTAGAGGTTTCCCTCATTTTTTCCGAACACAATTCCGATCCCATGACACATGATATGATTTGTAAAATCATAAATCCGAACTCTTACGAGTGTCTCATTACTGAAAATACGATACTTAATTTTAAAACACGGTTTAATATGCCATGCATGATGTTTTCAAAATATTCTCATATCAAAACCAATCAGACAATAAATCAAGGAAAATATAGAATAGTACTTCATAGAATATAGCACAGTAAGAAACACACAAATATATGGCACAAGAAGAGAACACACATTAGCCAAAGCAAACTCAACCTACTGAATGAAGTGTTTCTCACAATCAAAAGTAATAGGTCAAACTGTATTGGTACATATGAGAATAATTCTACATTAAACTATTGTTATGACTGCAGTTTTGGTTCGACAGAATTTCCAATAAGTGATGATATTTGTTTAGCTACCTATACGAAATTGATTGAACCGATACAAGAATGAAAACCGAATGATGAAATCTTATACGTATTTAAAATAAATTCCAGTATATGTTTCTAAATCTCAAAGAACACGATTTTGAAATCCTGAACTAATGTAAACGATATTTAATAATTCTTGAAATATGAACATCGTAAATGATATTATAATACTTTCAAGAAAACAAATCAAATACTTGATTGAAAATAAAGTTGTTTGAATAAGCGAATACTTGATATATAAGCTAATGACATTTTGAAAATTGCACTGATTCACTTAAAAAATCGTCATTGATTTGCTGTAAAAAAATAAAAGGAATATCTTGGCTTTAAAAGAACTATGCGAGCAACATTCCTTAACTTCGAGTGATCAATATGAGCAAAGGGAATTCATGTATTATAATAAACTGGAACATATATATATATATATATATATTACTTTTAGAAAAAGAAGTAATTGAAGAAAAACAAAACATTTTTTTGATATCTCACCAAATATACGTGTGTTAAGAAACGATGAAGGAGAAAAGGGGAAAGACGAACGGTACTTTCTTCGATATCTCACAACAGTGGTCGGTGAAAGATAACTGGAGGTTGGGGTTCGCTCGAGGTGCAGTGCTGATCACAAAGGAAGTGGCAGAGTGTGACACAAACAATGGCAATGGCCTTTGTCGGAGTTTGATCGGCAAAGGGGTGAGGGAAAACGTTATTTCTAGAGAGGGAGAAAAGAAAATGGGTTGCGGCTACAGAAGTAAAGGGAAATATGAAAACGGCTGCTATGGTTGAAAAGAAAAAAGGGCTCAAATACTCTAATATTTTGGGTAAATCACAAGAGATAAGTTCCAAATTAACCCGCTTTAAAGATATGTCATCAAGGTTATGCTTTTTAACAATGTAGTCACTAAAAATAATTTATTATAGAATTAGCCCAATTTAAATTAGGGTTTTAGAATTGCAATTCCAAAATTCTAGGATTTTAGAATTAAGGGTTTCAACTTCTAGGGTTTTTCGAATTGGGGATATTTGGAGTTTTACAACTCTTCCTCACTTAAAAGAAATTTCGTCCACGAAATTTTCAGACTAACAACAGATTCCTAAACTAACTGACACATTCTTATTCTTCTTCATTCAAAAATTATAATCCATCATAACCGAAGATAAGAACTGAACATATCAAAAAGTATCTGCTAAGCCATAGTGCATATCATCATATCCAATGTGAGATCCGGTCAAATATACAGAACCTGGTTGTCTACCCTCGGATCTAACTGATCCACCTCTCTAAGCATGTCTACCTCTACTAGCAGTACCAGAAGCAATTGGCCTAAGCTGTCCTCTACCTCTGTGAGGTGCCTGAACTGATGCATGTGCCTGACTCTGCACTGATGAACCAATAGGTGAACACGAACAATTCTTCAAGTAATGATCCTGAGAACCACATCTAAAACACGCCCTGCTTATCAATTTGCACTTTCCGTTATGCTTCTTATTGCAATAACCACATAGAGAAATAGGTCGACGATTTTTTGAACTACCCAAGCTACCAGACGGAATTGCTTGTACTGTAGGTCTCTCATTCCGATAACTATGAGGAACAAACTCATCTCTAGGCCTCTTTCTAGGCAAGTTGACAAAACTATGCTGATCAGATAGGTCCGATTGCTTCCCGGCTTGACTAGCATTCTGAAGTTCCTCCTCTTCATGAGTGCAACTATCCTCTCAGCAGTCTTAGCTCGACCAACTAGCTCGCTGAACACTTTATCATGATGTGTAGCAACTTCTCTCTGAAGCGATAAACGAAGCCCACCCAAAAACCAATTACACTTATATTTTTCGATCGCAACTAACCCCATAACATATTTGGCCAACCTGAAAAACTCTATCTCGTAGTCATTTATAAACATATCATTATGTTTCAGATTCATAAAATCATTGCAACACTTCGCTTAAAACTCAGCTCCCACATATCGATCCTGAAATGCCTGTCGAAAAAACTCTCATGTGACCTGACAAGATGGAACAATATCTACCACAGACTCCCACCAATTTTATGCTTCACCCTCAAGTAGTGATACATCGGTCCGCAATTTCTGATTGATAGGGTAATCCATCTCAACAAACAAACGTTGTAACTTCTTTATCCAATACTCATCATCAGCTGGATGTGTACCAGTTTTACCCTCAAACAATTTCATCTCAACACCTAAAATTTTTTGTAGATATGGGTTTTCTCAAACCCTCTGACAGGCGGAGATAACACAACAATTCTCGGTGCACCGTGGCACTGTCTGGCTAAACTGTCTCTAAGTCCTCAACGTCGTGAGAGTTATTACTCTAAGTCTGATGTCCTCACAATGGCTCGACCTCATTATCTGATATCTCATTCTAATTTTTTGTTTGACCAACAGAAGGCATATGATCACTACCAGAAGTAGTGGTACGGCCTCGGCTACGACCACTCACAAAGCTAAAACCCCTACGCAGTGGCATAGTAGACTATCTACAAAAGGAAAAAAGCCTAGAGTTAAATTCAGTACTGGAGTCTCGGATTTTAAAATAATTGAAAATGGTAAAGTCAAAATGACATAATATCGTTGTATATTTTCAAAAAATTCCCATTTATCCCAAAATATTTCAGATGCATGCAGAAGTCAAAAATATTTGAAAATAACTTTTGTAAGCCTCACAGTCCGAGGGTTGAACCAATCTCTGATACAACTAAATGTAACCCCTAAATTTAACCTAATTGCTTATGTTAAATCTTAAGAGTTAAGTTTGAAAAACTTGTCCATCAAGAAACGCATTTTAGGTTTACTCGTTTATGAAACAAAATTATTATTTAATAATAATAATTACTGTAAAATAACTCAGTTAACGATGAATCACAAACATTAAAAAAAATATCCGAATTAATTCAGAAATGCATGTTAAAGCAAAATCCCAATTTAAATGTTTCGAAATATGTTAAAAAATTAATCTGAATAATTGAAAAAAAATCATACTGAATAATAAAATATCCGAGTAAAATGCGAGAAGCTCCAAGTACCAAGTCGCCTAATCAGTCTGAGTATCTGAAAGAAGAAACTATAGGGGTGCAAGCTAAAGAGCTTAGTGTGTGTCTAAAGTGCAAGCAACACAAAAACAAAACAATGTTTTTATATTCCTATAAAGGCTCTTTTAAATGGATAATAAATTCGATAAATCCAAATCATAATGTTATGATGTCCGATGCATGACTCAATACCTGACTATCTGATATCATACAAAGTAGAGGTTGCCCTCGCCAGAGTGGAGGTTTCCCTCGCCAGAGTGGAGGTTTCCCTCACTTTTTCCGAACATAATTTCAATCCCATGACACATGATATGATTTGTAAAATCATAAATCCAAACTCTTACGAGTGTCTCATTACTGAAAATCTGATACTTAATTTTAAAACACGATTTAATATGCCATGCATGATGTTTTAAAAACATTCTCCAATCACAACCAATCAGACAATAAATCAAGGAAGATATAGAACAATATTCCACAGAATATAGCACAATAACAAACACAGATATATGACACAGGAAGAGAACATACATTAGCTAAAGCAAACTCAACCTATTGAATGAAGTGTTTCTCACGATCAAAAGTAATGTGACCAACTGTATCGATACCTATGAGAATAATTCTACATTAAACTATTGTTATGACTGCAGTTTTGGTTCGACAGAATTTCCAATAAGTAATGATATTTGTTTAGCTACCTATACGAAATTGATTGAACCGATACAAGAATGAAAACCGAATGATGAAATAAAGAATATCTTGGCTTTAAAAGAACTATGAGAGCAACATTCCTTAACTTAGAGTGATCAATATGAGCAAAGGGAATTCATGTATTATAATAAACTGGTACATATATATTACTTTTAGAAAAAGAAGTAATTGAAGAAAAACAAAACATATTTTTGATATCTCACCAAATATACATGTGTTAAGAAACGATGAAGGAGAAAAAAGGGAAAGCCGAACGGTACTTTCTTCGATATCTCACAACGGTGGTCAGTGAAAGATAACTGGAGGTTGGGGTTCGCTCGAGGTGCAGTGCTGATCACAAAGGAGGTGGCAGAGTGTGACACAAACAATGGCAATGGCCTTGTTGGAGTTTGATCAGCAAAGGGGTGAGGGAAAACGTTATTTCGAGAGAGGGTGAAAAGAAAACGAGTTGCGGCTACATAAGTAAAGGGAAATATGAAAACGGCTGCTATGGTTAAAAAGAGGCTCAAATACCCTAATATTTTGGGTAAATCACAAGAGATAGGTCCCAAATTAACCCGCTTTAAAGATATGTCATCAAGGTTCTACTTTTTAACAATTTGGTCTCTAAAAATAATTTATTATAGAATTAGCCCCAATTTAAATTAGGGTTTCAGAATTGCAATTCCCAAATTCTAGGATTTTAGAATATGGGATTTCAACTTCTAGGGTTTTTCGAATTGGGGGATTTTTGGAGTGTTACAGTTGTGTTGTGAGTATTTCGTATTACATTGATGATAAGCAAGCAGTTGTTAGTTTCCAAACGTTTCTGGCATTGTTTGTTTACCATAAGGTAAGTTGTATCTTGTTCATATCTCTAGATGAAAAAATTTATTACAAAATAGACTTGTAGAACATCGCATTGTGTTTTAGGTTTTTTGTTTCGAAGTCAAACTTCTCCTTGTCCAACCTTCATACTTCAACCATGTTCACCAATTTCTGCAATTCGGCATTCTAAATTTGAATTTCTCTATTTTCAACTAAAAACGTTTGAAACGAATTTCTCAATGCTTCAACATCGATCAAATTTTCATCATTGTCAATCCATCTAAAAAATCACATCGGCTCTACAAATATGAAAAAGAAATTCAAAATAACTCATTAATCGAAACACTAGAATAGTACACCCAACTTATTACTTAATACCTCAGGGCCTCTAGCACATCCATTAAATCTCTTCCCTTTGCTCCGTGGTACAGTTGAAGTGCAAACTGGTGATTGCAATCTACAATAACAATGAATATTGTTTTCTTCAGCACGTGATTTAGAACTTCTAGTAGACATCGTCGAAGGAAAACTCAAATAGTTGACGTTGCACTGTGCAAAGATGGAAGTGGAGAGGATTATAAGAAAAATATATAAGTTTTGCAAATAAAATAAAAAGCAATAGAATTTTAAATTTTCAAAAATGTAACTGAAATAAAATAAAATGAAGTCTATCAAACATTAAGTCCATAAAATATTAACAACTTCAAATGTCATTATATTAAAAGTCTATTCATCCGTCTTGTGTGTACTGAATTCATGACAAAGGGAGGCCAATTCCTTGCGAATCTTTGCAAACTAAGAATCAGCATGCTTATGAGGCTCAACAAACTACAAATCTGCGGGGATACAAAGCTTAGTAAACTGAGACTCAGTATGGTTTCAAAGCTCCGTGAATTGCGAATTAGCATGGTTACAAAGGTCAACTAATTATGAATCAACATGGTCACGACAAGTAACCATGTAGTCATGTAGTGATTTCATTGTAATCATTTCTCGATTTGTAGAAGAAGCTTCTTTGGCAGGCAAAGGGAAATGTTCTTCCATATTTTTCGTGTTGGCAACACCTTTCGAGTCCCCACCTTTATAAATCCAATGATTTTTTTGAAAGTCAAATCCGCATTTGCGGGCTGAATGAATGTCAATCTTTTCCTTTAAAGAGACAGGTGGGTCAAAAGAAAAATCGACATCATTTTTATCAAAGATATATGCAAGGAAACAATCATATGAAAGAGAGGTTGAGGCTCCATGGCCCTTATTGACGAATGATACTAGCTGGAGGAAAATGATTTTGGCAATGATAGGAGCAACCTCAGTTCAAAATTGGTTAAGCCACCAATAATCAATCTCTCGGATTATTGATGCCTGCCCAACGGATGACCGATAAAACCATTCCACAATAAGTTAAAAGATTCTCTCGTCAAAAGAAAGATTTATGGGGCTATGGTCTTTGTACTTTTCAATAGAGCTGGTTTCTGTTTCATCATAAGGGTCTTTATTTTCAATACCTAAAACAGATGCAATTGAATGGGGGGTGATAAAGAGTTCCTTAATCATAACAAAAGTGTTGATGCCTATGATCTTAGATAAATTTGACTCACGTGCAGTTGTGGCATTACTGTAAAAAACTCGTACAAGTCTTTAACAAACCTTCGGTTTGATCCTAAGAAAGTATTCCAACCCCATTTCGTGAAAGTTGAGTTCATTTTGAAGTTATAGTCTAGGTTCTGAAGGAAATTCATGTCCACAAAACATTCTTTACGGATTGGTCTGTTGTAGAAATGCTTATAAAATTTGGCCTTTTCATCCTCGTTTCTAAAACAATATTCATCAATAGATGGTATTGGCTCAATGGTTTTTTTACGTTTGGTTGTCTACATTTTAATGAGTAGAGTAAAGAAGAGTTGACTAAGATTTGGGTTTAGGGATCCTGTAAGAAATAAAACAATTGATTGCAAGTCGATCAACATCACATATTCAAGAATTTGGCTAAACCCATCAAATAATATATGAAAACAGAAGAAAATTCACAGGGACCCATCAGTAATGTCAAACATGTTTGAACACAAAGCCAAGCCCATCGATAATATCAAGTAATTCCCAAGTTCAAAGCTAAGCCATGGAAAGAATTAGAAAACCAAGCAAAAGAAATAGTATGTAGAAATTTAGAGTTCCTATTAAACCTTTGATTCAACTAGGCTTAGGGTTCCTACTAAACTTTAAACAAATTTAGCGAGAAATCTTAAAAACCCAAACAATAAAATCAACCAATTTTTGAACATCAACGATAAGGCATGGAAAGTAAATGAAAACCAATCAAAAAGCAAGGTAATGTTTAAAAAAAGTTCGGTTTCTAGAAATATACCTTTGATTCCAGCAGGAAGGATTTGATTGAACTGAGTTTAGGGTTCCTATTAAACTTTAAAAAATTACCAGAAAATCTATAAATCCCATCAATTATATCAACCAATTTTTCAACATCAACGATAATCCATGGAAAGTAAATGAAAACCAAACAAAACTAAGGGTATTTTAATATAATTAGGGTTTCCAAAAATATACCTTTGCTTGCTTCCAACAATCTCTAAGTGAATTGGGTTTAGGGTTCTTGTAAAAATTTAAACAAAATAATATAAAAATCTGAAAACCCCCATCAATAATATAAACCATATTTTCAACATCAACGATCAGCCATGGAATGTACATGAAATCCAAATAAAAAACAGGGTTATTTAAAAAGAACTAAGGTTTCCAGAAATACCTTCAAATCCTGTAGAATTAAATTAAATTGAAGGGGATAAGGAGATGGTGTTTAGAAGGTTCGATTGGTGAAAGAAAAAAGTGAAAAGTCCCTAATTTAAAGATTTTGAACTGAAGGAATAGAGGAATCCAATCAGTTCGCACAATAAAGTGAGAGAGAGAAAAGGGCATTAATTTTTTGCTGTGACCTTCTAGCTTTGATATATATATATATATGACCTTCTAGCTTTGATATATATATATATATATATATATATATATATATATATATATATATATATATATATATATATATATATATATATATATATATATATATTCCATGTTAAGTAGTAGAACTGGGTCATAAGTTTTAGATTTATTTATGAAAAAAGAACGAGAGCAAAAAACGAAAAAGTTAGATGTTTCAAGTTTAAAAACGAAAATGTCATAATTCAAAGTTCAAATACTTTTAACGGTTTGAAACTTAGATACCAGTTCTGGTACTTTATAGAAAACAATGCAACATAAGATATTTAATTAGTATCGAAACTTAAAGATGTAGTTCTGAAACTTGTGGAATAAATTTTCTGTAGAATGGTCACATTTATTACTCCAACAACCATTCTCAAAATGTTGATTAAAAGTTCCAATAAATGTTGCAACTACTGTCCAGGGCAGGTAATATCGACTTCAATAAACATCTCTTTCCTCTTAATCATCTTCATATTAAACAAGTTTTCCATCTTGAGGGAATATAAGATTACTTAGAGGTACATTGATTTGGTTCTTTAAAGAATAAACTATGTTACCAAAGAATAAACGATATATGATCTTATAACTATAGGTATGAAACCAAATGGTTAATTGTTCATGACCCTATGGATACTATTGATAAAAGATATGCTTTAATGTTTTGATTAAATCTTGTTAACTTGATCCTATTTGTGCGACACGATTATGATAGCCTTTTATAATTTGTTATAGGCTTACAATAAGACTTTGAATACTTTGTTCTATGTAAATAACCCCTAAATGTTTGATCAAGGGACTCTGATCGTACAAATTGGACCTTGAACTTTGCATGTTTCACTTTAAGTTTATTAATTATGTAATTAATCCTTTAAAATGATATTAGACCAATTGTGTACATGATATGTATGATTCTTAACATGGTTGTCTTTCTATATATGATTTGAATATATTAAGATTGCCTTGTAATGCTTGTGAGAATGAACAAGATGTGTTTTAAAATGTATGCGCTGATGGATTTGAATATTTGTGTTTTAAATAAAATAAAATATTAAACATTAACATAATCGTTCCATTTAACTGGTCGTAGAAAGTGTGTTTTCAGTAATACAACGAGTATCGAACATTTCCATATATAGTCTCGAACTTTTCACGTGAAACCTAAAATATTACATGTTTTGCTAACGATTTTAGTTTAAGTTTCGCTTGGAATTATCGAAACCCATACTCATATGTTCGAAACTATATATAATTTGTGGTTCTTGGCCCAAACTGTCTTTTCAGTTCTAGTATTAATGTAACCCGATAAGTCATCACCAACCGTTACTGAAAGAACTCAACAAATTTAATTCAGCGGGTTCAATAAAAAGTAAATTGGCGGTTCATTGGATTTCAAATTTCAAAAGATGCATGTTTCCAGTAAATAAGAGTCTTTTCATTGTTAGTTTCGAATCTCTATAACCCGTTCCGATACGTCAGTAGCAGATAAGTCTTTTCAGTTGTTGTATTGAGAAGAAAAGTTTTCAAATAAGTCTTATGTTACAGTTCCAAAACCTTAAACTCATAAACTTTAAATTTCATCCCCTAAACCCTAAATTTCATCCCTAAACTTGTGACATAAACCTATAGGCTATAATCCTATGACCCTTAAAAAATATCATCATGTAACACATGACTTATTCACGTATTAGTATAGACTATAGACCATAGAGGCATATACTATAGACTATATTAATAATAATATCATCACATATGGTATATTATATATAGATTGTAGACCGTAGACTATATAATGCTTGAAATTAATCTCATACACTAAACTAAACACTAAAACTTAAACCATACAAATTAATCTCATAAACCATTAAACCTAAAATACGCCATAAACTCTAACTCGATAATACTAAGCCTTAAATCATAAACCATAAACCTTAAAGCCATAAAAGTTCATCTCATAAACTAATAAACCTAAACTTTCACCATAAACCCTAAACCACTAACACTGCTACCTAAATCCTAAACCAAAAACCTTAAAGCTATAAAAATTAATCTCATAAACCAATAACCCTAAGTTACAACATAGTAGTTACTCTTACCAATTTTGCTTTTGCTTTTGTTGGTTTAAGGTAAAAATTAAATCTTAGGAACTAAAATGAACATAAGTATCACCATATTAAAATTAGGGGAAAATTAAATCTTAGGAGCTAAATAATATGTTAAGAATGCTAATGTTTGCATATACTATCTCGAACGTTTTCATATACAGTCTCTAATGTTTCACGTGAAACCTAAAACATTACATGTTTTAGTAACGATTTCAGTTTAAGTTTTGCTCGATAAGTATCAAAATCGAAGTTCATAGGTACGAAACTAGTTAAAATTTGTGGTTTTCGCTCTAAACTGCCTTTTTCGTTGTAATATTAAATGTGCCAAAAATGTAACCCAATAAGTCATCACCAACCTGTACTAAAAGAACGCTTCAAAAAGTAATTTGGCGTGTTAAAAAAATGAATTGGTTGTTCAATGGATTTTGAATTCAAAAGACGCATGTTTCCAGTATAAAAGAGTCTTTTCACTATCAGTTTCAAATCTCTGTAACTCATTCAGATACGTCAACAACAGATTTGTCTTTTCAATTGTGGCATTGGGCAGAACAGTTTTCAGATAAGTCTTATTAAGTAGTTCTGAAACCTGGACTACCAACCCAAAAATTGTAACTGTACTTTAAAGATTTTCAGTTAATTTATCATTAACATTGTTCCAAAACATTTTAAAGAGTACCAAAATAGGTTTAAATATTAGAACGGTAAACATAGGACCATATCCCCGTGAAAATCTTTTTTCTATTATAAATAAATCCTAAAACTCGGGTTCGATATTTTTTTTCAATTATAAATATGAGTCCTTTGGATCCCTAGTTTCATACCCTCTTTAGTTATTCTTTCCTTTGTAGTTTTCTTCTCTAGAGCATTATATAGGTGGTTTATGTTTTTTACTAGTGGCGATGGCTACTATGCAGAGACTTCATTTTATAGATCCTGGAGGAGTGCTGATTGTTTTTAGGTTTTTCTTGTTGACAAAAAATGGTATTTGGAAGTCTATAATTAGCCATTTGTAGGGATGAACAACAATAGACAGAGTATTTGGAAAACCTTGCTCTCAAGATTTTCCAAATACTATTATTTGTTGTTGTTCGTAACTACATCGGGTTTTTTAGAAATTTGGTTCAATTTTCACGAATATTGTTCCGAAACATGTTTAAGAGTACCAAAATAGGTTGTAAATATAAGAACTGTAAACATAGTTACATAGCCCAATGAAATTCATTTTTTCTATTATAAAAGGTTAAACTACAACATGGGTCACTCAATGGATAGATAATATCTTGTGATGCTTAGTCTATTAATCGATAATTGGTCTGATTTGCTTCTTTAAAGAATAAAATATGTTATCAAATAATTAAAAAAAACATGATCTTATAACTATAGAAATGAAACCAAATGGTGAATTGCGCATGACCCTGTGGACACTATTGACAAATGATATGCTTTAATGTTTTGAATAAATCTTGTTAGCGCGATCCTATTTGTACGAAAAAATGATGATTGCCTTTTACAATTTGTTACATGCATACGATAAGACTTTGAATACTTTGTTCTATATAAATAAACCCTAAATGTTTCATCAAGGGACTTATAGACTTTGATCGAAAAATTGGAATAATTATTTTTAATGGAGGTATTTATAGGGAAGAATGTTGTAACACCCCAGTTTTGGGCTTAGATGTTTTAAAGGTTGGTTCGAAGGTCCGATGGACCGATATTAGAGATTCGAGTTGGTTTCGGGATTTAATTGGAATAATTATTTTTAATGGTGATAAAATTATGGAAAAATATACTAAAATCATTATTTAATATACTAATGGTTATGGTGAAATCAATTTTGGAAAACAAGTTTTGGAAGGGTGACATTTTGGTTAGTGACCAAAATGTAATTTTTGAAAACTATTTTTAAAGGTGACTAAAATGAAAAGTATCAAATTCTTAGAATCCTTAAGGAGCTAATTTACCAAGTTTTTGCTGTTGATTTCTATTTTCAATTAAGTCTTTTTAACATGTGTTTTAAAAGATAATTAAAAGGGATTTTAGATATTAAAGTTAGTTATCTCTTTTAAAGGATTTGACGTAACTTTTCTCTCCACTTCTTTTCTGTCAAACACTCTTATTTTCATCAAATCATAGAGGTGAGAGGCTTGTTTTCTTAATTTCTTGTTTATAATTGATTCTTTATCTTTGATTTACAAAACCTTAATGAATTCTTGTGTTTTTCAAGCTTTAAACAATCAATTGAAGGAGAAATCACACAATAGAGGTAAGTTTCGTTCTTCTCCTCTATTGATGGTTCTTTATTGATATTCCAAAGTATTTGATCCTTGATTTATGATTTTTAACCTGATTTTGTGTCTCTATAATGATTAATTAATTTAATTGGGTAAAATTGATGAAATAGTGGAATGTTCGAATTGGATCTGTTTTCTAGTGTTGAGGATTGTTTTTAAACATATTTTGGATGTATTATATTGTTGTTAAGTTGATTTTTACAATGGAATCCTGAAACTCTTGAATCCCTAGTTGTTAGGGTTGTTAGATTTGTGTTTTTGTGGTATTGAAGTGGCTAGGTAGTTGCTAGAAGTATTTGGATGAATTAATCCTATTTTTAAGTGTTAATTGATGATGTTTGATGGATTGCATCATTGTAATAAGGCTGGGTTAAGTTTCAGAAGTGTTTGATGATGATTTCGGTATGCTTCGGATAAGTTTTGAGTGGGCAACTTGAGAGTTGCGGATAATTGCTTGTAGGCAATGGTTTGAATGCATAATGATACATTTGCCCTCTAGTTTTATATGGGTAAAATAGGGGATAATCAAAGTGACGAAGCATGACATTGATTTTGACTTGTCGGAAGCTTGATTCGCATTGGCGAGCAAAACGAAGCGTATCAGTGAGTGGAAACTGGTTTAAACGCCTTTAAGAGGTTTAATAAAGGTTGTTGGGAGTTTAGGATAAGTTTGAAACACTTACCTAACCTCAGAAGTAAGTTTTCCCTCTTTTTCTCTTTAATATCGGTTTCGGATATGAGCATGTGTAATTCATGTTTTGGTCGTAAACATGGTTTGATTTACTTACTGGAAATGCATGATTTTAAGTACATATACAGGGGTTTAAAAGTATAAGAAATTCTAGTGAGCATTGGTTTTCGTTTCGGTCAGGAATGGTGTTATTGCTTCGGCAATGTGATTGCATATGTGGTGGTTTTGTTTAATGCATTGTAAAACAGTGAGAAAAAGGTTTTGTAAATGATATATTGGCTATGTGACATGATGAGAAAACATTCAGATATAGTTGACATACCATAGGATGAAGTGCACTATAATATGTTAAAAAAATCAATCATGGTTAAGAGTCCTTGAGGTAAGCAATCGGCTCCTCAGATTATAATGTTGTCACTTGGGTTGAGCAGTTGGTTCCCGTTGTTGATGTTGATCTTGCGGTCGGCAAGGGTGCTACATCATGCAGTTGGCATGGTATGGGCAATGGTAGTGGTCGACTATCATGGGAGATCCATGTATCCGAAATGTAAGGTTAACGGTCAGTTACTTAAAGATTAGCGGCCGGCTAATCAAGGATAGAGGTCGTCTATCCAGGGTCACTATAAATGCCAATATATGAAAATTCAAGTGTTGAACTTAATTTGTAATGCTTTGGAATTTAAGCATAGGTTGTATTTAATGCTTTGGAATTTAAGCATGGATTTGTAATTGATGCTTGGAATTTAAGCATGGTTTTGTGTATAATGTTTTGAGGATTTAAGCATGTACATTTTAATGTTTTGCATATGGTCGATATGCATGTTTTGATTTGGAATCATTGGAACTTGCTTAGGTCATAAGCATGGTTTGAAAACAAGTGTTTAGTTTTCAAGGGTTATAATGCATCATTGTTTTAAAGAGTATCCTCACTAAGCATGTGTGCTTACACTCTCTTTTTCCTAATGATGCAGAGCATTTAAGTTTGGGGCTGCAAAGGCAAGGCTAAAGTGATCATAAGACAAAGACTACTTTGAGTATGAACTCGGTTTATGTTTCCGGTTAATAAGGCAATGTGTTCGCCATATTTTGGGGATTTCTATTTCTATTTTTCCATGAGTTTTAAGCATGAGTAATGCTGAAGTTTTAAGGTTTGTTGATGATGGTTGAGCTTGAGTGAATCCTACCTATGTTGTTGCTAGCCAAGTGCTAGAGTATGCATCTAGTTGATATTGATTGGTTGCCATGAATTGTTGATTCAAGCAAGTTTGGTATGATGTTATAAATGTGCAAGCATGTGGAGTATGCCTTAAATGTACCAAATGTGAGTTTTATGATGTTTGGTGAAATCATATTAGGATGCATGCCTATAGGTTGTCTTGAGTAGTATAAATGCCATGAATGGTTGTTGAATCTGTGATGCTTTGGTTGGTAATGTATCTTAGTAATGTTGTATAAGTGTGTGAAGCATGTTGGAGTGTTTTGGTTATCATCAAAGTGTGTTTAGACAACAATTTGGGACATTACTAGTCTAGGCGTACCGGTACGGGTGTCCCTATCTAGGTACGGGTAAGCCATTTCAGGCTTAGCATACCGGTACGTGGGCAACTATTTTGGTATGGGCCAAGGTAAAATTGGCCAGTGTTTTTTAGTACTCGGGGAGGCGTTTCGATACGGCCTAATGGTTTTATGAAGGGCGTTTCGATACGCGGGGGCGTATCAGAACAGAAATTAGCTACTGGAATTATGGGGTTTTGAAATAACGAAGACGTATCAAAACACCCCTTGTCCATACCGGTACAGTGGCAGTTAAGTTGGTTATTTGGTATATTCTGAAGTTTTGGTTTCTTACATTTTGGTCCCTGAGTTTTGTGAATGCAATTGTATGAGTTTGGGTGATCGTAATGATCTGAAATTTGACATGTAAGCATGGAATTAGAGTAATTGAGGATTGGTAACTTTAATTTCAGTATTGGTTCCTAAAATTGTCAATTTTGCAATTTAGTCCCTAGAATGTATGTTATGCAATTGGAAGTCTTTCTATGATCTGTTTTCTTTGGCTTTTCACCCTCTGCAAGTATGCACACTTAGGATTTATAATATGCATCTAGATACGATAAAAGAGAAAAAAGGACCGGTTTTCATAATTTTTCTTCGGTTTGCTTCTGCAAACCTAATGTAGTTCTCTCGGTTCGGTCGGGCGTCTAGGCCGGGTCGAGGGGGTTACAAATGTGCATGTCCATCTACTCATTGTGGGTTTACAATGTCGTGGCTGTTCATATGTCAATCCGTTATTGAAGAGGAAAATTATTATATGGTCCCGGCTCACTACGTCATCCTTAGTCATATCCACTAAGAATCAGCCAACTAATTTTTTATTTTTTCCATGTCATTTTTTCCAGTAATGAAAAAATGACATGGAAAACAATTATTAGTTGGCTAATATTTAGTGGATAAGGACCATCCATGGATGACATGGTGAGCCGGTTCTATATAATAATTTCTCGTTGGGAAGATAGTACCAACAAATAAGTTGTCTTATCATTTGGAAGTTTTGAAACAGAGTGTGCTTGGTTCGAAACTCCCTAAATTCAAACCTAAAACGTTACCACTTGTTATCATTTTTTAGTTTGACTATAATTCTACTAGGACTGAACTTTTATATAAGAGTTTCAAGACCGATGTCCAGAACTCGTTTACTTACATTTATGACTTTTTTGTTACGGTTTCAAATTTTAAAAGACGCATGGTCCCAATAAGCAAGTGTCTTTTCATTGTCAGTTTCGAATCTCTGTAACCCGTTCTGATACATCAATAGCAGCTAAGTATTTTTAGTTCTAGCATAAGACAAAATAGTGTTTCGATACTTTTACCAAGGTTCTAGAACTGTATATATCAACCCAAAAATGTCAGAAAGTTATATGTCAAATTCTGCATGTTTTGATACTTCTAGTGGAGTTTCTATGCTACTTAACATTACATAATCACATTTAACATAGGCCAGTGAAATTTAAGAAGAACGCATTTAAAGTATCACGTTGTAAATATAAGAATTGTAAACATATCCCATTGAAATTTAAGAACACACCATTTAACAATGTAAACAAAACATACACGATCACATTACATAATCGAATCATAATCCGATAAAATAAATGATACAAATGTGGGGTGGTCAACATAAATGGATCGAGAAATGCTTCTGTGCTTCACTTTATACAAAACTGCTCTATCAGCAGCAAGCATCAAAATAGTATTGGTGTTGTAAAATGACATAGGCCTGCCATAACCGATTTCATCAATACAACCTACAAGATCAATACTATATTTTTTGTTCCATAAATTTTGTGTGTAGTTTTCCATCGTCCAAATCTCCAAGTGAGCCACATCTTGTCTCATTGACATTATTGCCAGCTTCTATTCATGCTTACCGAGATTGACTAACCTAAAAGTTCCTGGAATTGCATGACTTAGGCACCGTTATTGATTCCCAACTCTTAGCTTTAGGGTCAAAGGCAAGTATTCTATATTTTTCATCTGTCTGTGTCAGCCAATACAACCAACCACATAAAGATATTGTGCATGTATTCTGCTTGAAAGACTCGTCAGCTAGTAACTTCAAATCACTCGAGCGATGCCAAGTCTAACCATTGGAATCAAAGATTTTGCAATAGATGGCTTTAACACCGTTAAAGTAATCGTAATTGTACTGATCAAAAAACCACACGATTTTGAACTCCAAAGGGGCTTGATCTGAGATTAATCATGTCGATCTTCTTTGATGGAGATTCATGCTATAGAGGTTTGAGGTGTAGACTTAGGATAACTTGACATTGCCTTGTCGTGGGTTTACAAATATAATAGTTTTTTTTTTCTGGACAAGCTCTGCAAAACACTACACCTGTATCCACAACGTCTAAGATGTCAATGTTCTAATGAGGCAAAAAATCGAACGTGAGTTTCCTATTATCACGACCCAATTGGTCTTCGCTTACAAAACTATAAGAACGACATTTGTAATACTTGCTTGCAATTAAGTAGCTGTATATTGTGTTTGTTAAGATTCCACAAAGTTGGATTCATACGTTAGAGCATTATAGTGTTTTGACAGCAATTGACACTTCTTCATTGTCTTCAAATCAGTTCTTGAAAATATTTTAGATAACTCATCAATGGTGGGACTGGAAGATGCCATGGATGCCTTGAAGAAAATGGAATGGGGAAAGTTTAGAAGAAAACTGCCTAGTCAACCTCTTGAAAATATTTCAGATAACTCTTCATTGGTGAGATTTTCCCTTTTCCTTTAAAACCCAAATAGTTGGGATGGAAATCATCTCCCCAAATCATGCCCCCTTTTGTTGTGTTTTTTTTTCAAATAAAAAATATTAAAGGTCACATAAATGTCATTTAAGTTGCAAAAGGTGGCTTCTCAGCGAGTATCGAACGTTTACATATACAATCTCAAACGTTATCATGTGAAACCTAAAATGTAACATGTTTGCCTAACAATTTTAGTTTAAGTTTTTCTTTACAAGTATCCAAACCGGAATCCACAGTTTCGAAACTAACCTCAATTTGTTGTTCTTATAATATTAAGGTTTTACTATACACAGCCCTACAGGCTACATATAAGAACGTACTAGATTCCTATTATTAATGCTTATTTTATTTTCAATGGAATTTATTAAACGTGCCATAAATATTAAATGTGTGAGTTTTCGTAACACGACTAGTATCAAACGTTTACAGAGATAGTTCGAATGGTCAGATAACAAAAAAAATTGACTTCTATACAATTGGTGTGGGGTGGAGACTGTACAACAAAATTTTTTCAAAAAAATAGGGATGTTGCCAGATCCCCTATTCTCAGCACGAACCAAGATCGACCATTCACTCTTTAAACATTAACCCAAACCTGCTTTCATGCATTATATGACCTCAATTAATTTGGAATTAACTTAGATAGTTGTCACTAACATTTCTTGAAATTTAAACTTATCGTCCATCAAGATGGGACCAATGATCGTTTCTCACAAAAAGTTCTCCGACGATTATGAATCAAAGTAGAATATACTTTCAATCCAAGCGCAAATAGGGACCAAGTCTCGGTAGCATAACTCAGACTAGAAATTTAGGAAAACCCAATTTTGTTCGACCAGAATAGAAATCAATAACTATGATTGAAAATCAAATTAATATGATGTAATTGTGAAAAGATAATGGTTTAGAAATGAACTTGGCTCATTCCATTATGGTTCCAGACGCATACTTTCGTCGAGTAATAGTTGCCGGATGTTTTGATTTCTTTCTCTTTTCTCTTCATCAATTTCTTATGTTCTTCCACAACACCGTACAGCTTTATCCTGGTTGTGTTTTCTTTATCTTTACAGAGCTTGTATAGCAGCTATATCCTGTCATATTCTCTAACTTTCTATACTTGGAAATAAACAAATATGTTAGTACAAAATATTGGACGTAAGCACTCAACGTTTGATTATACATGAAATAGTAATGGTAATCATTCACTTACGATATACGGTAGCTCATTGATATTGATACCTTATCGTATGCCTTTCATCCATGCAATGAGGAACATACCACAGTCCCATCTATCAAGTTCGATGCGGTTCTAGTCATTTAATGATAACAATAAAGAAATATGGAAAGCTGAATACCCATTTTCTTGAATCAGGACTTTAGGAAGTTGAATTTTCAACTTTTCAAATACCACATTCGGTTTGCCAAAAGCCTTAACGAAGTCTTCATGCTTAGAAAATTCTACAAATGTGTGTATCTGAATGATAATGACAACATAGTACAAAGTTCATTCCTACATGTTAATAACATACAATGCTAACATGGCAACACAACAAATGGATATGTTCTCATCATTTTTGTAACTCCTTCCTCCTTACTTTGACTCGCCGGAGTACTCGGTAAGCTATCTAGTACCCAAACTTCCTCACGTTCCATATAAATAACACACAAGTACAAGTGGTAATTGCTATCATTCATGGGGATGAATACCTGCAAAAATTTTGTCGTCAACTAATTAAAATTTAGCATATCCTGAAACAACTTAACATTTTTCCTTTAACAGTTTTTATCTTACAATATTAGAGCCAGTGATGTTCCCTCAAAACTCGATTGATCCCGCAATGAACCCTACAATCAATGACAATGTGGCAGTTTCCATTTGATATTGGTTGTTATTGACAATCGAAAACGATTTATCAATAAAAAACATGATATAAACACTGTATAAGATGGTAATAAAAAAACATACATTGAGATCACAAGGCAAAAAGTCCCGACGTTTAATTCTTTCCTTCGCCTCCTTGCGAGTCTTGCACAAGGGCGCCATGTCAATAATCTTGCCAATTTAAAAACAATAATGACCACATAGCAAAATAAGTTCCAAATGTTTCATATAATTTAAAGCCGTACGCGATATTTATTATACTAACCGTATTTTCGAGCCATTCCTTGGGTCGTAATGTATTAATTTCTCTAATAGTGGTATAAATGTTGTCTAATGTAATGACCACAACTACATACAAACATTGTATTATGTCTTTGATTTTACATTTCACAATATGACAAATTAAAGTTATACAATTTAAGGCTTACTTTTGCGCCAATGGGGTATTCCATAAATAACCATAGTAGGCCCATTCTCCTTCAATAAGCCCATCAAGTAGTATAGCATACAAAACTTTGATTGACTCTTCATCTTCAACCTTTCACAAGAAAGATATGATGATAACCATGACAATCATAAATTATGTAAACAAAAATAAAACCATAACTATTAAGGGATAACATTTAATTCAATGGCCAAAATTGCATTGTTTCCAATGTTCAATTCGATAGACTTAAGGCCCAATGTTCAATGTCCAATGTCCAATGCATATGGCAACCGCCATTTGCTATTATTGAAGTACACTGTACACAAAACCAATAGTTACCATTGAGAATGGTAATTACACGGAATAATTATTCCAAATTAACTTTCCAAACTTTATGCAGTTGAATAGTTATCCTTTGAGGGTCGGATGGATTTTCAACTAACTTGGCTGACAGCATGCTTATCTTGTAACACCCCCTTCCCGTGACCGTACACCGGACACGAGTCAGAAATGTCACAGCTTTTTAAAACAGATCTTTTAACCAAAATCTAGGGTGATTTAAAATTTTTTGGAAAAACTTCCCAGTGGTCACCCATCTTAATATTTCTATAACCCAAGCACACTTAACTTACATTAATAACGATATAAAACATTTATTCGAGTTCTGATTATAAAACTTTTTTCATAAAGTATACAAACATACTAAAATAATTTATTTTACAAAAAGGTTTCTAATAAAATTATTCGATATCTAATTCGTATAAAATATAACAAATCAGACTATTTAACACCAAACTGTAGATATAATAATCAATTTAAAACAATTTACGCCACTAATATAGGCCCCGATAATTATTTTAACAAAATAGACATATTTATTAAATACATGCCACTATTAAACATACAAAAGACGGATGTCATGATTACCGAAATACATGTCGATTATCTTTTATACAGAATGTTGATGAAGTAAAGGCTGTCATCTACTAATCCCGATCACCTATGTGTATAACATAAATACACGCTGAATATATCTCAGTGAGGTATAGAAATATGTAACATGTAAAATACGGTATAAATTTATTTGAAGTATGAAATAGCTGTATTAGGCATGATATTTGGTAAAGCATGATGCTCATGTAATGAACTTGTACTGTAATAAATCTGTGATGTAATAAATCTTTACTGAAAAAATATCAAATAGCAAGGTTGCTCTGTAAAATCATATAGCAAGGATACATTGTACAATCATATAGTCTGTAATGCAGGAATAATCGTGTAAGAAATTTGTACTGTAATAATTTTGTACTGTAAAGTCATGTAACTGTACTGTAAAATCTTATGGCCCAAGGTAAATATCAAGAGATGAGTAAACGAGTCGTGTACTCTCAGAGTACTAGCAACTTTCCTTAGGTGCAAACGGTAGACACAATTAAGTGCCAGATAACTGTGAACACAATTAAGTGCTAGATAACCGTGGACACAATTAAAGTGCCAGATAACTGTGGACACAATTAAGTGCCAGATAAACTATGGACATAATTAAGTGCCAGATAAACTGTGGACACAGTTAAGTGCCATTTAAAAACTATATAAAAGAACTTGTCATTTGTATCATGCTATAATCCATTTATGAGCATAAAAATATGCCATAGTCTTTAGATCAATAAAATAATTTATCATGCAAAAACATGTTATATTATACAAAAATATTTACATCTTTAGTTGACTTATTACAAATCTCCCTATAAAAATGTATGCACTCACCTTGGCCTTGTAATGAAGTCGACTTTATCACTTGATCTCACTCCCGACTTTTTCCTTTCCATTTTTGTTAGTACGGTCCCAATTCGTATCGAAACTTACAGTATAAAATAATATATACCATTTCAAGTATATGTTAGAACATATTCACTCTAAATATAATAACGAAAAGTAAATAAAATAACTATCCATTAAATATATAATTGATCCGATAAAGCTTCTTATATTCGAATCACATTTTCTCACATTTTCCTTAAATCTTCAGTTATTACCAAAATACTTATTTTAGTCCCCAAAGACTTTTTTTCAAGCTTCAAATAGTTAATTTAAGCTTGATCCTTAAATTTTTCATCCTTTACACTTTAGGACCTAAACTTTGAAAAGTTCCATTTCCTATTTTTCCACAATTTTTCCTTTACGTTTGCTTAATAGCCGAATTGGTCCCTTGTATTCTACAAATTGCCATTTTGGTCCCTAAGTGAATACAAGCTTCTATTCACTTCAAAATCAACATCTAAATCACTTAAATAAAATTTTCCAACATAGTACTCTTCAAATACCTAATTGTCACATTTCAACCTTTTGTTCTCTAATTTGTTGAAATAGTCACCAATTTACAATTCAAGGATTCTAGCTTTAAAACTTTGCAATTAGGCCCCAATCATCAACTATACATCATAATCATCACTTAACATAAAAATCAAAATTTGTCCTCTTCTTATACACCATTTCCGAATTGGTTATCCACTTTTGACAAATTGACAAAATGGTCACTAGTTCGAATAATCACCGGTTTAGCATTCTAACTTCATTTTCATGCCTCAAACATCACTAACAACAAAAATACATTTCAAACTCCAAAAATCAGAATTGAACCCCTAACTTTAATACTTTGCTGAATTAGTCTTTAGAGTTTTGATTTCAAACAACAAATCTATTACTAACTCATCATCACAAACCCTAATTCAAGGTTGGATCTCTAAACCCTAATCTTCTTCAAGGATACTAAAATTTTTATGGTTTAAATCCTAATTCAAAAACATGAATCCAACATCATTCTTGCTTGATTTCAACATAAAATCGAATATAGAATCATAAAATCATAAAATTTGAACATAAACCCTATTTTCTTTCTCATATCAAATTATCATCAATCAAGCATGATATCCATGAATAATTTACATTAATAGATAGAGATTGAAGAGAAGAACACATTTGTAGTTCAGAAGATTATCTAAAAATTGAGTTTCGAGGCTTAAATCGAGTTTGTAAGATTTCCTCTTCTTTCTCCTCTTTCTCCACGATTTGGGAATGAGTTTTTGGATGATAACTCTTCATATATCATATATTTATGCCACTTGTATAAATAAAAATGAATATTTAATTCATTTTATTCCAATTTACCAAATTGTCCCCCAACTGAATTCATACTTTACTAGTTTACCATTTTGTAAAATTCTAACTAAACTTTTTTGGATTCCAACCAAACACTATTCATCCATTAAATAAATCTCAAAATTCCTTCCATGTCCCTTTTGGGTGAAAAGACAAAAATACCCTTTACCAATCAACTTTTTTTACAAAATTGTCATTCTAGGCAATTTCAGTCAAATAAATTTAATCCAAACATTTAACTCTCTAAATATTCATAAAATAATATGTTATAACTCTTCCAAAGTCTATGGAATCATCTCCAAAATTTTAGCTTGATCCAATTTACCGATAAATGCCGAGTATTTTATCTATTACTAAATAAATTCCTTAATCAAAATAAATCATAAGATTCATCCTGAATCAAACTAAAATATTTCCAACACTTGGAAATGACTTTTATAACCTTTCTCTATCATATGGTAAAATTTCATAATTTTTTAGTTCGATCCAGGTATCCGAATTCCGCTTAAACTTTGACTATGATTTCCCAATAATCGAAATATCAGATCAAACCAGTAATTCCACATTTGGTCCACACCAATAGGTGCTCTATCTATTTATGAGATAAAACACCTAAATTTTGGGAAATTACAACTTTGGTCCTTCAACTTTTCATATTTTGACTTGTACCATACAATTTTTAAAACTTATCATTTTGGTCACTAAACTTTAACCTTGAATTCCCATTCCAATTTTCCTTGGATTTTAACCAAATTTTGTGAGTGTCCTATTTTACTCATTCATTATCACATGACACCTTAAATCCTCAGAAATTTCTTTTCTACAGTCCATAATTGAGAAAAATCCTAACTTTTGCATTTTTATCATTTTAGTCACTAAGTAAGCTTTTAAGCAATTATCTTAGCACTAAATGACCCTTAAACAGTACTGTAAATTTTGGGGTATTACATATCCTACAATGGAACATTACACTAGTCAAACCCATAGGTACATGAAAAAGATGAAAATAATCTTTAAATAAAGTTAGCTTTTACCTTTTTCTTCATTGGTGCTGGACAGTCGGAGTTTGTATCTAAAACTATGTTGCGCTTAGCTCCACCTTGGGTTGTTTTAAATTTGGAAGAACGAGCAATAGTTTTTGCTATCTATGTAAGAATAAGGCTCTGACCATCATCTCTTGGAGGTGACATCTCCATAAAGTTACGGTCAACAACCCTATTAATTTCTGTCATAATATAGGCCCTATCATGCTCCATATTTATTGACATCTTCTGCAAATAACCTTTCATTTTGCCCCGCATTGCTTTGACAACCTCATGAGCACCGACGATTTTGACTTCAAAATCGTTTATTTTCACTTCAAAACCATTCATTTTGACATCAATATTGTTCATCTTCTCTTTCATGCTCTTCAAGCAGGTCATGTTGGCTTGCACTCTGCGATGTCTTTAGAAAAAATTTCTTAATTTCTCTTCCAACATTTTATCATCAACCCCTCCTCATACTGTCCAATTTCTCCTCACCTTTAATTTGCTTCTCAATTCTTGTATTGATAACCGATTTTAACCCATTCACCTCAAACATTAGTTGTTCCTCACTTTTAATTTGCTTCCCAATTCTCGTATTGACAACCTCTTTTAGCCCATTCACCTCGGGCATTATTTGCTAAAACTTCTCTAATATTATTTCCCTCATTGCATCACCATCGTTGGATTCTGCAACATCATACTTCGCGAAAGCAACCTTGAAAATTAAATAAATAATAAAGATTTACCTTCCACATAATAAACGATTAATACAATGACTCATAATGTATTACCTGACGTCTCTTCGAAGTTTTCCTGCCTTTGGGTACTTCCATGACTTCCCCAAATTCCTTGACTTTTGGTGCTTCAACAGTTTCAGGTAATGGATGCTTTCAGGCAATAATCTTCAGAGTGCAAAAAAATATAATTAACCATGATTGGAATTGACATACTATATGAATAATAATCTACCAGATACCTTTGGTCTATTTAAAGCTTGCTCGCTCTTCAAGCGGACATAAATAGACGTGACCTCTGACTACACCCAGTAAAGAATGCAAACCACACCACCGTTAGAAGCTGCACTGGCTATGCTATCAAATCCAGACCTATAATCATACAGCCGAGCTTGAATTCCATATCATTCACAACACAACATTAATATGACAAAACTCAGTTCCACTATTTTCTCATAACTAATGGCAACTTAACTTTACCTCTAAGATTGCAATACACCATTTTAGGTAAACATGCCTTCATGGCTTTTGTAAACAACTTATTGCCTCAATAAGCATATCGCAAACATACTTGGCCCAATTCACTTTACCCTATAAGCAATCGTCGGACAACAACTTCAAAATATTTGCACATGGGCGTATCTCAGTAGTAGGACAGAAAAAAACTCCAATAATGCATAACAACACCCTTGCTTCCAAAGCATCCCCTTCAAAAGCACCAGACACTATATCTCACTTGATTTGTGCATAAGTTCAAAATGTGCAGAGGTTATACTTTGCACCGAGTTCTCTACCGTTCTCCATCGACATCACTTCATGAACATCAACACCCTCATTCTTCAGGCCCAATATAGCTTCTACATCTTCAACTGATACAATAATGTTGTGTCCTTCAAACTCAATAACACTTATTCGAATATTAAAACTTTCCATCAATTTCCCACATAGGTTTCGATGTAGAATGCACAATTTTATAAAAACTAACGACCCAAAACCAAATTTATCAAGAACAAGGTCAGTCTTCATCGTTTTTATTTCTTTTATGAAATTTTACAATTGCTTCTGACTACACCTTGTGTCAAAAGATGTCTACAGGGGATAAGGAACATCCTATGTCAATCTTAATATAAACTTATAATGTACCAAACAAAGAGACAGTCTTTATACTGTTATTACCTTCTTCAGCTATCCTGATTTATAGTCATTTTTGCCACCATCTCCTTCTTAGTCTCATCAATGTAAGGTTGTTTTTCTTTCTTCGACATGTTCGACCATTTCTTGCCTAACTCTTTCCTAACCTACGAATGACAAATTCAAATGAATTTAACATTTTACATACGCCTTTAACAAACATCATAAACCACTGAAACCCACCTCATTAGTGACTTTTTCCCTCAGTTTCCTTTGTACTTATACATTCACCATTACTGTAAAATATTCAAAATAACAAAGGTATACATTCAATCATTCATTTTGAGATGCAACAAGAATACATAAATATCAACTTACTAAAACTTAATGAAGGAAGGACATGTTTTTGTACATACGACCTATCACATATAGCCAACATCTCAGCACCAGCTTCCTCAACAACTTTATTATCAACTTTATCAGCAACTTCATCAGCAAATTCATTAACAACTTTATCATTAGCAACTTCATCAGCAACTTTGTCAAAAACGAGATTCAAATCTGAAGTTGTCATCCTAAGAATTAAATATTCACGTGAATCAGTGCAGAAACAAACCAACTCACTCATAAATAAACACATCCTTATTACAAACAAATCTAACCTTTTTAGGTTCAAAGAGATAGAAAGGGTAACATTTACGTTAAAAAATGAAACATGACAAAGTATTCAATCTAAACAGATTTCCTCCAATAAGAAATGCAATTCCATGCCAAAATTTTGAAACACGGACCCTAGATTTTAAGTATTTCATAAATAAACAAACTTAGGGTTTTGCTTGTTACCTTCGCAGTGGAGACGATTGCACAAATTTAGTTGCAGACCTAAATTGAGGTTCTGATCCTTTACATTGGCTGAACATTTTTTACAAATTGAGAGGATTCTCCTGATTTTTAGTGGGGAAATAAGTTCTAACCCTAAAATGTTATTAAAGAATTGAAAGTTCGATTCTCATTCTATGGAGTAGGAGGGTTTTAATCGCTACAAGTACCGAAATATAAATCGTTAAACTGACAATATTATAATCATCTAGTTTAGGTTGCGAAACTCGTTGATGAATTCTAATACTTGGCGATTAACCTAATATGTTATCTACTTCCTTTACTTTTATGGTTTCAACGTAAAATTTTATCTATCCAACATACTATACGAAAAGTTTCGGTACTGACATTTATGTTTCGAAATATACCATACAAATATGTATTATTATAGGGACTTTAAACATTTCTAGTTTACACATTTTCTACAGGTTCCGATACATGTACAAAATTTTCGATATCAGGAGAAAAACGTAAACTGTTACGAGTTAACCCTAAAATATTACTTTCATAAATGAAAGTTTCGGTATGAAATATCAAATTCCGAGACATCTTCTGTCAACGTTAATTGCCATAAACTTTACTAACAATTTAGGTTTAAACTTTTAGCTACTGGTTCCGGTACATATCTCAGAGTTTCGATCCTTTACCGTCCAAAAGAAAAGTTATGCATTATTGTAACATTTTACACTGCAACAAGAATGTTATCCCCGTAAATTTTTGATACTACTTACTAAGTTTCAAAACTTACCAACAACAACTTCTTCTTGTTTCTATGTGTTTTTATGGGAATCTAAATCTAACGGTCAAAATTAAAAGTTTTCCCATCTAACAGCTCTAACATCCCGCCATTTATTAGCCGTATACTAACATGCCGTTCTTTAGACTCCTCCCCAAATATGTGTTTAGTTTACGATTATTGTTGTAAACTCTCATTGTAATCGTGATATTCTCTTTTTAATAAAACTAACAGGTTCTATAAAAAACATGTTATATTTTGTTCTGATGAAGAAAAATATGTTATATTGAGTGAATTTAATAAATATAGAATATAGATAGTATGATGAAAGATTTGTATACAAATTATTAATCAATACTATACATAAAAATTAACTTAAAAAACTCTAAAATTACTCGTTAGCAAAAATAAAAAAATAATTAAAATCCAAACAACACTTATTCACGGGAAACGGGTTGGATCTTTGTCCTCTTGGATAACATGTTTTGTGAACTGAACTGATTTGATTTTAATTTTATTATTATTGAATGGCTAAAACTATTTTTGTTTAAATTTAATTATAATATATAAATACTACTTTTTAATATTAATTGAATAAAAAATTTAAATGAACGAACCGAGTAAAAAAAACCACCAAAGATCTAATCCATTTATATTTACATCATAAACTTTTAGTTTAATCAAATTAAAACGTACAACAGTTATTATTTATAAATTAAGTTACTTACATTGAAATCATTAAATAAATCTAATGGAAAAATTGAATTTGACATTTTTATTTAACATATTTTTCACATATCATCAATAAATAATTTTTAATTAGAAATTTAATATTTTTTCTTAGGATTTATAGGATAATTTAGTTATTTTTCCTTTGAGTTTATTTAAATGAAATGTTTCAAAAAATTCTTATAAAAATTATTAAAATGATCAATTAAACGTTATTTAATGATAATATGTGAAAAATATATTAAGTAACAATGTCAGTTTCAGATTTTTTTCATTAAAATTATTTAACGATTTCAATATAATTGACTTATTTTTTAAATTATAAAAGTTGAATGATATAATTTGATTAAATTAAATGTTTGAGATGTAAATGAAAGTGAATATTAAGCTCAATGATCTCAAATGTAAATTACCCATTGAATAACGACAAGAGTTTCAATTGTATATGTAATACTGCAAATTTTACTAAGTTGATTAAGGATTATTTAGTACTAAGATAATAGCTTAAAAGCTAACTTAGTGACTAAAATGACAAAAATGCAAAAGTTAGTATTTCTTTAATTATGGGTTTTTGAAAGGAAATTTCTAAGGTTTAAAAGTATCAAGTGATAAATAGTGAGCTGAATAGGGTACTTTCAAAGTTTGGTTAAAAATTCAAGGAAAAATTGGAATGGGAATTGAAGATTTAAAACTCAGTGACCAAAATGATAAGTAGTCAAAACTTGTGTGGTACAAGACTAAATATGAAAAGTTGAAGGACTAAAGTTGTAATTTCCCAAACATTAGGGGTTTTTATTTCATAAATAAATAGAACACCTAAGGTTGTGGATCGAACGTGAAGATTCTGATTTGATCCGTTGTTTCTATTATTTGGAAATTGCGGTCAAAGTTTAAATGGAATTCAGATACCCGAGTTGAACTGGAATTTTTTTTCGAGATTTTATCATATGATAAAGGAAGGTTATAAAAGTCCATTACAAGTATTTTGAGTAAAGGGTTAATTATCGGTATATCAGATCGAATGGGAAATTTTAGAAACTTATTCAAAGGCCATGGAAAAATTCATAAAATATTATTTTATGAATATTTTATTATAGTTGGTTGCATTCTAACTAGATTTAGTTAGAATCTTACAAAATGGCAAACTAGATGAATTTGTGAATAGTTGAGGGCAAATTGGTCATTTCTCTTTCAATAGTAATTTTAAAATATTTTGGAAATGACATGGGCATTTTAATAATTTCTCAAGTCAAGATTAAATCTAGGTCATTGGATGAAGGATGATGACATTTGACATGAATTGGAGCATTTGATCTAAAGGGTAAAATAGTCATTTGACTATTAGATAAAGATATTTTATATTATATGAAACAAATTATGCCATTTGGCATAATTAGAAGTAAAAGAAAAGGAAAGATTGGTTCTTCATTTCCCCTTGTTTCCGTGAGAATTGGGGGAGAAGGGAAGAAAATTTTCAAGTTCAATTTTCAAGAATTTAGAGTTGGATTCAAGGTCAGTTCATGAAATAAAAATTTGTTCTTCATTGAATTATCTTTCATTTGGTATAAAAATTTCATGGAATTGTTGAAGGACACTCTTGAATTTTATGGAGAGATAATTTAGGGTTTAGGGATTATTTGATTTAAAGCTTTATTTTGATGAATCAAACATTGTAGCATTGGAATTAAGCTTAGATTTGATTCAATTTGATGTTTTTTATAAAAAAACCCTAACCCTAAGATTTAGGGTTTCAATTGGGATTATGGAATTGATGAGGAAATTGGTGTATTTGTGATTCAAGAAGTCTAATTTGAAGTTAGAATGAAAAATCCTTACTTGGAAGATTAAGTGATCATTTCGGTAAAGAGGAAAGATTTGAGGAATTATTTTTAAATTTTAGTTTGATGGAGAAATGATGAATTTGATGTGTATTTATGTTATTAATGATGTTAGAGACATGAAAATGAAGTTAGAATGCTAAACCGATGATTAATCGCATTAGTGACCATTTTGACAAATTAAGAAAAATTAGAGGAGTAAAGGTTTAAGCTTATTTTGATGAAGGATGTAAAGATAACATATGAATACAAGCTTTATTCTATCCATTTGAAGTAAATTGATGGGACTAAATTGACAAGTAGAGAAATAAGGAGAAGTTGGTGCAAATTAGAAGTTATTCATGGAAAGTTATGTTGGAATTTGAATTATGGCAGTAATTTTAAAAATTTGCCATAAATTCTACAAAAATGGTTAGATGATAAATTTTATACCGTTGTAAAGATTTGTTAGTCTAGTTTCGTTTCCAACAAAAAAAGAAACTGATTTCGAGTTTCGAGTTAAAAGATATGAATTTTTAATCGAATGAAGGTCAGAAAAATTATAGAGTAGTTTTTGCCTGGATAGCTCTGTGACGTGAATGTAAGGAATTTTTGTAGATTTTATTAATTTATGTGGCTTATACCTTTAGAACCTTATCAAATCTAGTTTTCGCGGTAGAAAGGAAATTGAGATCCAGTATGTATTCTGCCCTGTACAAGTAAATCTTTGAGGTAGCGCAAGCTGTCAAAAAATGCAATTTGAAAAATTTTGTATTTAAATGTTAGTTAGCAAGCTCACAAGAGTTAATGGAAGTTCAAATTGGTCACTAAGGACCATAATGAGTTTTCGAACAATACAAGGAAGAAAGAAAAATAATTGGAAATTTTATTTTTGAATGATTATGTTAAACAACATGTTTAAGGTATTGTTAGATTTGAATCTAACAAATATTTTATTGTATTCATGTGATTAATGAAGTCAAGTCCAAATCAAAGAAGGTTCGAGGTACTATTAAAGAAAGGATCGAAGTAGGACTTAGTGAGGCATTGTGTTAAGTGGCCAAGGTGACTGCCTTAATTGTTACTTAATTATGCATGTGATAAAGGGAGGCTTGCGATAAGCCAACCTTATTTATGAATACATGATATGATATATGTTGACATTATGTTCTTCTGTTTAAATGTGGTAAGTAATATGGCGAGCAATGTGGGGACAATATTCTTAACATATGACTAAAGAATTATTTATGATATGTTATGTTCATAAAAAATTAAGAATAAGTGATGTGTTTAATACATGATCACTGACTGGAAAATTATTCTTAAAAAAAGCTAATATGGCTCGAATAACATACTGTTTCAAGTATGATAACTTATCTGTGAAATGTTATGATAGTCACTATAACTGCTATGCTATTTGAATATGGTAAGAGCAAGTAATATGTATAATACATTGTCAATGCTCTGATAGATATCTTTGTTATAGTATACCTGATATTATCTGGGTTATGAACTGCCATTATGATTTATTGATGATAACTGATAACTATTTCAGTCATGTTATAGACTTTGATTATGATATACTGGAATAATCGATGTGATGCATAATACAGTAATGGCAAGTACGTATGAATAATTATGATGATGATTGATTGATAATGAAATGAAATGCCCAAGTATTTATTTATGAGAGTCCATGGTATAGTTGGCATGCCATTGAGTCCTTAGCAGCTGCATCACTCAAGTTACGATATGATTACATATTTTTGTGACTACGATAGTGTCACATACACCTTGGGGACCCAAGCCCTTGGTGTGCACCCTAGGGATCCAAGCCCATAGTGCTAATGGCACTAACAAGGTGCTTTAATGAGGAGCAAAGAGCGTCCTCGAGTACATACTCATTTACATGTTCGCGTTAGACACTCTGGTGTCTTATTCATGTGACTCACGTACCTAAGGTCTCATAAAGTATACTTTGGGCAAATTTAAAAGATTAATAAAAGTGTAGGTAATCGAGCTAGTGAGCTTGGCAAATTCCGTTATGTACTAAGTTTTCTGCAAAGTTTTGGTACTAGGTACGAGAAATAATAGGTTCTCTGTACTCTCCGTATAACTCTGTATATCTCTGTGTTTTCTATAAGATCAGTATTTTCTCGATTATGTTAAGCTCAGTAATACCTGTATTTCTTTGTTTGATATGTTAGGCAAAGAATTAGAATTATAATAAAGTTTGCCATGAAATGCCATAGAAACTGTTATTTCTCGTATTATGCCATAGAAATTGGTTATATTATGCTATGAGATGCATGTTGAAGTATGTCAAGTAAACATGATGAACTTAATACAAGAAATTTATCAGTTATACTTAGATAAGTTAGATATAAAAATAAGTTTTGAATTATGTTCATGTCAGTTATTTGATAACCTTATATGCTTTGCCTCACTAAGTGAATACTTAGCGTGTGTTGTTCCACACGTAGGTTATTGAAAACTTACCGGAAGAGGAGTCAAGCATATTGATCAAGCTACAATCTGCCAAACATCAGTAAGATATTCTAATTTATGATATTCTCGAGTGGGCATGCATCAATTTATTCGTTAGTTGTTTTAAAGGCATAAGTTTGACTAATATTCAGGTAAATATGAATTATACGTATGGCTAAAGAATTACCGGTGATGATATTTAATTGGGTAAAATTTTATTTATCATTCATCGCGTAACGATTTTAAATTTAAGAAAGGGCCTAAGCAGTGTACCTAGTTTTCACTCTAAGTTACATACTTATTTTAATAACTGAATAACATGTTTTATAAACAAATTTAGGGTCAAAACTAGCAATCTGAAAATAGGCTATGAATACTTCGAAAGTTGAGAAAGGGTTATTTTATAAACTAGTTTTATGTCAGATGTTAAAAAAATTACAAGTCTAGAACTCTGTTAAATAATATTTTGACATCCTTAATGTGTATTCGTACTACGAGTATACATTAAGGGTGCTACAGTGTATTTTGGGTATTGGTGGCTCTTGTAAATGTTTGTTTACTATGAAAAAGGGGTACATTTCATGTCCTTTTATTTGAATAATTTTTTGGCTTTAGTCTCATTTAGTAGCATTTCATATGTAGATCCTAGGTATTTAGAAAATTTGGTGCTTTGCCAAGGTATTTTAAAGATGATGAGCGAGCTTTTTCATAGCAATCATGGGAGCAAAGGGACAAAAATGGGGTAGCTGTAGTTGTGCACCCGACACATGGTCCTCCTTTCAAACAATATTCCTTACACGGGAAAGGAATATTCCCTAGGCCATTCCTAATGGCCGAGGGTAGCAAACCATATGAGAGACCCTACTATATAGGGTCAATGGAGGCTACTTTTTCAGGAATGTATTCTAAGTTAACGAATTAGCATTGACCCGAGTCTTGAATATTAGACCTTGAGCTAAGTTCATTATTGGGTGGGCCTTGTGTGATTATTTAAGAGCTAAGTTGGGCCTTTAGGGTATCCATGTGGGCTAGAATGTTATTGGAATAAGAAGAGGAAGAAATAGAGGGACCATGTGGGTAATTCCACCATTGGTGGAAAAGTGGCAGTCAATCCATTTGTTTTCACGTTAGAAGGGTACCCATGATGGCATCACCCTCATAACTCTCTTCTTCTTCCTCTCAACACTCATCATTCCCTTTCCCTACTATAGGCTTTGATGAGAAAACATTCAAGCTTTATCCCCTATACTTCCATCTTTCAAAAAGTTTTAGATATGTTAATATCCTCATCATGATCTACATTTTGAGGTAAGAATCATTGAAAATGGTGGTAAGATAGAAAATGGGTTTTTGAAAGGGTTTTGGTAGGGGAGTGTCTTAGGACGACTTTAAGGTTGTAAATTCATTTCTTAACTTCTTTCTAATCCTTTGAGAGTGTAACAACTTGTTTTTACACTTGTTGGATTTGTTAAGGAAGTGGGTGAACCCTCCAACACCAAAGGAAAGGAAAAGTAGAGAGAAAAGCTTGTGGAAGGAGGAAATTTGTGTCTTTTGTTAAGGTTTGTAAATCTCAAACTTTGAAGTGCTTCATGTCTTTCATAATTGTGATTGCTTTGTATATTTAAGCATTTGATGAGTTATTGGGTATTTAGCATGTTGGTCAAGGTTTCTCTTGAGATTATTGTTCTTGTTGTTAAAAATGTGATTATATGGTCATGGTATGCTAATAAAATCCTAATAGGCCTTAGGAAGCATGAAAATACACTTATGGGTCGCATTTGAGGGTTTCAAGTTAAATCCCGTAGCTTAAGAAGCCATTTTTGGGCTTTAATACCGGTACGCGGGAAGCCCATACTGTTAGGTCACGCCGGCACACCCCATGGCGCAGCAAAAAAAATCGGCGATCACCACCAGATATCCATGTACGAGGAACAAATTGAGGTGAATAAGGGTGAAGAATTACCTATTTAAAATCTGGAACTTTGAATATAGAGGAAATAGATATCCAATCACGATTCCACGGTGTCAATTTCTAAGCCGCAATGATAATGCTCCAACCTATACGTAGTTCACCAGTTAAAACGATCATATAAAAACTCTCTAAACTATTTAGAGGGTTTTTCCAAAAAGCATTAATGATTGCTAGATCTCTCATGTCTTTATATAGCCTTTGTAATTCTAATTCAACTCATATTAGGATTTCAATATATATATATATATATATTAATATATACAATCCTAATTTAATTTTAATTAGAATTTCAATATATATATATATATTAAATATATATGAACCCAATTCAACTTAATTAGGATTTCAATATATATTAATATATATAATCTCAATTCAACTTAATTAGGATTTTAATATATATATTGATATACATAATCCCAATTCAACTTTAATTAGAATTTTAATATATATTAATTTAAATTGAATTATACTATTATATATTAAAAGAGTTATAATTACAATAATTATTTTCATTTAATATTTATCCAATAGTTAAATTATGTATATCGAATATATATTAATTTAACTAAATTCGTGTACAATAAATTTGTACATATATAATTCGTTTAATATATGCTCATTTCAACCGTGGGTGTGACCCTGTAGGTTCTTTGTAACGTTAGTAGTAAATATTAGAACATTTCTAATATTACAAACAATGAGTGACATCTAGCAATATGTCATTGTCACCTAAGTTACAAGAAATCTTGATTCTACATAACCTCTTCGTGATTAACCCTTTTCATGTATTACATTCTTTTATCCTTATATCTAGATTGGACACAAGTCATGGAATAGTCTCACTTGTATAGTCCATCTAATATTTCTTGATATCTTGAGTAGACTATTATAAACGAATAACTATGATATCGTATATCAACTTATTCGAGCAAGGCCATGAATTTCTAGTCTCACTCAATCAAGTGGCTTACGTTATTACTCCTATTATGTAGGAGGGAAAAATCCTATCTTGATCAACCATATCCCACTATATAGATTGTAACATATCCAATATCAGTCTTTATAGTGTAGTCAATTACGACACACGTTTGTCAGTATCAAAATATGCCACTTACGATGTAGAAATAATGGTTAAATCAAGTCTAAGGATCATACATGTAGTTATCACTATGAGCAATGATGTGATTGTCACATAATAATCCAAGAAACATGCTCATAGCGGGTCAGTCCAGTATGTCGTTCTCTAACACATACGTATGCATTGATTTTGACATCTCTATGTCAATGACAACACTTTGTCATCAATCAGCTACATATTAGTCTTAATGCATTATTGTTGTCCATGCCCCCAATAATACTCGACTAAGGACATTTAAGAATAACCATATTATTCTAAGGACTTTATTATAATTCTTTTTATTTATGCACGCAGAATTATAACTGAAAATAATGGCAATGCCTCTTTATGAATAAACAAGGTAAAAACAAATGTCTTTTACAATCATCTTATGATTGGTCTTTGGGCATACTCTAACAATCTCCTACTAGCACTAAGACCAATCACTCATGTATCTAATACCAAGTGACTTAGTGTGACGATCATGCTTCTGCTGCATCAGAAGCTTTATCAGTGGATCTACAATGTTATCACATGTTGGTACTCTACATATTTCTACATCTCCTCGATCTATAACTTATCGAATGAGATGGTAACACCTAAGTATGTGTTTATATCATTGGTGAGATATGGGTTCTTTTGCTTGTACGATGGCTCCATTGTTATCACAACGTAGATCTATAGCATTCAATATGCTCGACACAACCCCTAGTTCAGATATGAACTTCTTGATCCAAACACCCTCTTTTGCAGCATCACATACTATAATATACTCGGCTTCTGTTGTAGAATCATCTACTATATCTTTCTTTGAACCTTTTCAACTCATAGCTCCTTCATTAAGGCAGAAAACAAAACCGATTACGATTATGAATTATCCTTGTTGGTTTGAAAGCTGGCATTAGTATAACCTTTTATACTTAGCTCTTCCTCACCTCCATATATAAGGAATGTATCCTTAGTTCTTCTTAAGTACTTAAGGATATTTTTAACTGTAACCCAGTGACCTTCACAAGGATCTACCTGGTACCGACTTGTCATACTTAAAGTGTATGATACATCTGGACGAGTACATAGCATGACATACATGATAGATCCAATTGCTGAAGCATATGAAATCTTACTCATGCGCTCTCTTTCTTGAGGTATTAAAGGAGACATTTCCTTCGAGAATGAAATACCATGTCTTATAGGTAAGAACCCCCTTTTGGATTCTTCCATACTGAATCTTTTCAGTACTTTATCTATGTATATATTTTGACTTAGTCCTAGGAGTCGTCTAGATCTATCTCTATAGATTTTGACTCCTAATATGTATGTTGCCTCACCCAAGTCTTTCATGGAAAAACATTTTTCTGACCAAGTTTTTTTTAAAGACTGTAAGTTAGGTATGTCATTTTTTATTATCAATATGCCATCCACATACAAATACCAAGAATATGATAATGCTCCCACTAATTTTCTTGAAAACACATGGCTCATCCTCATTTTTGATAAAACCAAACTCTTTGATTGCATTGTTAAAACGAAGATTCCAACTTCGAGAAGCTTGCTTCAATCCATAAATGGACCTTTGTAGCTCGCATATTTTTCTGTCATCTTTTGGATCGACAAAACCTTCAGGCTGTGTCATGTACATATCCTCATCTAGTTTTCCATTAAGGAAAGCATTTTTAACATCCATTTGTCATATCTCATAATCATAAATGTAGCTATCGCAAGTAAGATCCGGATGGATTTAAACATAACAACAAGAGAAAATATTTCATCATAGTCTATACCATGAATTTGACGAAAACCCTTAGTGACTAATCGCCCTTTGTATGTTTGTACATTACCATCCTTGTTGGTTTTCTTTTTGAAAACCCATTTGCACCCTATGGGCTTAATCCCTAGAGGTGTGTCAACTAAGGTTCAAACTTGGTTTCTGACATAGAGTCCATCTCGAATTTCAAGGCTTCTAGCCATTTCTCAGAGTCTGGGCCCGTCACTGCTTCTTGATAAGTCTTAGGCTCATCTTGATCCATGAAGAGAACATCACCATGCAATGTGACAAGAAATCTATATTTCTCAGGAGCATTGCGTTTTCTTAAGGATCTTCGCAATAATTGTGTTTCCAAAATAGTTAAATGTTCCTCGACAACTTGTGGAACTTGTTGTTGTTCAATCTTTGGTTCAAAGATTTGTGGTTGACCTCAAATTTCATTGAGTTCAGTATTTCTCCTACTTCCTTTTCTGAAAACAAGTTCTCTTTTTAGGAAGATTTCTGTTCGAGCAACAAACACTTTGTTCTCGGTAGGATTTAAGAAATAATATCCTTTAGTTTCTTTAGGATAACCTAGATTTGGGTTTGAGCTTTTTAGACATCTGATGTTTAACATAATCTTTGCATCCCTAAATTTTCATAAAAGACATACTGGGTCGTTTTCAGTCCATATATCATATGATGTTTTTTGAACTTATTTAGATAGAACATGATTTAGTGTAAAATCCGTTGTTTCTAGCGCATGTCCTCAAAAAGAAACTGGAAGATCAACATGACTCATCATTGATCGAATCATGTCCAACAATGTTCGATTTCTTCTTTCAGAAACTCCATTCCATTGTGGAGTACTAGGAGGTGTAAGTTGTGAGGCAATCCCACATTCCTTAAGAAGGTCACCAAACTTTAAACTTAAGTATTCTCCTCCTTGATCTGATCGAAGAGCCTTAATGCTTTTTTGTAGTTGGTTTTGTACTTCATTTTTAAATTCCTTGAACTTTTCAAGGGCTTCAGATTTATGATGTTTTAGGTAAATGTACCCACATCTACGGAAGTCATATGTGAAAGTAATGAAGTATTGAAACCCTCCTCTGGCTTGTGTATTCATTGGTCCACAACATCACTATGTATTAATCCCAATAAATGACTTGCTTGCTCACTTTTACCATTAAAAGGAGCTTTGGTCATCTTTCCAAATAAGCAAGGCTCGTATACATCAAATTGTTTGAAAATAAATGAATACAAAAGTCCATCTTTATGAAGTTTTGAAATACATTTTCACTTATGTGACCCAAGCGACAATGCCAAAGACAAGTTTGATTAGAGTCATTTGTTTTTGATCTTTTCGTATTTATGCTGTAAATGGAATTCTCTTGATCCAAAATATATAGGTCATTTATTAATTGTGCCACACCATAGAAAACATTATCGAGATAAAAGAACAACAATTATTCTTAATAATTATCTCAAAATCAATCTTGTCTAAACAAGAAATCGAAATGATGTTTTTAGTCAAACTAGGCACAAAATAACAATCCTCCAAACATAAATTAATTCCACTAGGAAATGATGAAGTATGTGTTCCTATAGCTAATGCAATAACTCTTGCTCCATCACCAACACATAGGTTCACATCTTCTTTTCTCAGCTTCTACTCTTTTGTAGTCCTTGTACAAATGTACAAATATGAGAACCACAACCGGTATCCAATACCCAAGAAGTAGATATTGATAAATTAATATAAATAACATAAATATCTGAAGTAGACGCTCTGCTTTCATTTGCCTTCATGACCTTTTCAAGATAAATGGGGCAGTCCTTCTTCCAATGACATGTCTTATTACAATGAAAACATTTTTCTTTCAGTGATATGTCAAGGAAGTTCACGTCGTTCAACTTGTCCTTCTCAAGGACCGATGACAATGATAACGAATTTGTATTTTCCATATTAAGTGTACAACAATAAAATATGATTTCATTTGAGTACATTTACCAAGTTTGATTATAAAAGGACTTTATACTCCCACTACTTTTATTAAAATTAATAACCCTCAAATATTAATGTCAAAAATACTTTCTGTAAAGTTTTTCTAGTGGGTAAGGATCCAAAATTCACACTCTTAAGTCAGCTTTGTCTTTTCTCTTAAGATTATGGTTTATCTAGGTAAGAAACATTTGCTAATTAAATCTCATGTAACTCCTTCATTTGGTGAACAACTCTTGTTTATAATCATCTTATGATTATCCAAATAACTAGCCTTTAGGTTTCTAATCCTATTAGAGTAACCCAGTTAAGTCTTTAACCAATATTACAACCAACGAATATCACTTGCTTATTCTTTGCGTTTGGCCAAGATAGATACAAGTACCACGCTTTAGCAGAACCTACATTGTATCGATCTAAACTTTAACGAGGGTTAACATTGGGAAGCAATAAAAGACTTAATATTTTATTGAAGGATTTTGTAAATATTATCTCACCATTTAACATTTGATCTTATCAATTAACTAGCACGTATCTCATACATTCATTTTATCATATACATGAAAAACACTAAATATGAAAGCAATAGTTATAGCCCATATCTTAAGGTAGCCCGTCCCAAGCCAATAGGAGAACCAAATTATTCTAAGGATAAAATCACTTATCAAGCATCTTTCTATCGGCCCATACTTTTGTTTCTCTTGCCCATGCTTCTTCGTATAGATTACAATTTTAGAAACTCATTTTACATACAAGGGAGTAAGATGAGAAAAGAATTACAATAAAAGTAGATAAAGACACAATACACAAGCCGTATTTATAAAACCTTATAGATAAAACTAAATGGGCTATTGGGCTATAACCATGTATTCCAAACACTGTGCATATCAAACATAATAACGATGAGTTTGTTATTAAGGTCTTATCATATTGTTCTTACACAAGGGTCAAGGAGCAGAGCCCCTTGCGGGGGTTTGGTTGCTACGAGGCCACTGGCGGGGGTGCTGTTGACCAGTCAACGGAAGGGATTTTTTTTAAATATTATCGTCTTAATTGCTATGTAAAAAACTCATGATTTGATAACTTTTATCAGCATTATCATGTTTTTCAGGATTTTAAAATCCACGAGGTTTTTACTGAAACAACTTTTGTTACTTTTCCCGCACGAAATCTATAGACTAACCATTAGTCTAATATATAACTATAACCTGCGTATGTTAACACTTAACATCTAAAACGCTAAAAATCCATATTGAATATCTTAACAATTAACATATAATACTTCAAACCTTATCAAGAAAGATCCTGATGATTAACTCTTAATCATTGATCTTAGGAACATCTTTTAGCTGGATTAACAGATTAATCATGATTGAATCGATTTGCTCGTACAAATATCATATATTTGCTAAATAAATAAAAAATAACATGTATCTTATACAATTACATCACCCAAGTAATTAAAACCTGAATCCGTATCGTACAAGTGGCTTTGATACCACCGTTAGGTCACACCGACACACCTCATGGTGCAGTAGAATAAAAATCTGGTGATCACCACTAGAGATTCATGTACAAGGAACGTATCGGGGTGAATAAGGGCGACGAATTACCTATTTAAAATCTGAAATTCTGAATATAGAGGAGACAGATATCCAATCACGATTCAACGATGTCGATTCCTAATCCTCAACGATAACGCTCCAACTTCTACGTAGTTCACCCAGTTGAAACGAGCATATAAAAGCTCTCTAAACCTTTTAGAGGGTTTTTCCAAAAAGCATTAATGACTTCTAGATCTCTCATGCTTTTATATAGCCTTTGTAATCCTAATTCAACTCATATTAGGATTTCAATATATATTAATATATATAATCATAATTTAACTTTAATTAGAATTTCAATATATATATATATATAAAAATATATAATCCCAATTCAACTTAATTAGGATTTCAAAATATATATATATACTAAATATATATAATCCCAATTCAACTTAATTAGGATTTCAATACATATTCATATATATAATCCTAATTCAACTTAATTAGGATTTTAATATATATATTAATTTAAATCGAATTATATTATTTAAAAGAGTTATAATTACAATAATTATTTTCTTTTAATATTTATCCAATAGTTAAATTATATATATCGAATATATATTACTTTAACTAAATTCGTGTACAACAAATTTGTACATATATAATTCATTTAATGTATGCTCATTTCAACCATAAGTTGACCATGTGGGTTCTTTGTAACGTTAGTAGTAAATATTAGAACATTTCTAATATTACAAACAATGAGTGACATCTAGCAATATGTCATTGTCACCTAAGTTACAAGAAATCATGGTTTGACATAACCTCTTCGTGATTAACTCTTTTCATGTATTACATCATTTTATCATTATATCTAGATTGGACACAAGTCATGTAATAGTCACACTTATATAGTCCATCTAATATTTCTTGATATCTTGAGTAGACTATTATAAACGAATTACTATGATATCTCATATCAACTTATTCGAGCATGGTCATGCATTTCTAGTCTCACTCAATCAAGTGGCCTACGATATTACTCCTATTATGTATGAGGGACAAATTCTATCTTGATCAACCATATCCCACTACATAGATTGTAACATATCCAATACCAGTCTCTATAGTGTAGTCAGTTACGACACACGTTTGACTGTATCAAAATATGTCACTCACGATGTTGAAATAATGATGATCTCAAGTCTGAGGATCATACATGTGGTTATCACTATGAGCAATGTTGTGACTGTCACATAATAATCCAAGAAACATTCTCATAGCGGGTCAGTCCAGTATGTCATTCTCTAACACATACGTATGTATTGATTTTGACATCTCTATTTCAATGATAACACTTTGTCATCAATCAACTACATATTAGTCTTAAAGCATTATTGTTGTTCATGCCCACAATAATACTCGACTAAGGACATTGAAGAATAATCATATTATTCTAAGGACTTTATTATAATTTATTTTATTTATGCACGCAGAATTGTAACTGAAAATAATAATGGCAATGCCTCTTTATGAATAAACAAGGTAAAATCAAATGTCTTTTACAATCATCCTATGATTGGTCTTTGGGCATACTCTAACACGTACCGGTACCCCATGTTAAACTTGAAGAACAATGATGAACTAAGTGTAGCGTATTGGTATGTGCTTCAACCAATATCGGTACGCTACTCAAGCAATGTCGGTATGGGTCAACTCGTACCGATACTCATGGGTTTTGTAAGATTTTAGTGACCATTTTTTGTATCGGTATGATAGGGCCAAGCCCCGTGTATCAGTATGGTCAACCTAGCATCGACATGGGCTGGCTTTTCCAAATTCAAATAGTTTGTTTTGGTATTAGTACAAGTAGTCGAGTATAGATACTCGTGGGCTAGGTACTGATACTCATTGGACCGTACCGGTACCCATTATTGTCACTACTCATTCGTGATGGATTTTATTAGAGGTTAATAAGGTTTTGGTTTAATGGGACTAAATCAAATATGATGAATTGTAATGTTCAGCTATGGTGAATTGTAATGTCGAGCTATTTGGTTGAACTATGACTTTGGATGCCCTTATCGAATAGCCTTTTCTTGCCTTGTATTATACCTGGGCCTTGTGAGCCTTTGATTGATTTTATGATTGTTGGTATGGGATCCAGATACCCAAGAAAGGTACTGCAGTATATGTGTTGTCAATACACTCGATGTCTTTGTGGTCCCGAGTGCCATTCACTACCTGATATCTTGGTGGTCTCGGGTATGTGGCATGCACCGCATCATGTCTTTATGGTTTTGAGTGGTGGCATGGTATGGTGTTTGATGTATGCGTGGTCCTGAATACCGTGTGAGGTGAGTACATGTGTGGCTAGCCTGATGTCTGAGTGGTCCCAAGATAAGTAAGTTTGACTACCACTATGATGGCACTTGTTGATTTCATTGCTTACTCACGCCACACTTCTTAATGTTTATATTGCATGCTTACTTTTATGAACGTCATGAAGTATAGTAGAGTAGACACGTACCACTAAGCTTTATAAGCTCAGTATACGAATTTGTTATTTTCGTGTGTAGGTTGATAGGCCGCTCGCTTTGAGGAGCAGATCGATGAGGATTTCCCCAGCACCAATTCAACTCGAGTATAGTACCTTGATTTTAGTAGTTAGGCTATGTATCCATAGAAATTTATTGTAGCGTCTGTAACTCTTATTACTTATTTTGAAATGCGGTGTTTATTCGTACGGAGCTCCATTTATATTTTGGATTTGAAACTATTTATGAAACTCCTATTTTATGTGTAACCCCCTCGACCCGGCCTAGACGCCTGACCGAACCGAGTAAGCTACATTAGGTTTGCCGAAGCAAACCGGAGAAAGATTACGAAAACTGGTCCATTTTTTTCTTTTTATCTTGTCTAGATGCATATTATTAATCCTAAGTAATCATGCTTGCAGCGGATGAAATCACAAAGGGAACGTACCACGGAAAGGCAACCAATTGAATATGATACATTTTAAGGACTAAAATGTAAAACTGGTAAATTAAAGGATTATTACTGAATTTAGGGTTACCAATCCTCAATTAGTCTAATTACATGCTTGCATGTTAATTTTAAGCTCAATACAACCATCCAAACTCAAGCAATTGCACTCACAACAATCAGGGACCAAAACGAAAGAATCAGAAACTTGCAAACATCCCAATAACCGTAGCCTGTATCAATACGCGTATAGGTGTTTTGGTATGCTTTAGCCAATTTTCAAAAACTAGATTCCAGTAGCTCAATACTATAACGATACGGTCCCCTGCATATCGAAGCGCTCAACCAAAATGCCCTTACCCGTATCGAAACGCTTATTCGTGGATCAAAATGCTATACCTGTAAAGGCTTACCCGTACCGAAACACTTCCTCGCGTATCGAAATGCTATGCCTAAAATGTCCTAGCCATACCGGCATGAGGGGATGCGTTCCGTACACCTGAAACCAAGATGTTATTTTTAACTGGTTTTTCAATCCAATCTAGATGAATTTAGATCCTATCACTCACATTCATGTATATAACCAACCGTCTAATAATATTTCAATAGTAACCCCCAAATTTAGCAACCACAACATAACATAAGCTTCCCAATGATCAACCTATAGGCATGCTCCCTAAGCCACTTTACCAAACATACCAAAACACTCATTTGAACATTTACTAGCATATGCCACATACTTGCATAACCATTGCATCAAAAGAAACATGATAGAATCATCAAAACATGGCAATCAACCAAGGCTAACTAGATGCATACCTAGGCAACTACTTAGCAACAACTCTAAGTAAGAATCAACTACACACTTGTCAACCACAATCCACTCCAAAACACAACATTGAACATGCTCAAAACAGAGGGAAACATAATTACAAATCCCAAAAACATGGCGAACACATTAGAAAACAATTTTAAATAATTAACAACTTGGGAATTTCAGTAAAGAACCTTTCATTAGAGGAGAAGAATGAACATTACCTCTAATGGATGCTTTCTCCCTTAATTGGATGATTTACATGAGAAAACAAAGTTAAATCAATAAGGTTTTGATAAACAATCAACAAGAAATCATTTGAAAACAAAAGATTTACCTGAAGATTTAAAAGAAGAGAGTGATGTTTGGCTGGAGAGACTTTGAGAGAAAGTTAGTTACGTGATTTTTGTTTTAAAGATTTAATTATCAAATTAATTCTCCCAACCTATTTATATTTTCCAAAACACTTTTAAAATAGCCAATTAAGGGATAAATTATGAGATTAGACTTTTGGGAAATTAGCTCCTTAAAGATTCAAAGTTTTGACTCTTTACAAAAAAGTCACTGAAAATAGTTTTGAAAGTTTACATTTTGGTCACTAGTCCAAAATGTCCGATTTACAAAACTTATTTTAGAAAATTGATTTCACCACAATCATTAATATATTAAATAATGATTTTAGAACATTTTTCTATATTTTTATCACCTTCAAAAATATTTAATACGATTTAATCTCGAAACTGACTCGAATCCCTAATACCGGTCCACCGAACCTTAAAACAACCCCCAAAACAACGTGTTACATTATGACTTGATTTAAATGAATTTATGGCTAAACTTGGATTTTTAAATTGAACAAAATTTTACGATTCTGTTAGAGGTAGCCTAAATGTAGCATCTCGGATCCGGTGGGATCAAAATGTTATAGGGAATAGGAATTTATATAAGAAAAAACTTCTTCTTCTTCTCTCTTTGGGTCGACCACCATTTTTGAGGAAAATAAGCTTATTTAAGATGCCCAAGATCTCAGAAGAAGTTTGGGAAGTTAGAGAAAACTCATGTACAACTTGGGAGATTGCGAGGGGGTGTTCGAAGATCAAGAATTGCTCTTTGTGTTTTATTCATCTTTGTTACAATGTTTGTTGAATGTTTTCTTTTAGATGACAATTGCCTAGCCATGAAAATGTTGATGTTTTGATGATATGGATATTTATTTCTTTTGTTATCTTGTTATTTTATCCATGTTGCTTGCTTGGGTTTGTAAGAGTTCTCAAAAGTTGGCCTTAACCAACTTGTTTGCTAAATATCGGAAGACTTAGGCTTAGAAACTTAATGGATAATGGGGTTTTTGTTGGGAGTATTAAACTTGACTGTAATACCCTGTTTTGGGCCTAGATGTTAAGTAAGACAGATAGACAGTTCGCGGAACCAGATTGGAGGATTCGAATCATTTTCAGGATTAATTCATAATAAATATTTTTAAAAGAGTTAAAAATATGGAAAAATTTTAAAACATTTATTTAATATATAAAGATATATGGTGAAATCAATTTTGGAAAATGAGTTTTAGAAGTAAGACATTTTGCGGTAGTGACCAAAATGTAAAGTTTGTAAAATCTATTTTTCTAGTGACTAAAATGTAAAGGGTCAAAACTTTGAATCTTTAAGGATCTATTTACCCAAAGTCTAATATCAGACTTTATCCTTAATTTGGCTATTTTAAATGATTTTAAAATGCAATAAATAGGCTTGGGGAATTAATTGGATAATTAAAGCTTAAAACAAATTCGACTGAACTAACTTTTCTCCAAAAGATTTTCTCTCCAATTCTCTCCAGCCAAACACTTTTTCCTTCTTCAAAATATTCATGCAAAATCTTATTTGAATTAATCTTTTGATTTCAAGTGATTATATAATGATTTTCTTATCAAATCCTATTATTTTCTCATTGTTTTCCTATGCAAATTCATCCAATTAAGGGGGAAGTCATCAATTAGAGGTGAGGTTCGTCCTTCTCCTCTAATGCACGGTTCTTTACTGAAATTCCCAAGTTATTGGTCCTTTACATGTGCTTTCTAATGAGATTTTATAGTTGTAATGGAATTAATTGGTTTATTTGAGGTTTAATTGTGGAAATTGATAAGATTTTGAATTGGATTTGATTTGTTGTGTTCTTGATTGAATTGGAACATGATTTTGATTTTATGATGTTAATAATTGGGTTTTGACAATGGAATCCGGAAACTATATGAATCTCTGGTTTTCTAGGTTGTTAGTTATGAGTTTTTGAAGAGTTGTGGGTGTTTAATGTTTGCTGGAGGCATAGTGATGATGTTAATGTGTTTTTGGATGGTAATTGATGTTAATTGATATATGAGATCCATAGGTTGTGGTTGGGTAAAGCCTGTGAGTTGTTGGGTGATGTTTTCGGTTAGTATAGAAGGGTAATTGTTGAGAAATTTGTGTGGAATATTGCAATTTGATGTTGCTGGGTTGTGAATGCATTTTGATGCATTAGAACCTCTATTTTGTGATGGTTAAAATAGGGCAGGTTGGTCCTCAAGCTTGAACGGACATTTCGAAAGCTTTAGAGGCGTGTTTACTATATCGACAAATGATGCCTTACATGTCGGTGAATGAGAACATGTTTTACAGCTTTGAAAAGGTTTGAAAGTTGTGTTTGGGAGTTTAGATCGAGCTTGAAACGTTGGTCTAAGCTCGGAAGTAAGTAAAGGATGAATTATCTCTCAAACTTGGTTTGGCAATTGATTTTACGCACTTGTTTTAAATGGTTTAATTACTCACTGTTTATGCATGTTTTGAGCATGGTTTAATGCTGAAAATTGATTATAAGAAGATGATGATGCATTGTAAGGTAATGCAAGTGTTGTTAATGTTTTTGAACATCGGTTAATGCATGGTTGATTGCATTGGTTTAATGATTTTGATGATGTATATGAAAACAATGAGTTAATGCTAATGAAATAAATTATATTGGCAAGTGATTGTATGATAAGGTTTTGGGAAGTGTATCAGATATAGTTGGTCGGCCATAGGATTTGATAGTGCACTATAAAAAGTCACCTTGGATGTCGAGGGGTTTATAAGGTGTACCTAAAACTCCATCCAAGTACCCTAACGGTTGAGGGGTTTATGTGTACCAAAGACTCCCGTTAGTGGGCTATACATCTAACGGATAAGTATTGTTGAGGGGTTTATGTGTACTGAAAATTCCAGCATGGGTATCACAATGGTGGAGGGGTTTATGTGTACCAAATACTCCTATTTGTGGGCCTTTTAGATGCCGATAGATTGTATGTTAAGTGTTGGGTGAACACTTGCTAAATCCGTGTATTCAATGTTATGGTTTGTAAAGTGGAGTTGTGGGGAAATAATTTTAAAGTGGAATTGCAGGGAAATAATTTGTAAAGTGGAGTTGTGGGGATTGATCATTTTTAAGCCAATATAATCGTTAATGTATCGTGAGATGGATGGTATTGTTTAATGTTTATTTAACCTCTTTTTACTCTTTAAGCCTAGCATTGGTAGTATGCTTGGGAAACATTAAATCGAGGATAGCAATTGGAATATTGTTGTTAATTCATGATACATGTTACATATGTTTTAATGTGGATGCTTTGGAAATTTTAAGTGCATGATTTTGTTAAGGCATGATGTTGAAATGATGTTTTAAAAGTGATTTGGAAAGTCGTTTACGAAAAAGATTATAAATGGTTTTAAATGCATTGATGGTGTTTTGTTTTGGAGCATTCCTCACTAAGCCTAGTGTGCTTATGCTCTCTTTTTCCATCAATGCAAAGAATTAGAGGTTGGAGGTAGCGAGCAAGGTAAAGGACATCCAAGGACTTGTGTTTGCAAAGTATGAATACGAAATAGGTTTGTAGTAATAAAGGCAATATGGTCGTTTGTCGTTTGAGAGGGTTGTTTGCTAGACTCCTTGTTTGTACAAGTTTTATATATTGGTTTGGACTTGTAAGAGGTTTAATGTGCTTGATATGTGGATGGTTTTACGTTTTGAATGTTGAGTAGGAAGCATGCCTCTATATGATGTGGCTGAATGTGTTAGACTTATTAGGTTTGCTTAAAATCCCGATATATTGATGTCCAAGCATGTTGATGAAGTTATATGTTGATTAGTTAAGTGTTAAGGTTGATTGAAGTGAGCCAAAGTGTCATATGTTGGACCTAAAGGTCATTACATGCCTCTGCGTACTAGTACGGGTACCCAAGGATCAGTTTGCGGGCTAATTGAGGCTCAAATTGTTGAATTTAAGCATAGGGTATCGGTACGCTTAGCCACCGTATCAGTACGCCTTAAGAGGAAACATGCCTACTATCAGTATACAGGATAACGTACCAGTACGACCCCGCGAGTTTAAGCGTGCTGTATTGATACGCGGGGTAAAGTATCGATATGGGCTCTAGCTACTAGAATTCTGAGTTTTGAAATCTTAAAGGGGGATCGGTATAGAGTCAATGCCGTATCGGTACGGTTTGGTGAACACAATGTATCGATACGGTTAAACGTGTATCGGTACGATAAGCTATTTTATTAGTTGGGCAGTATTGGTACGGGCTTACCTGTATCCGTATGCCCTATTGAATCTGTGTTATTCTGATTGCTGAAGTTTAGAAATCTAGCAATTTGGTCCCTGGTTATTATGAATGCAATTTATTGAGATTGGATGATTGCTTTGGAATGGAAATTAACCTGTGACCAAGAAATTGAAATGATAAAGGTTTGGTAATCTTAATTATGATAAATGCCCTGTAATCTGTAATAATTACATTTTGGTCTTTAATGTGAACCATTGAGCAATCGAACCCTGTTTCACAATATAATATTAATGTAACGTTACTGCTAATACATGTTCACATAAGGCAATAATGACATGCATCTAGACAAGATAAAAGGAAAAAATGGGCTTGGTTTAGGGTTTTAGTTCGGGTTTGCTTCAAAAAACCTAATTTGACTCTTTTAGTCCGGTTTTGGCTAGGTTGGGCTAAGGGGGTTATATTTGGTGGTATCAGAGATAGGTTTACGAATAGTCGGATGACATTGGTGTGTTGTTTTGTGTTTTTATGAAAATTGGTAAGCTGTTGATGGTCGTTTCATGCTTTTGCTATGCACGGTGATTGCTTATATGTACGGTGTTTGATATATGCCATGTTGGGGTATTATTGGGGACCCATTGCCTTATTACTACAATTATAAAATGATTTTTGGATTAAAATGAAAGTCTTGGATCCTTGCTTGAAGCTGGCACAATTGTTTTTGTTTTGGTGTAATTATCATGCCTTAGATACGTTTTTATACAATGCCACCGAGGAGAGAGCTAGGGTTGGGTAAGACCATCATCGAGGAGCAGGGAGTTGAGGATAGTGTTGTATTTCATGAGGTATTGTTTCCTCCTTTGCCAAATCCATCCGAGGGAGTGGAGCGTGTATTACCCATATCAGTTAGGTTAGGGTATGGTGATTTGATGCCAGTAGAGCGGGAAATAGTTGAAGCTTTTCGAGCAGCTGTGGGTAGGATGCATATGCCCGTGTTTGCACCTGATGGAGTTGAGCATTTAGGATCCCTTGTGGAGGGCCTAAAGAAGCTGAGAGGTGTTGAGTTTAAAGGCTTGGCACCCGTGATGTCAGAGGTGATAACTACAATTTTAGAGCGGAGTTGGGGAATATCTGATCGTGTTGGGAGCTCTGGTTTCCAGAAGAGAGTTGTAATCAAAGTTAGGAAAGGTAGGCGCAAGAGGCCCTGTGATATGAGGCATCGACCCAAGATTGGACGTGTTGGGGGCAATGCTGAGTTGGGATAGTTTGGTCATGATTCCGCTATTAAGATGTCTGAGTATGCGCACTATAGAAAAAGTCGTCCTGGAGTGTGTTGGAAAATGTCGAAGACGTGTTGGAGTTGTAGGTTGCAAGGCCATGTGAGGCGTGATTACCTTAAGTGGGTAGTGGGAGTACGAACGTTTGTGCATGTGGTTGTTGATGTTTGTTGGAGAGTGGTTCAAAAGATCACCTAAGGAGTGATTATTCGTTGCTGGTTAGGGGTGCATGGGCACTAGCATCTATTGAGGCATCATTGAAAGGTCGCAGGCACGATCAGGGTTATTATCAGCATGATGATAAGGGTCGAAGGATCGAGATGCCTGTCGTTATTGACCAGTTAGGGGATAAAGGTTCCGTAAGGGTGTGTGCGCATCGCGAGGGATGAAATGAGATCACTATGATTACAGGTATTTGTGTATTAGAATCTTTGTTGTTGTTTTCTTGGGTAGATTCTGGTTCTACGCATTCCTACATCTTGGATGAGCATGTAAGGTGGTTTGATATGCATGTAGAAATCCTTAATGTGGTGTTCGAATAGTTAGTTGTAATGAATGAGAGTGGTACGAAGATATACCGTAGATGTTTCTTGTTGGTTTAGGACCATGGGGTTTCTGAGAATTTAATGGAGTTGTCATTTTATGGGTTCGATAGGGGGTTGTGTACAGATTAGTTATTTGGGTATGGGGATGTTGCAAGCTTGAGAATCTCACCAAACAGTGGGTGTTGAGGCTTATGGTTGGTTATGAGATTGATGTTGTTACTTTGGGCGTAAGATGAATGTTAAACTTATATTAGGGATATATCGTTGAGTTGTTGGTGTTGATAGTTAGTAAGAACTCTGTAAAGTTGACACGTGGTTTCTCTAAAACAAAAGAGGATAAAGGTTGATATGAGATGTTAGAGTATTAATCTCCCTTAAAAACATGTTGCAAGGGGGAATCTGAGTTTGGTAGTTTAGTTTGGAAGAAGAAGCTTAGTGGCTTGTTTGTTGTTATTCCAGTTGTGACGTCTGATGGTTTCTGGTTACGTATAATTGTGCTTTGTCCAGGAGGGCTATATTGGAAATATTGGAGTTTTTATGTTGATTGTTTGCGTGAAAGTAATGGCTCTAAAGTGGGTTAAAGTGAGTTGTTGATTTCCTTGGGGATTTGTGACATCTATGGCTTCTAGTAGCGTGATGCTAGATGAGTTTACGAAATTGTTAGTGGTGGTGATGTTAGCTTGGCAATAAGTTATGCTATCATAAGGCTGATGAGGCTTGTTTGAAAGTTGTTGACGGACTCTAGGAAATGTATGCGTTGGGTTGGATCTTTGATTATGGATGGTGGAAGGAATGATGTTTTGGAAGTTTGGGTTCTGGAATATTCATGTGATTGTAAGTAGTAGTAAGTGGTTTAAGTTGGTGGTTAGTAAAAGGTTGTAAAGTGTTGTTAGGTTACCGAATGTTTTTGTAAACCTTCGGGGTTGTATCAAGATAAGTATTATAGGAATGTTTAGTTGAGTGGATAGACAGAGTGGTGGTACACTCTTACTTAGGGGATCTAGGAAGGCTTTAGCTTGAAGACCGAACGTTGGGTGTTAAACCTTCAAAACTAGGTGGGTCGATGTTTTCGGGTAGTTAGATTTGAATTAGACAAGTGGGTAGGAATGTTAGTTCTAAAAATGTTATCAGTAAGTGTGGATGGTTAATCATGCATAATGCACAAGCACTTATTTTTATATATTTAAATATGTCAGCTCATGCATGCATGTGGCATGACATTAGTGGTCTTGCATTCATATACATAGGCATCATTGAGAGCATATAAGAATCATGCATACATGTGTCCACACTTACAAATGAGTTTCTAGGAATTAGTGTGGTGATGGTATAAGGTGGTTCGTTGGGGGGTTAGTTTGTGTAGGGTTTTCTGGGTTTTTAGTGGTTTGACGAATGTGTTTTATGGAATCGAAGGATGAAGAGGGTTGTGGAGCCATAGTTTGGGTTGTATGATAGTGTTATTAGGTGATAAGTGAAAGTGGTTGTTAAGGTTTTAAGAGCTTGGGATGGTTGTTGTCATGTAAGGAGTGGAGTAGTAAGAATTATTTGGGGTCGAATGACCAAAAGGGTTAAGGATTGTTGGTGGGAAACAACCTTGGTAGGAAAAATGGTGGTTGGGTTAGGTGGAGCAATCTTTGATAATGCCTTGGTGGTGCATGTTAAGAATATGGTGAATGAGAGATCATTGGATTTTCGTGTGGTAATGGTGGTATTTGTGTCGAAAGATGTTGAGTTGAAGCAAATTTTGGCCGAGGTCCCTTCTAGATCTATTGTCTTGCATCTGAGTGGTACAAAGGTGTTTCTGTAACACCTCAAATTTTTGCCCCAAATTAAAAACCTAATTTTGAAATCCCAAAATTCAAAACCCAAGAAATTAGGAATTTAAAAATAAAACCCTAATTAAGAAATTTAAGAATTAATTGAATTTTAATCAAATATAATGTCCTTTTTATAAAGAATTGATATTAGGATCTTACTTTGTAAACCTTAGAAAAATACAAGGACTTGCCATGTAATTTATCCAAAACTTTGCTTATATAAGTCACACCTTTTCCCCTGCAATTCTATTTCTTTGCCGCAGCCAGTCTTCCCCTCCCCTCTCTCGATTTATATTCGAAACACATCTTTCTTTTCTTTTTATTTACTTATTTATTTAATTCGATCAAACCCCGCTGAGTCTCTGGCACATCTCAATTCAACAATGTCTTCGGTTGATTTGAAGATCAACTATTCGAATCAGATAAGTATTCATTAAATTTCGTTAGATAAGTATTTAGGAATAATTACTTAATCATAGTGATAATAGTAATAGTGTTATCGTAGGATTATTCTCATAGGTACCAATACAGCTGGACCTCGTACTTTTGATTATGAGAGACTCGTCATTCAGTAGGTTGAGTTTGCTTTGGCTAAGGTGTTTTTTCTTCCGGTGCTATAAATAAATAGTTTTTATATGGTTTTATACCTTGCTTGATTATGATCTGCATTATGGCTTGTATGGTTGACATCATATGCATATGATTTTAGAATATGTTTTTAATTATGATTTATAAAATGTTTGATTTACGAAATATTGGATTTACGAAACTATGATTTACGAAATTATGGACTATGATTTATGGATTTGTGATGTATGTTTATGGAATATCGGATTTATGGAACTATGTTTATGAATTTGAGTTTTAAACAACATACACGTATGAGCATGGGTTGGGATTTGTACGAAGGAAGTTCATTGGTTTCACCTTTCGGGTTGAATTCCACTTCGGATCAGTGGTTCCACCCTTCAGGCTAGATTCCACTTCGGATTGGCGGTTATAGTGAGGAGTTCTGGGGAACTTTCCTCTTGGCGGTTGTAGTTGGGTGCATTGCATTGCGCTTGTGATTTATGTGTTATAGTTTAAAAGATTTTATTTAAAATAATATTTTCTTTTATGATTATGGTTTTCATTGCACATTAGAGACACACTAAGCTCTTTAGCTTACTCTCCCATAGTTTTCTCTTACAGATATCTTTGGACTATAGGCGACGTGGTACTTGGAGGATCTCACATTTTATCCAGTTATTTTATGAGTATGAAACTATATTTTTTTAGTTATCCAGATTATTATTTTGAGACATTGATGTAATTTCATACTTTGAGACTAATTATGTTTTGGGATTATTTTTGGCATTCATTTATTTCAGAGGTTTTATTTCAGAGATTTTTTTAAATATTCAAATATTAATTATGATTTTTGTATTTTATTATTATGAGATATTTATTAAATTATAGTTATATATATTCTTTTTAAATTAAAGTATAATTTTAAATTTGGGTTTCTTGAGGGAAAAGTTTTCAAACGTGACTTCCTGGATTTAACCTATTTTTTCTGGGTCAGGTTTAGGGGGTTACATTTAGTGGTATCAGAGCTAAGTTCAACCCTCATACTGTGAGGCTCACATAAAATTTTAAACCGAAAATGATTTTTGCATGCATATCAAATATTTTCGGGCAAGATGGGATTTTCTGATAAATTTGTTATTTTAAAGAATTAAAGATATGTTTTGAATAGAGATTCCCAGTACCAACTCTAATTCTAGGATTATTTCCTTTTGTAGATAGATTACTATGCCAACATTTTATGTTGAGGAATGAGGAATTTAGAACGAAGAATTTTAAGTTGTGTCAGTTAATTTTTGGAATCTATCGCTAAGTCTAGAAATTTTGAGGATGAAATTCCTTTTAAGGGTGAGAAAGCTGTAACACCCCAAATTTTTGCCCCAAATTAAAAACCCTAATTTTGAAATCCCTAAATTCAAAACCTTAGAAATTGGGAATTTAAAAATAAAACCCTAATTAAGAAATTTAAGAATTAATTGAATTTTAAACAAATTTAGTGTCCTTTTTATAAAGAATTGATATTAGGATCCTACTTTGTAAACCCTAGAAAAATACAAGACTTGCCTTGTAATTTATCCAAAACTTTGCTTATATAAGTCACGCCCTTTCCCCGCAATTCTGTTTCTTTGCCGCAGCCGGTCTTCCCCTCCCCTCTCTCGATTTATATTCGAAACACATCTTTCTTTTATTTTTATTTACTTATTTATTTAATTCGATCAAACCCCGTTGAGTCTCTAGCACTGCTCAATTCAACAATGTCTTCGGTTGATTTGAAGATCAACTATTTGAATCAGATAAGTATTCATTAAATTTCATTAGATAAGTATTTAGGAATAATTCCTTAATCATAGTGATAATAGTAATAGTGTTATCGTAGGATTATTCTCATAGGTACCAATACAGCTGGACCTCGTACTTTTGATTATGAGAGACTCGTCATTCAATAGGTTGAGTTTGCTTCGGCTAAGGTGTTTTTTCTTCCGGTGCTATAAATAAATGATTTTTATATGGTTTTATACCTTGCTTGATTATGATCTGCATTATGGCTTGATGGTTGACATCATATGCATATGATTTTAGAATGTGTTTTTAATTATGATTTATAAACTATTTAATTTACAAAATATTGGATTTACGGATGATTTACGAAATTATGGACTATGATTTATGGATTTATGATGTATGTTTATGGAATATCGGATTTATGGAACCATGTTTATGAATTTGAGTTTTAAACAACATACACGTATGAGCATGGGTTGAGATTTGTACGAAGGAAGTTCCGTGGTTTCACCCTTTGGGTTGAATTCCACTTCGGATCAGTGGTTCCACCTTCAGGCTGGATTCCACTTCGGATTGACGGTTATAGTGAGGAGTTCTGGGAAACTTTCCTCTTGGCGGTTGTAGCTGGGTGCATTGCAATGTGTTAAGTGTTCAAAAGTACTATTTTTATTACCCTTTTTACTCATATTATTGTTAGACTTAGGCTCATATTAGTTGTATAATTAGTCATTCATGCATTAATTCATGTTTCTTTCCATCGTTGAGCTTGATTACATAACTTGGTGATTTTTGTGGAAAAAGATATTTCTTTGGTGTGTTTTTGTGTGTGCAGAATCAGTTGCCAAAGCAAGGCTGGAACCAGTAGCCATGGCAATACAAGAAGGAGATGCCGACGCAGTTGCCAGGGTAGTGCATGAAGGAGATGCCGACACAGTTGCCAGGGCAGTGCATGAAGGTTATGCCGAGCTAGTGTCAGGGCAATTGTCAACAATGGAAAAAGATGATGTGGCACTCGAATTGATGACTAGATAAAGCCCAATATGACATGGAAGAAGATAAATCCTAGAAGAATTGGAGATTCAAAGAGAGATTAAATCCCAAAAGAAGATAGAAGAAGATCTAGAAGGAATTTAAATATAATAAAGAATTATGTTCTTTAAAAGTATTTAATTCCAACTTAACTTCCTCCTCAAGAAAGACTTTGACCTAACCATCTCCTATATAAAGAACCCCTAGCCGCCTATTTCAACAAGTTTTTGGGAGAGAGAGTTCGATTGGGAGAGAATGCAAGGGGGCTAATCGATTTCTTCGTCTTCTTCTTCTTTATTCTATTCGATTCATGTTTGGGGATTATTCTTTGTATATCTTTCGAAACTCAGCCATGAATTGATGTGAATTGGCTTGAGTTATTGTGTTTTGTGGTTGCGAGAAACAATTGGATTTTGTTTAGGTAATAAGAGTTTGCACTTTCAATTCAAGGTTTACTCATTCTTAGTTTTTATTCTTGTTTACGAGTGAATTGGGAGAGAATCTCATAATTCTATCTATTTATCTTATATCGGGAGAGTTAGATTCAAGAAACGAATGAGTATGGTCTTTATTCAATCTATCGATGGTGAAGATTAATCCAGCTTAGGAATAAGTTAAGGATTTCAACGGCTAAGAGGAGCGCAAGATTGGTTGTTGTTCACCCTTGATTCACGCAGGGATTTATTGTCAAGGCATGCACAACTAACTAGAGTTTCAACTTAGGGATAAGAAGAAACCATTGAAGAACGCTCTACCGAACCTTGAAGTTGCTGTCCAGCCGCCCAAACAGTTGCCCAGGCAACCGCTCGATTAGTTGCCAAGGCAACCCAGCTGCGCAAGTTGCCACGGTAACTGAGTTGCCCTTGCACTCTTTTACCAAGATGGTCCAATTGGCTATCACTCCTCAACTCACGATAACCTAGCCTACTCTCTCGTATTTGATTTCATCTATTATTTTATTTTATTGCTCTTAGTTTACTCGTTAATTAGAACTCCTATTATTAATTGTGTTTTTATTTTCACAGTGCAATAACTTAAAAAAAATGGCCCAAACCAATCCCTGTGGAGACGATACTCGATACTCGTATCACTTTATTACTTGCGACGTGTATACTTGCACCGCTTACGTAGCACTCAATACGCGCAACAAGTTTTTGGCGTCGTTGCTGGGGATTGGCAATTGGTGTTAGCTGTTTTTGTTTTTGCATTTTTTTCTCTTAGTTTTACTAACTTTTCTTTTTGTTTGTTTTATCAAAAAAAAATTAGGTGCGCTACAAGTTAAGGGACATCAACATGTCGGGAAATAAAAGTCGATCTATTCGAGAGTTGATGTTGGAAGATATGAATCAATCTAATCAAGAGTTTCTTGCACCCTTTGATGATTACCTATACCAACCGAGAAGAGCATATACCGTGGAAAACTCGTGCACTTGTTGTGAAGAACATCATGTGTTTGAAAATTGCCCTCACATTTTAGGTGCATATGACTACATGGAGAACCATAGATGGAACCAGTGGCAAAATCCTTCATGGTATGATCAAAAAGCTCAAAAAAATTTAGCATAACAATTTTGCTGCAGCAATAGACATGCCTCGACAATGTAGTCCTTATCAGTAGCCTAGTGTCACGGAAACAGATATGCCATGGCAATGTAGTCCTTTTCAAGAACATTCCAATTCCTTAGAGGAAACGTTGCTAGCTTCCTTGGCTAGACTTAACGGATCAGTTGAAGAGATTCGAGAGCTATCAAAGAAAATGGATGCGAGGATAGCTTAGTGGGATGCACCCTTGTCGGATTCAGAAGATCAATTGAGGAGATTCACATATGCCATGGATAACATGCCCAACAATCAATTGCTAGGGATGATGAAATCCTAAGGGGAGATGAGACGGAGCAATACAAGGAGAGATCCCCGATGTGTGAGGAACAACTAGAACCTCCAAGTTGAGAGGATGCCAATGAGACAGACTGTTCAACACATGATAAGCATGAGCAACAAATTGCCTCGGCAATGATTGAGGAGCCTGAACAGAGCAATGCCATGACAACATTCAGAGAGGCTGAGATGAGCAATACTACAGCAAATTCTGAGGAACTTGATGCCCAGAATGTTACAACGTTGATGTTGAAGCAGGAATCTGTAAATTGCTCTCATCCACCTTTGCCATGGCAATTGCACGACCACATGCAGGATCAACACGATGGCAATATTGTGTTAATGGAATATGAGCATGTGATGATTGAACCTACTAAATTTTTAAAAACTCACCTCCTCCATTGCAGGTATTCTTTGAGGAACTAACGCTGGTAGATTTGAAGCCATCACCAATGGAGATGTTTGAGGAGCCTAAAGAAAATGATATTTGGACTCGTGAAGCTTTTCAGAAAATTGGTTTTTCCCTTGACTTAAAGCAAATTTTGGCAACTGATTGCCACGGCAATTGGCTTGAGCAGCAATTGCCAGGACAACAAAGGCTACATCCAACCATGATAAAAGTCGACAAGAATGAGGTAATTGAATGGTTGGGAATGGATATAATTGTTCCCATTAATATATTTGTGCCTTCATGAACAATAGCAAGATGGAGGGCATGAATGGACTACAAGGGAAAATGAAAGAAAGACACATCCACCATGGTAACGCAAAAGGGAGTAGCTGCAAGCACATTGGACCAATTCTTTTTGGGCAACATTGTCACTCGATGGAGGGTGCGGATGGACTATAAGAAGTATCGAAAATGACCCTCCTCTAGTTTTCTCAAATATGCAATAACATTAGAAGATGCATGAAAATGCTCTTTCTAAGAATTTTTAATTCTTGTTTTTACTTTTTGGAACTTTATTTTATTTTTCATTTTTTGTTCTTTATTTATTTTGGAAATTTTAGGAGATATTTTATATTTTTTTGTCTACGGTGTTCTTTAGTTTTTAGGTTTTCTTTGTTTTCTTTTCCACAACAAGACTCACAACCACCATGCTAAGGAAATTCCCTGCCGCCTACTTGCCCCGACAACTACCTCAGCTGTTGTCACGGCAACAGAAACTGGCAATGCCCAGGCAAAAAAAATGGCTTCAGCAACTACTAATGCCCAGGCAAGTGAACCTGCCTCGGCAAACATGGATCAAAGCACTGCTATTCATGCGGTTCCAGCCACAAGCATTCAACCACTGACTGAAAAATGAATCAAGAAAACGACACGAAGGAAACTTATCACTCGAGGTGACGACCTCTCCGACTAACTCATTTCATTTAGTTTCTTTTAAATTTTGTTTCACTTTTACATACATTGAGGACATTGTTTCTCTCGAGTTTGGGGGGGTGTTGGTTGCTAGTTAGTTTCATGTTTAGTTGCATTCATCTCTAGCAATCACATATAGGTTGCATATGTTACTTGCCATGCCTTTGATTGGATTTAATTGCTTAAGACTTGTTGAATATCCAATGATGAATTTTTGCCACTGCACTTAATTAAAAGAACCTTTAATTTTAGGATTGCATGAATAGAACTTAGAATTTTACTATGATGCTGATTTTTTTTTCACAGTTGTGGCTTGTTGATTAAAAGAAACTTAGTGAACTTAGGCTGCTTAAAATTTGGGTAAATTTGAAAATTAAAAGTTAATTTCTTACTAGAGGTGCCCGAAACCGGATCTAGTAGTTAATGCACATTAAAGAATCACTACAGGTGCCCGAAATTGGCTCTAGTCGACTAAAATAAAATGAGAAATTGCTTACTTCGCTAGAGGTGCCCGAAATTGGCTCTAGTGAAAATAAAAATAAATGTCCCGGTAATTAAATTGATAAAAGCCTATTGTTCACATAGAATCCTGAAAATCAACTTGTACACAACTATGCACACACTTGTCACGAGCATTATAGTTTGGTTCCACGTAATTTCTGTGCTATCCGAAAAATTAAAAGGTGATCATACTTTGTACCACAGTTCCGAGGTTTGAATTCAAGTTTGAAGCATGTCTTTGATGATTAAAGTCTTGACAGGTAATTGTTAGTTTGCATTGCTTGAGGATAAGCAATAGTTCGAGTTTGGGGGTGTGCTAAGTGTTCAAAAGTACTATTTATTACCCTTTTTACTCATATTATTGTTAGACTTAGGCTTGTATTAGTTGCATAATTAGTCATTCATGCACTAATTCTTGTTTCTTTCCACCATTGAGCTTGATTACATAACTTGGTGATTTTTGTGGAAAAATATATTGCTTTAGTTTGTTTTTGTGTGTGCAGAATCAGTTACCAAAGCAAGGCTAGAACCAGTAGCCAGGGCAATACAAGAAGGAGATGCCGACGCAGTTGCCAGGGCAGTGCATGAAGGAGATGCCGACGCAGTTTCCAGGGAAATGCATGAAGGTTATGCCGAGCTAGTTGCCAGGGCAATTGTCGACAATGGAAAAAGATGATGTGGCACTCGAATTGATGACTAGACAAAGCCCAATATGACATGGAAGAAGATAAATCCTAGAAGAATTGGAGATTCAAAGAGAGATTAAATCCCAAAACAAGATAGGAGAAGATCTAGAAGTAATTTAAATATAATAAAGAATTATGTTCTTTTAAAGTATTTAATTCCAACTTAACTTCCTCCTCAAAAAAGACTTTGACCTAACCATCTCCTATATAAAGACCCCTAGCCGCCTATTTCAACAGGTTTTTGGGAGAGAGAGTTCGATTGGGAGAGAATTCAAGGGGGCTGATCGATTTCTTCATCTTCTTCTTCTTTATTCTATTAGATTCATGTTTGGGGATTATTCTTTGTATATCTTTCAAAACCTGACCATGAATTGATTTGAATTGGCTTGGGTTATTGTGTTTTGTGGTTGTGAGAAACAATTGGATTTTGTTTAGGTAATAAGAGTTTGCACTTTCAATTCAAGGTTTACTCATTCTTAGTTTTTATTCTTGTTTACTAGTGAATTGGGAGAGGATCTCGTAATTCTATCTATTTATCTAATATCGGGAGAGTTAGATTCAAGAAACAAATTTGTATGGTCTTTATTCAATCTATCGATGGTGAAGATTAATCCGGCTTAGGAATAAGGTAAGGATTTCAACTACTAAGAGGAGCGCAAGATTGGTTGTTGTTCACCCTTGATTCATGCAGGGATGTACTGTCAAGGCATGCACAACTAGCTAGAGTTTCGACTTAGGGATAAGAAAAAACCATTGAAGAACGCTCAGCCGAACCTTGAAGTTACTGCCCAGCCGCCCAAACAATTGCCCAGGCAGCCGCTCGATTAGTTGCCAAGGCAACCCAGCTGCGCAAGTTTCCAGGGAAACTGAGTTGCCCTTGCACTCTTTTACCAAGACGGTCCAATTGGCTATCACTCCTCAACTCACGATAACCTGGCCTACTCTGTCTTATTTGATTTCATCTATTATTTTAGTTTGTTGCACTTAGTTTACTCGTTAATTAGAACTCCTATTATCAATTGTGTTTTTATTTTCACAGTGCAATAACTTAAACAAAGTGGCCCAAGCCAATCCCTGTGGAGACGATACTCGATACCCGTATCACTTTATTACTTGCGATGTGTATACTTGCACCGTTTGCGTAGCACTCAATACGCACAATACATTGCGCTTGTGATTTATGTGTTATGGTTTAAAAGATTTTATTTAAAATAATATTTTCTTTTATGATTATGGTTTTCATTGCACTTTAGATACACACTAAGCTCTTTAGCTTACTCCCCATAGTTTTCTCTTACAGATATCTTTGGACTTTAGGCGACGTGGTACTTGGAAGATCTCACATTTTATCTGGTTATTTTATGAGTCTGAAACTATATTTTTTAGTTATCCAGATTATTATTTTGAGACATTGATGTAATTTCATACTTTGAGACTAATTATGTTTTAGGATTATTTTTGGCATTCATTTATTGTGGTTTTATTTCAAAGATTTTATTTAAATATTCGAATATTAATTATGATTTTTGAATATTATTATTATGAGATATTTATTAAATTATAGTTAAATACATTCTTTTTAAATTAAAGTATAATTTTAAATTTGGTTTTCTTGAGGGAAAAGTTTTCAAACGTGACTTCCTGGATTTGACCTATTTCTACTGGGTCAGGTTTAGGGGGTTACAGTTTCTGATGGTGGGAAGAGAAGTGCATCTGGGATGTTTTTAAGAGGTGTGTTGCAGAATTTGCGGTTAAGTGTATGGGGTGTCAGCGTGATAAGGCTAAGTATCGATTTCCTTCTGGGATGTTGCAACAGTTGAAGATTTCGGAATGGAAAGGGGAGAAAAGTTTATCATGGACCTGTGTTCGGGGTTGCCTTGAGCATCAGCTGGATAATGGTTTCCTTCCTGGGTGATGTTAATCGAGTTGCGAAGGTGCATTGAGAGTGCCTGTATGAAGCTTTGGGTACTCGGTTGCCTTTTAGATTTTCGTATCACTTTTATTCAGGTGGTTAGTCAAAGTGTTCTATCTTGGTTATGGAAGCTATGTTGGGAGGTTGTGAATTAAGTCTCTGAAAATCTGGTGGAGAAGGTTTCCTTTGGTTAAATTTGTTTTAATAACAGTCTTGGGCGTGTACGCAGTGGGCGCCGTTTGAGGCATTGAGTGGTAAGGAATGTTGTATGTGTTGTGTTGGGCTAAGAATGGTAAGGAGCGTGTTACCTCGTTTGGTGTGTTGAGAAAAACTGTGAGTAAGTGAAGCTTGAGTAAGACTGTTTGAATGTTGTAACAGCCCTTCTCGGCTGGTAGGGATTCGGGTCAGAATATGTTACTGGAAGGTCGTTCAGTGTTCGGTACAATGTTTTATTCATTAAACTATGATTCGATAAAGAATCGGTGTTCAATGCGATGCAACAATATCAAGGTAGGGTCTCGGGTTCAGTACACAACCAGTCTTATCATTTCTGGACCAATTTAAAACTTTTTACAAGTCTTAGGGACTAAAATGTTATCTTACAAATTACAGGTCCTTAACAGAAATTCTTTTTAGCAACTTTAAATTAAACCTATAAACAGTAATCCTGTAAAGTTTTAGTGTGTTCAGAGGTCATTTACCAAACTAATTTAATCTTTTATTATTACAGGACCAATCTATAAAAGTATAAGAATTCATTTTAATCAACTTTTAACAGAATTAACTAACCCCATAACGATACGCCTTATGGCCATATCAATACGTCTTAGTGATGTTCGGTAAAGGGTAGAAGGGTCTTATCGATACAGGTCCTACAGTATCGATACGCTAAGTTTATTTTTAGTTTTCAAGGATTCCAATAACATTTTATCGTACCGGTACGACCTATGCCATTTTGGTACGCCCACTATGACAGTTAAAACAGTTAAGCCCGTACTGATACTGAGTATCGATACACGTAAGCGACTGATTCATTCTCCTTCAGGTTTAACACATCGTATCGGTACACTACCTAGCTGTATTGGTACGGTGCTACAGTGAAATTCCAGTGACCAAAATCTGTACCGATATGCACTGTACAGTATCGGTACTCCCCCTTTGACCAGCGTTGACTTGATCCAAATATGCAAGATAGTACCGATACGCCATCACCCGTACCGGTACGCCCTGGTCTGTATTGACAAATTTTATCTAGTTTTAATCAATTTTATCCCATCAAATGAAGTCCAAATGCAATGAAATTTTACCATTGAGTTACTAATAGCCATTTCTAATAGCATGCAAAATCTCAAAGCATTCTGAATCCATTTACCTAGTTTTCCACTTTTTATCCCAATATGCATATTTTAACCCTATTTAGCCCTTACCAAAAGATCATCTTAGGCCTTTATAACATATCATTCTCATATATAACATACATACAACAAAAGGCTAAAAGGGACTTATACAACCATTATGCCACCATCCTAGGAGTACGTACAATAGGTATGTATTATAGTAACCTTTGGTGACTTGCCAAAAACCTTCAAAAGCTTGTTCGATCTCCAACTCAACCTTGCTTAACCTAAGAATGCATGAAGATGAATGTGTTAGGCATACTTTGCCTAGTGAGGTAGCCATAAACAATGTCAATAATCATTATGCATTCAAATGCATGTTTCATCAATATCCAATGGCAATATGTCAATTCAATAGCAATGCATCAATGTACAATTTCAATGTATCAATGTTCAATATCTATGATCGATAACAATGCAACAATAGTCAATGATTACTTGTCAATATTCAATACCGGTAATTATTTAGTTCAATATTAACCTTTGGATCGATTCAAGATAGTGGATACACGAATTCCTACGCCTCGCCAAGTCAATAAAGGTCTAGTCCCTCCGCCTCGCCAATTGACCAACACAACATCCATTTGCCTCGCCAATATAAAGGCCATAGCCTAAGGACTGTAGTCCACCCGTACCAATAAGCTCATAAATCCTATGGCATGCCGATTGTATCCAATGTTCGCTCGAATCCAAGGTCCAATAATTTAGACCAATATTCAATACATTATAATTAACAGTGAGTTCAATGATCCGATAACAATAAATTGACCTTAGGTCCATTTCAATGATCCAGTGAGTTCATTAACAATATCAATATAATTGGCCAATATCAATGAGTACAATGATACAATAACAATGATCAATGCCAAAAATAGTATTTCAATAATCAATGTTCAATGATCAATGACAATAACGACGATATTTCCAAAGCTATGCCAATATTCAATATTCAATGATAATGATCGATACTCAATGTTTCAATAGTTTAATAAAGAAGCCTACATTCGCTTACTAATACGTCCTCCAAAGGGTTTGATGCAATAAACTTACTATCCATGTTAGCAATAATATATTCAAAGAAAATGAAACCATGAAAGGCACCTAGCTTAATCCCAAGACTCCGACTACACTCACCTCAAAATTCGAAGCTACTACGGCTCTCAGATGACAATTCCCTTGCCTTTAGCCTTTGTAGGAGATGATGGCCTTTCCTCCAACACTTGAGCTAGGCATAAATTAGGGGAAATAGTTAGAATCGAAAATATTGATTCAAAATCAATATTCAATCTTATTAAAGCTTGTAGGCAACAATATTTCCATGGAATCAAGCTTCAAACACTTGGGTATAACCTTGACTTTCAAGACTTTAATCTTAAAATTAAACTTCGATAATCCATGGAATCAATAAATTGATTGGGGAATTAAACTCACCAATCCAATAGCTTTCTAACAATGTATAAAAATCAATGAAAACTTAAGCAACCAAGGGAGATGCTTGCTTGAGCTTGGTGAAGAAGATGGAAATGGTGGTGCTTGCTTAGCTGGGTGAAAAGATGAAGGAGTTTTTGGAAGCCTTGGTCTTGGTTTGCTATTTCATTTGATGGTGTATCTAATACATTTTCTTCCTTTCTTTTCACTCAACTTAGCAGTGTAGTTATCCTATTAAATGGTTGTCTCCCAAGCAACCAATCAAATAGTTTCCTAGCTTGGGAGGAAACCTTTAATAACATTTTAATATTCTTCAATCCCTTTCCCCAATTCAATTGCCATTTTTATGAAAATAGCCACCATCTTCACGTGAATTAGGCTAAGCAAGGAGGTGACTCACACCTCTAATTAGTGTAATTACGAGGGTGGTCCCTTAACTTTTTAAAGCTCAAAATTTTGCTCCCAAACTTCTAGTTTTCTCAATTTAGCCACTAAATGACTTTCAATTCCTTCAATAAGGTCCAAGATCAATAATTTAGCTTAATTGAAGTTTATTACAATACAACTGAGTACAAACTTGGAATCATTACAATGATTGGACTATTCTGATACAAAATTTTCGATCACCGGAACCTAATTTCGACTAGACTGATTTTTGGGGTGGTACAACTCTCCCCCCTTACGAAAAATTCATCCTCAAATTTGCATCCAAATAGAAGAGATGAGGGTACTGCTTCTTCATCGTCTCTTTTGGTTCGATATGGCTTCTTCTACTGAATGGCTCCTCCAGGGCACTTTAACTAAAGGCATAGATTTATTGTGAAGCCTTTTGACTTCACTCGCCAGAATTTGCACCAGTTCTTCTTCGTAGGTTAAATCCGGTTGGATCTGCAGAGATTTTGGTTCAATGATGTACGAAGGGTCGGATCAATATTTGCGAAGCATAGGCACATGGAAGACATCATGAATCCTGCTTAATTCTAACGGTAATGCCAAATGGTATGCAACCAGGCCAACTTTTTCAATAACCTCAAAGGGTCCAATAAATCGGGGACTAAGTTTCTCTTTTTTGCCAAACCTCAGAATCTTCTTCTACGGTGATACTTTGAGGAAGGCTTTTTCACTAACCTCGTATTGGATATCCCTTCGTTTAAGGTCAGCATAAGCCTTTTGTCGGTCAAAGTCTGCCTTTAAGCGATCATGGATGATGGTAACCATTCTTCAGTTTCCCAAAGTAGGTTAGGGCCCAACATCTTACCTTCGCCGAGTTCAGACCAACACAGTGGAGTTCTGCAACGTCTGCTATACAACGCCTCATAAGGTGCCATTCCAATGGAGGCTTAATAACTATTGTTGTAGGCAAACTCGATAAGAGATAGGGATTTCTCCCAAGATCCACCAAAGTTGATGATACATGCTCGAAGCATGTCTTCCAGAAATCTATAATGGAGGATTACAATAACAATGCTTGTTTTCATTGGTTGGATGGAAGGAGTTTTCGATACTTACCTGGACTACCCTTTCTGACTGGCCGTCAGACTGAGGGTGAAATGCAGTACTAAGGTTAACTCTGGTACCCAAAGCACCCTACAATGATTTCTAGAATCGAGAAGCAAACTGTGGGTCTCGGTCAGAGATAATAGACTTTGGTACTCCCTGAAGTCTCACAACTTCCTTGATGTACAAGTCAGCTAGCTTTGGAAGACGGTAGTCCATTCTAACTGGTAAAGTGTGCTAACTTGGTGAAACGGCCCACAATGACCCATATAGCATCATGCTTGGTGGGAGTTAAAGGTAAAACACTGACAAATTCCATGGTGATCGTCTCCCACTTCTACTGTAGTAAATCAATGGGTTGCAATAAGCCAGAAGGAACACGATGCTCAGCATTAACACGTTGGAATGTAAGGCACTTAGACACAAAATCAACTATGGATTGTTTTATGCTTGGCCACCAGTATAGTTCTTGGAAGTCCTTATACATTTTCACCGAACCTGGGTGTACGGGGAATGGTCTTGAATAAGCTTCCTTTAGAATATCTGTATGGAGGAATTCATTGTTGGGTACGCAAACCTGATCCTGATAGCACAAAAAACCTTCAGAATTAATTATGAAGTCAGATTCATCTCCACTTTGCAGTTTAGAAACAAGGGACTGTAATTAAGGATCTTGATCCTGGAAAACTTTAATTCTCGATACGATAGTAGATTGAACCTGAAGTTCAGCTACTAGGTAACAATGTTTCTGAAGTCAAAATGAGCATTGATAGCACGAGAGGCAGGCTGAGGTTTGCGGCTGAGTGCATCAGCTACGATATTGGCCTTGCCCGGATGTTAGTCAATAACAAGATTGTAGTCTTTGAGGAGTTTTTATCCATCTCCGTTGTCGAAGATTCAACTTCTTCTGAGTTAACATGTATTTAAGACTCTAGTGATCGGTAAAGAGATAGTATTTCGTCTCGTTAGGGCTGTAAATGAGATGAGACAGATCGCGAGCTACTCGAGCTCGACTCGGTTAAAACTCGGTCAAAGCTCGACTCGATTGGACTCGACTCGAGCTTAAACTCAGCTTGAGTTCTTAACGAGCTGAGTCGAGCTACTTGATACCCGACTCAAAAAGCTCGCGAGCTACTCGAAAATATAACATACTAATTTTTTTATATAATTTAAAATCTAAATTCTTAAACTTAAAACCCTAAAATATAAACCCTAACATAATTCTTGAACCCTAAAATCTAAATCCTAAATTCTAAACCCAACAATCTAAACCCTAAACTAACATCCAAACCCTAAAATTAACAAGCTTGAGTTTACGCAACTTGTGTATCAAAGTTTTTTCTTGATAGGGCTTTAAATGAGACATGACAGATGACGAGATACTCGATTCCGACACAGTCAAAGATCGGTTAACACTTGGCTCGATTGGGCTCGAATCAAGCTCAAACTCGACTCAAGTTCTTAACGAGCCGAGTCGAGCTCAAATTTTTCAAGCTCATTAAAAATTACTCAAACTCGACTCAAAATCTTAATAAGCTGAGTCGAGCTCAGCACTACTCGAGCTTGACTCGGCTCGTTTACACCCCTACTCCCCGTAGAGATAATGTCTCCAAATTTTTAGTGCAAAGACAACTGCAGCCAATTCCAGGTCATGCGTAGCATAGTTCATTCTATGTGGCTTAAGTTGTCGGATGCATAAGCTATGACCTTGTCCTCTTGCATAAGAACACATCCTAACCCGAGATGCGATGCATCATTATAGACTGTGTAGTTTTTTCTAGAATCGGGTTGGATTAGGACGGGTGCATGAGTCAATACTTGCTTTAGCTGATCAAAACTTCTTTGTTGTTCCTCGGTCCAAATAAAAGGAGTGTCTTTTCTTAATAACTTTGTCAATGGATTTGCTATCATGGAAAATCCTTTCACGAATCTCCTGTAATAGCCAGCTAAACCAAGGAAACTTCTTACTTCTCCAATGTTCTTCGGTGATTTCCAATCTAGGATAGCTTGGATTTTTTCGGATATAATTGGATGCCCGAAGCCGATACAATGTGCCCAAGGAAGGCAACATCGGTGAGCCATAACTCACACTTGAAGAACTTAGCAAACAACTGCTTCTCCCGCAGGGTTTGCAACACAATTCGCAGGTGGTTTCTATGTTCTGCAGCATTCTTGGAATATATCAATATGTCATCGATGAACACCGTCACAAATTTATCCAGATAGGTTCTAAAAACCTGGTTCATCAAATCCATAAAGGCTATCGGTGCATTGGTTAGCCCAAATGGTATTACTAGGAAATCATAGTGCCCGTACCTAGTATGAAAGACAGTTTTGGGTACATCGCATTCTTTAACTCTCATTTGATAGTACCCTGACAATAGATCGATCTTGGAAAACACAATGGCATTCTTAAGCTGATCGAACATGTCATCAATCCTCGGTAGGGGATACTTATTCTTGATGGTCACCTTATTCAATTGTTGGTAGTCAATACACAGCCTTATAGATCCAAGGAGAAGAACTCGGCCGAATGAAACCCTTGTCATGTAGATCTTGAATCTAAGCCTTTAACTCTTTAAGCTCAACCGCAGCCATACGGTAAGGTACGGCAAAAATTGGGCTCGTTCCTGGTTGTACTTCGATGCCGAATTCCACCTCCTGGGTTGGAGGTAAACCCGAAAGTTCATCAGGAAAAACATTTGGAAATTCATACACATTATCGATATTGAGCAGCTGAGGTTCATCCTTGGTTTCTAAGGTCAATGCATACAAGGATGGGTTTCTCAAACCCATCAGGGTGACGCTCTCCTTGCCAAGGCCTCGGAGGTACAACTTCTTCTTGGAGCAATCCACCCAAGCTTGATGTTCTCTGAGCCAATCCAGTCCTTGTATAACATTGAACACATGAATTGGTAATGCCAATAGGTTAGCCAGAAAAGGAATCTCTTGGATCATTAAGGGACAATTCTTATATACAAGGCTTATGGTGACACAATCACCCAATGGATTGGTTACAGTGATCTTAGATACTACGGGTTCAAATGACATCTTATGATTCTTAGCTAGCATCATACTAATGAAATAATGTGTGGATCCAGGATCAATCAATGCATAAATAGTATGAAAGTACAATTTAGTGGTACCTGCAATGATATTAGGATCATCCTCCACCTCTCAGCTCTTCACATAGAACATCTGAGCATAGGCCTTTGAATCCTATCTGATTGATGTCTTAGTTGGGCCACTAGGTCTCCCGGCAGCTCTCGAAGAAACATCTTTCAATCCTTTACCCTGATAAGATTGAGTGGGTGATGCTGTAGCGGTTGGTGTGGCAACAGGCTTGTTGGTATTCAATAGAAAATCTCAGATAAAATGGCCCTGTTCAACATAGAAATAGCAAGCTCCAGACTACTTGCGACATGTCCCGCCGGATATTTGTACTGGCAATAGTTGCATACTAGATGTTTTATGGCTCGCCCCAAACCTTCAGTACTTTCAACTGAAGTAGCCTTGGAAAACGAATGAGTCATCATCTACGGTCTAGCAATATTTCCAAATATGGAAGGTTAAGGATAAACATTCTGCTTCGGACCTCGATACTTTCCTTTCTTGTTAGGCTTTGGAGGACGAGAATCATCATATTGCCTCCTCTCAGATCTGTTAGATCCTCAAAACCTCTTTACTTTCTGAGGGGCTTCAGTGGCCTTGACCCGATTCACCAGGTCCTGAAAGTTTGTGATGCCCAGTGCTGTGAACATAGGGCGCAGCTCGTCACTAAGCCCAGAAATAAACATTCTGCACTTCTCTCCCTCCTTCTTGATATATTCAGCTCTGTATCAGCAGTACTTGCAAAAGTCATGGCTATACTGCTACACGGGTCATCCACCATGTTTAAGATGGAGGAAGATGTTACGCCTTTCTGTGAGGTAGTACTCACTAATGTATTTATTGCAGAATTCTCAAAGGAAGAACTCCCAAGTTATAGCTTCTTTAGGGGCTGTGAGAATAGTAGTCTCCCACCATTGGAGTGCCTCGTCAGCCAGCAACGCGAGGGCACACTCTAGCTTGTGTTCATCCGAACACTATAGCTGCTTGTTCAGGATTTGCAACATGTTATCCAACCAGTATTCAACAATCTCAGGATCATCATTATCCTGATCGGTAAAGGTATAAGCCCGATGCTGAGATGGCTTGTCAATAGGGGCTTGAACATATTAGATAACTGGTGCAGTAGGTTGCACAACCTGCTCAGCTCTCATTGAAGTCATAAATTGTTTAAACATGTCAGCCATGTTTCGATAACATTCATCCTGAGCAGTCATTGCCTCAGGCTCAAGGTCTTGTGCCGGAGGGTTCTATTGTGGTGGAGGGTCTCCACCTCTAATCTTCTCTCCATGGGTAGAAGAGCCGATAACATGCTCGTCTATGCGAGCTTCATTAGAGTCATACATATATAAGAAAGAGATCAAATTAATCGGCAAGTTACACTATACAATAATAACTCTTAGGTGGCATAATGCAATATCAAAACATTACAATAGACAATAGTTTAGTCCTAGAATCGACTAAACTCTAGCTCTGATACCACAATTGTAACACCCGGTTCTCGGCCTGGTAGGGAATCGGGTCAGAATATGTTACTGAAAGGTCATTCGGTGTTTGGTATAGTGTTTTATTCATTAATCTATGATTCGATAAAGAATCAGCATTCAATGCAATGCAACACTATCAAGGTAGGGTCTCGGGTTTAGTACACAATTAGTCTTATCATTTTAGGACCAATTTAAAACTTTTACAAGTCTTAGGGATTAAAATGTAATCCTACAAATTACAAGTCCTTAATAGAAATTATTTTTACCAACTTGAAATTAAACATATAAACAGTAATCCTGTAAAGTTTTAGTGTGTTCAGAGGTCATTTACCAAACTAATTTAATCTTTTATTATTAAGGGACCAATTTGTAAAAGTCTAAGAATTCAGTTTAATCAACTTTTAACAAAATTAACTAACCCCGTACCAATACGCCTTATGGTCGTATCGATACGACTTAGAAAAGTTCGGTAAAGGGTAGAAGGGCTGATCGATACGGGTCCTAAAGTATCGATACACTAAGTTTATTTTCAGTGTTCAAGGATTCCAGTAACATTTTACCGTACTGGTACGGCCTATGCCATTTTGTTATGGCCACTATGACCATTAAAATGGTTAAGCCCATACCGATACTGAGTATCGATACGAGTAATCGACTAATTCATTCTCCATCAAGTTTGACATGTTGTATCGGTACACTACCTAGCTGTATCGGTACGATGCTACAGTGAAATTTCGGTGACCAAAATCCATACTGATACGCACTGTACAATATCGGTACTCCTCCTTTGACCAGCGTTGACTTGATCCAAATATGCAAGACTGTATTGATATGCCATCACCCGTATCGGTACGCCCTGGTCTACAATGACATATTTTATCTAGTTTTAATCAATTTTAACCCATCAAATGAAGTCCAAATGCAATGAAATTTTACCAGTGAGTTACTAATAGCCATTTCTAATTGCATGCAAAATCTCAAAGCATTTTGAATCCATTTACCTAGTTTTCCACTTTTTAGCCCAATATGCATATTTTAACCATATCTAACCAAAAGATCATCTTAGGCCTTTATAACATACCATTCTCATATACAACATATATGCAACAAAAGGCTAAAAGGAATTTATACAGCCATTATGCCACCATCCTAGGAGTACGTAGAGTAGGTATGTATGATAATAAACTTTGGTGGCTTGCCAAAAACCTTCAAAAGCTTGTCCGATCTCCAACTCAACCTTGCTTAACCTGCAAATGCATGAAGATGAAAGCATTGGGCATACTTTGCCTAGTGAGGTAGCCATAAACAATGTCAAAAATCATTATGCATTCAAATGCATGTTTCGTCAATATTCCAATGGCAATATGTCAATGTTCAATAGCAATGAATCAATGTCCAATTTCAATGTATCAATGTTCAATATCTATGATCGATAACAATGCAATAATAGTAAATGATTACTTGTCAATATTCAATATCAGTAATTTTTTAGTTCAGTATTAACCCTTGGATCGATTCAAGATAGTGGATACATGGATTTTTACGCCTCGCCAAGTCAATAAAGTTCTAGTCCATCTGCCTCGCCAATTGACCAACACAATATCCCTCTGCCTCGCCAATATAAAGGTCGTAGTCCACTCGTACCAATGAGCTCGTAAATCCTATGGCATGCCAATTGTATCCAATGTCCGCTTGAATTCAAGGTCCGATAATTTAGACCAATATTCAATACATTATCATTAATAATGAGTTCAATGATCTGTAACAATAAATTGACCCTTAGGTCCATTTCAATGATTCGGTGAGTTCGATAACAATATCAATATAATTGGGCAATATCAATGATTCAATAACAATGATCAATGCCAAAAATAGTATTTCAATAATCGATGTTCAATGATCAATGACAATGATGATGATCTTTCCAATGCTATGCTAATATTCAATGACAATGATCGAAACTCAACGTTTCAAAAGTTTAATAAGGAAGCTTACCGACGCTTACTAATACACCCTCCAAAGGGTTCGATGCAATAACCTTGCTATCCATGTTAGCAATAATATATTCAAAGAAAATAAAACCGAGAAAAGCTCCTAGCCTAATCCTGAGACTCTGACTACACTTACCTCAAAATTTGAAGCTACTACGGCTCTCGAATGACAATTCCCTTGCCCTTAGCCTTTGTAGAAGATGATGGCCTTTCCTCCAACACTTAAGCTTGGCAGAAATTAGGGGAAATAGTTTGAATCGAAACTATTGATTCAAAATCAATATTCAAGCTTATTAAAGCTTGTAGGCAATAATATTTCCATGGAATCAAGCTTCAAACACTTGGGTATAACCTTGACTTTCAAGAATTAAATCTTGAAATTAAACTTCGATAATCCATGGAATCAATAAATTGATTGGGGAATTAAACTCACCAATCCGATAGCTTTCTAACGATGTAGAGAAATCAATAAAAGCTTAAGCAACCAAGAGAGGTGCTTGCTTGAGCTTGGTGAGAAGATGGAAATGGTGGTGCTTGTTTAGCTGGGTGAAAAGATGAAGGAGTTTTTGGAAGCCTTGGTCTCGGTTTCTATTTCATTTGATAGTGTATCTAATACATTTTCTCCCTTTCTTTTCACCCAACTTAGCCGTGTAGTTATCCTATTAAATGGTTGCCTCCTAAGCAACCAATCAAATAGTTTCCTAGCTTGGGAGGAAACCTTTAATAACATTTTAATATTCTTAAATCCTTTTCCCCAACTCAATTTTCATATTTTATGACAATAGCCACCATCTTCACGTGAATTAGGCTAAGCAAGGAGGTGACTCACACCACTAATTGGTATAATTACGAGGGTGGTCCCTCAACTTTCTGAAGTTTACATTTTTACCCCCAAACTTCCAGTTTTCTCAATTTAGTTACTAAATGACTTTCAATTCCTACAATAAGGTTCAAAATCAATAATTTAGCTCAATTGAAGTCCATTACAATACAATCGAAAACAAACTTGGAATTATTGCAATGTTTGGACCATTCCGATACAAAAATTTTTATCACCGAAACCTAATTCCGACTAGACCAATTTTTGGGTGTTACAAATGTAGCTTCAGACCTTCAGAAATTCTATGCAGAATTAAAGCATAGGGAGGTTGTGTATCTCGTTGTTAAGCGTGCGCTCCTAAAGGTTTCGCCTTGGGAGAAGGTGATGTACTTTGAGAGCAAAAAAATTTGAGTTTGGGTTTTTATTACGTCGGATGTGGTGTAGGGACGTAAAGGTTTAGTGGCTTATCGGTTGAGGTTATCTCCCAAGTGAAAGGAATTCATGATGTGTTTTATGTACCGGTGTTGCAGAGTTGGTGGTCGAATCCATTTCATATTGTTTTTGTAAAGAATGTTGAGTTTTATGGATATGTGTGGTGATGAAAAGTTTGCAGAATTCTGGATTCTAGTAGCAAATAAAGGAAGGGTGAAGTTTTGTCAAGGTGTTGTGGCGATATAGCGGTGTTGAGGAGTCCACGAGGGAGATTAAGTCGGAGATGTTGGAGTAGGATCCTTATCTGATCCACTGGTTAAATTTCAAGGATGAAACTTCTTAAGGAGGGGAGATTTGTAACGCCCAGGTTTTGGGCTTGGATGTTAAGTAGGCCAGATAGACGGGTCGAGGAACCGAATTGGAGGACTTGAGCCAGTTTCGGGATTAATTCACAATAAATATTTTTAAAGGAGTTAAAAATATGGGAAAATGTTTTAAAATCTTTATTTAATATATAAAGATATATGGTGAAATCAATTTTGCAAAATGAGTTTTGGAAGTAAGACATTTTGTGGTAGTGACCCAAATGTAAAGTTTATAAAATCTATTTTTCTAGTGACTAAAATGTAAAGGGTCAAAACTTTGAATCTTTAAGGAGCTATTTACCCAAAGTCTAATATCAGACTTTCTCCCTTAATTTGGCTATTTTAAATGATTTTAAAATGTAACAAATAGGCTTGGGGAATCAATTGGATAATTAAAGCTTAAAACAAATTTGACGTAACTAACTTTTCTCCAAAAGATTTTCTCTCCAATTCTCTCCAGCCAAAAACTTTTTCCTTCTTCAAAATATTTAGGTAAAATCTTATTTTAATTAATCTTTTAATTTCAAGTGATTATATAATGATTTTCTTATCAAATCCTATTATTTTATTATGCAAATTCATCAAATTAAGGGGGAAAGTCATCAATTAGAGGTGAGGTTCATCCTTCTCCTCTAATACAAGGTTCTTTACTGAAATTCCCAAGTTTTTGGTCCTTTACATGTGCTTTCTAATGAGATTTTATAGTTGTAATGGAATTAATTGTTTTATTTGAGGTTTAATTATAGAAATTGATGATATTTCGAATTGGATCTGATTTGTTGTGTTATTGTTTGAATTGAAACATGATTTTGATGTTTTATGATGTTAATAATCGGGTTTTGACAATGGAATCCCGAAACTATATGAATCTCTAATATTCTAGGTTGTTAGTTATGAGTTTTTGAGGAGTTGTGGGTGTTTGATGTTTGTTGGAGGTATAATGATGATGTTAATGTGTTTTTGGATAGTAATTGATGTTAATTGATAGATGAGATCTATAGGTTGTGGCTGGGTAAAGTTTGTGAGTTGTTGGGTGATGTTTTCGGTTAGTATGGAAGGGTAATTATTGAGAAATTGGTGTGGAATATTACAATTTGATGTTGGTGGGTTGTGAATGCATTTTAATACGTTAGAACCTCTATTTTTTATGGTTAAAACAGGGGAGGTTGGTCCTCAAGCTTGAATGAACGTTTCAGAAGCTTTGGCGGCATGTTTATCGTATCGGCAAGCGAGGCCTTGCGTGTCGGTGAGTGAGAACGTGTTTTACAGCTTTGCAAAGGTTTGAAAATTGTGTTTGGGAGTTTAGATCGAGCTTGAAAAGTAGTTCCAAGCTCGAAAGTAATTAAATGATAAATTCTCTCTCGAACTCGGTTTGGCAATTGATTTTATGCACTTGTTTTAAATGGTTTAATTGCTCACTGTTTATGCATGTTTTGAGCATAGTTTAATGCTGGAAATTGATTATAGGAAGATGATGATGCATTGTGAGGTAATGCAAGTGTTGTTAATGTTTTTGAACATTGGTTAATGCAAGGTTGATTGCATTGGTTTAATGATTTTGATGATGCATATGAAAACAGTGAGTTAATGCTAATGAAATGAATTATATTGGCAAGTGATGGTACTATAAGGTTTTGGGAAGTGTATCGGATATAGTTGGACGGCCATAGGATTTGATAGTGCACTATAAAAAGTCGTCTTGGATGTCGAAGGTTTTGTAAGGTGTACCAAAAACTCCATCCAAATACCCTAACGGTTGAGGGGTTTATGTGTACCAAAGACTCTCGTTAGTGGGCTATACATCTAACCAATGAGTAGTGTTGAGGGGTTTATGTGTACTGAAAACTCCACCACAGGTATCACAATGGTGGAGGGGTTTATATGTACTGAAGACTCTTGTTTGTAGGCCTTTTAGATGCCAGTAGATTGTATGTTAAGTGTTGGGTGAACACTTGCTAAATCTGTGTATCCGATGTTATGATTTGTAAAGTGGAGTTGTGAGGAAATGATTTCTAAAGTGAAATTGCGGGGAAATAATTTGTAAACTGAAGTTGTGGAGAATTATCATTTGTAAGCCAATATAATTGTTAATGTATCAAGAGATGGATGGTATGGTTTAATGTTAATTTAACCACGTTTTACTCTTTAAGCCTAGCATTGGTAGTATGCTGGGGAAAGCTTAAATTGAGGATAGCAATTGGAATATTGTTGTTAATTCATGAGACATGTTGCATATGTTTTAATGTGGATGTTTTGTAAATTTTAAGTGCATGGTTTTGTTAAGGCATTATGTTGAAATGATGTTTTAAAAGTGATTTGGAAAGTGGTTTACGAAAAAGATTATAAATGGTTTTAAATGCATTGATGGTGTTTTGTTTTGGAGCACTCCTCACTAAGCCCAGTGTGCTTGCGCTCTTTTTTCCATCAATGCAGAGAATTAGAGGTCGGAGGCAGCAAGCAAGCTAAAAGACATCCAAGGACTTGTGTTTGCAAAGTATGAATACGAAATAAGCTTGTAGTAATAAAGGCAATGTGGTCGTTTGCCGTTTGGGAGGGTTGTTTGCTAGACTCCCTGTTTGTACAAGTTTTATATGTTGGTTTGGACTTGTAAGAGGTTTAATGTGCATGAGATGTGGAAGGTTTTACAGTTTGAATGTTGAGTAAGAAGCATGCCTCTAGATGATGTGGATGAATGTGTTAGACTTATTAGGTTTGCTTAAAATGCTGATATGTTGAGGTTCAAGCATGTTGATGAAGTTTTATGTTGATTAGTTAAGTGTTAAGGTTGATTTAAGTGAGCCAAAGTGTCATATGTTGAACCTAGAGGTCATTACATGCCTCTGCGTACCATTACAGGTACCCAAGATCGGTACGCGAGGTCTAATTGAGGCTCAAATCGTTAAATTTAAGTAAGGGGTATCGGTTCACTTAGCCACCGTATCAATACGCCTTAAGAGGAAACAGGCCTGATGTCAATACACGGGATAGCATACTGGTACAACCCCTCAATTTTAAGCATGTTGTATCAATATGCGGGGTACCGTATTGGTACAGGCTCTAGCTACTAGAATTTTGAGTTTTGAAATCTTAAAGGGGGATTGGTACAGAGTCAATGCTGTATCGGTACAGTTTGGTCAACACACTGTATCGATATGGTTAAACGTGCATCAATACGGGAAGCTATTTTGTTAGTTGGACAGTATCGGTATGGGCTTTCCTGTATCAGTATACCCTGTTGAATCTGTGTTATTCTGATTGTTGAAGTTTGGAAATCTTGCAATTCAGTCCTTGATTGTTATGAATGCAATTGATTGAGATTGGATGATTGTTTTGGAATGGAAATTAACCTGTGAGCAGGAAATTGAAATAATAAAGATTTGGTAATGTTAATTGTGATAAATGCCCTATAATTTGCAATATTTATGTTTTGGTCCTTAATGTGAACTGTTGAGCAATCGGACACTGTTTTGCAACATAATATTAATGTAACGTTACCACTGACGCATGTTCACATAGGGCAATAATGACATGCATCTAGACGAGATAAAAGGAAAAAATGGGCTCGGTTTAGGGCTTTAGTTTGGGTTTTCTTTGGCAAACCTAATGTGACTCTTTTAGTCTGGTTTCGGCTAGGTTGGGCTAAGGGGATTACATTAACCTGCCTTAATAATAAGGAATGGTTTCATACTAATGGAATTAAAGCTTAATCAATGATAGTTTGTTCAAGTTCATGTAGGAATATATTGCCAGCATGTTCTGATGTGATCTCGGTTAAGTGTGTATCCAAAATTACAAGTTGCCCGATCTTGAACGCAGTAAGTATTTCACAAGGTGTTGAAATGGTTTCAGAAGGGTGTTACTGTCTAAGGAAATGATGATGAAATTTATATGATTACGAAAGGTGGTTAAATGATATGATGGAAACGTAATAAGACGAATGGAAGACGATGGTGAAATGATATATGGATATTGAAGATGATAAAAAAATGGAATGTAACGAGAAAAGAACTACCACTATAGAGAATGCCGAACCGAATCCTATTGGATGTTTATAGGAACGAGGAACCAACACTATAAGAGAGTGAATACCCATTTCCTATAATGTTCATAATTGATTGACCGTGACCCACTAGTTAGCAAACTAGGAAGCAACGATATATGGAATAATTGGAACAACGCCACAAGGAGAATTCCTTGATAAGTCATATAAAAGTTCGATTAAGAATCAATATATTAAAATCTCACAAAGGTATTCAAATTATATATTTTGTGTTTACAAGTAAAATGCTATGGCCTATTTATAGTCTTTACAAGACAGAAACCGAAATGTTTAACAAAGAAACATGGCAATGATGGCAACATATTAAGGCTTGTGTCATTTCATCTCCCTTTGTAGCTAAATGATTGTTTAGAATCCGTAGGATGAATGTAGACACTTACAGGATGAATATAGACACCCGTTTGTATAGATGAATAAGTCGGTTGAATTCCAAGCTTAAACAGTCTAGCTGGTGTCTTTATTCTCCTTTAATAAAGGTGTTTATAAAGCTTTTAAACACAACCTTTGAATTTTAAACTTGAATTATATTTATGATACTAATGAAAGTTGTCTACTTTTGGAGAATTTGATTAGTCACTTCAAGAAGTCTTTAAATGCTATCCATTAAGTTCATGATGATCTTTGGTTGACATCACCGAATTAAATTCAGCTTCTATTCACCTTGATTGTCAAAATTATTTCGGTAAGATAGATTAAAGAAAACATAAAGAACATGCAAATATTCAAAAATAGAACTTACTTAAATAAACCATCTTATTAAATGAAACAGCTGCAATTAAGTAAAAAAATTATTAATACAATTAATTAAATATGTGGATAATTAAATATGCAACTAATGTGTATGCAGGCGTGTATGCAACACATGTATGTGGACATGTATGCAACACATATATACGGACAGAAACAAGCAGACTCATGCATGCGAACAGACATATGCAGACTCATGCATACAAAAAGACATGTAGATTCATATATGCAAACACTATATAACTAATGCATGCAGACAGTTACATGTGAACATAACACAATACATTCAAACATTGATATAATGCAAACAGAATACAATGCATGCGAACATAGGTATAATGTGAACATAATACAATGCATGCAAGCAAAATATGAATGCAAACAAAACTAATGCAATGTATATGAACAAGAATTTAAATGTGAACTAGAATTTCGCATGCAACATATTGCTTGGTTGTTCATTTGCGAGCCATTTAGCGTTGGAAATGGTACTCGTATTGGAGAACATGTTGGCATTGGCCGTCATGTCATCCGGTTGGCGTGGAGGCCTCGCCCACTTTTGAACATATTGTCTGGTAAGGCGTAGGTGTCTCTTATTTCGAACATGTCATCTCATTCAGTTCTACTAGAAAGTCTTTGTGCCAGACATGATCACATCATATTCTTATCATTAGGTCTTCTGCTAGGAATAGTAAGATGATATTTTAAAAGATTTTATCGAGCAGCTTGATAGCATTAGTTTGCCACAATACTTAATTAAAGGAAAACATCATATTCCTTTAATAAACCCAACCTACTTTATCATTTTGGTTGTTAATCCCTCATTATTTGTGAGCATTGTTTTATTCTATCTCAATTGACTCAGTTTATTTTAATTTGACATAGTATTTTTACATTTGTCTCACTAAACAATCACCTTTTATTTATTTACCTTTAAGTGCAATTAATTGAATATAAATCACAAAAATCCCTTTAGAGACGGTGTCACTTATCACTTTATTACTTGTTCGACATGTATACTTGTGCAATTGCACACCATACTTACACGCAACAATGTCCTTCTTAATTCCCTTATTATTACATTAATTGAGAGGAGTAAATATTTAATATTTATTATATGGGTAGACTACCTCTATAGTCCCTTAATTAAAGGGGTGGTTATATTTTGACCACAAATCTATTGATTTCAATCGTACACTTAACTATTCAAAGGGTAAACTACACCAGATACAACTGAATTTTAAATTTAGTAAGGATTATACTAGTAAAATAAAAATTGATATTGTTTTTATTATTGAACTTTAGTTTAGGCATCAAGTATACTTCTAGATTGTTTCGATCCATCCACGTCATCGCACGTGGGCTATTAATATCCATCCACGTCATCAATTTTAATGGTCTAGTGGTATAATTGAAGCCTAAACTAAAGTCCAATGCTAAAATAGTATCAATTTTTTAGTTTAGTGGTATAGTTAATACTCCCTCCGTCCAATTCAATATGTCCATTATTGACATTTTTTGGTCAATTTTTTTAACTTTGACTCATTATTACTTTTACTTTATTATTGATAAAAATGTGAAAAAAATATATTTTAGAAACCTTCAATCAAGTAGTTTAAAAATATTTTTTTATAAAATTAAATTAATTAAAACATTTAAAATAATTATGATCAAAGTTAAAAAATTGACTTTTAAAAAGTCAAAACTAGACATATTGAGTGGGATAGAGGGAGTACTAAACTTAAAGTTTAGTGGTAGTTGGTGTAGTCTACCCCTATTTAAATGGTATAAAGCCACTAATCAATAAAAGTTAATGGAGATGCTGATGTGAGAGTTAAATAAATTTATATAATTACTCATTTGGTCTCTATTAGTTACATATCCTTTCAATTTGATCCTAATTTTAATTTAATTCGGTAAATTTAATTCTCCAATGTAACAACTTAGACCTGCCCTGGAAGATCTGTGGATCTAAGAAGTCAAATCACGATCACATGAGCAACCCATAACTTAATAAATTTAATCCTCTAATACAACACCCTAGACCCGCCTGAAAGATCTGGTGGATCCAAGAAATAACATCTTGATCACAAGATCGAACCATAACATAAAATACGAATAATTTAATTTTTTAAGATAATTTTTAAAATATAAATATTCAAACCATTTTACAAAAATTCAAAGTAATATATTTAAATTTAAGTTGAAGCTTCAAATGTGATTAGTTAAGAAATAACCAAAAATAATAAATAAGAATTGCCAACTCGAATGCATAAAAGAATAAGGTGTTATGATACACATTGACCACTAGATAAATATGTATACCTCTTGTTTGACAGCATTGAGTGAGATTAGGAGGATTGGGACGTTTTGTCAAATCCTTCACACTTCAATTTAGTTTAATGACATTAGAATAACTATCCCTCAAATCTACGACTGCTTGTATTTCGGCGTTGCTTCAAGATACATTATTAAATTTTGATTCTTTCATAAGTAAGTTCCTTTAATCGTTGTTATTTTTACAATTATTCTATCGGGATTGAGGCGTCGATTCATGATCGATTGAGGGTTTATGGGTAAACTATTTGGAATTCATTAGCTTTAGTCAAAGGTTAAAATTGAGATTGGAGATCAAGAGTAATGTCGAGCAGCCGTAGCCGCCATTAGGTTTGAACTTTATACATTGGGAATCTACTGGATCAGATATATTGAAAGGGAGTATGGTAGTTGTTTGATCTCCATGGTCGGGTTTTAGATGTTTTATTCCAGTAAAAAGGGCGATTGATGGAGCAAGGTTTGGCTTTGCGCGTATGGAGTCAGAGGTTATGGCCAAGCGGGCGATTGAGAAATTAGATGGTAGTTGGATTTATGGGTCTAGAATGAGGGTGTCTTTCACTCGCAGAGTGTCACGGAGGTCCTTTTAGAGGCAAAAAGTAAGGAATAGGAAGGCGGGCAATGATGAATTGAGTATTAGAGTGGATGCTCACAAGGGGTTGGTTATAAGTGAATTGTTTAGGTAGTTGAGGATGATGGTAAAATTGAAATTCTCCAGCGTTGTGCAATTGCGTGGTGCAGAGTATTAATGGGGATTGCATCTTTCGTACGAGCTTTGAAAGAGGTAGAGATCATCAGATTCTCAATAATACGTATTGCGAGGTTGAGAATATTACTGATGTTCTCAAGTAGTGATACTCGACGTGAGGTTCTTGGTAATGGGGTATTAAGAAAATGGTTTTCTAAGGTCAAAATTTGGAAGCCAGAGTTGGATAGAGGGAATCGAAGGGTTTGGTTGTCGCTATGTGGGATCCCAATGCATGTATGGTCATGGGATACCTTTCTTAATATAGCATCGATATGGGGGACGTTGATAAAGTGTGAGGATTCTCTCCTGGAGCCTAATTCATTTGAAAGAGGACATGTGTTGGTGGAAACGAATCAATTCGATCATATCAACAAGGTCTTAGAGTTACAAGTGCAAGGGCTGGATAAGGAGGTTGCACCAGTCTGGAGGTTGAGAGTGAGGATAATGAGTCCAATAGAGATGGGTCTAGGGTGATCAGACGGACCTGCTAGCGAAGGAGGATGCACAGGATATAAAGCAATGTGGCTTGATTGCCAAAGATGATGGGGTTAATCGGGAAGGGCTAGATAAAGAGGTTGCACCAGTCTAGAGGAAAAATGAATTGTGGTTTGAGGAGCACCAATCAGAGGACAAAGCTTTAGAAGTTTAGTCGAGTTCCAAGGATTGGATGTCGGATGAAAATATGGATATGATATTGCGAGTGGAGCTTGATGAGCAGTGTGATGCAAGATCGGGGTAAAGGAATTTGATTTGATAGACTTTCCTGTAAATTTCAAGTCCATGAGAGTAAAACCAAGAGAGATTGGGATTATAGTGACTAGGCTTACAATTCTAGTGGAGCCCTTACCTGATACTTCTCAGGTTAAGCCACAGGTCGTTCAACGAGGGGGAAGAAATAATTTGGATGTGGTATTGCCAAGTGAGAATGCTCGTTCATGTGAAAAAGGGAGAGGGCAGGGCAGATCATTGGCAGCGCAGGTGCGTGGTGTGAAGTGAGGTTTGTTCATTGAATCTAAGTGTGTTGTGTGACAGCAAGCTCTATTAAAGGAGGGGAGGACAATAGTAGAGTTAGGGAAATGAGTTTCAACAATTGGTAACAAAGAAGTGGTTGTTAATGATATTACACGTTTATTAGATAAAGGGATCGAGAGGAATAGTAAGGAGTGATAAGCGACGATGTATAATGAGGAGAATTTGATAAAGGATATTACATGGTTTATTGAAAAGAGGGAGAGGCATTTGTCTAGCTTGTTTAGTAGTGCATTTTTCGGGGTAATACATGTGTTAGTTATTTGGCTGCTATAATCGTGGCATGATGTTGAGGTGCTTGGCGGCTTGTCTAGCTTGTTTGTTAGATTCTATACTTTGCTTTGTTATGATTGTGCAAATTCGTGATGGGTTCGATATTATTTGGTTAGTGTGGTATCCGTGGTGTTTGTCATTTGACTTGGTTTGGGGTGTCGTTTGATTAGTGTAGTGTTTTCGTTTGTTTTGAGTGTCTCTGGACAATGTTTTGTTCATAGCTTTCTTGTGTTGATGCCGATTCTTGTTTCCTAGATATTATCATGTGTACTCTTTTCCTCCAATTTAGGATTATAGGGGTTTTTAATGAGGCACATGTTAATACTTTTTATAATTTTTCCTTTAATAAAATCATATGTGTTGATCAAAAAAAAGATAAATATATATACTCTAAAGATGGTGGTTGTTGGGATTCTTAATATGTGATGTCAATATTCGGATGATGCTAAAACCTATACTTCTACGAAAAGGAAAATTTGAGCAATGAGCTTAAAAGTCCTGTAATACACAATTACCTTATGGAATCTATACAAAAAATGTAAGTGAAACACCCCAAACCTGGCTTAGTAGTAAACCGAATTAGGAAGTGTTATAGAACAAACATTTAAACAAACATACAACATTGAAACAAACATTTGACAATTTAGCACATCACAAATAAGCATGCGAACAGAATTTAGGGAAGTTTAAACATGAAATGTTGGAAAGAAAAGGATCAGGAAATGCTTAGTGAGGTAGCTAAAAGCAACTAAAATCAATGAACCATAATCTATCTTATTTACTGAAATTGTTAATCATACGATAGTTAAAGCTTGAACAATAAATTTGCCATTTTAAGTCACATTTGACAATCCAGTAAAAACTTATATACTAAGGTATTCTCTCAGAGATTTCACATTAAATATGATATTCAAAATCAATCTCGTACACCTTAGCACATGAAATTTGAACGATCTAGACATGTTCCCATATGGAGATTCGAACGCAATCTAAATATTTTACACATATAGGTATTCGATCCAAACATAGGCCTATATTCATATGAGTATTCAATCAAAGTATAGGCATCTTTACATGGCATTTCAAATTGAACTTATTCACATATATACACTGTAATTAAACAATATAAGCACTTATATTCATAAGGAAATTCGAATCAAGCATAGGAATGTATACATATGAATATTCGAACAAAACATACATATACATTTAGAAAGACAATCGACAAACCAGGCATCATTATCCATATGTGGTTTAAACAAAACAAAATCATATATATTCATTTTAAAGAAACCAATGATAAGTAAACATCCTAACTTATTTTATCTATTCATACAAAAGTATTTACATTTTAATGAATTCATATTACTTGATATACAAGTCATTACTATATTCATTGAGTTTATCTTATAAACTTTCTTGAATTCTTTTAACATAGTCTATTCATACTTAAATTATATTTCAAGCCATTAAGCAAGACACAAGTGTAAAATTCTCTTATCATGTAAAATATTAGACTTAGGATCCCATTGCGTAAGTTACTTAGCATACAAGATAATATTAAACATCTCAACCCTATTCATGAGTTACTTGGCATACAAATTATCAAACATATTATCCATAATCATGTATTATTCGACATATAAGGTAATAAGCATATCCAACTATAAACATTGATTACTTGGTATATACAATACCCACATTTTGTATCCTAACATAAACTACTTATAGATTTAAGTAAGAATTAACCAATAAATATATATATATATATGTATATAGTTATATATCAAAGTATTTGGACCAATCATGTACACATGTACTTGATATTCATCAAGTCATAGATATACATTAAAACGATCAAACAATGTACATATATATATATATATATATATATATATATATATATATATATTCAAACCTGGCCTATATCTTCCTTAAGGGATAATACAGGAATAGTGTAGATGTATAATACTTGCCTTATAAATTATTACTATCATGATGTAATAATTTAACTCGTAAGCTTCCATTATTTACTCTTAATAGAGTATATCATATTCATATATTTCTTTCAAATCATGAATTTATATCAAAATATAAGATATCAAACCCCTTTAGTTGTTATACTTACAAACTCCATATTTTGTCTTTTAACGTAACCTTGAATAACAAGCAATCTAGTATATAGTCAATATACTCAAAACAGCCCCATAATCGTGTATATACAAACATGTAATTAAAATAGTCCAAAAATTCAGAGATGTAAACATTTTATCAATCATGTATAATCACACAAAAGAACGTTCAAAAATCCAAAGATACATTTTTATTATGTGCTATACATTTTACTATCTTGATTCACTATTTAACTTATCAGACACTTTATCATACATAGCATAACAAGATCAAACATCATTTGTCATATAAAATAGTAAACATATCATATTATAGACATAGATATTTGTCACCAAAAGGTATTAGTATTATTCATTAACTTAATTGCAAATTCCATTACAAATCTTTAACATGGCCTTGAGAATCAAGTAACAGCCTAGGTACACGAATCCCCAACTAACTATAGCCAAATAAGATGGTACTCACAGTACTGGTCAATCCCTCCTATTGTCGCCTAATGACACAACACATCCCTCATACTATCACCAAATAGGGACCGTAGTCCACCTCAAACACGAGCTCTATGTACTCTATGGCATGCCAACTATACCTATGACTGACTCGAAACCAATGCTTTTCAGATAAACTTATCTTGTTAGAAACAAAGTTGAGCTTAGCTCCTTACTTATATAGTCATGAACTTGTCATATCTTTATTATAAATGAGCATTGCTCCAAATTCTTACTATCATGCCTCCAAGGCTTGTTTCAAAGCATAACTCAAGTTTAACCAATATCAATGTATCTAGTAAACATAACTTATTATCATTAGTTTCAAAAGTAGGCATGGCTTCAATTGCAAGCATTTATAACAGAGCTTAATCTTATATCTTATCATAACAAGTTGGATAAGAATTTAACTCCTTATCAAGGTATTCGAAATAGCATGTTTGATCGTTTCAAAGAGGAATATAGCATCAAGTTCATATTTTGACAAACTTTGATTATATCATATATATATCAACGTATACATGAACACAAGTAGAGCTTCCAACATAATTGATCTAACAGCCAACAATCTTATGTCATATATTTCCTTTCAAACAAGTACTTACCTCGTATTCCAGCTTATTTCTACATACAATACTTGAATTTTAACAAAATGGTGGATTTAAACAACAAAGAACGCTTGGAAAGGTTTTAGGCCTATCCCGAGACTTTAAACTACACTTACAGTTCGTTTCTAGCTAATTTTATTCCCTTATAACAACTCATTTTTGCTTATCCCCTAAGTGATCTACATTTGCCTTTCCACCTTCATAACCTTGTGTGACTAACAATAACAAAATTTACATCCATGTATTAGAACTTAATTTAACATTCATTTAGCTTAATTACCCAATCACAAACACACATATTCATTCGACCAAACTGTCCAATTTAATCATGTATACATATATACACCTCAAAGTAAATTTCTGAATGTATCTATATACTTTTAAATTGCTTAAACATGTACTTACACTATGAATACAACAAAACAGTCCACTACACACTTAAACGTACGAAACAGACCCCTTTATATATGTCCTCACCTTATGCCTAATCAACTTTCAAAGTTCATACGATCACTCATACATTCACATAACAACTTTTTTATGTATGCATGTACATACAAATGTTTACTAAATAATACCCATACATTCTTTCATGTTAAAGACAATTCAATCACATGTTCATGTATACAAAACAAAGCAGTCTTTATACATACATATTATTGAGTCAAAACATTCCTATTATTTTACTATGTGCATCAAAACAATCCCTACTTACATAGGTTTACTTATGCAGTCACATAACAGTCCCAAATACTTCCTATATTTCCTATACAGTCCAAAATTCTTGTATATGCATATATGTGTTCTAACAATCCACTATGAATCCACACGTTATTCGAAACAAATCAAAGCAACATGTATTCATATATAATCGAAACAGTCCTCTAATGTTTCCAAATTTGCAAAACATGGCAGTTTACTTAATCCCCATAATCGAACATCTCCTATGATCATGCATTGACCTATGAACAACTCTTAACATTACGTGATTCATACAGTTTCTTAATCAATTTATTCTCTTAATTTCATAGAATAAAAGAAGATACTTACCTTCTCTTAAGCTAATCGAATGAGGAATTAAAACATGACTCAATCTCAAAACAAAATCTTCATTTCCTTGAATGTTACTCGAGCTTCCTCTCACTAACTCTCCAACTTTCAACTTCGGTTTCTCTAAGGGAGAAAGAAGATAATGACTCAAATTAGTTGATTCTTCTCCCTTACCCCCTCTACTTGTCCTTAATCACATGACACCCCAACCTAATCCTTAATTAATTCTCTTCTTTGTATGGATTTAGAAAGATTTCAAGAGTTTTTGGTTTATTCACTATGATAACTAGTTACCCAAGTTCCTTACTTCAAATTTTGGTCCCTTTCCAAGGTAGCTTTCCACTGATTTTTTAATCCAATTCAATCTTGATTCCAATTACTTGCTCTATTAGAGGATAGCCCTATAATGATTTATTTAAGGCTAAAGTGCTATATATATAAAAATGAATCATGATATTATATATATATATATATTCGATTGACAATTCTACTAGGTCATACTTTGGGGTGTTACAGTAAGTGTGAGAGTTGAGCGTAAATATGACACAAGTATTCATATCACTAACAACAAAACAAGACGTTTTTAAACAAGCAAGCAATCCAACCCGAACTTAAGTCTAAAAAGCATATCATAGTATATGTGTGTATATGCATATATGTGTATATTTGTAATGTAGTAGATATTTGAGCGCTAGAACACGTGAAACGAGAATATGAGGGTAAATTAATCATTTTGGACAAGAAATTAAAGATGTTTTTAAATGCTAGAACATCAATTGACTTGCGATGACTTTTAGGATGGGATGGACCCCGGCATTTTTAATTAGGATAATTTTGTACAGTTATTTAAACTCTATTTTTTTAATTAGGAGAATTTTACTATCTATTTTAATTAGGATAATATTAGCTATTTTAATTGAGATAATATTCTTATCTCTTTATAGGATAACATTCTATTTTATTATTATTTATCTAGTTAGTTTTTTTAGATTAAATCAAATTTATTTTTCTTATAATTTAGGGTTTTACTAGGCTATAAATAGGCGCCTTTTCTTTGTAAAAATTACACAAAAAGGTTCAATTTAATTTAATTCAATACCATTATTTCTTCTAAAATTTTCTGTGAGAGTTTTTTCATTTTGTTCAAAATTGTCATCTTGTTCTTGTTTTAGAGAGCGAGTGTCCAATTGCGCAGTAGCGAGTATTTGGCGTTCTTCTCCGTTCTCTAAGTTGCTAAGGGTAGTATCCTTAGAGGGTTGTACATAAAATCATTCAAACGCACGTTTTTCTAAGATAAGATCTTAGAAAGGGGTGTCTTTATATTCATTTACTTTCTTTTATTTTTTGGTCAAGTTCTTTTATTCTTACTTTATTTTAATTTATTTTAATTTCCCTTCTAATTTTTAGAAAATACATATAATTATTTTCATGGCTATTCAAACTTTAGCTTCTTTGATTAATTTTAAAATATTTTGAGATATTTAAGGCAAGCAAGAAATAAATGACCCTCAATGAATATCTCGCTCAAGATGAGTGTGATAGTGAACAACCGGATACAAAAGAACATGTAAGTTAATAAAGTTATTTACTAAACCCTGTGAAGGATTTGAAGCACTTTCACCTTCAAACTAATTGTACTTCGATGATATTCAAAATTTTTGTGAAGAGATTATGAGAAGTGAGTTACCTCAATTGAAAAAGACTAGAAAAAAAGCCAAAAAAAGTGATATTATTGGCTCAACACTGTTGAGAAACAATATGTGAGGTAAAAGTCTAGAGATGTTCAAAATAAAAAGACAATACAAAAAAGAAAAAAGAGAAATTATTTGGCTAATAATAACTCAGATTTTCCTTCTAGTGGTATTGTCTTTTTTATATAGGAATTTTTTGATCTATTACGAAAGACTCACCTAAATCAGTCCACATATGACAGAATTTCTTTTTTATTTATATTCAGAATCATTCACCTTTTAACATTTTAGATTCGATGATGAATCTTTTAAGGAGTGGGGGAATGATACGAGAATAGGAGAGTAAAATTAATCATTTTAAAAAAATTGAAGATGTTTTTGAAGGCTAGAACATCAATTAACTTGCGATGACTTTTGGGATGGGACCCCACATTTTTTAATTAGGATAATTTTGTACAGTTATTTGAACTCTGTTTTATTTTTAATTAGGATAATTTTATTGTCTCTTTTAATTTGAATAATATTATGTATTTTAATTGAGATAATATTCTTATTTTTCAATAGAGTATGATTTTATTAAGATAAAAATCATACAAGAGGTACTACCAAGTGTCTCGTTAAAAACCCCTTAATCTTAGATATCGAACGAAAAAAACGCCAAAGAAAAAGCAAGACAAGAAGAAAAAAACACCATCGAAATGCATCCAATAAATAGGCTTTTAGAATAATATTGTATCTTATTATTTTTTTATCTAGTTAATCTTTTATATTAAATCAAACTTGTTTTCCTTGTAATTTAGGATTTTACTAGCCTATAAATAGGCTTATTTCCTTTGTAAAAATCACACAACACGATTCAATTCAATTCAATTCAATACAGTTATTTCTTCTAAAATTCTCTGTGAGAGATTTTCCATTTTGTTCAAGATTTTCATCTTGTTCTTGTTTTGGAGTGTGAGTGTCTAGTTGCGCAGCAGCGAGTATTTGGCATTCTTCTCTATCGTCTAGATTATTAAGGGCTGGATCCTTAGAGGGTTGGACGTAAAACCATTCAGACGCACGTTTGTCTAAGAAAATATCTTAGAAAGAGGTGGCGTCATATTCATATACTTTCTTTTATTTTTTAGTTCAGTTCTTTTATTCTTATTTTTTTGTTTATTTTATTTTAATTCGTGCCTTTTTTATTGAGGTGTTTGAAAAATTTTCTAAAATTCTAACTCTTAATTTAAACTTTCAGATTAGTCAAGTTTATCAAGAGTTTTAATTGATCCAAGCTTCCGCTTCTTTATCAACATGTGTGACATCAATCATTCGAAATCATATACTAGTTGCTTGATGATATTGGGGCAAGGCTATAAATTCACATCTATGTGTATATTTTATGTACGTAAGTAATCCATAACAACACAAACAATCCAAGAGTCGTATAGACTTACCAAACTCCCAGACAATATCATATCGTGCAAGATTCATTATCACAAAGCATTTCAAGTAATCTTTATTAATCAAGTAGATAATTAAATATTGATTTCATCAAATCATATATTAGAAATCAAATTATAGCTTTTGGAGTTATCTTGATCATTTAGGCTTCATGGGTATATTTTTGATAATTTGAAACATTGAGGATATTTTAGACATTTTACATGTGAGGGTGTTTCAGTCATTTGACTCTATAAGGTAAATTTGGTCTTACAAGAGTAATTAGGTAATTTAAAGGCTTCTAAGACTAAAAAAGAAACATAGAGTCTTTCCAAACGGGTTTGAGAGTCAATGGATTGCCCAAAAGGTCTTAAAGGTTAAAACGGTCCACAATGGTTCAAATCTGGCAGTCCAGTTTTTGGTATCGAAACCATAAGCTTAGTTTCAAAATATTGACAAGGTTTCGATATCGAAGTGAAGGTATCGAAACCAAGATAGCTACTGAAAGACCTGGTTTCAATGTCCCTACTCCAGGTATCGTAACCCAAGGGCGACTGGGATGTCTAGTTTTGATACCCTTGTTTCAAGTATCAAAATCGATCCCTGCAACTTCAAATTTTCAATTTGAAAATTACATTTTTAAGCATCCAAAAATGACTCAAATGTCCCCAAACGTAACCCAAACGTACAAGGGTAATAATATAACCTTTCAACAACCAAATAACATGCTATCTTAACTTTTACTATTAAGGAATCGAAAACAAACTCACATGAATGGTACACACACATATACATCATTCAACACACATTACATGGATCATATAACATTCAAGAAGTAAGTTGAGTATTACCTTAGCTCAAAACAAAAAATAAAACTTCTCTATCCTTCCTCAAAGCTTCTATTTGCTTTTCCTTTGGGAGGTTTTTCCAACATCTTTAGAAGATTGATCAACCAATAAAATGGATCAAAAACAATACTATAATCCATTAGGAGATGAAATGAAGCACAAGTTACGTGGTTGAAATGATGTCAGCTAGAGAAAACCCAACCTTACCAAAAACCCTTCTAACATCCCTTTCTAAATAGTCTTGAGCTCGAAATGAAAGCCAAAGGATGAAGAGGATAAAGAACATTTTGATGAGTTAATGGAGAGTTTAACTATGGTACTTATTTGGAGCTTCAATTTGGGAAAGAAGATGATGGAAAGGAAAGGATAAAAAAAAGATGGAGAAAATGAAAAAATGAGAAAGAAAAAGAAACGAGGAGATGTGTATGTACGTAGGGGGAGATGGAGCTATCAAACATCAAATTTTTAGCTAAATTCTCCTCTCATTCCCATGAAAAGAGTAATAATATGAATTTAATACTTTAAATTACTCTTAATTTCAATAAAAGGTTTAAGGATTAATTTTTCCCGTATACTAATCTCAAATCAGCAATGCTGTCCCTCCTTTTTAATTGCATCAATTTAACCCTTGTAGTCTTCCAAAATCAACAATGTTGCCTCTTCTTTTTAATTTCATCAATTTAACCCTTGAACTCTTGAGTTGTATCAATCTTGCCCTTTGTTTCTCGCTGAATGCCAAAGCCATTAAATTTTATGCATGTAGTCGTTATCTGCATCCACATCATTCGTTATCGTCAATTGTCTTGCTATGTCAATGATGACGAGTTAGTTTTGATGAAGTGGTAGTACAAATAGAGAGTTTTAAAATTAATTGTTTATTTTAAAATTACATTTTTTTTAAAAAAATCAACATCAACTGTACTGTACTGTCACATCATCAAAATTGACTCGTCATCATCTTATTGTAGGATATTAATTTATGGAAGAAAATTACATGTGGACATGCTAACTCAAGCGTTGTTAATTATTTAACGACAGGGTGTCTGACATGGAAAAAGGGCGACTGGTGATAATGATTTTGTTAGTCAACAATAGTCAAAGGGCAAGATTGATACAATTTAGGAATTTGAGGGCTAAATTGATGAAATTAAAAAGAATAAACATCATTGTTGATTTTGGAAGACTACATGTGCTGAATTGATGCAATTAAAAAGAATGGGCACATTACTAATTTCATATTACTATAAGAGCAAAATTACCCCTTTAAGCCTAAATATTTTGAGTACTTAATATTAGTATACTACAAATTCTTAACTTATTACTATGTGAAATATTAATATTAAAAATTAATAGTTTACTGATGAAAATTTTTAAATAATTTATTTTTAATATATATGTCACAATTTTATTAAAAAATTAAAATAATATTTTAATAATTCGTATGTTAATATAAATCAAATTATTATAATATTTAAAACTTTTTCGTTAATTTATAAATTGTGAATAATTTTATTTTATATATTTAATATTTTAGTATTAAATTTTATTATTAAAGTATTAGTATTTGAAATAATCATATTAAAAATATTCTATTACTAATATTTTAATATTTATTTTCATCAAAAAGTATTTTAATATTTATGTCAAAATTTTTAAAGAAGAGATAGATTTTCCTAAATATAACCATTGGAAAACTTTTTTACACTTAGCAATCCAAACATCAGAAAACTTTTAGCTCAATAAGAAATCTTCATGTATTTCAAAAGGTATTTTCTAGAAAATATTTCATACGAAACAAACGCACTTTTTTTTAACAAACGCACATTTAGTATTTATAAGTTGGGTCTTGAGCAAATGTTTTAGAAATAATTATTTAGTAATGATAATATTATTTATGTTTAATTATAAAATAGAATTTAGAAAGGTAAATATCATTTTTAAAGTGTGAATTGGAATTTACAATGATCTTGCAAGAAAATTAAAAAAAATTATGGCCCCAACTCAATTCATAAACACCTTTTAATTGTCACAAGTGTCATAAAACTTGAATCAGTTGAACCAATGATCCATCCTGTCCAAAATATACCATCTAATCAGAAATCCTTCAAATTGATAAGCGCCGATTGAACCAAAAAGTTAGGGGTATTTTTATGTTCTAAATAACATAAAATAAGAACGAGAAAAGGAAAAGATTTATTCTTAATATGAAGTGTATATAATGTCTTCTTCAAGTTTTATATTTATAGACAGAAGAAATAACTATCATATAAAATTCTAACGTCTTGTTTGGTTGGGTTGTAATTGGCGTTTTTTATTATTTAATATGTCTTTATTACGAAACTTACTTTTATACGTGTGTTTGGTAGATTTGAAATTTAATACGGCGTATTATTTTATACGCAAGTTGCGTGATATTTATTAGGAGGTGGAGATAGTGTTTATATAACACGAAGTTTTGTCAATCATACCATCATACTATTTTTTTTGCATATTTACACCATTGTAAACCGCACCCTAAACCCCAAACCAACCACAAACTGAACCTCAAACCCTAAAGCTTGAACCCTAAACCCCAAACTATGAACCCTTAACCATAAACCGTAAACCTCAAAACTATAAACCATAAACCCCAAACTTAAAAATATAAAACCTAAACTCTAAACCCAAAACCATAAGCCATAAATCATGAACTCTAAAACTCAGACCCCTAAACCCTAAACCTTAAATCTAAACCATAGAACCCAAAAACCATAAACCTTAAACGCTAAACCCTAAACTATGAACTCTAAAACCTAAAAATAAACCTTAAATCATAAACCCTAGAACCTAAATCATGAACCATAAACCTTGAACAAATACCTCAAACCCTTAATCCTAAAACCTAACCCCAACCTCAAACTCCAAACTCCAAACCTTTAACCCTAAGCCTTGAACCTCAAACCATAAAAGATAAACCCTAAACTTGTAACCATAAACTCAAAACCATAGACCCTAAATCAAGAACCCTAAACCTCATACCCCTAACCCTAAACCTAGTTCCTAAAGCCCTAAAACCATAAACATCAAAATGTTAAACCTTAAACCCTTAACTCCAAACCATAAATCAAGAACCCTTAAACCAAAATCTTAAACCTTAAACTCCAGAACCTTAAACCATAGGCCCTAAATCATGAACCCTAAATTACAAACCACTAAACCACACCCCAAACCGCAAACCATAAAGCTTGAACCCTAAACTTTGAACCTTGATCCCTAAACCCTAAAACACAAACACCAAACTCTAAACCATATAATCTAAATCATGAACCCAAAACCCTTAAACCACAGCTACAAACATTAAACCCTAAACCCAAACTCTAAACCCTAAACTCCAAATTATAAACCTAAAACCCTAAAACTTAAAAATAAACCCAAAACCATAAATTATAAACCTTAAAATAATATAATAATCAATTGCAAAACCTATTTGATTTTGATATAACTTAATGAAAATGTTTTTGGACTTAAACTAATTTGCAAAAATATTTTAAAGACCATAAAATATGTTTTCAAAGGGTTTTAACACAATTTAAATGATCTTAAATAACCAAAGTGTCAAAAACTGGGTCTGAGTACCGATACAGTTTTACCCGTACCGATACCTAGAGGACCCCGTACCAATATGGTTTTGAGAGTATCGATACGACTTTTGATCCCCAAGTTTTCCAAATTATAGTAGCCAAATTTTGTACCGATACAGGCCTTGCCGTATCGATACGAGTAGGTGCATACCTATATGCTTGTATAGCGTACCGATACCCCTATGTTTTAAATGCTCCAACGACTAGTTTTCTGAAGAATAAGTATCGATATGGGTCATCATGTACCAATATCTAGGATTCCATAACTACATTTATTGCGGGAAATAAAGGCTCCAATGGTTTCAAACAACCCAACGACTAGTAATAGCTATGAAGTTGTTATAGGGTTTAAAATACACCTCCAAGAATCTATAGAGGAACAAGAACATGTCAACATTCAATGTATAGAGAAATTATTTTTGTTCTTTAATTGTCAATTTCTTTGTAGAACACACTTGTGAGCATAATTGTCATATATGCTCAAGTGTTAGGTTTTGGGTAAGTGCTTAGAATTGCGAACAATTAGCCTTGTGATGTTTATCCTAGTTTGCTTATTTCTTTTCTCTTATAAAAGAGGATTTTCTCAAAGCTTCCGTATAAACTTTGAGGTTTTAAAGGTTTCCTCTTAAGCCTAAAAAAAGGGAAGAAATTGTTAGTGAATTGGAAAATCCTTAGTAGGAAGCTAAGGTAGTAGATGTAGAGCTTGGCTAGAAGCTCGAACCACTATAAATCCTTGTGTCTATTTTTAATTTCCATAGCTTTCACCACTATCATCTAAAACCAATTCACCCCCTCTTGGCTACCTCGGTTGATCAATTCGAGCCTCCCAACAATTGGTATCAGAACAAGGTCTCTTTCATCAAATTAACATCCTAAGAGTCGATCCTCGAAGAGCTCATGTCTTTTTTACATCAATCGGAGTTCATGGCTCAATCCATCGATAGGCCACATTTCTTAGACGGGACAAATTACTCCTATTAGAAGAATGGGATGATGTACTTCATGAGAGCCAAAGACTATCATCTTTATGACATTGTGCTTGATGGCTCGTTTGTTCCTCAAAAAAGCAATGTGAAATGGAGTACAGATAATTGCAAGAAGATGGAGCTAAACGTAAAAACCTTGCACATTCTCTTTTGTGCACTTGGCTCAGAAGAATATGCCAAAGTCTTTTCTTGTGAGGGTGCCAAAGAGATTTGGTACAAGCTTGAAATCACTCATAAAGGAACAAAAAAAGTAAAGGAGACCAAGATTGGTTTTCTCAACCTTGAGTATGAGAACTTCAAAATAGAGTCGGATGAAGACATCACCAAGATGTTTGATAGATTCTTTGTCATCGTCAATGGACTTAAAGTATATAGAGAAATCATTCTAGAAGAAAAGCTTGTTCGAAAGCTCATTTATTATCTTCTTGAGTCATGGGACTCAAAGAAGATCGCCATCATCAAAACCAAGGATCTCAAAACCTTGAATCTCAAAGCTCTCTTGGGGTCTCTTCTCACTCATGGAATCATGAAGAAAGAAAAAAAAAGGAGAAGAAGAAGAAGAAAGAGAAAAAGATAAGGAAAAAAAGATAATAGAGCAAGGCATTGATGTGAATGTCGTTGCTCTTAAATCCTCCACAAGCCAACAAGATGATTCAAGTTGAGAGGATAGTGAAGAAGAAGAGATGACCAAGATCTTTATGAAATTCCCCCCATTCATGAAGTGCCACATACAGGAATCAAGGCATGAATCAAGAATGAAGAGGAGGGATCCCATCATATGCTTTGAGTGCAAGAAGTCGGGGCATACCAAGTATGATTGCCCTCGTTTCAACCAGAAAGGATCAAGCCATAAGAAAAAGGCATATATTGCTACATATAGTGATGAAGAGGACTCCACCGACAATGAAATAGCTCATATTTGTCTCATGGACATCGAAGAAGATTCAAGGGTCACTTCTAACTCATCTAATTTAAATTCATATACTTTGATAAGTTAAAAGAAGCCTATGATGAATTGGTTTTAGAATTCAAGGCTTTATTTTCTAAACACAAAAAGTTAATTTTAAAGTTGAAAATTGAAAATGAATTGCTTTCTAAAACCAAAGATGAATTTGAAGCAAGGTTTAAAGCTTTTGAACAAAAGAACCTTGACTTGCAAAACTTGCTTCTAAAAGTTCAAGAGGATCATCAAAGGGAAATTGTTGACCTCAAAAAGAATTTGTTTAACAATAAATTTCAAAGAAGTAAAGTTGGAGTTATCTCCAAATCAAATTTTGTTAAAACAAATTTTTATCAAAGACAATCTAGTTCCCCTAGATTTTTGAATAGAAAATGTGTTAAAACATTTGGGTACCAAAAAGACTCATTGTTTCAAAAAACAAATAAAGACATTGAAAAATAGATTCCAAAGGGAACTAAGCTATTTGGGACTAATGCCATTGGATCTAAAGCAATTTGGATACTAAAAGTTACTTGATTTTCTTTTGTCGGTGCGCTTGAGCCATTGTTGAACAAAGTCAAACCTTGGAAGCTCATGCCACACAAAAGAGGAAGGACACTTGGAGAAGAAATGCTTAACATCCTACCTTGGTTCAAGTGGTAAATCATGTCATGTTTAACTTGTTGAACTTTATTGGTCAATTCAGTGGATCAATAAGGAAGGATGCCAGAGAACATATACGAGCTTTCTTAGAAGTATGCAAATACTTCAAGAAACAAGGAGTGCCTGACGACGCGCTCAAGCTCAAGCTCTTCTCTTATTACTTAAGAGATAGAGACAGAACATGGCTGAAAGAAGTAGAACCATGATCTATTGCGTCATAGGACGGTCTTTGCAAATGTTTTCTACTCCGATACAATCTATTGAATGTGAACAACCAGTTGCAGAGTGACATTATAGTATTCTGGCAAAGAGATGATGAGTCCATGTATGAATGTTGAGATTGGTATAAAGACATGTTGTACAAGTGTTCGATTCATAGTTTTCATGATTGGATTTAAGTGGTAACATTCTATAATGGCGTTAACGCTCCTACAAGAATGGTGATCAAGTCTTTGGCTAATGGTATTTTGTTAGACAAAGATCCTGAAGAGACATTTGAAATTCTTAATTAGATAGCCAATAATGACTATTAGTTTTCCATGGTGAAGTTGAGTCCCGGTCTTAAATCTTCTAGAACACCCCACTTGGATAATTCCCAAACCGTGTCGGCTTAACTTTTTGCCATCACAAATATTCTCAAGAACTTACAAGCACCATCCAACACCCGAGATGTAAAGGTGGTTCAATACACTTGTAAGCATTGTGATGGGGAACACCAGTTGAGTGAATTCCCCCATCAAAAAGAATTTGGATGTTATGTACGGAACTAGAACATTAACAACAATCCATATCCGAACACCTACAACCTCATGTGGCAACAACATCCAAATTTTGGATGGGGAGGCAATGCTACTAATTGAAGGGCTAAACATATTGCTACGATAGAGCCTCCTAGATTTCAACAAAAGACTCAAAGGCAAAATCAGGGAGTTTCTTCTTCAAATTCTAATTCTTTTAAAACTTCCTATCAAAGTTTAATGGACACTGCCAGAGTTGTTTTATAGGACCATTCAGCAAATCTCAAGAACATGGAGACATGCTCACAACGCAAGCTGCCATGTTAAAGAATCAATAATCTATCCTACAGAATCACACCTCTTCTCTACGGTCGTTGAAAATGCAAGTTGGGCAGATTGCCTAAATCCTAAAGATAAAACCTCAAGGCGGTTTACCTAGTGATACTGAAGTCACTAAGACTTTTGGTGTGGAGTAGTGCAATGCTATCACATTGCAAAGTGGCACCTAGTTGACCAAAGATGATAAGTTTCAAGGATGTCACCTTGTTGATTTCTCTCCAAGCAAGAAACTCGCCGATGCTCTTACGACCAAAGATGCACCTCTTATGCCAAACACATGAAAAGACCTTGCTATTGATGGAAAAGATGACAAAGGAAAGGATGTCATAGCATCCAAGGCACCACACAAAGAGCTTAGACCCTCGTTGTCATTTCCACAATGCTTGAAAGCTCAGAAACAAGATGTTCAGTTCTAGAAATTTTTAAAGATGCTCAAACAATTACATATTGATGTCCCATTCCTAGAGGCCTTTGATCAAATGTCGATCTACATGAAATTTTTAAAAAGATCGTGACTAAGAAACAAATGGTGGGCGAAGTTGAAACTATTACTATGGCAGGCGAATTTGTGGCAGTCCTGATTAATTTGCCACCTAAGATGAAGGATCCCGACAGTTTCACCATCCCATGTTCTATAGGCTACAACTACACTAGCCATGCACTATGTGATCTCGGTGTAAGTGTGAACTTGATATCGAAATCATTGTTCATGAAACTTGGCATGGGAAAAGTTAAACTTATGTCAGTTTCCTTTCAATTAGTCGATCGATCCCAAGTTCGACCCAAGGGAAGGATTAAAGATGTCCTTCTCAAAGTTGATAGATTCATCTTACCAGCAGATTTTATCATTCTTGATTGTAAGGTCGATGAAAATGCTTCCATCATCTTAGGGAGACCATTCCTTGCCACTGGACGAATAGTGGTTTTTTGTAAGAATGGCGAGATTACTTTGAAGATGAACAAACAAAAGATCATACTCAACGTCTTTAGCACTCTTATATTTGTGGATAAATATGAGTAATGTCAGCTTGTGCATAGCGAGAAAGCCCTAGTTGAGGAGACCCCTCAAGAAATCTACTACAACAATGCACTAGATGATGTTGGACAATCAGAATTTGATGAGGCGATGCGAGAAGCACAAGAAGAGGGCGAGAAAGATGCTAAACAATCCAATGTCATGATAGTCATGCCAGGTATGACCTTTGAACCTTTCAATTATTCAGAGCTTAAGTCGCTCAGACCATCGTTGGAGCATCGACCTGATTTAGATTTAAAACCCCTTCCTCACAACTAAAGTATACATTTTTAGGGGAGAATAAAATGTTACATGTGATTATATTTGCTAGCTTGATATCCGACCAAGAAAATAGTTTATTGAATATATTGACTCAACATAAGAAAGCTATCAATTAGACTATTGTTGATTTGAAAGGCATAAGCCCTACTCTTTGTATGCATACGATTTTCTTACAGATGGCCATAGTAACTCCATTGAACCATAACGAAAACTTAATCTGATTATTAAAAATATGGTTATGAAAGAGATCATAAAAAGGTTAGATACAGAAATCATCTATCTTATCTAGGATAGCTCTTGGGTGTGCCATGTCCAATGCGTGCCAAAGAAGAGAGACATGATTGTGATAAAAAAATGATGCCTAGGCAACCTTGCCAAGGTATTGAAAAGATGTGAAGAAACTGACCTAGTGCTCAATTGGGAGAAGTGCCACTTCATAGTTGCTACAGGCATTATCTTGGGCCACTGTATTTCAAAGTAAGGCATTGAAGTGGACAAAGCCAATATTGAAGTCATTGAGAAGATTCCACCCTCTTCAAATGTCAAAGCCATTCAGAGCTTCCTTGGCCACGACAGTTTCTATAGGAGATTCATCAAGAACTTCTCTAAAATTTTGAAGTCGTTGTGCTCGTTACTGAAGTAGAATAGAGCATTCCAATTTGATGGCCAATGTCGTGCAGTGTTCAAAACTTTGAGGAAGAAACTTATCTCTACACTGGTCGTAGTACCTCTTGATTGGTCACAAACCTTTAAGTTGATGTATAATGCTAGTGATTATGTTGTCGGTGCCATCTTTGGTCAACATCGAAGTAATATCTTTCATGTTATATACTATGCTAGTCGCACCCTAAATAAAGCACAGTTGCATTATACCACCACTGAGAAAGAATTGCTTGTTGTGGTATTTGCATTTGATAAGTTTAGGGCATAGCTTATAGGAGCTAAAGTCATTGTACACACCGATCATTCGAACATTAAATATTTAGTGAATAAAAATGATGCTAAACCTAGACTCATTAGATGGATTTTATTATTGCAAGTATTTGACATTGAGGTAATAAATAGAAAGGGCACCGAAAACCAAGTAGTTGATTACCTCTCTAGGCTAGAAAATACATGTGAGCATGATAATACACTTGATATTAAGGATGAATTCACTAATGATAAATTATTGACTGATACAGCATTACCTTCGTATGCTGACATTGTTAACTTTCTTGTTAGTGGCATTTTTCCTTGTGATTTGAATAGCCATGGCAAGAAGAATTTTTGACATGATGCGTTATGCTACTATTAGGACGAGCCCTATCTTTTCAAATGATGTGCTAATCAAATGATACGGAGATACATACCTAAAGAGGAGCAAGAGGACATCTTTTTCCATTGCCATTCCACTCTATGTAAATGGCACTTTGGAGGACATAGGTTTACTGCAAAGGTCCTACAGTCTAGGTTGTATTGCCCCATATTGTTTAGGGATGCCCAGGCATTCTACAAAGCCTGCGATAGATGCCAACGAATGGGGAACATCTCTAGAAGGAATGAGCTAACCATGTAAGTCATCCTCGAAGTTGAACTATTTGATGCTTGGGGCATCGACTTCATGGGATCATTCCTCTCATCTTGTGGACACTTATGCATATTGCTGACAGTAGATTATGTGTCCAAATAGGTTGAAGTCATTGCGACAAACAAGAATAATGCAAAAATAGTCCTGAAGTTTTTGCACAAAAGTATTTTCACTCGGTTTGGAGTACCTCAAGCCATTATCAGTGAAGAGGGTAGACACTTCGACAATAAACTGATAGCTAAGGTGCTGCGCGAATATGGAGTCCACCATAAGATCGCCACAGCATACCATCCATAAACCAATGGGCAAGCCGAAGTTTCCAACCGAGAGATCAAGCAAATCCTTAAGAATGTGGTCAGGCCAAACTCCAAATACTGGTCTTTTAAGATAGACAAGGCCTTATGGGCATATCGGACCGCATTCAAAATACCTTTGGGCATGTCACCCTATAGACTTGTTTATGGTAAAGCATGCCACCTACCGGCTTGAACACAAAGCCGTTTGGGTCATCAAAAAGATCAATATAGACTGCCAACTAGTTGGAGAGAGATGTTTGTTGGACTTGAATGAGTTGGAAGAGCATCATCTAGATGCTTATGAGAATATCAAGATATACAAGAAGAAACCCAAGAAATATCATGATGTGAAATTGATGCCTCAACAATTTGTTGAAGGCCAACAAGTCCTCCTTAACAACTCTCGCCTTATACTCTTTTTGGGCAAGCTGAAGTCCCATTGATCCGGCCCATTCGAGGTTGTCAAGGTGTATCCCTGCGGTGCTATAGATATCAAGGATTTGAAGGATGGATCTTCAAAGTAAACAGTCAAAGACTCAAGGCCTACTAAGAAGCACCAGTTCATCGTGACAAAATTTCTTTCACGCTACGGTGCTATAGATATAAAGGATTTCAAGGATGGATTTTCAACATATTTATTTTTATTTTGTTTGAACTTTAATTTCAGTTTTCAATATTTTTAAATTTAAATTTTAACTTAGTTTGGTTTTATTTTATATTGTTTTGGCAGTTATAAAGCAAGAAAAAGGAGGAAAGTCACATTGGGATCTTGGAAAAATAACTTTTGCCAGATGTAGTTTCCTTTAATCTAGGGAATTTCGGCGGACACAAGGTTAAAAGGGGGAAGAATATTTGTTTAATTTATTTCACTTTATTACTTTTTTTCTAATCATTATTCCCTACCCACTCTATCTCCTACTTTTCACCTTCACCACTTCCCTATGCCACCACACGTCTTTCCCCCATTCACACGCCACAAATCCCCCACTATCCCACAAACCCAACATTGATTACCACTTTCCCTCCAAAAATATAAAACCCCTAAAACCTCTCCATCTTCTACCCTTTTCTTTTATAACTCGTCCGCCCCTTTCTAAATCCCGAGAGAGAGGAAAGAGGAGGTATTTCTTTAGAATCACAATCTTGCCGTTGTTTTCTTTTGCAAATCCTAAAAGACCTTTCTCTTTTTAACATTCTTTTTCCTCTCAAGAATCCATGGCAAGAGTAAAGAACGTCACTCGTGCCAGTCATAGCAGCCTTACATCACAACCCAGGCCATTTCCTATTCCGCGACAGGAGACCAGTCCGATGGCACCGTCGTCACTATCCTGATCCTCTTTCGCCTCCCATACATCATCCTCTGAGTCGTCGAAAGCACTGCACCCTTCAGACGCTTTTTTAACAAAGAAACCAAGAAGGGTTATGCTCTATTCAAGGACCGACCACTCACGTCGAAAGAGGGATTGGAGTTTTTTAGAGACACCCGCTTCCAGTTCGATGCTGACACTATCTTCATCATCGCCGCTCATGACTTGAGGATTTCGTTAACCAGTCGGGCCCCATCAATGTCTCGTGGGTTCGAGAGTCTATACCCACGTCACGCAACCTTAAGACGAAACGACGTTCATCTGAGGAAGGATGGTACCCTTCTCTGCTAAGGCCATTAATGTCTTCTTTGGGTTTGAGGATGTGACTACAACAAATTTGCTTATTAATGGCATCAAAAATATTATCACTAAAACATTCATTTACGTCACTATTTGTATTTTGTGACGTAAAATTTGACGTCATGGCGTTTGTCACGCTAGGTGAGTCATTAAATGTCTAGTGTTGTCACCTATTGTCGAGCATATAGTGACGCCAATGTATAACATCACCTTATAATTTGTATTCAGTGACATTTATTTATGTCACAAATGGTATAAAAATTCGTTATTGATTAATCATATCCTCACGAATAATACATTAATTTCAATGTATAAGCGACAGAAAGAAATATCATTACATTGTTAGTGACGTAGTATTACATCACCTAATAGTAGTATGAATGGCGATAATACATAATGTCACTTTATGATTCATGTTCGATGACGACTAATTATGTCACCGAATTATATAAGATTTCATTGTTGAAAATTATTATTGTCACAAATAATACATTAATGACAAAAAAAGATATTGTCACATTTTTAGTTTCATTGTAAATAATTAGTTTCTTCGTAATTCTCCACGTGCTTGCAATCTCGTTGCGTTTAAATTTAGACTTTAAGTTTTAATTTTAGACTTTTAAGTAATTAAAATAATTTTAAAGTTTCTTATTTAAAAAATTAAAAATCATAAAATTAAATAATTAAAAAGGACTGAAAATTTTATAAATTATAATAAAAATTCAAACTTTAATAAATTACAATAACAATCTATTTTTTTAAAAAATTACAATAAAGCTCATACATTTTATAAATTACAATAATTTCTCAAAATTTTACGATCATCACAATTTGATCTCTCTAAAATTCCAAAAACCAATCGCCATATCTCAACCACGGTTACTAAGCCTCCCTACTAGTCCTCATATTCACCATCTTCCTATCCATTACCTCTCGATCACCACTGTTGGTCATTGTTTCCTAACCCTCAAACCCCTCATTTCATCAAATACCAGCACAATAGAATGCCTGAAGTTACACAAAATTAAACAAAGTTGCTACAAAAACCTCAAACTTAGTTATTGAAGTTACTGATGTAGCTATTGTAAATACATCCTTTTACATTCTGCTTCAAATGTTGGGTAAACTTCAAGTACGTAGCTGATTAATAATTGCCTAAAACGAAATGCATAACTAAATCTGCAAAGTATCATTAACATTAAACCCAGTTTTAATATAAAGCTGTTCGTTATGATGATTAATTCATTTACTCCTTGTATGGTATCATTCAAACTAAATCTGCAAATGTAAGCTTATAAATAGAAAGGGGAGGTTTGATTTAGGAGATGGTTTAATCGTAATTCCTCTAATGGTCCTAATACTTGCTGCCTACGCATGAAAATATAGATTTCTATCATAATGTCATACTATTCCTAACTGAAAATTAGTAGAATCCAATGCTAAAAGTTTTTACAAATTAAACTCCAGAAAGTTTTCGATACACAAACAAGTTACAAATTCATATCTAACTCAACAACATCGAACTTTGGAAAATGTATATTCTCTTCCTAAAGCTGCAAAACAAAAATGCGTATGTCTACGAATAAGGTCTTTTATTTTTCTAAATTGTTACTAGTAATGTTTCATTACAAGCTAGTTTACGTTTGCTAAACATGTATGGTATAATTCCTAAGCCACTTGCACTAAAATCTTGTTGCAATCTTTTTGTAGAGACAAGATTACACCAGTAATCACGGTTACAAGGCAAAGATTAATTCTGAAGCAAAGTTGTAGGATCTAAACTTTGTAGAGGACAATGAAATAGGTGTCACCGTCCGTGTTGTTTGAGCATAGTGAAAGATGTTATATGATTTCATTGGAAGAAATGAAAAGGAAAAAAGGTGAAAAAATTCAACAAGCCGAGGTCCTATATCAGTTCCATGCTCATCTTTTGCAGCAAAATACGATGGGAATGGAAGAATTGAAACATCAGGTTTCTTGTAAACATAATCCTTTATTAAGACAAAATTCCCTTTGGCACTTGAGACTTGTAAACAATAATCAACTCCCAGATGATAAAAGGCTATATAGAATGAAACAGACTAGATGTTAAGACTTCTGGAGTAATGTAATTGGTTACCATCCTTTGTGATAAACAAATCATATGAAAACAACATCAAAGCATACCCATTTTATTTTTGACGGGGTTAGTCCTGTATTTTTAAGACAAACACTGAAAACTTTACAAAAGTCTCCTCATTTTTTTTCAATTCAAAATGTTTAAGCACTTAAAATAAATAAAAAACCCATAGCTGGCCTTTCACCCACATCAAATATCTTGAAGGATCTATCTTATATACCCCACACACTTCTAACCGTCCTCGTCTTGCCCCATGCACCAATGCATATTTTTCCCTTCGATTGGAGATTGAGTTGGTTGTGGACTGCCTGATAGGGTTTAGGGAAAGAGGGAATGGTAGAGAAAGAAGGTAGCGGCTGATAAGATTAGGGGTGAAAATAAAGTATTTTAAATTTTAGCATAGGGTTAATAATATATAGAAAGGGTAGAATTGCAAATTAATTATATAAACCATTTTCAACATATTAAAATGAAAAGTTGGTTGGAATTTGTAAATGTCGTGTTCAATCCTCTCCTGCCTCATTTTTTTAGTTTGTTTCTCCCTTTTTTTAATTTTATTTTAATATTTTATTAATTCAATCAAAATCGAATTGAAAACTTGACAATTCTGACCCTAATCATATTCACCACTTAATTCCAAATATGTGTTATAAGAAAGAAAAAAGAAATCTTATCTTCTTCATCTTTCTCAATTCGAGAAAGAACGAATCCAAAAAAACCAACTCCATTATTTCCTTTGTACATACATACATGCATAATAATTGGGTGAAAAAAAAATACTAACATCGTTATTTTTCTACAATGGTAAACTAATTATAGTTTTAATTAAATATATAATTTTTATTTTTATTATTTATTATTATTTAAAAGTGTTTATAGATCATATTAGAACAAGTTTAGATTGAGTTGAGTGGCGACGGTGTTTCAACCGTATCATTGTCAGGTGATATTACCGATAAGCGTTTTGTGTGTTTTGATTTATGAGAAAATATCTTGAGTTTTGTCGTTGTCTTCCTAAATTAATTCGTTGCCAGTAAACCTTGAACCATAGTTGGTATTTAGAATTGGACATTAATTTATTGTGATCGGCTGAATTGCATCAAGGTTGAGAATTGTTTAATTAAATGCATATTGATAAAAATAACATGGGAAGAATGAATAATGTAGGTGCCAATAGCGGCAGTGACGGCATGAGGCGTTTTTGAACTTTGTTCGTGGCAAATATTTCAGAATGTTTACATTGGAAGGGTTTAAGGCATGTATTCGATCGTCATGAGAAGGTAGTAGATGTTTTAATCCCTTAAAAAGAGCACGGGATGTAGTAAGAATTGGCTTTGTTAGATTGAATTCGAAAGAGAAAGTGAGGAGAGTGATGGAGAGGCGACATGGGGTTTGGATATATGGGGCTCGGATGACGATTTCCTTTGCGCAAAAAAAAAAAAATGTACACGATCAATACTGGACGCATAAAGAGGCGGGGGATAATGAGATTCGATTGGACACGGAAAAGGAAAGGTTATCGTGGATCAGGATAAAAAAATTCAGATAATAAACGGCGACAGATACAAGGCATTATTGACGAGGTTAAAGTGGATGTGCTACATAGTTGTGCGGTTGGATGGTGTAGAAGTCCGATTGGAATGGCAACTTTGGTGAAGACATTGCAAGACGTCAATATTAATGGATGTTTTGTGATGCAAATTGCGGGTGGAAAAGTTTTATTGATGTTTTCAAGTATCGAAGATAGAGATAAAATGCTACAAAAATAAGATTTGGGGAAATGGTTTTCGAATGTGCAGGATTGGAATTCAACAATTGATTCAAATACGAGGCGAGTATGGTTTTCAATAAGTGGTTTGTCGATGCATGCTTGGTCGAGGGGTTCATTCGTAAATGTGTCAATAGTTTAGGGGACACTAGTGCATTGTGATGAGGAGACATTATAACCAAGTTCTTTCGAGCGAGGGCTTATTCTGATTGAGACTGCGAAATTGTAACACGTTGATGAATGCTTAGATGAAAAGGTGAAAAATCAAGTATTTGGAATTCAAGTTGTGGAGTTTGAATCGATGATGGGGCAGATGTGTGTTGTCGTTGTGATGAGGATGGTAAATCCTTAGAGTCGAGTTTGGAAAAGGGGGACGAGTTGGAAAAAAAAGGATGGAAATCCCCTGTTTTGAAAAGAATTGAGCCAAATTTCGAGGATGGGGCTCTCTTGGTGAATAAGGAGGATGCAGACTCAACATTAAAAATTATGGGGTCGATTGAAGGAGAAGGGTGTTGAAAAATGTGAGAAATTGGTAACTTTGAGCCATATTTTCAATGTGTAAATGTGGAGATTCGAATGATGAATTTATTGGCTCATATTCTACTCCATTAGACCTTTACAACGAAATCTCATATGCTCAAAATGGTTGAGTGATGAATGAGAAATTAATGTTCAAAGTAAGGCACTTCTGAATTGTGTAAGGAAAATAAAACCCCTTATCCCACATTCGAAGGATAACAAGCATGGGAAGTGTTTATATACTCCAACCCGCTTGCTAGATATTGAATGACTTGGATTGAAACTTGCATTGTGCATAGGTGCAAGGGGTGCAAATTGAAGCTTGTTGAACCTATTTGGGTTGGGGCTCATCTATATGATTTGGGCAACGTGAAATTTTGGACTGGTTGGGCCCTTCGTGGACCTGCGGATATTTTACCCACTTCGAATTATAAATTCTTCCTCAAAATGGCATATCTTTTTGAATATTCTGAATTAAAAAGGATAACTTATGGTTTCCTTAAATACAAATATTAAAGAGGTAACAGCTACAGTTCACAGAATTATATCCGTTTAAACATGGTATTAATTGATAATTTCTGAATTGAATCAGACACAGACTTAATGACCATTAATTCAGAATATTTCTTTCTCTTATTTTTCCACATTCATTCCCTTATAATTACCGTGCCAATCTTCAAGGTTGAGACAAAACTCGAAAACCTTTTCTTCTCCTATAGTATTTTTGGTGATAGGCAAAGTCAAGAGAATAGTTCGTGATCTCTACAGCTGTGTTACTGTTGAAGATCGTCCTATTGTTGTATCTTGGGAGACTGACGATCAACGAACTCAAGCACTATAGAGTGGTCGAAATCTGTCTTAAGGAAACTGCGTAGCTGCAGGCCTCAACAAGTTTCCTGCAAAATTTTAATCGAATCAAGAGTTTGTTTCTCTTCATTTTTGTATTTTGATTATTTAAATAATATTTTCTCCTTTTTATCGTATTAGATTGTTATATTTGTAACAATCTTAAGACAGATTTTTTCTACCTTTCTTTTGATACAAGACGATTCGAAAATCTTTTTGATATCGAGATAGTAAATAAATTTGTTTTCAGGATTTATCATAGGAGTTTTTTAGGTAGTTTAGACGGTCCGACGGATCGAATTAGAGGATTCGAGTTAGTTTTGGGATTTAATTCAAAATAAATATTTTTGGATGAGGTTAAAATACAAAAAAATAGTATAAAATCATTATTTAATATGCAAATGATTTTGGTAAAATAAATTTTACAAAAAGGGGTCTCAAAATTGGACATTTTGGTTAGTGACCAAAATGTAAAGTTTTAAAACTAATTTTAGTGACTGTTTTGTAAAAGGGTCAAAACTTAGAATCTTTAAGGAGTTATTTGGCCAAAGTCTAATATCAGACTTTTCTCTTAAAATTAGATATTTTAAAAAGATTTTAAAATAGATAAAAAGGTTTGGGGAGATTAATTACATAATTAGATTTTAAAGAAATTTCACGTAACTAACTTTTCATCAAAATTATTTCTCTCAAATTCTCTCCAGCCATTCTTTTCCACTTCAATTTTATCAGGTAAACACTTGATTTTAATCTTCTTTTGTTATCAAATGTATCTTTACCTAACAAAACCAATTTGATTTGATCTTATTTTCTCAAAAAAAAAAGTCATCCAATTAAGAGGAAAACCAAATTTAGAGGTGATCTTCATTCTTCTACTCTAATATAAGGTTCTTTACTGAAATTCCCAAGTTATTGATCCTTTACATATTTTTCTAACTTGATTTGATGATTTAATTAAGGAAAATTGGTTAAATTGAGGTTTAATTGGTTAAATTCATGGATTTTCGAATAGACTCTATTTTGCTAAGTTCTTAATTAATTTTAATCATGATTTTTATTAATTTTAATAAGTGGGTTTTAACATTGGAATCCCGGAACTATATGAATCTCTAATTTTCTAGGTTGTTAGTTGTAAGTTCTTGAGGTATTGTGGAGGTTTTATGAATGTTGGAGGTGTAAAGATATTGTTGATGTGTTTTTAAGTGTTAATTGATGTTAATTGATGGGTTAAAATGTTATATTGTGGCTGGGTTGAGTTCGAAAGATGTTTGATGTTGATTTCGGTTGTTATGGAGTGAAATTAGGTTGTAGATGTTGAGGATTTATGTTGTTGAATACATTGTGATGCATTGAATCCTCTGTTTTTGTGTGGATAAAATAGGGGAAGTTGGTCCTCGAGCTTGAGCGATTGTTTCGGAAGCTTTGAAGGCGAGGTTATCGTATTGGCAAGCGGGGCTTTGCGTGTCGATGAGTAAGAACGTGTTTTACAGCTTTGCAAAGGTTTGAAAGTTGTGTTTGGGAGTTTAGATTGAGCTTGAAACATTGGTCTAAGCTCGAAAGTAAGTAAAGGATAAATTCTCTCTCGAACTCAGTTTAGCAATTAGTTTTTATGCACTTGTTTTAATGGTTTAATTACCATTGTATATGCATGTTTTAAGCATAGTTTAATACTGTAACTGATTAAATAGTGATGATGATGCATTGTGAGTTAATGCATGTTTTGTTAATGTTTTTGAACATTGATCAATGCATGGATGATGCATTGGATAAATGATTTTGTTGATGCATACGAAAATAGTGAGTTGATGTTAATGAAATGAATTATATTGGCAAGTGATGGTATGAAAAGGTTTTGTAAATGTTATCAGATATAGTTGGCCGACCATAGGATTGATAGTGCACTATAAAAAGTCGCCTTGGATGTTGATGGGTTTTGATCCGTAGTACCGAATGCTCCTTCCAAGTTTGCCCCAGGATTAACAGCTTAGCGGTCGAGTTAGGTGAACCAATAGAATCTCCTATAGTCATTGTTTTTGTTGAAAAAAGAAATAGAATTGAAATTAGTAATAATTCAAATAAATAGAAAATGAATTCCTATAGTCATTGTCTACTTTCGATGTGGTGATAGGTTCTACGATTGGTAGCTGCATAGGATAGGTAGGTTTTCTCCTTTGAACCTTCCCTTGTGAAAGTATATTTACTTTACTAGCTAACAAGCAGACGTGATGTCTTTGAATTGTTCTACTGTTTGTGTAGACGATGATATACTTCACACGACTACCTCTCTGACAAGAGTATTAATTCTCATGGTTATGTCCATATGGCCATGGACATGCTTGGTTCTGTAAAAGTTTTAAAGAACTATGCCAAATAGTTTTCTTGAAGCAGCCCCACTTTACTCTCACATATGTAACTTAAGTTTCTCGGCTCGCCAAAGCATACAATGGTCATTAAAAGCTTTTGCTTAGCCTATCTCATTTTGATAACTATTTACATCATAGGAACGAACTTGGGGATATGTACCCTTACAGTAATCGAACAAGTTTATGCAATTAGGTTGTCCCTTTGAACCTAGATTTTGAGATCTCCATTCAGCTAGGTAGGGTTTTCTTTCACATAGCACATTTACTTTTTATGGGATTTAGTCCCATTCTTTTAGATGTTTTCTCAACTTGATCTCAATTTAACCCTTTGGTTAGCGGATCCGCAATGTTATATTTTGATCTTACATAGTCAATAGAGATAACTCCATTTGAGATCAATTGTCTAACGGTATTATGTCGATGACGCATATGTCTCGATTTACTGTTGTACATAAAATTTTGTGCTCTAGCAATTGTTGCTTGATTGTCACAGTATATGCATACTGTGGGCACAAGTTTCGGCCATTCAGGATTATCCTCAATAAATTGTCGAAGCCATTCAACTTCTTCTCTAGATTTGTCTAGAGTAACAAATTTAGATTCTATTATGGATATGGTTATAATAGTTTTTCTTAAGGATTTCCATAACACAGATCCTCCCCCAATGTGAATACATATCTATTTGTATGTTTGGCATCTTGAATATCAGATATCCAACTAGCATCGGAGTATCCTTCTAAGATAACAGGGTCTCTAAAATACTGTAATTCATAGTCTAAGGTATATCTGAGATATCTCAGTACCCTCACAATTACTTTCCAGTGATTTTTCCCTAGATTTCTTGTGAATCTGCTTAGACTGCTCACAGTAAAAGCAATGTTTGGTCTAGTACAACTCATAAGATATATTAAACTGCCTATGACTCTTACATATTCCACTTGGTGAATACTTTCCCCTTGATTTTTAGACAGATATGAACAAGTATCTAATAGAGTTATGGCTATACCAGAATCATCCTTGTTAAATTTCTCAAGAATCTTATCCACATAGTGTGATTGAGTCAATATGAGAACTTCAGTTGACCTGCTGATTTGGATGCCCAAAATTGTATTGGCTAGTCCCATATCTTTTATGTCAAATCTTGAATTTACCATGTTTTTGGTACGTTTTACCATTTCATTGTTGCTTCCAACAATGAGTATGTCATCAACATAAAAATATAGAATGATATATCCAATGTTTGTAGTTTTGACATATACATATTTGTCACACTTGTTTATCTTGAAGTCATTTGTCATCATTACACTATCAAACTTTTCATGCCATTGCTTTGGTTCTTGTTTAAGTCCATACAAAGACTTCACCAATCTACATGCTTTCCTTTCTTGACCTGAAACTATATGACCTCAGGTTGTTCCATGTATATCTCCTCATCAAGATCTCCATTTAGCAAAGCTATTTTAACATCCATTTGATGTACTTTTAGATTTCTCAAAGCAGCAATTGCAAGTATCATTCTTCTGGATGTTATTCTTGATACAGGAAAGAATGTATCAAAATAATCAAAGCATTCTTTTTGTCGGTATCCTTTTATTACCAATCTTACCTTGTACTTATCAAATGTTCCATTTGCTTTCATTTTTCATTTGAAATTCTATTTCAAAATTAGTGGTTTAATTCTAGGAGGAAGTACACTAATTCCCATGTATGGTTTTGCATAATGGAATCAATTTCACTTTTAATGGCTTCCTTCCATAAGGTGCCTTTAGAGGAGTGTATAGTGTCACTATACGTTTGAGGTTCAACCTCTAGCATAAAGATTAGGAAATCGAATCCAAATGTTTTTCTACCCTTGCTCATTTGCTCATTCTTCGCTCTATTTTAGTTTTAGCCTCTTCTTGATCATTTGGACTAATTTTGTTTAAATTCCATTTTATTGAACTTTGATCAACCTCCCTAGATTTATAAGGGAATATATTCTCAAAGAATGATGCATTCTTTGATTCCATTATCATGTTCTTGTGAATCTCGGGATTATTTAATTTATACACAAGAAAATGATAAACATTGCTATGTTCTGCATAGCCAATGAAAATACAATCCATATTTTTATGACCTATTTTCATTTGTTTTGGCAATAGGGCCATTACCTTGGCAAGACACCCCCACATTTTCAAGTGTTTGTAGGAAGGTTTTTGACCTTTCCATAACTCATATGGTGTCTTATCATTTTTCTTTCGGGGAACCTTATTTAAAAGGTGATTGGCTGGAAGAATAGCTTCCCCCACATGTTCAGTGATAACCCAGAGCTTCCTAATAAAGCATTAATCATTTTTTAGAGTCCAATTTTTTCGTTCGGTTACTCTATTTGATTGAGGAGAATACGGTGGTGTTACTTCGTGAATAATACCATGTTGTGAACAATATTCACCAAATGGTTTAACATATTCACCACCACGATCACTTCTTACCATCTTAATCTTTTTATTAAGTTGATTTTCGACTTCTTGCTTATAGAGTATAAATTTCTCTATAGCTTCGTCTTTGCTATTAAGCAAGTACATATAGCATTACTTTTTACTATTGTCGATGAAGGTAATAAAAATGTATTTCATCCTCTAGTTTGAACAAATTTCAAATCACAAACATCGTTATGCATTAGATCAAGCGGTTGAGTACTTCTTTCAATAGTTTGAAACGAAGACCTTATTAATTTTGCTTCAACGCATGTTTCAAATTTGTGATTATAATTAATATGAAAAGAAGGGATGTGTTCCAAGTAATTATTCTACGCAAAGTGTTATATTAATATGTTCGAGTCTACCATGCCATAAATTAAATGACTCAAGCATATAAAAGCGATATTCTTATTCATGCTTTTGGATTCTACAGAGATAACATTGAGTTTCCACATTCCATTCAATACATATCCCCTACCCACAAACATCCCCCTTATACAGAATTAGCTTCTAGGATTCAAAAACCATTCTAAGCTGTAAACACTTAAAAGTGTTCTAGAAACAAGATTTTTGCCTATGTCAGGCACATACAATATATTCTACAGCTTGAGTTCTTTTCCAGAAGTCATCTTCAAGACCATATTTCCCTTCCCCTTGATCTTGGAAGTCACAACATTTCCCATGTAGAGCTTCTCCCTATTGTCGCTAGGTATCATCTCAGAAAAATAATTCTCGTCACAGTAGATATGATGTGTTGCTCCAGTGTCAAGCCACTATTTTCTTAGGTTGGAGTTAACCAGGTTGACTTCAGAGATCACAGCAGATAGATCATCGTCCTCTACAACATTGGTCTCTTTGGCTTTGGCTTTCTTTGGATGTCTGCATTTAGAGGACTTGTGCCCCACTTTGCCATAGTTGTAGCACGTCCCTTTGAATTTTTCTTTCTTGGAAATTCCACCATTGGGTCCCAGCTTTGACCTATTTTGAGGTTGTTTTCCCTTCTTGAAGTCATTGACTTCAACATTCTTTGCCTTAGCCTCCTTGGAGGTTTCTCTATTGAGCTTCTTAGCATTGCCTCTGTTGTCTTCTTCTATTCAAAGTCTGACAATCAGTTCCCCCGCTGACATTTTCTTTCTTTTATGCTTTAGGTAATTTTTGAAGTTATTCCACCCGGGAGATAGCTTTTCAGTGATAGCTGCTACATGGAATGATCGCTTATGACCATTCCCTCAACAAGGATTTCATGAATAATCAGTTAGAGTTCCTCCACTTGACTTACTACTGGTTTGGAATCAACCATAGTAAAATTCAAGAATTTTGTGACTAAAAATTTTTTAGCCCCAACATCTTCAACTTTATATTTGTGGTCCAATGCCCTTTACAGCTCTTTAGCTATTTCAAAAACAGAATACACTGGATACAAAGAATCTAGTAATCCGTTAAGGATATAGTTCTGGCATAGGAAGTCGAAATTGGTCCAAGCTTCAGTGATATTGAAGGCGTTGATATCATCCACCTCTCCTTCTCCCTCTCATGTTTTAATAACTAGAGGATCTCCCTTCAAGAATTTTGCCAAGTTTAACATGGTAAGATAGAACAACATTTTCTGTTGCCATGTTATGAAATTTTGTCCATTGAATTTTACCAGCTTTTCGTTGTGGCACACTGCTACTGTTGGTGGGGTCAGATTTAGAGCTTGATTCGAAGTTTTCCCCATGATTAACACCTTAGCGGTCGAGTTAGGTGAACCAATAGAATCTCCTATAGTCATTTTTTCTGTTGAAAAAAGAAATAGAACTGAAATTAGTAATAATTTCAATAAACAGAAAATGAATTCCTATTTATCTTTGATTTTGATATCGTACAAAATTCGTAACCACTGTTACTTATAATGACAATTTCTGTAAATAGATCTAGCCGATGAGTGGTGTTGAGGGGTTTATGTGTACCAAAAACTCCACCAGGGGTATCACAACGGTGAAGGGGTTTATATGTACCAAAAACTCCTATTGGTGAACCTAGAGATGCCGGTGGATTGTATGTTAAGTGTTTAGAGAACACTTGTTGAATCCATGTATCTGATGTTATGTTTTGTAAAGTGGAATTTGGTAAATGATCACATGCCAATATAACTGATGATGTATCATGAGATGGATTATGTTGTTTAATGCGATTTAAACATGATTTACTCTTTAAGCCTTGTATCGGTAGTATGCATGGGACAGCTTAAATTGAGGGTAGCAAATGGGATTTTGCTGTTGAATCCATGATACATGTTGCATATGGTTTAATATGCTATTTTTGGAAATGTTAAGTGCATGTTAGATAAGGCATGATGTTGAAATGATGATTTACAAGTGTTTTGGAAAGTGGTTATCAAAAGAATTGTTAAACGATTTAAAATGCATTGATGGTTGTTGGTTTTTTAGCCTTCCTTACTAAGCCTAGTGTGCTTACGCTCTCTTTTCCCATCAATGCAGAGAATTAAAATTAAAAGGCAACGAGGAAGCAAGAAAGGAATCCAAGGACTTACGGCAAAGTATGGTTTTTGAAACGTTATATAGTAGTAATAAATGTAATGTGTCAAATGTTGTTTTAGGAGGGTTTTTGATGAACTCCCTATTGGTACAAGTTGTAATTGTTGTTTTGTACTTGTAAGTGGTTTAAAAGGCTTGAGATGTGGTTGGATTTGTGTTTTGGATGTTAAATAGGGAGCATGCCTATAGACCTTGTGGTTGTTTGTGTTAGACTTACTAGGATTGGTTGAAATGCTGGTATGCTGATGTCTAAGCATGTTTCTGTTGTTGTATAATGATTAGATACGTGTAAGAGTTGTTTGGAGTCAGCCAAAGTGTCATATGTTGGACCTAGAGGTCATTATAGGCCTCTTCGTACTAGTACAGGTACCTAAGGATCGATATGCGAGGTCCTGATAAGGCTCAAATCGTTGGAATAAAGCAAAAGGTATCGGTACGCCTAGCCACTTTGTCAGTACGCCTCGAGGAAAATTATGTATTGGTTTTGGTGCACGAGTTTGCGTACCAATTGGATCCCTTCAATTTTAACAATTCGTATCGATACACGGGGTATCGTATCGGTATGCTATTTAGCTACTGAAATTATGAGTTTTGAGATAACAAAGGAGGGATCGGTATGAGTCAAGGTTGTATCAGTACGAGTAAGTCAATACATTATTTCAATACGGTTATACTGTATTGTTATGTATAGTTGTTATGTTAGTTTGAACATATTGGTACGGGCTTGCCTGTATCGGTACGCTCTGTTGTTTTTGTGTATGCTTGTGTGCTGAAGTTTAGAAATTTGCAATTTGGTCCATGATTGTTATGTATGCAATTGAATGAGCTTGGATGGATGTTTTGAGCTGGAATTTATCATAGGAGCATGAAATTGGACTAATACAGATCGAGTAACTTTAATTGTGAAAAAGGCCCTATAATTTGCAAAAAATATGTTTTGGTCCCTAATATGAATTGTTGAGCAATTAAACCCTATTTCGCAATCTGATTGTAATGTGGCATTCCCGCTGAAGCATGTTCACTTAGGATAATAATAATATGCATATAGACAAGATAAAGGGAAAAATGGGCTCGGTTTAGGTTATTAGTTCAGGTTTGCTTCGGCAAATCTAATATGACTTTTTTAGTCCAGTTTTGGCTAGACCGGGCTAAGGGGGTTATATTTGGTGGTATCAGAGCCAGGTTTATGAAAAATTAAGATGTTGTTGATGTTTTGTTTAATGTTAATTGCTATGCAATGTGATTGTTTATATGTACGATGTTTAAAATATGCCATGTTAGGGTATTTTGGGGGGTGACACATTGCCTTATTACTGCAGTTATGATATGATTTTGGTTTAAAATGGAAGTCTAGGATCCTTGCTTGAAGCTAGCATTATTGTTTTTTTTGGTGTAATTATCATGCCTTAGATACATTTTTATGCGATGCCACCAAGGAGAGAATTGTGATCTAGCATAAACGTTGTTGCCGGAGGGCAGGGAGTAGAGGGCAAGATTGTACATCCAGAGGGGTTGTCACCTCCTTCGCCTGATCCTCCTAAGGGAGTACAGCAAGTACCACCTGCACCACATGGTCCAGTGTTTCGTGATATTATGCCTTTGGTTTATGCGATGATGGGAGCGTTTCAGGCTACGATGGTTGTAGCTCATATACCTGCACCAGTACCCGCTGTTACTGTTAATCCGGGGTTGCAATTAGAGCGTTTGCATAATATTAGAGGAGTTGAGTTTAGAAAGTTGGCACCTGAGGCATTCGAGAAGTGGTTTGCCAGTACAGAGCGGATCTTAGGTTAGATGGGGTGCAGCGATAAACGTAAGTTGAGATGTATGGTGTCCCTATTACAGGGTGATGCATACAGTTGATTGACCACCGTGATCACATGCATGAAAGCCGGTGATGTAACATGGGAATTCTTCCAAGCTATCTTCAGAAAGAAGTATCTTGGAGTTATATACTTAGATGAAAAGAAACGTGAGTTCATGGCCTTGGTTCAGGTAGTATGACCGTATCTGAGTATGAGGTGCAATTTGTGAAGCTGAGCCAGTATGCGCCTGAGTTGATGTTGGATGAGAGGCATCACTACTATCAGTTTTGCTATATTTTGGAGCAGGATGTTAAGACCTACATGCTGGCCATTGATTATACAAATTTTGACGCGTTGGTTACATGGGCGAAGGACATAGAGTAGACCTTGGGTTTATCTTACTAACCAAAGGGTCCTGTGTAGGGTAACAGAGTGGCAGATGCTAGTAGTAGTGGTGGTCAGGCCAAAAAACACCGTAATAGGTGGTTTCGTCCGGATGTGAGACATGGTGGACATGGTGCTGGTCGAGGATCACATGGGCATAGTACCCAGGTCCGGTCAGCGTATAATGTTTGTTGATTTGTGGATCGAGAGATCATGTGAGGCGAGACTGTCTACAGTTGGCCAGAGAAGGGCAGGCTCATATAGTTATGGCTGTGAATTCTTGTTGGATTTGTGGATCCGTGGAGCATATAAGACGTGAATGTCATTTGCTTTCTAGAGGTAGGCAGGCACCTGCACCTATTGTTGCACCACCTAGAGGTCGTGAGTGCGATCAAGGTAACTTCTAACGGAGAGAGGAATGGCAGAGGACTGTAGTGCATACAGTGGCAGTTTGACCCGAGGATGGTGAACCGGCGAGGATCTATGCTCATCGAAAGGGGATGAATAGCATGTACATTTACCTTGCAATCTATGTCATTACTTTCTTCGGTAGATTCTAGTTCTACGTATTTATATATTTTGCATGAGCATGCACATTTGCTTGGTATACTGGTAGAATTATTAGATGTGGGTATGCAAGTAACGAGTTTCTTTTGGAGAGATGATTGTTGCAAGGAAGTTGTATAGAATATATCCTTTAATGATTCAAGGTCACGTGTTTACGGTTGATCTGATGGAGCTTATGTTTCATAGTTTTGACGTAATTTTAGGTATAGATTGGTTGTATGAGCATCTAGTTGTGGTTGATTTTGAGACAAAGCGAGTTTTGTTAAGACTTGCTGATGATTATAAAGTAGTGGTTGTAGGTGAGAATGTTAAGTTCTTGTCCAATGTGGTTCCAGCCTTGGAGGCGTAAAAGTTGTTAGAGTTGGGGTGCCAAGCATATATGGCTTATGTTATGAACCCAAATGTGAAAGAAGTATAGACTAAGGATATATCTGTATTGTTTGTGATTATCCGAGTGTGTTTTCGAAGGAGTTGCCTGGATTGCCACCGGATAGAGAATTGGAGTTTTGTATAGAGACGTACGTTGATACAGCTTCAGTGTTAATTACACCGTATCGAATGGCACCAAAGGAGTTGAAAGAGTTGAAGATACAACTTCAATAGTTTTTGGATTGTGGTTTTATCCGGCCTACTATTTTGCCGTGGGGAGTACCAGTGTTGTTTGTGAAAAAAATAATGGCACCTTGAGGATGCGCATTGATTATCGGCATCTAAACAAGTTGACGATTAAGAATAAGTACCCTTTACCGTGAATTAATAACTTGTTCGATCAATTCTAAGGTGCTATGGTGTTTTCCAAGATCGATTTGAGATCTAGGTATTATCAATTGAATGTTTAGGATAAAGATGTGTTGAAGACTACTTTTCGTACGAGGTACGACCATTACGAGTTTTTAGTAATATCGTTTAGGTTGACGAACGCGCCTGCAACATTTATGGATATGATGAATCGGGTGTTCCATGAATTTTTGGATCAATTCATAGTAGTGTTCATTGATGATATTCTTGTGTACTCTCGTACCGAGGAGGATCATGATCGACACTTGCGGTTTATGTTGCAGACCTTATTGGATAATTAGCTTTACGCCAAGTTGAGCAAATGTGAGCTTTGGATTAAGGAAGTGGTTTTTCTTGGTCATGTGGTTCCAACTGAAGGTATCCGATGGATCTTAAAAAGGTTGAGGCAGTTGTGAATTGGAAGCAACCTAAGTCGGTGATGAAAGTCTGTAGTTTCTTGGGTTTGGCAGGTTATTACCGTCATTTTGTCGATGGGTTTTCAAGAGTTGTTGCTCCTTTGACCAAGTTGTTGCAAAAGGATGTATGGTTTGAGTGGACAGAAGCTAGACAGCAAGCTTTTGAGAAGTTGGAGGAAGCTCTGACACAAGCTCCAATCTTGATTCAACCTAAGTCGGGAAAGGAGTTTGTGGTTTATAGCAACGCATCCTACATTGGTTTGGGGTGTGTGTTGATGTAGGATAGGAAAGTTGTAGCTTACGCATCGAGGCAGTTGAAGATGCACGAGTGCAACTACCCTATGCATGATCTTGAGCTCTCTACGGTAGTGATTGCGTTGAAGATTTGGAGACATTACCTTTATGGTGAGAAGTGTATTGTATACATAGATAATAAAAGCTTGAAGTATTTGATGACACAAAAGAATTTGAATTTTAGGCAATGTAGATGGCTGGAGTTGCTTAAGGATTATGCTTTGACAATTGAATATCATCCGGGCAAGGAGAGTGTTGTGATCGATGCTTTGAGTAGAAAAGCTGTTGTGGAGCTGAGGGTCATGTTTGCAAGGTTGAGTGTGACCCGTGATGGAGGTCTGTTGGCAGAGTTGCAAGTGAAACCATCTTTGTCACAGTTAAGTAAGGAAAAGCAACTTTATGATGAGGCGTTGGTACCGCATGTCAAGGACATCATGGATGAAAATCCTACGGGTTTTCACTTTAATAGAGATGGAGTGCTGTGCTTTAAGGATCGGATAGTTGTGCCTAGTGATATAGAGTTGATGCGAATGAATTTGATCGAGGCACGTGATAGTTCTTTTGCTATGCACCATGGTAGTACCAAGATGTATCGAGTTCTGAAGGGAGAGTTACTATTGGGTGGGTTTGAAAAATGATGTGACTGATTTTGTTGCTAAATGCATGGTATGTCAGCTTGTGAAGGCTGAACACCAGTTTTCTTTCGGGTTGTTGCAACCATTGAAAATTCTAAAGTGGAAATGGGAGAGGATCACCATAGATTTTGTGTCGGGGTTGCCTTTGACACTGACTAAAAAGGATTCCATTTGGGTGATTGTTGATCGATTTATGAAGTGTGAACATTTTCTGCCAGTGCATACGACGTATATCTTGGATAGGTTGGCGGATTTGTATGTTGCTGAAATTGTGAGGTTGCACGGGGTGCCCAAGTCTATTGTTTCAGATAGGGATCCGCGGTTTATAGTGAGGTTTTGGCAATGTTTGCATCGAGCTTTGGGTACTCCCTTAAATTTCAATACTTTATATCATCCTCAGACGGATGGTCAGTCTGAACGTGTGATTCAGATTTTGGAGGATATGTTGAGATGTTGCATCATTGAGTTCCAAGGAACTTGGAAAAGGCAGTTGCCTTTGGTAGAGTTTGCGTACAATAATAGCTATCAGGCAAGTATAAAGATGGCAGTGTATGAAGCCTTGTATGGTAGGAGATGTCATATGCCCTTGTGTTGGGCCAAGGCTAGGGAAAATATGTTTTCATGCCTGATGTGTTGAAAGACACAAATAAGAAAGTAAAGATGATTTGCGACCGTTTGAAAGAGGCCTTGAATAGGCAAAAATTTTACGCGGATTTGAAGCGTAGAGAAGTTGAGTATGCTGTTGGTGAAAAAGTTTTCTTGAAAGTCTCACCTTAAAAGAAGGTGTTGCGTTTTGGATGCAAAGGAAAATTGAGTCTGAGGTTTATTGGACCATATGAGGTGATGGAACGTATAGGTCATGTTTCTTATCGGTTGAGTTTCCCTCTTGAGTTGGAGAAGATTCATGATGTGTTTCATGTATCCATGTTGCAGAGGTATCGTTCGGATTCGTCGCATGTAATGCCAATTGAGGATATTGAGTTACGACCGGATTTGTCTTATGATGAGGAACCAGTGGAGATACTCGACTTCATTATTAAATTTCTTTGTCGCAATACAATTGAGCTTGTTAAGGTGTTGTGGCGACATTGTAGTGTTGAGGAGGCCACGTAGGAGAGTAAGTCGGACATGGTTGCTTAGTTTCCGCATCTGTTCCAATCAAGTAAATTTTGAAGATGAAATTTCTTAAGGTGGAGAGTTCTAACGCCCCGGTTTTGGGCCTAGGAGTTTTTTAGGTGGTTTAGACAGTTCGGCGAATTAGATTAGAGGATTCGAGTCAGTTTCGATATTTAATTCAAAATAAATATTTTTGGATGGGGTAAAAATAGAGAAAATGGTCTAAAATAATTATTTAATGTGCAAATGATTTTGTTAAAATAAATTTTACAAAAAGGGGTTTCGAAATTGGACATTTTGGTTAGTGACCAAAATGTAAAGTTTTAAAACTGGTTTTAGTGATTGTTTTGTAAAAAGGTCAAAACTTAGAATCGTTAAGGAGCTATTTGGCCAAAGTCTAATATCAGACTTTTCTCTTAAAATTGGATATTTTAAAAAGGTTTTAAAAGGTTTGGGGAGATTAATTACATAATTAGATTTTAAAGAAATTTCACGTAACTAACTTTTCATCAAAAGCTTTTCTCTCAAATTCTATCCAGCCAAAAACTCTTTTCGACTTCAATTTTCTTAGGTAAACACTTGATTTTAATATTATTTTTTTATCAAATGGATCTTTAATGTTTTCCTAACAAAACCTATTTGATTTGATCTTGTTTTCTCAAGCAAAGTCGTCCAATTAAGACGGAAGCCAAAATTAGAGGTGAGCTTCGTTCTTCTCCTCTAATATAAGACTCTTTACTGAAATTCCCAAGTTATTGATCCTTTACATATGTTTTCTAACTTGATTTGATGATTTAATTAAGAAAAGTTGGTTAAATTGAGGTTTAATTGGTTAAATTGATGGATTTTCGAATAGACTCTGCTTTGCTGAATTCTTTATTGATTTTAATCATGATTTAAATGTTTATTAATGTTAAAAAGTGGGTTTTAACATTGGAATCCCGAAACTATGTGAATCTTTAATTTTCTAGGTTGTTAGTTGTGAGTTCTTGAGGTGTTGTGGAGGTTTTATGAATGTTGGAGGTGTAAGGATGTTGTTGTTGTGTTTTTAGGTGTTAATTGATGTTAATTGATGGGTTAAAATGTTAGATTGTGGTTGAGTTGAGTTTGGAAGATGTTTGATGTTGATTTCGGTTGTTGTAGAGTGAAATTGGGCTGTAGATGTTGAGGATTTATGTTGCTGTATTGTTGAATGCATTGTGATGCATTGAATCCTCTATCTTTGTGTGGATAAAATAGGGAAAGTTGGTCATCGAGCTTGAGCGATTGTTTTGGAAGCTTTGGAGGCGAGGTTAATGTATCAGTAAGCGGGGCTTTGCATGTCAGTGAGTGAGAACGCGTTTTACAGCTTTGCAAAGGTTTGAAAGTGTTGTTTGGGAGTTTAGATCGAGCTTGAAACTTTGGTCTAAGCTCGGAAGTAATTAAAGGATAAATTATCTCTCGAACTCAGTTTGGCAATTAGTTTTTATGCACTTGTTTTAATAGTTTAATTACTCACTGTATATGCATGTTTGAGCATGGTTTAATGCTGGGAATTGATTAAATAGTGATGATGATGCATTGTGAGTTAATGCATGTTTTGTTAATGTTTTTGAACATTGATTAATGCATGGATGATGCATTGGATAAATGATTTTGTTGATGCATATGAAAACAGTGAGTTGATGCTAATGAAACGAATTATATTAGCAAGTGATGGTATGAAAAGGTTTTGTAAATGTTATCGGATATAGTTGGTCGGCCATAGGATTGATAGTGCACTATAAAAATTCATCTTGGATGTTGAGGGGTTTTGATCTATAGTACCAAAGATTCCATCCAAGTAACCTAACCGTTGAGGGGTTTAAATTGTACCAAAAACTCCCGTTAGTGGGTTATACATCTAGACGATGAGTGGTGTTGAGAGGTTTATGTGTACCAAAAACTCCACCAGGGGTATCAAAATGGTAGAGGGGTTTACGTATACCGAAAACTCCCGTTGGTGAACCTAAAGATGTTGGTAGATTGTATGTTAAGTGATGAGAGAGCACATGTTGAATCATGTATCCGATGTTATGTTTTGTAAAGTGGAATTTGATTAATGGTCACTTGTAAGCCAATATATTTGAAGACGTATCATGAGATGGATTATGTTGTTTAATTTGGTTTAAACATGTTTTACTCTTTAAGCCTTGCATTGGTAGTATGCATGGGAAAGCTTAAATTGAGGGTAGCAGATGGGACTTTGCTGTTGAATCCATGATACATGTTGCATATAGTTTAATATGTTGTTTTTGGAAATGTTAAGTGCATGTTAGATAAGGCATGATGTTGAAATGATGATTTAAAAGTGTTTTGGAAAGTGGTTATCAAATAATTGTTAAACGATTTAAAATACATTGATGGTTGTTGGTTTTTAAGCCTTCCTCACTAAGCCTAGTGTGCTTACGCTCTCTTTTCCCATCAATGCAGAGAATTAAAAGTCAAGGGCAGCGTGGAAGCAAGGAAGGAATCCAAGGACTTAGGGCAAAGTATGGTTTTTGAAACGTTATATAGTAGTAATAAAGGCAATATGTCAAATGTTGTTTTGGGAGGGTTTTTGATGAACTCCTTGTTGGTGCAAGTTGTAATTGTTGGTTTGGACTTGTAAGTGGTTTAAAAGGCTTGAGATGTGGTTGCATTTGTGTTTTAGATGTTGACTAGGGAACATGCGTATAAACCTTGTGGTTGTTTGTGTTAGACTTGCTATGATTGGTTGGAATGCTGGTATGCTGATGTCCAAGCATGTTTCTATTGTTATATGATGATTAGATACATGTAAGAGTTGTTTGGAGTGAGCCAAAGTGTCATATGTGGGACCTAGAGGTCATTACAGGCCTCTTCGTACTGATACGGGTACCCAAGGATCGGTACGCGGGGTCCTAATAAGGCTCAAATCGTTGGAATAAAGCAAAGGGTATCGGTACGCCTAGCCACCGTATTGGTACGCCTTGAGGAAAATTATGTATTGGTATCGGTACACAAGTTTGCATACTGATTCGATCCCTTCAATTTTAACAATCTGTATCGATACGCGGGGTACCGTATCGGTACGCTATTTAGCTATTGAAATTTTAAGTTTTGAGATAACAAAGGGGGGATCGGTACGAGGTCATGGCCGTATCGGTACGGGTGGGTCAACACACCGTATCGATATGATTATACATGTAGCTGTTATATTAGTTAGACCGTATTGGTACGGGCTTGCCTGTATCGGTACGCTTTGTTGTTTTTTTGTATACTTGTGTGCTGAAGTTTGGAAATTTGCAATTTGGTCCCTGATTGTTATGTATACAATTGAATGAGCTTGGATGGATGTTTTGAGTTGGAATTTATCATAGGAGCATGAAATTAGACTAATAAAGATCAGGTAACTTTAATTGTGAAAAGACCCTATAATTTGCAAAAATTACGTTTTGCTCTCTAATGTGAATTGTTGAGCAATTGAACCCTGTTTCGCAATCTGATTGCAATGTGACGTTCCCATTGAAGCATGTTCACTTAGGATAATAATGTATGCATATAGAAAAGATAAAAAGGAAAAAATGGGCTCGGTTTAGGTTATTAGTTCGGGTTTGCTTCGGCAAACCTAATGTTACTCTTTTAGTCTGGTTTCAGCTAGACCGTGCTAAGAGGGTTACACTTTGAGCCATATTTTTTTGGGTAAAGGTGGAGATTCGAACGATGAATTTATTGGTTCATATTCTACTCCATAAGACTTTTACAACGGTATCTCATCTCATATGCTCAAAACAGTTGAATGATGAATAAGAAATTAATGCTCAAAGTAAGGTACTTGTGAATTGTGTAAGGAAAATAAAAGCCCATTATCCCACATTGGTCGGATAACAAGCATGAGAAGTGTTTATATACACCAACCCACTTGCTAGTCATTGAATGACTTGGATTGAAACTTTGCCTCGTGCGTAGGCGCAGGGGGTGCAAATCGAAGCTCGTCGAACCCATCGGGTTGGGGCACACCAGCACGGCGTGGGCAATGTAAATATCCAGTTCGGTCGGGTCCTTCGTGGACCTGCAAATATTTTACCCACTTCGAATTAAATTTTTCCTTAAAATGGCATATATTTTTAAATATTTTGAATTAAAAAAGGATAACTTATGGTTTCCATAAGAACAAATATTAAATAGGTAACAACTGCAATTCACAGAAATATATCCGTTTAGACATGGTATTGATTGATAATTTTTTGAATTGAATCAGACACGAGATTAATGACCATTAATTCAAAATATTTCATTTCCATGCTTTTCCACCTTCACTCCCCTATAAATATCATGTCAATCTTCAAGGTTGAGACACAACTCGAAAACCTTTTCTTCTCCTCTAGTATTTTTGATGATAGGCAAAGTCAAGAGAATAATTCATGATCTCTACTGTAACGACTCGAATCTTGGGCTCTGTAAGATTAGTCCTTGGACCCAATTTATCAGGCCATGTGTTGGAAAGCCCAAAACAAGGATATTTGAATTGGGCTTTGTGATAAATAAAAAGAAAAGAAAAAGGGAAGAGATTTTAAAATTTAAAAAGGTGGTTGATTTGATGGGGAAAAAAGAAGGGAAATAAAGGAGATATTTTGGGGAGAGGGAGAAAAAAGAGAGAAAGGGAGAAAAAAAGGAGGAATGAGGTTTTGAACCTCGATCTACGGATATAGGAGCCACCATAGATTACACTGTCATCACCATCACCTTTAGCTCAACGAGAGAAGTCATCCGGTGATCGCCTCATCGCCATCGCCACTCGCCGGGGTGAGAAGAAATAGTGATTCGAAGGAGCTAGAACGGAATGAAGCAGTGCTCAAAACCATGAACGGAGGCCAAAATTGGAACCACCGGCCCGAGAACTGCCGGTCAAGAGTTCGCCGTCACCAGTCGGCCACCGAAAGACGCCTCACGCGCCATACGCGCGACCACCTGCGCGTGGCCGTGGGCTGGCAGACAGGGCAGGCGCACACTGTTTTCCAGTGCACCCTGCCGCACTAGAGTCCTGCCCATGGGCACATACAGCTTATCATGAACCTGCGCCACACTGGATCACTTGGGACTTTGACCGGCCTGTTGACTTTTTTTGGGGGACCCTACCTAGTGGTTTCTCGACGTTCCGAATCCAATGGCGTAGTTTGTACACCTCGAACTCTGATATGCTTCATGAGTATCATAAGTGTGATTGCCTTGCATGTTAGCGGTTACAAATTAGGAGATGAGTATTAAGTATGTGTTGATACTATTAGATCGAGGCTTGATGGTTATTGGGATGCTTAATGGGCCTGAGAATGTTCGAGTCGGTTATGAGCTTTAGAGACTGTATATGATTGTCTGAATATCCGTATGATCATCTGACTGTGTGATTGGTGGACTGATTGATATATAACGATGCTTTTTGTGTTAGCTGAATAAATTAATATGTTCAATTGAATATTGGTTAGAGACAATAATGATAAATATTCGATTTAATGGACAAAAAGTCAGTAAAAGGTAATTATTAATAAGGTACGCTAGCAACATACTTAAATAACTTTCATAAGCTTTAGAGACCGAATAAGCGTACTCGAGTATTGTTACCCACTAAACTGAATAATCAGAGATACCGGTTGGTGATGAAGTGAATAAGAAATATTAGTAAATTGATTTACGCTTTAGTAATAAAGTGAGATGGGTTTTGAGGGGAGTACCAGTACACCTCCCAGTGTATCGGTACCCCTTGCATGTTAAGGATTCCAGTAGCTTTTTTGTGTACCGGTACGCAAGGGGGTGTATCGGTACCCACTGTTGCATTGTCTGGGAGAGGCTTAGAGTACCGGTACGCATGAGTAAGAGTACATGTACTATAGTGGGTCAGTACGAGGTGATCCTAGTACCGATAGGGAGTATCGATACGGGTTGGAAGCGTATCGGTACAGCTTAAGGGTTCAGTTCTTTCGAACCTAAAATGAGTATCGGTACTCATGGCTGAGTATCAATACCTAGTGGGGAGTACCGGTACCCATATAGGAGTATCGGTACTCACTGGGCATTCTGCCCAATAAATTTAGGTTTACATTCAGGGGTTCTATAATTCAAGACAAAGGGCCCTAGAGGTCTTTTAAGGTGTAAAATGAATACTAAAACTGAGAAATAGAGATTTTAACCCCGTAGGTGAAATAATTGGCTAATGACTTGGTAAATATTGGGCAAACCGTGTGAGGTAGTAACTCATAGGGATCCTAGGTGGATCAATCGATGTTGTATGGTAGTTAGGGTCATTGTTGTGTGCTGAGAGGACACCTAAGTAGTCAAGTCATCCCTTGTTGTTTGGATTGGATACCCTAAGTGTGTTGCAACACCTTGAAGATTCCCGAATGTTGGATCTCGATGCTATGTGGACGCGGGCCTCATTCGAAGATGCTTGATGAGAGATCCCAAGCATGGATGTAGGATCCCGATGCTATGTGGAGCAGGCCTTATCCCCATGAGTATAGGATCATGATGCTATGTGGACGCGGGCCTTGCTCAGAGTATAGGATCCCGATGCTATATGGATGCATGCCTTACTCGTAGTGTAAGATCCCGATGCTTTATGGACGCGGGCCTCACTTAGATTGTACGATCTTGATTCTTTGTGGACGCAGGCGTCACTCCAGAATTTATGGTTATGTCTTTGTGTTTTGCTTGAATAATCTGTTGGGATCCTGAGAATGTTTGGGTTTCGTGGGCCATGTATGATGCTTTGCTGTTTTGAGAGCATGTATTTAGGTGACTAGCGGTAGCGCCACATGTTTATCTATCTCTTTTTATTGCTCGTACTAGCTTGCATGCTTATGTTTATGATTAGCATGAAGTATAGTTGAGTAGATGTGTACCAATTAGCTTTGTAAGCTAAGCGCTCCGAATTGTTGTTTCTGTGCGTAGGTTGATCGTGGGTTCGAGGAGCACTATCGGCATGAGATTCCAGCAAGTGGCATCGTCAGAGTATGATACCTATGTTTAGTGGGCTGAGTATTCATAGAACCTTACGTATGAGTCTATAATTCTTACTTTGAATTTGTATTAATCAAGTCAATTGTTTAAATGTTTTATTTAAAAAGAGCTCCTTTATAACGTTTTAATCGTTTAAATATTTACTTTGAATTGTGGGCTTTAAATGTTTTTGGGAAGCGCTTTATTTGGGCTAAACCAAGTTAAAAAATTTATGCTTTTGGGTTGGGCTTGAGGCCCAGTGTGACATCTGGGTCGAGGGTGTTACATTTAATGGTATTAGAGCTTAGGTTTAGCTTGTTCTAGGAAACCCCGGGTGGTATAGGTGTTTTGGTAAGGTTTCTAGTGAATACATGCCCTTAAACTCGAGATAATACTCCTTAAAGACTGGAATCTTGGTGGTGCTTCCAATGTTGCGATGATTAAATGGTTGAGATCATGGCCGAGATGGCCGAGCTAAGTGTTGGGTCGCTCATGGGGGCAATGCCGAGGGTGAAGTTTTCTTGGACTGTTGAGATACAAGTTGGTTGAATGATGTCAGAGTCGAGGATGTATCCTTCTCTCTCCACTCGAATAGAGCCTTCGTTGCATGTTGAAGACATTTTGAAGCCTTCGGAGTACGTTATGAGAGTTGTGGCAATAAATCTTCATTGTTGTGCGAGAATAACGTTGTGATACGGGTTTGGATAAATCGCTATCAGAATCGATCAGTGGATGCATGTTGGTTGGAGGACACTTTTGATCGCTTAAAAGTGAGTCTTGTTGATACTTGGAGAGTATCATCACCATTCATAGAGGTGTTTCTCAAAAATAATGGATTCGAGGTCCACTAGTTCGTTAGAGTGTGGCCAAAGTTAGACGTTCTACAGGTTTGAGAGAGCTACCTCCTTGAGAGTTGTTGTTTTTCAGGAATTGCGTTGGGATAATCAAATGCGATGCTAGCTCGTAATATCGAGAATTGTACCGAGGCTTTGAGACCTCGGCGAACCTAGCCTTTGGTAATAAGGATGTTGAACCGTTGCCCTTCTATCGTGATTTTTGTAGTGGTTGTTTGTAGAATGGCACGGCTTGGTTGTGAGGCATGTATAACCGCTTCGATAGATGCTAATGTGTGCAGTTCAACGCTCGAGAGCTTTCAGACCGCTAGAGTGTTTGTTTATGCTTCTTGGAGGAGTCGTCAGGGCTTCTTCCCTATCAAGAATATGAGTGGGTATTAAGGCAAGACTGAGTTAGACGTCGGTGCCCATTATCATTATTAAAGGACACCAGCCCAGTTGAAAAAGTTAGAGGTTTGTTGCAAATGTGCAACTCAAACGGGGTTCTTTTGTCTAAGCTTTTTGCCCAAAGGAGAATCGGGTTTGTTAGCTAGTAAGAAGTTGGTTCGTTGAGGTGATGCTTAAACCTTTGATAGCCTGTTACGAGGTAGTGAAGGATTGTTATGTGTCTCTTAAGGTGGATGACTCGTTTATCCAAATCGTGATGCACCCGTGTGTTTTTTAAGGTTTGGTTCGAGGACGAGATGGTTGTGGTTAAAGTATCAAAGGTTTGTAGTTCGAAACAAATTTTGGAATAAAGATTTCTATTGTTATGGCATGTCATGGTAACGTTTGATGTCTATAGCAATGTTTGGGGTATTTTGGTGATGATGGGGTAAGGGCTACCATATTGTCTCTCGAATATAAGTTTAGCGCTTTGCTTAACACGTGTGTTTGTACAAGGGATATGAAATGATGAGCGTTGGTAAAATAATAACCTCGGTGACCTTGTGTTTGAGAATGGTTAGTTGCCATGTTTTCAGTCAGGGAAACAAGGGTTTGAGACTTCGTAAATGCTTCTAGTGTATCACAGTTTCTTTGAGGCAAGTCGAAGGATATTGGTGGACATTCTAGCTACGTGAGGCTGTTATATTATGATAGTGTTGCTGACTCAATTAAAGTCAAGTAAGGTTTTGAGACATTGAGGATGTTTTGTTGTTTCGTCAATACTGCACTTTTGTGCAAGAAAGATGACGGAAGTACTTACCCCCAATAGCGTAATTCTTGGGTGCTTGATCTTTATAAAGAATTTGAGAATTGGACAATGACATAAGTTGAAGTAATTAAGAGCTGTTGACCGTATGTGATCGGATATCACTTAAGTAAAATGAGCTTGATAAGTATGGAGTGTACAGAGTTAATTCATATTTGAGTATCAAGTTGCCCATGTGAAGCAATTGAGGATTGCAAGTAGTGGTAATGTAAAAGAGTATCGATACCAGCTCTATGTGGTACCGATACTTGTTTTTTTTGGTGTCGATACTGATCGGCGATGATCGATACCCATGTGGTTTAAATCGTTAAGCTTTAATTTGAGGGTTAGTTAGTTTTGAAAGCCGTAAGAAGTATCGATTGCTTATTTTTAAGTGGGCTCCATGTCGTCAGTTGAATTTTAGGTTAGATAGTTTTAATGGAATATTAAATAGGTTGTGGATGTTTAACGAAAGACATGCCAAGGCAATAGACTCTTTTTATATAGTATAGTGGTCGAATACATCAAATTTTGATAGCGGATAGGTTGTGCGTAATTTTTGTACCATGCTTTGGGGGAAAGTGTGGAGTCTTGTGTTTGAGATAGCGTTAAGTGGTTGACTTATCGTCGGTGGGGAGTTTAGCATTGAGTTTTTCAGAGTTGTTGTGATGTTTTGGTGCTCGTGTAGTGGGAATTAAATGGATGATGATTTTTTGTAAATGATTGGTGAATGCACGTTTCGATGGGATTTCGTGGAGTAATGGTACAACCATTGGTGGGCAACGTTTGATATTCTTTTTGGCAATGTGAGGTCCGAATAAAAAGTCAGCTTAGTTTGTTTATGGGTTTGGTTGCACTACATCGCAGTGTGTGCATGTTATCTTTGATATGAGATTCGAATTTGTGATAGAACCTTATTCCTTGGTAGGATTTTATGCGATGACAGATCCGAGTTAAGGTACGGATGGCATATGTTCAAAATGTGTTGTAGTTTGAAGTGTAAGACTCATGTGTAAACCGAGTTATGAGAGTTACTTTGGCTATTGTTATGAGTAAACATGCCAAGTTTGAGGTAAGTGCTTGAGGTGAGTCGAGACGCTGTTCGTTTTCAGAAATCTTGCATCGGACAAGTGGTGAATATGATAAGGGATGCTTTTCGAGCTAGAGTCTCCTGCAGGGAGTCGTCACAAGAGGAATTGTTTTGTTGTTACAATGTTTGTTTAACATCACGTTCTTTTAGACTATACGAAATTGTGGGGAGAATTCGTAGTGCAACAAATCTTTTGGGATCTATAGCGTAAGTTAAGTTTCTTGCTGACGGAACTCGTATGATAGTTTTATACCTTTGAGTTTTGGCTTGTCGTCGGTGATGTACCGAATGAAGATAAAATCTTTTCATGTAAAAAAAATCAGTTAAGATTATATTTGTAACATTCGAGGACAATATTAATTCTGATAAGTGTTGAGATCAGAGTAGCGCATCGGTTATATTGGAGACCTTGAAGAGTTAAGAAGTTTTTGAATCCTTCTGGTCTTGCTAGTACAAATTTCGAGGACGAAATTTCTTTTAAGGAGGGGAGAATTGTAACGACCCGAATCTTGGGCTTTGTAAGATTGGTCATTGGACCCAATTTATTGGGCCTTGTGTTGGAAAGCCCAAAACAAGGATATTTGAATTGGGCTTTGTGATAAATAAAAAGAAAAGAAAAAAGGGAAGAGATTTTAAAATTTAAAAAGGTGGCTGATTTGATGGCGAAAAAAAAGGGAAATAAAGTAGATATTTTGGGGAGACAAATAAAGGGAGAAAAAGGGAGGAATGAGGTTTTGAACCTCGATTTACGGCCATCGAAGCTGCCGTGGATTACACCGCCGTCACCATCACCTCGACGAGAGAAGTCATCCGGTGGTCGCCCCGTCGACGTCGCCACTCGTCGGGGTGAGAAGAAATAGTGATTCGGAGGAGCTAGAACGGCATAAAGCAAAGGCTCAAAATCATGAAACGGAGGCCAAAATTGGAACCACCGGCCCGAAAATGCCACCCGAGTTTACCATCATCGCCGGCCACCGAAAGACGCCCCACGCGCGCCACGCCACCACCGCGCGTGGGTGTGGATCGCAAGGTGGCAGGTGCACATCGCTTTCAAAGCACCCGTCGCATCGATTCTCGACGGGGTGCATACAACTTATCTTGCGCCGCACTAGATCACCAGGGACTTTGACCGCCCGTTGACCCATTGACCGCCGTTGACTTTTTCGGGGACCTTACCCAAAGGTTTCGACCTTGTGTTTTGAATAGGGGTGCACAAATTAATGTATGTCCAAATTTGTTGATATACGAGGATTGATCGGGTTTGGATATCGATCGAGTGGATTTCTCGAAGCTTGAATGAGGATTTTAGCGATCTCGACTTAAGGCCAAGACACCTCTAACTCGATATGCTTCATGAGCATCATAAGTGTGATTATCTTGCATGTTAGTGGTTGCAAATTAGGAGATGAGTATTAAGCATGTGTTGATACTTTTAGATCAAGGCTTGATGATTATTGGGATGCTTAATGGGCCTCGAGAATGTTCGAGCCAATAGATGAGCTTTAGAGATCAGATATGATTGTCCAATATCTGTAGGATCATCCGACCGTGATTGGTGGACTGATTGATATATAACGATGCCTTTCGTGTTAGCCGAATAAATTAATATGTTCGATTGAATATTAGTTAGAGACAATAATGATAAATATTCGATTTAATGGATAAAAAGTCAGTAAAGGGTAATTATTAATTAAGTACGCTAGCAACATACTTAAATAACTTTCATAAGCTTTATGGACCGAATAAGCGTATTTCGCATTGTTATCCATCGAATCAATAATCGGGGATGCCGATTGGTGATGGAAGTGAATAGGAAATATTAGTAAATTAATTTACGTTATAGTAATAAAGGAGACGGGTTTTGAGGGGAGTACCAAAGACGCCCCCCAAAGGTATCGGGTACCCCTTGCATGTTAAGGATTCCAAAGAATATTTTTGAGTACCGCACGTAAGAGGGTGTATCGGTACCACCGTTGTATTGCTCGAGAGAGGCTTAGTGTACCAAGATGCGTAAGTAAGAGTACTGTACTAAAGTGGGTCGGCACGAGACGATCCTTGTACCGATAGGAGTATCGATACAGGTTGGGGCGATCAATACGGCTTAAGGGTTCAGCCTTTTCGAACCTAAAATGAGTATCGGTACTCATGGCCGAGTATTGGTACCTAGTGAGGGTACCGGGTACCCATATAGGAGTATCGGTACTCACCGGGCATTCCGCCCAAGAAATTTGGGTTTATATTCTGGGGTTCTATAATTCGAGACAAAAGGCCCTAGGGTCTTTTTAAGGTGTAAAATGAATATTAAAACCGAGAAATAGAGATTTTAACCCCGTAGGTGAAATAATTGGCTAATAACTTGGTAAATATTGGGCAAACCATGTGAGGTAGTAACCCATATGGCTCCTAGGTGGATCAATCAAGGCCGGTGGTAGTTAGGGTCCTTGTTGTGTGCCGAGGGGACACCTAAGTAGTCGAGTCATCCCTTGTCGTTGGGATTGATACCCTAAGTGTGTTGCAACACCTGAAGATTCCCAAATGTTGATCCCGATGCTATGTGGACGTGGCCTCATTCAAGATGCTTGATGAGAGATCCCGGCATGGATGTAAGATCCCGATGCTATATGGACGCGCCTTATCCCCTTGAGTATAGGATCCCGATGCTATGTGGACGCTGGCCTTGCTCGCAGTATAGGATCTCGATACTATGTGAACGCGAGACTTACTCGTAGTGCAAGATCCCGATACTTTGCGGATGCGAGCCTCACTTAGAGTGTATGATCATGATGCTTTGTGGACGTAAGCTTCACCTGAATTTATGATTAAGCCTTTGTGTTTTGCCTCGGATAATCTGTGATCCCGAGCATGTTTAGGCTTCATGGGCCATGTATGATGTTTTGTTGTTTTGAGAGCATGTGTTTAGGCGACTAGCGATAGCGCCACATGTTTATCTATCTCTTTTATTGCTCGTACTAGCTTGCATGCTTATGTTTATGATTAGCATGAAGTATAGTTGAGTAGATGTGTACCACCTTTGTAAGTAAGCGCCTACACGAATTGTTATTTCCGCGCGTAGGTTGATCGTAGGTTCGAGGAGCACTATCGGCATGAGATTCCAAAGAAGTGGTGTCACTGTGAGTATGATACCTATGTTTAGTGGGCTGAGTATTCATAGAACCTTACGTGTATGAGTCCAGAATTTTACTTTGAATTTGTATTAATCAAGTCAATTGTTTAAATGTTTTATTTAAATGAGAATAATGCCAGGATATCGGCTTGATAAATCGCTATCAGAATCGATCGATGCATGTTGCTGGAGGACACTTGATCGCTAAAAGTGAGTCTTGTTGATACTTGGAGAGTATCATCACCTATCTATAGAGGTGTTTCTCAAAAATAATGGATTCGAGGTCCACTAGTTCGTTAGAGTGCCAAAGTTAGACGCCTGCTGTGTTTGAGAGAGCTACCTCCTTGAGAGTTGCTTGCCGTGAATTGGCGCTTGGATAATCAAATATACTTAGGCCTTAATATCAGAATTGTAATTCGAGGCTTTGAGACCTCGGGAGCCAGAATTTAGCCTTTGGTAATAAGGATGAACCGTTGCCCTTCTATCAGGATTTTGTAGTGGTTGTTTGTAGAATGGCACGCTTGGCTGTGGAGGTGCAAACCGCTCGATAGATGCTAATGTGTGCGCTCAACGCCGAGAGCCGACCGCTAGAGTGTTTGAGCTTATGCTTTATGGTTTCGTCAGGCTTCTTCCCATCAAGAATATGAGGGTATTAAGGCAAGACTGAGTTGGGGACGTCGGTGCCCATTATCATTATTGAAGCCGACACCAGCCCAGTTGAAAAAGTTAGAGGTTTGCTGCAAACAAAACTCAAATCCGGTTCTTTTTGTCTAAGCTTGCCCAAAGGAGAATCGGGCTTGTTAAAGCTAGTAAGAAGTTGGTTCGTTGATGTGATGCTCCATGGATTGATAACTGTTACATGGTAGTAGAAAGATTGTTATGTGTCTCCCAAGGTGGATATTTCGTTCATCAAATGCGTGTTTACAGTGTCTTTTGGGATAGTTCGAGAATGAGATGGTTGTGGTTAAAGTATCAAAAGTTTGTAGCTCGAAAGCGAATTTTGGAATGAAGATTTCTCTCTCTCATCATGGCGTGCCATGGTAACGTTTGATGTCTATAGCAATGTTTGAGGTTTTTAAGCGAGTGATAGGTGAGGTCACCATATTGTCTCTCAATATAAGTTTGAGCGCTTATTTAACACGTGTTTGTACAAGGGATATGAAATGATGAGTTACAGTAAATAATAACCTCGGTGACCTTGTGTGTGTTTGAGAATGGCTATTGCCATGTTTTCAAATGGTGGAAACAAGGGTTTGAGACTTCGAATGTCAAAATAACAAGTGCTCTTTGAGGTGTCAAGGATATTGGTGGACATTCCATACGTGGAGGTCATGTTATATTATGATAGTGTTGCTGACCACCAAAGTCAGCAAGGCTCTTGAGACATTGAGGATGTTTTGTTGTTTCGTCACACTGCACTTTTGTGCAAGAAAGATGACGGAAGTACGCATTCCCACAGCGAATTCTGGGTGTGTTGATCTTATAAAGAATTTGAGAATTGACAATGATTGATGTTGAAGTAATTAAGAGTCAGTTAATCGTATGTGATCGGAATACTTTAAGGAAATGAGCTTGATAAGTATGGAGGTACAGAGTTAATTCATATTTGAGTATCAAGTTGCCCATGTGAAGTAATTGAGGATTGCAAGTAGTGGTAATGTAAAGATATCGATACCAAATATGTGGTACCGACATTTGTTTTTTTGGTGTCGACATCGACGGGCCAAGATCGACACCTGGGCTGTGGTTTAAATCGCTGCTTTAATTTGAGGGTTAGTTAAGGTTTGAAGTCGTAGAAGCATCGCTTGCTTATTTTTTAAGTGGGCTCCATGCTGCTGGAATTTTAGGTTAGATATGTTTAGTGGAATATTAAATAGGTTGTGGATGTTTAACTAAAGACATGCCATATACAGACTCTTTTATATAGTATAGTGGTTTAATACATCAAATTTTGATAGCTTAAGAAGAAGCGTAATTTTTGTACCATGCTTTGTGGTTGTGAGTCTTGTGTTTGAGATAGCGTTATGGTTGACTTATCGCCTGGGTGGGGAGTTTAGTATCAGGTTTTTCAGAGTTGTTGTGATGTTTTGGTGTCTGCAGGGAATTAAATGGATGACAGTAGATTTTTTGTGATAAATAAAAAGAAAAGAAAAAGGGAAGAGATTTTAAAATTTAAAAAGGTGGTTGATTTGATGGGGAAAAAAGAAGGAAATAAAGGAGATATTTTGGGAGAGGGAGAAAAAAAAAAGAGAGAAAGGGAGAAAAAAAGGAGGAATGAGGTTTTGAACCTCGATCTACGGATATAGGAGCCACCATAGATTACACTGTCATCACCATCACCTTTAGCTCAACGAGAGAAGTCATCCGGTGATCGCCTCATCGCCATCGCCACTCGCCGGGGTGAGAAGAAATAGTGATTCGAAGGAGCTAGAACGGAATGAAGCAGTGCTCAAAACCATGAACGGAGGCCAAAATTGGAACCACCGGCCCGAGAACTGCCGGTCAAGAGTTCGCCGTCACCAGTCGGCCACCGAAAGACGCCTCACGCGCCATACGCGCGACCACCTGCGCGTGGCCGTGGGCTGGCAGACAGGGCAGGCGCACACTGTTTTCCAGTGCACCCTGCCGCACTAGAGTCCTGCCCATGGGCACATACAGCTTATCATGAACCTGCGCCACACTGGATCACTTGGGACTTTGACCGGCCTGTTGACTTTTTTTGGGGGACCCTACCTAGTGGTTTCTCGACGTTCCGAATCCAATGGCGTAGTTTGTACACCTCGAACTCTGATATGCTTCATGAGTATCATAAGTGTGATTGCCTTGCATGTTAGCGGTTACAAATTAGGAGATGAGTATTAAGTATGTGTTGATACTATTAGATCGAGGCTTGATGGTTATTGGGATGCTTAATGGGCCTGAGAATGTTCGAGTCGGTTATGAGCTTTAGAGACTGTATATGATTGTCTGAATATCCGTATGATCATCTGACTGTGTGATTGGTGGACTGATTGATATATAACGATGCTTTTTGTGTTAGCTGAATAAATTAATATGTTCAATTGAATATTGGTTAGAGACAATAATGATAAATATTCGATTTAATGGACAAAAAGTCAGTAAAAGGTAATTATTAATAAGGTACGCTAGCAACATACTTAAATAACTTTCATAAGCTTTAGAGACCGAATAAGCGTACTCGAGTATTGTTACCCACTAAACTGAATAATCAGAGATACCGGTTGGTGATGAAGTGAATAAGAAATATTAGTAAATTGATTTACGCTTTAGTAATAAAGTGAGATGGGTTTTGAGGGGAGTACCAGTACACCTCCCAGTGTATCGGTACCCCTTGCATGTTAAGGATTCCAGTAGCTTTTTTGTGTACCGATGCGCAGTGGGTGTGTCGGTACCCACTTGTTGCATTGTCCGGGAGAGGCTTAGAGTACCGATGCGCATGAGTAAGAGTACATGTACTATAGTGGGTCGATCTGAGGTGATCCTAGTACCGATAGGGAGTATCGATACGGGTTGGAAGCGTATCGGTGCAACAAGGGTTCAGTTCTTTCGAACCTAAAATGAGTATCGGTACTCATGGCTGAGTATCAATACCTAGTGGGGAGTCACCGGTACCCGTATAGAGTATCGGTACTCACCGGGCATTCTGCCCAATAAATTTAGGTTTACATTCGGGGTTCTATAATTCAAGACAAAGGGCCTAGAGGTCTTTTTTAGGTGTAAAATGAATACTAAAACTGAGAAATAGAGATTTTAACCCGTAGGTGAAATAATTGGCTAATGACTTGGTAAATATTGGGCAAACCGTGTGAGGTAGTAACTCATAGGGATCCTAGGTGGATCAATCGATGTTGTATGGTAGTTAGGGTCATTGTTGTGTGCTGAGAGGACACCTAAGTAGTCAAGTCATCCCTTGTTGTTTGGATTGGATACCCTAAGTGTGTTGCAACACCTTGAAGATTCCCGAATGTTGGATCTCGATGCTATGTGGACGCGGGCCTCATTCGAAGATGCTTGATGAGAGATCCCAAGCATGGATGTAGGATCCCGATGCTATGTGGAGCAGGCCTTATCCCCATGAGTATAGGATCATGATGCTATGTGGACGCGGGCCTTGCTCAGAGTATAGGATCCCGATGCTATATGGATGCATGCCTTACTCGTAGTGTAAGATCCCGATGCTTTATGGACGCGGGCCTCACTTAGATTGTACGATCTTGATTCTTTGTGGACGCAGGCGTCACTCCAGAATTTATGGTTATGTCTTTGTGTTTTGCTTGAATAATCTGTTGGGATCCTGAGAATGTTTGGGTTTCGTGGGCCATGTATGATGCTTTGCTGTTTTGAGAGCATGTATTTAGGTGACTAGCGGTAGCGCCACATGTTTATCTATCTCTTTTTATTGCTCGTACTAGCTTGCATGCTTATGTTTATGATTAGCATGAAGTATAGTTGAGTAGATGTGTACCAATTAGCTTTGTAAGCTAAGCGCTCCGAATTGTTGTTTCTGTGCGTAGGTTGATCGTGGGTTCGAGGAGCACTATCGGCATGAGATTCCAGCAAGTGGCATCGTCAGAGTATGATACCTATGTTTAGTGGGCTGAGTATTCATAGAACCTTACGTGTATGAGTCTATAATTCTTACTTTGAATTTGTATTAATCAAGTCAATTGTTTAAATGTTTTATTTAAAAAGAGCTCCTTTATAACGTTTTAATCGTTTAAATATTTACTTTGAATTGTGGGCTTTAAATGTTTTTGGGAAGCGCTTTATTTGGGCTAAACCAAGTTAAAAAATTTATGCTTTTGGGTTGGGCTTGAGGCCCAGTGTGACATCTGGGTCGAGGGTGTTACATTTAATGGTATTAGAGCTTAGGTTTAGCCGGTTCTAGGAAACCCCGGGGTGGTATAGGTGTTTTGGTAAGGTTTCTAGTGAATACATGCCCTTAAACTCAGATAATACTCCTTAAAGACTGGAATCTTGGTGGTGCTTCCAATGTTGCGATGATTAAATGGTTGAGATCATGGCCGAGATGGCCGAGCTAAGTGTTGGGTCGCTCATGGGGGCAATGCCGAGGGTGAAGTTTTCTTGGACTGTTGAGATACAAGTTGGTTGAATGATGTCAGAGTCGAGGATGTATCCTTCTCTCTCCACTCGAATAGAGCCTTCGTTGCATGTTGAAGACATTTTGAAGCCTTCGGAGTACGTTATGAGAGTTGTGGCAATAAATCTTCATTGTTGTGCGAGAATAACGTTGTGATACGGGTTTGGATAAATCGCTATCAGAATCGATCAGTGGATGCATGTTGGTTGGAGGACACTTTTGATCGCTTAAAAGTGAGTCTTGTTGATACTTGGAGAGTATCATCACCATTCATAGAGGTGTTTCTCAAAAATAATGGATTCGAGGTCCACTAGTTCGTTAGAGTGTGGCCAAAGTTAGACGTTCTACAGGTTTGAGAGAGCTACCTCCTTGAGAGTTGTTGTTTTTCAGGAATTGCGTTGGGATAATCAAATGCGATGCTAGCTCGTAATATCGAGAATTGTACCTGAGGCTTTGAGACCTCGAGCGAACCTAGCCTTTGGTAATAAGGATGTTGAACCGTTGCCCTTCTATCAGGATTTTTGTAGTGGTTGTTTGTAGAATGGCACGGCTTGGTTGTGAGGCATGTATAACCGTTCGATAGATGCTAATGTGTGCAGTTCAACGCTCGAGAGCTTTCAGACCGCTAGAGTGTTTGTTTATGCTTCTTGGAGGAGTCGTCAGGGCTTCTTCCCTATCAAGAATATGAGTGGGTATTAAGGCAAGACTGAGTTAGACGTCGGTGCCCATTATCATTATTAAAGGACACCAGCCCAGTTGAAAAAGTTAGAGGTTTGTTGCAAATGTGCAACTCAAACGGGGTTCTTTTGTCTAAGCTTTTTGCCCAAAGGAGAATCGGGTTTGTTAGCTAGTAAGAAGTTGGTTCGTTGAGGTGATGCTTAAACCTTTGATAGCCTGTTACGAGGTAGTGAAGGATTGTTATGTGTCTCTTAAGGTGGATGACTCGTTTATCCAAATCGTGATGCACCCGTGTGTTTTTTAAGGTTTGGTTCGAGGACGAGATGGTTGTGGTTAAAGTATCAAAGGTTTGTAGTTCGAAACAAATTTTGGAATAAAGATTTCTATTGTTATGGCATGTCATGGTAACGTTTGATGTCTATAGCAATGTTTGGGGTATTTTGGTGATGATGGGGTAAGGGCTACCATATTGTCTCTCGAATATAAGTTTAGCGCTTTGCTTAACACGTGTGTTTGTACAAGGGATATGAAATGATGAGCGTTGGTAAAATAATAACCTCGGTGACCTTGTGTTTGAGAATGGTTAGTTGCCATGTTTTCAGTCAGGGAAACAAGGGTTTGAGACTTCGTAAATGCTTCTAGTGTATCACGCTTCTTTGAGGCAAGTCGAAGGATATTGGTGGACATTCTAGCTACGTGAGGCTGTTATATTATGATAGTGTTGCTGACTCAATTAAAGTCAAGTAAGGTTTTGAGACATTGAGGATGTTTTGTTGTTTCACAATCTGCACTTTTGTGCAAGAAAGATGACGGAAGTACTTACCCCCAATAGCGTAATTCTTGGGTGCTTGATCTTTATAAAGAATTTGAGAATTGGACAATGACATAAGTTGAAGTAATTAAGAGCTGTTGACCGTATGTGATCGGATATCACTTAAGTAAAATGAGCTTGATAAGTATGGAGTGTACAGAGTTAATTCATATTTGAGTATCAAGTTGCCCATGTGAAGCAATTGAGGATTGCAAGTAGTGGTAATGTAAAAGAGTATCGATACCAGCTCTATGTGGTACCGATACTTGTTTTTTTTGGTGTCGATACTGATCGGCCAGTATCGATACCCATGTGGTTTAAATCGTTAAGCTTTAATTTGAGGGTTAGTTAGTTTTGAAAGCCGTAAGAAGTATCAGTTGCTTATTTTTAAGTGGGCTCCATGTCAGGGTTGAATTTTAGGTTAGATAGTTTTAATGGAATATTAAATAGGTTGTGGATGTTTAACGAAAGACATGCCAAGGCAATAGACTCTTTTTATATAGTATAGTGGTCAGAATACATCAAATTTTGATAGCGACAGTTGTGCGTAATTTTTGTACCATGCTTTGGGGGAAAGTGTGGAGTCTTGTGTTTGAGATAGCGTTAAGTGGTTGACTTATCGTCGGTGGGGAGTTTAGCATTGAGTTTTTCAGAGTTGTTGTGATGTTTTGGTGCTCCGTAGTGGGAATTAAATGGATGACAGTAGATTTTGTAAATGATTGGTGAATGCACAGTTTCGATGGGATTTCGTGGAGTAATGGTACAGCCATTGGTGGGCAACGTTTGATATTCTTTTTGGCAATGTGAGGTCCGAATAAAAAGTCAGCTTAGTTTGTTTGCGGGTTTGGTTGCACTACATCGCAGTGTGTGCATGTTATCTTTTGATATGAGATTCGAATTTGTGATAGAACCTTATTCCTTGGTAGGATTTTATGCGATGACAGATCCGAGTTAAGGTACGGATGGCATATGTTCAAAATGTGTTGTAGTTTGAAGTGTAAGACTCATGTGTAAACCGAGTTATGAGAGTTACTTTGGCTATTGTTATGAGTAAACATGCCAAGTTTGAGGTAAGTGCTTGAGGTGAGTCGAGACGCTGTTCGTTTTCAGAAATCTTGCATCGGACAAGTGGTGAATATGATAAGGGATGCTTTTCGAGCTAGAGTCTCCTGCAGGGAGTCGTCACAAGAGGAATTGTTTTGTTGTTACAATGTTTGTTTAACATCACGTTCTTTTAGACTATACGAAATTGTGGGGAGAATTCGTAGTGCAACAAATCTTTTGGGATCTATAGCGTAAGTTAAGTTTCTTGCTGTCGGAACTCGTATGATAGTTTTATACCTTTGAGTTTTGGCTTGTCGTCGGTGATGTACCGAATGAAGATAAAATCTTTTCATGTAAAAAAAATCAGTTAAGATTATATTTGTAACATTCGAGGACAATATTAATTCTGATAAGTGTTGAGATCAGAGTAGCGCATCGGTTATATTGGAGACCTTGAAGAGTTAAGAAGTTTTGAATCCTTCTGTCTTGCTAGTACAAATTTCGAGGACGAAATTTCTTTTAAGGAGGGGAGAATTGTAACGACCCGAATCTTGGGCTTTGTAAGATTGGTCATTGGACCCAATTTATTGGGCCTTGTGTTGGAAAGCCCAAAACAAGGATATTTGAATTGGGCTTTGTGATAAATAAAAAGAAAAGAAAAAAGGGAAGAGATTTTAAAATTTAAAAAGGTGGCTGATTTGATGGCGAAAAAAAAGGGAAATAAAGTAGATATTTTGGGGAGACAAATAAAGGGAGAAAAAGGGAGGAAAGAGGTTTTGAACCTCGATCTACGGCCATCAAAGCCACCGTGGATTACACCACCGTCACCATCACCTTCAGCTCGACGAGATGAGTCATCCGGTGGTCGCCCCGTCGCCGTCGCCACTCGCGGGGTGAGAAGAAATAGTGATTCAGAGGAGCTAGAACGGCATGAAGCAGTGCTCAAAATCATGAAACGGAGGCCAAAATTGGAACCACCGGCCTGAGAAATGCCAGTCTGGAGTTTACCATCATCGGCCGGCCACCGGAAGACGCCCCATGCGCCACACACGCCACCACCTGTGCGTGGGTGTGGATGGCAAGCAGGGCAGGTGCACACTGCTTTCCAGTGCACCCCGTCGTACTGGATTCCTGACGGGTGCTTACAGCTTATCCTGCACCGCACTAGATCACCAGGGACTTTGACCGGCCCGTTGACCCATTGACCGCCTGTTGACTTTTTTCGGGGGACCTTACCCAAAGGTTTCTCGACCTTGTGTTTTGAATAGGGGTGCACAAATTAATGTATGTCTGTATTTGTTGATATACGAGGATTGATCGGGTTTGGATATCAGATCGAGTGGATTTCTCGGGAAGCTTGAATGAGGATTTTAGCGATCTCGACTTAAGGCCAGTACACCTCTAACTCTGATATGCTTCATGAGCATCATAAGTGTGATTATCTTGCATGTTAGTGGTTGCAAATTAGGAGATGAGTATTAAGCATGTGTTGATACTTTTAGATCAAGGCTTGATGATTATTGGGATGCTTAATGGGCCTGAGAATGTTCGAGTCGGTTATGAGCTTTAGAGACTGTATATGATTGTCTGAATATCTGTAGGATCATCTGACTGTGTGATTGGTGGACTGATTGATATATAACGATGCCTTTCGTGTTAGCCGAATAAATTAATATGTTCGATTGAATATTAGTTAGAGACAATAATGATAAATATTCGATTTAATGGATAAAAAGTCAGTAAAGGGTAATTATTAATTAAGTACGCTAGCAACATACTTAAATAACTTTCATAAGCTTTATGGACCGAATAAGCGTACTCGGGTATTGTTATCCACTGAACTGAATAATCGGGGATGCCGATTGGTGATGGAAGTGAATAGGAAATATTAGTAAATTAATTTACGTTATAGTAATAAAGGGAGACGGGTTTTGAGGGGAGTACCAGTACGCCTCCCAGTGTATCGGTACCCCTTGCATGTTAAGGATTCCAGTAACATTTTTGAGTACCGGTACGTAAGAGGGTGTATCGGTACCCACTGTTGTATTGCCTGAGAGAGGCTTAGTGTACCAGTATGCGTAAGTAAGAGTACTGGTACTAAAGTGGGTCGGTACGAGACGATCCTTGTACCGATAGGGAGTATCGATACAGGTTGGGGGCGTATCAATACGGCTTAAGGGTTCAGTTATTTCGAACCTAAAATGAGTATCGGTACTCATGGCCGAGTATCGGTACCTAGTGAGGGTACTGGTACCCATATAGGAGTATCGGTACTCACTGGGCATTCTGCCCAAGAAATTTGGGTTTATATTCGGGGGTTCTATAATTCGAGACAAAAGGCCCTAGGGGTCTTTTAAGGTGTAAAATGAATATTAAAACTGAGAAATAGAGATTTTAACCCCGTAGGTGAAATAATTGGCTAATAACTTGGTAAATATTGGGCAAACCATGTGAGGTAGTAACCCATATGGCTCCTAGGTGGATCAATCAAGGCTGTGTGGTAGTTAGGGTCCTTGTTGTGTGCTGAGGGGACACCTAAGTAGTCGAGTCATCCCTTGTCGTTGGGATTGGATACCCTAAGTGTGTTGCAACACCTTGAAGATTCCCGAATGTTGGATCCCGATGCTATGTGGACGTGGGCCTCATTCGAAGATGCTTGATGAGAGATCCCGAGCATGGATGTAAGATCCCGATGCTATATGGACGCGGGCCTTATCCCCTTGAGTATAGGATCCCGATGCTATGTGGACGCGGGCCTTGCTCAGAGTATAGGATCTCGATACTATGTGAACGCGAGACTTACTCGTAGTGCAAGATCCTGATACTTTGCGGATGCGAGCCTCACTTAGAGTGTATGATCATGATGCTTTGTGGACGTAAGCTTCACTCCAGAATTTATGATTAAGCCTTTGTGTTTTGCTCGGATAATCTGGTGGGATCCCGAGCATGTTTAGGCTTCATGGGCCATGTATGATGTTTTACTGTTTTGAGAGCATGTATTTAGGCGACTAGCAGTAGCGCCACATGTTTATCTATCTCTTTTTATTGCTCGTACTAGCTTGCATGCTTATGTTTATGATTAGCATGAAGTATAGTTGAGTAGATGTGTACCACTGAGCTTTGTAAGCTCAGCGCTCAGAATTGTTATTTCCGTGCGTAGGTTGATCGTAGGTTCGAGGAGCACTATCGGCATGAGATTCCAGCAAGTGGTGTCATCAGAGTATGATACCTATGTTTAGTGGGCTGAGTATTCATAGAACCTTACGTGTATGAGTCTGTAATTCTTACTTTGAATTTGTATTAATCAAGTCAATTGTTTAAATGTTTTATTTAAATGGAGCTCTTTTGTAACGTTTTAATCGTTTAAATATTTATTTTGAATTGTGGGCTTTAAATGTTTTTGGGAAGCATTTTATTTGGGCTAAACCAAGTTAAAAATTTTATGCTTTTGGGCTGGGCTTGAGGCCCAGTGTGACATCTAGGTCGAGGGTGTTACATCTACAGTTGTGCTACTGTTGAAGATCATTATGTTGATGTATCCTGGGAGACTGACGACCGACGAACTCAAGCACTCTAGTGTGGTCAAAATCTGTCTTAAAAATTGCATAGTTGCAGGCCTCAACAAGTTTCTTACGATTTTTTCAATCGAAATAAGAGTTTATTTCTCTTTATTTTTGTATTTCAATATTTTAAATAATATTTGCTTTTTTCTTTTTTATCGTCTCAGATTGTTATAGTTGTAACAAAGAGTGCACCAAGATGAATCATATAAAGGTGGTGGGAGTATGGAAAGTGTGATTGGGGAGCAACATAGAGAGGAAAACACTCTTGTATGGCATCACAATCAGCTATGTGAAAGTTCCAAAGATGAACGTGTGTTAGTTCTACCTATAGACTCCGGTGAATGGTGTCGAATGAGGATGTTGGGGTGGTACAACGTAATGGTGAGAAGCATCATGGATTGGATATTTGGAATGAGACAAATTTTGAGTGATTAGTTGACTGCCCAGTGGGTTTTTTTGCATTCGTCAATTGAGGCCAAGGATATAGTAAGTTAAATAATAAACTTGGGCAAACGACAAATGATATTGTGGAGAATAATGAGGCCTCGCAGAGAGTATCATATATGATATTAGGATCAATATCGTTGGCTGAAAAAAACAACAACAAAAAAGAAAGAGATCGTCCTAAAAAAGGTCAACAACAATCAAGGATTGCGAATGACATGCAATTTGAGTTAGAATCTTGCAAGAAGAAAAATAAGATTCTAAGGGAGGCTCGTGAGACGACCGAGTTGGGAAAATATTTAGGCGCTACAATAATAGGTAATGAGGAATCAGTTGTAAGAGAACAAGAGAATGAACAACAGTGGTCGAGTTGATAGTAGTACCATAGAATATAAGGGGATTAGGATCTCTACCAAAGAAGAAGGCGATACGAGATTGGTTACGGCAAAATTTATAGGTGATTTCGGAATGGATGATCAAGTGGATATAATTTTTGTTTGCAACTACTGCTTGAGTTTGAGTGCTTATGGCGCATTGAGATTGCGGTTTGTGCAAGTTGGGTTATGATTTTGTTGTTTGTTTCGCGTGATTTGAATAGGTTGTTGTGTTTTGGGTGTGATTCTATTTCGCGTCCCTCGGTTGCTATATGGTCCTTATGGGTGGTGACTTTTCTGTGATCATCAGATGTTTGCCGAGTTTGGTGTTTTAATTTTATTAGTGTTTGTTTGTTGGTGTTCTTATTGGTGTGTTTCCTTTTACACTATCATGTTATATTTTTTTCTCTATTTAGGATTAAGGAGATTTTTAATGAGACGCGTGATAGTGATGGCATATATGATTTATCTTTTTATAAAATCATACTTCTTTGCCGATAAAAAAAGATATTTGTATATTTCATATTTGTTAAAGTCCATTCATATTTGTAATGGATAATTGATCTTGTTTTTGACCTCATATTTTTATTTTTTATTTAAAAAATTTATTATTTTTTATTTGTTTTACAAAACTTATTTTTCATCTTTTAAACTTGCACAACAATATTTTTTTAATGTTTGCAATATAGTTTTATATATTATTTTAGATATAATATAATATGGGTAAAATTTTGATGCACAAGCTGTGTAAAACTAATTTTACACAAGCCTATATATTTATACTATAAAAATTAAATCCTAAATTACTAACCCTAACCTTAAAAAATTAAACACTAAACCTTATACCCTAAATTCTAAACACTAACCTTTTTTAAACCCTACAACCTAAACCCTTACACTTTAAACCCTAACCCCTAAAACTTAAAGGCACGTGTAAACTAAAGTTTTTTCATATAATATATTACAGACTTAGAAAATTGATCAAATTATGCCGGACTTAAACCTTAAATGTTAAAGTCTGAGGGTGTGCTTTTGGTTGCTTTTAGCAACCTAAAAGCACTTTTTTAAGTGCTTTCAAAACAAATTAGGTATTTTTTGTTGCTTTTAAAAGTGATTTTCCACCCAAACCAAAATGCTAGATTTTATGGCTTTTGCGGTAGATAAGTTAGTTTGAAAAATAAAATTATTTTTACCATCTATTAATTAATTATAATTGATTGTTAAACTGAATTTATACATAATTATAAAATAATATATATGTTATAGTATTTATATTGAGAATAAATTTTTTATTATAGTTTATATTTTCAAGTTAAATTTTTTATTATAATTTAAATTGATTTATTTTTAAATTAATTTTTTTATTATAATTTAAGTTGATTTATTTCATACATCATAATATTAACGAATCTGAACATCACCCAAGTTCACTTATTTTACTTTACAATACTATGTCTAAATAGACATTTTGTCTTCTCAAAATCACTTTTTGACATCAATGACAAACACTAACCCAACTTTTCAAAGCTACTTTTCTACCACACTTTTAAAATCACTTTTTTCACCGCACTTTTTAAAAGCAATATCAAACTAAACAGTATATTTCAAATTTTAAATGAGTTAATTATTTATCTAAGTTCATTTTTTAGACCTAACATTTTTGTCTAAATCCTCAAACAATATTTCGAACTTGAACAATTGTTCTTACTCTTAAGCAAATCAATATTGATTATAAAAAATTAAACTTTATTTTTAATAATATATCATTTTTATCATAATTAATAACATGCAATTTGGTTTATACTAGTGCATAAAATTATATGAGTTATTATTTTATTTACTGGCACTAAAAACTAAGTAACTTTCGGTGAATATGGGAGTTAAAAATAAATTTTAGGGAAATAAAGAAGGTTAGAGAATTTATAGAAAATTTTACAGTAAACACAAAAGTCATCTCCTACAGAAGGTGAACAAGATTAATTTATTTTTTTGCACCAATAATTAAGCCGTGCACATTTTTTATTTAAAAAATAATTGAATATTTAATATCGTCTTCTGCATGATTTCAAAAAAAAAATTTATTGTCACTAGCTATAACTGTTGACTTTTGTATTTACTGTAGATTTTGTTGTAAATTTTTAAAATTTCCTCAACCTCGGCTCTCATATTCTCCAAAATTTGCCTAAAAAGGACTTCACAAGGTGACAAATATGCTTAATTTTGTTTTAAAAATTAAAATATAATTTTATAATTTTATTTTAATATCTATTTTTAAATTTAGACTCTAGTTATAAATTCTAAATTTTATACACCGAATCTTAAATATTAAAAAAGGTGAAAATATTGAGTTGAATATTAATGAAATTTTATCCATGAAAATCAAGCAAATAAAACAAAAATCCATTTTCCTTCTCTTATAAGCTAAAACAGTGACAAAATTGAAATTAAAACCGTTTACTCTCTTCACTGGCCTAATCCATTAATTTGTTCCTTAATTTTTCAGTCCTAATCCATTCATTTCTCTGTTCCGTCGACTAAAATGTCTGAATCTGACCAACCCCAACCCCAAAACACCGGAGCCCAAGGTTCGAGCCGCCGGTGGCACAGAGTATAGCTGGTGCCGAGCCGTGCCCGGTGGCACTGGCATAACAGTCATGTCCCTCCTCCTCTCTAATGACCCCGACATCTCAGTTCTTGAAACAGCCCTTTCCAGGCTCCAAGTTTCCCATCCCATTCTTCGTTCAAGGATCCACTTCGATGCTTCCTGCAACACTTTTTACTTCGTAACACCAAGTAATCCCCATATTAAATTCCAGCCTTTTGATCTTCAATCAACTTCCCCCATTCTCCATAGCTTCTCGGGGGATTCCCACATCGACCCACACCACGTTTTACTCGAGCATGAGCTGAATAGAAACTCATGGAACCATAATGATGGTGATAATGGTGGTGGTGGTGACCAAGCCGACGACAGGGATGTTTTTTTCGTCAGCCTTTACACTATAAGCGAGACGAGTTGGGTGTTGGTGTTCCGGCTGCACACGTCGGCTTGTGACCGCGCTGCGGCGGTGGGTCTGTTGAGGGAATTGTTGGAGATGGTGGGTGGCGGGAGAACCAAGACGGAGGAGGAGATCGAGAAGGGAAATGAAGAGAAACAACTGGGGATTGAAGATTTGATTCCCAGTGGCAAAGCTAACAAGTCTTTTTGGGTGCGTGGGTCGACTTGCTTGGCTACTCCTTGAACTCTTTCAGGCTGGCCAATCTCAACTTCATTGATGCCGATTCGGCTCGACGTTCTCAGGTCGTGAGGTTGAAGATGAACCAAGATGGCACCGACAGGCTTGTTGCTGTAAGTCACGAATTGCTGTTCTCAAGAATGTCTCCGGTCGTTTTTGTTGCTTAATTGATCTGCTTGTCGGATTCATAAATTATGCCTGCAATAATTCATCAACAAGTTCATGTCTATCATTGTTTTGAACCAATGATTATTCTTTAGTTTGAAAAAGAAAATTATGGATAATGTTGTTAAGCTCTGTGGAGCCCTGGTAGCTGCTGGTTTGATTGCAGCTCGATCCAACAAACCTTTCCCTGATCATCAAAGGGAAAAATACTCTGTTGTAACCCTCACCGACTGTCGATCCATTCTCGAGCCAGCACTCGGTAGCAATCATTTCGGTACATACTAGTTCATCCCTGTACCACTGATGTTTGAGGAGAAAAAATGCTGTCTGTTCTTGGGGCCAATATCATCTTATTTTATCATCTTTTTGTTAGGATTTTACCATTCTGCAATCGTGAATTCGCATGATGTGACCGCCCGTGACGATGTATGGGAGCTAGCAAACAGATGTTATACATCGATTTCCTCTGCCAAGAACAACAAGCATTTCACTGATATGAATGACCTAAACTTCCTCATGTGTAAGGCCATTGACAACCCTGGATTGACTCCATCATCATCTATGAGAACTGCCTTCATAACCGTTTTCGAAGACCCTGTGATCGATGAATCCGACAAACTGCACGAAGAAATCGGCGTGGTCAATTACGTGGGGTGTTCTTCGGTTCATGGTGTTGGTCCAACCATTGCCATATTCGACACCATACAAGATGGATGTTTGGATTGCGCGTGTGTGTATCCGGTGCCGCTGCATTCAAGAGAACAAATGGAAGAACTGATAGAGTCGATGAAAAGAATTCTTGCAGACTGTAGCATCAATCTGCAGAATAATAATAACTAGATTTGTTTTGATTCACTGAACAGTGTTTGCTCCATGAAAATTTTCTTTACTGGTTTTGTCTTCATGAATGACAATTGAATAAGCTAATAAATTGTCAATTCTCATATTTTGGGCTCATTTAACTATTCCAACAGCACTCATCCATGAACAATCTCTTTGCATCACAGTATGAACTCTTGCTGCAAATACATTTACAACAACAATAAAAACCTCAGAATTTTTGGAATAAATTCACCTCTTGTTCTTTCGAACTTGATTCGAATCTAATCTACCTAGAAAAAAAACTTAAAAAGTGATTGACATGATCAAAATCAGCACTGCAGCAGAGCTGCAGGTGTATTATACAAGAGAAAACTACAAGTCTAACGCATTAATGGAACTATAAACCCCAAGCATATAAGCCTAGGAAGGAAGCTACTCTGTTTAAAGAAACTCCTCAACTAGTTTTCCAAAATCAAACTTCCCATTACAACATTCTACAGCATTGACAACTTCTCGGAACGTCTCGACACTGCACGGAACAACAAGTTTATCCCTGTGTTCAAAACCATATTCATTGTAAGACTTCTCCAACAACATCTTGAAGAGTGGATGAGACAAGTAGCTGGTCGGCACTACGAATCTTTGTTCATCCTCTCCGACATAGATAGCGAAAGACCCGGACGGCGTCGAGGCTGCCGTAGGCGAAGACATTTGCTCAAATTCCCTCAGCAAACATTTGTATTTTGATTCCTCACCATCTCCTCCACCCATGCCCTTCACCTTCTTGGCTAGCTTCTTCAAGGAACCCATCTTTTTCCCCAACATGTTTCTGCTTTTGTTCGTTTGGTGTTTTGAACTCGAAAGAGAGGGGAAGCAGTAAAGGAAGATAAAGAACTCGGTAGTGCGTGGGGGTGGCTAAAGCCTAAAGAAGGGGATGTCGGAGAAATATTTCATCTTTTGACTTATCAATAATTCGGGAATACATGAACATATGTGTAGCGACCTTTTGTCCCGAGCTTTTTTTTGGAGGCCCGTTTTCAAGTTTTTTAATAAAAAATTATAAAAAAATAGAATCGTCACCGGTCATTTTGATAAGGTAGACTGGACACCAAAATGTCAACCAGAGATGGGCTCGGGAGTTGGTTATGAGTGAGGAAGGATTAGCACCCCCACTAAACCCCAAAATTGGTACCTAAAGGCTCGCATTATTTTTATAAAGGAAAATAAAAATTCAATTTAACTTAATAATTTAATTCCCAAAATGCATGCACAACAGTTTAAATCTGTCTTGATATTCACGACATTCAAAGGAGATGACACCCGGATGGCCGGGATGACACTCCCAGCAGAAATATCAAAACAAATAGGCCTAATACTATATGTGATATTCATGTAAAATAATAAATAACATAAAGTTAATATAAATAATGTAAATATAAAGTAATAAAATAAAAACAAATAAAATACTATACAATATATATATTAATATATACATGTAAACATAAATACATAAATAATATTTTATACATATCTTATATATAAATATACATATTATACAAATACTATATAAAACAAATATTATACTATATACATATTATAAGTATAATATATTACACATATTATATATACATATACATAATAATACCATATAAAAAATACACAATAAAAATAAAATGCATTGATACGAAAAAGAATTGAAATTAAAGAAAATAAAAAACAATGCAAAAATTAAAAGTAAAAAATATATCAATATGAAAACATAATCAACAGAAATATATATTATTATATAAATAAATACAAAGATAAGGACTGAATTTTACCCCACTAAGAGCTCGAATGAAAAACTTGACCCGCCCCCACCAAGATCTCGATGTCACTTAGACATGGCCTAAAAATTTAACTAGATCGAACCACGAAAGAGACCCCGATCAAATGTTAGATCGAACCAACTGGGGCCAGGCACTGCCCTTACCCCTGGCCAGCCTCTCCATCGGCCATGGCTCCCCTAATTTTGGGGATGTCGAATTGCCAATTTATATGGCTTTGGCCAATTTCTTGAATTGAAATTGTTGGCCTTCAATTGTTGGGTGCTTGATTCCCTCCCCCTATGTGGCTATTTATAGCCAAAGAAAGGGGTGGTGGGGAGACATGGCTCACAATGAGCCACGCAGATTTTGCTTCTTTTTATTTTTTACTTTTTTTTAATTTTATTTGAAAAACTCTCCTACACAAAAATTTTGGGTATTAAATACCTAAAAAAGTGAATACATTGATTTTACAGATCGAAAATTTTCGGGTGATAGCGTCTTCTTTCCTGCTTTTCGAGTCTGCAAATACGACATCTTGGACTGGATAAAGGACTTTTTAATTGGGCATAATAGATAGGGATATTGGGCTTATTTTAGGTCTAACCTAGAAAAAAAATAGGTTACAACAGGTGCCCCTCTTTGCTCATCGATGTGTAATAGGGATAGAGCAAAGATAAAATAGTGACCATTTTGGTCCGGGTAGGTTGAGATTACCGCCCGCTCTCTTGATCTTCTGCATCGATCTGCTTGATTGCCCTTGAATTCTTCAAAATGGAATGTTCTGCTGAGAAGACAAAATCCTAGAGTTGGGAGCCCTCCACGAGTCTTCTCTGCTGCTGAAGACCGAAAAAAATTAAATATCATACCCCGATTTCTGATCGTCATAGGAATGATATCTTGTTGCCGAAAGATCTTCACTGTTCCCCAGAATGCTGAGGACTAGAAAATTACAAGATCATGCCCTGATTTCTGATCGTTATAGGCATGAAAGAGTATCTTGCTACAAGATTACCGGAAAGTTTTTACTGCTTCCATGAATGATAAAGACTGGAAAACTGAAAGATCATACCCCGATTTATGATCATCATAAGCGTGAAATGGTATCTTGTTGCAAGATGACTAGAAGATTTTTGCCACTTCCCCGAAATCTAAAGTTTGCAAAATCCCTAGATGGTGTGACTCGGTTTCTGACCGTCATAGGCACGAAAGAGTAACTTGTAACAAGACGACTAGAAGATTTTTGCTACTTCCCTGAAAGCCAAAGCTTGCAAAATCTCTAGATGGTGTGCCCCGGTTTCTGACCGTCATAGGCACGAAAGAGTAACTCACTTTGAGATTGCTACATGATTTTCCCTACTTCCCCGAAAGCCAAAGACAGGAAAATCAAAAGGATGTCCCGAGTTTTGACTGTCTTGACATCAAAATGATATCTCGCTGTGAGACTATTAGAAAATTTTCGCTGCTCTCGTGAAAGTTGAAGACTGGAAAATTGAAAGGATTCCCCGGGTTCTGACCGTCTTGACACCAAAGTGTAACTTCCTTCGAAACTACCACACGATTTTCACTGCTTCCATGAAAGCCGAAGACTGAAAGTTCATACCCCGATTTCTGATCATCATTGGCATGAAAGGGTATCTCGTCACAAGATTTCCGAAAAGTTTACGCTGCTTCCATGAAAGAAGAAGACTGAAAAACCTTGAAGGATGCCCCGGTTTCTGACCGTCATAAACATCAAATCATAAACATCAAATCACAAACGTTTGAGTACGAAAAATTCTTGAATCTTTGTTGAGAGTTGCTTCTTTCGCTGCAAAGCATAAAATTCTGATCTTCCTCTAATTCTTGAGCATCTATCAAGAAAACAGACAAGAAACTTGAATAATGCGAGTTAGCATGCTCCTAATCTTAGGGATGCCTATCTATATGATGAATGATATAGAACATTTTCAGGGTTGTTTTATAAACTCTTGGTCCATGAAAGGTCATCCTCTGATTTCTTCTTTGTTGCATGCTCGTTAATTTATCCTTATCAGTTGGGTATTTATCTCAAATATGTTCCACAACATGCTTTTGATCCAGAGCCATTTCTCATTTCTGCGAACATTTTCCTTTAGTCCCTATGATATTGTAGGGACCCGTACCATTCATCATTGCTCATCATTACCCATTCGATCCTGGGCTCCACTATTTTCTTGTCATGCACTCTTATTACTTCTTCGGTACATCTCTCTACTCAGTCTTGGGCATAATTAATTCATCGGCACAGACCCATCACATAGAGTCTTCTTCTATCTTTAATCTTCTGGCGAGCAAATGCCTCAAATTTGTAAACTTTCCTTGTGTTTAGAGATATTTTCCCCGTTAATGGTTCATTCTTCATTTCTCTGAATGTGAGAAACTTGCTTTAAATCTCCAAACTGTCTGGCACATGTACTCTTGTCATTACTCTCGCTGTAATCATTAATAGGTTATTCCTCTGTGTTAGGTTGATCATTTGTATCCAGAAGCTTACGCTTAAAGTAATGCAAGGAAATCTTTTTGCTTAAAATGTCAATTTTGCTGATTGTCATTCCAATGAAGGGTGTTCTTTTGGATTAGCATACAGGACCTTGAAACCAAAATCAAAATATATAAAGAATAGGAGCTCCGAATATCAAGTGCAAAAGCGTCCTAAACTTAACCTTTCGGTGATCATTCCAAGCATAGCTTGTGTTTGTGAAAACTTTGAATATTATGATGATTTGAAGTCGTAAAATTCCCTTAGATGACTCGGTTCATCCCCATGATTACCGCGTTGCTACAGAAGACTACTCCTTTTCAATTCTCACTTTTGCTCCATCTAAGAAAATGGACTTGTTTAACCATTAGAGTGCAAAAATATCATTCTAAGAATAGAATTCTAGGCATGTGTGCTTTCTGTATTTTCTTTATGAACACGCCTATTACCAGGCTTTGAACATGCCTATTACCAGGCTTTAAACATACTTATTACTAGGCTTTAATTATGAATATTACCAGGATTTCGAGCAAAGGAATTGTTTTTTCTTTTATTATTTCATTATTTCCTTATATTTTGATCCATTAGTGCATAGAAGACTACGCTTAGAATTTCAATTTCAAGCAACTCTGCATGGTTAACTTTGGAGCTTTTTCATCATCGAACTTCATCAAAGGAGTAGTAATCTTGCTTTGCTGACCAGAGTCTATTAGGGGAGAATTTAGACTTTATCGTTATCACAGTATTCAATTGATCTCAATGTCGCATTTTGCAATTGATATCTAGAGGCCTACAAAGGCAAGAAGAGATATACATATACATGCTTTCAAGGTCATTGTACGTTAAGCAAAATACATTCTTCATTGGAATAAAAATTACCAAACATGACATATGCCCTTTACAAAAAGATCTTTGCTATATTCGGGCCAAAGGTAGCAAAGTTGATTCGATGCATTATTTCAAAAGGAAACCTTAACTGTAGAGAAATGCCCTAGCATCATCATACTCTTCAGCTCATTCATTTTCTCTCTAATTTTTTCTTGAGAATATTTTATATGTGTCATCATTTCTCTCTGGATCCCGATCAGATGTCCCTAAAGTTCCTCAAGCTTCTCTACTCTAGCCACTAAGTTGTTCATGATTTTGGAGTTGTACTTGTGAGATTATTTCTTGGCTTTTGTCGTACCTTACTCTGAGAGGAATATCTTCTCTCAATTAGCAATGTGTTAATTTACAAAATGGAAGTTGTAAACAATGCTAAAATGAAAGCTTTATTAGAAGAAAGAAAATCAATAATGCTGTCATGCAAGAATGAATGCACATATAGGTATTGATTCACAAGTAGTCTTTATAAAGACTTTCATTAGATAAAGAAGTCTGATTGCAAAAAACAAAGATAATGCATTTGCAGATAGCGTCTAGCTTCTATCCTTAAGATTTTCACTTCTTGAAGTTGGGTATTCACTCTTCGCCATACCTCTCAGCTCATGAAGATTGTTGTACTTGTAAACTATCATGCGGGCCCAGTAATTTTTGATACATATCCCGCTGTCATGATGTCTTATTTTTCCGTGTGTATACGCTTGGACTATCCCTAGACCGTAGCATTATCGCTTTTGACATTATAGAACCCCCTTCTATACCTGAACGCCTTCTAAAATGGACTCATCTTGAATCAATACCTATGTATGATATGATATGCAATACGGATGCGGAAAAAAATAAAAATAAAAATAACAGAGAAAACGAGTCAGTGAAATAGAATAATCAAAAAATAAAAAGAATTGAATGATGAATAATGAAGAAAATAAGCAGTAAAATATACAGGAAACATAAACAAATAAAGCAAAACCTAAAAAAATAAGGGTCAATCCTACATGGGCAGAGTAACGGCGTGGTTAAAGGGTGGATACTACGGTTCATTATATGTGGTTGGGTTTTAAAGTAAAGGGTTCCTGAACTGTCGTTGGGACATCGATTCGGGGGAATACGACCCTTATACCATACGGAGGTGAAAACCCCACGGAATATAATGACCGGATTCCAGGAGTACATTACAACACTATACGGATGTGAAAACCCCACAAAGCGAAGTAATCTCTCCCACTTAAGGGTTCTATAGTTAATATATGATGACAGTTTATATCAAAGAAAATTCAAAAATTAAAAATTAAATTAAATTTTCCTTAATAATTACAATGCGAACCCTGAATAAGGTCGAACTCTTTTTTTTGTTTTAAAAATAGTCCCTAGTGGAGTCACCATGTTGTAGCGACCTTTTCGTCACGGGCCTTTTCTTGGAGGTGTAATCACTCATTTTTATCTAGTCTGTAAATATTGTTAATATATTAGTATAATAATTAATGGTGAATTATTATTGCATGTATATGTATTACATTAAATGTTTACTATATATATGCGATTAATGTGTGTGAAATATACACGTGTGATGTATGAGTGCATGCGTATTATATATATTATGTTTATGTATATGTTAATATTTATTATAGTATATGTGTGTCACATGTGTGTTTGTGTGTATTGTGTGTGACTACGTAATATGGGAATGTTATATTAGTGATGTGTATAATTAGGTGTGCCTCTATATTTATGATATGTTAACTAAGGGCGTGCAACGTATATTAATGTCGATATGCCATACGTATAGGTGTATGTGTACGAATATATATATATGTACATATTATAATAATCGTGTTATTGTTATTATTATTATTAATATTATTATCACATATATATATATAAACAGATAATAAAATAAAACCAAAGTATTAGTGTCCAATCCAATATATTACAAACAAACCCAAAAATATATATAACATGACCCATCGAGCCCAAAACCCTGAGCCCTATCAGACATCTAACCCTAATTATGTTTGGGATATTTTGGCATAGCTGATCCAGGACCGTTGGATCTAATGTTGATCCAACGGTCGTGATTGAAGGAAGATGCCCTTCCAGATGCCGCGTGAAGGCCACGCTCGGGCCGGCCAGCTCCCCACACATACGTATGCCGCACGCGCGAGACTCCTTGGATTCCCCCAGAGGCCACGTGTCGTCATCTCGCAAGGTCTCCTACCCCAAGATCAGATTCTGGCCCTCCATACAGCAAAACATCCTAGCCGTTGGATCAGATCAGATCCAACGACCAGAAACGGATCTGAGCGGATAGATACCGCCACCATGCCGCCGTACAACCCTCCCTCAACCACCGGACATGTCAAACAAACACAAAAAGCATAAATGTCAGATCCAAATCAAGAACAGTATTTTCATTTATTGTAACTTGTTTGTGTAAACAAAAATCAGGGTACGCATATATACAAGTGTAACCCACCATTGTGTACTAAGAGAGATATCAGATCAGAAATAAAAAAGTAACAACGATCAGTTGAAAAAAGAGAGAAGAAACTTCCAGTGGTAAAAACTTCTTGTCTTTCTTTCTTACTTACATCCATGAAAAGAGAAAAAACAAAAAGAGAGTTTACATAAGAAAAAACCTTTCCTTTGACGGCGATAAGCTCTGAGGAGTGAGCCACAAAAGGGGTTTTTCTTTGCTCCTTCGTTTTGAAATACCATAGATCTAGGGTTTTGGTGGTCTTAAAATAAGAGCGTGGCAGTTTCATTAAGGGTTTTGGGGTTTGGCCATTTCAAAAGTGGAGTTTTTGTTTTCAAGAGGGGTCTAGGTTAGGTCTTAGAACTGATAGAGTGTGGAGGGCGGTGGCCGGAGTAGCCGGACCATCGCCGGCCTCGAGAACCATGGCGGCTGAAGGGTTCGGGGTTTGGGTTTTTCTGGGAAAATAGAGAGAAAAAGAGAGCTATCTCTCTCTTACAAAAAAATGAAAGGAAAAATGAAACCGGGGGCCTGATTATCGGGTCTTATAGACCCAAAATAAAATATAAATGGTCTAATTACATCATAAATCCTCCCTTGTCCCCTATATTTTCGTTTTGAGCTCACCGCATGGGTCAATTACAATTCTGGTCCTTTTCCATTTCGGTATCATTTCGATTTGATCACTAAATTAACCGAATTCAGGTTTTAAATGGTAAAATTACCTCACTAGTCCCACCGCGTTTTTGAATTTTTCACTTTGGGTCTGCCCCTTGGTCCAATTACAGATTTAGTCTTTTTAGGTTCTGGTTAATTTGCAATTGCGCCCCAAAATCGCACTTTATTATCTTTAAATTTCTGTTCTTATGTTTGTTTCTTTTCATTTCAGTCATGTTCCATATTTAAATATTCATGTTCGTTTATTATGATCGTATATGTTTGCCTTCTTACATGTCTCTCGTACATGCTTCGTATTTTCATGTTTATATGTATATATGTGTTCAGTTTATTGTGATTATGTACTCTTATGCGTTTGTTCGGTCATTCGTATCACACATATTCGATTTATATTCTAGTTGGCTCGTTCACAACATGTTTTGTATTTTAGCATGTATTGTATGTTCTCTTTGCTTTTAGGTTACGTGTTAGTATATTTTCCTTTTCATGTATAATACCTTGTTCTACATATGTTGCAATGTGTTTTATTTCTAATATGTATGTCTTCTTGAAATATGTGTTTTTGTTCCCACATGTATTTATTCACGCCTTGTTATTGTGATATGTTAAATTTGTTTTTATTTACTATTAAGATTAATATGTATGTATGTATGTTTTAGATTAGTATTTTATTTACGTTAGATTAGCATTCTGTTATGTTAATATTTATTGCATTTAAATTATTTTCCATGTTTTATATTTTGCCCACTAAGGTTGTATAATGAAATATATAAATTGTCAATGTGGTGCCCTTTTATCCGAGCGTAAACGGGGCCAGTATCAAGCGTAGTGATAGTGGTTGGGCGTGTACCCTCGGATAACGGGGCCTTTAAAATTTATTCGCAATTATAACCGAATTTTAAATTAATCGTCACTTTAATCCGGAAAGTCTAATATTAATAAAGCGGTAATTATTAAAGTGCCAATTTTGGGCGGTGTAGGGGTGCTAATCCTTCCCCATCCGTAACCGACTCCCGAACTTGAAGTTTTTTGAATCTCTGGTTTTATGGTGTCCGGCCTACCTAAGTGGCCGGTGGCGACTCCAACTGTTAAATAAAATGCAGTTTTTAAAACCCCCACGAAATAAATATTTTAATACCTAAAAAATCACAAACACTTCGAACCCGTTTTTTAGCAAAAAGGAGACATCGATACAGATGGCGACTCCGCTGGGGACCATTTTTGTTTTTCCAAAAACAAATGAGAGTCAAGCTTATTAAATAATTATCGCTTTACTAATATTGGAAATTTCGGATTAAAGTGACTATTAAAGTAACATTCGGTTATAATTGCGCGTTTATTTTAACGCATTTAAAATATGGCATATAAACCCGTTTTTTTAGTGGGGGGAAAACGCTAATGCTTTCGTGGAGATATCGTTCTCCCGTATGGGCCTAGCAAGTACCTTCGCGGCTCGAGTACCTTATGCTTTCGTAAGGATATCGTTCCTTCGTGCAGGCATAAGCGAATGGGTCCCCCTGAATTGAACCCGGTTGAAAGGAGCCTATAATGGGTGATGATCGGGGGCCTTGCTACTCTTAGTAGAGGACAGCGAGGACAATTCGGGTACCTCCTAGAACTAAAACTGCATATAGAGAACATATAGAAACTCACCCTGTTAGAGCCATGCGGATAACCTAGGTGTCTTAGATGGAATGTAAATAGGATTGCCTTGTTTGCTTATCGCATTTAATTTGCCCTTTTATTACGTACTTATCGTTTTTGTCCAGTACTGACTTGTTTTCTTTCGCTTTGTTTTTGCATATCATTGCATTCGCATTACACAGGGCATTGATTCCCGAGTGATTTCTCCTATAATAGAAGATTGTTTATGATGGACCAAAGGTTCTTTGACCTGAAGGAAAGGGGTCCAATTCCAGAGTTCCATCCTGAGACTAGACCAGGGATAGCCAAAGAAGAATCATTCAAGGACTCCAGAACAGCTTCGGTAAGCAGTGTCAATTCTGGTGACAAACAAGATGAAATACAAGAACTAAAGAAGCAGATGTACGAGATGATGGACCAGATGAATGCTATGATGAAAGGCAAGCAGCATGCCAAACTCAGAAAAGATTCGATCGAGGATCAGAATGTGGAACAGAATGGTCAGAATGTCGAAACAGACAACACTGTTAAATATGACAAATCGAATCCCTTTGTGATCAATCTAAAAAAGCAGACAAGTAGCATATATGGGGTAGATACCAAGGGAACAGAGGCAAAACCAGGGGAAGTTCGAGAATCTAATGACATCAAAAGACATTATCCTATACCCATGAGATACACCGAGTTACTTCTGTTGCTTGTTGAAATGAGCCTTATCATACCAGTGACGTCTGTACCAAGAAAACCTCCTTATCCGAAGGATTACAACACTCGTGTCTAGTGCAGCTACCATATAGGCAATTCGAGTCATCACACTGAAAATTGTAAGGCCCTGAAGGACAGAGTTCAAGATCTTATCAGAATGGGATTTTTGGGTTTCGAAGACGGACAACCCCGATTCTACAGCGAGCCTGTCGTTGCCTGAGGGGCAAAGTCGAAAGAGGGTCAATACCCAGCCCAAGATTCGGGTAACACAGAAGTGGGTCACTCAAGCGGGATAAACTTAGGAGTCAAGAATAAAAGTGTCTCAGAAGATGAACTTGCACGCAAGTACAGCCAGCTCGAGCATGAGAGGCGCGATCTGATTATAAAATTAAAGAATGTACAAGACGAGTACCAAAAGCTGCACTTTGAATTCCAGAGTGTCGGTCTGGGTGACACCGTGGAAGAGTGTGTCAATGGTATAATTCAACTGAAGAACGGTTCAGAACGCTGGAAGCAAAGATGCAAAAATAGTCAGAATAAAGTCAGATCATTATCAAAGAAGCTGAAAGAAGCTAAGGGCCAACGCGACATTCTCCAAAGTGAGTTGGAAAGCAGTCTGGCCATGGAAGATATCCTGAAATCAAGTCTGCAGTAGGAAAGGAATGAATCACAAGCCTTTCAAATGGAAAACGCAACACTCAAAGAACAGGTAGCGAGGCTCGAGATTTCTTTACGTACTAGTGAGATCCGTGCTGGGGCAATGATCGTTCAGCTACAAAAGGCCGAGCAAACAATACGGGAGAAAGACCGGGACATGAAGATGGTTACGACTCAAGCCCGACAAGTAGCTCAACAGGTAGCAGATTTAGCTGATGCATCAACACCAATAAGCCAGAATATGGATCCAGCATTGGACCGCGAAGGAAAGCTGACAGGACTGTTGAATGAGGTCAAGACATTAGGTGCCAGGGCTCACCGCTATCTGTAAAACCCTAATACCGGATGTAATGAAACCTTTTGGTCTGAATAAAAGATGTCCTATAGGGACAAATCACTTGCGGAATCGATGCTTTATTGCATTCATGCATTACATTTGCATCACGTCCTTTGCATTGTTTAATAATTTTACTATCCCATAGCACTTTATCATTTAACACTTGGGGTTCGATGACAGAATTAGTTTGAAAATGGAACGAACCGAAGAGTCAAGGCTTGACCAGCTAGAAGAAAAAATAGAGAAAGATCTTAAGAAGAAAGAAAAGATAAATGTTTTTAATACATGGGAACTCTGCCTAGTCCCTTATTTGGTCATTCCTCCGGATTTCAAGGTTCCCGTATTTGCGCAGTATGACGGAACCAGCTGCCCGAAGATTCACTTAACCATGTTCTGTAGAAAAATGGAATGATACATGAAGAATGAAGAATTGTTGATTCACCACTTCCATGATAGCCTAACGGGACCTGCAGCAGTGTGGTATAACCGTTTGAACAGAAACCAAGTTAGGTCATGGGGTGACCTCGCTAATGCATTCTTGAGTCAATACAAATATGCTTTAGATTTAGCACCCTGTCGTCAGTTTCTTCAGAATGAGAAAATGAGACCAAGTGAAAGCTTTAGGGAATATGCATTAAGGTGGCGATGTTTGGCGACCCAAGTCCAGCCTCCTATAGCAGAAGAAGAGTTGACTCCCTTGTTCCATGCAACGCTTCCCTCTTATTTCTTCGATGTGATGTTGGAAAAATTGAGAAACAGATTCGAAGATTTTATGACGATTGGAGAAAGGATAGAATATGCAATCAAAGAAGGAAAATTGGGGTCTAAGTCTAAGGACCGAATCAAAGATAAGATAGATAAGGATGGAGAGGTAAATGAGTGTCACCTCCAGGGTTCGCGTGGCCGCAAAAGAGGAAGACAGACTGACACCTCAAAGTCATCAAGGAAGATTCCTCGGACGAGCGCAAATTTGGAAGTGTTTGGAACATCTATCTCAGACATTTGGCCGCATCTGGTAGGGGGTCAATATCTTGCCCCTAAGCCGATGAAGATTGCACCTGATCTGTTTGCCCATAGTTTTGACTCGAGTAGCACATGCGAATTCCCTATGGGGGTACCGGGGCATTCCACCAGGAAATATAGACCTTTATTGGGGGAAATCAAGAAGCTGATCAATGATGGAACTGTGACACGAGAGTTGATCCAGCAGTGGAGGACCAAGGATGAGGGGCAAGTCTGCATAGTGCTGAAGAAGCCAGAGATGTCTCTACTTTAAAAGATCTTCCTGAAGTAATACAAGGAATCAACTTTACTACATGTGGCCCACAAGTGGTAAAGATCTTTTTGTGCTGGGGCATGTTTGTTGGTTTTTATTCCAATGAAGAACACATTTCGCTTAACATATAATGTTTTTTGAAAGCACATAGATATTTTCTCGCCGTTGTAGGACACTGGATATCAATTGCAAGATGTGACATTAGATAGATGTCGTGACAATGATGATGTGTAATCTTCCCCACCGGACTCTGGTCAGCAAAGCGAGATTATTAATCTTTCGATGATGTTCAAGGACGAAAAAGCTCTAAATGTCAACCATATAGAGTTGCTTGAAATTGAAACTCTAGGCATAATCTTCTAGGTAGTAAAGAAATAAGAAATAAGAATTAAAAGGGGGAGAATTGAAGAAAAAGAGAAGAAAGAAAAAGAAAGAAATGAAAAATAAAGAAAGAGAAAATAATAATAAAAAGCACTCATATGTTCGAAACCTGGTAATAGGCTTGCTCGGATAAGAGTGTGGGAATTTTAGGGCACTCCGCTGAAGCGATAAAGGGGAGATACATCATCCAATTCAAGAAACCTTAGCTTCATGAGTGATGGTAATATTTTCAAATCGTGACTATGCCGAGTAACTTGGGTCAGTGTTGTTTGCTCCATCGTTGTCCTCAAGACAAAGGACTGTGACGAATTGATTTCCTCAAATAATGATAAAAACGAAAAAACAAAAGAGTAAAAAAAACAAAAAAGGAAGAGAAATATGAAAAGAAGAAAATAAGAAAAAGAGAGAAAAAAATGAAGAAAAAAGAAAGAGAAAGGAAGAAAAAGAAAAGAGAGAAAATAGACGATATCATAGGAAACATTAAGACCCGCACCACCCAAAACTCTATTCCTAGAGTAATATTTCTGCGCTCGAGTGGTTATACAAGCCCATCCTTTTTGGGGGCAGAGCATGTAATGAGAATTGAGAAAGAGTAGTACTTTACAGCAACGCGGTAATCATGAGGATGAACTGAGTCACCAGGGAAGACTTCACATCCTTGAATTACTGAGTGGTTGTATCTAAGCCGCTCTTGCACTTGATATCCAGAGCTCCTATGCTGTGTTTTCAAGATCCTGTATGTTAATCTAAATGATACCCTTCAGTGGAACACCAATCAACAAATCGACAAGTTAAAGCAACAAAGATTTTCATGTATTACTTCAGGGATAAGATCCAGAACACAAGGTTGCGGAGACTATTGGAGCACCTAACCAGAGACGATCCCACAATGCATAGAATGAAGATGATGACAGAAGTATAGGTGTCAGACAGCTCAAGAACAAGAAGCGGATTCTAGCCATGATGCCTTGTTTGGTTCAAGAAAATGAAGGACAAAACAGGACAAGAATGAGCTTACAAAGTATGGGGACGATAAAAGGTAAACATTGAGTCTCCAAAGGATCAAAGCACAAGGATCGAGAAATGGTGCCCGCCAAGAGGCAACAAGAAGATTGAGGTTAAGAAGCATTTTGCTCACCCCGATGACGAAACTAACAAATACTCAGAATGTTGGGTCAAAAGAATTAGAAGGTAGCCGAGAACGATCGAGTGGGGCAATGCAGAACAGAAAGAATAGTAAGAATCTCTGCACACGCATGATATAGAGCTTGTTGGTGAAGCAGACATAGACCCCGAAGAAGAAAGGAAGGTGCTCGTGCAAAAGAACAAGAGCGGGTACTCACTGAACAAAATTTGACAGAAATGAAGATCAAAACTGAGCATACAGCAAAAGGAAATGAAATAGAGAAATCCGAAGAATGACTTTTCATGGCATAGGATTTTAAAACGGGTCTAAAAAGAAAAAGAAATAAAAAAGGAAAAAGAGAGTAAGAGAAAATGATGTTAGAAAAAAAAAGAATAAGAAGAAAAAGAAACAAGAAAAAGAGAAGAAGAAGAAGAAGAAGAAAGCACGACGTTGCATGCATCATATAGATAGAGGCATGTCAATTTTGCTTGTTCCTAGACAGGTATTTGAAGAATTATCAAAGAATTTACCAAAGAAAAGAAAGAACGGCAGCCATAGCGGCGTGAGACCCAGATGTTAAATCCTTCAGGTCATCAGTAAGTCCTTTGGGCACGATGTTAAGTCCTTCGGGCCACCAATAAGTCTTTCGAACGTGGTGATAAGTCCTTCGGGCCATCAGTAAGTCCTTATGGCATGATGCGGCAGCATGAGTAGCGTGAGTCCCGAAAGAATGGCAGCCATAGCGGCATGAGACCCAGATGTTAAATCCTTCGGGTCATCGGTAAGTCCTTCGGGCACGATGTTAAGTCCTTCGGGCCACCAATAAGTCTTTCGAGCATGGTGATAAGTCCTTCGGGCCATCAGTAAGTCCTTCGGGCCTGATGCGGCAGCATGAGTAGCGTGAGTCCCGAAAGAACGGCAGCCATAGCGGTGTGAGACCCAGATGTTAAATCCTTCGGGTCATCGGTAAGTCCTTCGGGCACGATGTTATGTCCTTCGGGCCACCGATAAGTCTTTCGAGCGTGGTGATAAGTCCTTCGGGCCATCAGTAAGTCCTTCGGGCCTGATGCGGCAGTATGAGTAGCGTGAGTCCCGAAAGAACGGTAGCCATAGCGGCGTGAGGCCCAAATGTTAAATCATTCGGGTCATCGGTAAGTCCTTCGGGTACGATATTAAGTCCTTCGGGCTACCAATAAGTCTTTTGAGCGGGTGATAAGTCCTTCGGGCCATCAGTAAGTCCCTCGGGCATGCTGCGGCAGCATGAATAGCGTGGGTCCAGAAAGAGCGTCAGCCATAGCGGCGTGAGGCCCAGATGTTAAATCATTCGGGTCATCGTTAAGTCCTTCGGGCACGATGTTAAGTCCTTCAGGCCATCAGTAAGTCTTTCGAGCATGATGATAAGTCCTTCGGGCCATCAATAAGTCCTTCGGGCATGATGCGGCAGCCTTAGTAGCGTAGGTCCAAAAATGGCAACAGCCTCGTAAAAAAATGAAAAATGAAAAAGAAGAAAAGAGAAAAGAACAGAGAAAAAGAAAAAATAGGAAAATGAGAAAAAATGAAAAAGAACAGAGAAAGAAGGAAACAGAAGAAACAAAAAAGAAGAAAAAGAAAAGAGGAAAGAAAAATCGAAGACAAAGAATATATAAAGGAGAAGCCTACGTTTTCAAGCCCCAATGAAAGGTTCCATAGAGGAAGAACCCTAACTCCAGAATCTCAAAAAGAACCAAAGGTGAAGAAGTTCTATACAGGAAGAACTTACGAGCCTGAAGATTCGGCCAAGGAAAAACGAAGAGTTCCGTAAGAACACGTGATTCAAGTCGTGAGCGGGGAAGTCGGATAAAAATGAGTGCTTTGGTCTTTGCTTTGTTCTCGTTTCACAAGAACAAGCAAAGAGGGCAAATCTGTAATCACTCATTTTTATCCGTCTCAGAAATATTGTTAATATATTAGTATAATAATTAATGGTGAATTATTATTGCATGTATACGTATTACATTATATGTTTACTATATATATGCGATTAATGTGTGTGAAATATACACGTGTGATGTATGAGTGCATGCGTATTATATATTATGTTTATGTATATGTTAATATTTATTATAGTATATGTGTGTCACATGTGTGTATTGTGTGTGACTATGTAATATGGGAATGTTATATTAGTGATGTGTATAATTAGGTGTGCCTGTATATTTATGATATGTTAACTAAGGGCGTGCAACGTATATTAATGTCGGTATGCCATACGTATAGGTGTATGTGTACGAATATATATATATATGTACATATTATAATAATCGTGTTATTGTTATTATTATTATTAATATTATTATCACATATATATACACAGATAATAAAATAAAACCAAAGTATTAGTGTCCAATCCAACAAATTACAAACAAACCCAAAAATATATATAACATGACCCATCGAGCCCAAAACCCTGAGCCCTATCAGACATCTAACCCTAATTATGTTTGGGATATTTTGGAACAGCTAATCCAGGACCGTTGGATCTAATGTTGATCCAACGATCGTGATTGAAGGAAGATGCCCTTCCAGATGCCGCGTGAAGGCCACGCTCGGGCCGGCTAGCTCCCCACACATACGTATGCCGCACGCGCGAGACTCCTTGGATTCCCGAGAGGCCACGTGTCGTCATCTCGCAAGGTCTCCTACCCCAAGATCAGATCTTGGCCCTCCATACAGCAAAATATCCTAGCCGTTGGATCAGATCAGATCCAACGACCAGAAACGAATCTGAGCGGATAGACACCACCACTATGCCGCCGTACAGCCCTCCCTCAACCACCGGACATGCCAAACAAACACAAAAGGCAGAAATGTCAGATCCAAATCAAGAGCAGTATTTTCATTTATTGTAACTTGTTTGTGTAAACAAAAATTAGGGTACGCATATATACAAGTGTAACCCACCATTGTGTACTAAGAGAGATATCAGATCAAAAATAAAAAAGTAACAACGATCAGTTGAAAAAAGAGAGAAGAAACTTCCAGTGGTAAAAACTTCTTGTCTTTCTTTCTTACTTACATGCATGAAAAGAGAAAAAACAAAAAAAGAGTTTACATAAGAAAAAAACTTTCCTTTGCCGGCGATAAGCTTTGAGGAGTGAGCCACAAAAGGGGTTTTTCTTTACTCCTTCATTTCGAAATACCATAGATCTAGGGTTTTGGTGGTCTCAAAATAAGAGCGTGACAGTTTCGATGAGGGTTTTGGGGTTTGGCCGTTTCAAAAGTGGAGTTTTTGTTTTCAATAGGGGTCTAGGTTAGGTCTTAGAACTGATAGAGTGTGGAGGGCGGTGGCCAGAGTAGCCGGACCATCATCGGCCTCGAGAACCATGGCGACTGAAGGGTTTAGGGTTTGGGTTTTTCTGGGAAAATAGAGAGAAAAAAGAGAGCTATCTCTCTCTTACAAAAAAATGAAAGGAAAATGAAACCGGGGGCCTGATTATCGGGTCTTATAGACCCAAAATAAAATATAAATGGTCTAATTACATCATAAATCCTCCCTTGTCCCCTATATTTTCGTTTTGAGCTCGCCGCATGGGTCAATTACAATTCTGGTCCTTTTCCTTTTCGGTATCATTTCGATTTGATCACTAAATTAACTAAATTCAGGTTTTAAATGATAAAATTACCTCACTAGTCCCACCGCGTTTTTGAATTTTTCACTTCGGGTGTGCCCCTTGGTCCAATTACAGATTTAGTCTTTTTAGGTTCTGGTTAATTTGCAATTGCGTCCCTAAATCGCACTTTATTATCTTTAAATTTCTGTTCTTATGTTTGTTTCTTTTCATTTCAGTCATGTTCCATATTTAAATATTCATGTTCGTTTATTATGATCGTATATGTTTGCTTTCTCACATGTCTCTCGTACATGCTTCGTATTTACATGTTTATATGTATATATGTGTTCAGTTTATTGTGATTATGTACTTTTATGCGTTTGTTCGGTCATTCGTATCACACATATTCGATTGATATTCTAGTTGGCTCGTTCACAACATGTTTTGTATTTTAGCATGTATTGTATGTTCTCTTTGCTTTTAGGTTACGTGTTAGTATATTTTCCTTTTCATGTATAATACCTTGTTCTACATATGTTGCAATGTGTTTGATTTCTAATATGTATGTCTTCTTGAAATATGTGTTTTTGTTCCCACATGTATTTATTCATGCCTTGTTATTGTGATATGTTAAATTTGTTTTTATTTACTATTAAGATTAATATGTATGTATGTATGTTTTAGATTAGTATTTTATTTACGTTAGATTAGCATTCTGTTATGTTAATATTTATTGCATTTAAATTATTTGCCATGTTTTATATTTTTCCCACTAAGGTTGTATAATGAAATATATAAATTGTCAATGCGGTGCCCTTTTATCCGAGCGTAAACGGGGCCAGTATCAGGCGTAGTGATAGTGGTTGGGCGTTTACCCTCGGATAACGGGGCCTTTAAAATTTATTCGCAATTATAACCGAATTTTAAATTAACCGTCACTTTAATCCGGAAAGTCTAATATTAATAAAGCGGTAATTATTAAAGTACCAATTTTGGGCGGTGTGGGGGTGTTAATCCTTCCCCATCCGTAACCGACTCCCGAACTTGAAGTTTTTTGAATCTCTGGTTTTATGGTGTCCGGCCTACCTAAGTGGCCGGTGGCGACTCCAACTTTTAAATAAAATGCGGTTTTTAAAACCCCCACGGAATAAATATTTTAATACCTAAAAAATCACAAACACTTCGAAAACCCATTTTTTAGCGAAAAGGAGACATCGATACAGGAGGCCCGTTCTCGGGCTTTTTAATAAAAATGGTAAAAAAATGGAGTCGTCGCCGTTCATTTAGATAAGGTAGACCGGACACAGAAATGTCAACTAGAGATGGGTTCGGGAGTTGGTTACGAGTGGGGAATGATTAGCGCCCCCCACTACGCCCAAAATTGGTACCTAAAGGTTCGCATTATTTTTATTAAGGAAAATAAAAATTCAATCTAACTTAATAATTTAATTCCCAAAATGCATGAACAACAATTTAAATCCACCTTGATATTCACGACATTCAAAGGAGATGACACCCGGATGGCCGGGATGACACTCCCAGCAAAAATATCGAAACAAATAAGCCTAATACTATATGTGATATTTATGTAAAATAATAAATAACATAATGTTAATATAAATAATGTAAATATAAAGTAATAAAATAAAAACAAATAAAATACTAAACAATATACAATATATATATATATATATATTAATATATACATGTAAACATAAATACATAAATAATATTTTATACATATCTTATATATAAATATACATATTATACAAATACTATATAAAGTAAATATTATACTATATACATATTATAAGTATAATATATTACACATATTATATATACATATACATAATAATACCATATAAAAAATACACAATAAAAATAAAATGCATCGAATACGAAAAAGAACTGAAATTAAAGAAAATAAAAAACGATGTAAAAATTAAAAGTAAAAAACATACCAATATGAAAATATAATCAACATAACTATATATTATTATATAAATAAATTCAAATATAAGGACCGGATTTTACCCCACTAAGAGCTCGAATGAAAAACTTGACCCGCCCCCACCAAGATTTCGATGACACCTAGAGATGGCCTAAAAATTTAACTAGATCGGACCCCGATCGAATGTTGGATCGAACCAAGTAGGGTCGGGGCACTGCCCCCTACCGCTGGCCAGCCTCTCCACCGGCCATGGCTCCCGTAATTTTGGGGATGTTGAATTGCCAATTTACATGGCTTTGGCCAATTTATTGAGTTGAAATTGTTGGGTGCCTGGTGCCCTCCCCCCATGTGGCTATTTATAGCTAAAGAAATGGGTGGTGGGGAGACGTGGCTCATAATGAGCCACGCAAATTTTGCTTCTTTTTATACTTTTTACCCTTTTTTTAATTTCATTCGAAAAGCTATCCTATACAAAAATTTTGGGGTATTAAATACCTAAAAAGTGAATACGTTGATTTTACAGATCGAAAATTTTTGGGTGATAGTATCTTCTTTCCTGCTTTTCGAGTCTGCAAATACGACATCTTGGACTGGATAAAGAGCTTTTTAATTGGGCATAATAGGTAGGGATGTTGGGCTTATTTTGGGTCTAACCTGGACAAAAATGGATTACAACAGCTGCCCTCTTTGCTCATCGATGTGTAACAGGGATAGAGCAAAGACAAAATAGTGACCATTTTGGTCCGGGTAGGTTGAGGTTACCGTCCGCTCTCTTAATCTTCTGCATCGATCTGCTCGATTGCCCTCGAATTCTTCAAAATGGAATGTTCTGCTGAGAAGACAAAATCCTAGAGTTGGGAGCCCTCCACGAGTCTTCTCTGCTGCTGAAGGCCGAAAAAAATTGAAGATCATACCCCTATTTCTGATCGTCATAGGCATGATATCTCGTTGCCGAAAGATCTTCACTGTTTCCCAGAATGGTGAGGACTAGAAAATTACAAGATCATGCCCCGATTTCTGATCATCATAGGCATGAAAGAGTATCTTGCTACAAGATTACCGGAAAGTTTTTACTGCTTTCATAAAAGATAAAGACTGGAAAACTGAAAGATCATACCCCGATTTATGATCGTCATAGGCATGAAATGGTATCTTGTTGCAAGACGACTAGAAGATTTTGTCACTTCCCCGAAAGCTAAAGTTTGTAAAATCCCTAGATGGTGTGCCCCAGTTTCTGACTGTCATAGACACGAAAGAGTAACATGTCACAAGACGACTAGAAGATTTTTGCTACTTCCCTGAAAGCCAAAGCTTGCAAAATCTCTAGATGTGTGCCCCGGTTTCTGACCGTCATAGGCACGAAAGAGTAACTCACTTAGAGATTGCTACATGATTTTCCCTACTTCCCCGAAAGCCAAAGATAGGAAAATCAAAAGGATACCCCAGGTTCTGACCGTCTTGACATCAAAATAACATCTCGCTGTGAGACTATTAGAAAATTTTCAATGCTTCCGTTAAAGTTGAAGACTGGAAAATTGAAAGGATGCCCCGGGTTCTGGCCGCCTTGACACCAAAGTGTAACTTCCTTCAAAACTACCACATAATTTTCACTGCTTCCATGAAAGCCGAAGACTGAAAGTTCATACCCCGATTTCTGATCGTCATAGGCATGAAAGGGTATCTCGTCACAAGATTGCCGAAAAGTTTACGCTGCTTCCATGAAAGATGAAGACTGAAAAACCCTGAAGGATGCCCCGGTTTCTAACCATCATAAGCATCAAATCACAAACGTTTGAGTACAGAAATTTCTTGAATCTTTGTTTAGAGTTGCTTCTTCCGCTGCAAAGCATAAAATTCTGATCTTCCTCTAATTCTTGAGCATCTATCAAGAAAATAGACAAGAAACTTGAATAATGCGAGTTAGCATGCTCCTAATCTTAGGGATGCCTATCTATATGATGAATGATATGGAACATTTTCAGGGTTGTTTTAAAAACTCTTGGTCCATGAAAGCTCATCCTCTGATTTCTTCTTTGCTTCACTCATTTTCTGCATGCTCGTTAATTTTTCCTTATCAGTTGGGTATTTATCTCAAATATGTTCCACAACACGCTTTTGATCCAGAGCCATTTCTCATTTCTGCAAACATTCTCCTTTAGTCCCTGTACTATTGTAGGGACCCGTACCATTCATCATTGCTCATCATTCCCCATTCGATCCTGGGCTCCACTATTTTCTTGTCACGCATGTAATATCCCAAATTTTGGCTAGTGACCAAAATGTAAATTTAGGAAGTTTTGGAGTTAAAGTATAAACTTTGGAAAAGTTTGGGGACTAAAGTGTAAATTTCCCCAATAAGTAATTTTATTCAATATAAGAGTGAATCGGATCGAAATAAGTACCTTGATATCGGTTTTAAAAATTAAGATGGACTAGAAGTTATCAAATTTGGATCGAATAAAATTGTTAAGCGTGCTCAAGCCAGAGAATAACAAGGATGGGTGACCTTCGGGAATGTTTCATAAAAGTGTGTTTGATCGATATTTTGGACTCAGTAAGATTAAGGAATATTCGAATGGATTTACGATAAAGGATTTCAAGGAGAAATTTTATTTTATGAGGGATTTCGATAATTATCGGAATAATAGACTGAGCTAGAAAAATTCATTCTAAGTCCTTGGGAAAGAAAGTTTTTATGAGATGATAGTGTTTATTTCTCAAATATAGAAATATGGAATTTTTGGAATAAATCTGATAGCTCGGTAAAGGTAAATCGCATTATGAGTATTTAATGAATATCGGGAAATCAGATCGAATCGAAATTTCAATTTCAGAGACTGTTCTATAAGCCATGGAAAATCATAAAATGATATTTATGGAATTGAGAAAATATGAGATTTTTGGATTAGATTAGATAGTTCGATCAAAGGAAGATCGTATTAGGTGATTATCGGATAATTGGATTGAATACAAATTTTATGATTTTCTTTGGAAGTGGCCGGTTGTGAAGGAACCAAATTGGTTCAAATTTAATGAAGTGGAAATTTTAAAGAAGACTTGTAAATATGAGCTTAGTTGGAGGGCAAATTAGTACATTTGATTAAAATAAATTTAATATTCATTTTAATATGGACAAGTGGTCAAATTAGATAAAATTGAGATATTATTAAGATAAAAATTGAACAAAAAATTGTTCATTTTATCCAACATTTCCGTGAGTTAGAGAAAAAGGAGAGAAAGAAGACAAGTCAATTTTTCAAGCTTTATTTGGAAGGATTAAGTTAGAATCAAGGTATGTTCTTTTACAATAAATTGTTCTATGCTCGATTCTTTACATTTTGGTAGTAATATTGCATGGTAACATGAAGAATAACTCATGTTCTTGAAGAGAGAGAAGTTGGAATTTCATGAAACATGTTAGAGTTAAGGATGGATTTCTGTAAATTTGATGTTGTAGACATGAAAACAAGCTTGACTTGGAATTTATTTTATGTTCAAGAACATAAACCCTAACCCTAAGTTTTGGAAATTTGGTTAGGGAATTGAATTAAGGATGAAAATGAATGAATGGTGAAGTTATAAGTCCTGTTTTGATGTTATAATGATTAAATTATCTTTGTTATTCCAAGTGATCAATTCGGTTAGAATTGAAAATATAAGGGAATTATTGTGAAATTTATTCTAGCATTAGAATTGATGAGATTATGATCAAATTTGATTATTTTGGTATTTTAGTACCAAAATGAACATATTTGGAATGTGAGGGACTGTTTTGGATTGATAAAGAAAAAGAGGAAAAGAAGTGAAGTTAAGTTAGTATAAATTAGAAGTTATTATGGAAGGCCGTGTAGAAGATTGAATTCTGCCAGTGACTTCGAAAAATCACCATAAATTATACAAAAATGGTTAGATGATGAATTTTATACCGTTGTAAAGATGTGTTCGTCTAGTTTCGTTTCCAACAAACGGAAACTGATTTCGAGTTCTGAATTAAAAGATATGAATTTTTAATCGAATGAAGGTCAAAAAATTTACAGAGCAGTTTTCTGCCTGGACAGTCTGTGACGGGAGTTTGGGGAATTTTCATAAGTTTTGTAGATTTTATTAATTTATGTGGCTTATACCGTTAGAACCGTTATCGAATCTAGTTTATCCAATATAAACGAAATTAAGATCCGATATGTATTATGCCCAGTATAAGTGAGTCTTTGAAGGTAGTGCAAGCAGTCCGAAAATGGAATTTGAAACATTTTGTGTTTAAATGTTAGTTAGTAAGCACGGAAGAATTATTGGAAGTTTAAATTGGTCACTAGGGACCATAATGAGTTTTTGAACAATACAAGGAAGAAAGAAAAAATATTTGGAGATTTTATATTCGAATGATTATATTAGACAGCACGGTTAAAGTATTGTTAGATTTGAATCTAACAAGTATCTTATCTTATTCATGTGATTAATGAAGTCAAGTCCGAATCAAGGAAGGTTCGAGGTTCTATAAAGGAAGGGAATCGAGTAGAATTTAGTGAGGCGAGCTAATAAATGGCCCAGTCAAGTCTGAATCAAGGAAGGTTCGAGGTTCTATAAAGGAAAGGAATCGAGTAGAATTTAGTGAGGCAAGCTAATAAATGGCCCAGGTGAGTGCATATATGTTTTAGCATGGTACTTTATTTTAATGATTTACAGATTATGGTAGTATACCATGAATATTATAAAGCATATTGGGGTATGAACTGCTCTAATATAAAATGTTTTAACTGATGTATGTATGGATATTGTGTTACTTGCCTTTAATTGTAGGAATTGTTTTTAAGGTTGCCCTTGGCAATGTAATATTAAGTTAGACAATATTGGGGTATACTCTTAGAGACTTACAGCTTCTAACACAATTATGTCTATGAGTTATTGACAATGCAATAAGTTATGATGAGTTGTCTTATGGACATGTTAAAATATATTATTCGATTATGGATTAGGTGATTTAAAGGCATCACCAGTCATATAAGTTGGTTAGTTGGTTTAAAAGCACCATCAACCATATAAGTTGGTTAGTTGGTTTAAAGGCACCATCAACCGTATAAGTTGGTTAGTTGGTTTAAAGGCACCATCAACCTTATAAGTTGGTTAGTTGGTTTAAAGGCATCATCAATCGTATAAGTTGGTTAGTTGGTTTAAAGGTACCATCAACCATATAAGGCATTCTACGAGTTAATGACACTTGAAGAGTATTATAAGGTTATTGACACTTCAATGTGTAACATAAAGTTATCAGCACTTTAAAGTGTCATATATGTTATAGGCATTTTATTGTGTCTGCAAGCAATAAAGAATGGTACTTTTAAAGTACTTAATTTTTACTTTGGGCTATATTCTCGTATTACGAAGTATGCATTTTTATTTATAAATATCAAGTTTTTGGAAAGTATCATGCATTAGACCGTGTAATATATGTTCTCATCTTATGCCTCACTAAGTTTCATGCTTAGCGTGTGTTTGATTCACATGTAGGTTAAGGTGGAGTATTTGAAGAGGAGTCGAGCTTGCTAATCAAGCTTCAATCTACAAAACATCAGTAATATATTCTAGCTTATGATAATTTCTAGTGGGCATGTAAATATCTGCTAGTAGAGTATGATGCATGAAATTAAACTAAACGATAGAGAATTAATCAGTTTTGATGATGAAACGTATATGGACAAAACAAGATAAGGTATTAGTAATGTGACATCTCTGACTCGTATTCAGTATGGAAAAGGGGTGTTACAATGCACTCTTATTACTTCTTCGGTACATCTCCCTATTCAGTCTTGGGCACAATTAATTCGTCGGCACTGACCCATCACATAGAGTCTTCTTCTATCTTCAATCTTCGGGAGAGCGTATGCCTCGGATTTGTAAACTTTCCTTGTGTTTGGAGATATTTTCCCCGTCAATGGTTCATTCTTTATTTCTCTGAATGTGAGAAACTTGCTTTAAATCTCCAAACTGTCTGGCATATGTACTCTTGTCACTACTCTAGTTGTAATCATTGATAGGTTATTCCTCTGTGTTAGGTCGGTCATTTGTATCCACAACCTTATATCCTGAAGCTTATTCTTGAAGTAATACAAGGAAATCTTTTTACTTAAAATGTCAATTTTGCTGATTGTCATTCCAATGAAGGGTGTTCTTTTGGATTAGCATACAGGACCTTGAAACCAAAATCAAAATATATAAAGAATAAGAGCTCCGAATATCAAGTGCAAAAGTGTCCCAAACTTAACATTTCGATGATCATTCCAAGCATAGCTTGTGTCTGTGAAGACTTTGAATATTATGACGATTCGAAGTTGTAAAATTCCCTTAGATGACTCGGTTCATCCCCATGATTACCGCGTTGCTACAGAAGACTACTCCTTTTCAATTCTCACTTTTGCTCCATCCAATAAATTGGACTTGTTTAACCATTAGAGTGCAAAAATATCATTCTAAGAATAGAATTCTAGGCATGTGTGCTTTTTGTATTTTCTTTATGAACACACCTATTACCAAGCTTTAAACATGCCTATTACCAGGCTTTAAACATGCCTATTACCAAGCTTTAATTATGCCTATTACTAGGCTTTCGAGCAAAAGAGTTGTTTTTTCTTTTATTATGTCATTATTTCCTTATATTTTGACCCATTAGTGCATAGAAGACTACGCTTAGAATTTCAATTTTAAGCAACTCTGCAAGGTTAACTTTGGAGCTTTTTCATCATCGAACTTCATCAAAGGAGTAGTAATCTTGCTTTGCTGACCATAGTCTATTAGGGGAGAATTTAGACTTTATCGTTATCACAGTATTCAATTGATCTCAATGTCGCATTTTGCAATTGATATCTAGAGACCTACAAAGGCAAGAAGAGATATACATATACATGCTTTCAAGGCCATTGTACGTTCAGCAAAATACATTCTTCATTGGAATGAAAATTACCAAACATGACATATGCCCTTTACAAAAAGATCTTTGCTACATTCGGGCCAAAGGTAGCAAAGTTGATTCGATGCATTATTTCAAAAGGAAACCCTAACTGTAGAGAAATGCCCTAGCAAGCTGTAATCATCATACTCATCAGCTCATTCATTTTCTCTCTGAAATTTTCTTGAGATTCTTTTATATGTGTCATCATTTCTCTCTAGATCCCGATCAGATGTCCCTAAAGTTCCTCAAGCTTCTCTACTCTAGCCACTAAGTTGTTCATGGTTTTGGAGTTGTACTGGTGAGATTATTTCTTGGTTTTTCTGCTACCTTACTCTGAGAGGAATATCTTCTCTCAATTAGCAATGTGTTCAATGCAATGAATGTATTAATTTACAAAATGGAAGGTGTAAACAATGCTAAAATGAAAGCTTTATTAGAAAACAAAAATCAATGATTCTGTCATGCAAGAATGAATGCACATGTAGGTATTGATTCACAAGTAGTCCTTAGAAAGACTTTCATTAGATGAAGAAGTCTGATTGCAAAAAAACAAAGATAATGCATTTACAGATAGCGCCTAGCTTCTATCCTTAAGATTTCCACTTCTTGAAGTTGGGCATTCACTCTTTGCCATACCTCTCAGCTCATGGAGATTGTTGTACTTGGAAACTATCAATATGGGCCCAGTAATTTTTTATACATATCCTGCTGTCATGATGTCTTATTTTTTCGTCTGTATACGCTTGGGCTATCCCTAGACCGTAGCATTATCGCTTTTGACATTACAGAACCCCCTTCTATACCTGAACGCCTTCTAAAATTGACTCCTCTTGAATCAATACCTATGTATGATATGATATGCAATACGGATGCGGAAAAAAATAAAAAAAAATAACAGAGAAAACGAGTCAGTGCAATAGAATAACCAAAAAAATAAAAAGAATTGAATGATGAATAATGAAGAAAATAAGCAGTTAAAATATACATGAAACATAAACAAACAAAGCAAAACCTAACAAAAATAAGGGTCAATCCTACATGGGCAGAGTAACGGCGTGGTAAAATGGTGGATACTATGGTTCATTATATGTGGTTTGGTTTTAAAGTGAAGGGTACCTGAACTGTCGCTGGGACATCGATTTGGGGGAATACGAACCTTATACCATACGGAGGTGAAAACCCCACGGAATATAAGGACCGAATTCCAGGAGTACATTACAACACTATACGGAGGTGAAAACCCCACAAAGCGAAGTAATCTCTCCCATTTAAGGGTTTTATAGTTAATATATGATGACATTTTATATCAAAGAAAATTTAGAAATTAAAAATTAAATTAAATTAAATTTTCCTTAATAATTATAATGCGAACCCTGAATAAAGCCGAACTTTTTTTTTAAATAGTCTCCAGCGGAGTCGCCATGCTGTAGCGACCTTTTCGTCCTGGGCCTTTTCTTGGAGGCCCGTTCTCGGGTTTTTTAATAAAAAATGTTAAAAAAATGGAGTCGCCACCGGTCATTTGGATAAAGTAGACCGGACACCGAAATGTCAACCAAAGATGGGTTCGGAAGTTGGTTACGAGCGAGGAAGGATTAGCACCCCCACTACGCCCAAAATTGTTACCTAAAGGTTCGCATTATTTTTATTAAGAAAAATAAAAATTCAATTTAACTTAATAATTTAATTCCTAAAATGCATGCACAACAGTTTAAACCTACCTTGATATTCACGACATTCAAAGGAGATGACACCCGGATGGCTGAGATGACACTCCCAGCAGAAATATCGAAACAAATAGGCCTAATACTATATGTGATATTTATGTAAAATAATAAATAACATAAAATTAATATAAATAATGTAAATATAAAGTAATAAAATAAAAACAAATAAAATACTATACAATATATATATATATATTAATATATACATGTAAACATAAATACATAAATAATATTTTATACATATCTTATATATAAATATACATATTATACAAATACTATATAAAGCAAATATTATACTATATACATATTATAAGTATAATATATTACACATATTATATATACATATACAAAAATTGTTGGCCAATTTCTTGAATTGAAATTGTTGGCCTTCAATTGTTGGGTGTCTGGCGCCCTCCCCCATGTGGCTATTTAGCCAAAGAAAGGGTAGTGGGGGAGACGTATGAGGCACGCAGATTTTGTTTCTTTTTTTTACTTTTTATTTTTTTTTAATTTTGTTCGAAAAGTTATCATATACAAAAATTTTAGAGTATTAAATACCTAAAAAAGTAAATACATTGATTTTACAGATCGAAAATTTTTGGGTGATAGCGTCTTCTTTCCTGCTTTTCGAGTCTGCAAATACGGTATCTTGGACGGGATAGAGGGCTTTTTAATTGAGCATAATAGGTAAGAATATTGAGCTTATTTTGGGTCTAACCCGGACAAAAATGAGTTACAACAATATGCAAGAAAATGTCTAGCATTTACTTTAACTCATCAATGGTTAGATAGGAGCCAATGAATCCAACTTTAGACTTCCAACAATGTTAAAAGATGAATGATGATGTAGAGATTCCACCCATTGTTTGAAATTTGATTGGTTACACATTATGCGCCAGAGTTGTTGGCTAAGGCTTCCTTTGCGATTGCTGTTGCAAACCAACATTGAGGGGTAAATGCTGGTTGGCCAAACGTTGGATTTTTCAACTATCACCAAACGTTGGTTTGGGCGTTAAAAATAATGGGCAAACGGGTGTTGAGACTAAACCGATGACCGTTTGACATGAAAATAAAGGGAAAACGGGCTTCAGGGACCTTAACATCAGCCAAAGACGGGGCCTAAGACTCCTAAAGGAAGGTTTCAACTTTCAATCTCTAAATGCATAGAATCCATTAGCATTGGATGGAATAAAAACCCATTTAAAAAAAGATGTAAACTAATCAACTGCTAAAGAATCATTTCTGTATTTGAAATCAAATGCCAACCACTAATCATTGTTTTTATGGTTCTTTTGATTGTCAACCAGAAAACAGGAAAAGAAAGACAGTATCAAAATCTTGAAGAAAATAAATGAACCAGTTCTGTCCTATTCAATTTCTGTTTTTATAAGGTGGGAATCTCAATTCAGTTTCTGCCAAGGGGAACCGTTATGAATATCTATAACTCATTCATTAAACATTAGATTCAGATATTGCTTGTAACAAAAGAAAATATGAGTAAATAATTAAGCAGATAATTTAATATTGAGAAGTTGAAAAGTTGGTGAGCTCCATGAAGTGGGGATTGTGCTAATTCATGTAATAGTCAACCCTCTTTTCTTCTTTTGCTTATTTTGAAATGTCAACTGAGAGACAAGAGGGTTGACAAATGGGTGATCTGCATGGTTTTATCTAGAAAAAAAAGACACGGTTTTAAGCCAGGCGAGAAAAAGAAAGGGGTGGCCTAGTTGGACCAACACTTTGCTGAAAATAATGATCATCCATAGATGACAAATTGAGTTGACTCAACAAAGGGCTGAAAGCAATGCCATGAATTACGGTTAATAATTTTTTTGAATATAATTATCGATATTTGATTCACTGCTCAATTAATTCAAATCGAATAATGTAAATATTCATTATAGGACAACTCTCTTAGTCTAGTTTATTTCATTCAGACGACTTATTTCACTATACAAATTAGTTGTTAGTTATAAAATAAAAAATAGAATTGACTGAGATGATAGCACCATCCCACCAGAAGATGAAAGATTTGACAAATTTTAAGGAAAATTAAGATGTGGTGGGGTGGGTCGTCTTTTGAGAACATATGAGCACCAATACAAATGGGAAAATGAGAGACGCAGATTTAGAAGAAAGTTAAAATTTCAGCAAATGCTTTCTCAACCCTCTCCCAAGTTGATCGATATTTGGAACTTTTTGATAAAATACTATTGGCTTAAGTGGTTGACTCATCGTCTGTATTTTGTTTCAAAAAAAAAGAGTGGCTTAAGATCACTACGTCTTCTAAACTATTCATTAGCAAGCCTCGTTTGCTTTGGTTTCTTGTTTTCTTTTACTGTACCCGAAACTTCTGCTTGCATAGGAATCATGTTGTTTTTCGAAACAAAAAAAATTAATTAAATGAGCCCATAGTTATCATCAAACTTCTGCTCACAGTTATGCATTGAGATTTGACATGAATTTGCAGGAAATTCGTTTACAACGAATAATAACTAGATGAGCCCATGGTTATCATCGGAGGGTGCTTGGTCTAGTCGTATGATTCCTTCGGGTGCGGGAGGTGTACCTAGTTCGATTCTTGGAGCACCCCTTTTTCTTATTTATTTTTCACCATACGTGGGCTTTATCTGGATAAAGATCAGGTCCTCCACAATGCCTACTATATTTATTTTCACAACTTTTCTTCTTCGCCAAAACCCTACTCTCCCTCCTTTTTTCTGCTCTAGCGCTTCCACCCCACCACACCGAACTCCCATCACAATGAGCAGATCAGGCCAGCCTCCAGATCTCAAAAAGCATGTTCTTTCTTTTCCCCACTCTTTTCAATTATTTTTCTTTTTTCATTTCTCTCAAATAATTTCTATTTTCTTTTATTTTCAGGTACATGGATAAGAAACTCCAAAGTAAGTTCCTTTTCTTCTTATTTCGTTTCTTGTTTATATTCTTTGTCGTTTCTTGTTTCGATTGGTCACTTGCTCAAGCCAAAATTAGGTTAGTTTAGTTCTCCTGTCCTCTTTAAGCTGATATCAGTATTTGTATCTATGTAGGTGAATGGTTCTAATTGTTGGTTGATATTCAATTTTGATAGTAAAGCCAATATCCTCTGTTAATTTCTGAACCCAAAATGTGATTTACATCATTTTCTTTAGTGCGGCTTTTAAGATTTACAAGAATCGGGAGTTTCCCCCCTTTTATATTTTCAAACTTTTAGATTCTCATGGACGTTAATGATTATAACGTTGCGTCCCCAAGAATCTATTTTGTGTGTCATGGTTGAATACTTGAAGAACTCGGTAGTTACATTCGATTGTAACTTTTGGGATGCATTCTTATGGTATGTGCTAATATGCCATTGCGTTATCTAATGTTTGGGTTGCTGCTGTTAATTAGTCTTGTAAGTTGTATCTTTTAAGCTGACAAATGTACAATAAAAAGACATGGTGGGGAAAGCCTTGTAATATGTATGCATGTCTTGTGAGCTTGCAGATGGTTATCTACATACACTGAAATGTACATCAATGGAACCAATTTAATTGTGTGAATTTTGTTGGTCTGTGAATTCTGTAGTCAAGCTGAACGCAAATCGGATGGTTATTGGTACACTTCGAGGGTTTGATCAGTTTATGAATCTGGTGGTTGACAACACTGTTGAAGTGAAGGGCAATGAGAAAACTGACATTGGCATGGTGGTGAGTATAATAATACTTTTCTTTTTTCTTTCTTTCAAGTACTTGTTAAGTGCTTAAATTGTCATTCCGTTATATCCTTGAATTGTTAGCTCATTGTAATTGATATCAATCCACTGCAGGTGATCAGAGGAAATAGTGTCGTTACCGTTGAAGCCCTTGAACCTGTCGGCAGAATGCAGTGATTCTAGTTTTTTTCCATTGATTATCTGTTGATGTACCTCTGCACTCTGTTGTTTCGATAACATCACTGCTAGTCTGCTAGTTTGGGATTGGGACTTGTTATGTAATTGAAAATTTGTAGGAAGTTACATGGATCTCCATGGATTCTGCTCTTTCATTTCCAAACTTAACCTGATGTCTTGCCCTTTCAGCATTTTGAACGGGTTTAATTGAATGTAGAGAATGGTTGCAGCTATACTTATTTTTAATGCTCTGGCCTCGAATGAAACTCGTGCTGCTGCATGTGTTTAAACTTTTACCTGGTCTTTTTCTTTAATGTATTCACCTCTGTGCATCCGGATTAGATTAGTCTTTAACCATCCATGGTTTGAGTATCCTGAAAACTTGTTTTCACTGTTAAAATATTGAGTATGTTTAAACTTTTACCTGGTCTTTTTCTTTAATGTTGTCATAACCAATTTTGTTCGGGCCTAAGCTCAAATCTAGTTTTAATACCCATTACAATATTAGACTTAAAAACCCAGCAGCCCAAAAATCAAATACCCATTTTAATTAAAAATAAAAAGTTTAATATCTTAAATTACACAGTTGCCCTTAATCCTAAAAACCCTAAAAAAATAAGACCTTCTAACCCTACATTGAGCTGCCGCCGCAACTTGTTAGTTTTTTTATACATATGCATGTACCAAAAGGGTTATAAATACCCATGAAATCGCATGTAGAAGGGGATTTTTGGGTGTTTTTAATTCGAATGTAAGAGGGAAATTGAATCTGAAAAATAAAGGGGTTATGTATTGATTCGAAAATAATAAAAAGAAGGAACATTTTTCGGAGTTTGAAAGATAAAAAAAACAAACACACAAACTTCTTTTTTCGAAGCAAGCAAGATCAAAAGGTAAAAGAAAATATACAAATCGAGTATTCTTTTTCAGATCTACTCACCTAGGGTAGTCATAAGCAAAATCGGAGGTTAGAATCGAAGCCGGTGCATCGAACGAAAACGAAGACCGTAGCCTTTCAATCTTCCGGCCGCCGTGGGCGGCGGTGCTCCGCCGCCGATCGACAACAGCCTACGACAGATCGATGGCAGGCGACTGGCGGCAGGCTATGGCTCTTCAGAGCATTTTGAGAAATCACTCATATTTTTTTTACAAGTCTGAAGCAATATGTTTTTTTGGGCAAAATCAAATATTTAAGGGGATCCCGAAACGATGTTGTTTTGGCACCCGGTTCTCAAGCCCAAAACAACGTCGTTTTGCCCCCTTTACCTGAATATCAACTTGACCCGACTAAGGATCCGCACAATTTTTAAAGAAATTGGTAAATTACATTTTGGTCCTTCCTCATGGTAAAATTACCATCTCAGTCCCTCAAACTTTCAACTGTTTTGAAATTTTATCCTAAAATCAATTAAGTCAGTTTTAAAAGGGAATTTTACCCATTTAACCCTCTGTCTTCTTTTAATTCGCCCCGCAATCCTTTTCATTCCTTTTAATTTCGTCCTATTTTCAGTTTAAAACCTTTTTTTTGCAATTTGGTCACTGTTTGCTTTTAGTTTATTATTATTATTATTATTGTTATTATTAATATTATTTTTTTCTTTCTATTACGTATAACATATCTTGTATTTATATGTTATTATCTTAATGTTATTATATATATGTATATATATTATTACATATAGTATATTTTATTATATCTTTTATTTCTATTTCGTGCATTTTATATTTATGTACATTTTTATTATCTGTTATGTATTTTGTATGTATATGTATACGTTATTATTATTATTATCCTAACATTATATATTATATATTATAATTATGTTATCTATTATTTTTATAATTATTTTTTATCTCGTATATTATATTAATATATTTACTATACTATGCATATTATTTTTAGTATATTATAAATACATGTATATTATTATTTTTATTTATTATTTTTTTACTATATAATATATGTTCATTATATTTTATACTATATTATAATTATCATATCTACATATATTTTTGTTTATTTTATTTCGGATATATTTTTTAAAAAAAACTCAGTATATATTAAGGGAATATTTTTCATTTTATTTCGGACACCGACTAGGAAGTGACATTCTGACTCATTCAGGTGTCATCTTCCTCGGTTTCGTAAATAAGGAAATGTTCTCCTTAGACCGCTTTTTGGGATTAAATTTTAAATTAAAAATCGAATTTTTATTTTTCTTGCAATGACAACACTCAATCAACGCGATACCAATTTTGGGCGTTGTGGGGGTGCTAATCCTTCCCTACGCGTAACCAACTCCCGAACCCAAAATTTTGAATCTCCGGTTCCCTTTTAACGGTGTTCGGCCTACCAAAGTGGCTGGTGGCGATTCCATCCATATTTTCATATTTCCCACCATTCATTTTTTACCGTATTTTCTATTTCCATATTTTAAACTTTTACAGTATTCTGCTAAGAGCGTCATCCCGGTCTCTGGGTGACGTCTCTTTTGATATCGTAAAAACAACCATTTTTATAATATTTTCAGAGGGAGGAGAAACCCCCTTACGACAGATGGCGACTCCACTGAGGATATTTTTTAGAGAGTCAATCCAATGTTGATTTTGTGTTGATTTGCAAGAAATTCAAAAATTCAATTTGATTTAACTTTTAATCCCTTGGCATGCATACACGAGCTTTCTACCCGGGCTCCTCAACCCTTAAGTGTGAGAGATTACTTCGTTTCGTGGGGTCTTCACCTCCGTAGTGTTGTAATGTGCTCCTAGAGTACTTATATTTCGTGGGGTTTTTACCCTCGTATGGTATAAGGGTCGTATTCCCCTGAATTGATGTCCTTGCGACAGTTTAGTTACCATTTCCTTTAGATCCGAACCACATATAATGAGCCGTATGAGCCAACCTTTTAAGCCATGCGAAACTCTGCCCGTTTAGCGGTAACCCTTTTTTAGGCTTTGGTGCCTTTATTTGTTTTATGTACAGCTTTTTTTTTCACCTTTTTTACCATTTAATTATTTCATTCGATTATTTTATTTTGAACTGACCCCGTTTTTTTTAATCGCATCATGTTAAATTCATTTTGCATTAATTGCATGACCCATCATTTGAATTTCTTACATTTCATTCGCACCAAGTACTGATTCACGACTGGTTCCCAGTTTGAAAAAATTTATCATCGGGAGAAAATCTAGTACCCTAGATATCAATGCAACATTCAAAGTTGCAAACAAATCCTGTAAGTTCGGAAGTTGAGCCGCGATAACTATTTTTGAATCAGTACCTCCTTATCTAGGGCATACACATTGCATCTACATACATACATTCACAATTTTGAAACCGGTCCCCAGGATACCCCGCGCCAGCAATACCATATAAAGTAGAAGTTGACCGATCTAGCACTATATCGAGCCTATGCAAGATCTTGGTCTAAAGGCATTTTTTGAGAATAACCTCTGCGCTCATATAGACACCATGCCTCTACAAGGCCCCACATCTAAGAGCATTTCCAGGCCCGACTGGGGGGTAACATATCGCCTTCATCCTTCAAGAAAAGGCGAAAACATACTCCAAGCTTCAAATTCGCTTCATTTCCAAGCGAAGTTCAATGAAAATAATTTTGGGGCATATACCCGAAAATGATAACTCCACATGAAGATAATCAAGCCAAGAAAGATTGGGGGCATCTTCACAAGACAAGACCGATGACTCAATTCAACCAAACGAAGTCAGGGGCATCCCTTTGAGGGTCAAAAAATCATTCACACATTCATTAAGATCATTTGACATCAAGTGCATACATCATACATCCATACGAATTATCATGCATTAGGCATAAAGTTAAGGGCATCCATCATGCATTCATTTTTTTAGCTGGAACACATAAACAGGTCTATGAAGAAGACCGAAAAACCTCAATCACGAGGGCAACAACATGATGATCAACCTCTAGCCCCGAAGAAGGCCGAATATGCAGACGAGCTCAAACATCCAAAGCTCAATGGCAAAATTTTGAACATTTACTAATTAATGTTCTTCTTCATTTTCAGATCTCGCGCTACCGGTGTTGCAAGATCAAATTTTCCCCTTGGATCTCATCTCTTCGTCGGTGGTGTAGTGGATCCCATATTTCCAGATCATGTCTCTCCATCAGTGGTGTAGCGGATCAAATTCGCTCCAGATCTTGCCTCTCTGTCAGTGGCATAGCAGATCAAGCATTTTGTGGGTTATGCTTTCATTAGTGGGGGTAAACCAATTTAGTTAAGATCCTGTCTCTCCGTCAGTGGTGTAGCAGATCAAATCATATCCAAGTCTTGCTTCTTCGTCGGTGTCGCAGCTAGACCAAACTCCTTCCTCAGATATTATATATTTCTTGTAGTTGTAGCTAAAAAAAGAGTAAAAAAATCAAAAATAACACAAAAAATAAAAAAATTCAAAAAATTCAAAAAAGAAATAAAAAATATAAAAAAACAAAAAAACAAAAAACAAAAAATTAAAAATTAAAAAAAATCATCAAAAAAAATCAAAGCTTCATCATCCGATCATGCCCCTTTGTTGATGGAGTGGTTAGGTCCAAGTTATTATCATCCGATCTGGTTCCTCCGTTGAGGGTGTATCCAGGTCCAAGTTGCTCTTATCCGATCTTGTTCCTCTATTGATGGCGTAACAAGGTCCAAACTACGGATATCCAATCTCACCTCTTGCGTTGATGGAGAGGTTGAGTCCAAGTTGCAGCTGTTCGATCTGCCCCTTGCGTTGATGGAGTTATGGGTCTAAGTTACTTTCATCCCGTCTTGTTCCTCCGTTGATAGCGTGACAAAGGCCAAATTGCAGACATCAAAGTCTGCCTCTTGCGTTGATGGAGAGGTTAGATATAAATCGCAGCTGTCCGGTCTAGCCTCTTGCGTTGATGGAGTGGTTGTGTCCAAGCTATTTTCATCCGGTCTTGTTCCTCCGTTGATGGCGTAACAAGGTTCAAATTGCAGATATCCAATCTCACCTCTTGCGTTGATGGAAAGGTTGAGTACAAGTTGTAGCTATTCGATCTGCCCCTTGCGTTGATGGAGTGGTGGGTCTAAGTTGCTTTCATCCGGTGATGTTCCTCCGTTGATGGCGTGACAAAGGTCCAAATTGCAGACATCTAATCATGTCTCTTGTGTTGATGGAGAGGTTAGGATATCCAATCTCACCTCTTGCGTTGATGGAGAGGTTGAGTCCAAGTTATCCGATCCTGTCCCTCCGTTGATGGTATGGTTGGGTTTAAGTTATTGATCGTTCTTACTCCATCTTTGAGGGCATAGTAAGGTCCAAGTTGTTGTTCATTCCTGCTCCTCCGTTGATGGTGTAGTAAGGTTTGAGTTGCTGTTATCCAAATTCTTCTTCTCCGTTGATGGCGTGGTAGAATCCAAGTTATCCGATCTGGTCCCTCCATTGATGGTGTGGCTGGGTTCAAGTTGTCATTCGTTCTTACTCTACCGTTGAGGGCATAGTAAGGTCCAAGTTGTTGTTCATTACTGCTCATTCGTTGATGGTGTAGTGAGGTTTGAGCTACTGTTATTCAATTCTGCTTCTCCATTGATGGTGCGGTAGAATCCAAGTTACTGAAATCCAATTTTGTCATTCTGTTGATGGAATGACTGAACAAATATGCCAAATTCTGATCCTGCCTCTTCATCGGTGTTGTAGCTGGATCAAAACTTTCACCTTTAGACCGTGCCTCTTCGTCGTTGTTTTAGCGCAGTCGAATCCAAACACTGCCTCTTCGTCGGTGTTGTAGCTGGATCAAAACTTTCACCTTTAGATCGTGCATCTTCGTCAATGTTGTAGCTCGATTGAATCCTGGTCTTGCCTCTTCGTCAGGTGTTGTAGCTGGACCAAAATTTACTGACTTTCGATCCTGCCTCTTCGTCGGTGTTGTAGCTGGATCAACCCTACTAACTTCAGACCCTACCTCTTCGTCGGTGCTGTAGCTGGGTCAAACCTTTACTGACTTCAAGTCTTACCTCTTCGTCGGTGTTGTAGCTGGACCAAAATTTACTGACTTTCGATCCTGCCTCTTTGTCGGTGTTGTAGCTGGATCAACCCTACTGACTTCAGACCCTGCTTCTTCGTCAGTGCTGTAGCTGGGTCAACCTTTACTGACTTCCGGTCTTGCCTCTTTGTCGGTGTTGTAGCTGGACCAAATCTACTAAATTCTGATCATGTCTCTTCGTCGGTGTTGTAGCTGGATCAACCCCATTGACTTTAGACCTTACCTCTTCGTCAGGTGTTGTAACTTGGTCGAACCATACTATTCTTCGGTCCTGCCTCTTCGTCAGGTGTTGTATCTGGGCCAAATTTACTCTTTCAGATCATGTCTCTTCGTCAGAGTTATAACTGGATCAGACATCAAAATTTACCAACTTTCGATTCAACCTATTCGTTAGTGTTGTAGCTGGATCCAAAGCTTTTTTAAAAAGTCCGACAGAAATGTTGACACAACGTGCTTAAACACGGTAAAGTTTAAGACAATGGATAATTCAAATGTCCATCGAAAATCCATTTTCACGAATGGTCGAAGGAAAATAAATCCTTTGAAAAATCCAATGTCACGATTGGCATAAACTGATTGTACCCAGGGGAATGGTATAACTAGCCTGGAGCAAACAGCTACCGGTAAAGGCAACTCAAAACCGGTGATCCCTGTGCATTTGGGAAAAATGTAAAAGAATCTCCGCATCAAAATTTACCAACTTTCGGTCCTGCTTCCTCGTTGGTGTTGTAGATGGACCAAATCTTCATCTATCGATCATGTGTCTTCGTTAGTGTTGCTGCTGGATCAAGTTTTGTAGACCTTGTCTCTTCGTCAGTGTTGCAGCTAGGTTAAATTTTCTCCAAGCATTGTGTTGTCGTCAGAGTCGTAGCAAGCCGAGCTCGTTTTGTCTCCTTCAAAGGATCGCCTTAGATTTTTTGTCTTCCCCAACGAACCCTCTATTTTGAAGAGCGACAGAAAAGATCAAGAGAAGCCCAAAGAAAAAACGGTGGCTAGAGAAAGAACCTAGACCAGACTGGACAAAAATGGTTACTCTTTTGTCTTTACCATATTCCTGTTACACAGTAATGCGCAAAGAGGGGCAGTTGTCATTAGACCTGGCAAACTTGACCCGAGACCCAAAAACTGAACCGATTTACCCAAACCGAGACCTAAAATTGACCTGAACACGATGGCCCGAATTTGATCCGAAACCCGAAATAAACCGAACCGAAACTGAATCGAAGTTCAGTTGAACAGAAAATTAACCCGAACCAATTTTCAACCAAACCGAATAGACCCGAACCGATTTTCAACCGAACTGAATGGAACCAAACTGATTTCACCTGAACCAAAAGTAACTGAACTGAAGGCAACCCAAAATTAAGAAAATATATTAAAATAAATAAATAAAGATGAGATGTGAACTGTTGTACAACTTACCAAAAAGTCAAATATACATGCTATATAAAGTCATATATAGGGTGAAAAAACCTAACTCGGCCTAAAAACCCGACTAAAACCGATCGATCTACTATTAAACCGATATTGACCCGACCCGAAATCAACCGATCCGAAAATAACCGACCCGAAATCAACCGAACCGAAAGTCAATCGAACCAAAAATCAACCGACTCGACGTCCTGACCCGATACCCGAACCGAAATCACCATAGACCTGAACTAAAACTGAACCAGACCTGAACTGAACTGAATCGAATTTAAATCGAATGCAGTCAGAACCGAAATGACCCAAACCGAAACCGAACCAAATGGCCCGTTTGCCACCTCTAGCTGTCATAACCAATTTTGTCCGGGCCTAAGCCCAAACCCAATTTTAATATCCATTACAATATTAGACCTAAAAACCTAGCAGCCCAAAAACCAAATACCCATTTTAATTAAAAATAAAAAACCTAATATCCTAAATTACATAGTTGCCCTTAACCCTAAAAGCCCTAAAAAATAAGACCTCTTAACCCTACACTGAGCTGTCGCCGCCGCCCTCACCGCCCACTCTCTGCGCGCGTGGCCGCCACGCGCTCCACCATTGGCCACGCGCGCCGACCACCGTCCACCACCGCCCAGATATGCAAAAAAATTTAGACAACTTGTTAGTTTTTTTATACATATGCATGTACCAAAAGGGTTATAAATACCCATAAAATCGCATGTAAAAAGGGATTTTTGGGTGTTTTTAATTCGAATGTAAGAGGGAAATCGAATTTGAAAATAAAGGGTTCTGTATCGGTTCGAAAATAATAAAAAGAATGAACATTTTTCTGAGTTTGAAAGATAAAAAAACAAAAACACACAAACTCCCTTTTTCGAAGCAAGCAAGATCAAAAGGTAAAAAAAATACAAATCGAGTATTCTTTTTCAGATCTACTCACCTAGGGTCGCCGTTAGCAAAATTACAGGTTAGAATCGAAGCCGGTGCATCGAACGGAAGCGGAGACCGTAGCCTTTCAATCTTCAGCCGATCGACGATGACCCACGGCGAACCGATGGCGGGCGACTGGCGGCATGCTATGGCTCTTCAGAGCATTTTGAGAAAGCACTCATATTTTTTTTACAAGTCTGAAGCAGTATGTTTTTTTGGGCAAAATCAAATATTTAAGGGGATCCCGAAACGACATCGTTTTGACACCCGGCTCTCAAGCCCAAAACGTCGTTTTGCCCCCTTTACCTGAATATCAAATCGACCCGACTAAGGATCCGCGCAGTTTTTAAATAAATGAGTAAATTACATTATGGTCCTTCTTCATGGTAAAATTACCATCTCAGTCCCTCAAACTTTCAAGTGTTTTGCAATTTGATCCTAAAATCTAATTAAATCAGTTTTAAAAGGAAATTTTACCTATTTAACCCTCCGTCTTCTTTTAATTCGCCCCGCAATCCTTTTCCTTTTCATTTCTTTCAATTTCGTTTTTTTTTTTTCAGTTTAAAACCTTTTTTTTTTGCAATTTGGTCATTGTTTCCTTTTAGTTATTATTATTATTAATAATAGTATTTTTTCTTTCTATTACGTATAACATATCTTGTATTTATATGTTATTATCTTAATGTTATTATATATATATATTTGATTACATATAGTATATTATATTATATCTTTTATTTCTATTTCGTGCATTTTATAGTTATGTACATTTTTATTATATGTTATGTATTTTGTATGTATATGTTATTATTATTATCCTAAAATTATATATTATATATTATATATTATAATTATGTATATATTAATATGTTATCTATTATTTTTATAATTATTTTTTATCTCGTATATTATATTAATATATTTACTATACTATGCATATTATTTTTAGTATATTATAAATACATGTATATTTTTATTTTTATTTATTATTTTTTACTATATAATATATGTTCACTATATTTTTTACTATATTATAATTATCATACCTACATATATTTTTGTTTATTTTATTTCAGATATATATATTTTTAAAAACTCGGTATATATTAAGGGAATATTTTTTATTTTATTTCGAACACTGGCTAGAAAGTGACATTCTGACTCATTCAGGTGTCATCTTTCTCGGTTTCGTAAATAAGGAAATGTTCTTCTTAGACGGCTTTTTGGGATTAAATTTTAAATTAAAAATTGAATTTTTATTTTCTTGCAATGACAAAACTCAATCAACACGGTACTAATTTTGGGCGTTGTGGGGTGCTAATCCTTCCCCACGCGTAACTGAGTCCCGAACTCAAAATTTTGAATCTCTGGTTTCCTTTTAACGGTGTCCGGCCTTCTAAAGTGGCCGGTGGCGACTCCATCCATTTTTTCATATTTCCCACCATTCAATTTTTACTACATTTTCCATTTTCCATATTTTAAACTTTTACGGTATTCTGCTAGGAGCGTCATCTCGGTCTCCGGGTGACGTCTCTTTTTGATATCGTAAAAACAATTATTTTTTATAATATTTTCGGAGGAGGAAAAACCCCCTTACGACAAATGTATTCACCTCTGTGCGTCCGGATTAGATTAGTCTTTAACCATCCATGGTTTGAGTATCCTGAAAACTTGTTTTCACTGTTAAAATATTGAGTATGTTTGAATGACATGCTTCTGATATAGAACTTCAGCGATTTGAATCGCATGTAAAACTGGAGTTTATGCCCGTTGCTTCCTTGAAAGTAAGACTAGGTGTATTTGTTTTGAGCCGTTGGTTTTCGCATTGAATTAATAATCGTTACATTTGTTTATATTCTTCAGAAAGAAGAAAAAGTAAAAAAGGGTAAGAAACAAACTCTAACCAGGTTCCCCTTTCAGAAAACGAAAGCATAGGCCATAGGGTAGAAGGCTCATCTTTTAGCCCTTTCGTTTCCCTATGCTGTGCATATAGGTTGGCATTTTTTTTGGATATATTGGGGTTAACGATCACTTACAAAAGAGCAAAGGCTGCCATCTTTTTATCCATGTGCGAAACCAAAGTATTAATGATATCAAGTATGGCCGCGAATTTGGATTCAAATTTGAAACAGTGGACCTTACTCTCCCAAGCTGTAAAGGGGGAGAAAAGAAGAAGAATTAATACGGTAGAGTTTACAACGAACAATAGTTTGGCTTAAAGTCTCTTTTTGGTTGAAGCTCAACAACGAGTAGTTACAACTCCTTTGTTCAACAACAGACAGCTCCTTCACTTTCACTTTGGTTTCTCCTTTGTTCTTTAGGTTCTTCCTGGAATCCTCGAAAAGGCAGACACCAGGCAACAATGAACCGTTGCAGAATCCAACTACCCTTTTCCAAATGCCACTGTTTTTAACCATCGATTGCCTAATCCAATATAGATTCGGAGGTGGTACGAATATGAGTGATGTATTTTATGAAGATAGTATCTTTATATTCATATTTTGTATATTGGGATGCATAAGAATGAAGAATTAGAGGTAAAGTATAATAATAACATTTTGCCGCTTTGAAGGGCAGAGAGTTATAAGAGAAAAAAAAATATGAATGATATATGATCCACAGCTCACCCAACAGGCAACAGCTCCGAGATGGAATCATCTTTTTTCTTGTATTGCCAAATGGCAAAATTTTTTGTGGAAAGTGGTTGGTAGTGGCACATGTTTGGTGGCAATTTTTAAAGATTTTAAGGATATGATTACAACAATGGCTTCTTAATTCACTTGCAAAACACCTTTTTTCTTCTTCTTCTTCTTGGTATTTAATGAGAATTTAGTTGACTAATTCAGAGTTTTGGTAAGACAATGGAGATCATTATTAATTTCTTTGTATTCCTCTGTTTTTTCCTATCTAATAATTACAAACACGTGTAAGATTGGAGAATACTCTATGCAATATTCTTAAAAACATTGCCATCAAATATTGGAAGTGTTCTAAGTCACCAAACCTTTGCTTCTTTTTCATCTTTTTAGGGGAACCTGGCAGGCTGCAAATTTGCATCATACAAATTAAGCAAACCTTGTTATAGCAAATGGTTAATCAATGAAGCTGAAGTGTACAAATCAAACTCAATTCTAGAATACTAACTTCATAAGTACTCTGACCAATGAATTCACACTTTGAATGCTAAACCAGAAAAAAGCAAAGTGAAAGGGGACAAATTTGTAGAGTTTCGAGCCTCATGGATATATTTGCTAGAAAGCTGGTGGATCCAGGTTTCTGACATGATCCAGTTAAACTATTAAGATTATCACAGAATTTATTTTGCACCTCTTAGATTCATGGAAAGACACATTTTCTTTTATGTAAATTATATTGGGATTAGATTTAAAAAATTAAAACAATGTAATATCTGTTCATATATTTTTCTTGAACCCAATGACAAGACACACGTTTTATACACATGTGCTCGAACCTAGTACTCCTAAAATAAACATCATACTTTTATTAACCGGAGCCACCCGTCGGGTTCTAATCGACCAACAAATTGGATATTAATAAGGGTAATTGTTGCATGCACAAGCGCTTGTGGAAACTTTATTTATACAAGCGTCTTAGTTTTAGGGTTTAAGGACTTCATTTATGGTTTAAGGTTTATGAGTTTAAGTGTAGTAGTTTTAAATTTAGGGTTGTTGATAAAACTTTAGGTTTAGGGTTAAAATTTAGAGTTTATAGGTTAAAACTTAAATCACTAACCATATTATTCTAAAACTTAAACATTAACCCTAAACTCTAAATTCTAATCTCAAATCCTAAATTCTAACTATGAACCTTAAATTTTAAACACCTACACTAAAACCCTAAACTCTGAATCTTAAACCTTAAAATTAAAAAGTTTATAAAAATAAAAAAATTCTATCACCTGTCTATAGAATAATAATAATCTTATTAATAATTATAGATAAAAAACTATGAAAGTGAAGGGCTCAAAACTAAATTATGCTTTAATCCCCAACATAGCCCAATGTGTCAAGCTGCTAAAAAGAACTCATTATTAAATGCTTAGATGGCAACACTTCATTGGCAGTTGAGCAAACAAGAGGATAATTCAGTGTAGAGAACCCCCATTTGGCTATAGGATGATGGGATTTTTGGGAGGGTAAATGGAGATGTTGCTTCCTCTCCTCTCCTCCACCCACCACCACTTCTCTCCCTTTCCCTGAATTTCCAATCTTTACACTTTGCTTCTTCACCCCTCAAAGCCAAGGAAACTGTATAAAAAAGGGTAAGAAACCCTATTAAAAGTGATGATAGTTGCTTCAATCCAACTCTACATAGACACCAAATCTTGATTCTCCAAAGAAAACCCCTTTTTTTGGTTTCTTGGCTCTAAATTTGTTGACCCCAATAAAGGAAAAAGAGAGAGCATTATGACTGAAGTACTCCAATCATCACCATCTCACTTCCCTTCGTTTTCAAGCTCCACCTCGACTCCACATGCCCTTACAAACTCTAATGTAAGCACTGTGGAGAATATAATAGCCCAAGAGAGTGATCAAGAAGAAGAGAATAGGCAAGAGGGAGAGAGGAAAGAAAGGGACAGACAAGGGGAAGGGGATCAGCTGTCTTTATTAACGCTTTTGGTGGCTGCTTTTAGGAAGTCGTTGATTGGGTGTAGCCTTTCTGCAAGTAAAGAGCTCTGTTCAATGGACATCGGGTTGCCTACCAATGCCAGACATGTTGCTCATGTGACTTTTGATAGGTTCCATGGATTCCTTGGTTTGCCGGTTGAATTTGAGCCTGAGGTCCCCAGAAGAGCCCCGAGTGCCAGGCAAGTTTATCGATGCAGCTTCTTTATTTGTTTCTTTCATGGAATTTATCATTGAAATCCTCATATGGGGTATCTTTCATGATTGTCAAAGGGGTAGTTTTTGAATCATTTTTTCTGGGGTTTGCTTATTTTGGTACTGTAGATGTTTTCTTGAGATTTCTTTTCCTGTGAACTTCTCTTTTCTCTTGATTATGCCTTCTATGAAAGGAATACTAGGAAAAGGTTTAGTATTTTTTTCCCTTTCTTTAAACTTCAGATGATGATTAGTTTCTTTAAGTTAGAGAGCCTTAATTCATTTATAGAATTAGACAGTTTGCTTCAATTTAATGCAATTTTCTTCCCAAAAGTTCAAGTCTTTCTCTTCATTGTACTCTTTTTAGCTTTCTGGTCGTATCTACACTCTTTTCTAATATTATTTTGATGAATAAACCTTGCTGGAATTATATCTATTCTATGTTTGTTTCATTGTTTGCGGTGCTTGGATCAAAGATCAAACCTAAATGCTGTAGTTGAATACAATTGATTTCAGTGAATGTGTGGAAATAGAAATGACAACGGACAACCCTTTCTTTTGTGATCATAGGGTTGTCAAGGTCTTTATCATATCCATTAAACATGTCTGTACCAGTTTTATTTCATTGACTAAGGTACCATTATTGTGCAGCGCGAGCGTGTTCGGAGTGTCGACTGAATCTATGCAGCTCTCACTGGACTCTAGAGGGAATAGTGTGCCAACGATACTACTCCTGATGCAAAGTCATTTATATGCCCGAGGAGGCCTCCAGGTAATGACCATCTATCTTTTGTCTACCGTGGACCTGTGTTCTATGGCTATATAATTGCTTGAAGTATCCAGTTTTGTAATTAACTTCTTATATATCTATATTTATTTAGGCAGAAGGAATTTTCAGAATTAATGCTGAGAACAGTCAGGAGGAGTACGTCAGGGAACAACTAAATAGGGGAGTTATACCAGATGGCATAGATGTACATTGCTTGGCTGGTCTTATAAAGGTATTTTCTTTGCTCTTTAATAGCTTCGGCTGTATTTTTAGTATTTTGAAAACATTTATTGTATGTATATTGGGTTCGTAGGTGTCTTTACTTGTATTTATCAGGTTTATTTTATTTAAGTAATTAAAACCATTGAGGATGAACCGAACTATTGAAAGGACTGATTCATGGGCTCAAAATGCTGCCAAGATATCTGCAAATAATGTTGAGAACTTCCCCTGACAAATGGGTTTTTCAATTCACTTGTGGTGTTTATGATTTTGCAGGCTTGGTTTAGGGAACTTCCTAGTGGTGTTTTGGACTCTCTTCCTCCGGAGGAGGTAATGGAAGCCCAGTCAGAAGAAGAGTTTGCTCGGCTTGTAAGGCTCCTTCCTCCAACCGAAGCTGCTCTACTGGATTGGGCAATAAATTTAATGGCTGATGTTGTGCAAGTGGAACATTTGAACAAGATGAATGCACGTAATGTTGCAATGGTGTTTGCTCCAAACATGACTCAAGTGAGTATATCTACTGTAATTTTAATTTAAATACGCATCTCGAACTCAAATTTGGTGCAAATTATCGTTTACTGAGGTTTGAACAAGTAGAGGTCCTTGGAAAAGATTCACAATTCATGCATATGATCTTTTTTCAAGACAGGGTTCATTCCTCTTATGAAAACTCTTTTCTGGGGAACCTTAAAGCTATGTTATTTGAGACTTATTCACTACTGCTGTTTATTGCAGATGTCGGATCCTTTGACTGCATTGATGTTTGCAGAGTCCAGGTCATGAATCTTCTGAAGATGCTTATTATTAGAACACTTAAAGAAAGAGAAGATTCTATGATAGACTCTAATCCCGGTTCTCGCTTAGAGCCTTCTGATAAGAATGGACAGCAAAGCTCTTCGCAATTACTCGAAGATGCCAATGAGGAGGTTAAAAATGAAAGCGAAGGAGAGAAAGCTTTTGTTGCTGAAGAACCTGCCGTAGAGAGCCCCAATCACTCTGCTAAAGAGAATTTGACAACCGAAAGTAGCTCTCAAGGTCTCCTAACTTCAATCGAGAACATTTGTGCTGGAAAACGATCTCTACTCAATAACTGTCCTTGCACTTTAGTGTCTCAAGTGAATTCATTAACAAGTGGACTCGAAAAAGGCGGTCTCCGAAGTACATCCGGAAAGAGCAGAACTGATCAATCAAGTGCTTCGAGTCTAAAGAAGGGGACAAAAAAGGCAACTGAACAATCAATAGGTAATGCAGCAGGAGCTGTTCAGAAGAGTAAAGGAACAAGGATTGCTGGCCTCATAAATACGAGAGCCGAGCTATTTGAAGCTTGGAGGTGAACTGCCGTTGAATGCTAACGTTGTGTAGGGGGGGAATGCCAACTGTTAGTATGTTGTGTTTTGGTTTCATTTTTATTTCCCTTTGGAAATATTGTGTATGAATTTATGCGTGTCTTGAGTGCAGATTCTTTACCTTTTCAATGCTTCACACTGACTTCACGTTTCCTCAGCTCATTCCAACATTTCCTTTTGTTTATTATCATATACTTATTGTTACTGTTTCTAACGTTAATACTAATATTTTCTTCAGCTAATTTTCACCTATTTAAAATAAAAAATAGGGTAAATATTTTGTTGGTCTATAACGTATCAAATTGAGTTTTGAAGCCAAGTTCAGATATCTAATTGAATAAAAAAAGCTTATACCTAATTAAACTTTGAAACCATATTTAGGTGCCAAAAATTATGTTTACCCTAAAATTATGATAATGTTACCTTAAAAAAGAGTTAATTGTACCGCACTTCCCCAAATTATGATTTTTATTTTAAATTAATTTTTAAACTTTTGAATGTTTTAATTTCATCCTCAATCTATGGCCAAATTCTAAATTAGTCCCTAAACTTTTTATCATTTTGGTTTCATCCCTAAACTATAACCCTCATTTAAAATCAGTTCCCAAACTTTTGAACATTTCAATTTCATCCTCAAATTATTGTTTATGCCACATCATATTATTACACAATACACATAAGTGTTTATGATAGTTAACAATTTTTACAAAGGTTTTATTAATATAGGACATGGTTAACATGTATCGATAACTTCAGTATGAAATTAGAACATTCAAAAGTTTGATGACCAATTTAGAATGAGGGCCGTAGTTTGGGATGAAATTTGAGTGTTTAAAAGTTTGAGGACTAGTTTAGAATTGAGAATCATGAGGGTGAAATTGAAATATTTAAAAGTTTGAATATCAATATAGAACGAGGATTATTGTTTGAATACGCGAAGTGCAATTAACTCTAAAAACAATACAACGTTGTAGTTTTTAAATTGGTTTAATGAATTTTTGGGCCCTTGACTTCAAATTTGCTCTGTAATTTGGCCCATGAATTCTTTTGGGGTGTAATTTCCCCGACTTTGGCTTTTGCAGTTTGTCCCCTAAATTTTATAATATAATTTTATCCTTAATTAACTATTTGAATTCATATTAAATTAAAAAATAAATATAAACATTAATACTTTAGACAATTTTTAATATATAAATAGAAATTTTAATCATTATTTTAAAATTGTAAAAAGGAAATAATTAGAGACTAAATTTCATATCAAAGCCAAAGTGATGGGTCAAAAGGTACATTAATCCTTTTCATGATTCTAAGCTGAGAGCCTGTCTTAAAACATAAACAACAGTAAGCCCAAAACAGGAAGAGCTGGTCCAGCCCACCTTCGCTTCATTAAAAATAACGCCATTGTAAAAACCCAAACACCTGCTGTCCTAAACTATAGAGTATTTCCATGATTTAATTCTCCATTCATACTTTTCATTTCTGGTGTTTGCTGGCGCGGTTGGAGATGAATATACGTTGCTTTCAGCGGAATTTTTCTGCTGCTTTCCCTCCTCTGGTTCCCTTGCAGCTTCCTTCTCCAATGTAACGATTTCTTCCCTTGTTTTTGCCAATTCGTTGATTTCCATTCAGAACTTATGGTATATATGAACTCAATTAAAATGGGGTTTCTTCTTCTTCTTCTTTTTGGTGATAATCCATGGGTGCTATTTGGTTTTCCAAGCTCTTACAGTTGTGCTAAAATTACAAACCTTTTTTGTTCCTGTTTTATGTTTTAAGGGAAACCCATCTTTGGTACACATTGCCTGATGAGGTGAAGAGTTCGGCTCTTTTAAATCACTACTCTGAACTCTTATCCCCATGTGAAAGAGAGAGTGTTAACCGCATGCGCGGAGACCAACTAAAGAAAAGAGCTCTTCTTGCTCGAGCCTTGGTTCGCACTACCATCGCCAGATGTAGGTATTTTTATTTTGTTCCATATGTTGCTGATGTATGTTGGGTTTCATAATAGCTGCTACAATCCTGATACTTGATATGATTTTCCTTTTGGCATCCAAGTTTCGAGTTATTACTTACAGTTCCGGTCTAGATTACACTTTCAAACAAAAGCAATAGTCTTGTCATTATTTTAGAAGTGTGTTTTAGCATCATGTGTACTTCGTGTAGGTGGTTTACCGCCAATTGCTAGCTAACAATACAATGTGAAGATTTCTATCTGCAAATAACGTTTACGGCGAGCATTTGCATAGACTACTTACATAGTTTTTGTATTGCTAGATCAGACAAATTGTCAAATGAATCCCAGATCTTTGAAATTTAGGAAGAACTTGTACGGGAAGCCTGAGGTGAGATCTATCTTGAATTTGCAGTCCGTTTTGTTCAAGGACATTGGTTTAATATCTGTCTGATTCCTATTTTCGAATATCGTTTTATGTTCTTGCTCAACTTAATTGTTTCATTGTTCCGTATTTAAATAGGTGGAGTGGCGAAATGAGGACAACTTGAGCCCACCGCCGTTGCGTTTCAATATCTCACACACATCTACTATGATTGCTTGTGGTGTCACAGTAAATGTGCCGGTACATCTGATATGTTATTTAATTATCTTGTGAGATTTTGCATACGTCTGCTTACAACAATTGGTACGCTGGGTTTGCTGTTTTGAAGTTCTATTACTATGCATACTTAAACTCGGTGTTATTTGCTTTCAATAATTGTAGATTGGCATCGATATAGAAGAGAAGCAACGAAGGACAAAAAACAATATAATAGCCTTTGCTCAACGCTATTTTTCGCCTTACGAAGTGAAAGTTTTAACTGCTATATCAGACCCTGAAGTTCAGCGTCAGGAGTTTATCAAATTATGGACTCTCAAGGTAATCAAGATTCTAATACTAATTTCTGTCTTGAAGCATGACAAATGTATCATGTTTTCGTTTTTTCTAAGCGTTCTGCAATCTGATTATTATTTCCAGGAGGCATATGTAAAAACATTGGGAAAAGGCTTTTCGGCTGTACCTTTCAAGACCTTCACTGTTCGATATAGGGACACAACTATGCAGAACTTTCATCCTCCTGGAACTTCTGTTTCTGAGGTTTGTACAACTTGATAGTATGTAATATAAATCGAGAAATGGTATCATTGAACTTGTATGAATGAATGAATTGTATCGGAAGTTTTTGATTAACACTAGTCATGTTGACAGGCGTCTGATATAATTGTTGAATCATCTGATGACCCCACGAACCCTGCAAACAATTGGCAATGTGCACTCCTGGAAGTGGCTGGTTCTCACTATGGTGCCATTTGTATGGACAAGGATAGAATTGCTGGAGGTAAGATTCTGATACTTAATTGGTTTAAGATAGTTGTGGAATACATGTTTTCTAAAACGTCAACATTTTGTTTGTGTGAAGCAAATGCGCCGATGAAACTGACTGTGTGGAAAACCGTTCCATTTGTTGAAGATGTTTGTGTCTCCGGAACCGACGCAGTCCTAGCCCTAGGTGGCATAATTGAGCAATAACAGCAATACGCTGGAATGGTGAAACTAATGTAACATTACAAAATTTGATCTTATAATTTGTATTATTCGCAAATCACAACTACAGTTTTGAGACTTGGAATATAAGAAATAGGTGCGTTGATTCTACAAAGTAAGTGTTGCGAGCCAACATAATTTTCGATTTCAAATGTAAATCGATCTTCATACTGCATATTTTCTATTACAGAAAACGAAATCCTTCTATAGATCCCAAGTAAATGTTCTTTATTCTTCCTTTCTTCATCGCCTTCGCAGCCATCAAGTTTCTTCACCAAACTTTCCAGATTATCTATCATTCTATAAATCTCCTGTTTTAGAGGATGACTTCTGTCCCCGGCTAAGAAAAAGTTGAGCTCTCCCTTTATACTTAACCTTAAATACTTTCTCCAAATTCTCGGCTTCCGAATAAATATAGGATAGCAGGACATAATAATCGATATTCATGGGCTCAAACTCAGTAACTCTTTCGAAAGCCAACTCTGCTATCTCTACATTTCAGTATATTTTGCAGGCGCCCAGAAAGAGCTCCCCAGACAGCTCCATCTGGCTTTACCCTCATTCATTTAATGAGTTTCAAAGCTTCATTTAGGCGACCAGCCCGACCTAGAAGATCCACCACACAAGAATAATGCTCTGGAACTGGCTGCAACCGATGTTTCATCTTCATTTAGGCGACAACCCCGCATGACTACATGCACATAAAACACTCACAAATGCAGCAACATCCGGCCGAATACCACTCTTAATCATCTCATCGAATAACTGCACCGCAATCTCTCCATATCCATGCATTTCATGTCCACCTATAATGGCAGTCCATGAAACCACAGTTTTCAGAGGCATGCCATCAAAAACAGCTCGAGCTTTAACCAAATTACCACACCTAGCATACATATTAATCAGTGCATTGTTTAAAAATGGATTAAGACCGAGTCCACTAGACTCAATTTGCTGTTCAACCTTGCGGCCAACACTAATAGCACCAAGGTGTGCACAAGATGATAGAAACCCAACAAATGTAACAGCATCCGGACAAATCCCGGCAGCTTCCATTTTCTTATAGAGTTCCAAAACATTAGCCGCGAGCCCATTCTGCGCGTGCCCTGAAATCATAGCATTCCATGTAATCAAAACTTTTTTGGGAATCTCATCAAACAAATTCCTACCGAACTCAATGGCCCCGCATTTCACATACATCCAGGTAAACAATTATCAACAGAGATTCAACCCCAACTTCACACAACAACAATCAAAAAACATCCCTAAACTTATGTACCCGGGTTGCGAAAGCACCGGAACCAAACGCAACTTTGTAACTGAATTAACAGAAACACCCGTTTACCTCATTCTGCAAAACAAAGCAACAACATCAACAACCCTAGAATTTAACGCGTACCCGGAAATCAAAGCGTTGTAGCAAACCGTTAATTGACTCGATATCGGGTTTTCATCGAACGCCTTGCTGGCGTTTAAGAGGACATTGAATTTACAGTACATTGAGATGAGAGAAGTGAGAACAAAGGGTTCCGTGGAGCATCCCAATTTGATGACCTGAGCCTGACAGTGGAGTTGTTGGCCGGAGAAAGGAAAGCGAAGGGAAGCGGAGGATTTGAGGGCGAAAGGTAAAGAGAAGGCGTTTGGGGTGGAACCGCAACGCAGCATTTGGCGGTAGAGAGTCAGAGCTTGAAGGTATTGGCATTGCTTTGCCAACTCTCTTAACTGAGTGTTCCATGGAATCCAAGTCATAGGAAGAAAAAAAACGGCGGCGAATGCCGTTTTTTTTTTTACAGTTTTTAAGTTTGGGGAGAGAATTGTTAAAAAAAAAATTGGGGAGAGAAGAAAGAGAAGTAAAACGTAGCGTTGAGAGTGATGGACACGTAATGCTGTGCTATTGGAATTATACTCGGGCGTAAAATTAAAAGGTGAACCGCGTGGCAGGGAATTCAAGAAGAAGATAATGGATTATATCTAATCAGAAAGAAGATAAAAAAAAAGTGCTAAAGGAGGGGCAATGGAAGCCATGCAATTTTCGACCGTCGCTGCCGGCAACTTCTCGGCGACTTCGGCTTCCTTTTCGACCAACCGGTGCTTCTACAACGTTCAGACAAACTCAACTAAACTTGGGAGTTCATGGAGTACGAGTTCCTGCAATTACGCTTCCCTTTCTTGCAGGAATTTCTTCACTGTAAGTAAAAGGAACTCAACAGTTATAAAGTGCCTATATCATGTTTGGTTATCGAGAAAATGCGTAGAATAAAGCAAAGAAATAAGCTGCCTTTCGCTCTTTCAATTGCTAAAGCTTTTTCTCTTTTTGGTTTGGATGGCAGAGAGAGATATGGGGGTGGGTAAATTCCAAGACGGTTACTTTTAGGAGAGAAAGGCGAGGTGTTGTGAGAGCTGAAATGTTTGGTCAGCTGACAAGTGGCCTCGAAGCTGCTTGGACCAAACTTAAAGGAGAAGGTTTGCCCTTTTCCCCTGAAAGTTAGAGCATAAGAGAGGAGTGTTTTTATTTATGAATAAAAAAAATGTGGGTGGTGAAATTGTTGTGTTTCAGAGGTTTTGACAAAGGAGAATATTGTGGAGCCAATGCGTGACATTAGGAGAGCTCTTTTGGAAGCAGATGTAAGTGACTGAGTTTTGTTCTGGAAATTCTTGGGATTTTTTTTTCAATTTTCGCTTTGTAATTAACGTATTAATAACACGTTTGTCGTCTTTCCATAGGTGAGTCTTCCTGTTGTTAGAAGGTTTTCCAAGCTGTAAGTGACCAGGCTGTTGGAGTTGGTCTTATTCGAGAGGTGAAACCAGATCAACAATTGGTTAAGGTATGATCTGTCTATCAACAAAATGAACTTTGTTAAGGAATCCTCTAAGAAAGGCTTTTATGAATTTGCTTATCATGTTTGGTTGAGCAGGAACTTGCATTCATTCTTGCTAAAAAAACAAGAGCTATCTTATTTATTGTCTCTGATGTTTTGATTCATGCGAACCACATATGTTTTCCTTGGTTGTAGATTGTACATGATGAGTTGGTGAAGTTGATGGGAGGAGAGGTTTCTGAACTGGTGTTTTCAAAATCTGGCCCCACTGTTTTATTATTGGCTGGTATGCAGGGAGTTGGGAAGACAACTGTTTGTGCGAAGTTAGCTAATTATCTTAAGAAACAGGTTCCATTTGTGTTATCGTGTATAGAATTCCAGCATTTTTACGTTAAACCTCAATTGACAATGGAGCATAATGTTGACTACAGGGTAAGAGTTGCATGCTTATTGCTGGAGATGTGTATAGACCTGCTGCTATCGACCAACTTGTTATTTTGGGTGAACAGGTATAGGATTTCATTGTCAATAAAGTTCTTTTGCCCCTTTAGTTTTATATTATTTTGTTAATCACTTTTCTTTCAAATCCAGTGGATTTCGGAGAAGATATTCTGACTGCTAAGTCAAATATATGTCTGCTGTTAGCTCTAGAGTATATACTATAGTGTCACTTTTACCTCCAGATGTGCTTGCCTTGTAAGGTGAAAGCACCGTGTTACGTTCTCTTAGCGCCCCATGATGGAGGAATGGAGACTTAAATTTCTTGTTGGAGATGTCATTAGTTTGCACATATTACCAATTACCATTCACTAAGACGGAACAAATGAAACAAAAGTAGCTATAATAGAAGCTTTCTTGCATAAAGGTTATCTTGTTAAACATTTTCTGAATGATTTTAATTGAAGTGGAATTATTTTTGGTTTCAAATGAGTTAAAATTACCTGACTTATGAGTGGTGAGATAAGGCATGTAAACAATTTTTCAATACAAGTTCATATTTCTCCTGGTTCCTTTGCCTCTTGACCATTGCTAATTGGTAAATTGTTGATTGGCTATCACAATTATATTTACCCATCATTAGGTTGTTTCTGTTTAACCAAAAAGATTCTCTCTCATACTTTTTTTAGCTTGTGACAGGTGGGAGTTCCTGTTTATACAGCAGGAACTGAGGTTAAACCATCTGAAATAGCAAAGCAAGGTTTAGAAGAGGCCAAAAAGAAGAAGATGGATGTAGTGATAATGGATACTGCAGGACTGCTCCAGGTAATATCATTAGCATCTATCATGAAATTTTAATGGCCTAACTGGTGCAACATCCTCAGGTTAATCAGTCATGCAAATTCTTTTCTTGTGTTGAACAGATAGATAAAGGAATGATGGATGAGTTGAAAGAAGTGAAAAAAGTGTTGAATCCTACAGAAGTTTTACTGGTTGTGGATGCAATGACTGGCCAAGAAGCTGCTGGTACTCAGACTTCGAACTATCTCTTCTAATAATCCCACTGTCCTTTTCTCATTCATTCTCGAGTGTTTTTTGTTCTATAAAACTCATAAATTTTGTTTTCCATCTTATATATTGTCAAGCAGTGTTATCCTGTTGTCAGTTAAATATTGGTTTTCCTGTGATTTTATATTAAAGTTGGTCCCTCCACTTGTTGGCAGTTGGTTTTGGTTTAACATTGTATCAAAACTAGGTGTTGTTATGTTGTTGTTCCTGCCTACCTCAGGTTGAGACCCTAGGTGAGGTTGTCCACTTTGTCTAACCCTAGTCTTAACGTTCCTGAGTAATACATTGTGTTCATGTCCATACTTGTATTTATAGAGGCATGCATTTCATTCAAGCAGACCTGCAGCTGTTGATTGGCTAAATATTCTACTTAAAATGCCTGGTTGCTGGAGAATTCACATGCAAATGGCCTTGGAGTTGTATAGTTGAATTTTACTCATTTGGACACATTTGATTGATTATCCATATCTGTGTATCTATTTGCCTGCTTAATTTAGATATTGTCAAGATGACTGTGACAAGTCCATGATATACTTCTCTTCATGTTCTTTTTTGAATTCACAGCCTTGGTCACAACATTCAATGTTGAGATAGGGATTACTGGTGCCATTTTAACAAAGCTAGATGGAGATTCTAGAGGCGGTGCAGCTTTGAGTGTTAAAGAGGTTTGCCCATACTAGTTTCTTTGGTTTTCTTCACTTGTAGTGTATGACTTTATGTGATAGATTCACTTCCTTGGGGAAAATATTTGATATATAAGCACCTGGAAATAGTGGCAGTAGTGGTCAATGGTGCCTGTTCTATATTATTGAATGTTATAGGTGTCTGGGAAGCCAATCAAGCTTGTAGGACGTGGAGAGCGCATGGAAGACCTTGAACCTTTCTATCCAGATCGTATGGCTGGACGCATCTTGGGAATGGGAGTTGTTCTCTCATTTGTTGAGAAGGCCCAAGAAGTTGTAAGTTTTAATAAATTTCTTACATATTTATTTAAGTAAAACACATCAAGATAAGTTTTGAATCAAAATGCATGTTCAGATGAGCCAAGAAGATGCTGAAGAGTTGCAAAAGAAGATAATGAGTGCAAAGTTTGACTTCAATGATTTCCTAAAGCAGACCCGCACAGTTGCTCGTATGGGTTCCATGACTCGTGTTATTGGTATGATCCCTGGCATGGGAAAGGTATGAAAGTTGTGTTTCCTTTCTTATTTCTTTTTGAAAGTTTATGCAACCTTCTTGGTCCATTTGTTTACTGTTACTGCTAGAATAGCAGTCTTGTGTATCTCAGTCAATTGTTAAAATTTCTTTGAAAGTTTCAAGTCTATGGACTGTGAGAAGAAACTAATTTAATGTCCTATTTGTTTCCAAACAGGTTACCCCAGCTCAAGTTCGAGAAGCAGAGAAGAATTTGAAATTAATGGAGTCAATGATTGAAGCCATGACACCAGGTCTCTTTATTTTAGCTGCATTTACTGTGGCAATTTTGAAGGATGGAACTCGACCAAACGTATCTCTTTCTTCTTTTAAAATTTATTTGGTTAAGCTTGACCTAGCTTCTTTCACTATTTGGGGTATTGCACCATCAGACATGGCCCCATTTCTCTAAACTAATGAAGCCATATTGCTCTACCCTTGTGTTTTACCAGTACATACTGGTACTTGGTTTCTGAGTCTGATAGGAGGGTATAAGCAATGGACAGCTGAGCATCTATGGAAAGTGATATCGTTCTAGTTTATTTTTCATTACGATCAGACTCATTTGAAATTAACAACTGTATTTGGACCATGCCCATTTATGGTTATATTTCTGCGTCGAGCCATATATAACCCCATCATTACTCCCTTTCCATGCATGTTTCCTTGAGGTGTTGGACTAGCCTGCCTATTTAACCATGTACTTCTTGCTTTTTCCAATTGGCCTAAATCAGTGTGGCACGCTAACATTTTACCTCAACGAGGGTGTTCTGCACCTTATTATATGCATATTTAGGAATCCACATCGATGATTAACGGTGGCAGTAAGAAAACAGCTTACAAGTATAGTTGAATATGCCTGTTCTTACTTCAAAGCACACTCTTGATTTGCTTCTTTCTTCTCTGTTAAACTTTCATATTTATTTGCAGAGGAAAGGGAGAAGCCGGAGTTATTAGCTGAGTCTCCTAAAGGAGGAAAAGAATTGCTCAAGATTCTGGTAAAACAGAGCAGCAGGTATGAATTGCTGGTGGTCGTAGGCTTTTAAGATTTCGACTACTTCCAGATGGGGTAATATTGTCCGGTGTCAATAACAGGTGAGTCAACTTGTTGCTCTACTCTTCCAAATGCGTGTGCGCATGAAGAACTTGATGGGTATCATGGAGGGTGGATCTATTCCAACACTAAGCAATCTTGAGGATGCAATGAAAGCCGAACAAAAGGTGACTCAGTACATGCATACATATTAGGACAGTTTCGTGTAACTATAAACTCTTTTTTGATTTATGGAATTCTAACAGGACTCGTATGACAATTCAAATGATTTTTAGGCAAGAGTTATTCTGTAATAATTGATGTTTTCATTGTTTCTCCCATGCATAAGGTCCCTCCTGGTACTGCAAGAAGAAAGAGGAAATCAGAATCAAGAAGGCAGTTTGCAGACTCGGCAGCCTCAAGGCCAAGTCCGCGTGGTTTTGGTGCAAAGAACTAAGAGTCTGAAGAACATCAGGACTCTTCGTTATCTACTTGCGGATTAAACCGAGTTTCCGAGCTTTCTTAAGAGCTATGAAAACTCGTTGCGCTTTGATCGATCATCCTGAAAAATTCAATGTAACATTAAATGACATGTTTGTTAATGACTTGTAAGATCATATATGATCCATATTGAACAAAAACAATTTTCACGGAGATCTAAACTATGTTATCATTGTTCTTGATTGAGATTGAACCATTTGAGGTGTCAATTAACTTTAGTTTATTATTATTATTATTAAAGATTCGAAATTATACTTGTCAAACAAAATGAAGAATGTTGAGAAAGTGCTTATAATTCTTTCTTCCATTAGGATAACCTCACCATTACAATTACAGTTAAATCCGACAAAAAACCAGGGACAGTTGAGAACAAAATAGAAAGTAGTTTAACACCCTAAAAAACTCTGATTTAAAGGATCTTGGTTATTGACACGCGTGTTTGAAATATTTTTCTATTCGTATGAAACCTCAAGCCTTATTATATCAGTTTCTCTTTCACTTTACCCTGTTTTTTTCCATCAAAAAGGAAGATTTACTGATCAACTTGGAAGGAAATTTAGTGAGAATGGAAGATGAATTTTCTGATGCCTATAGTGGAAATTTTCCGGCTGCTAACGCTGAGCTGAATCCCGGCCAAGACAAGGAATTCAAGGAGGTTTCATTGTCAAGTGAGACCAGTGCTTCTCGAGAAATCAAGGTAAATATATATCTAAAACGAAAATGAACTTTCTTAGATTGCTTTTCTGGTTTTTCAATAATGTCATTTCACATATGATGGTATCCATATTAATTCAATTTGAATTGTAAAATCATCATTCAAGACTTCCCAAAGCCTGCAAAGTCTAGATACTATTTTCATGTCAAAGCAAAACTGGCATCAATTCTTGCTAACTCTGACAAATTTATTACAAACTTGGAAATAAAGGGAGGAGCTGACCCACCACAAAAGAAAAAGGGAAGTAAGAACTCCATGCAGACGCTGAAAACAGCCATGTTAGTTTCAGCTGTGGTGGTGGCGGTGGCCGGCGTAGTCATTGTCATAACCAAGAAACTTAAAGAAAATTGAACATATGTTTTTATGCGTATACACATGGTTGCAGGATGATGCAGCTAGCTAGAAGAGTGTTAAAATCTAGCAAATCCAATCAATTTTTTTTTTCTGATCTCAAGTCTATTTGTTTTAGATTTTTTTGTAAATTGTAACTACCATTATTTTGCCCATTGGGGCTTTTCTTTATTCCATTGATACTAAGACATTGATTCAGAACTTCCTTCTGTTACCACTTACATATGTTAAGCTTTACACTTTTTATGTATCAGAGGAACAAGTCACAAATACATTAGGCCTAGTAAAACATATAATTTCTTCCAGATCAGAGATGTTGAAAAGATAAAACTGGGATACATTAAGTATCTAATAGTTATGCATACATAAACTAGTATCCGGCATACATACGGATGAGCTGAGAGGGCACCTGAGGTTGGAGCCTCAGGAAAAGAAAGTTTATTAATCTAAAGTCCAAAGTGGAAGGGTTTCAGTTTCCATCATCTCCAGCCTCCTGATAAGGATTGGAAGGAATGCTTGAGGCATGTCACGCATTCGATCCACCATTGACCACCCATCTTTCCCATACAGTTGGATTATGTATCTGAAATTGTAACCCGGGAAATGGCTATTCACATGCTTCGCCGTTGGATTCTGGATTACCCCGTCTCTTATTGCTCTATCCAGCTTTGTTGCATTCACCCTGGTGGAATGCATCCATGCTTTTCACATATCAATGACAAACAACTTGTCTTCTCTTTCATTCACCATCTTTTCGGTAGGGCTCATACTCCTAGCGCTCGCCCCGGATGATTGCTTACAATAGATGTAGAAACTGAATGTTTAGAGGCAGAGTTCAATGAAATACTCTTGTCTAGTTTTTCTTGATATCAAATAACAAATGTACAAGGCCTTTTTATAGGCTAATTACAAAGAGTTATATTACAAATACACTACTTTAAATTGAAATTAAATTCAACCTAGGAGATAAGATAAAGAGATAAGAATCCTAGGATAAGAGATAAATATTTACAATAATTCAAATTCTATAATCTACCATGTATAATCTACACTCCCCTAAAGCTGGAGAGTATATGTTGTAGATTCCCAGCTTGGATGAAAATTCTTCAAGCATGTTTCTTGGTAATGCCTTGGTGAGAATATCAGCTAGCTGGTGCTTTGTTGGAACATAGTCGAGTTTTATAACTCCATTATTGACTTTTTCAGAGATGAAATGTCTATCTATCTCCACATGTTTCGCCCGATCATGTTGGACATGATTTTTCGCAATACTTATTGCAGAATGATTATCACTTTTCATTTCAAATTGTTTGTGGTCACCTAGTCCTAGTTCAGTCATCATCCTTTGTAACCACATGGCTTCACAAATTCCTAAGGCAAGAGCTCGATACTCGGCCTCAGCACTACTCCGTGGAACTACGGCTTGTTTCTTGCTTCTCCAAGTAACTAAATTTCCCCAAACAAAAGAATAATACCCACTAGTTGATCTTTTGTCCGTTAATTCTCTAGCCCAACTAGAATCCGTGAAAACTTTTATTGATCTATCTTCACTTTTTTTGAAGATCAAACCATGTCCTGGAGTCATTTGAAGGTACCTCAAGATCCTATTTATTGCATCAAGATGCTCCTCTCTTGGATCGTTCATATGCTGGCTAACCACTCTAACCGAAAAAGCTATGTCAGGTCGTGTAAGGGAGAGATAAATGAGTTTACCAACTAATCTTTGGTACTGCTCTTTGCAAACTGGAATGCCTTCACCATCTTTTCTGAACTTCAAGTTCGCCTCTATTGGTGTTTCATCTGGTTTACAACCTATCATACCAACTTCTGTTAAAAGATCAAGAATATACTTTCGTTGACTAATAACAATACCTTCTTTGGATCTTGCCACTTCCATTCCAAGAAAATACCTAAGATGGCTGGGATCTTTGGTTTCAAATTCCTTAGCTAGTAAAGCTTTAAGATTTTTTATTTTTGCAAAATCATCTCCGGTAACAATTATATCATCCACGTAAACAATTAAAATTGTTCGTTTACCTTTTTGATTTACCTTAATAAATAAAGTATAGTCAGTCTGACATTGTTTGTAACCATTCCCAACAATAACCTTGGCAAATCTGTCGAACCAGGCCCGTGGAGATTGTTTTAAGCCATATAAAGACTTTTCAATTTGCACACTTTGTGAGTTGTCGGAGCTTTCTTCATACCCAATGGGATCTCCATGTACACCTCATCAGTTAGGCTGCCATTCAAGAAGGCATTTTTGATATCTAACTGAAAAAGTGACCTATTTTGATTTACTACTAAGGATAACAAGACTTTCACCGTGTTCAATTTTGCAACTGGAGCAAAGGTCTCTTGGTAATCTATACCATAAGACTATGTGAACCCCTTTGGTACTAACCTTGCTTTGAATCTTTCAATACTGCTGTCAGAGTTGTATTGAACTGTAAAAATCCATTTGTAGCCCACTAGTTTCTTCCCTTGAGGTGGATCGGTCAAGGTCCAAGTCTCATTTTTTCTCGAGGGCTTTGATCTCTTCTTCAACTGCCTTCCTCCACTTAGGATCTTTTAGAGCCTCCTCCACTGTTTTAGGAATCTGTACTTTATCAATATTCGCTGTAAAAGCCTTGAATGAAGGCATTAATCTGCTATATGCCACATACTTATGTATAAGATGAGTTGTACACCTCCTCACACCTTTTCTTTGAGCAATCGAAAAATCGTCAGTATAGATAATAGGAACAGAATTTTCATTATGAGGAAATTCTGTACCTTCCAAACTTTTCATGGTAATTAAATTTAGTTCCAAGTCTTGGCAATGTCCAAGTTGTATGGTAGACTTTTCTCTTCTTTTATAAACACTTAGTTCTCTTCTTTCTGTTTGTGGGGTTTTGGAAGGTAGAGTATGATATCTTTGTGGGGTTATAGGTGAACTAGAATTTGGTGGAGGAGAAGTAGGTGGTAAAGATAAAGAAATGAGTGAGGGTAATAATACATGTGGATTTGAAGAAGGTGGGGGTAATAATGCCTGCGGATTTGATGTAGGTTGTGGAGACAAGGGCAAACTAGCCGAATTATGAAAGCTATCAAAGAATGGAGACTGAAATTCAATCTGCTTCTCCCCCTGAATTTTGGTTTTGGGAAAAAATGGTTGATGTTCAAGGAAGGTGACATCCATAGAGACACAAGTCTTTTTAGTGATTGGGGAATAGCATTTGTAGCCCTTCTTAGTGGGTGAGTATCCTAGAAAAACACACTTTAGGGACCTAAGATCCAATTTAGACTGATGTTGCGCATGAATGTGAACAAAAGCTGAACACCCAAAGACTTTTAATGGAAGGGGACACGACGTAGGTTTGAAGTAAGGAAACTCGGCAAGCAGAACATCCCTGGGTGACTGAAATTTAAGGGTTCGACTCGGCATTCTATTAATAAGATGTGTTGTAGTAAGGACAATTTCCCCCCAAAGGTATTTAGGAACGTTGAAAGAGAACAAAAGAGATCTAGCTACTTCCAAAAGATATCTATTGTTGCGCTCAACAATCACATTTTGTTAGGGACTATCAACACAAGAGCTAATGTGAATTATCCCTTTTTCCCGAAAGAAAAACTCTAAATTTTTGGAAAAATAATCACTGCCATTATCAGTTTGAAGGATTTGTATTTGACTTTGAAATTGATTTTTTACCATACTAAAAAAGTCTTTGAAGAGCCCACTAGCTTCTGATTTGTCTTTCGTTAGGAAGGTCCATGTTACTCTAGTGTGGTCATCTATAAAAGTAACAAAACAACGAGATCCACATACATTTCTAATTTTAGAAGGTCCCCAAATATCACTATGAATGAGGGAAAATGGTTTTGACGGTTTGAAGGTGGATAAAGGAAAAGATGTTATATGATGTTTAGCAAACTAGCAAATGTCACAATGAAAGGTCTTTATATTTTTATGGAGAAACAAATATGGGTATATTTTTGCAAGGTAAAAAAAATTTGGATGGCCTAGCCAAAAATGCAATAACATAATTTTACTATGGTCTGGCATGGAAAGGTTGTGAGATGCAACTGGAGTAGACTTGCGGTGGTGGAGGAAGAGAACCCTGAAGTATGTAAAGTCCACCATACAAGCTAGCATTGCCAATCATTTTCCCCGAATCCATTACCTGAAAAACACAACCATTTAGATCAAATTTAACACAACATCCTAGATCAAGAGATAATTTACTAACAGACAACAAGTTGCATGCAAGGTGCGGAACATAAAGAACTGAATTTAAATCAATGTCCTGATTAATTTGAATAGTCCCACTCTCTTCAATGGCTACCAAGGAACCATCTGCTGTCTTGACGTTGGATTTGGTTCTAATTCTGATAAACTCTTTGAACAAATTCATATCCCATGTCATATGGTCAGAAGCCCCAGAATCCACAATCCAAGTCGTAAAATGCTTTTTATCAACAACATTAGCAAATGAAATACTACTGTCATGTGTAGTAAAGGCAGGCTGAGAATAAGAGGATGTGGTCATCTTCGCAATTAGGTGCGACAATTCTGCAAGTTGCTATGTGCTGAGTCGGCCATCAATGTTGCTTTCAAATGCGACAACATTTGCTGGCTTACCATGAATTTTCCAGCATTCGCCAGCCATTGGAATTCGAAGATAGGATCGAGAATCCTATACTGATACCGTGTAAAAACTAAATGTTTAGAGGCAGAGTTCAATGAGATACTCTGTTCAATTTTTCTTGATATCAAATAACACATGTACAAGGCCTTTTTATAGGCTAATTACAAAGAGTTATATTACAAATACACTACTCTAAATTGAAATCAAATTCAACCTAGGAGATAAGATAAAGAGATAAGAATCCTAGGATAAGAGATAAATATTTACAATAATTCAAATTCTATAATCTACCGTGTATAATCTACAATAGAAGATACTATTGAGAACTTGTTTGTCAAGTTCTGTGGTGTCCGATCTATGAATTCCTGCAACTTCTTTTGGAAGAAATCGATAGCTTTCTGTCAAGAACCCATCATCAATCTCTTATGCTTTCTTCTTCCCCACGTCATCCTTTTCCCCTATTGAGAATACTCCGATGAACGAAAAGAGGAACGATGAAGAAGCTTTTAGAAGAAAAAAAAAACTGATGATGGATGATATTTCACAAATGTAGGCCAAAAAATTAGTTTGGGCCAGTTCCATTATAATGGTTTTTATAACCAAGGAGTGTGCCTAACCAACTGATACATTTGGCCTAGTTAGAGCATGTGGGTCATACAGAAAACAGATTCAACCGAATATCAGTTTAAGGAACTGATTTTAGTTAAAATCTCAACATTCATTCAGCTTTATCAACTCCTTTAACATTCATCCTGCTTTATCTGACTCTTCAACTGCCTTAACTGTCCAAATGCATAGCCGAGTCCGAAGATCTTAAAATTGTCCAACTGAGAGGGGTTTGGTGAGAATATCAGCAGTCTGATAAAGAGCTGAAACATAATTTACCTCAAGTTGTTGTAGCGAAACCTTTTCACGAACAAAATATAAGTTTAAATTCACATGTTTGGTTTTAGCATGTAGCACCGGATTTGTAGCCATTGCCACAGTGCTTGTATTGTCACACCAAATCTTCGGGCAATCATCTAGCTGAACACCCATATCTTTGAGCACAGCTTTAACCCATAACGTTTCACATGCCGCATCTGCAAGGCTACGATATTCCGCTTCGACAGTGGACCGAGAAACAGAACGTTGTTTCTTAGAACTCCATGACACAAGGCGTGTGCCAAAGAAAACATAATAACTGGACGTGGAGCGCCGATCATCAATGTCGCTTCCTCAGTCAGCATCAAAAAATGAGCACAAATCAATGGTACCTTTGAGGTAACGTAAGATACGCTTCACGGCTGCCCAATGCACATCTTTAGGAGCTTGCATAAACTGTGCTACCTTATATACATCAGATGTTATGTCAGGTTGTGTGTGACACACATATAATAAGGCACCAACAACACTGCGATACTTAGCTGCATCTATATGCTCCAAACCATCAATTTTACTCAACTTGGGTGTAACTGCCATGGGAGAGTCCACTGCACGTGTGCCAGCCATATTATTTTTGTCTAAAAGTTCATGAATGAACTTTCGTTGAGTGAGGAGAAGACCTTCAGCAGTTCGAATAGCTTCAATACCCAGAAAATATTGTACTGACCCTAGATCCTTGAGATATATGTGATTCAGACGTACCAGTTACTAATATATCCTCTACATAGACAGCTAGATATGTAATTTCCTGGGCAGCTTGATAAATAAACATAGATGTATCGGCTCTCAAGGAATAAAATCCTAATTCACACAAGAAATTACGCAACTTAGTGAACCAGTTCCGAGGTGCTTGCTGAAGGCCATAGAGTGCATTTTTTAACTTGCACACTAGTTTCCCACCATCAGCGTCACGTTTTTCAAAACCAACTGGTTGCACCATGTAAATATATTCATCCAAATCTCTTTTAAGGAACGCATTATTAACGTCCACTTGATGCACTGGCCAATCATTCGTAACAGCCAAAGAAAGTAGGATATTGTCAGTAACAAATTTAATGACTGGACTAAATGGCTCCGCAAAGTCACAACCTGGTATGTGTGAATACCCATTGGCCATTAATCTGGCCTTATACTTGTTGACAGGGCCATCGGAGTTGAGCTTGACTTTAAAGAGCCACTTGGAGCCAATAGCCTTGCGATCAACATGCAAGGGAACCAAATCCCATGTATCATTATTTATGAGAACATCATACTCAGATAAGACGGCAGCATACCATGAGGGTGTTGAAGTGCTTCATATATACTGGTGGGTGGCTCATGACACTACACACGGTAGACCTTTGGCTTGAATATCCCGGCCTTGCTACTTGTAACCATAGAATGCACGTTAGAGTTTTGGGGTTGAGGTAAAGGAGCACGTGGAGAAGCAGTTGATGCAATATTTTCAGCAGACTCAATACTCAATGGGGCTCAAGGCTGTCATTATCCATTGGAGAGCAAGCAGGACCAACAGTATGAACAGGGAAATCAAAGAAACCTTCATTAACTGGTGTACCAAGAGGTACCTCATTAACTGCTGAATTTGTGAAATCTTCTAATCTTCCATTATCCACTGGGGAACAAGTATGACCATCGTTCGAAACATTAGCATGACCTGAGAACCAAGACATGTCAGGTTCAACACTCGAGGAATGCTCAAGGCTTTCATTGTCCATTGGTGAACAAGCATGACCAGCAGATTGCTCAGGAGGATCAAAGGGAACTTCATTAACTAGAGGATCAAGGGGTACTTCATGAACTTGTGGAGAATCATTAGAACCATTAGTGTTTACTAGAGGATGCAAGGAGGCATCATCAACATCTGGAGAATCCAAGGAAACATCATTTTTCTCTAGAGGATCACAAGGAACTTCATTAGAGACCAAAGGATCATGAACACTAGCAGTAGGAGGAGCTGAAACAGGGGGTACACAACGAGAGACTGAACCAGGATGAGCATCCAAAGGAAAAATAGCTGAGGTGTAACTTCCAGATGATGGAGAAGCCTTCGATGCTGTAGAAGAAGCAAATGGAAAACACTCCTCGTTAAACCTGACATGGCGAGAAATGAATATGCGACCAGTGGAGTCCATGCATTGATACCCATGATGCTGAGGGGAGTAGCCAAGAAACACATATTCCTTGGAGCGAAACTCAAACTTATGACTAATATAAGATCGAAGGCATGGAAAACATTGACTGCCGAACACCCGAAGGAACTGATAATCTAGTTTCTTCCTATACAACAACTGATGAGGAGAAATACCACCAAGCGCCTCAGAAGACAATCTGTTAAGGAGGTAAACAGAACCTAATACAACAAATGACCAAAAAGAGAAAGAAACTGATGCCTGAGCAAGTAGAGAGAGTGCAGTGTCAATAATGTGATGGTGTTTTCGTTCCACAACACCATTTTGTTGCGAGGTGTGCGGACATGAAAACCTGTGTTGTATTCCCATTTAAGCTAAATCAACACTTAACGCCTGAAATTCTCCACCATTGTCAGTTTGTAATGCAACAATCTTCGATGAAACTTGATTTTGAACAAGGGCTGCAAACAAATTAAAGGCACTTGAAACTTCAAATTTATTTTTTAAGAGATAAAGCCAACAATTGCAGCTGTACATATCAATGAATGAGACATAGTAATGATAACCAGAAGATCGAATTGGGGCAGGCCACCATACATCAGCCTCAACAGCTCAAAAGGCTTGGTATAGACAGTTGTAGGCGTATTAAATGGTAAACTATGGCTTTTTTCTAGTTGGCATGCAGTACAAACTGTATTATTATCTACTGGAACCGACTTATCCAAGGCTAGTCTAACCACTCGAGATGAGGGGTGCCCTAAACGATTGTGCCATAACCAATACAAAGACTTATTAGGTTGAGCAACAGTAGTATGATTAATAGATCCATTACTGAATGATGATGAAGCAGCATCAAAGCAATATAGTCCATCCTCCAGCCTCCCTTTGGGAACAACATCCCTTGTACTTTCATCCTTCACAAAACATTTATCACTGTGAAACTCAAAATACACGCTATTATCTTAGGTAAATCGAGATACTGACAGTAAATTCCTGGTTATCCAAGGCACATGAAGCAAATGCTCAAGAGTCAATTGATGAATATCAGTTTAAAACAAGATTGACCCGTACAAGAAATACCAACAGTAGATCCATCACCAAGGACTTTACCATTACCTGCATATGGACGGCCCTTATAGACGTTCTGTCCCATACCCGTAACATGATGTGTGGCCCCCGAGTCTGGGAACCACCTTGAGTCAAGATTAAGAGCACCATTGGCAACCAGAGAATTAATGTGAACAGTATCCACAGTGGTATCTGGCAAAATATCCTCAGAGCCTGCAGTACCAACAAATGGATTATAAGAGCTATCAGGTGTTTCAACAAAATGACAAATATTGGCCTGAGGGTCATTCACAGATTGTGATCTCTGGGAGGAGACACCCTTGAAGTTTTTATTGAACCTGTTTCAGCATCGATCGGCCAAGTGACCGAGCTTTTCGCATAATTGACACTACACCCTTGGTCTACCACGATAGTTACCACTGGAATGATCTCCAGATTGCGGAGAGCGAGCCTTAGAGTCATCATATCCAGAATACGATTTGTCATTGCTGAAGCGTGTCACATTAATACCAATTGGAAGCCTCATTGGATCAACGAGACTAGTTTCAGCATCCAGTAGCATGGAGACAACAACATCCAAAGTATAGGGCTCACGACTCATAGTGATGACAGCAACGAATGGCTCATATTCGGCAGGAAGGCCATTCAGAACTGTGGCAACCTTCTCAACTTCAGAAACACGGCTTCCACTTGTGGCCAGGAGGTCACAAATTTCTTTGACTGCATAGTATAATCTCGCATCGAGAGATTCTCCTTTTTCAGTGAGCGAAGCCAACAATGCAAGTGCATAATTTTCGTGGTGGAAAGCTTTGAATGAAGCTCAACAACAGCCTTCCAAATCGTAGCAGAGGATTCGGCACCAACCAATTGGGGAAGAATATTAAGGCTAATTGTTGAGAGAAGCCAAGACGCTAATGAGCTGTCCTCCTTCTTGAATCGACGATACACCGGATTTATAACAGTAGTTCCCGTGGAGTCAACCACAGTCCGAGACGGAATCGGAGTAGATTCATCATGGTAGTGTTCAAGCTTATGGCCACGAACCTGCTGTTTCTAAAGGAGATAATTGTTGTCATCAAGACGAATGTTAACCTGTTTGTTGAAGAAGATATGACCGGAATGTTCTCCGGTAACCTGCAACACTTCTGATTCTTCGGGGTGCAGGTCGGATCTCTCAACAGCCGACGGCATCGCTTGAAATCAGGCAAACACAAACAAAGGAAGAAGAGAGAAAAAGAAATTGAACAGCGGAAGAGACGAAAAACGGCCGGATCAAATGGCGAATGATATCATATTGAGAATACTCCGATGAACGGAAAGAAGAACGATGAAAAAGCTTTTAGTAGGAAAAAAAAGAACTGATGATGGATGATATTTCACAAATGTAGGCCAAAAAGATTAGTTTGGGCCAGTTCCATTATAATGGTTTTTATAACCCAAGGATTGTGCCTAACCAACTGATACATTTGGCCTAGTTAGTTAGAGCACGAGGGTCATACAGGAAACAGATTCAACCGAATATCAGTTTAAGAAACTGATTTTAGTTAAAGTCTCAACATTCATTCAGCTTCATCAACTCCTTTAACATCCCCATCATAGAACTCCAAAACACGAATGAAAAAATCCATAAAACTTGGGAAGTAATCGGTTATCTTTATCTTGAGATCAACCATTGTCATATTTCCTGGGACGTATTCGTGAAGGCATCGTAGCAACATCAGATGATCCTCGGAACTCGTTTCCTTCATAACTTCTTCACAAAACCTCAACGCTTGATCCAGATGATCATGTTTCCCTAGATTTCTTGGAGTGATTTTCTGAACAGAACAAAAACTTGGCTTAATCTTTTTGTTGTGTCCGACGAAATTTTCAAGTGAGGCAGCACTCTTTTTTTCATGCTACTCCGTTTTGATCTCATTGATTCCAACTGAACCAGACTTTCTCACAAGATGGCTTCTTCTTCGAGAATCGTAGATGGCAAGTGTAACCCCCTTGACTCGGCCTAGACGCCCAACCGAATCAAGATGGCCACATTAGGTTTGCCGTAGCAAACTGAAGAGATTCAGCCAACCCGGTCCTTTTTTTCTTTCTTTTTATCTTATCTAGATGCCAATTATTAATCCTACATGTTCATACAGATAACATGTGTAATCCCAACTCAATCGGGCATCACTTTGACATCCAATTGATTCCGTTTACCACTTAGGGACCAAATTGTAATTTGACAAAGTTACAAGTCAAAAACCCACTTTTAAATTACCAGCCTTAGATTAGTCAGGTTCCATGCGTATGTCTCATATTCCAACTCAAACCAATCATTTTAAACATGTACTAATGCATTAGCAAGATTCAGGGACTAAAATGCGAAACAAGCAAATTTGTGAGCCGATGCAACAGAAAACAACCTTGAGTATCGGTACTGGTGTTACCGTACCGATACGCATAAATATGCACTGTACCGGTACACCACGTCCCGTACCGATACACAATAACCAACTTACCTAACTTCTGATTTGTTTTAACATCCGTACCGGTACGTTTACGTGGGTATCGGTACACGGGTTTGGGTTTAAAAAGTGAGATTTCAGAGGCTAGAACGTGTATCGATAATCCTTGCCCGTATCGGTACGCCATGCCAAAATTACCTAGGCATACCGGTACTCCCTTACGTGTATTGATTCCTCAAGCTAGGAAATGCCTAGCCTTACCGATACGATTCCCCGCGTATCGGTACGCCTGGATCTGTAATGCCACAAATTACTGATTTTTCAACCCAAAAACATTCTCAAACCATTCCAACGTGCTTATAATACCATACCAACATGCCAAACGTACCATAAACAACCTAGCAACACAAATCTAACAGCACAACATGGCTTCATGCATCGAATGGAAATCTATAGGTATGCTTCCTAAAGTTGCATCCATACAATATACCAAAAGACAAACCAGCACCAAAATCAATCTTTAAAGGCCATTTACAAACCAAAAGCAACCTAAGAAACATGCTCAAACAGGGAGTTCCCCAAAACATCTCCCAAATCATAACAAGTACCTCATTGCCCTTATTCATTATAGTCTAGTCTCTAACATACTTTGGAACCAAGTCTTGCCAAGATCCCCTTGCTTCTTGCTGCCTTCCGGAACTTTAATTCTCTGCATTGATGGACAAAAAGAGTGTAAGCACACAAGTCTTAGTGAGGAAAGCTCAGAACAAAACACCATCAATCCATTTAAAACCATTTCTCAACATCATCTTTTAAAACATCATGTCTCTTTTAAAACATGCACTTACAACATTAAAACCAACATATCAAACCATATGCTACATGTATCATTAACCAACAGCAAGTCACATTGCTAACCCTCTACTTAAGCCTTCCCATGCATTAGTACCAAATGCAAAGCTTAAGGAGAAAACATGTATAAATCACATTATACAACAATAACCATTTCAATGATACATTAACAATTATATTGGCTTTCAAGTGATCTTTAACAAGTCCATTAACAAAAGACTTCATGGGATACACGGATTCAACAAGTGTTAACCCAACACTTCAAGCCATCTCAACAGGAATAGCGATACAATCACAATCGCGGTACAATAACAACTGGGTACAATTCCAACCGGGTACACTCTCAACCCACAGGGATACCAATCCCTCTCATCGGTTAGATGCTTAACCCACTAACAGGAGTATTCGGTACTGTTTAACCCCTCAACCGTTAGGGTACTTGGATGGAGTATTCGGTACCCGTATAAACCCATCAACATCCAAAGCGACTTATTTTACAATGCACTCAATCTTATGTCCGACCAACTATATCCGATAACAATTTTAAAACCACATCACTTGCCAATATAATTAACCAAATAACATTTACCTCACTGTTTTTAACAAGCATTAAACCATGACGTTTCCAAAGCAACAACCATGCTTTAAAACACAAGTATAAACTATACTTACAATGATCACTTACCATGTGCATCCTTCAGCAAAACATGCTTAAAAACAACTTCGATTCATAACCTAGCCAACACCAATCAACCTAGCACCACTTTTATCATCAAAACACATCTAAGAACAGAATCAAAACAACCTAACACCTTCAGCAACCAAACAACCACCACAACTCCACAAAAACACAAGTCTAACAACCTAAACAAATAGAGATTCAAGAGTTTCGGGATTCCATTAACAAAACAACTTATCAACATTATTATACATCCATAATATGTTCAAAATCAATCTACATCACTGGAAAACAGATCCAATTCGGATCTTTCACTATTTCATCAATCTTACCCAATTAAATCAATTAATTTAATATAAAAAAAACACAAAATCAGATTATAAACCATAAATCAATGATCAAATACTTGGGAATATCAATAAAGAACCATTCAATAGAGGAGATCACAAACCTTACCCATATTGTGTGATTTCTCTCTCAATTGGCTTGTTTAAAACTAGGAAAACACAAGATTTCTATAAGATTTTGTAAATCAAAGTTAAATAATCAATTGTAGATCAAGATCCTGAGTAAAATTGATCTCTCACCTCTGGTTTTTGATGAAATCTGAGTGTTTGTCAGAAAAGAAGTGGAGAGAAAAGTTGAGAGAAAAGTTACGCCAATTTTCATTAAAACCAAATAACTAACTTTAATATCTAAAATCCTTTTTAATTAAATTTTAAAACACATGTTAAAATGATTTAATTGAATAGATAAATCACCAGCAAAAACTTGGTAAAATAGATCCTTAAGGATTCTAAGAATTTGACCCTTTTCATTTTAGTTACTTTAAAAACAATTTTCAAAAGTTGCATTTTGGTCAAAATGTCACACCTCCCAATCTCATTTTGCAAAATTGATTCCACCAAAATTAATCATATATTAAAACATGATTTTTAACCATTTTTCCCACACCAAAAATATACGATCCTGAAACCGACTCGAATCTCTACTCCGGTCCACCAGAACGCCTAATAACCCACTAAACCGCTAAGCCCTAAAACCGGGGCGTTAAAACTCTCCCTCTCTTAAGAAATTTCATCCTCAAAATTTACCTGGAGGAAACAAGTGCGGAAACTGATTCAACATATCCGACTTGCACTACCATGTGGCCTCCCCAACGTCGCGGTGCTTCCACAACACCTTAACCAGCTCGACCGTTTTTCCACGAAGCACCTTACTGCTGGTATCAAGAATATTTATAGGTTCCTCATCGTAAGAGAGATCCGATCTCAACTCAATCTCTTCCACCGGCATGACATGCGATGAATCTGACCTATACCTCTGCAACATCGAAACATGGAACACATCATGGATCTTCCCCAACTCCGGAGGTAACCTCAACCGATATGCAATAGGACCCACACGTTCAACAACCTCGTATGGTCCAATGAACCTCAGGCTAAACTTCCCTTTTCGCCCAAAACGCAACACTTTCTTCTAGGGCGACGCCTTCAAAAACACTTTATCACCCACAACGTGCTCTATATCCCTACGCTTCAAATCCGCATAGGATTTCTAACGATCAGCAGTTGCTTTCAAGCGCTTACATATCAACTTAACCTTTTCGGTGGTGCCTTTCAGAACATTGGGCATTGACACAAACTTTTCCCCCGCTTCTGCCTAATATACGGGCGTACGACATTTTCTGCCATACAACGCCTCATAGGGTGCCATTTGTATGCTAGCATGATAACTGTTATTATAAGCAAACTCCACCAACGGCAGTTGCTTCTCCCACGTTCCCTGGTACTCGATAACACAACACCTTAGCATATCCTCAAGAACCTGAATTACGCGCTCCTACTGGCCATCCGTCTGAGGATGATATGAGGTACTAAAACTCAACTGGGTCCCCAGGGCACGATGCAAACTCACCCAAAACATTGCGGTGAACTGCGGATCCCTATTCGAAACTATAGATTTGGGCACTTCGTGCAAACGCACAATCTTAGAAATGTACAGCTCTGCCAACCTATCAAAGGTATACGTAGTATGCACTGGCACGAAATGCGCACACTTCGTAAACCGATCCACAATCACCCAAATGGAATCCTTTTTGGTCGGCGTCAAAGGCAGCACAGACACAAAATCCATGGTGATTCTTTCCCACTTCCATTTCGGTATCCTCAACAGTTGCAACAACCCAGAAGGAAACTGATGCTCAGCCTTCACCCGCTGACAAACCATACACTGAGCCACGAAATCAGCCACTTCTCTCTTCAGCCCAATCCAGTAGTACTCTTCTTTCAACCCTCGATACATCTTAGTGGTACGGGATGCACAACAAAAGGACTAGCATGCGCCTCAGTCAAAATAGTACGCCTCAACCCTTCATCTTCAGGCACCACTATTCGACCTTTGAAACACAACACCCCATCATCGTTGAAATGAAAATCCGTAGGATTTTCATCCCTAATATCTTCCACATGAGATACCAAACTCTTATCGTACGATTGCTTCTCCTTGATCATCTGCGACAAGGACGGCTTCACTTGCAACTCAGCCAACAAACCCCCATCATTCGTCACGGTCAACCGAGCAAACATAGCTCTCAACTCCACAGCCTCTTTTCTACTCAAAGCATATGCCACAACATTGGCTTTTCCCGGATGATACTCAATGGTCAGATCATAATCCTTATGCAACTCTAACCATCTACGTTGCCTAAACTTTAGCTTCTTTCGCGTCATCAAATATTTCAAGCTCTTATGATCCGTATAAACCACACATTTCTCACCATAGAGATAATGCGTCCAGATCTTCAAGGCAAACACAACCGCTGCAAGCTCAAGATCATGGGTAGGGTAGTTACGTTCATGCACCTTCAACTGCCTAGATGCATACGCTACTACCTTACCCACATGCATCAACACACAACCAAGCCCAACATACGATGCATCACTATAAACAACGAACTCCTTCCCCGATTTTGGTTGAACCAAGACCGGAGCTTGCGTCAAGGCTTCCTTCAACCCTTCAAAAGCTCGCTGTCAATCTTCCGTTCACTCAAACCGAACATTCTTCTATAGCAGCTTCGTTAACGGAGCCGCCAAACTGGAAAACCCTTCCACAAACCTTCGGTAGTAATGCCAAACCAAGGAAACTCCTAACCTCCGTCACAGACTTGGGCTCATTCCAGCCTCAACCTTTTTCGGATCGATATGAATTCCTTCGGCCGACACAACATGCCCAAGAAACACAACTTGCTTAAGCCAAAACTCGCATTTGCTTAACTTAGCATACAACTGATTCTCCATCAACTTCTGAAGCACGATCCGCAGATGACTATCATGATCCTCCTCGGTACGAGAGTACACAAGGATATCATCGATAAACACAACTACAAACTGATCCAAAAACTCATGAAACACTCGGTTCATCATGTCCATAAAGGCAGCTAGAGCATTGGTCAAACCGAACGGCATCACAAGAAACTCGTAATGCCCGTACCTCGTACGAAAAGCTGTTTTGGGCACATCTACCTCCTTCACCTTTAACTGGTAGTACCCCGACCGTAAATTTATCTTGGAAAACATCGAGGCTCTTCTGAACTGATCAAACATGTCATCTATCGGCGGCAAGGGATACTTGTTCTTCACTGTCAACTTATTCAGCTGCCGGTAATCTATACACATCCGCAACGTACCATCTTTCTTTCTCACAAACAGCACCGGCGCTCCCACAGAGAGATACTAGGTCTTATAAAACCCTGATCCAACAACTCCTACAACTGCGTCTTCAACTCCATCAATTCCTTCGAGGCCATGCGGTACGGAGCAATGGATACCGGTACCGTACCCGCAAAGACCTCGATGCCAAACTTTACCTCACGGTCAGGTGGCAATCCTGGTAACTCTTCCGGAAAAACACCTGAAAACTCGCACACGGTACGAACATCCTGCACCCTCAACTCCTTTGATCCAGGATTCAAACATAGGCCAAATAAGCCTGACATCCCGAATCCAACATCCGACTCACTTCCAAAGCCGAAACAACATTGGACAGAAACTTGGCATTTTCACCAACAACCACCACCTCATAATCATCCGCCAACCTCAAGGATATCCGCTTAGTCTCAAAATCCACCACAGCCCGATGTCCAGTCAACCAATCCATACCCAAAATCACATCAAATCCATAGAATGACAACTCCATCAAGTCCACAGCAAACACATATCCCTGAACCATCAGCGGACACCTACAATACAACCTCCTAACCACGACTGTCTCCCCAAAAAAACTAGTCACTCTAACACCCACATCAAGAATTTTCACAGATACATCAAGCAACTCAGCATGCTCACTCAAAATGTACGAATGAGTAGATCTGGAATCAACAAACAAATACAACGACTGAAGGGTAAAAGTACCTGCAATCACATCAGTGTCGTTGCGACCCTTACCCCTCAAGCTGGATAGCAACAGTGTGAGCCACAGTCTTCTGTCCCACATCTCGACGCTGAAACGGTCCGCGGCTACGACCACGACCCTGCTGCGGAGCAACAACAACTGCAACACCCTGCCCACCTCAAGCCAACAACAGACAATCACGTCTCTGATGGTCGCCTGACCCACAACTCCAACAAGCATTAGCCACAGCAGGCGCATGTGCCTGACCTTCCCTGGCCAACCGAGGGTAATCTCGCCTCAAATGATCTTAGGATCCACAAACCCAACAGGTGCTAAACGGGGCTCTAACCTGGCCACTCTGTCCCTGGGCTCCACGTCCCACAACACCTCCACCATGCCTCGGCTCTGGGCGAAACCTCCTATCACGGTGTCTCTTGGCCTGAGCACCACTATAACCCGAATCAGTAGCTTTCTTCCCCGAGCTAAAACCTCGTGATCCAGAAGCCAAACCCAAATTCTGCTACACATCCTTGGCTCACTAAACCAACACATCAAAGTCGGTATAATCAGCAGCAAGCATGTATGTCTTAACATCCTGCACAAGCCCATAACGAAAACGATCACATCGAGTACGCTCGTCAAGAACCAACTCAGATGCATACCAAATCAACCTCACGAACTGCATCTCATACTCCGCAACAGACATACTGCCCTGCACCAAAGCCATAAACTCACGCCTTTTCTCGTCCTGATATCGGACTCCTAAAAACTTCTTCCAAAAAAACTCACAGAAGAACTCCCAAGACACATCATCGGTCGCCATACCAAATATCGTGGTAGTTCACCATGCATAAGCATCACCCTGCAGCAGGGAAACAACATAGCCCAACTTACGAGCATCGGTACAACCCATCTGGCCCAGTATCCTCTCAATACTGGCCAACCAACCCTCAGAAGCCTCATGCGACAATCCTCGACACTCAAATCTGCCCAAACTACGAAGATGCTCAAGCGGCAACCCTTGCCCCTCAACCGGTGGTGCTGACACACAAACACCCGCAACTGCTGCCTGAAATACACCGGTCATAGCCTGGATCAACGGTGCCATATCACCCATCCCTGGCCCAGCTGGCGCAGGTGGTACTTGCTCCACTCCCTCAGGTGGATTAGGTGGGGGCGGTGGCAACCCTCAAGGAGGTACAACTTCTCTTTCATCGTCCTGCCCAGCGGCAGAAGCAATCGCGCTAGATCGCAACTCTCTCCTCGGTCCCATCGTGCTAAAATATATCTAAGGCATGATAACCATTTCAAAACAAAAACAATCAGGCCAACCTCAAGCAAGGATCCAAGACTTCTATTTCAAAAATCAAAACTTTCCAGGCTGTAATAATAAGGCAATGGGTACCCCCAAAACTTTCCCAACATAACATATGGCAATCAACATTCATATATCAATCACCGTGCATATTATCTAGCGTACATACAACAATCAACATTCATATATCAATAACCTGGCTCTGATACCACCAAATGTAACCCCCTTGACTCGGCCTAGACGCCCAACCGAATCAAGATGGCCACATTAAGTTTGCTGTAGCAAATAGAAGAGATTTAGCCAACGCAGTCCATTTTTCTTTCTTTTTATCTTATCTAGATGCCAATTATTAATCCTACATGTTCATACAGATAACATGTGTAATCCCAACTTAATCGGGCATCACTTTGACATCTAATTGATTCTGTTTACCACTTAGGGACCAAATTGTAATTTGACGAAGTTACAAGTCAAAAACCCACTTTTAAATTACCAACCTTAGATTAGTTAGGTTCTATGCGTATGTCTCATATTCAAACTCAAACCAATCATTTTAACCATGTACTAATGCATTAGCAAGATTCAGGGACTAAAATGCGAATCAAGCAAAATTGTGAGCCGATGCAATAGAAAACAGCCTTGAGTATCGGTACTGGTGTTACCGTACCGAAACGCATAAAGATGCACCGTACCGGTACACCACATCCCGTATCGATACGCAATAACCAACTTACCTAACTTTCTGATTTGTTTTAACATCCATACTGGTACGCTTATGTGGGTATCGATGCACGGGTTTGGGTTTAAAAAGTGAGATTCTAGAGGCTAGAACGTGTATCGATACTCCTTGCCTGTATCGGTATGCCAGGCCAAAATTACCTAGGCGTATCGGTACTCCCTTACGCGTACCGATCTCTCAGGCTAGAAAATGCCTAGCCGTACCGATACGGTTCCCCGCGTATCGGTACGCTTGGACCTGTAATGCCACAAATTGCTGATTTTTCAACCCAAAAACATTTTCAAACCATTCCAACATGCTTATAACACCATACCAACATTCCAAACGTACCAGAAGCAACCTAGCAACACAAATCTAACAGCACAACAAGGCTTCATGCATCGAATGGAAATCTATAGGCATGCTTCCTAAAGTTGCATCCATACAATATACCAAAAGACAAACCAGCACCAAAATCAATCTTTAAAGGCCATTTACAAACCAGCAACCTAAGAAACATGCTCAAACAGGGAGTTCCCCAAAACATCTCCCAAATCATAACAAGTACCCCATTGCCCTTATTTATTATAGTATAGTCTCTAACATACTTTGGAACCAAGTCTTGCCAAGATCCCCTTGCTTCTTGTTGCCTTCCGAAACTTTAATTCTCTGCATTGATGGACAAAAAGAGCGTAAGCACACAAGACTTAGTGAGGAAAGCTCAGAACAAAACACCATCAATGCATTTAAAACCATTTCTCAACATCTTCTTTTAAAACATCATGCCTCTTTTAAAACATGCACTTACAACATTAAAACCAGCATATCAAACCATATGCTACATGTATCATTAACCAACAGCAAGTCACATTGCTAACCCTCTACTTAAGCCTTCCCTTGCGTTACTACCAAATACAAACCTTAAGGAGAAAACATGTATAAATCACGTTATACAACATAAACCATTTCAATGATACATTAACAATTATATTGGCTTTCAAGTGATCTTTAACAAGTCCATTAACAAAAGAGTTCATCGAATACACGGATTCAACAAGTGTTAACCTAACACTTCAAGCCATTTCAACAAGAATAGTGATACAATCACAATTGCGGTACAATAACAACCGGGTACAATTCCAAACCGAGTACACTCTCAACCCACAGGGATACCAATCCCTCTCATCGGTTAGATGCTTAACCCACTAACGGGAGTATTCGGTACTGTTTAACCCCTCAACCGTTAGGGTACTTGGATGGAGTATTCGGTACACCGTATAAACCCCTCAACATCAAAGGCGACTTATTTTATAGTGCACTTAATCCTATAGCCGACCAACTATATCCGATAACAATTTTAAAACCACATCACTTGCCAATATAATTAACCAAATAACATTTACCTCATTGTTTTTAACAAGCATTAAACCATGCCCTTTCCAAAGCAACAATCATGCTTTAAAACACAAGTATAAACCATACTTACAAGGATCACTTACCATGTGCATCCTTCAGCAAAACATGCTTAAAAACAGTACATCAAATACTTTTAATCATGCTTAAACAATAGGTACAATGTAAATCAAAACAAGTGCATAAAACCATTTCAAACTAGCACGACCGAGAGAGTAAAACCACTTTACTTACTTCCGAGCTTAGGTAAGCATTTCAAGCTCTACCTAAACTCCCCAAAACCATCTTTAAAACATTCCAACGCTGGAATCCACGTTTTCACTCACCGTCACGCGAAACCTCGATTCGCCGACGCAAAAACGAGTATCCGAAGCCTCCTACGCTTCTCCACTTACTTCCGGATCAACCTCCCCTGCTTTTACCACAAAACCACAGAGGATTAATGCATCATAATGCATTCTAAAAATAGCAACCACAATCCTTCTCGGATTCCCACAAAACTCTCACAATTAACCCTCCACAACAACCGAAAACATAACCAAAACACTTCGATTCATAACCCAGCCAACATCTATCAACCTAGCACCACTTTTATCATCAAAACACATCTAAGAACAGAATCAAAACAACCTAACACCTCCAGCAACCAAACAACCACCACAACTCCACAAAAACACAAGTCTAACAACCTAAACAAATAGAGATTCAAGAGTTTCAAGATTCCATTAACAAAAATGACTTATCAACATTATTATGCATCCATAATATGTTCAAAATCAATCTACATCACTGGAAAACATATCCAATTCGGATCTTTCACTATTTCATCAATCTTACCCAATTAAATCAATTAATTCAATATAAAAAAACACAAAATCAGATTATAAACCATAAATCAAGGATCAAATACTTGGGAATATCAATAAAGAACCATTCAATAGAGGAGATCACGAACCTTACCCCTATTGTGTGATTTCTCCCTCAATTGGCTTGTATAAAACTAGGAAAACACAAGATTTCAATAAGATTTTGTAAATCAAAGTTAAATAATAAATTGTAGATCAAGATTCTGAGTAAAATTGATCTCTCACCTCTGGTTTTTGATGAAATCTGAGTGTTTGGCAGAAAAGAAGTGGAGAAAAAAGTTGAGAGAAAAGTTACGTCAATTTTCATTAAAACCAAATAACTAACTTTAAATATCTAAAATCCCTTTTAATTAACTTTTAAAACACAAGTTAAAATGATTTAATTGAAGAGAGAAATTACCAGCAAAAACTTGGTAAAATAGCTCCTTAAGGATTCTAAGAATTTGACCCTTTTCATTTTAGTCACTTTAAAAACAGTTTTCAAAAGTTGCATTTTGGTCACTAGCCAAAATGTCACACCTCCCAATCTCATTTTCCAAAATTGATTCCACCAAAATTAATCATATATTAAAACATGATTTTTAACCATTTTCCATAATTTTTCCCACACCGAAAATATACGATCCCGAAATCGACTCGAATCTCTACTCCGGTCTACTAGACCGCCTAATAATCCACTAAACCGCTAAGCCCTAAAACCGGGGCGTTACAGCAAGGATTGTTAGGTTTCTTCTTCTTAATTTCCTTTCTCTGTCAAATGACGCTTTTATAGTTTGGATGCTTTAAAACACCGACTGAAAGAGTGGAAATTGGTGTTTCCTTAATCAACAAGGAATAGGGTAAATGTTGGAGTTTGACTTAGATTAGATTTGGATAATACTAAAAATTAAGTTAATCCATTCACCATGCTTTCTTAAAAGCTTATGGCAGATATAATACACTCATTAACACCGAATTATCTCCTTTTATATTAAAAAAAGAGAGTGAGATTCAATAAACATAAAGACAAAATAATTTTGATCATAGATAGATGCAAACCTGCAGAAATTTCTAATTGCTGTATGACTTGTTTTGTTTGGGGCACATCTTTATGGATAAAGGGTTCTTCAGTCGTCGCCCCCCCCCCTTCGATTTCAACAATTGTTAAGGATACATGATCTGTAGTATGATTACACTAATGTTGATGTTTAATGTGTTTATATAAGCACATACTAATGATCACAGTCACAGCTCAGATTCTTTTTATAAGCGTCGGCATTCTGAATCTGTTATTAGCTTGAACTCTTTATATCTGCAAAATCTTAGTTATTATTCAAAGAAAACTTTGCAACAGTCGACATCGTAGATCAAGTGCTTGTTCCAGCTACAAGATTTATGAAAGTGACTCTCAGAACCCATATGTTTATGAAAATGCTTGCCTATGAAGATTTATCTCATGTCATGCAGGATTTGCGTAAAGCACGAAACAGGCATTTGCAGAAGTAAATGAACAAGCCATAAATTTGAAAAATTAAGCAAAGCTCACTACTGCCATATCATCCAATAAACAGCAAAACAATCAATCTTTTACAATCAAACATTTATCAAACAAGGTATCATTGTTATTTGTTATACAAGCTTGAGAGCAGATCAAATACCAATTCCTAGTGGAAACCCTGTCAACAACAAATAGGACATTGTATCAATCCATTTTCATTGCACTCACCACACCTTATCTTCTTCTGGTCCTTATCTAAAACTTTGCAGCTCCCATTGCATTGTTTGCACATCACAAATCTCACCCCTCCACATCCTTTACACCCGGGAACTGCCACGGGGATCCCTACGAACAAGATTTCGAGTTTCCCTTCCTCTTCTAACTTCACAATCTCTTCGACTCCGCCGATCAACCTTCCTTTAACAAATACTAGCGGAACTTTCACTTCTTTTGTGCCTGTTAGCTTCCTCAACTCTTCCTTAAACCCCGAATCCATGGATATATCACGCTCGGACATTTGGATATGGTACGATTCGATGATGGATCTCACCGTGTTGCATTCCTCAAAGGTCTTTCTGATCCCTCTCAATGTTGTAGTGTAGACCACAACTGCATTTTCTCCACCTGCAGGACACTTTGGCTCGAAATGTTCAAGAACGGCCTTTGAGTCGAGGGATTTCTTCGATTCAAGGGTTTCGGGTTTGGGCAAAATTATCATCTTGATTTGTTCCTCTTCTTCAGACAACTCTTTCTCGTACAAAGAGACAAGTTCTGGATCAAACAAGGGGCTAAAAATCCTTCTGCTTGAGGAAAACCCCAAACCCCACCATCAAGCCCTTCATTTCTGGTACTTTTCAGCGGATAACTCAACTTCAACACTGCCTTACACGAACTATCCATAGAATTATTTACTCCCGGTATCGATTTCGGGCTTCCCTTGTTCTCTTTCCCACCGTATTTCTTCACTTTCAATGGAGAACCGACCTGATTCAAGAACTTGAGTGGACTTCTCACACCTTTTTCCCTCACGAAAACACGCGATTTCGGACTCCTTTTAACGAATCTATCTTCATCAAGATCTTCCATAAGTTCCCGAGCATCGATTACCTCCGGTTCTTCACGGGGAGGTAATCGCTTAACTATCTTGGTCTCTGGAACGCCATCTTCTTCCATTTGTTGCTGCAGTTCATCGTTGTCGAGTTTAAGGAACCCGTAAGTGCTTGATTTGAGAGAAACCACATGGTGGGCGTACCCGCTGCCATTGTTGAGAAGGATTTCACGTTTGATCTCTTTCTTGGTGTGTTTTGAAGAAACACAACCCTTTTTTTCAGTTTCGTATGTTTTGCTCTGTTATTTTCAAGGGAAGGGAGTTATTTTAGTTTAAAGTTTTTGTTTTGGTATGGTAACCGTTGTTGTCTGAGAACAGCCCCCAACGGTCGATTTTTTCGAATGTGGTCTAGTGGGCTAAGATCATGGGAATCTTTTGTCGGGAGCCCCTGGCCTGTATTTATGTCTTTTTGTTTCCCGTTTTGGCCTCTTATATTTTCGTTCTCTTTATTGACCCCTTGACTTCCGTATTGTTTTCTTCTTCTCCGATTTATAATTTCTCTGAATTTGAATCTGTCAAATGGGTAAACTACGTGAATAGTCACATGCTATAGTTATAAAATGATTTTTTTTATAAAATAGCTATAATATAGTTATAAAATGATCATTCGACTTAACAAAAGTAACAAGTTGATTTCTTTTTCGTTTAAAAATTAAGGACAGATGACGTGATAATTAATACATTTACATAATAATAAATTTAATCTTTAATATTTACACTTTATTTTAATTTGACCATAATTCTAAAAATTTAGCCTTCAACATTTAAATACATCGGTTTGAAATTCGCTAATTAGTCGAGTGACAAAAAATATTCATGTTGTCTATTTTGTATGGATTCGAATATCAACATTTAGCTAATGTAATATTTCTTTGCTTAATAAAAAAAATACTCAAGCAACCATCGAGTAAAATTAATAAGCTTTATTTTTCATGAATTTAATTAAGAAGCTTAGTTTTCAATGTTTTCCGACTCCGAATTTTCTCTCATTTTCCCGTCAATCATAAAAACTAAAACCCAAATTTTATTTTCTAATTTCTCACAACATTTCTTCATTTCTCCCAATTTTTAATTTTTGATGTTCGTAAATAAATGGCTTCTTATTATTTTTTTCTTGAATCAAAATCAAGCAAATTTGGTGACTCCTAACAGGTACCTCTTGTAAAACAAGCATATGCAATTAAGATTCACATGTCTGTAGGGAAGCAAATAAAATTGTTGATCATTTAGAAAAAAAAAGTTTATCAGCAGATCAGGTGCAACTCGGGAGATTTGTTGCTCCACCTAACGGTTCCGAAGCTATACTTTGATTGATCAGTTGAGTGCTGCTACAAGCACCGATAACATTCTCTTGTAACTTGGGAAATTTGCCAACCGACCAAGCTATCTTAACCAAGATTGACAAGGTTTCTTAGCCCCAAATCGATTCTGATAAAACAGATGGGTCGAAATCAATCAAGTTTTATCGAGTTTTAGGCAGCGTCACTAGGGGAAATGGGTCATAGATATCAGGCTGCCAAAGAACCGGTCTCGTCTCTAGTTAGGCACTTTTGATACGCTCGAGGAAGCAGCCTTAACTTACGATAAAGCAATCTATTAACTAATCCCTTTTATTATATTAGACGGACCGAAAAACTTAAAAAATAAATTAGAGATAACAAAATCTCAAGGGTTAAGGGGCACGGTTACGTGTGGGGATGGATTAGCACCCCACAACGCCTGTAAAAACGGCGCTTAATTGATCACTAATATTTTTCCTTGTAAACCCGGATGAGTGCGTGCAAAGATTAATGTAAAAATCCGTAGAGTTCTAAAAATGACCCGAATTCGCTCATGGCTGAGTAAACCCCGGTTAATTTAGACGCAAAGGAATTCAGACATTAATATCTAAAATCTGAAGTATAGTCTCGCATAGGAGTTTCGACCGTTCCCCAATTGCTAGGAGAAGATCGAATTAACCCTAATTGAGAAAATATTTCATTTTCATGATGCAAAGAAATCCTTTTTTTGAATGATGTTTTATTTACCTTTATTAATTTTTAAACCTAAAATTTTAATTAATAAGCATTTACAGAAGCTAACCCTAAAAAGACTCTACTTGATGAATTTTAATTGTAGGTTATATTAAATTATCTAAAGGAATTACCGAGCTAATTAAAGGAAGGTATTATTTTAAGGAACCTAAACCTATGGTATTAATTACTATACATTATTAAAACTTACCATCAAATTCAAGTTGCCCTAACATATTTATATACATTTAAAGAATCTAACCTAAAAGTGTTGGTTTTAAATTATTTTACAAGTTTTTATTGCAAAAAAATCACATTTATTAATTATTGTGGAGTTCCTTTACCCTAAGATTTTAAATATGTTAAATAAAAAAATAAATTAAATAACACAATGGATAAAGCAAACAAAAGGGTTGAATTGCATAAAAAAAGAATTAAAGAACTGAATTGAAATAAAAAGGGACTAGGGTGAAGAAGTTGCAAACAGTAGGGCTGAAGTGCAAATTTGGCGGAAGAAGGGCGCATGTCAGCCTTGGTGCGAGTCAGTTCCAGGTCTGCTCGCAGGTCGAGTATAAAGCCCAAAAATCAGAAACAATTTTAATTTGTTTACCTTTTGATTAAATGGATCAAACGGCCCTAAAAAACCTATGAAATGTTGATGAGTTCATGAAGAGCACTGCCACCACTGCCCAGAATAGGGCCGCGCACTGCCGTGCATCTCAGCTCCTGCTTCTATCGATCAAAGGAGACGATGGTCTGCCCGTACTAGCTTTGCCCAGTTTTGGCTCCCACTTCCGACAATGACGGTGGTTGTCTGCTTCAGCAACGATTTCACCTTCTTCGATAATCGGTAACCTATTCCCTTCATTTTTTTAATTCAAACCAAAAATATACAAAACAACAGATTTGCGGTATAGGAATACCTCTAAAAATTGCTTGAATGCTTTTTATTGCTTCTGTAAAAATACGCGTGTTACAATGAATGGATTCATGGCTTTTTATAGGCCAATTACATGTATATAAATAAGGAATTAAAAACCCTAGCATATGCTTGATTTGGTGTTGATTCTTGCCCGATCTTGCTTGATTCGATTTGGGTCAATATTTACCATGTTTGGTAGATTCCCTCATATATTTATTTGATTCGAATCAATTTTCCTTTCTTTTTTTTGCTTGTATTTGAGTATTTGACCTCCTTTCTTTGCTTGCATATCACAACCGGACGAGAAATGGTGGAAATATGATATGCTCCTTCGAACCTGAGAAGAACAAATCGAATGATGCTCCTTCAAAACTGAAGATGGGCAGAAATATGACTCTCATCCTTCAAACCCGAAGACACCAAGTCGGTAGGATAATTTACTCCTTCAAACCCGAAGAGAACAAAACGAGTGACACTTCTTCAAAACTAAAGATAGGTGGAAATATGACTCTCGTCATTCAAACCTGAGGACACCAAGTTGGTAAGGTGATCTGCTCTTTTGAACTCGATGAGAACAAATTGAGTGATGCTCCTTCAAAACTGAAGTTGTGAGGAAATATGACTCTCGTCCTTCGAACCCGAGGACACCAAGTCGGTAAGGTGATCTACTCTTTCGAACCCAAAGAAAACAAATCAAATAATGCTCTTTCAAAACTAAAGATAGACAAAAATATGACTCTTGTCCTTTAAACCCGAGGACATCAAGTCGGTAAGGTTATTGGCTTCTTCAAACACGAGGAGGACAAATCGAGTAGCATTTTTTCAAATGGTGTGAAAAACTGAGCTGAAACTGACCATGTCTCTACACCTCTTTGCTTCATAGAAAACATTTGATCTTTGATTTTTTTTGCTTTATAGAAAACATTTGATCTTTGCTTCTTTGCTTCATAGAAAACATCTTATCTTTGCATATTTGCTCGCTCAATCCAGTAATATTGTACTTCTGATTGGTAGTGTAGTCTTTCAAGTTCTCCCAAGCTTCTTAAGAACACTTTTGGATTGCTTGTATGGGAATCTTCGCAGCAAAGCTTATTTACACCTTGAATGTCTTTGAATGGTATTTAATGCTTAGGGAACCTCGCCTCCTTGGTCTGAGTAATTACCCCAATCTGGTGTCGCAATCTGTGCAAAATTTTATGCTTATGCAAGTGCTATGGTTAGAGTTAGAATAATGAAATGCATCATAGTACCTGTATTTTTAAACCACACTCAAAGTAAAGCTCAAAAATCCTTTATGTTGAATAAATACAAATCCACTGGTTCCCATTTCAATATGCAAATGTAGGTGAAAGGTAAACTCTGGGATGTAAGTTTTATTAATAGTGGAAAACACAAAAGTAATTTACAAAGAGAACAAAGTGTCCAGATATCAAGGGCCAAAGCGCTCTGAGTCAATCCTTCGAAAGTTCTTCCAACTACAACCCTTGTTGAGAAGATTTCAAATACCATTATGAAGATGTTGAGTAAAATGGCAGTTTTTGAGAAGGTCATCCGCCATACAACTAAACTTCAAATACTCAAGCTGCCCATTGTGGGTTTTCAACTTAAATCCTCATTTGGTTTCAAGAAGCCCTTTAAGGGTTTTTATCTTGAACCCCCATTTTATTTTTCTTTTTCTTTTTTTCTTAAGTCTAAAGCGCCTTGCGGGTTTTCACTTTTAGACCCTTTTTATTTTTTTTCTTGAAGCGTCATTTCGGATTTTTACTCTGGCTTTTTTCTTTTTCTTTTTCTTATTTTTTTCTCTTTCAAGCGTAATACTGTTTGACCAAATATGAATTTATATGGTTCTATAAGTCATCCCTATCCATTTCACTAAGATCAGAGCTCCTCTGGAGAAGGCTTTAGCTACCACATAGGGTCCTTCCCAATTGGGTGTCCACTTCCCACGAGAATCTCTTTGGATTGGCAACATCTTTTTTCAGCACCAAGTCTCTTTTTTGGAATTCTATCAAGTGAACCTTCTTGTCATGGGTCCTCTTTTAGTACATCTGACCATGGCATATCACCTTTAATATCTTTTCTTCAATTAGATTCAGCGGGTCATAACGTGCCTGAATCCATTTAGCTTCATTTAATTCTGCCTCCATTGATATGCAGAGTGACAAGATCTCAACTTCAATTGGGAGCACGACCTCCATGCCATAGATCAAAGAAAACAATGTTGCCCTGGTAGATATTCGCACGATAGTTCGGTAGGTATATAAGGCAAATGGAAACTTCTTATGCTAATCTTTGTAAGTTTCGATCATCTTGGAGACTATCTTCTTGATATTCTTATTGTGGCCTCCACTGCCCCATTCATCTTCAGGCGATAAGTCATAGAATTGTAATGCTTGATATGGAATTGTTCACAAACTGTAATTATCATCTTGTTATTCAAATTTGAGGCATTTTCGATGATGATCCTTTCGAGAAGTCTGTAACGACAGATAATCTCCTTTTTGAAAAACTTATAAACCATTGAACTAGTGACATTTGCATAAGAAACCGCTTTAACCCACTTGGTGAAATAGTTGATGGCTACCAGGATGAACCTATGCCCGCTCGAAGCTTTCGGGTAAATCTGCCAAATTACATCCACCCCCATATCGAGAAAGGACATGAAGCTATTATCACATGAAGAGCTTGTGGTGTCGCATGTATTTTGTCAGCATCGATATGACACTTTCAAGCATAATTGATGCAGTCGCCTTCCATTGTGGACCAATAGTAACCAAGGCACATGATTTGTCTGGCCATGGTAAACCCTCTAGGGTGAGTTGCACAAACTCCCTCGTGAACTTCTTCTAATATCAATTAGGCCTCTTTGGCACTCATGCATCTCAGTAAGACCTAGTCTCGGCTCTTTTTATACAAGATTTCTTCATCAAGGAAATATCCTGCAGCCATTCTCCAGATCGTTCTCTTGTCATTCTCGGTTACCAGAGGTGGATATTCTTGGAGTTTTATGTATTGCAATATATCATGGTACCATAGGAGGCTATCCGCTTCTTCTTTCACGTTGTAGTAATGTACTCTCAAGTTGAAGATTCACATTTGGTCTGACATCATCTTGGCACCTTCACTCGCCTTGAATGCCGTATATAATATGGAAAAAACGTCTACCATTTGGTTGTTTTCCCTTGGAAAGGTGTTTGAAAGTGATTTCCTCGAATTCTTTAATTAGTTCAAGGACCAATTTTCTATACCCAATCAACATTGTATCCTTCGTTTCCCACTCTCCCCGAATGTGATAGATGATTAAAGTAGAATCTCCAAAGACATTTAGAGTCTTGATCTTTCTTTCTATTGCCGCTCGCAATCCCATGATACAAGCCTCGTATTCTGCCATATTGTTGGTGCAGAAAAACTTTAACTGGCTAGTAAAAGGATAATGATCACCTTCTGGCGAGACCAAAATTGCCCCAATGCTGTAACCCAAGGCGTTAGAAGCGCCATCAAAATTGAGGACCCATGAATCAGTTGGGCTATCTTCTTCAGTTGTGATGCACATCAAGTCTTCATCAGGAAAGTCAAAATTCAAGGTTTCATAATTTTCGGAGGCATGACTCACTAAAAAGTCTGCTATAATGCATTCTTTTACTACTTTTTGGCTGACATTTTGGTGGATACCTCAACTTGCAATTTGTGAACTTCTTGCTTAGATAATAGACCGCCCTCTCTTTTCTTCTAGTCTCATCATGTTGACCTAGCACACAACCCATCAAATTTTTGTATACAGTCAGGTACAGAATTAATGGTCTTCCTAATACGGAATACACCAATACTAGTGGGTTTGAAAATTGCTTATTGATTTGTTTGAAGGCTATCTGACACTCTTCGTTCCATTCACTAAGGTTGTTCTTTCTAAGTAAACTGAACATTGGGTTACATTTTTCAGTTAAATGGGAGATAAAGCGAGCAACATAGTTAAGTCTCCCCAAGAAACCACATGCCTCATTTTGCTTTTGAGGGGAAAAAAGCTGTTGGATCTCTTTCACTTTATCTAGGTCTATTTTAATTCCTCTCTTGTTCACAATGAAGCCCAAGATTTTTTATGGTACTCTAAAGGTTTATTTTGCGGGGTAAGCTTTAGCTGGAATTTTCTCAACCGTTGGAAAAGCTTCTCTAGATTCACGATGTGCTGCCCTTCTGTCTGGGACTTGGTGATCATTTCATCTATGTGTACTTCAATTTCCCTGTGCATCATGTCATGGAATAAGGTCACCATAGTTCCTTGATAAGCTTCCCTGGTATTTTTCAAACCGAAAGGCATTACCTTGTAGAAGAAGGTACCCCATAACGTCACAAATGTGGTCTTTTCCATATCTTTGGGACACATCTTGATTTGGTTATATCCTGAAAAGCTGTCCATGAATAAGAATAGGGAGTGACCGGCTGTATTATCTACCAAGGTGTTAATATATGGTAAAAGAAAGTTTTTCTTAGGGCTAGCCCGATTGAGATCCCTATAGTCGACGCACATACGAACTTTCCCATCCTTCTTCAAAACGGAGACAATGTTAGCCACTCATTCATGATACATAGTTTCTTACAAAAATCCTACATCGTATTACTTTTTCACTTTATATCTTATTTTTAACAATATCTCGGCCTTTATCCTCAGAAGTTTTTATTGTACGGGCTGACACTCTGGCCTTATGGGAAAACGACACACCACAATCTCAGTGTCTAAACTGGGCATATCTTGGTATGACCAGATGAATACATCCTTGTAGTCTTGCAGTAGCTTAATTAGGCTCTGTCGTGTTTCAGCTCTAATGGTGGTGCCCATCTTTACCTCGCACCTTTCCTCTTCAGTTCCAAGGTTTGAAGTTTCTAACTGCTCTTTATGGAGAACAATATGCTTTTCTTTGCTTTGTATCAACTGAAGCAAGTCATCTAGAAAATTATAAATTCATTGTTAGGGTATTCGAACTCTTCTGGACACATAGGGTGTTCGAAATTAATTTTCAATTAGAACTCAAGATTGCTTATGCCATTGATATCCAGAGACCTATAAGGAGAAGAAATGGGGATATATATCGATGTTTGCAAAAAAGGAAGGAATGGATGATTTAGGGTTTTGTCATTTTGTGTTTTTAGTGTTTTAGTGTAATGCATGTTTGCCACACAAAGTTTATAGAAAAATATATCTTTGTTGAATAGGAAACCAAATAGTTTTTCATATGCCCTTACATAAAAGTTCCTTTACTGTTTTCGGGCTAAAATAGAGGGTCAGTTTTGAGAATTACTCTGAAAGAGATTTAAAAACTACAGGAAGTTCTTCTGTAGTCTAATTATTAAGCTCATCACATGGACGGATCATACGTAGATATCCACCCTCTTTATCATCTTCTAGCGCTGCATTGATGCTCAGATTCTAAAAAATTTTGGCAATTTCATTATCTTCTTCTTTTTCTTGGATCATATCGAGATTCATAAATCCCTTGAAACAAGGGTGAAATTGAGGGGTAGAAAAGTTATCAAGTCCTATGCGACCTCCTCCCCTTTCAGTCTGGCATTCTTTCTTGTTTCTTCTTTATTGCGGTCCTTCTCTATGTTGTGTTGGGCTTGAATCCTAGCCCAAATCGGTCTTTCTTCTCGGTAATGGTCATTGAGTATAATCTACCTTGGTGATGCTTTCCAAATCCTCTTCCTTCTTTGGCACCTCTGCCTAAGGTTTCCATCACTAGCATTATCGCGCATTTGGACAATCCTAGCCTTCGAATTTTGCTTTCTTCTGAAACAAAGGCCGCGCTAACCAATTCGACCTAAAGGAGCACTCTAATACCCCTCAGATCAATCTCAATGTAGGGTGCATCAGTCGACACTAAGGCGATGATATCCTCTTCGGCGTCTATGGTTACGAGCTGCCCATCGACTATAAATTTCAACTTTTAGGGTAGCGTAGAGGGAACAACACCAACCAAATAGATCCAAGGATGCCCTAAGAGGCAACTGTAAGTTGGCCTGATATCCACCACTACAGAATCCACATCAAAGGTGGATGGCCCAATTTGTAAAAGGATTTTTATCTTTCCTAGCACGTCCCTCTAAGTTTGGTCAAAGGCTCTAACCGTCTTTTGATATACTTTCATGTGAGACTCGTCTATCGGTAATTTCTTCAAGGTGGCCATAGGTAGGACATTTAAAGCCGAATTTGTGTACGAGGACCCCGGGTAACATGTGTCTCCTACAATGCGTAGTTACATGAAAGGACTTGTACGATCCTCTTCCTCACTCTTAAATTTCCTCGTCGCTGAAGGAAATGAAATTATCAATAGCAATGTTGACAACCAACCTGTCCAGCTTGTCGATTACTATTTCCTTTAGCACGAATGTCTGGTTGAGGATCTTGAGCAGAGTGTCGCGATGTCCCTCATAGATTAACAACAATGATAGCATAGAGATGCGTACTGGGAGCTTTTGAAGTTGCTCCACTATGCTGTGCTCACTATGCTTGAGGATCTTAAAAAATTCTCGGGCCTTCGACTCCTTTATAGGCTCATGGTATTCAGCTGGCCGATCTTCATAAAAGTTCTTCCCTGGATCTTTTTCTATGGCATTTCTTCTTTGTGTTACATCCCTATCCTCTGCAACGGGATAAATGTGGGAAATAAAAAATAATGAAAAACATGGATATCACATAATTAAACAAATATAATAAAAAACACGAAAATAGCACATCATAATGATAATAATAACGAGGCATGAATAAAAAACATGTGGGAAATAAAAACACACACTTCAAGAATAAATACATATGAAAAATAAAACACAATATAACATATGCATGACATAAATGTATTATGATGTTAATTTCACAAATCAAAACCACATGCTAACAAAGAAACCAATACCTAGTACATAACATATGACATAATTTGCACACACAAATAAATAAAAACATGTCATCATACATGACTAAAAAAAGAAAACACACTAACATGTAACCTAAAACATAAAACTCATACTAACATATACAAACACCATGAAAACCAAACTAAAGTATGATATAAAAATGAATATGGACATAAAGATAAAAAGTAAAAAACACATCCAAAACATAAGTAGACCTGATAAAACATGGCATATATGAATACAAAGAGTAATAGAACATGCTAAAACAAATAAAATCACAAATAAGCCATGAATATTTAGAACACGAAAACAGAGACTGAAACGCTAAGAAATAAAACAGAAAGGCGAAAATTAAAAGGAAATAAAACCTAATTTGAGGACGTAATCACAAGCCTAATGAAACTTAAAAAGACTAGACATGTAATTGAACCAAGGGGCGAGCTCGGAGTGAAAATTTCAAAAACGCGGTGGGACTAGGGAGGTAATTTCACCATTTAAAAACTGATTTCAGTTTATTTGAGGACCAAATTGAAACATTTTCAAAAAGGAGGGGGACTGGGGTTGCAAATATCCCATGCGACAAGGCAGAAATGAAAATAATGAAAACGTTGAGGGATTTATGACGCGATTTACCCATTTTCTTTTTATTTCTCCTCTATAAAACCCATAGTCGCCCCCCTTTATTCACTTTTCCTTCATTTTTTTTACCTAAAGAGAGAGAGCTCTCTCCTTTCCCAGAAACGCAACCCCAAACCCTTCAGCCACCGCGGTTATAGAGGCCGACGGTGGTCCAGCTACTCCGGCCACCACCTTCAACGTTCGAAGCATTCCAAAACCCAGTTTAGACACCCTTCAAAAACAAAAAAAAACCTCTACTTTTGAAAAGACCGAACCAAAATACTCATATTTTGAGACCGCGAAGCCTAGATCCCTGATGTTTCAAGACAAAAACAAAGAAGAAAACCCCTTTTTGTGGCTCACTCCTCGGAGTTTATCACCTACAGGGAAAGGTTTTCTCCCGGTAAACTCTATCTTTTTTCCTTTTGGCTTATTACTTACATGCATGCATAAAAATGAGAGTGAAAAAATATTACCAAATGGCAGCTCTGTTTTTTTTTGTATTTCTGAAAAAATTGATGATATTACACTTTGTTGGTTTACATATATTCTGCCCTGATCTGTGCTTTTTGGTAGAAAATAGGACAAGAAAAATACTTGATTTCATTTTTTTGGTACTAACATAAAATCTTGTGTTTTTGGTGGTGCTCGGCCATGCTTGGTGGTTGGTACAGCGGCATGGGGGAGGTGACCGCTCGGCTACGTGGACTGGCGTCTTGGGAGATGAAACGATTATCACTGCCAGAACCTTTCCTAGCCGTTGGATCAGATATGATCCAATGGTTAGGATTGCTTGATGATCAGACGGCTGAGATGGGACCTTGGAAATGATGTAGCGGTCTGGGATCATGCCACGTGGCTGGGGAAGATGTCCGGCCTTGCACGTGTCTCACACGCGCTAGTGGAGAATCCAACAGCCCGTTCGTGGTCTTCACGCAGCAGATGAGGGGTCTTTATGCTTCAACCGTGGCCGTTGGATCTAGATCTGATCCAACGACCCTCGTGCAGCTGTTCAAAATAAAAGAGGGCATTAGGGCTCCATTATCTGATGTGGGTTAGGGTTTTTTAGGACGTGGGTTAGGGTTTGGGCCGGATTGGGCCCAATGTAAATATTAATTTGGGGTTTCATGTAATTTGGACTTGGACTAATTTGGGTTTTAATATATTTTTTTATCTTATTTTAATTTCATCCTAATATTATTAATAATAATAGTAATAATAACAATATATGCGTACACACATATAATATATGTACATTCAAATTAATATACACATGCAAACATCCACACGTATGCATACATACACGCAATTAATATATAAATGCAAACGTTAATATATGTAACACATTAATATAATATACAATCATACAATCATATATACTCATACACGCATGGTTTACGTACACATTAATCACACGTATAGTAATGAACATATAATATAATATGTATACATGCAATGATAATATATTAATTAATAAACTAAAGTAGATTAACACAATACTTATACACCGGATAAAAATGAGTGATTACAAAGTTGCCCTAACATATTTATATACATTTAGAGAATCTAACCTAAAAGTGTTGGCTTTAAATTATTTTACAAGTTTTTATTGCAAGAAAATCACATTTATTAATTATCGTGGAGTCCCTTTACCCTAAGATTTTAAATATGTTAAATGAAAAAAATAAATTAAATAACACAATGGATAAAACAAACAAAAGGGTTGAATTGCATAAAAAAGAGTTAAAGAACTGAATTGAAATAAAAAGGGACTAGGGTGAAGAATTTGCAAACTGTGGGGCTGAAGTGCCAATTTGGTAGAAAAAGGGCGTGTGTCAGCATTTGTGCGGGTCGGTTTCGGGTCTGCTCGTAGGTCGAGTATAAAGCCTAAAATTAGAAATAATTTTCATTTGTTTCCCGTTTGATTAAATGGATCAAATGGACCTAAAAAACTCTGAAATGTTCATGAGTTCATGAAGAACACCGCCACCATTGCCCAGAATCGGGCCGCGCATCGCCGCGCATCTCAGCTTCAGTTACCATATGTAATACCCCAATTTTTGCTTAGTGACTAAAATGTAAAGAATCAAAGGTTGGTGTTTTAGTTTAGTGACTAAAACGTAAAATTTTAAAGTTTGGTGGCCAAAGTGAAAAGTTGGAAAAAGCTCAGGGACCAAAATGGTAATTTTCCCAAATATTATTTTTATACCAAAAATGATTAGTTTATTCCGGTATAAGAATTTTGGTGGGAATCGGATTTTTGATACAGAATTTGTGTGAAAAGCTACAAAAATGATAAGTTTCGGTAATTAGTTCGAATGATTATTCGAATTTAGAAAATTATGAAAATTTAAAGGAAGTCTTAGAAAGACTTGAAGAATATGTTATTGTGGTTTTTGAATCGTTTTTACTCGATTTAAATTCGATTCTATGCAGTATTTGGTGTAGTAGATAAAAATGGCATTTTTGAAGATAAGTTGATGCATTAAGGGCAAAATGGTCTTTTCATCCCTACTTTATGAATATTTTTGATTATTAAGGATATGAATATGCAAGTGTTGGTAGGTGATTGGTTATAATTCAAGGGTAAAATAGTCATTTGACTATTAAGGAAATTTTTATATTAAATTAGGTGATTATAATGCCATTTGGCATTAAATTAAAGAATAGAAAAATTGGGAATTTGTTCATCATCTTCTTCCATTGCCATGGGGTTTCCTAAGCAAGGTAAGAAACTTTGTTTCAATTTTTAAGCTTTCTTGATTAGATTTGAGGCTTAGACATGAAACAAGAAACTGATCTCTATTGAATTCTCTATCGTTTGGTATAAGTTTTGCTTGGTTTCCATGCTCTTAAGTTGAGTATGGTGATTGGGGCGGATGAACGACATGTTGAAATCTTGTGTTTTAATGGTTGTTCATGTTAGAAATAAGGTTGTGATGTTGTTCTATGGTTCAAATGATGAAACTTCCATGGAAAACTAGTTAGTGACCATTCGACTACAATGAAAAAATACTATAAGCTTGATTTTGTTATTTGGATGAAGAAATGATCATGTTCTTGAAAACTAAGAATTAGGGTTTATGTTAAAGTTTGGAATTTTGGAACATGATTGAAGGAAGATTGGTTGTATATGTTGATTTAAGGTGTTTGGAATAAAAATCCCTAATTAGATTGCATTAAGGACCAAAATGTAAACTTTGAAAAGTTAGGGACTTGATTTTTGAGCTTGTATTTGAAGTATATTATGTTTGAAAATTAAGTCTAGTTATTTAAATGTTGATTTTGAAGTTTAAATCAACATTTTGGGTTAAAATTGAGTATTCGGCTACTTTAGGGACCAAAGTACAATTTTTTTAAAGTTTGGGTCCTAAAGTGTAAAGAATGATAAATGTAAGGATCAGACAAGAAAATTTTGGTTGGAAGTTTAAAAGAGTCCTTAGGGACTAAAATAGATATTTTGGGAAAAGTTAGAGATTTAAAGAAAAGTATGAGAATTTGTGATTCGAATATAGAAAGCTTTATTAGATCAATTTTCTATATAATGGATAGTTATTTTATTTACTTCCCATTATTGTATATGGTATGATTATGTGCTAACATATACTTGGAATGGTATATGCTATTTTTTAATGTAGATCCCGATATAAACCAAGGTCGTTTCAGCAGAAAAGGAAAAGAAAAGGATCATAAGTGAAATCGACTAGCAAAGTTAATATTATCAAGGCTAAGGTGAGTGCATAAATGTATTCAAAAGTATGTTTATTAACATACATTTTTATAGGGAGACTTGTGATAAGTCAACCTAAAAGGTAAATATGTTTATACAGCACAACATGTTTTGCATGATACATTATTTTACTGATTTAAAGATTATGGCATATATTTATGCTTACAAATGGTTTATATCATGATATATATGACAAGCTATTTTATATAGTTTTTTAAATGGCATGTATACCATGGATTAAATAGAACATATTGGAGTATGAACTACTCAAGTATGAATAAGTTTTACATGATATAAATTGTTTTTAGGTTGCTTGCCATTTTGCAGGAATTGTTTTAGGTTTGCCCTTGGTAGTATAATATTAAGTTGGACAATATTGTGGTATACCATTAGAGTCCTACAGTTATCTGACACTTCATTGCGTCCTACAGTCATCTAACACTTCATTGTGTCTGACATTTCATTGTGTCCTACAATTATTGGACACTTAAATGTGTCCACAGTTACAGAAAAGGATAGTACTTTTAAAGTTCGCGACTCGTTTATTAGTCACTTGATATTTACCTTGGGCTATATGATTACGCGTACAACTATATGAACTCATATACATATATTCCTGTATTACAGATTATATGGTTTAATTATTATCATACTTTTGAAAATATCAGGTATTATAAAGTATTTTATATATGTTCTCATCTTATGCCCCACTGAGTTATACTCAGCGTGTAATTTTGTTATACACGTAGGAAAGCGAAATTAGGAGCGTATGGCTTTTGCATCACTTTCTGTTTTGGGAGTTCAGATTCGACATGTTAATTTCAGTACTTATTACATCCATGTTTTGTGTATTTAGTAGATGCATGTTCTAGATAAACCTGTCTTTTTGTTAAAATACTTCAACCGAATATGTAATAGTGTTATAAACCTTTCATAGATGTTAAACGTATTTACTGCTTATTATTATTATTATTATTATTATATGTTTTGATATGATTATATTATTTACGTAAAAAGTTTTACTATCGAGTATTAAATTATTATTTTATTTCTAAATTAAATAAAGTTAAGCGTGCTTGGATTAGAGAAATCCTAAGATGGGTAACCACTTGAGAAATTATCTTAAAAATAGTTAAATTACCCCAGTTTTTAGTTCAAAGATATTTTTAAAAGCCTTTAACATCTTTAACTCGTGTTCGATGTACGGATACGGGAAAGGGGTGTTACATTTATTGGTATCAGAGCTACATGTTTAGTCGGTTCTGGAGTTAACTTGAACTCGATAAAAGTGTCAAAGTGTGTACATGCCACTAGGATGTTGTATTTACTTGAAAATGATACTTGTTTAATCGATGCAATTGCTTATTAGTTTAAGTATATGTTATGAGTACAAATGTCGGAGGGAATCAGATCCCGACATGCTACTCAACAAGTGGGGCCCGAGAATGCTCCAAAAGTCGGGGAGGAAGTACATCAGCCTGTACAATAGTGGGCTGGTGCACCTGCACAGGAAATGTCGGTGCAAGACCGGGGTACATTTCTGCAAGCCCTAGACGCAATAATTAATAGACCTCATCGAATTTCTGTTCCTAAAGAGTTAAAGAAGCTGCAGGCTCTTGATTTTCGAGGCGACATTGATGGAGATCCTATGTCGGCAGACTTTTGTTTAAATGACATACAAGTAATGTTGGCTCAGATTAGGTGTGATGATCAAGGAAAGCTGGAAGGAGTTATCTCCTTATTGAGAGAGCAAGCATTAGTATGGTGGAATAATGTCACTGCTCATGTATGAGAAGAAGTGAATTGGCAGTTTTTCCTCTGTGAGTTTAGAGGAAATATATTGGAGGTGCATTTATTCGGGAGATGAGACAATGGTTCATGGACCTTAAATATGGAGATCGCTCGATATATGAATACGAGTGCGAGTTTAATAGATTGTGTAGGTTTGCCTCTGAATTGCTACCGGATGAGAGAGCCATCACTGACAGCTTTATAAGTGGATTAAATACTCGATATCAAGAGGTATTGGTAGCATTTACTCCCAGGGATTTCCAAGATGCAGTTAACAGAGCTAAAGCAACGAAAAATGTCCGAGAAAAAGCTGAAAAAGAATCATAGAGCCAGAAATGAAGTGCGAAAGCATCTTTTGCGTCGCAATCATCAAAGCGGGGCAAAGGATATTCGCAGCAGGGGAGATCAGGATTGTCAGCACCTCGTGGACAATCAAGTCAGGTTGGAAAGTCCAAAAACACTTCGATATCAGTGAAAGGCTCTAGAAAGAAACAAGGACCTTCCCAATAAATGTTTTGTAACCGAAAACATCATGGAGAGTGGCGGATGATCACTAGAGTCTGTTTCTATTATGGTGAAATGGGACATTTTATGCGTGACTGTCCAAGTCGAGATTATAGATCGGTTCAGACTGAGAGATCTGTTGGAATGCAAAGAGGCAAAGGTCATGGATCTGCAGGATCATTTGGAATGGGTTCTCGAAAGGAGACTGAAGCTTTAGTGGGTCGAGATGATAGAGCTTCAGGAAGGGTATATCACATTCGTACGCAGGATGACAAAGATGACAGAGAGGAGTCTGGCATTATTATAGGTACTTTTCAACTCTATGGTTAACCTGTAATTGTTTTTATAGATATTGGATCTACACATTCATATGTTAGTTCGAAGCTAGTTTAGGAAAGAGAAATTCCTTTAGAACTAACTCAGAGTGATGTGATAGCTATAAACCCCCTAGGCCAAAGTGCTCGGGTAGCTAAAGTAAGTAGGAAATGTCCGCTTAAAGTTTAGGGAATTGAATTCCCAACTAACTTGTTAGAGCTAACATTTAGTGATCTTGAGATCATTTTGGGCATGGATTGGCTTCATGACTATGATGCTATAGTAAGGTGTCGCTAACAACAATTGATTTTAAAGACTGTAGATGGTTCATAGATTATAGTATTGGGCGAAGGGTCTCAATGTATAAAGAATGTGATTTCGGCTTTTAAAGCCAAGAAACTATTAGAGCGAGGTTGTGAGGCTTTTCTAGCCCATATAGTGGATACTAAGAAGATTAATAATACCCTCAGTGCGATTCTGACAGTTCGGGATTTTCCTAAGGTATTTCCTGAAGTGTTACCAGGGTTACCTCCAGAGAGAGAAGTATAGTTTGGAATTGAGGTTATTCCTAGTACTGAACCAGTATCGATGACTCCTTAAGAACGGCACCTGCAGAATTGAGGGAGTTAAAATCACAGTTGCTGGAGTTATTAGATAGAGGATTTATACGTCCTAGTACATCACCCTGGGGAGCTCCGGTGTTATTTTTCAAAAGGAAAGATGGCTCGCTGCGACTGTGCATTGATTAACGACAGCTGAACAAGGTGACCATAAAGAATATGTATCCATTGTCGAGAATAGAAGATTTATTTGATCAACTGAAAGGAGCATAAATATTCTCTAAGATTGATCTTCGCTCTGGTTATTATCAACTGAAAGTCAAGGAAGAAGATATTACAAAAACAACATTCCGAATGAGGTACGGGCATTATGAATTTTTAGTGATGCCATTTGGCCTTACAGATGCTCCAGTGGCATTTATGGATTTAATGAACCGAGTGTTTTAGCCGTAGCTCAATCAGTTTGTCGTAGTCTTTATTGATGATATATTGGTGTACTCAAAGACAAAAGAAGATCATGATGCACATTTGAGGATAATACTACATATTTTGAAAGAAAATAAATTATATGCTAAGCTCTCAAAATGTGAGTTCTGGTTATCTGAAGTGGCTTTCTTCGGTCACATTGCTTCACCTGAAGGAATCAGAGTTGATCCTAAAAAGATACAATCTATTGTGCAGTGGAAGGTTCCCAAGAATATTACCGAGGTTCGCAGTTTCTTAGGACTTACTGGATATTATCGAAGGTTTGTAAAAAACGATGATAGCTGCTCCACTTACAAAGTTATTGAGAAAAGATGTTCTATTTGTTTGGACTGAAAAGTGTCAAGAAAGCTTTGATCAGTTAAAGAAAATTTTGACAGAAGCTCCAGTTTTAGTATAGCCAGAATCAGGAAAGGAGTTTACTTTGTACAGTGATGCATCTCATAATGGATTGGGATGCGTATTAATGCAAGATGGAAATGTGATTGCTTATGCTTCCCAGTAGTTAAAGCCACATGAAAGGAACTATCTGACTCATGATTTAGGGCTGGCAGCTATAGTTTTTGCTCTAATAGTGTGGAGACATTATCTCTATGGTGAACGTTGCCATGTATATACTGATCATAAGAGTTTAAAATATTTGATGATACAGAAAGAATTGAATCTACAACAACAAAGGTGGTTGGAATTTATAAAAGATTATGATATGATCATTGATTACCACCCAGGCCGAGCAAATGTTGTAGCAGATGCCTTGAGTCGGAAAACATTTGCTACATTACGAGCTTTAAATGCACAGTTAAAAAGGGGACATGACGGTTCATTGATAGTGGAGCTGCAATTAAGATCATCATTGCTAGACCGGATTAAAGAAAGTCAGCATCAAGATGAAGACTATGTAGTCAAGATGAAACAAGCAGAATTCGGTGAAATTAACGATTTCGAGATTAAACCTGATGGGTGCCTCTATTACAAAGATAGAGTGTATATTCCTGAAGATGCTGAGTTAAGGCGAGATTTGCTCTCTGAAGCACACTACAGTCCTTTGACTATGCACCTTGGAGGAAATAAAATGTATCAAGATTTGATAAGTCGATAGTGGTAGCCTGGTATGAAAAGAATGATAACAGAGTTTGTTGCCAAGTGTTTGACTTGCCAACAGGTGAAAGCTGAACATCAAGTGCCATCAGGAAAGTTACAACCTATTTCTATTCCGTAGTGGAAGTGGGATAGAATTACTATGGATTTTGTGATAGGACTACCATTGACCCCTAACAAGAAGGATTCTATCTGGGTAATAGTGGATAGATTAACCAAATCTACTCACTTTATACCAGTTAGAATGGATTTTCAGATAATCAAGTATGCTAAGCTGTATATCAAGGAAATAGTTCAATTGCATGGGGTGCCGATATATATAGTATCAGATCGAGATCCAAAGTTTACATCAAGATTTTGGAAAGCATTACTCAGAGCTTTGGGGACATGATTGAACTTCAGAAAACTGTATTTCATCCTCAAACTGATGGGCAATCAGAAAGAACAATCCAAATATTGGAAGATATGTTAATAGCTTGCATAATTGAATTCGAATGATCATGGGAAAAGTATTTACCGCTAGCAGAATTTGCTTACAATAACAGTTATCATGCAAGTATTCAAATGGCACCTTATGAAGCCCTCTATGGTCGAAAGTACAGATCGTCATTAAATTGGTTTGGCTTACATGATTGCAAGCTGATTAAGCCAGATATGTTACAAGAAATGGAAGAAAAGTTAAGATTGTGCAAGACACTCTGAAAAAGGCTGATGATCGACAAAAGTCTTATGCAGACTAAAAAGAAAAGACATTCAATTTGAGGTTGGAGAAAAAGTATTTTTGAAAGTCTCTCCTTGGAAGAAAATAATGCGTTTCGGGTGTAAAGGAAAACTAAGTCCCAGGTATATTGAACCATACGAAATTCTAAAGAAAGTTGGGCCTGTGGCATATCAGTTAGCTCTTCCATCAGGGATGACTACAATTCATGATGTTTTCCATGTTTCCATGATTTGGAGATGTAGATCAGATCCATCACATGTGATTATACCAGAGGAAATTGAGCTACAATCAGATTTGACATATGAGGAGGAACCAGTAAAGATACTAGCTTATGGTGCCAAAGAATTAAGGAACAAACAAATACCATTGGTGAAAGTCCTTTGGCGCAATCACAAAGTGGAAGAAGCAACATGGGAAACAAAGGATGCAATGGAAAACAATATCCGCACTTGTTTAAAATAGGTACGTTTTGAGAATTCGAGGACGAATTTTCTTAAGGGGGAGAGAATTGTAATACCCCAATATTTGGTGTAGTAGATGAAAATGGCATTTTTGAAGATTAGTTGATGCATTAAGGCAAGATGGTCTTTTCATCCCTACTTTACGAATATTTTGATTATTAAGGATAAGAATATGCAAGTGTTGGTAGGTGATTGGTTATAATTCAAGGGTAAAATAGTCATTTGACTATTAAAGAAATTATTATATTAAATTAGGTGATTATAATGCCATTTGGCATTAAATTAAAGAATAGAAAATTGGGAATTTGTTCATCATCTTCTTCCATTGCCGTGGGGTTTCCTAAGCAAGGTAATAAACTTTATTTCAATTTTTAAGCTTGCTTGATTGGATTTGAGGCTTAGACATGAAACAAGAAATTGATCTCTATTGAATTCTCTATCATTTGGTATAAGTTTTGCTTGGTTTCCATGTTCTTAAGTTGAGCCTGGTGATTGGGGTGGATGAAGGACAAGTTGAAATCTTGTGTTTTAATGGTTGTTCATGTTAGAAATAAGGTTGTGATGTTGTTTCTATGGTTCAAATGATGAAACTTCCATGGAAAACTAGTTAGTGACCATTCGGCTACTATGAATAAATTAGGGGAAATTATGGCAAAATTTATTTTTGATGATAGAAATGATAAGAATGATGTTCTATAAGCTTGATTTTGTTATTTGGATGAAGAAATGATCATGTTCTTGAAAACTAAGAATTAGGGTTTATGTTAAAGTTTGGAATATGATTGAAGGAAGATTGGTTGTATATATTGATTTAAGGTGTTTGGAATGAAAACCCATAATTAGATTGCATTAAAGACCAAAATGTAAACTTTGAAAAGTTTAGGGACTTGATTTTTGAGTTTGTATTTGAAGTATGTTATGTTGGAAAATAAAGTCTAGTGATTTAAATGTTGATTTTGAAGTTTAAATCAACATTTTGGGTTAAAATTGAGTATTCGGCTACTTTAGGGACCAAAGTACAAAATTATTTTTTTAAAGTTTGGGTCCTAAACTGTAAAGAATGAGAAATGTAATGATCATACTTGAAAATTTTGGTTGGAAGTTTAAAAGAGTCCTTAGGGACTAAAATAGATATTTTGGGAAAAGTTGGAGATTTAAAGAAAAGTATGAGAATTTGTGATTCGAATATAGAAAGCTTTATCGGGTCAATTTTCTATATAATGGATAGCTATTTTATTTACTTTCCATTATTGGATATGGTATGATTATGTGCTAACATATGCTTGGAATGGTATATGTTATTTTTTAATGTAGATCCCGATATAAACCAAAGTTGTTTCAACAGAAAAGGAAAAGAAAAGGATTAGAAGTGAAATCGAGTAGCAAAGTTAATATTATCAAGGCTAAGGTGAGTGCATAAATGTATTCCAAAGTATTTTATTAACATACATTTTTGTAGGGAGACTTGTGATATGTCAACCTAAAAGGTAAAGATTTTTATATAGCATAACATGTTTTGCATGATATAGTATTTTACTGATTTAAAGATTATGGCATATCTTTATGCTTACAAATGGTTTATAGCATGATATATATGACTAGCTATTTTATATGGTTTTTTAAATACCATGTATACCATGGATTATATAGAACATATTGGTGTATGAACTGCTCCAATATGAATACGTTTTACATGATATAAATTGTTATTAGGTTGCTTGCCATTTTGCAGGAATTGTTTTAAGTTTGCCCTTGGTAGTATAATATTAAGTTGGACAATATTGTGGTATACCATTAGAGTCATACAGTTATCTGACACTTCATTGTGTCCTATGTGTCCACAGTTACAGAAAAGGATAGTACTTTTAAAGTACGCGACTCGTTTATTAGTCACTTGATATTTACCTTGGGCTATATGATTACATAGTACAACTATATGAACTCATATACATATATTCCTGCATTACAGATTATATGATTTAATGATTATCATACTTTTGAAAATATCATGTATTATAAAGTATTTTATATATGTTCTCATCTTATGGCTCATTGAGTTATACTCAGCGTGTAATTTTTTTATACACGTAGGAAAATGAAATTAGAAGCGAACGGCTTTGCATCACTTTCTATTTTGGGAGTTCAGATTCGACAGGTTAATTTCAGTACTTATGACATCCATGTTTTGTGTATTTAGTAGTGGCATGTTCTAGATAAACCTGTCTTTTTGTTAAAATTCTTCAACCGGATATGTAATAGTGTTATAAACCTTTCATAGATGTTAAACGTATTTACTGCTTATTATTATATGTTTTGATATGATTATATTATTTACGTAAAAAGTTTTATTATCGGGTATTAAATTATTATTTTATTTCTAAATTATTTACGTATTTACTGCTTGTATTGATATAACCTGTATTGTATATATATATGAATATTGAGATTTTTACAGGTTACGAAAAAGGGGAATGGTTTTGATAAGTTAGTCTTTATAATTTTCAAATCCTTTTTGATAGTTATACTGCTCTCTATTTATTTCCATTATTACTTTGCAAAGAAATGTTTTAATTATTTTATTTTGCCTCACTAAGTATATATTTAGCGTGTGATTGTTTCACGCGTAGATATTAAGGAACACAAGGAGTAAGGAGCAGCAAAGGACATCATCATATTTTGGAGAGCCGAATATCAGTATCAGTATGGCATCTTTGGTGTTATATTTTGATATTACTAGTTGGCATGTATATTTATTAATGTTTTGGCTGCTCTGATATGTATGTGGTTAGAAAAGAGTTAGTTTAATCGTATTTTATTTACTATTTAAATGATTTGAAAATTAGGCAGTTTTTAAGTAGTTTTATTAGCATATGATTTAGAAATGAACTCCCTAGTTGCCGCTTAAATCTAGGTTCGAATTTAACTTAAAAATATTAGTTTTAAATTTTATGCGAATAAATAATCTTTTAGAAAATGGTAAATTATTTATATTTTAAAGAAACAAAATTTTATCGATTTTGAAATAAGAACAATTGTACAAGTGTCATGTGACATCTCTAACTCGTATTCAGTGATGGATACGAGAAAGGCTTTAGGAACACTTTGTCCCCATCTTCGTATTCAACATCGTTCCTCTTATTGTCTGCATAAGCCTTTTGTCGATCCGTGGCAGCCTTGAGATTATGATGAATAATTTTCACTTAATCCCTCATTTCTTGTATCAAATCAACCCCTACAGCCTTTGAGTTAATTTGAATATTTTGGTCATGTAACTTGAATCAATTAAGAGAAATTCGACACATTCTTTCATACAGTTCTTCAAATGATGCATCTTGATTCTTGACTAATAACTATTGTTACTGGTAATCCTATTAAAAATTCCATTGTCACTCATTCTCACTTCCATTGGGGAATAGAAATAGGCTGAATCAATCCAGGAGGTACTTGATATTCGGCTTTTACTTGTTGGCATGTCAAGCACTTTGTCATAAATTTCGAAATTTACCTTTTTCATTCCTAGCCACCAATACCAAATTTTTAGATTTTAATACATTTTGCTACTTCCAAAGTACATAGTTAATGGACTATGACGAACTTCAGTCAAATCTCTTTATTCAAAACACCATCATCAGGAATGTAAACTTTCCTTCAATAATATAAGCAACTATTTGACTTAATTTCATAGTCCTTTGTTTTTCTTGATTCAACTTACTTCTTCTTTTCAATACATTCTTCATCCTAAAATTGCAAATCTTTGATTCGATCCAACAAAGTTGGTTTTAGCTAAAATTCTAATGCTATTGAACCATCTTGTCTCAATGAAAATTGTACATTCATTGTGTACAAAACAAAAATATCTTCTAATAAAAAACATCAGCTTCTACTTTAGTCTTCCCGAAGTGATCGTCTATTTTATCCAGTTAATTCCCAAGAAACTCCAGACTTTAGAGACATTTTTTTCTGTGCCACCCATTCCAGAATGGCTTGTACTTTCTTGGGATCAACTTTTATTCCCTCTCCCGATACTACATGTCTAAGGAAAGTTACTTTTGATGACCAAAATTCACAATTTAGAAAACTTTGGATAAAGTTGTTTATCCCTCAGTGTTTGTAATACCATTCAAAGATGGTAATCATGTTCAGTTTCTGTCTTTGAGTATACTAGAACATTATCTATGAAGACTATTAAAGATTGGTTTAAGCAGGGTTGGAATACCCTATTTATCAGATCCATGAATGCAGCGGGGGTATTCGTAAGTCCAAATAGCATTACCAGAAACTCATAATGTCAATAACGAGTCTTGAATGATGTCTTTGGTATATCCTCTTCCTTAACCTTGAGTTGATAATACCCTGATCGAAGATCTAATTTTTGAGAACACAGTTGCTCCTTGAAGTACCAACCTTTTTTTACATTTCACCTCTGCATCATATGCAGATAACTTAATCCATTCCAAGAATAACTTTAAATTCACGGAATGAAAGTTCCATTAAATTCGTCGGGAACTTAATCCCTTGAATTACTAATGGACATGTCTTACATATTCTAGTCAGCTCTATGTCCAAGTGGGTTACTAGGAATCACATTACTAAAAATATTTTTCCTTAAGAATCTTTCTTTGTACTACTATCTTAGTGCCAATATATATATAAGTTAGTCGAAACCGGATCAATTAAAGTAAATACAGACTCTCTCCATAGCCTTTGCTTTATTTATAGCATTCTGGTAAACCGATAAACTCATACCTAACAACAACTCTTTAGGCCTCGGGTGAAACCCCTCGATAAAACATTCTTATAGGGACTTTTCAATCGGTAACCAAATCAGTTGTATACCGACTTAATCTATTAAAATCCAACTCGTACTCATAGACAGTACGAGTACCTTATTTCAAACTTAGGAACTGCTGCAACATGAATATCCCAAATATTGGCCAGCGACCAAAATGTAATTTTTGAAAGTTTTAGGGTTAAAGTATAAACTTTGGAAAAGTTTGGGGAATAAAGTGTAAACTTCCCTAATAAGTAATTTTATTCAGTATAATAGTGAATCGGATCGAAATAAGTACCTTGATATCGGTTTTAAGAATTAAGATGCAATAAAAGGTACTGAATTTGGATCGAATAAAATTGTTAAGTGTGCTTAGGCCAGGAAAATGTTAAGATGGGTGACCTTCGGGAAGGTCCCATAAAAGTGTTTCTAATCGATATTTTGGACTCAGTAAAGGTAAAGAATATTCGAATGGATTATCGATAAAGGATTTCCAAGAGAAATTTTATTCTATGAAGATTTTCGATAATTATCAAAATAGTAGACCGAGTTAGGAAAATTCAGTCTAAGACTTTAGGAATGGAAATTTTTATAAGACGATAGTGTTCATTTTCTGAATATGGAAATACGGAATTTTTGGAATAAATCTGATTGCTCGATAAAGGTGAAATCACAATAAAAGTATTTTATGAATATCAGGAGATCAGATCGAATCAAAATTTTAGAGGCTAATCCAAAAGCCATGGAAAAGTCATAAAATACTATTTTATGAATATTTTATTATAGTTGGTTGGATTTCAACTAGACTTAGTTTAATTTTTACAAGAATGGCAAACTAGTAAATAAAGACTAGTTGGAGGGCAAATTGGTCATTTGACAAGGATGGAAATTTTGAAATATTGAGGGCAATTTTGGAAGGTGAAGTACACTTGGATTAAATCATGGCCATTGATTTTTGATAAGATTAAGTCTTGGCCATTGGATTAAAAGGGCAAATTAGTAATTTCACTAATTAAATGAATTTTAAATTCATTTAATTTTAACATGTGGATTTAAATAAGTAAAAGATGAACCCAATTGTTCATCTTTCTTGAAATATTTCGAACTAAGGGGAGAAAAAAAGGGAGAAAATTTTTCAAGCTCGATTCAAGCCCCAAAACTCGATTTTCAGTTTGGATACGAATTAAAGAGGATTCGAGATACTATAAAGGAAAGAATCGAGTAGAATTTAGTGAGGCATACTATTACATGGCCCAGGTGAGTGCATTTCTAAATGTTTGAATTACATTGAAAATGGCATTGCATTTCTTTATAATACATGATATGATACAATGCTCGACATGGCAAGCTTGATGGAATACCAGGTACAAATTATTGTTTGCATAAATGATGATGCATTATGCATACATGAAATATGGATAATGACATGATTAAAATGAAACAAGATACACCCTGGGGATCCAAGCCCATAGTACAATATGCACTAACGAGGTGTTTAATATAAGGAACAAAGAGTGTCCTTACATGAGGAGCAAAGAGCGTCCTCTCGAGTACGTACTCCACAAGGCACTACGGTGCAGATAGGCTACGAGATTTCCATGGGCCTCAAGCCAAACACGATGATAGTAATAACAAGATGTTACATGATACATGATACAGACGTTACATGATACATGATATAGATGTTACATGATTACATGATACATGATATAGATGTTACATGATACACGATACAAATGTTACATGATTACGTGATACATGAAAAAGATGTTATATGATTTCATGATACATGAAAAAGATGTTACATGACAGAGAAATACATGACATACATGATAGAAATGTTATTGATATATGATAGACATGTTATATGATACATGATAGAATACATGATATGCAAATGATTGCATAATGAAAACATGGCCATGATAGAATACATGACATATGTACATTGTGATATACTTGCCATGTTATAGAGAACACGAAATGCACTTATATATTTATGACATACTGTATTACATTATTTTAGGATTTTAAAATACATAAGTTTAACCGCCTCACTAAGTTCGTACTTAACGTGTGTCTTATGTCACACGTAGGTTTCCTGGAAATCGTCTATTGATGAGGAGTAGAAATTTGGGAAAATCAAGTTACTACAATAAGTTCAGTAAGTATGTCTTTACCATAATTTGAGAGACTAGTGGGCATGTAAGTATTTTAAAGTTAAACTGTCTACAACATAAGTTTACAACGTAATCATATGCTTTTATGGTTGGATAAGTTTAAAAATACGAATTGTTAACAATAGCAAAATCTTTGGTATGGTTAAAATATTGTTTAGCCCTAAACGCGTAAAAAGTTTAAAATCAAGAAAGGGTCTAGGCAGCTTGCGTAGTTTTCACCCTGAATTATATTGTTTTTATTTTATCAATCCAATTATAAATTTTGTAAACAAATTCAGGGTCAAAACTAGCTACACCTATACAACATAGTTTTAAATTTAAAACCGAGAAAGGGTTAAACTACAGATTAAATTTTGGTATAAAAAATAAATATATTTACAAGTCAAGATTTCTTCCAATGATTCCGTAATATCTTTAATGTATATTCAGTCTATGAGTATACGTTAAGGGTGTTACATTTTAACCCTAAATCTTTGGAAAATTACATTTTGGTCACTGGCCAAAATTTGGGATATTACACAACATCTCTCTGTTAACTGGTCGGCAATATACATGGCTTTAAACACTTCTTAAAAGAATTTCCACATCACTTCCTCAACAAGTACTAACTCTATGGCATTAAACCACCAAATACGAGCATGTTCCCTCAACAAAATTTCTTCAAACTCCTTAGCATCTATGCAGTTTAACTCCTCTAACATAATTGTGACATCTTTATGCCATAAGTTGGTGGCTATCGGACCACTTTCTCCATTAAATTCAGGAGCTCCTAACTTGTTAAGCTCCTTAACAGTTGTCGTCCTTACTGGTGCAGGTGCCAGAGCCGGTATGAGCGTTAAGGGTTAAATTTTTTATTAACCATAGCCTCTAAGGCTCGTACTAAGGCTCCATATCTTATGCTGGAGCTCCCTACTGTGTAGGTGGCTCAGCTGAGGTAGGAGTTATAGGTGAAATATTTTGTACCTCATTACTTCTACTTTGGACCTCATCTTGGTCCCCATGATCAATCGTCTAACGTGATTCAGTAGTATTCAACATTATCTATTACTACTATAACCTATTCATGTTAATGAGGAGCATAATCAAGTTACACAAATAGTACATCAGTAACATGACATCCTAGGGGCATGTACTTAATAACAAATCATATCACTCTTGGTTTAACCTCCAGAATCGGCTAAACATGTAGCTCTAATACCAATAAATGTAACACCCTTAACGTATACTTGTAGGTCAAATATACATTAAAGATGTTACAAAATCGTTGGAAGAAATCTTAATTTGTAAAAAAATTTATATCAAAATTTAGCTTGTAGTTTAACCCTTTCTCGGTTTTAAATTAAAAACTATGTCGTCTAGATGCAGCTAGTTTTGACCTTGAATTGGTTTACAAAACTTATAATTGAGTTATTAAAATAAAAATGTAACTCAGCGTAAAAACTATGTGTGCTACCTAGACCTTTTCTTAATTATAAAATTTTTACACGATTAGGGTTAAACTATATTTAATTGTACCAAAGTTCAATGCTACTATTAGCAAACTATACTTCTAAACTTATTCATCATGTAAGCATGTATTTAAGTTGTAAACTTATAATTGAAACAGCTCAACTTAAAAAAAATATTTACATGCCCGCTAGATATCAAATTACGATAAAGATGTACTTACTGTATCTTATTGTAGTAACTTGACTTTCCAAGAGAACAACTCCTCCTTGTTAATCTACTTTGGAGAACCTACATGTGAAATGAAACACAGGCTAAGTTTGAGGCATTTAACACATATATCATAACATGAAAAGATGCATTACAATGTTATATATAAAAGTGCATTACAATTTCTATAAGATGACAAACATTTCACAACATAATAGTATCATGTATCATGACTATTTTAAGAATCATGTCATTTATCAATTATGTCATAGAATCATGATATCAATGGTTCATGATCATCAAGTAGTTATGCTTTCATCACGTAATAATTTGCATATCATATTCTAAAACATGGTCATACTTTCATCATGCAATTATTTGCATATCATATTCTGTAACATAGTCATACTTTCATCATGCAATTATTTGCATATCATATTCTGAAACATGGTCATACTTTCATCATGCAATTATTTGCATATCATATTCTGTAACATAGCCATACATTCATCATGCAATTATTTGCATATCATATCCTTTAACATAGCCCAAAGTATATTATTTGAGACCAAGGTACGCGAGTCATCTTGATAAGACACCGTAGTGTCTACGACGCCATAGCGTCTGCATCACCGAAGCGACTGAGATGAGTACGTACTCGAGGACACTCTTTGCTCCTCATATAATCAAGGACGCTCTATGCCCCTTATAATTGTACATTTTGTGCTAACCACACCGAAGTGTCTGAACAATGCCATAGCGTCTAAGCCGACATTGAAGTGTCTAAACATCACTGTAGTGACTGAAACGCACCGTAGTGCTAGGACGCAACTGCTAGGATTCTATGGATATCCAACTATACCAAAGACTTCACAATAGTACTTGGGCAAAATCAACATTATAATCAACATTTCATGTTCAAAGCATTTAATGAATTATAGCCCAAAGTACAATTTCATGTGAATCCTATGGTATATGAGTCATTATAACAACACCGTAGTGTTTGCAATGCCGTAGCGTCTAATGGTGAGTATGTACTCGAGGCCGTCCTTTGCTCCTCATTATCGCACCTTTTGTGCTAGTCGACTCTGAAGTGTCTAAACATCACTGAAGTGACTACAATGTCGTAGCGTCTGATGTCAACACCGAAGTGTCTGGAATGCAGCTGCTAAGACTCTATGGGTATCCAATTATACCCTGAACTCTCATACATAAAAACTTGGGCATTTCATCTTATTGTCAATCAATTATCATTATTCATGTAAGCATGAAACTTGTTATCATATTTCATAAATAAACACAATTCATCATCATTTATACAAACAATAGTTCGTACCTTGTACTTTGTCAAGCTTGCTATACCGAGTCATGCATCCAATCATTTATTTTAAAAAGTAATGCACTGTTATTTCTAAATTTGGGTTGACTTTTCACAAGTTTTCCCCTTTTTAATATAATACACATATAGAAATACACTCACCTGGGCCATTTATTAGCATGCCTCACTAAATTCTACTCGATCCTTTCCTTCATAGTACCTCGGATTTGACTTCATTAACCACATGAATATAAACAAACATTTGTTAGATTCATTTCTATCAACATTTCAATCAAGCTATCTAATCATTTAACATAAAAAATTTCCATAATTTTCCTTCCTTCCTTATACTGTCCAAAAATTCATTTTGGTCCTTAATGACCACTTTGAACTTCCAATAATTCTTCCAAGCTTGTTATCAAACATTTAGATACAAAATGTATCAAATTCTATTTTCTGGCAACTTGTCCTACCCTTAGAGTTTTGCTTCTAAAGATCAGAATACACATTGGATATTGATATCCTTCACACTGTAAGAACTAGATTCGATAACGATTCTAATGGTATAAGCCAAATAAATTAATAAAATCTACAAAAATTATGAAAATTCATCAAACTTCCGTCACAGAGCTATCCTGACAGAAACTACTCTGTAAATTTTCTGACCTTCATTCGATTAAAACTTCATATCTTTTAACTCGGAACTCGAAATCAGTTTCCGTTTGTTGGAAACGAAACTAGACGAAAAAATCTTTATATTGATATAAAATGCATCATCTAAACATTTTTTTAGAATTTATGGTGAATTTTCGAAGTCACTGCAAAAATTCAATCTTCTACATAGCTTTCCATAATTAACTTCTAATTTATACTAACTTCTTATTTTTCTACTTGTCAATTTAGTCCCATCACTTTCTTCAAACCACCAATTCATCATCTTCTTCATCAAATAATTATTCAAAATAATTCCCTCTAATTTTCTTTCTTTGACAAAATAGTCACTAAAATGCAAAGATAAGGATTCAAACTTCTTAACTTTGCAATTTAGTCCTCAAATCAACATTACTACCTTAATTCTATTATTTTAACTAAAAAAATAAGATTTAATCCCCATCCAAGAATTCATTTCCTATTTGGTCACTTGATTTTGACAAATTGTCAAAATAGTCACTAATTCGGTTCAACATCGATTTAGCATTCTAACATCAATTTCACATCTCCAACACCATTAATTACATAAATACACTCCAATTTCCTAAAATTCAGATTCGGTCCCTTAACTTTGACGCTTGCCGAATTGGTCCCTATATATTTAACTTAGGGTTTTGCTTCCAAACAACAAATCAAGCTTACTTGATCATTAATCCAACATCACAAACCCTAAGTTAGACTTAAATCCATAAACCCTAATCTTCGCCATACAAACCAAAATATGTAGGGTTTAAATCCTAACTCAATAACACGATTTTATCATCATATAAGCTTGATTCTAACTTAAATTCAATCATGGAATCAAAAATTTTCAAAAGCCCCAATTTTGTTCATAAACCCTAATTTCCTTCTCATGTAAAATTTCATCAATCAAGCATGTATTCCATGAATTAATCACATCAAAAGATAGAGCTTGAAGAGTAGACAACTTTGCAGTTCGAAAGATTGCCTGAAAATCGAGTTTCAGGGCTTCAATTGAGCTTGAAAAATTTTCTCCATTTTTCCCGCAAATTTTTCAAAATGTTGAAAGATGAAGAAAGCTTCATCTTTTGGCCTTTTAATTTTTAAATTGCTCCAATTATGCCACTTGTATTATGTAAATAAATTTTAAATTCATTCAAATAGGGAAATTACAAAATTACCCTTTTATCCAACGATTGAAATTGATTTTATCATCAATCAAGGGCCAAGATTTAAATATTCAATTTTCTTCTTCCAAAATTGTCCCTTGTAACTTCAAATATTTCAAAATTACCACCCCTTCCAAATGACCAATTTGCCGTCCAACTATTCTTTATTTACTAGTTTGCCATTCTTGTACAAATTCAACTAAGTCTAGTTGGAATCCAACCAACTACAATAAAATCCTCATAAAATAGTAAATTTTCCATAAATTTTGGAACTTTATTTAAAATTCCAATTCGATCCGATGTACCGATAATTACCAGGAATTTTATCGGATACAATCCCTCTTGGAAATTTTATAACAATAATCATTACAAATATTATTGACTCATGCTGAATCCCTTTTATCAGTCTAAAATACTATCATGGAACCTTCCCAGTAGGTCACCTCCCTGGCGCTACTCTAGTTTGAGCACGCTTAACAAATTTTCATTCGATCCAACTACGATTTCCAAATTTCTAAACTTTATCGCTTTATAACCATTAATATAAGCTTCGTACGAAAAATTTGGGTAACACGAAAATGTCACTCTTGGGGTAAACTATTCATTTACGGGTTCAAAATACATAACTTTTGAAAATTACACTTTGGTCCCTAAACTTTTCCAAAGTTTACACTTTAACCCCTAAACTTTCAAAATTTACATTTTGGTCACTAATAAAAAATTGGGACATTACATAAATCATTAAAATAAGTTTAAAATCAATAATTCAAGGATCAAATACTTGGGAATTTAAGTAAGGAACCCTATAATAGAGGAGATCACGGACCTTACCCCTATTGTGAGATTTCTCCCTCACTTGGTTTGATAAAAGCTAAGAAAACATAAGATTTAAATGAGATTTTGCAAAAGCAATGTTAATTAATCAATTAAAAATCATAAAAACAAGTTAAAAGATACCTCACCTCTGGAAATCGTGAATTTTCTTTAAAGAGCTTAACTAACTTTTTAACTAAAATCCCTTTTTAATTATCTTTAAAACACATGTTAAAATATCTTTAATTAAGGGAGAAATCATCATAAAAAACTTGGTAAAATAGCTCCTTAAAGATTCTAAGAATTTGACCCTTTTTATTTCAGTCACCTTTTAAAAATAGTTTTCAAAACTTGCATTTTGGTCACCAGCCCAAAATGTCCGATTTCCAAATCTAATTTTCCAGATCTCTATCAGACACAATAGACTTAGGTACCCCGTGTAAGCGCACAATCTTAGCAATGTACAGATTTGTCAGTTTGTCCAAAGTATCTATCGTGTGCACTGGCAAGAAATGTGCAAACTTCATAAACCGATCAACAATCACCCAAATGGAATCCTTTTTAGCTGGTGTCAATGGTAGCCCCGTCACAAAATCCTTGGTGATTCTCTCATATTTCTACTTCGGAATTTTCAGCGGTTGCAACAACCCGAATGGAAACTGATGTTCAGCCTTGACCCACTGACACACCATACACGTGGAAACAAACTCAGCCACATACTTTTTCAACCCAACCCACTAGTATGCCTCCTTCAACCCACGATACATCTTAACACTACCAGGATGCATAGCAAAAGGACTCGAATGTGCCTCTGTCAAAATAGTGTGCCTCAACTCTGGATTATCCCGCACCACTATTCAACCCTTGAAACACAAGACTCCATCATCATCAAAATGAAAATCCGTCGGATTACCCTCTGATATGTTCCTAACATGCTCAACCAAAGAATCAGCATAGGATTGTTTAGCTTTGATCAACTGTGACATTGTAGGTTTAACTTGCAACTCGGCCAACAAACCACCTTCCCGGGTCACACTCGACCTTGAAAACATAGCTCTAAGCTCAACTGCAACCTTACGACTCAATGCATCCGCAACCACACTGGCTTTACCAGGATGATACTCAATTGTCAAGTCGTAATCCTTAAGCAACTCTAACCATCTACGTTGCCTAATATTCAAATCTTTTTGAGACATCAAATACTAACTCTTATGGTCCGTGAAAACAACACATTTCTCACCATAGAGATAATTTCTCCAGATTTTCAAAGCAAAAACCACAGCTGCAAGCTCCAGATCATGAGTTGGATAGTTGCGCTCATGGACTTTCAACTGCCTCGACGCATAGGCCACAACCCTACCATCTTGCACTAGCACACAACCCAATACAACATATGATGCGTCACTATAAACCACAAACTCCTTCCCCGATTCCGGTTGAATCAACATAGAAGTATGTGTCAAAACCTCCTTCAACTTCTCAAAACTTTGTTGCTGTTTCTCCGTCCATACATAAGGAACATTCTTTTGCAACAACTTTGTCAACAGTGCTGCAATACTCGAAAACCCCTTAACAAAACGGCGATAATAACCAGCCAACCCAAGAAAACTACACACCTTCGATACAGACTTAGGTTGCTTCCAATTAAGGATAGACTCAATTTTCTGTGGATCAACATGGATACCCTCTGCGGAAACCACATGTCCAGGGAACATTACTTCCCTAAGCCAAAACTTGTACTTACTCAGCTTAGCATACAACTGATTATCCTTTAGCGCTTACAACACAATCCGCAAATGCCAATCATGTTCCTCCTCGGTACGCGAGTACACGAGTATATCTTCTATGAACACTATAACAAACTGGTCAAGATATTCATGGAAAACCCTATTCATCATATCCATGAACACAGCCAGGGCATTTTTCAAACCAAAAGGCATGACCAGAAACTCATAATGTCCATACCTCGTATGGAACACGGTCTTATACACATCCTCATCCTTAACCTTCAGCTAATAATACCCCGGTCTTAAATCTATTTTGAAAAATACCGTTGTTCCACGAAATTGATTGAACAAGTCATCAATTCGCGGCAATGAATACTTGTTCTTCACCGTTAACTTATTCAACTGCCGGTAATCAATGCACATACGTATCGTACCATCCTTTTTTTTCCACAAAGAGAACATGAGCACCTCAAGAAGAAACACTCGGTCGAATGAACCCATGATCTAACAACTCCTGAAGCTGCCACTTCAACTCTTTTAATTCTTTCGGTGCCATCCTATAGGGAGCAATAGACACCAGTGTCGTACCCGCAAACAATTCGATACCGAATTCTACCTCTTTATCAGGCGATAAACCTGACAACTCTTCAGGAAAAACCTCAAGAAAATAAAAAATATCCCTAATGTCCTACACTCGGACACCCTTGGCTGCAGGATTCATCACAATAGCCAAATAAGCTTGGCAATCTCCTTGCATCATCTTTTCTACATGGGTAGCCGAAACAACATTGGACAAGAACTTTACATTCTCGTCAACACCTCAACTTCATAATTGTGAGCTAACCTTAAAGAAATACTTTTGGATTCACAATCCACAACCACCTTGTGCTCACTCAACCAATCCATGCCCCAAATGATACCAAAACCATAGAATGGCAACTCCATCAGATTTGCGGCGAACTCATGACCTTGTACAACCAAAGGACACCGCCTATACAACTTTCTAGTAGTAACCGTCTCACCAAAAGAACTAGTTACTAACATACCAACTTCAAGGATCTCAACATGAACATTCAACAATGATGCATGTTCACTCAAGATATAAGAATAAGTAGACCCTGAATCAATCAAATATAACAATGACAAGGATTGCAAAGTAAAGGTACCTGCAATCACATCTGTGTCATTACAACCTTCACAGTGAACAAAGACCCGAGTCGATCTACCACCCTCCGGTCTCACTGCTGCGGCATGAACCATACCTCTCTGGCCATCATCGCGCCTCTAAAAATTACCTCTGCCTTGGCCTCGACCCCTAGTAGGTGCAACCACCTTTGCTGGTGCATCCCTCATAGCTCGAGGACAATCACGCTTTAGGTGATCCGACGATCCACAAATCTAACAACCTCCAGCATTACCCCAGCACATACCCATGTGGTGCCTACCACATCGCTCACACTCCGCTACAGCACAAGCTCCTGAGCACCTTGGCCAACTCTGACACCACGCCTATGATCTGACCAATGTCTCTTGTCCTTGAACTTCCTATTCTACCTCTTAGAATAGCTAGAGTCAGCCACTCTCTTACCCAAATTTGCACTCGCAGCCTGAACTGGTACACCCAAGGACTGCTCATTATCTTTGGCCCGATTAACCAACACATCAAAATTCGTGTAATCTGCAGCCATGAGATACGCCTTAATGTCCTTAACAAGACCATAATAGAACCTGTAACATATCTGCTGGTCGTCAAGAATCAACTCCGAAGCATACTGGCTTAGGCGGACAAACTTCACCTCGTATTCAGCAACAGACATGCCACCTTATGTTATCGCCATGAACTCACGCTTCTTCATATCTAAATACTGGGTACCAAGGTACTTCCTCTTGAAAGCTCTTCGAAAGAACTCCCAAGTGACATCCGCCTCTGAAACGCCCGCAATGGTAGTCACCCACCAGTGATATGCATCACCCTGCAACAGAGACACAGTGCAACCCAACTTGCGCTCCTCATTGCATCCCATCTGATTCATTATGCGAATCATCTTTTCCAACCAATCCTCGGCTACCTCAGGACTCAAACCCTAGAATTCCTCACCTCCCAAAATCCTTAAATGCTCTAAAGGTAACCCCTAATTTTCCACCACAGCCGATGCTGGTGTTTGTGTCTGCACTCTAGCCACTGCTACTTGGAAAGCTCCCGTTATTGCTTGAACTAACGGAGTCAAATCACCATAAACAGGCACCTGGTGAACCTATGGTGCTTCACCCATCCCAACATCAACTAGAGGAACCATTAGAGAAGGAGAAGGTAAAACATGAGGGGATTCTCTTCTATCTCGTTATTCTGCCCTACCCCGGCAGTATTAGCCATCGACCGCGTCTCACGTCGAGCCATGCTATCAAAAGCATCAAAACACATTAAAGTTAGGCTAGCATCAAGCAAGGATCCAAGACAACTTTTAAACGCATTTTAAAACCTCGATAATATGCAATGTGTTCCCAATTCATACCCCAACATGATATTAAACAATCACCGAATATATACACAATGACCGTGCAATTCATACAACATCAGCCAATCAAGCAACAATATCCCAAATTTTTGCAAACCTATCTCTGATACCAACAAATGTAACCCCCTTGACCCGGCCTAGTCGCAAAACCGAACGGAGCAAGCTACATTAGGTTTACCGAAGTAAAATGAGAAGAAAAAACCTAAACCGCGTCCATTTTTTTTCTTTTTATCTTGTCTAGATGCATTATTACATTCATACATTTACATACTATCCACAGGTGATAACTCAACACAATCGGGCACCGATATGATATCCAATTGAACACAATACAATTTAGGGACTAAATTGCAAACTCAATAATTTACAGGGACTTTTCCCAATTTTAAGTTACCAACCATTAAGTAAGCATATTTCAGGCTTACGTGTCAAAAATTAGCTTAATGCGATCAACCATACTCATTCAATTTATAAAACAAGATTTAGGGACCAAAATGAAAGAAACCAGAACTGTATTTCCATGACATTAACATAAATAACAGTCACCATATTGATACGCTAAGTACCGTATCGATACGGTATTACAACCATCATTTCGATACGACCAACCCTATACCGGCACGCTACTTTGAATACGAAAATTCCTTTTTATTTCATTAGACATCGTACTGATACGGTCATGTGGTGTTTCGGTACGCGGGCTCATTCCAAAAAGTGACATTCCAATAGCATTAAACCGTATCGAAACACCTTCACCCGTATCGAAATGCCTTGCCCAAAATTGCCTAGCCGTACCGATACGATCCTCCGCGTATCAGTATGTCTAGGCCTGTAATGTCAAGTTTAGCTGGTTTTTCACTCGAGTCTAGATGCATTTGGGTCCTAGCAACTTGCATACATGCATACAATCAATCATAAGCACATAAACTCACATCTATACTAGGATCAAACATCCAACACAACTTCCTACTATCAAAGAATTACTCTAGAGGCATGCTTCCGAAACCACTTTGCCAAACATACCAAAATGCTCAAATAGACCATTCTCAGCGTAAACAAAATGCCAACACAACCAACACAGCAAAATAAACTTGCTCAAACCATCACAACATGGCAATCAATAGGGAGGCTCTAAATGCATACCTAGGCAACCAATTATCCACAACTAAAAGCAAGGATTAACATCAAACTTAGCAAAATCAAACCATCCTCAAAAACCAGCACAAAAACATACTTAAAATCCATAAGAAAACAGAATTACAACTCCCAAAAACCATGGCGAACACATTACCTTATTGACTGAAATATAAATCGAGTTCTTGCTCAAACTTGTAAATGTCCTTGGATCGCTTAGCCTTGCCTCTTGCTGCACCCAAACCTTAATGCTCTGCATCATTAGAAAAAAGACAGCATAAGCACACTTGCTTAGTGAGGATGCTCATACAACAATGATGCATTAAAAACCATTTGAAAACCATATGCTTGTTTTCCCAAAACATGCTTACAACCTAATCATTTTCCATGATTCCAACCGAATCAAAACATAATAACCTTTATGCAACATCATGAACATTCCATGCTTAAATCTCCAAATCATTAAATCATAAACCATGCTTAAATCCCAAAGCATTAAAATAGGTTCAACACATAAACTTTCTCATACATTGGCATTTATAGTGACCCGGATAGGCCACCTCTATCCTATACATATCGGATACATGGATCTCTCATACCATTCCTAGTTAAACCACATGATATCCCAAACCTTGCCTAGTAAAACCGCAAGATTTGACACCCTCACCTAGTTAAACCGCGAGATTTCACCTTTGCCTAGTTAAACCACAAGAGTATCGACCTTGCCTAATTAAACCACAAGATCACCATCAATTTGGGTTGCCTAGTTAAACTGCATGCACCAAATGAGGTCCCAACAGTTCGAGTGGCCTAGTTAAACCGCCATACCTCAAGGACCCATGGCCACCATTGATTTTGTTCATATTTTATAGTGCACATTTAATCCTATGGCATGCCAACTATATCTGATTGCTTTCACCATGTCACATAGCCAATATACCATTTACAAACCATTTACTTACTACTTTACAATGCATTAAACAAAACATTACATATGCAAATCTTATTGCCAATGCAATAACACCATTCCCAACCGGAATGAAAACCAATGCTCAATAGCATTTAATATACTTTTAAGCCCCTGGATATGTACTCAAAATCATGCATTTCCAGTAAGTAAATCATACCATGTTTATCACCAAAACATGCAAACAACATGCTCATATCTAAGCCGATATTCAAGAGCAAAATAAGGGAAAATTACTTCCGAGCTTAGGTAAGTGTTTCACGCTTACCCTAAACTTCCAACAACCTTTACAAACCTTTGTAAACCATCTAAAACCAGTTTCCACTTACCGATACGCTTCGTCTTCCTTGCCAACGCGATACAAGCTCCCAATAAGCAATGAAACAACATTAAGCTTCTTCGCCTTGATTATCCATTGTTTTAAACACATAAAACCAGAGGATAAATGCATCATTATGCATTCAAACCACTGCCTCAAAGTAAAACCCCGCAACTCTCAAGTTGCCCACTTAGAAACCATCTGAAACAAACCAAAATCATCATCAAACATTTTCGAAACTTAACCCAGCCATAAAACAACCATTCAACTCATCAATCAACGTCAATTATCATCCAAAAACCCTTTCCAAACATCATTTTGCTTCCAGCAAAGATTAAACTTGAATATCATCAAAAAAACTCAAATCTAACAACCTAAACAATTAGAGATCCAAGAGTTTTGGGATTCTATTGATAAAAACAACCTATCAACATCATAATCCATCCAAAATATGTATTAAATCAATCTTAAACACTAGAAAAATAGATCCACTTCGAAAATTACCTTGTTACATCAATTTTACCCAATTCACTCAATCAAACATTGATAAATCATTAAAATCAATTTACAATCAATAAATCAAGGATTAAATACTTGGGAATTTCATTAAAGAACCATACAATAGAGGAGATCACGGACCTTACCCCTATTGTGAGATTTCTCCCTCAATTGGTTTGATAAAAGGTAAGAAAACACAAGATTTAAATGAGATTTTGCAAAAACAATGTTAATTAATCAATTACAAACCATAAAAACAAGTTAAAAGACACATCACCTCTGGATTTTAATGAAAACTTGAGTGTTTGGCTGAGGAGAGAGTGGAGAGAAAAGTTACGTGAATTTTCTTTAAAGAGCTTAACTAACTTTTTTAACTAAAATCCCTTTTTAATTATCTTTAAAATGCATACTAAAATATCTTTAATTAAGGGATGAATCATCAGAAAAAACTTGGTAAAATAGCTCCTTAAAGATTCTAAGAGTTTGACCCTTTTCATTTTAGTCACCTTTAAAAGCAGTTTTCAAAACATGCATTTTGGTCACCAGTCCAAAATGTCCGATTTCCAAATCTAATTTTCTGAAATTTATTTCACCAATATCCTTAACATTTTTAATAATGATTTTATAATATTTACCCCAAATTTTATCACCATTAAAAATATTTAAACCAATTAAATCCCGAAACTGACCCGAAACTCTAATACCGATCCACCGAACCTTCGAACCAACCTTAAAACATCTAAGCCCAAAATTGGGGTGTTACATAAGATGCGTTATCCTCTTATCCAGATTTGAATCCTAGGGCTGACGTGTACAAAGTCCAATGGCTACCTTGACCGATCATCGAACGCTAATCCTTTGTCAGCCGAGCTTGGCATTGCTTGTTCCATCTATGTCAACTGCTACTCGACAATTCTCTAGCTTCTTTTCCTGTGTTATCTTCCAGCGCCTCTCTGCCATGCCTACCTGCCTGTGTCCTACTTCAAAACCAGCAAAATAACCCTTCACACTAGCAACAGAATAACTCCTAACTCCTTATGCAAATTCATGAATTTAACAACTAAATACAAACATATCTACTTAAAGGCAAGCAAAAGCATTGTGAAATAAGCATAAAAAATTAGTACTTTTGGGGAGTTAACACTAGGCCGAACCGAGCGATCTATATTAGGTTTGTCGTAGCAAACTTGAACTGAATATATCGAATTAGGTCATTTTTTATATTATCTTGTCTAAATGCATCATTATTACCTATTGTATACATACTGACAACGGTTAAAATTCCAACTGAATCGGACGTTGAAACGTCATCCAATTACGTGAATTTGCAATTTAAGGAACAAATTGCAAATCTGGAAAACTATATGGACTTACTAGAGTTTGGGGTTACCAATTCTTAATTAGTCAAATTGCATGCATACGGGTTCATTTTCAACTAAAATGGATCAATCGAACACATTCAAATGGCATTTATACAAATCAGGGACCAATTTGCAAGAATCTAAAATCATCGACTAACATAAAGTACTAAGTATCAGTATGCGGGATACCGTACAGATACCAAGCTTAATATTTAGGGTCGTGCTGATATGAGGAGCATGTACCAATATGCAGGCTATTTTATACAAGGCCCGTACCGATACACCTTCTTGAGTATTGATATTTGGACTAATTTGGCTGAATTCCCAAACCCTAGTAGCCAAAACTTGTACCGATATGGCACACCCCATATCAATACCCATGCCAAAATCCCACTTACAAACCTGATTCAGGCCTTGAGTATCGATACCGAGGATATCGTATCGATACCGAGAGGCTTGTAATGCCTCAATTTGCTAGTTTTTCTTACATTCAGAACTCCAAACATGCCTTAATCATTCTCATACATATACATCATAAATCCAAGGACTAAAACATGCCAAAAACCCTCTATAATAGAAACCATTAAGAACAATTGAACCACATCACAATTCTATAGGCATGCTCCTCAAAACCACATCAATCAAGCCCTCAAAATGGAATTCACATCAAAATCACACATAGGCATCACTTCAAACAATTATTGATACAATTCTAAACATGCTTGAACAACAAGAATATAGCATAAGCATTAACACTATATATGCAAACCTAGGGAAAACCTCAAGCATCATTCACCCATGAAAACAATCAACTGAACATGCTTCAACCATTAGCATACTAGGTCACATCTTTGTAACACTTTCTCCAGGTTGCCTAAGAAATGGTTGAAAGAGACTCCATCGACTGAGAAATCATCCATCAAAATATCTAGGAATTCATCCACCATGTCAGAAAAGATGGGCATCATGCAATGCTGGAAAGTTGTTGGGGCATTGCATAGGCCAAAGGGTATCCTGCGAAAGGCATAAATGCCATATGAACATGTGAATATTGTCTTCTCCTGGTCCTTTGGTGAAATGACTATTTGGTTGAATTCGGAGTAACCATCTAGGAAGTAATAGTAAGGTTTCTGTGCGAGCTGATTAAGCATCTGATCGATGAATGACAGTTAGATGGTCCTTTTTTGTAGCTTTGTTCAGCTTCCAATAGTCAATACATATCCGCCATCCAGTGACTGTTCTAGTTGGAAGGAGTTCATCTACATCATTCTTGATTACTGTCATGTCTTCTTTATTTGGCACACACTACAAAAGACTCACCCATGAAATGTCTGAGATAGGGTAGATGATTCCAACATCAAGCTATTTGATGATCCCCTTCATGACCACAATCTGCATGATAGGATTGAGTTTCCATTGTGGTTCTATCAAGCTATTTTTATCATTTGCAAGCAAAATCTTATGAGCACACAAAGTAGGGCTTATACCCTTCAAGTCAGCAATAGTCCAACCAGTAGCTCTCTTATGTTGAGATAACACATGTAACAATTTAGCTTCTTGGTCAGATGTTAAGCTAGCAAATATAATGACAGGTAGTGTATTATTCTCCCCTAAATATACATATTTCAATTGTGGGGAAAGAGGTTTAAGATCAAGTACCTGTGGATGCTCTAGTGATAGCTTGGGAGACATAAATTCATTATATTCTAATGGTTCAAAAGTCATACCTAGTATAGTAAGCACAATATTGGATTGTTCAATCTCAACCGTACCTTCTTCTTCAGCTTCATGCATGGCCTCATCAAAGTCAGCTTGCTCTGCAGCGCTAAGCACATTGATGTAATATATCTCATCCAGACTTTCTTCAATGAGGGATTCTTCGCTTTCTACGAGCTAGCACTCGTCATAGTTATCCGCATACTTGAGTGTGCTGAAGACGTTAAGTGTGATTGCTAACTCCTCAAAAGCACTACTTTTCATATATATATCGTCGTGCTTTTGCTTGACTTTGGGTACATATTTGTGCATTTAGATAGTAAAATTATGCTTTTGCATTAAGGAGTTAAGGAATGCTTCTATTGCCAGAGTGAAGGGGTATTGTGATACCCCAAAATATGGTTTAGAATTTTATTATTTACATTAACTTGAAAGCAACTCAAATTGATTGTAATGCTCCTAAAATGATTAACTAAGAAGCCTAGAACCAAGTAAAAGGAAGATAGAAAGAGCCAGTTATTATGATAAGTAATATAATGATTCGATAGTTAATTTATTTGTGCAAATGTAACACTTGATTTGCTAGATAAGAAGTATTAGGATTAAATTGAAGAAAATAAGAATTGGATAACTCTTTTAGAAAGAGGACTAAATTGAAATTTAGGGACCATTTGGAGTTTGCATGCTAAATAACTATTAGCCTAGGGTCTTGTACACATGTAAGGCTTGAATGAAGGCATTTTTTGGAGAGAATTGAGCCTTCAATTTATCATCTTCTTCCTCCCGATATGGATCCATTTAGTTTAGATAGAGAAAGACAATTAGTTGGAAGATTGAATCTTCATATTGAGCTTTAATTCTTGGGGCAGATTGTAGTCCATTCGAATAGCTGGTGGTTGAGGGTAAGAATTCTTCATATTTTTGTCAAGATTGAATGTTAAATTGAAGAAAATAATTAGTACATCTTTGTGTTCTTAGATTGTTAAATTGTTGAAAAGATAAATCTTGAACTATGTATGTTTTGAGACTCAACGAATATATGCTAAAATTTGTATTTGGAGATGTAAATTTGGAACATATTTTATGGTGAAACCTTGATCCATTCGATTGACATGGTTACTGAAATTGCTATGCTATATGATCTTGCAACAAAGTTAAGATATTAAGCTTGATTGATAATGTCTCTATTGGACTGTTTTGATCATGGTATGAACGTATATGAGTGTGATGGATTGCCATGAGTATATATATATATATTTATATATATGTATAGATGAAAAATGGACTGCTTGGGTTTCTTAAGAAACATATACTGGACTGTTGTGATTATGATTAAGTATGTATGTCGATTGTGAGCTGTTTCGAGCATGTAATTGCACATAAATAAGAAATGTGATAGCATTACAATAACCTAAAAAATCTATAGACTGAACTGAGCATGAACTTGAGTATAAATATGGAAATAGGACAGCAACGTAATCATTTATACAATAGTGAATAATCAGGATATATATAAGGGTGATTATAAGTAGATGACTTTTGAGCATTTAAGAATATGTTTTAAGGACCAAATTGGAGTGCTTGTAAACGTTATGTATTGTTTCAAGCAAACGTCAGTATACTTCAATGAATTAAGAACTGATTTGTAAGTCTATAAGTGTCTTGGGCTGTCTAAGATTTTATAATCATATACCCATGCATTAAGGCACAGTTTTATGTACATATGAAAGTGTATAGGGCTGTTTTGATGTGTTTAAGTACGAATGCCTTTTAGACACTGTTTTGAGCAAATAAATGAAATGTATGTATGCTGCCCTGTTTTGAGAAACTAAGTGAATATGTATGAAACCGGGCTGTTATATATAAGTATTTGTAAACTGCTCTTTTCTGCACATAAGAGTATGAAATTGGACGGTTTTGATCCACAAAGTGTATATATGTAATAGGCTGCCTTGTTTGTATGTATAAGGTGGATTGTTTTAGGGGATATATATATACATGTAAATTGAGCTGTTTTGTAAACATGTACACCCTGTACTTAGGGTTTTGGACTGTTTTGAGTATTAATGAGTGTTGAGGAATGCTCAAATATGAATTATTATGTTAATAGATTGTTTTTGTTGTAAAGAATTTATGTGTATGCATGATCAACTAAGTAATTTAGAGTAGACTTAACGTTAGGACCTTTCTAATGCACCATTATACCCTTTGTTACATTAGATCAAGAGAAAATTGGAGGACTAAAGGCTAACGAGAGACAAACAGTGGATAAACAAAAAGGAGTTGTGATTCGTGAACATAAGTGGCTCGGAATTAACTGTGAGTGTAGTTTAAAGTCTCGGGATAGATATGATTTGATTGGAAAGCCTTGGTTTCGAGTCAGTCAGAGGTATAGTTGGCATGCCATAGAGTCCATAGAGCTCGTGTTTGGGTGGACTACGTTCCTTATTTGGCGATAGTAGGAGGGAAGCTTTGTGGTCACTTGGCGAAAGTAGGAGGGATTGGCCGGTACTATGAGTACCATTTTAGTTGGCGACAGATGGTTGGGGATTCGTGTACCTGGCTGTTATTCGATTCTCAAGGCTATGTTATTAATAACTCATGGAAATTATAATTAACTTAAATAAATATTGAAGTGACTTGCATAACAAGTAATACTTATAATCTTAAATATGAATCATGTTTTTTGGGGGAGAATATGATGGTTGCAATCTAAATACGGTTTCATTGAGTGTAGTATATATATTTGCATATGAATTTTTGAAAAATTGAGCCTATAAGCATATGCCTGACTCGAATGCTGCTTCATACTATATAGCTTCTTGTTCATGTCATTGTTTTGCATGACCAATAGAAATGGTGAAAAGAAAGATATGACTGGTGACTTATAAGTTAAATGATTATTGAAATTAATGTATTATGTTCAATGTTTTATGTGATAAGTAATATGTGTTTAAGAGATAATATGTCATGTACCTTTGGTGTCAATTAACTTATGCTTATGTTTGGTACCTTAAGTAACAAATAGTTTAAGTCTAAAATATGCTATGTTTAATAACTTACATGATGAGTGGCATCTATACATTTATATATGAAAGTATGTTTGTTAACTTATGTGATTAGAAACACATGCCTATATGAAAGTATGTTTGTTAACTAATGTGATTAGAAAACATGCCTATGTGAAAATATGTTATTAACTCGTATGATAAAGAAATATATTATATGATGTCAACTAATGAGATAAGTAATAATTGATGTTGAGGTGTGATATTGATAACACATGTGGCAAGTAAAACATGTTTATTAAATACCAAGTAAATATATGTTTAGACAAATGCTTATAAGTATAACTACATTGTTTATATGCTTTTATGTATATACCCATTCGAATGCTATGAGTAAATATATATATATATATATGATTAGTTTAAGATTGGTATAACTTAGTTCTAGTAATTGAATTAAGTACAATGTTGGTATTTTAAGTTGTTAACATGATCGAATTTTATAAAATTTGTTTTGGTCGAACCTCACATTGTCTCAGACTCTATTTTGATAGCTTACATGAGAAGAAGTTCGTATTAATGAGATGTTATGCTGGATTGTTTTGTATACATTGCAAGCATGCTAAACTAATTAGTATAAATTTAAGATTTGTTAGGCTAATTTGTGTAAATCGATGATATACGAATTGTTATGGATAAATTGAAGATATGATGGAATGTTTTACGATATATAAGTGTATATAAATATTTTGTGTGCTATTTTGATTAAACGCAAGCATGCCCTAGACTGTTTGGAGAATATAATTGTATATGCATCATTAATGAGTTGTTTTGATGAAATTCAAGCATGCCCTGGATTGTTTTAAGTTATATGAATAGTGGATTGTGTTAATTAAATTGAGCATGTTTTTGAGAGTTTGGACCATATATGAGGATCTCAAGGAAATGACATGATATGTTGATATCTTGTGCCAAGTAACTTGTGTAAAAATATGCCAGTCTTATAACTTATGAAATAAGTAACAATATTCTTAAAATGCAATGTTTGATAACTCATAAGATAAGTATCATTTATTTAAGATATGTTATGTTAGATAGCTTGGGTGATGAGTACTAATTGTCTATGATATGCTAAATGGTATAACTTATATTATATGAAACCAGGATCCAGATATGTTAATTGTAATATCTTAAGTGATAAGTAACTCCTGAACATGATATGTTATACTCATTGTCTATATATTTATAATTGAATAACAAATTGGATGAACATATATGTATCGCATGAGTAATAAAATACACTCGAGTATGTTTTAATTGTACGTTATATATATATATATATATATATATGTTTTTGCTCATGTTGGTTCGAATATCTCGAATATAAATAAGTGATTGTTGTGACTTGTCCCTTTGTGATTAACCTTTTTGTCCAAGCTTAGTATGAGAAAGATTAGATCATTGTTTCATGCTAATAGTCTCTTTAAGCTACCTCACTAAGCAATTGCTTACCATTTTCTTTCTAAAATTTCAGGGTAAATATATCTTTGAACCTTTCTTGAGCTTGGACGTGATCACAAGGACCTATAAGTATGATTTGAATAATTCCTTTAGATCTCCTAAATGGTGGCACAAAAGTGTTAAGTTGCATGGTGCATTTAATTTCTATTCTTGCCTATATATGTATATTATTTTAGTTAAGTATCCAAATATTGTAATGGGCCTCTAATTATTTCTTGGTGATTGCTTGTTTTATATGCCTTAATAATTTGCATGATTGAGTAGTTGTTAACAGTTATAGTAGATATATATATATATATATTGAATAAATTTGAAAAAAATAATTGTTATATTAAGATCTAGTGATTGATATGTATTGTACATGATATAATGAATAAATTCCTGTAAGAGACTTAAGTTAATCGATCAGTCTGAGGTAAGTAAGTTGCTATTAAATGTACATTAACATGAGATACCTATAATAAAAATAGTAATATTAAAAGGGACTGTTTAATAGTTAGAATAAATAGAAGGACAGATAACAAGAATTTTGTAAACGATCTACGATGCATCATGTTCGCTTGTTGGTTAAGCAATATTAGATGTTATGTAAGAATACTTTATCTATGTTTATGTGTTTGGTTGTATTAAACCTTGAGATCTGAAATACCTTAAGATTCAGGCATACTACAAGTTAGTAATTGATGAATTCTCATTAATGAATGAATATTTGTTTGTTCACAACTTAAAAGAAAGTTGGACTTAAGAAATATTTTAAATGTTTTAAATTACCCTGATTTTGTTGCTTATTCGGCCAGATAAGTGTTATGACATCATATGTTTGACTAGTTTTTTGTTTGGTAACACTTCTTAATCTGGTTTTCTCCTAGACCGGGTAAGGGGTGTTACAGGTATTTTCCTTGTTGTGGTAGGAAAAGAGCAGGTTTGGCAGAACAGGACAAGAACAGTTAGTAGAAAAAAAGAGAAGCAGAAGAGAAATGCTTAGAGCTGTTGGCAAAAGTAGGACGAGAATTGCCAGACTCGATTGGTAAAAGAATGATGGCCGATGTCCAGTTAGTTAGTTGTTGGTCAAAGACCCAGTCAGCAGATTGGTAAAAGTAGGACGAGAATTGCCAGACTCGATTGGTAAAAGTAGGACGAGAGGATGAGTGATGAGTCTTGGCAATAGATGCAGGCTGGGCAACTTTTCCCTTACCCTTCTCTCTTGTCTCCCTGGCAATCAACCGTCCCCAAAGAGCATGAGTGATGATTCCTTTGCATTGCTGGACATTGTCGAAGTTGAGAATGGGTACCTTATGCTGCAAGCATATGGTGGAAATGATGGTAGGGAAAATCAAGCTACCACAGTTATAGCCGGCTTATTTGTAAGTTTCGTCGATGATCAGCTTACTAACATTAATCTTTATCCCAGTCATGATTGAATGCAACAATGTCATCTTATCCTCTGTCAGCATTTCATTATGAGTGGTTGGCATCAGGTGGGCCTTCAGGAAATTGTTCCACCCCCACAGTTGTGGTTTTAATGCCAACCTCTTCATCGTTCTCTTCCCCTTGTAAGATATAAACCACTTGGTGCCTAGTTAACACAAACCGTCCAAGAGAAGATGGTGCTTGGCCTTATCCATGGACTCATCAAATTCTAAATTTTCTTCTCCCACCCCATCTAAACTAATGCGATTAACATACCCTACGTCGAACTAGACACATATGCCATGGACAAACACGAACGACAAGGCCTTGGTTATAAGGTGGGCATAGAATTCTGAAACGATTATGGAATGGACCTCCTCGAGGTGTAGGCAAAAGATCTTCCAACCATGTTTCTTGATGATGGCAGCCACTTCCACAGAATACCTCAAGTTGGGTTCATCCTTGAAGTCAAACTCTTATTGTAGCAAAAGGTTTGTGTTGAGTAGTTTTCTTCAAACTTCTTTTTTGTTTCTTCATTGAAGAAGATTTGGGGAGGGGTCGATGAAGATACCATTGAAGATGTAGGGAAAGTAAGGTCGACCGATTTGGGAGAAGAAATGATTGGGTTTTTTGGTTTTTTCTTAACAGCTTTGAAAGAAAATAAATTCAAAAATGTTCTTAATTAAGGGAAAATAGAGAATTAAATAGGGTTTATTGGGTGCGATTGGGATGTCTTTAAATGGGTTTAGTGGAGGTAATCATTACCTAGCAGCTAAAGCATGTTTGGGAGAGTGGAATAATCATGTTTTGGTAGATGAGACGTGTGGGAGAGTGACGGTGCGAGAAATGGGACATAGATAGAATTGGGTTTAAAATTTCAAACTTTGAAATTTTAAGTTGGGTTGCTGCTGCTAAGGTTTCCCGCTTATCAAGAAAAATTTTATTCTCCCTTGGGCCTAGGCTAAATAGTGTCCACGTGTTGTTATGACGCATGATAACGGATGTCCAAATACCAGCAGTGCTTGGCATAGTGCCTTGGCAAAATTACCTGCACTAAAACTCAAACAAACCTTTCAAAACAAAAAAGAAATAAAAAGAAAACTAGAAATAATTAAACTAAACTGCTAAAAAGAAAATAATTGCCCTTACTATTTACAATGATCAAACTGAGATGGAAAAATTTACTAAATCTCTACAAGCAGAATGGTCTCCTTGGCATTCTTCTGACTTTTTTCACACAATAATGCTTCAGTCTCTGGCCATTTACCTTGAAAGTTGTTCCTTTTTAAAGTCATTGATGTTTACAGCTCCAAGAGCATAAGGCTTGACACCACTTCAAAGGGTCTTGACCGCCTGGATTTAAGTTTACCTGGAACAACTTGAGCCTTGAATTGAACAATAGTACTTTTTTCCCAACTTCAAACTATCTTGGCAATATTCTGTTGTCATGCCACCTCTTTGTTTTTTCTTTATAAAGATTGGCATTTTCATAGGTTGGTGCTCTAAACTCCTCTAGCTCATTCAGTTCTAACAAACGTTTCTCTCCTGCAGCCTTCTATTCCATGTTCAACTGCTTGGTTGCCCAATAAGCTCGGTGCTCTAAATCCACCAGAAGATGGCATGGTTTCCCAAACATGAGCTTATATGGGGAAATCCCTAATAGGGTTTTGAAAGCTATTCTGTACGCCCACAAGGAATTATCTAGCCTCAATAACTAGTCCTTCCGGGTTATATTCATGATTTTCTCCAAGATGTTCTTGATCTCTTTATTTGATATTTATGCATGGCCATTTGTTTGAGGGTGGTAGCAATTATTTGTTGGATTCCATACATGTGAAAAGCTTTAGTGATTAAATGGCATTTAAAATGCATACCTTCATCGTGTATAATGGCTTTGGAAGCACCAAATCGGGTGAATATATGCTTGTGCAAGAAATTGGCTACAGCCTTGGCATCATTTGTTGGGATAGCAATGGCTTTGACCCACTTCGAAACATAATCTACTGCCACAAGTATATATAAATTGACAAATGATGGGGGAAACGGACCCGTGAAGTCTATTCCCCATACGTCAGACAATTCATCAGGCATGATATTTTGAAGTGGCAATTAATGCCTGCTGGAAATGTTTCCAGTTCTCTATCTCCTGTCACATGACTTGGCTAAATAATGGGCATCCTTGATTAATGTTGGCGAAAAAAACTGACTACAACACCTTAATTGTTATCTTTATTCTTGCAAAGTGGCCTCCATATGTTGTCATATGACACAGCTAAAGAATGTTTTATTGTTCATCTTTTGGCATACAATGTCAAATAACTTGATCAACAAACTATTTGAACAAAAACATCTCATTCCAATTGTATTATCGAACATATCTTCTGGCATTACTCGGCAAGTTCGGTGGCATTATATTACTGACTTGGTAATTGAATATGTTAGCATACCATGGAATGGTAGTGGGTGCAAGCAACTATTCATCAGGGAAGTCATCTCTGATTGCGGCAGTGTTACCATCCTCATTGTGGTGCTCTCAACGAGACAAATAATTAGCCACCAGGTTTTTACTTCCCTTCTTATATCCTATCTCGAGATCAAACTCTTGTAGTAAAAGTGCCTATCAGATCAGTCTAGGCTTGGCATCCTTCTTGGCCAGGAGGTATTTGATTACTGAATGATCTATGTACACTATAACTTTACTACCCACAAGGTAAAATCTAAAATTTTTAAATGCAAAGACAACTGCAAGGAACTCCTTCTTAGTTGTTGTGTAATTAAGCTGGGCTTCATTCAATGTCCGATTGACATAATATATGGTATAGAAAATTTTGCCATATCTTTGTCCTAACACAGCTCCTATGGCGTAGTCTCTAGCATCGCACATGAGCTCGAGCGGATCATTCCAATCCGGTGCCACAACTATTGGGGCTTTGATTAACATGTCTTTTAATTCCTGAAAAGCTTTTAAACAAGAATCATCAAACACTTCTAATACCTTCGACACTTGTGGGTGGTGGCAATTGTTTGATTACCTCTACCTTTGCCTTGTCTAGTTCCAGTCCCTTCTTGGTCACTTTATGACTGGGAACTATACCCTCCTTCACCATAAAGTGGAATTTCTCCCAATTCAAGACCAAGTTAGTTTCAATGCATCTTTGAAGAACATGTTCTAAACTCTGCAAGCTCTCCTCGAAACTTTTACTAAAGACGAAGAAGTCATCCATGGAGACTTCTAAGTTATTCTCGATTATATCCGAGAAGATCGACATCATCAACGCTGAAACGTTGCAAGAGCGTTACGCAATCTAAAGGGTATCCTTTTGAAGGCGAATGTCCCATATGGACAGTTGAATGTGGTCTTCTCCTGATCTTCTAAAGCAATGGCAATTTGATTATAGCTCGAGTAGCTATCCAATAAGCAATAAAATGTATTCCCTGCCAGTCTGTCCAACATTTGATCAATAAAGGGCAGCAGAAAGTTATTCTTCTTGGTGGCATTATTTAGCTTCCTGTAGTCTATACATACCATCCATCTCGTCACAGTCCTAGAGGGGATCAGTTTGTTCTTGTTGTTCTAAACCACAGTTATTCCACCCCCTTTTTAGCACACACTACACTGGGATGACCCACGAGCTATCAAAGACAAGATAAATTATCTCAGCATCCTGGCAACTTCTTTCTTGCATACTTCCTTCATGCTAGGATTCAGTCTCCTCTAGGCCACGATTGTTTTGCCATGAGTATCTTCCAAAATAATTTTGTACATGCAAATTATTGGGATTATCCCTCGGATATCAACTATAGTACACCCTAGGGCTTGCTTATAATTTTCCAATGTCTCCAGCAATCTTTCCCCATGGTCTTCAGCCAAATTAGCAGCAATGATCACTGGCAAAGTGGAAATGTCTCCTAGGTTATATTTGAGGTGACTTGGCAATAGGTTCAGCTCCAAGTTTGGTGGCTCCTCAATGGATGGCTTTGGTGCTTTGTGTAACACCCTGGTTTTGGGCCTAGGGGTTTTGGGTGGTTTAGTAGGTCTGGTGGACCAAAATTAGAGATTCGAGTCGGATTTGGGATTTAAATTGGACTGAATATTTTTTATTGAAGATAAAAATATGGAAAATAGTCAAAATTATTATTAAATATATAAAATATTTTGGTAAAAACAATTTTGGAAAATGGAATTCGGAAATGGGACATTTTGGGTTAGTGACCAAAATGCAAAGTTTGCAAAACTGTTTTAGTGACTGTTTTGAAAATGGGTCAAAACTTTGAATCTTTAAGGAGCTAATAATCCAAAAGGGTTTCATCAGATTTCTCCCTTTAATTAATTATTTTTAATTAAGTTTTTAAGAAGTATAAATAGTTGAGAGAATTAATTAAACACAATTAAGCTTTTTAAAAGAATTTCACGTAACTAACTTTGTAACTTCTTTCTCTCAAATTTTCTCCAGCCAAACACATTTACATCTTCAATTTCTTCAGGTAAAATTAGTATTTCAAAGAGTTTATGATTTCAAATTGATTTCTAAAGCTTTTACATCAAATACTTATTGTTTCTACCTTGATTTTCATGGTTTATAAAGCAATTGAGGGGAGAAATCAGCATTGGAGGTAAAAATTCGTTCTTCTCCTCTAATGAAAGGTTCTTTATTGAAATTCCTAAGTTCTTGATCCATTCTATATGATTTTCATCGGTTTTTGATTAATTAAACTCGAATTTATGGTTTAATTGATAGTTTATGATGAAAAATTTAAGAAATTCGCAGTGATCTATTTTTGCTAAGTTGAGGATTGGTTTATACCTTGATTTTGATGTTTAATATGATTATGAAGTGAGTTTTGATGATAGAATCCCAGAATCTATTGAATCTCTAGTTTGTTAGATTGGTAGTTAAGAGATTTTGAGGTGTTGAGGTTAATTATTGGTTGCTGGAGGTATAAGGTTGTTTTAGGTTGTTGTTTTGATGTTAATTGATGTTATTTGAAGGTTGAGATTCGTAGTTGTGTGTTGGGTTGAGGTTTTTGGCGAATTGAGGATGTTTTCGGTTTATAAGTTGTGGTGTTGTGGGGGATTATAGTTAGATAAATGTTAATTGATGGTTGCTGTGAGTTTGGATGCATTATAATGCATTAGATCCTCTGTTGTGATGTGTTTGAAACAGGGGAAGATAATCCGGAAGTGAACCTTGGTGTTGAGGAGTTACTGAAAGCTTAATTTGACATCGGCAAGGAAGGTGTTGCTTTGTTGGTGAGTGAAATAGATAAGAATGGTTTTTCAAAGATTTAAAAAAGGTTATAGGGAGTCAGACTAGGCTTGATACGCTGGTCTAAGACTCAGAAGTAAGTAAAGTGGATTTCTCTCTCGATTTCGGTTGGCAAATAATTTATGAATCCAATTGTTAAATGATTGATTACCTCATGTTTTATGCATGAAATGAGCATGGTTTAATGCTGGGAATTGATATGAAATGATGTTAGGTGCATTTGGAAAGTAATGCATGATTTTTAAAGAATGTTTATGAACATGGCTTATGCATGGTTTAATGCACATTGAAATGATTTGAATAATGCATATGAAAACAGGGAGGTATTTTTATAAAAATGGATTATATTGGCAAGTGACGAATTGAAAATGTTATGGAAATGTTATCGTATATAATTGGCCGGCCATAGGATTTAAAGTGCACTATAATAAGTCGCTCGTGGTTGTAGAGGTAGTACAAGAGGTACTTACTCCGATCATGTGAACCCCAATGTTGTTGAGATAACACTTAGATGGCTTTTACTATAATACCCCACTAATTAGTTGTAATACCCCACTAATTAGTTAGTGACCAAAATGAAAAGAATTAAAAGTTGGTGGTTTTAGTTCAGTGACTAAAATGTAAACTTTTAAAGTTTGGTGGCTAAAGTGAAAAGAAGAGAAAAGTTCAGAGACAAGCATGGTAATTTTCCCAATAATTATTTTTACGTCATAAATATACAAATCACTCAAGAGTGTGGATCGAATATAAAAATTTTGGTTTGATCCGATGCTTCTATTATTGGGAAATTACAGTTAAAGTTTAAATAGAATTCGGATGATCATTTGATCTCGGAATATTATAAAAATTTGAAGGGAGTCTTTAGAAGACCCGAGTAACATGATATTGTGGTTCTAAATCGTTTCTTATCGATTTAGATTCGATTGAAATTCGGTATTTGAAATAGTGCATAAATGGCATTTTTGAAGATACAAGAATTCATTAATGGCAAAATGGTCAGTTTACCCATCCCTTTTAAATATCTTTGACTAAATATTAGAGAGAAGCATAGGTGTCAACACCTAATTGGTCATAACCCAAGGGTAGAATGATCATTTTACTATGAAGGATTTTTTTATTAAAATAAGGATTATTTAACGCCATTTGGCATAGAATTAAATAAAGAAAAAGTTGTAGAATTCTCCCAACTTCTCCAAGTGTACCGTGAGTCTCCTTCAAGCAAGGTAAAAAAAATTCAATTCAACTTTTGGCTTGATTTAGTTGGTTTTTGAGTTTAGTCATGAAACAAAGATTTGATCTCCTTTGAATTCTCTTTCATTTGGTATAATTTTCACATGGTTTCCACGTTTCTAAGTTGAGATTGGTGATTATGGTGGTTGAAGAACATGTTGAGTTTTCATGTTTTGAGGTTCAATCATGTTAGAAATGATGTTGTAGTGTTATTTCTATGCTTGAAATGATGAAATTCAAGGAAGAAAAGAATAGGGACCAATTCGGAAAGTTTAAAAGTTAGAGGACCAAATCTGATTTTTATGTTTTTGGTGTGTATTTATGTTATTAATGATGTTAGAGACATGAAATTGAAGTTAGAATGGTAAATTGATGTTGAATCGAATTAGTGACAATTTTGCCAAATTGTCAAAGTTCATTGACCAAATCGAAAATGAAGTTATGTATGGGGGCTAAATCTGATTTTTAGTTGTAATGATGGAGTTAAGGTAGTAATGTTAAATTGAGGACTAATTTGCAAAGTTAAGAAGCTTGGATCCTTATCTTTGCATTTTATTGACTATTTAGTCAAAGAATGAAAAATAAGGGATAATTATTTTGAATAATTATTTGGTGAAGAAGGTGATGAGTTGGTGGTTTAAATCAAGCAATTGGACTAAATTGAAAAGTAGAGAAGTAAGGAGAAGTTAGTATAAAAATTTGAAGTTTAATTATGGAAGCTGTGTAGAAAACTGGTTTATGGCAGTAACTTTGAAAATTCACCATAAATTCTAAAAGATGGTTAGATGGTGAATTTTATACCGATGTAAAGATTTTTTTCATCTAGTTTCGTGTCCAACAAACGAAAACTAATTTCGAGTTTCGAGTTAAAAGATATGAATTTTTAAGTGACGAAAAGTCAAAAAATAGAACACCAGTCTGTTCCGAATTTCAGCACTGTAATTGATTTTGAAAATTCGTCATAAATCGTATAAGTTGAATTTGGATTTTTAATTTATACAGGTGAAAAGATTATCGAATCTAGTTTCTTTCAGAACAAACAGAGTCGAATTCTGAGTTGTAGATTATTTTATAGAAATATTTCTTTGAAGGTAGTGCAAACTGCCAGAAAATGAAAATTGATACACTTTGTATCTAAGGTTAATTAGTAAGCTTGGAAGGGGTTAATGGAAGTTGAAATTGGTCACTAAGGACCATAATAAGTTTTGAACAATACAAGGAAGAAAGGAAGACATTTGGAAATTTTGTATTCGAATGAATATATTGGACAATATGTCTAAGATATTGTTAGATTGGGATCTAACAAATATTTTATTTATGTGATTTATGAAGTTAAGTTCGAATCAAGGGAGATTCGAGGTACTATGAAGGAAAGGATCAATGGGACTTAGTGAGGGATACAAATAAATGGCCCAGGTGAGTGCAATTGCATACATGTCATACTACATTGATATTTTATACATGATTGGGATGGCTTGCGATGAGCCTACCCTAAATTATTGTTGATATGATATTTATATCATTAGGAATATGATTGACATATCGTAATATGTCAAGAATTTAAATATAAAATGCATTGACCATATGATTTCTTACATTGATGAAATTGAAATATTTTTCTCGGTATAAACTGTTAACTGTTAATATATATATATATATATATTGATATATGTTGCCATTGATGACTTAAATGATGAAATAAAGCCCAATATATGATATAGAGGTTCGACGGTATAGTTGGCTAGCCATGGAGTCATAAACAGCTGTATAAAGATTCTAAGCACTTCAGGTAAAGTGCAAATTTTATAAATACTCATTGAGGATATACTCATGCAAGGTTTGGGTATACGGAAACACTTAGGGTGTTAAGCACTACGATGCAATTTTATTAATACTCAATGAGGGTATACTCATGCAAGGTTTGGGTATACGAAAGCACTTAGGGTGCTAAGTACTACGGTGCAAATAATACACTATACTCAAGTAAGTATAGGGGATGACTCGTGTACATAGAATCTCTTAATTCGATACCTTGGGCTAAATAAATTAAAAAGAATCAAAAATGAAAAGAAACAGGAAGATAAGCTTGAAAGCTTGCAGATAGAAATGGAAAAAGGTATTGGTAAACATTGAAAGCTTATGGGTGGAAATGGCAACGGTATTGGTAAATTCTAATCTTATCACTTTGATATTCATACATGTTGTTACATATCTGTTTATGTTAATGAATATGAAATGGTAAGGTGATCATATGCATTGTTATTTATATACATTGATATTATGTTAATTGCACTTGATTAAAGATTATTGCCTCACTAAGTATATACTTAGCATGTGATGATGTTCACGCGTAGGTTTTAAAGGAGTACCAAGGAGAGAGTAGCTGAGCATCATATGCTAAATTTGAAGGTATATCACTCTAATCACAGTTATGACATCTATCCTTTTTAATTGGATATACTAGATGTCATGTATAAATTAATTATGGTTTGTAATAATTTGTGAGTAAAGAATGATTGGCTTAATAACTCATATGATATGGATAATGATCATGGCGAGCCTTGATACATTTCTAATAGTATGGAGGACTAATTCATTAGTGAATAATATGCTTATGGTGGAGAAAGACATAATTTTGTTCAGGAATCATACAAATATAGTGGCTTTGAAAAATCAGCATAAATTCCATAAGTTGAATTTGAGAGTGAATCTTATATGTGTAAACTGGAAATTGAGTCTAGTTTCGTTTAAGACAAACGGTGACTGATTTCAATTTGTATATTAAAAGTTATGAATTTTTAATCGATGAAGGGTCAGCAAAACAGGGCAGCAGAATTCTATAAAAATTTCACTGTGACGTGATCTATGAATTTCTTTGAATTTTTGTATAATGAATTTGAGTCATTAATTTATATGATTAAAAACATGAATGAATCTAGTTTAATTAGAAATTTACATAATAAAATTTCAATGTCTATAAAATTTTATACAAATTTTTTAGTAAGGACAAATATGAGACAACCGATTTTAACTTTATTAGGGAAAATTTGTTTTAAATTTTTTTAGTAACATCTCTGACTCGTATTTGGTAACAAATATGGGAAAATGGGTGTTACATTTATTGGTGTCAAAGCTATAGGTTTAGCCGTTTCTGGATAGAAATTGAGTTTGAAATAAGTTGGAAATGCTCTATAATTGCTGATGAATATGTGTATATACCTTGATGCTCTATAATTAGTAATGCTACTCTGTATTAAATTTTTTTGAATATGGGTGTTCTGTTAAGATATCGAAACATCGGAATTCTAGAAAAAATTTTGAGCAGGATGTTTCTGTGCAAAGTGAGGGTGACGAAGTAAACCAAAATATACCTCAGGAGGAAGCACTAGAATATTATGGTGGTACGGATGTTGAACCGATGACTGTAGTCTTTTGGTTGAACAATATTACAATCATGCTAGATAATATTTGGAATAATGATCAAGGGAAGATGGAAGGAGTAGTATTACTATTGATGGAACCTACTTAAGTTTGGTAGATTACCATTTCTTTTTAGATTCCTCAAGAACAAATTACATGGGAATTCTTCTTAAAGGAATTTTGGAGTAAATATATCGGTGATGTATTCATCAAGGATATGAGGAATCAATGTTATTAGCAAAGAAGAATTTTTTTCTGCTGATAGACCAAAATAAGTACATACCAAAACGAGTGAATATAAAGGTGAAGAAGTTTGGATTAATCCAGAATGCAAGGACTGTGGAAAGAAACATTCTAGTAGAATTAATTACGAGTGACGTGATAGTAACCAATTCAATAGGCTAGAGTGCCAGATAAAAAAAGTAAAAAATGTCCAATGATAATTCAGAATATGGGTTTCCCTTGCTGATCTCATGGAATTGCCTTTCTGTGAGTTTGAAATAATATTAGGGATGGAATGGTTGTGTGCATATAATGCTGTGGTAGAATGTCAATTAAAAAGATTAACTTTAAGGACACCAGATGGATCTATGATTTCAATTGTAGGTGAGAAGCCAAACTATCATAGTGATGTTATATCGACTGCATCTACAAAGAAATTGTTAATTAATAGCTGTGAAAACGTACTCGACTTCTAAGATTGACACCTTGAGTCAGAAAGTAAAGATAGAAGATATACCTACGGTGCTAGAATTTCTAAATATGTCTTGTGACGAATTTCTGGGATTACCCCCAGATAGAGAGGTGGAAATTGAAATTGATGTACTACCTGGTACAACACCTATATCGATGACACCATATCGTAGGACACCTAATGAACTCAGAGAACTCAAGTCACAGCAACAAGAATTATTGGATCGAGGTTTATACGGCTGAGTATATCACCCTGGGAAGCAACAATATTATTTGAGAAAAAGGATGGATCGATGGGATTGTGTATTAACTATCGTCAACTTAATAAAGTGACGATAAAGAATAAATAGTCATTATTAAGAACTGATGATCTTTTTGATCAATTAAAGGGAGCAGTGGTGCTCTCTAAAATTGATTTTCGATCGGGCTATCATCAATTGAAGATTAAAGAGTAGAATATTCCAAAAATGACTTTTAGGACTCGATATGGACATTTTGAGTTCGTGGTAATGTCGTTTGGATTAACTAATGCCCCAGCAGCATTTATGGATTTAATGAACTAAATTTTTCAGCCATACTTGGACTAGTTGTGGTCGTATTCATAGATGATATCTTGATTTATTTTAAAACCAAGGAGAAGGATGATGCTTATCTCAGAATAGTTTTATAGATTCTAAGGATAAAGGAATTTATGTGCCAAACTATCTAAATGTGACTTTTGGCTTTCTGAAGTGACATTTCTTGGACATGTAGTATTGGCTGAGGGAATTTGGGTTGATCCTCAGAAAATTCAAGATATCATTGAGTGGAAATCTCCTAAAAATATTGTTGAGGTTAGAAGTTTTCTTGGATTGGCAGAATATTACAGCCAATTCATGAAAGATTTCTCGATGATTCTTGCTTCTATTACGAAACTGCTCAGGAAAAATGTATAATTTGTATGGATTAAAGAATGTCAAGAAAGCTTTAAAAGGTTAAAGAAAATCTTGGCAGAAGCACCGGTGTTATTTCAACCGAAATTGAGGAAGAATTTTGTGGTGTATAGAGATGTATCGCATAATGGCTTGGGCTGTGTACTTATGCAAGACGGGAAAATGGTAGCTTATGCTTCCAGATAGCTTAAAACTCATGAGAGATATTATTCTACTTATGATTTGGAGTTAGTTACGATTATTTTTGCTTTAAAAATTTGGCACCACTACTTATATAGTGAGAAATGTTATATATGCAGAGACAATAAAAGTCTAAAGTACCTTCTAACATAGAAGGAGTTGAGTTTGAGGCAAAGGTGATGAATAGAGCTAATTAAGGATTATGATGTGATTATAGATTATCAACCAGAAAAGACTAATGTGATTCTAGAAGCACTTAGTCGAAAAATGTTTTCAGTCCTATGGATGTCAGATGCTCAATTATCAATAATGAATGTTGGTGCTTTTCTTGCTGAATGGAACATCAAGTCTACTTTGATAGACAAAATAAAAGAATCACAGGAAAAAGATGAAAAATGTTTTGAGAAAAAGAAGAAAGTTGATAGTGGAGAATCTTTAGATTTGGAGTTGAAGTCTAATAGATATTTATACTATAAATGACGTGCTTATATTCTCAATGATGAAGAAGTGAAAAAGGAAATTCTTTCAGAAACATTATAGTCCTTTAAATATGCTCCGAGAGGAAATAAAATGTATCAGGAAGTGAAGAATTGATTTTTAGTGGCCAGGGAAAAAAAGAAAAAAAAAGAAATAATGGAATTCGTATCCAAATGCTTAATTTATCATCAAGTTAAAGCAGAGCATCCAGTGCCATCAGGTCTACTTTAGTCAATGCTATTCCAGAACAGAAATGGAGAAAAATAATTATGGATTTTGTAATCGGGTTACCATTGACACCGATTAGGAAAGACTCAATCTGGGTAATTTTGGATCGACTGACTAAATCAGCACATTTCCTATAAGTCAGAACGTATTACTCTTTGAGAAAATATGCGGAATTGTATATTTGGGAAATTTTTAGATCACATGGGATTCCTATTTTCCATTGTGTTTGACAAAGATTCTAGGTTTATTTTAAGATTTTGGAATGTTTTACATGAAGCAATTGAGGAACAAATCAATTCCATTGGATTAAAATTCTCTGGATGAATTGTAAAGTGGAAGAAGCTATCTGGGGAAACTAAAAAGAGAATGAAAGAATCATATTCGGAGTGAACTACACGGAGATTGAGGTAAGAAAGAATCAAGTCTATGCTAAAATTCGAGGACGAATTTTTTTAGGGGAAGAATTGTAGTACCCCACTAATCAGTTGTAATACCCCACTAATTAGTTAGTGACCAAAATGAAAAGAATTAAAAGTTGGTGGTTTTAGTTCAGTGACTAAAATGTAAACTTTTAAAGTTTGGTGGCTAAAGTGAAAAGAAGAGAAAAGTTCAGGGACAAGCATGGTAATTTTCCCAATAATTATTTTTATGTCATAAATATACAAATCACTTAAGAGTGTGGATCGAATATAAAAATTTTGGTTTGATCCGATGCTTCTATTATTGGGAAATTATAGTTAAAGTTTAAATAGAATTCGGATGATCATTTGAACTCGGAATATTATAAAAATTTGAAGGGATTCTTTAGAAGACCCGAGTAACATGATATTGTGATTCTAAATCGTTTTTGATCGATTTAGATTCGATTGAAATGCAGTATTTGAAATAGTGCATAAATGGCATTTTTGAAGATACAAGAATTCATTAATGACAAAATGGTCATTTTACCCATCCTTTTTAAATATCTTTGACTAAATATTAAAGTGAAGCATAGGTGTCAACACCTAATTGGTCATAACCCAAGGGTAGAATGATCATTTTACTATGAAGGATTTTTTTATTAAAATAAGGGTTATTTAATGCCATTTGGCATAGAATTAAATAAAGAAAAAAAAGTTGTAGAATTCTCCCAACTTCTCCAAGTCTACACATGAGTCTCCTTCAAGCAAGGTAAAAAAATTTTTAATTCAACTTTTGGCTTGATTTAGTTGGTTTTTGAATTTAGTCATGAAACAAAGATTTGATCTCCTTTGAATTCTCTTTCATTTGGTATAATTTTCACATGGTTTCCATGCTTCTAAGTTGAGATTGGTGATTATGGTGGTTGAAGAACATGTTGAGTTTTCATGTTTTGAGGTTCAATCATGTTAGAAATGATGTTGTAGTGTTATTTCTATGCTTGAAATGATGAAATTCAAGGAAGAAAAGAATAAGGACCAATTCGGAAAGTTTAAAAGTTAGAGAACCAAATTTGATTTTTATGTTTTTGGTGTGTATTTATGTTATTAATGATGTTAGAGACATGAAATTGAAGTTAGAATGTTAAATTGATGTTGAATCGAATTAGTGACTATTTTAACAAATTGTCAAAGTTAATTGATCAAATCGAAAATGAAGTTTTGTATGGGGGCTAAATCTGATTTTTAGTTGTAATGATGGTGTTAAGGTAGTAATGTTGAATTGAGGACTAATTTGCAAAGTTAAGAAGCTTGAATCCTTATCTTTGCATTTTATTGACTATTTAGTCAAAGAATGAAAAATAAGGGATAATTATTTTGAATAATTATTTGGTGAAGAAGGTGATGAGTTGGTGGTTTAAATCAAAAAATTGGACTAAATTGAAAAGTAGAGAAGTAAGGAGAAGTTAGTATAAAAATTTGAAGTTTAATTATGGAAGTGTGTAGAAAAAACTGGTTTATGGTAGTAACTTTGAAAATTTAAATTCTAAAAGATGGTTAGATGGTGAATTTTATACCGATGTAAAGATTTTTTCATCTAGTTTTGTTTCCAACAAATGGAAAACTAATTTCAAGTTTCGAGTTAAAAGATATGAATTTTTAAGTGACGAAAAGTCAAAAAATAGAACACCAGTCTGTTCCGAATTTTAGCACTGTAATTGATTTTGAAAATTCGTCATAAATCATATAAGTTTAATTTGGATTTTTAATTTATACAGGTGAAAAGATTATCGAATCTAGTTTCTTTCGGAACAAATGGAGTCGAATTCGAGTTGTAGATTATTTTATAGAAATATTTCTTTGAAGGTAGTGCAAACTACCAGAAAATGAAAATTGATACACTTTGTATCTAAGGTTAATTAGTAAGCTTGGAAGGGGTTAATGGAAGTTCAAATTGGTCACTAAGGACCATAATAAGTTTTGAACAATACAAGGAAGAAAGGAAGACATTTGGAAATTTTGTATTCAAATGAATATATTGGACAATATGTCTAAGATATTGTTAGATTGGGATCTAACAAATATTTTATTTATGTGATTTATGAAGTTAAGTTCGAATCAAGGGAGATTCGAGGTACTATGAAGGAAAGGATCAATGGGACTTAGTGAGGGATACAAATAAATGGCCCAGGTGAGTGCAATTGCATACATGTCATACTACATTGATATTTTATACATGATTGGGATGGCTTGCGATGAGCCTACCCTAAATTATTGTTGATATGATATTTATATCATTAGGAATATGATTGACATATCGTAATATGTCAAGAATTTAAATATAAAATGCATTGACCATATGATTTCTTACATTGATGAAATTGAAATATTTTTCTCGGTATAAACTGTTAACTGTTAATATATATATATATATATATTGATATATGTTGCCATTGATGACTTAAATGATGAAATAAAGCCCAATATATGATATAGAGGTTCGATAGTATAGTTGGCTAGCCATGGAGTCATAAACACCTGTATAAAGATTCTAAGCACTTCAGTAAAAGTTCAAATTTTATAAATACTCATTGAGGATATACTCATGCAAGGTTTGGGTATACGGAAACACTTAGGGTGTTAAGCACTACGATGCAATTTTATTAATACTCAATGAGGGTATACTCATGCAAGGTTTGGGTATACTGAAAGCACTTAGGGTGCTAAGTACTACGGTGCAAAAAATACACTATACTCAAGTAAGTATAGGGGATGACTCGTGTACATAGAATCTTTTAATTCGATACCTTGGGCTAAATAAATTAAAAAAGAATCAAAAATGAAAAGAAAGAAGATAAGCTTGAAAGCTTGCGGATAGAAATGGAAAAAGGTATTGGTAAACATTGAAAGCTTATGGGTGGAAATGGCAATGGTATTGGTAAATTCTAATCTTATCACTTTGATATTCATACATGTTGTTACATATCTGTTTATGTTAATGAATATGAAATGGTAAGGTGATCATATGCATTGTTATTTATATACATTGATATTATGTTAATTGCACTTGATTAAAGATTATTGCCTCACTAAGTATATACTTAGCATGTGATGATGTTCACGCGTAGGTTTTAAAGGAGTACCAAGGAGAGAGTAGCTGAGCATCATATGCTAAATTTGAAGGTATATCACTCTAATCACAGTTATGACATCTATCCTTTTTAATTGGATATACTAGATGTCATGTATAAATTAATTATGGTTTGTAATAATTTGTGAGTAAAGAATGATTGGCTTAATAACTCATATGATATGGATAATGATCATGGTGAGCCTTGATACATTTCTAATAGTATGGAGGACTAATTCATTAGTGAATAATATGCTTATGGTGGAGAAAGACATAATTTTGTTCAGGAATCATACAAATATAGTGGCTTTGAAAAATCAGCATAAATTCCATAAGTTGAATTTGAGAGTGAATCTTATATGTGTAAACTGGAAATTGAGTCTAGTTTCGTTTAAGACAAACGGTGACTGATTTCAATTTGTATATTAAAAGTTATGAATTTTTAATCGATGAAGGGTCAGCAAAACAGGGCAGCAGAATTCTATAAAAATTTCACTGTGACGTGATCTATGAATTTCTTTGAATTTTTGTATAATGAATTTGAGTCATTAATTTATATGATTAAAAACATGAATGAATCTAGTTTAATTAGAAATTTACATAATAAAATTTCAATGTCTATAAAATTTTATACAAATTTTTTAGTAAGGACAGCGCAGACAACCGATTTAACTTTATTAGGGAAAATTTGTTTTAAATTTTTTTAGTAACATCTCTGACTCGTATTTGGTAACAAATATGGGAAAATGGGTGTTACATTTATTGGTGTCAAAGCTATAGGTTTAGCCGTTTCTGGATAGAAATTGAGTTTGAAATAAGTTGGAAATGCTCTATAATTGCTGATGAATATGTGTATATACCTTGATGCTCTATAATTAGTAATGCTACTCTGTATTAAATTTTTTTGAATATGGGTGTTCTGTTAAGATATCGAAACATCGGAATTCTAGAAAAAATTTTGAGCAGGATGTTTCTGTGCAAAGTGAGGGTGACGAAGTAAACCAAAATATACCTCAGGAGGAAGCACTAGAATATTATGGTGGTACGGATGTTGAACCGATGACTGTAGTCTTTTGGTTGAACAATATTACAATCATGCTAGATAATATTTGGAATAATGATCAAGGGAAGATGGAAGGAGTAGTATTACTATTGATGGAACCTACTTAAGTTTGGTAGATTACCATTTCTTTTTAGATTCCTCAAGAACAAATTACATGGGAATTCTTCTTAAAGGAATTTTGGAGTAAATATATCGGTGATGTATTCATCAAGGATATGAGGAATCAATGTTATTAGCAAAGAAGAATTTTTTTCTGCTGATAGACCAAAATAAGTACATACCAAAACGAGTGAATATAAAGGTGAAGAAGTTTGGATTAATCCAGAATGCAAGGACTGTGGAAAGAAACATTCTAGTAGAATTAATTACGAGTGACGTGATAGTAACCAATTCAATAGGCTAGAGTGCCGATAAAAAAAAAAAAATGTCCAATGATAATTGAGAATATGGGTTTCCCTTGCTGATCTCATGGAATTGCCTTTCTGTGAGTTTGAAATAATATTAGGGATGGAATGGTTGTGTGCATATAATGCTGTGGTAGAATGTCAATTAAAAAGATTAACTTTAAGGACACCAGATGGATCTATGATTTCAATTGTAGGTGAGAAGCCAAACTATCATAGTGATGTTATATCGACTGCATCTACAAAGAAATTGTTAATTAATAGCTGTGAAAACGTACTCGACTTCTAAGATTGACACCTTGAGTCAGAAAGTAAAGATAGAAGATATACCTACGGTGCTAGAATTTCTAAATATGTCTTGTGACGAATTTCTGGGATTACCCCCAGATAGAGAGGTGGAAATTGAAATTGATGTACTACCTGGTACAACACCTATATCGATGACACCATATCGTAGGACACCTAATGAACTCAGAGAACTCAAGTCACAGCAACAAGAATTATTGGATCGAGGTTTATACGGCTGAGTATATCACCCTGGGAAGCAACAATATTATTTGAGAAAAAGGATGGATCGATGGGATTGTGTATTAACTATCGTCAACTTAATAAAGTGACGATAAAGAATAAATAGTCATTATTAAGAACTGATGATCTTTTTGATCAATTAAAGGGAGCAGTGGTGCTCTCTAAAATTGATTTTCGATCGGGCTATCATCAATTGAAGATTAAAGAGTAGAATATTCCAAAAATGACTTTTAGGACTCGATATGGACATTTTGAGTTCGTGGTAATGTCGTTTGGATTAACTAATGCCCCAAAGACATTTATGGATTTAATGAACTAAATTTTTCAGCCATACTTGGACTAGTTGTGGTCGTATTCATAGATGATATCTTGATTTATTTTAAAACCAAGGAGAAGGATGATGCTTATCTCGAGAATAGTTTTATAGATTCTAAGGATAAAGGAATTTATGTGCCAAACTATCTAAATGTGACTTTTGCTTTTTACAGTGACATTTCTTGGACATGTAGTATTATTGTGAGGGAATTTGGGTTGATCCTCAGAAAATTCAAGATATCATTGAGTGGAAATCTCCTAAAAATATTGTTGAGGTTAGAAGTTTTCTTGGATTGGCGAATAATATTACAATAATTCATGAAAGATTTCTCGATGATTCTTGCTTCTATTACTTAAACTGCTCAGGGAAAAATGTATAATTTGTATGGATTAAAGAATGTCAAGAAAGCTTTAAAAGGTTAAAGAAAATCTTGGCGAAATCACGTGTTATTTCAACCGAAATTGAGGAAGAATTTTGTGGTGTATAGAGATGTATCGCATAATGGCTTGGGCTGTGTACTTATGCAAGACGGAAAATGGTAGCTTATGCTTCCAGATAGCTTAAAACTCATGAGAGATATTATTCTACTTATGATTTGGAGTTAGTTACGATTATTTTTGCTTTAAAAATTTGGCACCACTACTTATATAGTGAGAAATGTTATATATGCAGAGACAATAAAAGTCTAAAGTACCTTCTAACATAGAAGGAGTTGAGTTTGAGGCAAAGGTGATGAATAGAGATAATTAAGGATTATGATGTGATTATAGATTATCAACCAGAAAAGACTAATGTGATTCTAGAAGCATTTAGTCGAAAAATGTTTTCAGTCCTATGGATGTCAGATGCTCAATTATCAATAATGAATGTTGGTGCTTTTCTTGCTGAATGGAACATCAAGTCTACTTTGATAGACAAAATAAAAGAATCACAGGAAAAAGATGAAAAATGTTTTGAGAAAAAGAAGAAAGTTGATAGTGGAGAATCTTTAGATTTGGAGTTGAAGTCTAATAGATATTTATACTATAAATGACGTGCTTATATTCTCAATGATGAAGAAGTGAAAAAGGAAATTCTTTCGAAACATTATAGTCCTTTAAATATGCTCCGAGAGGAAATAAAATGTATCGAAGTGAAGAATTGATTTTTAGTGGCCAGGGAAAAAAAGAAAAAAAAAGAAATAATGGAATTCGTATCCAAATGCTTAATTTATCATCAAGTTAAAGCAGAGCATCCAGTGCCATCAGGTCTACTTTAGTCAATGCTATTCCAGAACAGAAATGGAGAAAAATAATTATGGATTTTGTAATCGGGTTACCATTGACACCGATTAGGAAAGACTCAATCTGGGTAATTTTGGATCGACTGACTAAATCAGCACATTTCCTATAAGTCAGAACGTATTACTCTTTGAGAAAATATGCGGAATTGTATATTTGGGAAATTTTTAGATCACATGGGATTCCTATTTTCCATTGTGTTTGACAAAGATTCTAGGTTTATTTTAAGATTTTGGAATGTTTTACATGAAGCAATTGAGGAACAAATCAATTCCATTGGATTAAAATTCTCTGGATGAATTGTAAAGTGGAAGAAGCTATCTGGGAAACTAAAAAGAGAATGAAAGAATCATATTCTGGAGTGAACTACACGGGAGATTGAGGTAAGAAAGGAATCAAGTCTATGCTAAAATTCGAGGACGAATTTTTTTAGGGGAAGAATTGTAGTACCCCACTAATCAGTTGTAATACCCCACTAATTAGTTAGTGACCAAAATGAAAAGAATTAAAAGTTGGTGGTTTTAGTTCAGTGACTAAAATGTAAACTTTTAAAGTTTGGTGGCTAAAGTGAAAAGAAGAGAAAAGTTCAGGGACAAGCATGGTAATTTTCCCAATAATTATTTTTATGTCATAAATATACAAATCACTTAAGAGTGTGGATCGAATATAAAAATTTTGGTTTGATCCGATGCTTCTATTATTGGGAAATTATAGTTAAAGTTTAAATAGAATTCGGATGATCATTTGAACTCGGAATATTATAAAAATTTGAAGGGATTCTTTAGAAGACCCGAGTAACATGATATTGTGATTCTAAATCGTTTTTGATCGATTTAGATTCGATTGAAATGCAGTATTTGAAATAGTGCATAAATGGCATTTTTGAAGATACAAGAATTCATTAATGACAAAATGGTCATTTTACCCATCCTTTTTAAATATCTTTGACTAAATATTAAAGTGAAGCATAGGTGTCAACACCTAATTGGTCATAACCCAAGGGTAGAATGATCATTTTACTATGAAGGATTTTTTTATTAAAATAAGGGTTATTTAATGCCATTTGGCATAGAATTAAAGAAAGAAAAAGTTGTAGAATTCTCTCAACTTCTCCAAGTCTGTCATGAGTCTCCTTCAAGCAAGGTAAGAAAATTTTTAATTCAACTTTTGGCTTGATTTAGTTGGTTTTTGAATTGAGTCATGAAACAAAGATTCGATCTCCTTTGAATTCTCTTTCATTTGGTATAATTTTCACATGGTTTCCATGCTTCTAAGTTGAGATTGGTGATTATGGTGGTTGAAGAACATGTTGAGTTTTCATGTTTTAAGGTTCAATCATGTTAGAAATGATGTTGTAGTGTTATCTCTATGCTTGAAATGATGAAATTCAAGGAAGAAAAGAATAAGGAGCAATTCGGTAAGTTTAAAAGTTAGAGAACCAAATTTGATTTTTATGTTTTTGGTGTGTATTTATGTTATTAATGATGTTAGAGACATGAAATTGAAGTTAGAATGTTAAATTGATGTTGAATCGAATTAGTGACTATTTTAACAAATTGTCAAAGTTAAGTGATCAAATCGAAAATGAAGTTTTGTATGGGGGCTAAATCTGATTTTTAGTTGTAATGATGGTGTTAAGGTAGTAATGTTGAATTGAGGACTAATTTGCAAAGTTAAGAAGCTTGAATCCTTATCTTTGCATTTTAGTGACTATTTAGTCAAAGAATGAAAAATAAGGGATAATTATTTTGAATAATTATTTGGTGAAGAAGGTGATGAGTTGGTGGTTTAAAGCAAAAAATTGGACTAAATTGAAAAGTAGAGAAGTAAGGAGAAGTTAGTATAAAAATTTGAAGTTTAATTATGGAAGCTGTGTAGAAAACTGGTTTATGGTAGTAACTTTGAAAATTTGATGAATTTTATACCGATGTAAAGATTTGTTCGTCTAGTTTTGTTTCCAACAAATGGAAACTGATTTCAAGTTTCGAGTCAAAAGATATGACTTTTTAAGTGACGAAAAGTCAAAAAATAGAACACCAGTCTGTTCCGAATTTTAGCACTGTATTTGACATTGAAAAGTCGCCATAAATCATATAAGTTTAATTTGTATTATTAATTTATACGGGTGAAAAGATTATCGAATCTAGTTTCTTTCAGAACAAATGGAGTCGAATTCCGAGTTGTAGATTATTTTATAGAAATATTTCTTTGAAGGTAGTGCAAACTACCAGAAAATGAGAATTGATACACTTTGTATCTAAGGTTAATTGTAAGCTTGAAAGGGGTTAATGGAAGTTCAAATTGGTCACTAAGGACCATAATGAGTTTTGAACAATACAAGGAAGAAAGGAAGACGTTTGGAAATTTTGTATTCAAATGAATATATTGGACAACATGTCTAAGATATTGTTAGATTGGGATCTAACAAATATTTTATTTATGTGATCTATGAAGTTAAGTTCGAATCAAGGGAGATTCGAGGTACTATGAAGGAAAGGATCAATGGGACTTAGTGAGGCATACAAATAAATGGCCCAGGTGAGTGCAATTGCATACATGTCATACTACATTGATATTTTATACGTGATTGGGATGGCTTGCGATGAGCCTACCCTAAATTATTGTTGATATGATATTTATGTCATTAGGCATATGATTGACATATCGTAATATGTCAAGCATTTAAATATAAAATGCATTGACCATATGATTTCTTACATTGATGAAATTGAAATATTATTCCCAGTATAAACTGCCAACTGTTAATATATATATATATATATATATATATTGATATATGTTGTCATTGATGAATTAAATGATGAAATAAAGCCCAATGATGATATAGAGGTTCGATAGTATAGTTGGCTAGCCATAGAGTCATAAACACCTGTATAAAGATTCTAAGCACTTCAGGTAAAGTTCAAATTTTATAAATACTCATTGAGGGTATACTCATGCAAGGTTTGGGTATACGGAAACACTTAGGGTGTTAAGCACTACGGTGCAATTTAATTAATACTCAATGAGGGTATACTCATGCAAGGTTTGGCTATACGGAAGCACTTAGGGTGCTAAGCACTATGGTGCAAAAAATACACTATACTCAAGTAAGTATAGGGGGTGACTCGTGTACATAGAATCTTTTAATTCGATACCTTGGGCTAAATAAATTGAAAAGAATCTTTTAAACGAGAAGATAAGCTTGAAAGCTTGCAGATAGAAATGGAAAAAGGTATTGGTAAGCATTGAAAGCTTACGGGTGGAAATGGCAATGGTATTCGTAAGATCTAATCTTACCACTTTGATATTCATACATGTTGTTACATATCTGTTTATGTTAATGAATATGAAATGGTAAGGTGATCATATGCATTGTTATTTATATACATTGATATTATGTTAATTGCACTTGATTAAAGATTATTGCCTCACTAAGTATATACTTAGCATGTGATGATGTTCACGCGTAGGTTTTAAAGGAGTACCAAGGAGAGAGTAGCTGAGCATCATATGCTAAATTTGAAGGTATCTCACTCTAATCACAGTTATGACATCTATCCTTTTTAATTGGATATACTAGATGGCATGTATAAATTAATTATGGCTTGTAATAATTTGTGACTAAAGAATGATTGGCTTAATAACTCATATGATATGGATAATGATCATGGTGAGCCTTGATACATTTCTAATAGTATGGAGGACTAAGTCATTAGTGAATAATATGCTTATGGTGGAGAAAGACATAATTCTGTTCAGGAATCATACAAATGCAGTGGCTTTGAAAAATCAGCATAAATTCCATAAGTTGATTTTGAGAGTGAATCTTATACGTGTAAACTGGAAACTGAGTCTAGTTTCTTTTAAGACAAACGGTGACTGATTTAAATTTGTATATTAAAAGTTATGAATTTTTAATCGAGGAAGGGTCAGCAAAACAGGGCAGTAGAATTCCAGAAAAATTTCACTGTGACGTGAATCTAGGAATTTCTTTGAATTTTTGTATAATGAATTTGAGTCATTAATTTATATGATTAAAAAGATGAATGAATCTAGTTTAATTAGAAATTTATGGAATAAAATTTCAATGTCTATAAAATTTTATATAAATTTTTGAGTAAGGACAGCATAGACAACCGATTTAACTTTATTAGGGAAAATTTGTTTTAAATTTTTTTAGTAACATCTCTGACTCGTATTTGGTAACAAAAATGGGAAAAGGGGTGTTACATTTACTCCAGCCATGAGCTATAGAGGTTGATGCGTCGAAGGTGTGTACTCTAAGTTGGAGGATTAGCCTTGGTAGTGTAGAGGTGGTGCATGTGTTGCACAACTCCATGCCATTGGGCTGCAAGAGATTGCGAGGTCTCTTAGGAAATCCGTGAATCCGATGTTAATGATGATTTATGGAAAGGATGAATACTGAAATGGATCACTTGAAAGACAATATAATGTTTTTAATTGTATCATGTTGATGGATTGGTTTGAATGACGGGATTTATACGTGTTAAACTCCTTAAGCTTTGCATATGGGATGTTATGCTTGGGAAAGCTTAAGTAGAGGGAATTGCATATGGGATTATGCTGTGGAATTCATGATACATGTTGCATATAGTTTAATGTGATGATTTTATAAAGATTAAGTGCATGTTTTGAAAGAATGGCATGATAATTTGAAATGGTTCTAAATTGCATTGGATGATGTTTTATATTCTCGAGCATTCCTCACTAAGAAATGATTGCTTACGCTTTCTTTTATCATCAATGCAGATTGATTGAGTGCAAGTGGCCTAGCGAGCAATGAGGGAATTCCAAGACTTGAATTACCAAAGTATGTTGAGTTTTAAGTAGTAATAAAGGCAATGTGGCTTAAATGTTGTTGGGAGGGTTTAAGTGGTTACTTCTCCATTTGAGCAAGTTTATATTGTTGCTTTGGACTTGTGATAAGCTTGGTTTGTTGGATTTTGCATATGGTTCATGTTGTGGTTGCTTGAGTATTAGGAAGCATGCCTATAGTTTATCTTTGAAGCATGATGATTGTTTCTTGATGTTTGGTTTATGGTAGTTGATGTTAAATGACCAATGATGATGTTATTTGATTGTTAGAAGCATACTTAAGTGTTAGAATTCCAAAATGGGGCTAAAAACCAGCAAATTTTGACATTACAAGTCAGGGCGTATCGATACGCCTATGCCCGTATCGATACAGGTAAGTATTTCCAGGCACATCGTATCGATACACGGCTGACCTTATTGATACGGGTAAACACATTTTCATGCTTAGTGTATCGGTACAAGGGTGATCGTATCGATACGGGTTTACGGTTTTAGGCATACTGTATTGATACACGTGAAGGTGTATTGATACAGTTTTGAGCTACTGGAATCTGGAATTTTGAGAAAGCTCAGGCGTATCGATACACTTGTCCGCGTATCGATACGGTCAGTGGTTAAGTTAGTTAAAAGTATGTTTTAAGGTTTCTATTTTTTCCCGTTTTAGTCCCTGGTTGTTTTACTTGCAATTAAATGAGTTTGAATGATCGTTTTAAGCCAAAATTTCACCAGTATGCATGTAATTAGTTTAATTGAGGATTGGTAACTTAAATTATGGATTTGACCCTTCGAAATAATGGAATTTACATTTTGGTCCCTAGTGTTATGTATGCAATTGGATGAGTTTGGATGATTGTTTTAAGTTGAAATTTGGCATGTATGCTTGTAACCTGACTAATTAAAGATTGGTAAAGAAAATTTTAAGTAAACCCTTATAGATTTGTGGATTTAGATTTTGGTCCCTATTCTTGCAAATATGGTCAATTGGATATCAATTCGATGCCCGATTGAGTTGGGTTTTCTTCCGTGGTATGTATGTACATGTAGGGTAATAACCAACATATAGATAAGAATAAAGGGAAAAAATGGTCGTGTTTCTAGAGTTTTCTTCACGATTTACTTCGGTAAACTTAATGTAGCTCGTTCGGTTCGATCTTGCGATTAGACCGGGTTGAGGGGGTTACATTTGGTGGTGTCAAAGCCAGGTTATGATTGTTGGGAGTGGGTTATGGTTGGCTTATGCATTTTGGGAAGTTGATTGATATGTATGTTGATTGAATTGAGTTGATTGCTATACACGGTGATTGATTGTGTGTTATATGCCATGTTGGAGTATGATTTGGGACACGTTGCCTTATTACTACTAATGTAAAATATTTTTGATTTGAAATGGAAGTCTTGGACCCTTGCTTGAAGATGGCCTAATCGTTTTTGTTTTGGTGTATTATCATGCCATAGATTCTTTGTTTACGATGCCACTGAGAAGGGAACTATGTTTTAATATAAATGCGGGAAGGCAGGAGGATGAGGATGAGGATAACGTTATGCCTATTGAAGGGTTACCACCTCCTCCGCGGAATCCACATATGGGTGTTGAACAAGTACCATCTGTGCCAGCTAGGCCAGCATTGGGTGATATGGCGCCTTTGATACAGGCAATGACGGGAGCGTTCCAGGCTGTGATGGTTGGAGTGCATGTGCCTGCACCAGCATTGGTTGTTGCTGCTAATCCGGGATTACCTTTAGAGAATTTACGTGGCCTGAGAGGGGTCGAGTTTAGAGGGTTGAGCCTGAGGCTTCCGAGGAGTGGTTTGCCAGCACAGATCGTATATTAGATCAGATGGGTTGTTTTGACGCCCGTAAGCTGGGATGTGTTGTATATCTACTGTAGGGGGATGCGTATAGCTGGTGGACTATGGTGATTGCGAGTATGGAGGCTGACAATATGACATGGGAAACCTTCCAAACTGCCTTTAAGAAGAAGTATCTTAGAGCTAGATACAAAGATGAGAAGAAACGCGAGTTTATAGCTTTGGTACAAGGGATATGTCAGTATCAGATATAGTTTGTGAGGCTGAGCCAGTATGCTTCTGAGTTGATGCCTGATGAGAGGAGCCATTGCGACCGCTTCTGTTATGGATTGGCTAAGGAGGTTAAGACATATATATGTTGGCTGCTGAGTATGTTAATTTTGATGTATTGGTTTCGAGAGCCAAGGATATTGAGTAGAGTTTGGGCTTGACATCCCGTGCTAGAGGATCTGGTCATGGTAAGTGAGCTGCTGATTCTAATATTGGCGGTGGTCGGTATAAGAGGCATCAGGATCGGAGACATCAACCTGAGCTTGGGCGGAGAGGTCAGCTAAGGCAGAGTTCCAGAGGTGAAATACCTGAATGTGCTCAGTGTGGGAAGAGACATTTCGGGGTTTGCTGGAGGTCAGATAAGGTTTGCTGGGGTTGTGGATCATGAGACCATGTTAGACGCGACTGTCCACAGGCAGGACAAGTTGGTCCAGCTCCTGCACCGGTTGCAACTAATGCTTGTTGGAGATGTGGGTCGACTAATCATGTGAGGCGTGATTGCCCTATGTTAGCTAAAGGTGCGCAGGCTCCTGCACCTGCTGTGGTTGCCCCGAGAGGTCGAGGGCGTAGACGAGGACATTTCCAGTCGAGAGATGGTAGGCGTAGGACTGTGGCACACACTGTTGCTATCCAGCCAGAGGGTAGAGGTCCTACGAGGGTATATGCGCATCGTGAGGGACGCAACGATACCGATGTGATTGCAGGTACCTTTACTTTGCAATCTTTGCCATTGTTTTCATTGGTTGATTCTGGTTCCACCCATTCATATATTCTGAGTGAGCATGCACAGTTACTTGATATACCTATTGTGATTTTGAATGCTGGTGTTCGAGTAACTAGTTCTTCGGGTGAAACGGTTGTGGTAAGAAAGTTATATCGAAGGTGTCCTTTACTGGTGCAAGATCATGTGTTTGCCATGGATTTGATGGAGTTGCCATTCCATGGTTTTGATGTAATTTTGGGGATGGATTGGTTATCCGAGCATAGGGAGGTTGTGGATTTTGAAACCAAACGGATATCCTTGTGTCTTGCCGATGATTATGAATTTGTGGTGGTTGGCGAGAATGTAAAGTTCCTGGTCAATGTTGTTTTAGCATTGGAAACAAGTCAAATGTTGAAACTCGGATGTCAGGCGTATTTGGCCTATGTTATGAATCCTGGATCTAAGGATGTGCGTGTGCAAGACATCCGTACAGTTTGTGATTTTTTGAAAATTTTTCCTGAAGGGTTGCCGCCGGATAGGGAGGTAGTTTAAAATCAAGATGTATGTTGATACGGCTCCGGTGTCTATTGCGCCTTATCGCATGGCACCTAAGTAATTGAAGGAGTTGAAGACTCGGTTGTAAGAGCTGCTTGATCGAGGTTTCATTAGACATAGTGTTTCACCCTAGGGTGTACTGGTGTTATTTGTAAAGAAGAAGGATGGCACGATGAGGATGTGCATCAATTATCGGTAACTGAATAAGTTGACGATTAAGAATAAATATCCTTTGTTACAAATTGATGATTTGTTTAATCAGTTTAGGGGTGCTTTGGTGTTATCTAAGATAGATTTGAGGTTTGGGTACTATTAGTTGAAAGTGAAGGATGTGGATGTGCCAAAGACTGCCTTCCGTACAAGATATGGGCATTATGAGTTTTTGGTTATACCTTTCGGTTTGACAAATGCCTCGGCTGCATTTATAGACATGATGAATCGAGTATTTCATGAGTACCTTGATTAGTTTGTGGTAGTGTTCATAGACGATATTCTCGTGTACTCTCGTACCGAGGAAGAGCATGATCGACATTTGCAGATAGTGTTGCAAGTGCTAAAGGATAATCAGTTATATGCTAGGTTGAGCAAGTGTGAGTTTTGGCTTAAGAAGGTGATGTTCCTTGGTCATATGGTTTCCGCAGAGGGTATTCGCGTTGATCCACAGAAAATTGAGGCTATTCTCAATTGGAAGCAACCTAAGTCTTTATCGGAGGTGCGTAGTTTTCTTGGGTTGGCTAGTTATTATCGCCGTTTTGTTGAGGGGTTCTCGAGTATTGCAATATCGTTGACCAAGTTGTTGTAAAAGAATGTTCCTTTTGTGTGGATGGAGAAGCAACAACAGGGTTTTGAAAAGTTGAAAGAGGTTTTGACACATGCTCATGTATTGATTCAGCCTGAATCTGGGAAGGAGTTTGTGGGTTTTAGTGACGCGTCATATGTTGGCTTAGGTTGTGTGTTGATGCAGGGCGGGAAGGTTGTGGCCTATGCATTGAGGCAGTTGAAAGTTCATGAGCGCAATTATCCAACTCATGATTTGGAGCTTGCGGCTGTGGTGCTCGCTTTGAAAATTTGGCGACATTACCTCTATGGTGAGAAGTGTGTGGTTTATACGGATCATAAGAGCATGAAGTATCTGATGTCTCAGAAGGAGTTGAACCTTAGGCATCAAAGATGGTTGGAGTTGCTTAAAGATTATGATTTGACCATTGAGTACCATCTGGGTAAAGCAAATGTGGTGGCAGATGCTTTGAGTAGAAAAGTTGTGGTTGAGTTGAGAGTTGTGTTTGCTCGGTTGAGTGTAACTCGTGATGGGGGCTTGTTAGCCGAGTTGCAAGTTAAGCCCACGTTATCACAGTTGATTAAAGCTAAGCAACCGTACGATGATTCGTTGGTTGGGCATGTTAAGGACATAGCATATGGAAATCTGTTAGATTTTCATTTTGATGATAATAGAGTTTTGTGTTTCAAGGGTCGGATAGTGGTGCCGAATGATTCGGAGTTGAGGCACACTATCTTGGCGGAGGCACACTCTATTCATTTTGCTATACATCCTGATAGTGTTAAGATATATCGTGATTTGAAAGAGGCATACTACTGGTTGGGCTTAAAAAGGATGTGGCCGAGTTTATTTCCAAGTGCATGGTATGTCAGCGGGGCAAGGCTGAACATCAATTTCCACCCGGGTTGTTGCAACTGCTGAAAATTCTGGAGTGGAAATGGGAGAGAATCACTATGGATTTTGTAACAGATTTGTCATTAACACCGGCTAAAACGGATTTTGTTTGGGTGATTGTTGACCGGTTCACAAAGTGTGCACATTTCTTGCCAGTGCATACAACGTATACCTTGGACAAGCTGGCGGATTTGTATATAGCTGAGACTGTGCGCTTGCATGGTGTACCTAAATCCATTATTTTGGATAAGGATCCGAGGTTTACGGTAAGGTTTTGGAGAAGTTTGCACCAGGCTTTAGGTTCGAGGTTGAGTTTTAGCACTACATATCATCCTCAGTCGGATGGGCAATCTGAGCGGGTTATCCATGTTTTGGAGGATATGCTGAGATGTTGCATTATTGAGTTCCAAGGAACCTGGGAGAAGTAATTGCCTTTAGTTGAGTTTGCTTACAACAACAGTTATTAGGCGAGTATACATATGGCACCCTATGAGGCGCTATATGGTAGGAGGTGTCGTATGCCCTTATGTTGGGCTAAGGTAGGGGAAAAGCATGTTACCCTGCTGAATGTATTGAAAGATACAGATGAGAAGGTTAAGCTTGTATGCGACCAGTTGAAAGTGGCTGTAGATCGACAGAAATCTTATGCTGATCTGAAGCGAAAGGAGGTTGAATATGCGGTGGGAGATCGCGTATTCTTGAAAGTGTCACCGCGGAAAAAGGTGATGAGATTCGGAAAAAATGGTAAGTTTAGTTCGAGGTTCATTGGACCATACGAGGTTATTGAACGTGTGGGTCTTGTAGCATATCGGTCGAGGTTACCTCCCGAGTTGGAGAAAATTCATAATGTGTTCCATGTTTCGATGTTAAGGAGATACCGATCTGATCCATCGCACGTTATGCCGGTGGAGGATGTTGAGTTGAGGCCGGATTTGTCCTATGATGAGGAACCGGTAGAGATTATTGATACCAGCTGTAAGGCTCTACGTGGGAAGACAATAGAGCTTGTTAAGGTATTGTGGCGACATCGAGGAGTTGAGGAGGCCATATGGGAGAGTAAGTCGGACATGAAAGAGCAATTTTCGCATATTTTTCCTCCAGGTAAAATTTCGCGGACGAAATTTCTTAAGTGGGAGAGAGTTGTAACACCCCGGTTTTGGGCCTAGAGGTGTTGGGATGGTTTAGTCGGTCCAGTGGGCCAAAATTAGGGATTCGAGTCGGACTCGGGATTTAAATTGGATCGAATATTTTTTTATTAAAGATAAAAATATGGAAAATAGTCTAAAATCATTATTAAATATATAAAAGATTTTGGTAAAAACAATTTTGGAAAATGGAATTCGGAAATAGGACATTTTGGGTTAGTGACCAAAATGCAAAGTTTGCAAAACTGTTTTAGTGACTGTTTTAAAAATGGGTCAAAACTTTGAATCTTTAAGGAGCTAATAATCCAAAAGGGTTTCATCAGATTTCTCCCTTTAATTAATTATTTTTAATTAAGTTTTTAAGAAGTATAAAATAGTGGAGAGAATTAATTAAACACAATTAAGCTTTTTAAAAGAATTTCACGTAACTAACTTTGTAACTTCTTTCTCTCAAATTCTCTCCAGCCAAACACATTTCCAGCTTCAATTTCTTCAGGTAAAATTAGGATTTCAAAGAGTTTTTGATTTCCAATTTATTTCTAAAGCTTTTGCATCAAATACTTATTGTTTCTACCTTGATTTTCATGGTTTATAAAGCAATTGAGGGGAGAGATCAACATTGGAGGTAAAGATTCGTTCTTCTCCTCTAATGAAAGGTTCTTTATTGAAATTCCTAAGTTCATGATCCATTTTATATGATTTTCATTGGGTTTTGATTAATTAAACTTAGATTTATGGTTTAATTGATAGTTTATGATGAAAAATTGAAGAAATTCGTAGTGATCTATTTTTTGCTAAGTTGAGGATTGGTTTATACCTTGATTTTGATGCTTAATATGATTACGAAGTGAGTTTTGATGATAGAATCCCATAATCTATTAAATCTCGAGTTTATTAGATTGGTAGTTAAGAGATTTTGAGGTGTTGAGGTTAATTATTGGTTGCTGGAGGTATAAGGTTGTTTTAGGTTATTGTTTTGATGTTAATGATGTTATTTAAAGGTTGAGATTCATAGTTGTGGGTTGGGTTGAGGTTTTTGGTGAATCAAGGATGTTTTCGGTTTATAAGTTGTGGTGTTGTGGGGGATTATAGTTAGACAACTGTTAATTGATGGTTGCTGTGAGTTTGGGTGCATTATAATGCATTGGATCCTCTGTTGTGATGTGTTTGAAATAGGGGAAGATAATCCGGAAGTGAACCTTGGTGTTGAGGAGTTGCCGGAAGCTTAATTTGACATCAGCAAGGAAGGCGTTGTTTTGTCGGTGAGTGAAATAGATAAGAATGGCTTTTCAAAGATTTGAAAAGGGTTATAGGGAGTCTAGACTGGGCTTGATACGCTGGTCTAAGACTCGAAAGTAAGTAAAGTGGATTTCGCTCTCGATTTCGGTTGGCAAATGATTTATGAATGCACTTGTTAAATGATTGATTACCTCCTGTTTTATGCATGAAATGAGCATGGTTTAATGCTGGGAATTGATATGAAATGATGTTAGTTGCATTTGGAAAGTAATGCATGATTTTTAAAGAATGTTTATGAACATGGCTTATGCATGGTTTAATGCACAATGAAATGATTTGAATACTGCATATGAAAATAGTGAGGTATGTTTATAAAAATGGATTATATTGGCAAGCGATGAATTGAAAATGTTATGGAAATGTTATCGGTAATTGGTCGGCCAGAGGATTTAAAGTGCACTATAATAAGTCGCCCGTGGTTGTAGAGGTAGTACGAGAGGTACTTACTCCAATCATGTGAACCCCAATGTTGTTGAGGTAACACTTATATGGCTTTTACTCCAGCCATGAGCTGTAGAGGTTGATGTGTCGAAGATGTGTACTCCAAGTTGGAAGATTAGCCTTGGTAGTGTAGAGATAGTGCATGTGTTTCACAACTCCATGCCATTGGGCTGCAAGAGATTGCGAGATCTCTTAGGAAATCCGTGTATCAGATATTAATGATGATTTATGGAAATGATGAATACTGAAATGGATCACTTGAAAGCCAATATAATGTTTTTAATTGTATCATGTTGATGGATTGGTTTGAATGACGTGATTTATACGTGTTAAACTCCTTAAGCTTTGCATATGGGATGTTATGCTTAGGAAATCTTAAGTAGAGGGAATTGCATATGGGATTATGCTGTGGAATCCATGATACATGTTGCATATAGTTTAATATGTTGATTTTATAAAGATTAAGTGCATGTTTTGAAAGAATGGCATGATGGTTTGAAATGGTTCTAAATTACATTGGATGATGTTTTATATTCTCGAGCGTTCCTCACTAAGCAATGATTGCATACGCTCTATTTTATCATCAATGCAGATTGATTGAGTGCAAGTGTCCTAGCGAGCAAGGAGGGAATTCCAAGACTTGAATTACCAAGTATGTTGAGTTTTAAGTAGTAATGAAGGCAATGTGGCTCAAATGTTGTTGGGAGGGTTTGAGTGGTTACTTATCCGTTTGAGCAAGTTTATATTGTTGCTTTGGACTTGTGATAAGCTTGGTTTGTTGGATTTTGCATATGGTTCATGTTGTGGTTAAGTTTATATTGTTGCATACGGTCAGTGGTTAAGTTAGTTAAAAGTATGTTTTAAGGTTTTTGTTTTCTCTCATTTTAGTCCCTAATTGTTTTACTTGCAATTAAATGAGTTTGAATGATTTTTTTTGACCCACAATTTCACCAATATGCATGTAATTGGTTTAATTGAGGATTGGTAACTTAAATTACGGATTTGGCCCTTCGAAATAATGGAATTTACATTTTGGTCCATGGGTGTTATGTATGCAATTGGATGAGTTTGGATGATCGTTTTAAGTTGAAATTTGGCATGTATGCTTGTAACCTGACTAATTGAAGATTGGTAAATAAAATTTTAAGTAAGGCCTTATAGATTTGTGGATTTACATTTTGGTCCCTATTCTTGCAAACGTGGTCAATTGGATATCAATTCGATGCCCGATTGAGTTGAGTTTTCTTCCGTGGTATGTATGTACATGTAGGGTAATAACCAGCATCTAGATAAGATTAAAGGGAAAAAATGGTCGCGTTTCCAAAGTTTTCTTCACGGTTTACTTCAATAAACTTAATGTAGCTTTGCGACTAGGTCGGGTCGAGGGGGTTACACTTTGATTTCTCTACCCCCAACTCAAGTGGCTTAGACCTCCTATAATAACTTATGACTTTATTCAACATGGTTGGTTCTTCAGATTCTTCACTCATCACATCGTCATCATTGTACTCTATGGCATCAACTTCTATTCCTTAGAAGATTTGTGCTATTCCACGGTAAAAATAGACTCTATTAGTTTAACAGCTTGGCATTCCTTAGGGTCATTTGCACACTTAAGAGCTTGAAAAATGTTAAACGTAACATGTTGGTCATTCATACGCATAGTAAGCTCACCTTTTTGAACATCAATTAAAGTCCTACCCATGGCAAGAAATGGTCTTCCCAATATTATTGGGACATCAATATCCGCCTCATATTCTAAAATAATGAAATCGACAGGGAATATAAATTTATCTACTTTTACCAACACGTCCTCAATTTTACCCTTGAGATGTGCATAAGATTGATCTTCCAGTTGAAGTGATATTGTGGTAGGCCTGGCTTCTCCAATACAAAGTTTCTTAAAATCTGACATTGGCATTAAATTTATGTTGGCTCCCAGATCACATAGTGCTTTAACCATGAATTTATTCCAATCGCGCAATGAATTGTAAAACTCCCACGATCTTTCAGTTTTGGTGGTAATCTATTGGTTATCATTACATTGCATAATCCCTCAGTAAGTGCGACAGTCTAGAAATCACCCAGCTTCCTCTTTTTGGACAAGATGTCCTTCACGAATTTAAAGTAATTAGGCATTTGCTCGAGAGCCTCCACTAATGGTATGTTAATCTGCAGTTGTTTAAGGACTTCCAAGAAGCGCTTGAACTGTTGATCTTGCTTGTGTTTCTGGAGCCTCTGTGGAAATGTGGTGGTGGGTAGGTGTAACATCCCGAAAACTGTCTCAGTCGAAATTTAGTTCTGATGATCGAAAATTTAAATTTTGGCAGGTAAAAGAATTCTTGAAATATAGATTATTGGACTAAAAGTAATTAATTATGTAATCATTGGCCTAATGTGTACATATAGATCTAGGACTAAAATACAAAGTTTGAATATAAGAAATTATTTGCAAAAATGTGAAAATATGATATTGAATGATATAGCTATAAAGTCAGAAGGAAAGCAAGAACTTGGTGTGTGATTAGACCACCCAGTGATTAAACTGTAAGAATTAAAAAATATGCATAATGGTTAGATTGTAAGATAATAAAATTAAGGGACTAATGTGTAAGCGAGAAAAAAGACTAATGAATCGTGGTTAATTAGCCCATGAAGTTACTTTATGACAAGGAAAGGTAATTAAAGGATTAAAAGTATAATTTACCCTTTTTGTTTAAGTGATGAGTAACCATCTATGTGTCAATTTCTCTTAACTTTCCTTTAATTTAATTAAAGGAAAAGGTCAATAAAAACCAATAACAGCCATGAACTATAATACAATTTTAAAAGAGGAAAATCCTAACAAATTATTGTTTTCTTTCCTCTTTCTTCTTCACCGAAAACCCCCCATAGCCAAATCTTTAATTTTCGTAGCTACTTCGATGATAAAAAGGGGTATTATGTTCTTCTTCCTCTTGTGATTATTGAAGGTGAGAGAGACAAAATGGAAACCATTTATGAACATTAAAGATTGGGTAGATTGGTTCTTATGCAAGCAAGAGATTTAGCTCCTTAATTCACCTTGTTTTTGAAGAAGAAAAGAAAAGCTTGAAGGAAATTAGAATATTGAGCAGCTTGGTGTTTAATTTTAGTACAAAGCTTGGTAATTTGGTAAGCCCATCGATCCCATTGAAATTGTTTTTGGAAATTATTATAAAATTGATGATTTTGACTATGGATAGTAATTAAGGAAATGAATGTACTGCCAAAAGATTTTGATAGAAAGCTTTTGATAAGAAAATGAATTGTAAAATAGAATATCAGCAGGAAATTAGTTGTTTTGGTAGTGTAGTATTTCAAATTATGAAGATGGAAAAATGATCATGATGTGGTCTTTTATGAATACTATAACATGATGACTTTGTTTAAGGTGATCTTTGTCTTCTTGAGCTTAAAACGAATATTGTTCTTAAGCTAAGAACATTTGTATGTTATGCTATAAATATTGTTATAATACAGTTCAAAAATGTGTACAGAAAACATTTTAGAAAGTATGCATAACTGTCTAAAAATAGTGCAGAAATGATTTAAAAACATGGCAGAAAATGTAGTAATGCAGTGCAGAATGTTTGAATGCAGAAATGCCGTATATTGTATGCAGTCCTAATATGCAGTATGTGCAGTTTTTAAATTTAAAATATATGCAGAATTTAATGCTGGAAAATTGTATTTGAAAGCAAAATTTTAATGTTGTAAACTATTTTGGAATGCAAAAGTTTTGTTGCTGTTTTGAATAATGAAAATGCATATTGTTTTGAATGTTGTAAATAAGTTTTGATTGATGAAAAATCTACATTTGGAAACTGAATGTATATGCTGTAAATTCGATGTTCGAAATGAATAAGAGAGTAGATACATTTTTGAATGGCAAGAAAAAATATTGTAGGGTCATTTGTTTTATGGATAAGAATGGTAGATGTTTTTAGTGGTCACCAAAGCTATGCTAAGAATTGAAGAAAAATCTAGATCTTAAGTGAATTTTAAAGGACGTGATAGTTAAGTCTCATGTTGAATTGTTATTGGATTCTATGATTGTTTGTTATAAATTAACTTACTATTCTTCTATAAACTAAGAGATTTTGAAGCAGTTTGGATCCATTGATATTCATATGAATAGGATGGTAATCCATTTAGTGATCAAAGCTGATTTTTGGTCCTTATGATTGTGTAGTTTGACATGTAAGATAAAGGAGTAAGTTTGCTTGAACTTGTACATTGTTTGAGATGCTTGTAATTGGAAGTTCTGATGATTGGTTATTTGTTTTGAGGTACATACTTTGATAAGGAAGGAATGGGAAAGGAAGTAAGTTGGAAAAGCAAGATGTGATTGTGGTTCAGGTATCCCGTAACTTTGGGATATCATGTGAGTGTAGTTTCATTGCCTCGGATGACATAATGTCATTCTGACCGTTGTTTTCCATGCATCGATTATAATTGTCGATAATTACATATATTGACTCATATAGAGTACTTTTGGTGGCAACATTCATAGCATACAAGCTTGGTAAGTCCCTTAGATTTTCTTTGCATTATTGTTTGCATTGGGCATTGATCATAACATGTGGAGTGACATTGATTCTGCATTGACACTATATTGAGATTATTGATTATGCCTCGAATTCATTGAAATATACCAAAACTACTAAATACATCGAAATACATTGCTTTGAAACTTTGTGCTCATCATGATTATTGACAAAGATTATTAGAACTAAGACTTACTTATTGACATAAGACATTGATAACAATGAAACCTTGGACACATTGACGTGGTATATACATTGCACCGACTAAATATATTGTTGATGTGGAGGTTAGAGGGATATGATGGATGATGGAGGAAGAAGCATCGACTCATTGATATTACATTGACACTAGCCATTGCTTTGTGCTTTGAGCTATGTGATTCATTAACCATTGGAACCTATGTTCAATGTGCTCCAAGAGAAAAACAAAGTAATAAAAGACTGTACCGAACTTAGACAATGATAGTAATTAAGAATAATGAGTATAGATCATGGAAATGATCTTAAGTTTATGCATTGAATATGTAATATTTCAAATTTTTGACTAGTGACCAAAATGTACTTTTTAAAAGTTTAGAGATTAAAGTATAAACTTTGGAAAAGTTTAGGGACCAAATTATAATTTTCAAAAGTTATGTAATCTAACCCCATAAATAAATAGTTCACCCCCAAGAGTGACATCTTCGTGTTACCCAGATTTTTCGTACGAGGTTTATATTAATGGCTACAAAGCGATAAAGTTCAGAAATTTAAAAATCATATTTTGGATCGAATAAAAATTGTTAAGCGTGCTCAGCCCAGAGTAGCACAAGGATGGGTGACCTACTGGGAAGGTTCCATGTTAGTGTTTTTGATTGATAAAAAGGATTCAGCATGAGTCAACAATATTCGTAATAGATTATTGTTATAAGATTTTCAAGTAGGGATTGTACTTGATAAACTTCTCGGTAATTATCGGTACATCGGATCGAGTTGAAATTTTAAAGATAGTTCCAAAGGTTATGAAAATTCATAAAATATTATTTTATGAATATTTTATTATTTTTGGTTGGATTATAACTAGATTTAGCTAGATTCTGATGGAGTGACTATAAAGCAATAAAGCTCAAAGAAAGAAAATTTGGAAATCGTATTGAGTGAAATTTGAATATTTGGATCGAATAAATGCCATAAATAAAAATATAAGATATTTTGGAATGAGGTCGGTTGGAATGGAACCAATTTGGTTCAAATTTAATGGGGTGTCAATTTTTAAGACTTGTTGTAAATAAAGTCTAGTTTGAGGGCAAATTGGTCCTTTGACATGGATAGCATTTTTGAAATATTTTGAAACTTTGAGGGAAATTTTGAAAAGTCAAAATACACATAGATGAGATCTTGGCCATTGATTTTTATGAGATTAAATCTCAACCATTGGATTAAAAGGGCATTTTAGTAATTTCACTATTTAAATGAATTTAAAATTCACTTATATTTACAAGTGGCATAATTGTAGAGATTGAAAATTAAAGAACCAAAAGATGAAGACTACTCTTCATCTTCTTCATTTCAAAAATAAAGGGGAAATAGGAGAAAATTTCAAGTTCGATTCAAGCCCCGAAACTCAATTTTCAGGTAATATTTTCAACTGCAAAGTTGTTCTACTGTTCAAGTTCTATATTTTGGTGTAAATAATTCATGGAAAACATGTTTGATTGATGAGAATTTTTGCATGAGAAGAAATTAGGGTTTATTGGAAAAAGTTTGGGGCTTTTAGAATTTTATGATTTCATGATAAAATTCAAGTTGAAATCAAGCTAGTATAATGTTAAAATCATGTTATTGAGTTGAGCTTTAAAACCTACATATTTTAGTTTGTATGAAGATGATTAGGGTTTATGGATTTAAGTTTGATTTAGGGTTTGTGATGTTGGATAAATGATCTAGTAAGCTTGAATTGTTATTTGGAAGCAAAACCCTAAATTAAAGATATAGGGACCATTTCAGGAATTCTAAAAGTTAAAGGACTAATCTGAATTTTTATGATTTTGAAGTGTATTTATGTTATTATTGAAGTTGGAGATGTGAAATTGAAGTTAGAATGTTAAACCAATGTTGAATCAAATTAGTGACCATTTTGATAGATTGTCAAAGTTAAGTGACCAATTCGGAAATGAGGTTTTAGAGAAGGATTAAATCTGAATTTTAGTTGAAATAATATAATTCAAGTAGTAATGTTGATTTGATGACTAATTTGCAAAGTTAAGAAGCTTGAATCCTTATCTTTGCATTTTTAGTGACTATTTCGGAAAGAACGAAAAATTAGAGGGAATTATTTTTTGAATAATTATTTGATGAAGAAAGTGATACATTAGTGGTTTGAATCAAGTAAGGGGGCCACATTGACAAATAGCAAAGTAAGGAGAAATTAATATAAAGTTTAAAGTTATTTATGGAAGTTGGGTAGGAAAACTGGATTTGGCAATAAGTTTGAAAATTCACCATAAATTCTACAAAAATGGTTAGATGATGAATTTTAAATTGATGTAAAGATTTATTTGTCTAGTTTTGTTTAAAACAAACAGTGATTGATTTCGATTCATATATCAAAAGATATGAATTTTTAAGTGGTGAAAGGTCAGAAAACATAATAGCAGTATGTTCCGAAATTTAATATTGGAATTCGACTTTGAAAATTTTCCATAAATCGTACATATTGAATCTGGCTTATTAGTTTATATGGTTGAAAATCTCATCGAATCTAGTTTCGTTTCCAACAAACAAAAACTGATTTTGAGTTCCAAGTTAAAAGACATTAATTTTTAATCGAATAAAGGTTAGAAAAATTAAAAAATAGTTTCTACCAAGACAGCCCTGTAAACGGGAGTTTGATGAATTTTCATAATTGTTGTAGATTTTATTAAATTATGTGGCTTATACGTTAGAACCGTTATCGAATCTAGTTTCTACGGTATAAAGGAGATTAAAATTCAGTATGTATTCTGCCCTGTAGAAGTAAATCTTTGATGGTAGTGCAAGTTGACAGAAAATGGAAATTGAGACAATCTGTGTCTAATGTTGGTTAGCAAGCTTGGAGGAATTATTTGAAGATCAAAATGGTCATTAAGGACCAAAAATGACAGAGATGTTACATGATACATGATACATATGTTACATGATATATGATTCCGATGTTACATGTTACTTGCTACATATGTTATATGATACATGATACAAATGTTACATGAATACATGATACATGAAAAAGAAGTTACATGTCACATGGCCGAGAAGGACATGACGTACATGATAGAATACATGTTATGCAAATGATGGCATAATGAAAACATGACCTTGATAGAATACATGTTATGCAAATGGTGGCATAAAGGAAGCATGATCATGATAGAGTACACGATATGTAAATGATTACATGATGAAAGCATGTCCATGATAGAGAATATAATATGCAATAATAACATGATTTATATGATAGTTATGATACATGACATATATACATTGTGATATACTTGCCATGTTATAGAGAAAAAGAAATGCACTTTTATATATGACACATTGTATTACATTATTTCATGTTTTTAAAATAAAGAAGTTTAACCGCCTCACTAAGTTCGTACTTAGCGTGTGTTTTATTTCACACGTAGGTCCTTCAGATCGGAATTAGCAAGGAGGTGCCACTTATTTGGAAGTCAAGTTATCGGTAAGTGAAAGTACGTACATCTTTAAAATAGTCAGGAACTAGTGGGCATGTAATTATATTTTCAAGAAAACTGTTTTGCAAGCTTTAAAGTATATATATTTTCGAAGTATGATGGTACAAGGATGCATGGAATATGAAAATGAACTAACCTTACCAATAAGGTAAAAGTATAACGGTTTAACCATAATTCAAATCTTATCACTCAGAATTTTTATAATCAATAAAGGGTCTAGGCAACAAGCGACGTTTTCACCCTGAACAATATTTTCTATTAAATAACTAAATTTTATGTTTTAGAAACCAATTTAGGGTTAAAACTAGCTACAATTGTCTAGAATTGTTTTCAGATGAAATTTATAGAAAATGTTGTTTACCGAAGAGTTAAAAAAATTTAGTATATGTTTTTAGTAACATCTGTAATGTATATTCGTATTACGGATATAAGTTATGGGTGTTACAGAGTATGTATGATATGTACTAGATATAGCATGTATGCATCGATGCCACCAAATGCTTTGCTTTCATTGATTTCATGCAAATCATAATTATTGACATATTATTATGTAAGGTCACTACCTCACTTAGGCTTAGTAAGCCTAATGTATTTCAATGTCATATATTTTCAAGTTATAAGAGCTTCTAACAATTGATCGTGGTTCGAGGTTACAAGTCACATCTTAAGGTTTCCAAGTAATGTTTATGCTCTTTTCTATAACTCCTAGAATGGTGGCATAAGACATGGAAATGTATACATAAGAAAAGATATAAACATGTGTGTTATGATTTGTAGTTGCAATTCACGTTGAAATGAACTTAAAGTATATATATATATATATTATGTTTGACATGTTTAAACCTCATAGTTATATACCTTGTTTTGACTCAAGGACTTGTAGAATCTGATAATTACAAAATGGTACACAGTTACTGTATGATTAAGAATTATGGTCTAAGTAATATAGAATTTGTTATGTACGTCTCTTATGGAATGAAGTATGGTTATATGTTTATTAAACTTGAGATAAATCATGTATACTAAAGTTTATTGATATGCCTTCTAACTTTATAATCTTTGCAAATTGGTCATTGAAGTAGTAACTTGAAATTTTAAACTATTGCATTGAAATTATTGACATGGCCTATCGAGTAAACATGAATAAGATTTCATGAATTGTATTCCTGATTATTAAATTATCGCATCAACATTGTTTTCGATAGCATCTCCGAACCGGTTCTCTACCAGACCGGGTAGGGGTGTTATAGTAGGCAAATGCTAGCTCAGCTGGTTTTTTCGTGGTGGTGTTGGCATTAGATTGAGGTTTGGCATTGCTAGTGCTTGCTTCCTCTTTCTCACCTTCTTTGGGTTCATCCGCTGACACCGACTTCTCGTCCTAGCAAACAATTGATTGTTGGCAAGTGTTTCATTCTTGATTTGTTTGCCACTCTAGAGGGTGACAACTTTGCATTGTTCTCTCCCTTTTTGCTGAGCATTCTCCGTATCACTTGGCAAAGTTCCCTGGGGTCTATTATTGAGTGCGTTAGCAATCTATCCTAGCTGAACCTTCAAGTTTCGCATAGATGCTGCTAAACTCTTAACAGTCGTATTGTTTCGCTCTATATACTTTGTTAGGGTGTTCCCATTGGTAGATCTGTGCCCTTAATGGAAATTATTTTATTCTCTCTGTGGCATCCCATTCTGGTTGAATCATGGCATGCATTGTTGTTCTATCGTTGGGCATTAAATTGGTTACATCCTTGATTCACCCATGAAAAGTTCGGGTGTTGCTTTCATCTTGCATTATAATTATTAGAGTGTGAGTTAATATTACAATTGTAATTGCCAACAAAATATACCGATTATGGGTTTGCTAGAAATTCTTCTACATTATGATCCTCTCCACAAATAGTGCGGAATGGTTTCAATGCCTTTACTTCTCATACTTCAATAAGCTTTTGCATTGTTTTCACTATGTTAGTGAGGTTGGGAATTTTAGCATTGATAGATGACAATGCATCAAGCTCTAATTTTCTAGATGTTTTCGTTTCGGTTCCTAATATGGCAGTAGGGTATTGAAGATCATTGGTGGTAATTCTTTCAAGGATGTCATAGGCATCCGTGTAGTGTTTATCTAGCAATGAACTATTTGCCAAAGCATCAACAATAGTCCTAGCATGAGCATTGAGACCATTATAAAAAGTCTCTATCTAGTCTAGGTAGGAAATCTAGGCATGGGCCATCTTCTCAACAGGTCCTTGAATCGCTCCCAGGCATCATACAGAGTTTCTTCATCAGCTTGCCTAAAAGTAATGATTTTACTCCGTAATTTGGCATAAGTTTAGGTGGCCAGAATTTCAGAAGAAATTTCTAGCATAAATCTATCCACGAAGCAACTAAACCATGTGGCAAAGAACTTATTATTTAATATGACAACATTTATTTATCTTATTTATTTATTAAGAGAAATTATTATAGGTCTATATACGGGTGAACCCGGGTAAAATTTAGGTATTACATCTGCCCCTCTTTGCTTATTATTGTGGAACAAGAATTGGGCAAAGACTGAATATACACGAATTTGGCCCAAACCATTTGATTGTAATCCTGAGCTGCAAGTTTTCTTATTATGAACTTTCACTCCTTTTCCTTTAGAAAACTTGAACAAATTCTTGTCATTATGAACTTCTCACCTCTTCTTTCTTCTTGGTCATACAAATCCATTTCTCTACAACGGTGACAAATTGGCGAGTTCTTCCCATTCAAAAATCCTCGTTTTCCTTTCAACACTAACATTCCTTTCCGTAAATACGTTGAATAAGCAAGCTCTTCCCATAAGCAACTCCTCATTCTTTAAAAAGGTGAACTCATATCATTATGATTTATGTATTGTTTGATTGACGAACTCTTCTCGTTAAGAACTCTGTACTCTTTGCTAGGCGAACTCTTTCCATTAGGAGTTCTGTATTCTTTGTTGCACGGACTCTTCTCATCAGGATCTCTATATTCTTTGCTTGATGAACTCCTCTCATCAGGAGGTCTATATTCTTTGCTTGACGAACTCTTCTTATTAGGATCCTTGTGTTCTTTGCTTAATAAACTCTTCTTATTAGGAGCTTTGTATTTTGTGCTTGAAAAACTCTTCTTATTAGGAGCCATGTGTTCTTTGCTTAACGAACTCTTCTCATCAAGAGCTCTATATTCTTTGCTAAACGAACTTTTCTCATCAGGAGCTCTATATTCTTTGCTTGACAAACTCTTCTCATTTAGGAGCACTGTGTTCTTTGCTAAATTCTTGTCAAAACACACTAAAATGCTTTGATGAGGGTTAGTATGACCCTAATTTTAAAAATATCTATGTATGATGCATGAACCATAACACATCAGGATCAATCAAATAGTTTCTACTTCCTGGAAGACCAATCTGGTTTTTCTTTGCTATGCTTCTTCATTAATTCTCAGTTTGCCTTGATACTTCCTCTCATATTCTGGATTAACCTTTGAAACTCATTTATGCGTTTTTTACCTTTGCTTTAAAGCGCCTTTTTAGGTTTTCACTTGAGATCGCGTTTTAAGGTGCCCTTTCAGCTTTTCACATCGTTTTTTCTTTCTCTTTTTAAGGCACTCTTTCGGGTTTTCACTCACTTTTTTCTTCTTTTTTCTTTTTTTCTTTTATTTTTTTTATTTTTTCCTTTTCCTTTTCCTTTTTTTCTTTTTCTTTTTCTCTTTTCTTTTTTGGGCATTCTTTTGTGTTTTCACCTTTTTCTAGTCACTTTTCCTGTTCTTTCTTCATTCTCTTCTCTTTCAAACTTGTTCAAGCACTAGTTGACTCAAGCGCCTCACTATTCTTTCATTTTTATGTTTCTGCTGACCCGATGTGTGGTTTCATCTTTTCTTTATATACCCTTTTTCAATAACCATGAGTGCTAAAGATCACATGCATCTTTCAAGAACATAGTAATACCAAAAAATCATCTATTTTTTTAATATATTATACTAGTCTACTTGCATGATGCTTTAGAATAAAAAGATGGCTAGGAAGAGAAATCAAGAGTTTTATTGAGGCTTATGAACTAAAATACAGTGGGATTCAAAAAATTCATGGCAAACTGAAACAATAAAAATCAAGAAACAAAGTCAGATCCTCGAGCGACCATAGCATAAAGGATTCAGTAACCTTATCGACCGAATATAGTTTTTTTCTTGAGCCTTTGTGCAACAGACTTCGAACGTTGTTAAGATGTTTACAAATATGAAATCCCTCCAAAAATACTGGGTGTCCGAGAGGTCTTAATTGTCGGATGCCTATTTTCAACATATCTGAACCGCCCTTTGCGGTTTTTCAACCCAAATCGTCATTTAGTTTCAAAACACTTATTTTCGAGTTTTCATCTTGAACCCCCTTTTCTTTTTCATTTTTCTTTTTTTGCCTATGACACCCTTTTGGGTTTTCACCATAGATATTTTTATTTTGCAAAACGCCCTTTTGGGTTTTCACTCCGTTTTTTCATTTTTCTTTTTAAACTCTTTTTTTATTCTTTAGACGTATTATCTTTTAACTGAATCAGATTTTACTTGCTTGTGCAACTCTTTACTATCCATCTCATCTAAAATAAATGCCTCTCAGGAGAAAGCCTTCTTGACAACATAAGGCCCCTCCTAGTTAAGCATCTATTTTCCACGGAAATCTCAATATATCGGCAAGATCTTTTTCAACACTAGATCACCCTCTCGAAATTCTCTAGGCATGAATTTCTTATCATTGGCCCGTATCATTCTTTTCTAATACATTTGACTGTGGAAAATAGCTTTCAGTCTCTTTTCCTCAAAAAGATTTAATTGATCAAACTGAGTTTGTACCCATTCTGCCTCGTCTAATTTCACTTTAGACAAATTTCGAAGAGACCTAACTTTAATTGGGAGTACTGCCTCTGTCCCATTAACCAAAGAATATGGTGTTGCCCCAATAGAAGTTCGTATTGAAGTCCAGTATGCAAACAAAGCAAAGGGTAATTTCCCATGCCCATCCTTGTAGGTATCTGTCTTCTTTGATATAATCTTCTTGATGTTCTTGTTCACTGCTTCCACTACCCCATTCATCTTAGGGCGGTAAGCCACAAAATTATAGTGCATTATTTTGAATTGCTCGCATGCTTCTGCTATTACCTTGTTGTTGAAGTTAGTAGCATTATCTATAATAATTCTTTCTGACAGCCCATATTGACAAATAATCTCTTTCTCTAGGAACTTGCAAATGGTATATCTTGTAAGGTTGGCGTAAGAAACTGCTTCTACCCATTTGGTGAAGTAATCAATGAACACAAGGATAATGCGATGTCTATTAGAGGTTTTTGGATGAATTTGTCCAATAACGTCCATACCCCATACAATAAAAGGTCATGGTGCGTTCATTGTATGAAGAGGTACTGGCGGGGAATTGATATTGTCAGCATATATCTGACACTTGTGACATTTCTTGGCATAGTCAATACAGTCTTCTTCCATGGTAAACCGGTAATATCCATATCTCATAATTTTTCTGGCCATTACGAAGCTATTAGCATGTGTTCCACATATTCCATTATGCACCTCTGCCAAGATATTTCTAGCTTCTCGGGCATTGACACATCTTAACAGTATCTGATCTTTACCTCTTTTATACATGACTTCACCAACAATTACATATCATGTTGCCATTCTCCTAATGGTTCTCTTATAATTATCATTTGCCTCTAGAAGGAAAACTTGATGTATTGCAGGATATCAAAGTACCATGGATTTCCATCTGCCTCTTCTTCTATGTTGTAGCAATGAGCATAGGTTTCAAAACTTAACATTCAAATTGGTATCATATCCTCTTGTTTGTTTGCTAGAAATAACAAAGCTATTGTAGCTAAGGTAACAACCATCTGATTATCTTCTTTGAGAGATAAGTAAAAGTGATTTCTTCAAACTCTTTCATCAATTCCAAGATCAGTTTATGATATTCAATCAACTTTACATCCTTTGTTTCTGATTCTCCACGGAGCTGATAAATAACCAATGTTGAATCCCCGTATACTTTTAAAATTTCTATCTTTCTTTAAATAGCAGCTCGTAAACCCATGGCACAAGCGTCATATTCTGCCATGTTATTGGCACAAATAAATTTCAATTTGCTCGTGAAAGGATAATGCACATTGTTTAGGGAGATCAACACTACTCCAATTCCATATCTTAGGACGTTGGCTGCCCTGTCAAAGTACAATTTCCAAGTTTCATTCTCTGAAGTTCCATTTTCTTCCATGGAGATATTCATCACATCATCATCTAGGAAATCAAAGTTTAGAGTCTCATAATCTTCTGAATCATGAATAGCCAAGAAATCTGCTATGGCACTTCCTTTTATTTCCTTTTGACTTACATGCATGATATCAAACCCTGACAACAACATTTGCTAACAAGCTACTAGTCAACGCTGGCGCTTCCGTTAGAAACTTCAAATGATCAAGTATTGATATCAACCAAGTAGTACGGTATAACATGTACTATCTCAGTCTATGGGTTACCCAAACCAAAGCACAACATAATTTTTGAATTGGCAAGTACCGTACTTTACGCTCCGTAAACTTCTTGCTCAAGTAATAAATAGTTCGTTCTTTCTTTCATGTATCATCATGTTGCCCTAGTACGCACCCTATTGAATTTTTATAGACCGTCAAGTAAAGAATAAGTGGTCTATCTGGGACATGTGCTACTAGAATAAGAGCATTTGTCAAATATTTCTTTATCTTGTTTAGCGTCTCTTGACATTCCTTGTGCCATAATCCTGGATTATTCTTTCAAAGAAATTTGAATATTAGATCACATTTATCGGTTAACTGAGAAATAAAACCAAGAAATATAATTCAACATTCCCAGGAAGCCTTGAACTTCTTTTTGTGTACGAGGAGGTGAAATATTCTGGATAGCTTTTATCTTGTCTGGATCAGTTTCAATTCCTTTTCTGCTAACCACAAACCCATGAGTTTTCCAGATATAACCCCAAAAGTTCATTATTTGGAATGAGTTTCAACAAATACTTCCTCATTCTTTATAATAACTTTCTCAGGTTCTGAATATGTTCCTCTTCGAACTGGGACTTGGCGATCATGTCATTCATGTACACTTCAATTTCTTTCTATATCATGTCGTAGAAAAGAGTTATCATAGCTCTCTGATACGTTGCCCCTGCATTCTTCAGTCCAAAAGGCATCACCTTATAACAAAATGTGCCCCACAAGGTTATGAATATATTTTTTCTATATCTTTCGAATTCATCTTTATCTAATTATACCCCGAGAAGCCATCCATAAAAGAGAACCATGAATGTCCTGATGTGTTGTCAACCAGAATATCTATGTAAGGCAAAGGAAAATTATCCTTTGGACTTGCTCTATTCAGATCTTTATAGTCTACACACATGCATACTTTTTCATCTTTCTTTGTCACCGAGACTATATTGGATACCCATTTTGGATATTTAACCACCTGAAGGAACCCTACATCAATCTGTTTTTAAACCTCTTTTGTAATCTTCAATACTATCTCCAGTCTCAATCTTCTAAGCTTTTGTTAAATCGGTTTACATTCTGGACTTATGGTTAGCTTGTGTACCACTATATTTGTATCCAATCCTGGCATATATTGATAAGACCAGGCGAAGACATCTTTAAACTCTCACAACAGACCAATCAACTCTTGTCTTATTTTTGGTGAGAAAGTGATACTGATCTTTACCTCTCTTTTGACTTTATCTATACCCAGATTTAGAATTTCTATATCTTATTTGTGAGGTAAGAACTGTTTGTCCTCTTTTTCTACCAACCTCAATAATTTGCCAGAGATTTCATATTCTGCCTTATCTTCACACTCATTGACTTCTATTAGACATACAAGCCGCTCAAAATCTATTTCAGGATTAGGTTCTAAATCATTCATGTAATTAATAATTGGGGACCTACAAAGAAAATAATGTATATTTGGAATGAAATGCAAAAAATATAAGAAACATGTTTGCCATTTGAGAATCAAAATGGAAGCATCTTTATTGAAGTAAACTTGCATAATAGCCTTTTACAGAAAATCACTTGTACTCGCGGGCAAAAGTACAAGGTGGTTCTTGGCATTACTTTATTTTTGTCTTAAAAACTAGGGGAGATCCTCTACCGTCCAGTTATTGAGTGCTTCACCATAAAAGCAGGGACAGATTCCTTCTAGAAACTTGCTAAGCTGGGATCTCTCAAATATTCTATTGACATGCAGTCCTTTCATGATCTCACCGAAGATCTCCTCTTCATACAGTTTCTCAGTCTCTCAGATGTCTTTCTCCAGCTATTTTTCCACATTTTCAAACCCATAAGACTTAAAATGTTAGTCAAGTTAGGGAAAGTCATGGGCTCGAAAAGTTTTCACCCCCCAAAATTGGGCTCTCCTTATGTCTTCTCTTTTATTCAAATCCTTTTGTCTTTGCTGGATATTGGGTTTGAACCTGAGTCCAAATCGATCTTTCTTCATGATGGCAGGCTTTAGGCATAGATAACCCTAGAGATGTTTCCGAAAACCTTTCTCAGTCTTTGCTCCTCTTCCAAGGGTCTCATGGACATTCATCTTTGTACAGTTAGATAACCTTGGACGGGGTATCTTCTTCCCCTCATCGATAAAATTAGCATTTATGAATTCAAGGGCTCTAAAAGAACATACAAGAGTATTCTCGTCAGCTTTCCTTATATCACACACTTCAGCTTCTAATGCAGAGATGACAGCACTGAGATAGCAGAGTGGATCCAAGGCCTAACCAACAAGCAATTATAAGTAGGCTTTATGTCTATGACCACAAAATTAATGGTATACACCGTAGCTCCAATCAACAACGATACTTCAATCTTCTCTACCACATCGAGAGTTGTACCATCAAATGCCTTCACTATATTCTTGTAGGTCTTAATATGTGAACTGTCAATGAGTAACTCTATAGAGTTGCCATCGAGAGAACATTCAGAGTTGACCCGCTATCAATCAGTACTCTTGGAAGAATATGTACCTTATAGTAGGTCGTGATATTCAGTGCTTTGACAGATCCTATTCCACCCTCTGGGATTTAGTCATTAGTGAAACTAATATAATTATCAACAATTATATGGTTCATAATTTGGTCCAGCTTGTGCACTAATATATCATTTGGGACAACTATTTGATTAAGAACCTTTATCAAAGCATTTCAGTGCCCTTTTGAACTCAATAATAGTTCAAGAACAAAAATCCTGGCTTGTCGTCTCTTTTGCTGCTCAACTATATTGTATTCATTGTGCTTTAGAAATTTCAAGAATTCTTGGGCATATTCTTCTGTGATGGGCTTATTTATTTTGGGGGTGGGTTCTTCCCTAAAGATTCTTTCTAGCAAAGCAGCTGCTTTTCCCTTTGCCTTCTCAGTCACTTTAGATGTTTCGGGTAAGTAACATTTACCACTCCTGATAAAGTGTCCAACTTCATTCACTGACTCAGTGTCAAGCTTCTCTTCCTTCTTCCCTTCTGGTACTATCTTGATTTTATCCAACGATTTTACCTTTTCGTGTGGCTTTACTTCCTCTAGTACGGTTACATTGGCAGCATAGTTCCAAGGAGCCTTGCGGTGTCCTTGAAAGGGAATGGTGCTAGAGGAAAAATCACCACCTTGGGAGTCATCACTGGCTTTCTTTTGTTGGATGAACTTCTAACCTTTGATCTAGCATAAATGATCAATGGTATGCTCACCCTATATCTAATTCCAGTGCTTTCAGAGGTGCACACCTCTACCTCTTTTCTTTCGTCAGTCTTTTCAAATATTTCTATTTCCTTGTTATTTATTATTCTTTGAATCAAGCCCTTGAATTTAGAACAGTGTTGAATATCATGTCCATCCTCCTAGTGATATTCATAATACATCTCTAACTCTCTTTCTTTCTCGACCTTCATGACCATTTGTATTATTTTGGTATTGTACAACTGTTCAAAAGCCTAGTTCAAGGAAGATCTGATCTCAAATTCATCAACCTTTACTCGTTTTTCCTCATCCTCTACCTTTATTGCATTTACACCTCGACCTTCGTGGTTGGGTGTAGACTCTCTAGGTGAAATGCTGGCAAAAGTGGCAAAAATATGTATTGGAAAATATAAGAATGTGCCAAAATGATTCTTTTGCGTACACGTATACACTGTCTACAAGTAATACAGCTAGTAAGCTGAGTATCGATCCCACAGAGATTGTCTTGGAATTCAATTGTCTTGATTGTTACTTGCTTTAAGAAAAAGTTGATTTGATTTGAAATTGGTTTTGGAAAAGAATTAAAAAGTAAAGAAATGAAAGAAAAGTAAAGACGTTGGCAAGGAAGGTGTTTTAATGAATGATGAGCGTTGGCAGGGAATGCCTGGTTTTCACGTTATTCATGTCGTGCCAACCATTAACAACAAGCTGTCTTGGCATTGTTTGCCGAGCAGATTCAAAAGTAGCAAAGCCTCTCTCGATGGTCATTGCCCTAAATTGATCATGTAAAAATCCCTATATCTCTATAGTGTTTGTTTTTAAATAAACCAATTTGATTAAGATCCAATCTATACTCCTAAGGGGTAGATTTCACTCCCGAAGTAAGTTCATCTACTTGAACCACTTCTCTCGAAGCTTCTCTCCTCAGTATTCGACAACTTATTCGTTGCCACCCCAAGTCTGTTAAGATATTAAGGTGCAATAGGCCAACAGTACCAGCTCTCGCTTGGTAGAGTATTTAGGAAATATTAAAGTTTGCCGAATAGATGAAACTTTGCCAAGACAGATTTGTTATTAAAAGCTAAAGCATGAAAATAACATAAAAACCAAACATCCCCCACCAACTATTAAATTAGTTCATGGTGAGGGAGTGAACCAACAATCCACAAACGTTTTCGAAATACATCATCCTTAAAAACAAAGTAAAATAACTTGAGAGAGAGAGAATGAGCTAGAAGGGGTCTCTCGATGCAGCCCTTCAAGCTCCAGGCTTCTCGTCCAAGTTGGTCAGACCACCCTTTCGCGGTGCAGCCAGTCGTCAATCGTCACACACACACCAACTCCTCATGATCCAATCTTCTCCTCCCCTCTTAAAGTCTAACTTGGTTGGTGTTTAAATAGGCGTGCAAAGAAGGGATAGGACTAGCTCTTCAAATTTTAAATTCTAATTGCCCAGAGGATAAGGGATTATCTTCTTATCCAGATTTGAATGAGAGCTGATCAGGCTAAGGCTAACGTCATCCTGCCGACGCTGCCCTGGCATCCAAGCTTGGTATGAGTCTACCAACAAGTCTTGGCACTATCTTTTCTACTATTTTTTCGAAGATTGTTCCAATTGCTATTTTTTCGGAGCTTGATCATGTCCTATTTTTTCGGGGTCCAATAGCCTCTTGGCGTGGCATCAAGTTCACTTCTCTGCCATCCGGTGCTTGGCACTGTTTGGTCCATCTGTGCCAACAAAACTCGGCATTCTCTCTACCATTCCTTCATGTGTTGCTTTTCTGGGCTAAATACTATGCCAAACCTGCAAAATTGGCAACAAAACAACCCTTCACACTGGCATAGACAAAACTCTAAACTCTTTATGCAAATGCATGATTCTAACATCCTAATGCAACTAAATGTACTTAAAAATAAGCAAAAGTATTGTAAGATAGGCATTAAAAACAGTAATTTTGGAGAGGAAACACACCCCCAAACCTAACTCATTGCTTGTCCTCAAGTAATGCAATCAAAATAAAAACAAAAACTTTGAAAAAGTTACCTCGACAAAATTTTGGTTGAATGCCAACACATGCTGGCAAGCAAAATTTGGCTCTATTTCTATCCTCAGTATCTCAGTGCAATAATGCAAATGTTAGAAATAAGCAAAGGGAAAAACAAACTACCTTTACCTCTCACAGCACACTTATAAGTCTCTTCTATGATAATCTTTCCAATGTTGATCTTGCACCCTTTTATGATGGAGTGCAACAAAATCAGCCTTTCTTCCGAGACCGTCTCATTGTGGGATGTAGGCAACAGGTTTGCCTTAATGAAGTGATTCCAGCCTCTCACTTATGGCTTCAATTCCAGCCTCTCACTTATGGCCGTCGATGAGACTGTCCACGTCGTGCCTGGTTCACACAGATCCGTCAGCAGCTTTTTCCTTTTGGTAACAATCATCGAATCAATATACTCAAAATACTCATCTCCTGCACCATCCAACTCAAACATATTATTAATATATCCCTCATCAAAACGCACACACTTACCCCTAATCATCAGGAAAGACAAATCCTTGGTCACAAGGTGCACGTAGAATTCTTGAACGAAGGTGGCATAGATCTCCCCTTTTTGCTGGCAGAATAGACTCCACTTGTGCAAGTTAATCGTAGACATAACTTCTGAAGGGAAGTCGGTTGTTGCCTTCGTTTTGAATTCGAAGTGCTTCTCGTAGCAAAAAACTCTTCGAGGCAAATTTTGTTTTGAACTTTTTCTCGATCTCCTTGTTGAAGAATCTTTTAAAAGGAAGAGACGATGAGGCCATTGAAACTGGTTGAAGCTTGGAACGATGTTGAAAGATGAAGGCAAAGGATGATTTGGGTTTGTACTTGCTTATCGAAAAGGAAGTAAAAAGTGAGAGAGATGTTTTGGCTTCTTTAACCGGAAAGAGTAAGAAAGTGAAAGGTTTTAGGTTGGTTGAGTGTTTTAATGGGAGTAGTAATTAGGGATAATGATGGGGAATAAAAAGAATTAATTTAAAAATAGGTGGAGTGATAAGGTTGAAGTGATAAGGTGATAGGTGATACGATAGGGTAATTGGAGTGATAAGGTAATTGATTTGAAATTTAAATTTCAACCAAAATTTGGGCGGCTAGGGCTTAAAGTCAAAAAAAGATAACACTCTCAATTTTTTACTGGACCGATAAAACTAGGGTTTTTCCCTCATCCGTCAATCTTTTTCACCGCTGCATGCCAAGCTACTCTGGCATTGCGTCTAGCAAATTTTTCTATTAAAGCGTTGGCTCCTGCTAGCGACCCTGACAGTGTTTTTGGCACAATTCCTGGCACAATGAATATGCACAACTCAAAGGAAACCTTTCAACACATTAAAGGAATAAAAAAATGGAACTTATAAAGAAAAACAATTAAAAACCTAAAAACAAAGAGAAACACTAACCTAATATTTACAAAAGTTCAAACCTGACGGTGTTTTCATGTTACCACTGCCAAGAGGATCACCTCTTTGGCATTGTTTTGATCACCTTCCATGTAGTGCCTTAAGCGTTGGCCATTCACCTTAAAGATTTCTCCCGTCTTCAAGTACTTAATGTCCACAGCTCCATGAGCATAGGGCTTCACAACTTCATAAGGGCACGCCCATCTTGATCTGAGTTTCCATGGAAACAACTTAAGCCATGAGTTGAATAGCAAAACACGTTGGCCTACCTCAAAATGTCTTGGCATTATCCTGCTGTCATGCCAACGTTTTTCTTTTTCCTTGTAGATCCTGGCGTTCTTATAGGCTTGCCTTCTGAATTCCTCCAACTCATTTAGGTCCAGTAACCTTTTTTCTCCAGCAGCTCTCCATGCCATGCCAAGTGTTCTGATGGCCCAGTAGGCTTTATGCTCAAGCTCCGCTGGAAGATGGCATGGTTTTCCGAAAACAAGTCTAAACGGTGAAGTACCCAAATGAGTTTTAAACACAATCCTGTAAGCCCACAAGGACTCATCTAGTCTCAATGACCAGTCCTTCCTTGATGGATTAACAGTCTTCTCTAAGATATTTTTGATCTCCCTGCTTGAAATCTCAGCTTGCCCATTTGTTTGCGGATGATATGTTGTGGAAATTTTCTATTGTATACCATACCTGCACAAGGCTTTAGAAATTAGACTACATTTAATATAAGTGCCCTCATCATGAATGATCATTATAGGGGCACCAAATCTAGTAAAGATATGCTTATGTAAAAACTTGGAAACAACCTTGGCATTGTTCGTTGGTAGAGCAACTGCTTCTACCCACTTAGATACGTAGTCAACAGCCACAAGAATGTATACATTACCAAATGAGGGTGGAAAGGACCCATAAAGTCTATCCCCCATACATCAAATAAATCCACAGACATAATGTTTTAAAGCGGTAGTTGGTGTTTGCCAGAGATGTTTCCTGTCTGTTGGCATCGATCACATGCCTTGGCATACTCGTGGGCATCCTTATATAGTGTGGGCCAAAAGAATCCTGACTGTAGTACCTTGGCAGCAGTTTTTACTCCAACAAAGTAACCTCCATTGGTGTGGCACGGCATAGATGCAATATGTTGTGCTGTTCATCCTCAGGCACACACCAGCAGATCACTTGGTCGGCACACTATTTGAACAATATTGGCTCGTCCCAATAATATTGCCTAACTTCCCGCAAAAACCTTTTCTTGGCATTGTATGCCAAGTCTGGTGGCAGAATGTTACTTACCAAGTAGTTGACAATATCAGCATACCATGGCATGGCATTAACTACAAGCAAATACTCATCTGGAAACTTATCGCTTATCAAATTGGTCTTACCATCTTCAAGATGATGCTCTAAACGTGAGAGATGGTCAGCTACTAGGTTTTCACTGCCCTTTTTGTCTCGGATCTCAAGGTCAAATTCTTGAAGTATGAGCTTCCATCGGATTAGCCTGGGCTTGTCATCCTTCTTTGCCAAGAGATACTTTAATGTCGAATGATCTGTAAAAACCACAACTTTGTTACCAATTAAATAAGATCTAAATTTGACAAAAGCAAATACAACCGTAAGAAATTCTTTCTCGATCGTAGAGTAATTCAGTTATGCTTCGTTTAAGGTTTGCCTAGCATAGTAGATGGCATAGAAAACCTTGCTATGCCTTTGTCCCAAAACTACTCTGACGACATAGTCGCTGGCATCACACATGAGCTCAAAAGGCTTATTCCAGTCCGGTGCCACAACTATAAGGCATTTATCAACTTTTCTTTAAGCTCCTAAAATGCTCTCAAACAGGAATCATTAAATGCAAAAGTGACATTATGTTCTAACAACAAGCATAAGGGTTTAGCAATTTTCGAAAAGTCTTTAATGAAACGCCGGTAAAAACTGGCATGTCCTAAGAAACTTCTTATACCTTTGACACTTGTTGGGGCGGTAGTTGCTTAATTACCTCAACTTTTGCTTTATCCACTTCTAACCCTCTCAGTTACCTTGTGCCCGAGAACAATGCCCTCCTTCACCATGAAGTGGCATTTTTCCCATTTCAACACTAGGTTCATCTCTATGCATCTCTTCAAGACTTGCTCCAAACTCTGAAGACATTCCTCAAATGTTTTGCCAAACACTGAGAAGTCATCCATGAATACTTCTATGTTGTGCTAGATCATATAAAAAAAATGGACATTATGCAACGTTGAAACGTTGCTGGTGCATTACATAGGCCGAATGGCATTCTTCTAAATGCAAATGTCCCATATGGGCACGTGAACGTAGTCTTCTCTTGATCATCAAGGACAATGGCGATCTGATTATAACCTGAATAACCATCCAAAAAACAATAGAAAGCTTTACCTACCTGTCTAGCATCTGATCAATGAATGGCAATGAGAAGTGATCCTTCCTCGTGGCATTGTTCAGCCTCCTATAGTCCATGCACACTCTCCATTCAGTGATAGTTTTGGAGGGGATTTACTCAGCTTCACTATTTTGTACCATGGTCATGCCACGCTTCTTTGGAACGCATTACACCAGGCTACCCAAGAGCTATCGGAAATGGGATATATAATCCCGGCATCAAGCCATTTTATGATCTCTTTTTTCACTACTTCATTCATGCTTGGGTTTAGCCTTTTTTGGCCTTCAATGGTCTTGCCATGGTACTCCTCTAAGATAATCTTATGTATGCAAATGGTTGGGCTAATACCTCTGATGTCTGCCAAAGTGATAGAGTAGCACAAGCCTTCAATCAAGTTGTTGCAAGAACTAGGAGCTCTAGACTCAATCAAGGAAGTTTTGGCAGATCTAAAAATTCAAGAGAAAAGAGAAGGGATTTTCTTGAATTTTTCAGATTCAGGGCTGGAAATTTAAAGAAAGAAAGATGAGATGAAGGATTAGATGATAAGAAATAAGAATATAAATAAAAAGATGAGAAAAGATTAAGAAGAAGATAGGTAAAACAAATCTGAAAATTCCATCTTTGTTTATGGAATTATGGAAGATGGTTTAAAGGTTGAAGATGAAGATGGCTTGTGAATTGTTGATGTTGTTTTGTCCTCGGCACCCTCTTAGACTCAATTATCTAAGCAAGAAACCTCAAACAGCTCTAACCCACCCTCCTAGATGCGATTATCTAGGCAAGCAAGAGTGTGAAGATGATCTCCCTCACAAGAACTCGTCGAACTTATGTTGAAGAAGACTTCGAAGGCACAAGTAATCAGCACTTGCAAAAATAAACTCACTAAATATTTCATAAATCAAAGAAAATCTATCTTACAATGATGGAGGCTTCATCCTTTTATAGGTGAAGGATAGACAAAGTAATTTAACTTCTACTAAAACAAGGAAAACCTAATCTAATTAAAAATAATAATAAAATAACAGCCTTTAAACTCCTTGTGCTTGTGTGGCAAGAGATAGGGTGATAAGGCAAGTTATAAGCTGATAAGGGCTGGTTTCTTGGGCAGCAAGTAAACTTGATGAAGGCTGGTTTGCTTGGGTATCAAGTAATGGGCTGATAAGAGCTGTTTTGATTGGGCAGCAAGTAAAAGTTGATAGGGCCTTTATTTGGACGATTTTAAGGGTATTTGGGCTGGTGTAGATGATAAGAAATTGGTTTTTGGGCAAGGAGGCATGTGTGGGCTGTTTAAAAAGCTATTAGACCTAAAAATACTTGTAAATCCTAATTTGGGCTAAAAATAAAAATTTGACCCAATCTTTTATAGTAACAAGTATTGGGTCTAATTACAATAAAAAGGGCTAATTAATGGACATCTAAAGGCTCATGGATATCCATCTCCAAAGGTGCAGGAAGTTGAGTTTTTGTGACCCAATTATTCTTGAAGGATGTTAAGTGTGGACTTCCTTCAAGAAATTCTTCTTTCTTCATGGCAACTTGTAATCCTTGGCTCACGAATACTTGGACGGTCGAATTCAGCTTGTCCTTGATTAGCTTAGACTTGGCTCGGGTTATTGGGCCAAGTGGAAAAGTAAGTCCATCTTGTCCTTGGAATTTCCTTGTGGTACATGTATCATCCCCTCCCTCCTCAAAAGGATTCGTTCCCGAATCTGAAACATCAAAGGGAGAAAGATCAGAAACATTAAAAGTTATACTCACATTATACTCACCTGGTAGATCAATTCGGTGCATTGTTGTTGATCCTTTCAAGGAATTGGAATGGTCCATCTCCTCGTGGATCCAATTTGGATTTCCTATGGTTCGGAAATCTTTCTTTACGCATGTGCAACCAAACCCAATCTCCTGGTTCAAAGACAACTTGGCGTCGGCCTTTGTTGACTTTGGCAGCAACGTTTTCATATGTTTTCTCCATTCTTTGCTTTTCCTTAGTGTGAATGGATTTAACTAACTTCGCTTTCTTTTCGCCATCTAAGCTGCTAATATTATTAATAGGTAAAGGAACAAGGTCTAATGTAGTTAAGGGGTTAAAACCATAAACTACTTCAAATGGAGAATAACCGATGGATGAATGAATAGAACGGTTGTAGGCAAACTCTACAAAAGGTAGATATTCTTCCCAAGTTTTTGTATTCTTACCGACAACAGTTCTGACTAATGCACCTAAGATCCGATTTGTTACCTCGGTTTGTCCATTCGTCTGTGGGTGACAAGTAGTAGAATAAAGAAGTTTGGTACCTATCTTTCCCCACAAAACCTTCCAAAAATGTCTTATGAATTTTACATCTCTATCAGAAATGATGGTGCGTGGAATTCAATGAAGTCGTACTACTTCTCTAAAGAAGAGATCGGCTGCATGTGTTGCATCATCCATTTTATGGCATGGTATGAATTGAGCCATCTTTGAAAACCTGTCAACCACAACAAAAATACTATCTCGACCCTTTTTGGTACGAGGTAATCCAAGAATAAAGTCCATAGATAAATCGACCCAAGGGAAAGAAGGGATAGGAAGGGGTGCATATAAACCGTTAGAACTTACCTTGGATTTTGCTTGTTTACATACGATGCAAGATGCGCATACCTTTTCCACGGTTTTCCTCATATGTGGCCAAAAAAATGCTCCATTACCATGTCTAACGTTTTGGAGATGCCAAAGTGCCCCATTAAGCCTCCGGAGTGTGATTCATGGACTAGCAATTCTCTAATGGAGCCTTGTGGTATACACAACCTGTTTATTCGGAAAAGAAACCCATCTACAAGATAAAACTTGTTAAAAGCACCTTTTAAACAATGAGTATAAATTTCCTTGAAATCTGGATCATTAGGATACAATTGCTTTATATGTTCGAATCCCAATATAGTAGCATGCATTTGAGTAATTAGGGTATACCTTCTAGATAGTGCATCTGCTACTACATTATCCTTACCTTTTTGTACTTGATCACATAAGGGAATGTTTCAATAAACTCCACCCACCGAGCATGTCTCTTGCTCAAATTACCTTGGCCATTTAGCCACTTCAATGATTCGTGGTCGGTGTGTATGATGAAATCCTTTGGAAGAAGGTAGTGTTGCCAAAATTCAAGTGCACGAACTAATGCAATGAGCTATTTATCATAAGTTGAGTAGTTCAAATGTGCTCTTTTTAACTTCTCGCTAAAGTAAGCGATTGGTTGTTTTTCCTGTAAAAGAACTGCTCCTATGCCTTTTAGTGTTTGGAAGGCTTGTTCTTGTGCCTCACCCCAATGAAAACCTACCGTTTTTTTGATGATATCTGTCAATGGTGCGGCAATGGTAGAGAAATCCTTGACAAAGCGACGATAGAAGCTTGCTAGGCCATGGAAGGATCTCACCTCGGTTATGGATGATGGCGTGGGCCATTCTTAAATTGCTTTGACTTTTTCATTGTCAATATGGATACCCTGTGCACTTACTATAAAGCCTAAAAAACTAAGACTTTCACTACAAAACACGCACTTTTCCATGTTAGCATATAATTGTTCTCTTCAGAGAACTTCGAAGACCGATCTCACATGAAAGATATGTAAATCAAAAGAAGAAGAGTAGATAAGAATATCATCTAAATAAACAACAACAAACTTACCTCTAAACTCCCGAAGGACATGGTTCATCAATCTCATGAATGTGCTAGGGGCATTGGTCAAACCAAATGGCATAACTGTCCATTCATATAAACCGAACTTTGTCTTGAAAGCGGTTTTCCATTCATCTCCTTCTTTCATTCGAATTTGATGATAACCACTCTTCAAATCAATCTTGGTGAAGATGCATGCACCGTAGAGTTCATCAAGCATGTCATCTAATCGTGGAATAGGATGCCTATACTTGATTGTTATTCGGTTGATCGGCCGACAATCGACACACATTCTATATGAACCATCTTTCTTTGGCACCAAAAAAATCTTGAACGGCACAAGGGCTTAAACTCTCACGAATGTAGCCTTTGTTGAGTAGTTCTTCCACTTGCTTTTCTAACTCCTTGGTTTCATCGGGATTACATCTATATGCTGGTCTATTTGGAATAGAAGAACTCGAAATTAGGTCAATTTGATGTTCAATTCCTCTTAAGGGTGGCAAACCGTCAGGTGGATCACCTAAAACATTATTGAAGTCCTGCAAAAGAGAAACAAACACACTAGGCAAACTTTTGTTATTGTTAGTGATAGAAAAAAAATGTTCCCTAAAGCGGATGAGGATGCAAAGCTGTTTAAGGAAGGGGGCTTGCCTCACTTCTTTTTCTCTCGCACAAATATTTTGAGACACTCTTTTTTTTCTCACATTTAGGATCACTCACCACCCCTGGGCCTATACTTATTTGGCTTTTATCACTACTAGCCTCTTTTGTATTTGCCTTTTGTTTTTCATTCTTTTTTCTTTTTCATCTTTTTTTATTCCCACCTCCTCACAAAACTTCTTCATTCGCATCTGATCTTTGTACACCTTTTTTGGATCGAGTGGAGCCAAGGTATACTTTTTGCCATGGTATACAAAGGAATACTTATTTAACTTACCATGGTGAGTCACATCACAGTCATACTGCCACGGTCGTCCTAAAAGTAAGTGAGATGCTTGCATAGGGATAACATCACACCAAATGTCATCACAATATTTACCCATAGTAAAAGTGATTAAGGTACGTTTGTTTACCTTTAATTATGACCCTTCATGAAGCCATTGGAGATAATATGGCTTTGGATGGTGTTGACAAGGTAGGTCAAGTGCATTAACTAGATAGCTGCTCACCACATTCTCACAACTTCCGCTATTAATGATGATAGAATATAGTTTGCCTCTGATCAAACATAATATATTTGATCTTTGCATCTCCGTATCGTCGATTGCTTGGATATTAAGTGAACGTTGAATCACCAAGCTTTTAGGATCAGGTTCATCACTGGAGTAACCACCAGCGATGAATTCATTTTCGGACAATTCCTCCTCCGACTCGGTTGAGTAGCTCCCATCTTCTCGAATAAGAAAGAGTCTTGTACTCGGGCAGTCTCTTTTATAGTGTCCATGACCGTTGCACTTGAAGCATACAATCTCCTGAGTTTGTTTGAGTTTTTGTGTGTTTTCCGCCAACATAGGGGTTTTTGTCTTGGTTTTGTCTAGTGACTTGGATGTTTCAATTTTCTGCTTTGGTCTACTTGAGTCGAGCAAAGGTTTAGAAGAATTAGAATGAGATAAAGGTTGAGTGATACCTTTTTCATAGTGATAATTCTTTTGTCGATATCGTTGTCGATCTTTGATGCGCTTTTCAATTGTCATGGCGAATTGGAATGCCTCTTGAAGGGTGTAGTAGGTTTTGAGTTCAAGTACCTCAAGAATGTTGTCATTGAGTCCGACAACAAACCTAGTCATTGTATCCTCTTCATCCTCTTGGATATTCCATCTCTTTGAGATACTCATCAACAGTCCTATAGCCTTGTCAGATTCTTTGTAACTTTTGTTTGATCTCTCGCCGATATAATGGGGGAACGAATCGTTCTCGCATGACTTCTTTAAGTTCTCCCCATGAGGTTATCTTGGCTTCTCCATTGAGACGCCGATTGCGAACCAATTGGGACCACCAAATGGATGCGTATTCAGTGAATTCGAGAGTCAACAGTGGAACTTGATCCTCTTTGGGGCATTGACAATACTCGAATAGAAGATCAACTCGATTTTCCCAGTCACAATAAGCATCAGGGTCATACCTTCCTTGAAAAGTTGGTACAATGATTTTTGGTTTGGCTAAGGTGTTTGTTGCTTGCCTCGGCTCTATGCAAGGATTGTGCCCATGCAGGGGGGTTTTGGCGTCTATTCTGAATGGGAACAAGATTTGGATGCCTAGGCTCTTCAGTATCACTTGCAATTGCAGTGGTTTCTAATCTCCCAATGGTTTGAGTGATTGCGGTTACGACTGTATTGGTGTGCTCAAGCTTGGCTGCCAAAGAGGTTACAATCCATTCAAGTTTATTGAGAGTATTCGAAACTTCTTGAAGAGTCACTTCATGTGGTTCTTCGTCGTTACTCATTTCTGACATCCTGAAACACTCATATTTAAAAAGGTGAAAAGCAAAAGAAAACTAGAAATCTCACTAAACACTCCAAGGAATAAATATTTAGCAAGGCAAGTAAACCGATCTCGCGCTCTTTAAAGACCATCATGCCACAAGTCAACAAGTTACAATCAGAGTTTAATCCTAACAATGAGTCCTAATTGTACTAGGAGTCCAATGAAAGGCTTGACACCAATTGAATATAGTTGCAAGAAAGAAGGATTGGAATACAACTTTTAGTCCTACTCACACCAGAAAAGAGAATGTGTTAAATTGCGTAATAGAAGAAAGAAAAAGCAAAACAAAGGAACTTAAGAAACTAAGAGTAGAAAAAAATTAGTAGAGAAAGATGATAACCCCAAAACCCAGGAACAACTTGAAATAAGAAATCCAATGTTGAATCCACTTCAATGTGACGCTTGTGGTGGTTGATGATGGTGATCTTGATGATTCTTGATGGTGGTTGGTGGCTAGGTATAAGCTTTCTCACTTTTCTTCACTTTTCTTTCTTTTCTTTTCTTTTTTATTTTTTTTAATTTTTTCTCTCTTTTTTCTTTTTACAAGGTAAATAAACTGAAAATAACGAAAATTGAAGAAAAAATAATGAAAATAGGGTTAAAGAAGGGGGAAAACCCTAATTTGGCTAAAACTCTATCCACTTCGTTCGAGGTGTTCCCGAACTCCAAAAATTCTGAAATTTTGTGTGGTGACTCCACCAATGGTTTAGATCTGATCTGGAAAGTTTCAGCTCAAAATCACTCGTTTGGTTTTGACTAATTTTCGAGTTTTTTTCCCAAAAACGCCAAAATTCTTGCCAAGAATCGTCCCAAATCTTATACCAAATGATAGAGTAGCACAATCTTGGATTTGGAAGCCTTCAATCAAGTTTTTGCAAGAACTAGGAGCTCTAGACTCAATCAAGGAAGTTTGGGCAGATCTGAAAATTCAAGAGAAAAGAGAAGGGATTTTCTTAAATTTTTCAGATTCAGGTCTGGAAATTTAAAGAAAGAAAGACGAGATGAAGGATTAGATGATAAGAAATAAGAATATAAATAAAAAAATGAGAAAAGATTAAGAAGAAGATAGGTAAAACAAATCTGAAAATTCCAGCTTTGTTTATGGAATTATGGAAGATGGTGTAAAGGTTGAAGATGAAGATGGCTTGGAATTGTTGATGTTGTTTTGTCCTCGGCACCCTCTTAGACTCAATTATCTAAGCAAGCAACCTCAAGCGGCTCTAACCCACCCTCCTAGACGCGATTATCTAGGCAAGCAAGAGTGTGAAGATGATCTCCCTCATAAGAACTCGTCGAACTTATGTTGAAGAAGACTTCGAAGGCACAAGTAATCAGCACTTGCAAAAATAAACTCACTAAATATTTCATAAATCAAAGAAAATCTGTCTTACAATGATGGAGGCTTCATCCTTTTATAGGTGAAGGATAGACAAAGTAATTTAACTTCTACTAAAACAAGGAAAACCTAATCTAATTAAAAATAATAATAAAATAACAGCCTTTAAACTCCTTGTGCTTGTGTGGCAAGGGATAGGGTGATAAGGCAAGTTATAAGCTGATAAGGGCTGGTTGCTTGGGCAGCAAGTAAACTTGATGAAGGCTGGTTTGCTTGGGTATCAAGTAATGGGCTGATAAGAGCTGTTTTGATTGGGCAGCAAGTCAAAGTTGATAGGGCCTTTATTTGGACGAATTTAAGGGTATTTGGGCTGGTTTAGATGATAAGAAATTGGTTCTTGGGCAAGGAGGCATGCGTGGGCTGTTTAAAAAGCTAACTAGGCCTAAAAACACTTGTAAATCCTAATTTGGGCTAAAAATAAAAATCTGAACAAATCTTTTATAGTAACATGTATTGGGTCTAATTACAATAAAAAGGGCTAATTAATGGACATCTAAAGGCTCATGGATATCCATCTCCAAAGGTGCAGCAAGTTGAGTTTTTGTGACCCAATTATTCTTGAAGGATGTTAAGTGTGGACTTCCTTCAAGAAATTCTTCTTTCTTCATGGCAGCTTGTAATCCTTGGCTCATGAATACTTGGACGGTCGAATTCAGCTTGTCCTTGATTAGCTTAGACTTGGCTCGGGTTATTGGGCCAAGTGGAAAAGTAAGTCCATATTGTCCTTGGAATTGCCTTGTGGTACATGTATCACAAAGTCCATCCTAATTCTTTCTTATAGTCACATAATATTGTGAACAACCTGTCCTCCTGATCATTAGTGAGACTAGTGGCAATGATCACTGGCAAAGTTGAGCGTTCACCTAAACAAGCATACTTCAAGTGATCTGGCAGTGGTTTCAGTTCCAATGCTGATGGCTCCTCAGTTGATGGTTTAGATGCCTTGATTTCTCTACCAGCCAACTATTGTGGCTCAAAATAACTCGCCTCTTCAGCCTCTAAGACTGGTTCTTCTGGTTCCTCAAACAGATCAGCTATGCCATCTAAATTGCTGGCATCAAATTCTGCATCCTGGCATAACTGTGCCGTGTCCAAAGTGTAAATGAACTTCATCATCTCCTATGCTTGGCACTCATCAGGTTTATCTGCACATTTCAAAGCTTGAAACACATTAAATGTAACTCGCTGATCATTCATGCGCATTGTTAGTTCCCCTTTATCAACATCAATCAAAGTCCTACCTGTGGCAAGAAAAGGCCTCCCAAAAATAATCAGGACATTAATATCAGCCTCATAATCCAAAATTATAAAATCAGCTGAAAAAATAAATTTGTCTACCTTTATCAACACATCCTCAATCTTACCCTTGGGATGTGCATAGGATCGGTCTACCAGCTGAAGTGTCACCGTGGTAAGTCTTGCTTCTATTCCAAGCTTCCGGAAAACTGACATTGGCATCAAGTTGATGCTAGCTCCTAGGTCACACAGTGCCTTGCCCATGAATTTGTTGCCAATGGTGTAGGGAATAGTGAAACTTTTCGGATATTTCAGCTTTAGAGGCAAACAGCTTAGGATCATGGCACTGCATCCTTCGGTCAGGGCAATAGTTTCAAAGTCTCCCAACTTCATCTTTTTGGACAGAATGTCCTTAATAAATTTGACATAGTTGGGCATTTGTTCAAGGGATTCTACCAATGGAATGTTGATTTGCAATTGCTTAAGAACCTCCAAGAAACGCTTGAATTGTTGATCTTGCTTATGCTTTTGAAGTCTTGTTGGAAATGGTGGCGGCGGATAGATACGTGTATGCTCTATTGGCTTTGCCAACGTAGTGCTAGCATCAGACTATTTGGCATTGATGCTGGCATCAGTTTGCTGTCTAGAATTAGTTCTGGCATCATCTGCTTTTGTTTCCTCTTTCTCTGCTTCCTTGGGATCATCTGCTGGAACAGGCTTCTCATCTTGACAATTAATTGGCTACTTAGCAACCTTCTCCATCTCACACTACTTACCACTCCAAAGAGTTATAGCTTTGCACTGCTCATTGTCTTTGTGCCGAGCATCTTCTGTCTCACTCGGCAATGCTCCCTGGGGTCGATTGTTGAGTGCACTGGCAATCTGCCCAAGCTGGACTTCCAAATTTCTCATTGACGCAGCCAAACTCTGGACTGTGGCGTCATTCCTTTCCATGTACTTTGTGAGAGTACCTCCTTGGTTGAGTCTCTGCCCTTACTGAAAATTGTTTTGGGTTTTCTGTGGCATGGCATTCTGATAGAATACTGGCATGACATTGTTATTTTGCCTCTGAGTATTCTAGCGCTGGGCATTGTACTGGTTACCTCCTTGATTTCCCCAAGCTAAGTTAGGGTGTTGTCTCCAACTTGTATTATAAGTATTGGAGTTAGAGTTATAGTAACGATTAACATTGCAAACAAAATTTACCAATTGAGGGTTGGCAGGACATTCATCCACATGATGATTTTCTCCATAGATCGTATAGAATGGATCTAATGCTTTGACTTCTTGAGACTCATTGTTCTTTTGCAACGTTCTTACCATGCTCGTAAGGTTAGAAATATTGGCATGAATGGATGTTAGTTCATCAACCTGAAATTTCCCATTGGTTTTAGTTCCTATCCTAAGTCTTGCAACATGATATTCAAAATCATTGATTGTAATCCTTTCTAAAATGTCAACAGCCTCAGTATATGTCATGTCAAGCAATGAGCCAACTGCTGAAGCATCAACAAATGTCCTTGTTTGTGCATTCAATCCATTGTAAAAGGTTTGAATCTGAGTCCAATTTGAGAATCCATGCATAGGACACCTCCTCAACAAGTCTTTGAATCTTTCCCAAGCATCATATAATGTCTCATCCTCAGCCTGCCTGAATGTAATGATCTCACCCCGCAGCTTGGTAGTGAGTGTTGGCGGCTGGAATCTTGTCAAGAACTTCTGGCATAGGTCTTCCCATGAAGTGACTGAGCCAGGTGGCAAGGAATTAAGCCAAGCCTTTGCTCTGTCTCTCAAAGAAAAAGTAAATAACTTCAGCTTCACAGTATCTTCAGGTACTCCTTTTTGTTGAAATAGCTGGCAAATCTCCATGAACTGTTTAAGATGTTGCCCAAGATCTCTAGTGAGTGTGCCATCAAACTGACCTACATTCAAAAGAGTTTAAATCATTACTGGCCTAAGTTCAAAATTGATAGCGTTTACCTCTGTGCCAACAAGTCCTGGCATCAAATTGTCAATGGTTGGTGCCGAATGTTCTCTAATAGGCCTCTCATTAACAACTGGGGCAGCAGGTGGTGGTGGCATCTCACTGTTAAGTGGTATTCCCCCATTGTTCACCACACAATTTCCTCCTTTACCTTGGTTCATCTCTCGAAACCTTCTTTTTAACCTCCTCAAAGTTTTCTCAATTTATGGATCGTATGGCTACTCGTCCACCACAGGATGGCTTATGGTCATAGACCGACAAAAAATGAAAGGTGAAAATAAAAATGAAAATAAAAATAAAAGGAAGACAAGTAAAAATTTAAAAACAATCAATTCCATTGCAATCCCCGGCAACGACACCAAAAACTTGTAGAATCTATAGGTGAAATGCTGGCAAAAGTGGCAGAAAATATGTATTGGAAAATATAAGAATGTGCCAAAATAAGTCTTTTGCAAGTATACACAATATGCAAGTAATACAGCTGGTAAGCTGAGTATCGATCCCACAGAGATTGTCTTGGAATTCAATTGCCTTGATTGTTACTTGCCTTAAGAAAAAGTTGATTTGAAATTGGTTTTGGAAAATAATTAAAAAGTAAAGACGTTGGAAAGGAAGTTGTTTTAATGAATGATGAGTGTTGGCAGGGAATGCCTGATTTTCATGTTATTCATGTCGTGCCAGCCGTTAACAACAACCTGTCTTGGCATTGTTTGCCAAGCAGATTCAAAAGTAACAAAGCCTCTCTCGATGGTCATTGCCCTAAATTGATCATGTAAAAACCCCTATATCTCTATAGTGTTTGTTTTTAAATAAACCAATTTGATTAAGATCCAATCTATACTCCTAAGGCGTAGATTTCACTCCCAAAGTAAGTTCATCTACTTGAACGACTTCTCTCGAAGCTTATCTCCTCAGTATTCGACAACTTATTCGTTGTCATCCCAAGTCTGTTAAGATATTAAGGTGCAATAGGCCAATAGTGCCAGCTCTCGCTTGGTAGAGTATTTAGGAAATATTAAAGTTTGCAGAAAAAATGAAACCTTGCCAAGGCAGATTTAGGATTAAAAGCTAAAGCATGAATATAACATAAAAACCAAACATCCCCAACCAACTATTAAATTAGTTCATGGTGAGGGAGTGAACCAACAATCCACAAATGTTTTCGGAATACATCATCCTTAAAAACAAAGTAAAATAACTTGAGAGAGAGAATGAGGTAGAAGAGGTCTCTCGATGCAGCCCTTCAAGATCTAGGCTTCTCATCCAAGTTGGTCAGACCACCCTTCCACGGTGCAGCCGGTCGTCAATCGTCACACACACACCAACTCCTCACGATCCAATCTTCTCCTCTCCCCCTTAAAGTCTAGCTTGGTTGGTGTTTAAATAGGCGTGCAAAGAAGGAATAGGACTAGCTCTTCAAATTTTAAATTCTATCTGCCCAGAGGATAAGGGATTATCTTCTTATCCAGATTTGAATGAGAGTTTATCAGGTTAAGGCTGACGTCATCCTGCCGACACTGCCCTGGCATCCAAGCTTGGCATGAGTCTACCAACAAGTCTTGGCACCATCTTTTCCGCTATTTTTTCGGAGATTGTTCCAATTGCTATTTTTTTGGAGCCTGATCATGTCCTATTTTTTCAGGGTCCAACAGCCTATTGGCGTGGCATCAAGTTCACTTCTCTGCCATCCGGCGCTTGGCACTGTCTGGTCCATCTGTGCCAACAAAACTCGGCAGTCTCTCTGGCATTCCTTCTTGTGTTGCTTTTCTGGGCCAAATGCTATGCCAAACTTGCAAAATTGCCAACAAAACAACCCTTCACACTGGCATAGACAAAACTCTAAACTCCTTGTGCAAATGCATGATTCTAACATCCTAATGCAACTAAATGTACCTAAAAACAAGCAAAAGCATTGTAATATTGGCATTAAAAATAGTACTTTTGGAGAGGTAACATTGGGCAATAGATTATCCGCTATATTGGGTTCATCAAATTTCGACACCCTAGTTTTTATCAAATTCTGAATCACCTTGTTAAATGTAGTACAACTCTCAATTGTATGTCCTGGTATCCTAGAATGATATTCATAGTGAGTCTTCGAGTCGTACACAAAGAGTATGGAGGCTGGAGAGGAGTAAGATGATAGGGTCTTACCAAATCTGCTTCAAACAACTGTAGGTATAATTCATCATATGACACCAGTATAGGTATGAAATTCATGTCTCATTTCTCGAGCCTTGAGAATCCTTTCTTTTTGAATTCTTTAAACCTCCTGATACAGTATTGGGCAGTGTAATTGTAACATTCTTTGGAGCCTCATAAGCACTTGTATTATTTACCTCTATATCCTTTCTCTGGAATTTTTACGAGAACTTTCTCCGCTATCAATCTTCTCATTCTTGATTGTTGCCTCTATCAGCTCACCAGTCATAACTATGTTAGCAAAATTCTAGGTAGCGTTGCTGATCAAACGTTCAAAGAGTTAACCCCTCAGAGTTTGTACAAACATATAAGTGATTTTATTTTCCATCAATAGTGGTTGTACTTGTGTTGTCATATCTCTCCACCTCTCAGCATATTGGCAGAGGTTTTCGTTAGATTAGCTTAAGAAAGATCCTTCCATGACATGATATTTACCCGATTTAGCTGGGTGTACCAACGTGACGCTGAGCTCGACAAGCTATCTTGGAAATAATGAATCATCAATTTATCATCCTTTAGATAAGCAGCCAGCTTACGACAGTACATAGTAAGATGCGCTGATGGACAGGTCGTCCCATCATACTTCTAAAAGTTTGGTATCTTAAACTTGGGTGGAAGGACCAGGTCAGCAACCAAGCTCAGATGGCCGCACTAGACCCTCGCTCATTTACTCTTTGCATCTCTAGCAAACGGTCTTCCAGAGCCTTGCAGCGTTCTTCATATTTCCTTTCAATATCAGCACGAATTTTCTCAATCTCATTGACAGTGTTCAAGTCTGGAACTTCATTTCCACTTCTAAAGTTTGCTCCAATATCGACCGAATGACTGGCGATTGCTCCGGCTAGATTAATCTGGACTTTTTTCAAGGGGTGATCCCTCAGGCTGCTCTCTCACATGAGATGTAGTATCCGCTTGGTCATTTATATCATTCGAAGCTCTTTCTTGTACCTTGCCTTTTCCAGATTCTTTAGGTCCTAGTAAAGTAGTCAACTGGCTGATAATCTCCCTCTGTGCTTGAGTAATGTGGTCATTCATACTTTGCTCAACACATTCAAATCTACTTTGCACCTCTTTGCGATTATTTTCTAGACTGGTAATCCTATCATCAATAGCTATGGTCCTAGAGCGTAAAGGTGTTCTGTATAAATGCGGAATAATTGCGGTTCAAAAGTCAAAAGTGCCATAGAACCTTTCCTTATTAAAAAAAACATTTATTCCACAAAATAAATACAATATGTAGATGTATGAATGCATGAATACAAGAATGCAAGGGGTATTGAATTCAAAAGCTAGTCTTTCGAGAAACAATCATTAACCAGAAGAGTCGAATACAAGAAATAGGTAATTTTAACTACAAGAAACAATTAGCCCTAGCTCATAGGTTAACAACTTCATTAAGTATCCTAATCAGTGCTTGTTCTAGTATGGTGTCGATGTCGGGCATTATAGCAGGCTCATGGCTTCACCAAAAAATATCTGCATGTATTGAGCTATTCCTCTTACTTGGCTTTTAAAGTTGACCAGCTCATGGTTCTGCCTTTGAATGGTGTGATTGGCAACTTCAAGCTCGCTTTTTAGTGCCTTATCCTTTTTGTAGAGTGCTCCCTCATAGTTTATGAGCTGATTTTTTAGACTTTCTACTGTATTTTCCAATCCTGCTACTTTCTTTTTTAGCTCTTCGTTTTCTTGCTCTATATTAGCTTTTCCTTCATTGTAATATCCTATTATCACCTTCTCCAACTATGACACCTGAGATGACAATTCAGAGTTCTGATCCTCTAGCTTCTGCTTGGTTTGACTATTTGACTCTTTTGACTCCTGAATATTCTTCCTTGATGTCTTCTTTGTGTCTTAATACAACTTCTTGAAGTTATTTGTTTCTCTCATAGCTTTATCTAGCTGCTTGGATAAATCTTCGACCATTCTGCTAAAATTCTCTTTTTGTAGTTTCTTGCAGTCAAAGTTGGTTTTTCTCAAATCTTCCAATTCTTGTCTGATTTTCCAATTCTATTCCTGAAGATCCTTTTTGTTCCCTTTTTGCACGTCTACATCTAACTTCACCATGGTAAGCTTATTTTTCAGATCACTAATTCTCTTCTTGTACCCCTTTAGATCTTTCTCATGGTCATGCTTTAACTAGTCCAAAGCTAACGTAGCAATATTTGCACGTTCATTATTCAAACTAGTATTACTTGAATCTTTTTGAGGACTGTTGTCAATGAATCTTTGATCTTTCCATTCTCCGTAACATGGCATAGCTTCTGATCCGTCATAAAGCTTTACCCTTATCGGTACTTTCCATGCCTTCACAATATCATTTACTTTTGATTTAAAGTTATTTGTCTTATGTGCATACTCAAACTTCATAATACCTGCAATGAAGGGAATAAATTGTCTCAATCCAAACTGCCTGGACACTAGTAACGGCCAGTAGGTTGTCCCTCCCTAAACTCCTAGCAACAGGACCCATTCAAAGTTTCCACACCGGTATAGATAATTGTTCAAACACAACCAAGGGATTTTCATAAAACTTCAAAATCATTCATATTCAAAAAACATTCCTTCTATTATTCCTCCGACATTTTCTCAATTAGGCACTTAGTAAGATATTCTTCCAACGATGAGTAAGTATCAAAAACTTTACGAACCCTATGAGGTGTAACCTACCTATATCCTCGAAACCCAATTTCCAACAACTGTGAACGACCCCAAAATCTTCCTTCTCCCTCCTTCCTACAAGCAGTCAATGATCTATAAGTTTATGCTAGAATAGGTGGTACTGGATTAACCTCTTTTTCTAAACGCTCAAATAACCCTAATGTCGATGGGTCTATATAGTCCACAGTCCTTGGGAATAAAACCAGTCTATAGATACACGAAGCAAATAGACTTCTCTTTCTTTCTGCCTCATCTCTAGCAAGAATTAAGTCTCAGATAATTTTCCAACTTATACGCTTGTTGTCTTTCGCCAGCTCATTATTACCTTTTCTCAAATAGCTTTCCGTTGAATCGGGCTTTATTTTTTCCCGTGATTGTCTTTAACTTTTTTCCTAAAGCTTGAATTGTTATTGGGCCTTGTATAAACCTTGTCTCATTGGATTCTTGGACAGCATAACTGGGCTTCATATTTCTCTAGTGTAGGTGTCATGTTTATGCCTCTGAATGTGGAACAGTTGTACGACGGATTCCAATACTATGTCATAGCTCTAATCAGCTCCTAGCCTATTGGGACATCCAACAGTAGCATTATATCCCCAAATTTGTATTGAACATGACTCTTCATGTGCTCATCCCATTGTTTCCAATACTGTCCAGAATTAATCTTGGTGACATTCTTCATTCATGACACGTGGTCCCCTTGAATACTATTCCCCTTTGTATACGGAGTCTCTTCTGACTATGTCCACACTAAGGTATTACCTTTTCCTCGTCTATCAGATCCTTCGGCCATTATGAACACTTCCTAATTAACTAACTCTTGAATTGATACCCTATAAATACAGATGATGCCATATAGAAAAACAACAGCAAAACAAAACAAAAACACAAAAGCAAAAAATGTGTCAGTATTTATGAAATAATATTGAGGGCAAAAAAATTAAATTAAATTGATACAGTAAAGCAGGTTATAATGAGCAGAGAGAATAATCAGAGAAGCGTATTTAAATTGGGAGCACCCTGTCTTAGGTCCATGTCTAGCTTTAGTGGGGTGAGATTCTAGATTATAGTATGTGGTTTTTGTTCTACTCTCTGGGAACCCAAAATGTCGTTATTGCCTATTGCGACAGCAAGACATCGATTCGGGAGTATACGTTCCCTTATAGCGGAGGCGTAACCTCACGGTGTATAAGATTGGTATATAGAAAGAAAGACAAAATTTCGATCATGAAGATGGATACCTCACGTAGGATCATGTCTCGCTCCCACCTCTAGGAGAAGCTCGGGTAGAAGGCTTATGCATGAAAGATAGATATATCATATAGATAAAAAGCATATTTCCATTTTTCCACAAACTCATCCAATAATTATTGAAGAAATTAAATTCGAATTACAATTTTCAAAATGCCAAAATGCCACATAAAATTAATTAGGCCTGACTCACGAAGTGATCCCCGGCGGAGTCGCCAATCTGTTGAAACCATTTTAAACCAGGTAAAAATAGCTTAACGGTTAATTTTGAAAATTAGGGTTTTTGTTTTAATTTGATTTTGAAAAGGTTTAGAGCTGCCATCGGTCACTTTGGTAGACCGGACACCATAAAAACAATTAGAGATTCATTCTTTTTAAAATTAGAGTTCGGGAGTGGTTACGTGTGGGGAAGGATTAGCACCCCCATAAACGACCGATATCGGTACCTTAAATTTTGCATTCCATATTGACATTTTTAGAATAACAATTCAAATTTAATTTGATCAATAATTATTAATTGGATTTATGTTCTGAATGGAAATATTTCTCTTATAAGGAAATATATTTTTTGATCCGAATATGAAATTGGAAACACTCTTATACGCTCTGGGCACCTCTATTCATATTCCAAAAAATACATTTCGAATATAAAAGGTTTTATATATGCGATTAATTATTGTCTTATTCATTTTAAGAATTAATCTAAAAGGCACTATTTAATTTCGTGTATTATTTAAATCTATGAATATTATTTAATTTAAAGGTTTACATGAGAAAACACCCAATTGCTTGGGCACCATCCATATTTAAACCCCAAAATTATATACAATATTCTTAGTTTAATTAATTAAACTAATTATTGAAGTTCTAATCCTATTTAAGGCTCTAATTAATTAACCTAGGTTATTTGTTAATTTTTTAGGGTTTTAATGAATATTAAATATTCTACTTTAAAGCCTATGTTGAATAACATTTAATTGCAATGAGACATCATTCAAATTAGAAATTCAAAGCTTCACATTTAATACCCATTAATTTTCTAAAATTATCTCCTTAATTGAATTATTTGAATCTAATTAAAGCTCATAATACTAAGGCTCTAAACAATTCAAATAAATCTAAATGAGATAAATTGTTTAACAATTAATCCTACATGCTTATTTTAAAACATTATTAACCTTGTAAAAAAGCATACATTTCATGCCTTTTTACTTAGGTTATTGTTTGGTGTCAAGCTCATTTCATTGCATATAGCTGCATTTAGCTCATTTAGTTGCATTTGGTGGCGTTTGCTTGGTTGTTTTAATTATTTGTGAAATTGGTGCTGCTTTGAGAAAGGTTTGTTTTGTGGTGATGATGTGCAGGTGAGCAAAGGAGTTTTGCTGGGAAAGGAAATTTTGCCGCAGCATTTTGGATAGCATTTCTGGGCACACAAAAAGACAAAGAAAGAAGATATTTCACAAACCCCACACGTGATTCCACCAGCCAGCTGTGTCACACATATGAAGGGAATATTCCCTAGGGTACACAAGGAATTAAAGGCACAAAACCCTAGAAGCCCCCACTATATAAATGAAAGGACACCCACATTAAAAGGGGAGCTGGAAAAAGTGATTGGTGAGATAAGAAAGATAGAAGAAAAAGGCGGTTGCCCTCCTTCTTCCTCAGTTTTGGGTTCCTCCATTGTTGAAGCTCCAAGGGAAGTTCTTACTGGCCTTTGAGAGAAGCAGCAAGCTTTGAGTGGTCCAAGGCGGCTTGGGAGTTTCCTCTTCTCTTGGTTGCTTTTTGCTCTTACATTTTTATTCTGAAATGGGTTGTATTAAACGAATGAATTTGGATGTTATCTACCCAGTCATGGACTGATTTTAAGTGGCTTGGGTTTATTGTGGATGATTATGTTTTCTGTTTGAATGAATGTTTTAGCATTTTACAGTTTCATTGATGATTTGTTCACTGTTTTATTGCCTTGGGTTTGTAAGAGCTTTCGAGAGTTAGCCGTTACCCTTGTTATCACCAAAACATGCAAACAACATGCTCATATCCAACCCGATATTCAAGAGAAAAATAACGAAAACTTACTTCTGAGCTTAGGTAAGTGCCTCACGCTTACCCTAAACTCCCAACAACCTTTACAATCCTTTGTAAAGCATTTAAAACCAGTTTCCACTCATCGATACGCTTCGCCTTTCTTGCCAACGCGATACAAGCTCCCGATAAGCAATAAATAATGTCGAACTTCATCGCCTTAATTATCCCCTATTTTAAACACATAAAACCAGAGGATAAATGCATCATTATGCATTCAAACCATTGCCTCAAAGCAAAACCCTGCAACTCTCAGGTTGCCTACTTAGAAACCATCCGAAACAAACTGAAATCATCCCCCAAAACTTCCAAAACTTAACCCAGCCATAATATAATGATTCAAACCATTAAACTTCATCAATTAACCTCCAAAGACCCTTTTTCCCAATATCCTTTTACTTCCAGCAAAGATTAAACTCGAATATCATCACAAAAACTCAAGCCTAACAACCTAAATAATTAGAGATCCAAGAGTTTCGGGATTCTATTGATAAAAACAACTTATCAACATCATCATACATCCAAAATATGTATTAAATCAATCTTAAACACTGGAAATCAGACCCACTTCGAATATTACCTTGTTATATCAATTTTACCCAATTTACTCAATCAAACATTGATAAATCATTAAAATTAGTTTACAATTCATAAATCAAGGATCAAGCACTTGGGAATTTCAGTAAATAACCATACAATAGAAGAGATCACGGACCTTACCCCTATTGTGAGATTTCTCCCTCAATTGGTTTGATAAAAGCTAAGAACACAAGATTTAAATGAGATTTTGTAAAAACAATGTTAATTAATCAATTAAAAATCACAAATACAAGTTAAAAGACTTCTCACCTTTGGATTTTGATGAAAACTTGAGTGTTTGGCTGAGGAGAGAATGAAAAGAAAAGTTGAGAGAAAAGTTACGTGAATTTTCTTTAAAAAGCTTAACTAACTTTTTAACTAAAATCCCTTTTTAATTAACTTGAAAACACATGTTAAAATATCTTTAATTAAGGGAGAAATCATCATAAAAACTTGGTAAAATAGCTCCTTAAAGATTCTAAGAATTTGACCCATTTCATTTTAGTCACCTTTAAAAGCAGTTTTCAAAAATTGCATTTTGGTCACCAGCCAAAATGTCCGATTTTAAAATCTTATTTTCCAAAATTGATTGCACCATTATCCTTAATATAATTAATAATGATTTTAGAATATTTTTCCATAATTTTATCACCTTCAAAAATATTTAAACCAATTTAATCCTGAAACTAACCTAAAACTCTAATACCGGTCCACCGGACCTTCGAACCAACCTTTAAAACATCTAAGCCCAAAACCGGGGTGTTACAACACTCCCCCACTTAAGAAATTTCGTCCTCAAAATTACCTGGAGGAAAAAATGAGGAAATTGCTCCATCATATTCGCCTTGCGTTCCCAAGTGGCTTCCTCAACACCTCGGTGTCGGCACAAGACCTTTACAAGCTCAATCATCTTACCACGAAGAACTTTCCCGCTGGAATTAGGGATTTCTATCGGTTCCTCATCGTAGGATAAATCTGACCTCAACTCCATATTCTCCACCGGCATAACATGCGAAGGATCCAACCGATACCTTTGTAACATAGATACATGGAACACATCATGTATTTTCTCCAACTCGGGAGGCAACCTCAATCGATAAGCCACAAGACCTACACACTCAACAACCTTATATAGTCCAATAAACCTCGGACTAAGCTTACGTCCGAATCTCATCACATTTTTCCATGGTGACACTTTCAAGAATACACGATCGCCTACCGCATATTCAATTTCTCTACGCTTCAAATCCGCGTAAGACTTATGTCGATCCACAACTGCTTTCAAGCAATCACACACAAGCTTTACCTTTTCATTTGTGTCCTTCAACACATTCGGTAAGGTAACATGCTTTTATCCTACCTCAGCCCAACACAAAAGTGTACGACACCTCCGGTCATGCACACCTCATATGGTGCCATATATATACTCGCTTGGTAGCTATTGTTATATGCAAACTCAACTAAAGGTAAATACTTCTCCCAAGTTCCTTGAAACTCGATGATATAACACCTTAGCATATCCTCCAAAACTTGGATAACACACTCAAACTGTCCATCCATCTAGGGTAATACGTGATGCTAAAACTCAACCTCGAACCTAAAGCCTGGTGTAAACTCCTCCAAAACCTTGCCATAAACCTCGAATCTCCATCAGACACTATGGACTTAGATACCCCATGCAAGGGCACAATCTCAGCAATGTACAAATTTGCCAGCTTGTCCAAGGTATCCGTCGTGTGCACTGGCAAGAAATGTGCACAATTCATAAACCGATCAACATCACCCAAATGGAATTCTTTTTAGCTGGTGTCAAAGACAGCCCATGATGCAACAACCGTGATTTTTAGCAGTTGCAACAACCTAGATGGAAACTGATGTTCAGCCTTGACTCGCTGACACACCATACACTTGGAAACAAACTCAGCCACATCCTTTTTCAACCCAACCCAGTAGCATGCCTTCAACCCATGATGCATCTTAACACTACCGGGATGCATAGCAAAAGGAATAGAATGTGCCTCCGTCAAAAGAGTATGCCTCAACTCCGGATCATCCAGAACCACTATTCGACCCTTGAAACACAAAACTCCATCATCATCAAAATAAAAATCTATCAAATTACCCTCCGATATGTCTTTAACATGCTCAACCAAACAATCATCGTACGGTTGTTTAGCTTTGATCAACTATGACAACGTACGCTTAACTTGTAACTCTGCCAACAAACCACCTCTCGTGTCACACTCAACCTTGCAAATATAGCTCTAAGCTCAACCGCAACCTTACGGCTCAATGCATCCGCAACCACATTGGCTTTACTAGGATGATACTCAATTGTCAAGTTGTAATCCTTAAGCAACTCCAACCATCTACGTTGCCTAAGATTTAAATCCTTTTGAGACATCAAATACTTCTAACTCTTATGATCCGTAAAAACCATACACTTTTCACCATAAAGGTAATGCCTCTAGATTTTCAAGGCAAAAACCACAGCCGCAAGCTCCAGATCATGAGTTGGATAGTTGCGCTCATGAACCTTCAACTGTCTCGACTCATAGGCCAAAACCTTACCATCTTGCATCAGCACACAACCCAATCCAATATATGACGCATCGCTATAAACCAAAAACTCCTTCCCCGATTCTAGTTAAATCAACATAGGAGCATATGTCAAAACCTCCTTCAACTTCTCAAAATTGTACTGCTGCCTCTCCGTCTACACATAAGGAACATTCTTTTGCAACATCAATGGTGCTGCAATACTCGAAAAGCCCTCAACAAAACGGCGATAATAACCAGCCAACCCAAGAAAACTATGCACCTTCGATTCAGACTTAGGTTGCTTCCAATTTAGAATAGCCTCAAATTTCTGTGGATTAACATGAATACCCTCCACGAAAACCACATGTCCAAGGAACATTACTTTCTTAAGCCAAAACTCGCACTTGCTCAGCCTATAATACAATTGATTATCCTTGAACACTTACAACACATTCCACAAATGCCGATCATGTTCCTCCTCGGTACGCGAGTACACGAGAATATCATCTATGAACACCACAACACACTGATCAAGATATTCATGGAACACCCTATTCATCATATCCATGAATGCATTCGGGGCATTTGTCAAACCAAAAGGCATGACCAGAAACTCATAATGCCCATACCTCGTACGGAATGCGGTCTTGTGCACATCCTCATCCTTAACCTTCAGCTGATAATACCCAAATCTCAAATCTATCTTGGAAAACACCGCTGCTCCACGAAACTAATCAAACAAGTCATCAATTCGCCGCAACGGATACTTGTTCTTCACCATTAACTTATTTAACTACTGATAATCAATGCACATACGCATCGTACCATCATTCTTCTTCACAAAGAGAACAGGAGCACCCCAAGGAGAAACACTCAGTCCAATGAACCGATGATCCAACAACTCCTGAAGCTATGAATTTAACTCCTTTAATTCCTTCGGTGCCATCCTATAAGGAGCAATAGACACCAGTGTCGTACTCGTAAACAATTTAATACCAAATTCTATCTCTCTATCTGGTGGTAAACCCGGTAACTCTTCAGGAAAAACCTTCGAAAAATCACAAATAGCTCGAATGTCCTACGCTCGAACACCCTTGGCTTCAGGATTCATCACAATAGCCAAATAATCTTGGCCACCTCCTTGCATCATCCTTTCTGCCTAGGTAGCCGAAACTACATTAGACAAGAACTTTACATTCTCGCCAACCACCACAACTTCATAATTGTTGGCTAACCTTAAAGAAATCCTTTTGGACTCACAATCCACAACCGCCTTATGCTCACTCAACCAATTCATACCCAAAATGATATCAAAACCATGGAATGGCAACTCTAATAGATCCGTGGCAAATTCATGACCTTGCACAACCAAAGGACACCGCCTATACAGCTTTCTAGTAGTAACCGTCTAACCAAAAGAACTAGTTACTAACATACCAACATCAAGGATCTCAACAGGAACATTCAATAGTGATGCATGTTCACTCAATATGTATGAATGAGTATACCCCGAATCAATCAAAGATAACAATGACAAGGATTGCAAAGTAAAGGAACCTATGACCACATATGTGTCATTACGAACTTCAATATGTAGTGAAACGCCTACACCCATACTGAAACACCCTGCCCAAAATTGCCTAGCCTTACCGATACGGTCCCCTGTGTATCGGTACGCCTAGGCATGTAATGTCAAATTTAGTAGGTTTTTCACTTGAATCTAGATGCATTTAGGTCCTAGCAACTTGCATACATGCATACAAAAACCATTATTACATAAACTCACATCTATTCTAAGATTAAACATCCTAAAACAAACTCGTGTTTCCAAAAGATCACTCTAGAGGCATGCTTCCTAAACCACTTTGCCAAACATACCAAAATGCACAAATAGACCATTCTCAGCATAAGCAACATGTCAACACAACCAACACAGCATAATAAACTTTCTCAAACCATCACAACATGGCAATCAACAAGGAAGCTCTAGATGCATACCTAAGAAACCAATCATCCACAACTATAAGTAAGAGTTAACATCAAACTTAGCAACATCAAACCATCCTCATAATCCAGCATAGAAACATACTCAAAATTCATAAGGAAACATAATTACAATTCCCAAAAACCATGGTGAACACATTGCCTTATTAACCGAAATATAAACCGAGTTCATACTCAAACTTGTAAATGTCCTTGGATCTCTTAGCCTTGCCTCTTTCTGCCCCAACCCTTAATGTTTAGCATTATTAGAAAAAAGAGAGCGTAAGCACATTTTCTTAGTGAGGATGCTCATACAACAATGATGCATTAAAACCATATGCTTGTTTTTCCAAAAACATGCTTACAACCAAAGCATTTTTTCATGATTCCAACCGAATCAAAGCATAATAACCTTTATGCAACATTATGCACATTCCATGCTTAAGTCCCCAAAGCATTAAATCATAATCCATTCTTAAAACCCAAAGCATTAAAAATAGGTTCAACACATGAACTTTCTCATATATTGGCATTTATAGTGACCCAGATAGACTACTTCTATCCTATACATATCGGATACACGGATCTCTCATACCATGCCTAGTTAATCCGCATGATATCCCAAACCTTGCCTTGTTAAACCACAAGATTTGTCACCCTCGCCTAGTTAAACCGCGAGATTCCACCCTTGCCTAGTTAAACCACAAGTGTACCGACCCTGCCAAGTTAATTCTTAAAATCACCATCAATTTGGGTTGCCTAGTTAATCCGCATACCCCAAATGTGGTTCCTAACAGTCCAAGTGGCCTTGTTAAACCGTCATACCTCAAGGACCCATGGCCACGAGTGATTTTGTTCTTATTTTATAGTGCATTTTTAATCCTATGGCATGCCAACTATATCCGATTGTTTTCTCAGCATGTCACATAGCCAATTTACCATTTACAAACATTTACTTACTGCTTTACAATGCAATTTATAAAAACATCACAAATGCAAATATCATTGCCAATGCACTAACACCATTCCCAACCAGAATGAAAACCAATGCTCATAAGCATTTATTATATTTAAACCCTTGTATATGTGCTCAAAATCATGCATTTCCAGTAAGTAAGTCATACCATGTTTATCACCAAAACATACAAACAACATGCTTATATCCAAGCTGATATTCAAGAGCAAAATGAGGGAAACTTACTTTCGAGCTTAGGTAAGTGTCTCACACTTACCCTAAACTCTCAACAACCTTTACAAACCTTTGTAAAGCATTTAAAACCAGTTTTCACTCACCGATACGCTTTGTCTTGCTTGCCAATGCGATACAAGCTCCATGTAAGCAACAATCAATGTCGAACTTCGTTGCCTTGATTATCCCTTGTTTTAAACACATAAAACCATAGGATAAATGCATCATTATGCATTCAAACCACTACCTCAAAGCAAAACCTAGTAACTCTCAGGTTGCACACTTAGAAACCATCTGAAACAAACCGAAAACATCCCCAAACACTTCCAAAACTTAGCTCATCCATAATATAACGATTCAAACCATTAAACTTCATCAATTAACATCCAAAAACCCTTTCCCAACATCTTTTTACATCCAACAAAGATTAAACTCAAATATCATAAAAAACTCAAACCTAACAACCTAAACAATTAGAAATCCAAGAGTTTCGAGATTCTATTGATAAAAAACAACTTATCAACGTCATAATACATCCAAAATATGTATTAAATCAATCTTAAATACTGGAAATCAGGTCCACTTCGAATATTACCTTGTTACATCAATTTTACCCAATTTACTCAATCAAACATTGATAAATCATTAAAACCGGTTTAAAATTCATAAATCAAGGATCAAACACTTGGGAATTTTAGTAAAGAACCATACAATAGAGGAGATAATGGACCTTGCCCCAATTGTGAGATTTCTCCCTCAATTAGTTTGATAAAAGCTAAGAAAACACAAGATTTAAATGAGATTTTGTAAAAACAATGTTAATTAATCAATTACAAATCACAAATACAAGTTAAAAGACTTCTCACCTCTGGATTTTGATGAAAACTTGAGTGTTTGGCTGAGGAGAGAATGAAGAGAAAAGTTACGTGAATTTTATTTAAAAAGCTTAACTGACTTTTAAACTAAAATCCCTTTTTAATTAACTTTGAAACACATTATAAAATATCTTTAATTAAGGGACAAATCATCAGAAAAAACTTGGTAAAATAGCTCCTTAAAGATTCTAAGAATTTGACCCTTTTTCATTTTAGTCACCTTTAAAAGTAGTTTTCAAAAATTGCATTTTGGTCACCAGCCAAAATGTCCAATTTTCAAATCTTATTTTCCAAAATTGATTCCACCATTATCATTACTATAATTAATAATGATTTTAGAATATTTTTCACAGTTTTATCACCTTCTAAAATATTTAAACCAATTTAATCCCGAAATTAACCCGAAACTCTAATGCCGGTCCACCGGACCTTCGAACTAACTTTTAAAATATCTAAGCCCAAAACTGGGGTGTTACATGCACGCAAGATCTGTCCTCAAGCCGTAGCATGACTGTAGTGGGTCTCGCCTTCCCTATGCCTAATCTTTGGAAAACATATTTTGGTATAAGGTTTATGCTTGCTCCAAGGTCGAATAGTGTTTTCCCAACATAGTGATTGTCGATGGCACAAGGTATTATAAAACTGTCTGGATCTTTTAGTTTGGGCAGTAATCGGTTATGCAGCATTTCCATACATCATTTCATCAAGGCAACTATCTCAAACTCACTCAGCCTTGTTCGCTTAGAGATAATGTGTTTAAGGAACTTAGCGGAATTTGGCATTTGATCTATCGCCTCAACCAATGGAAAATTTATATGGACTTGCTTTAGGATATTGAGACACTTCTTGAACCGGTACTCATGTTTCTGCCTCTTCAACCTCTGGGGGATAGTGGTGGCAGTCTGATTTCTTTGCCTTTACTAGTCTCATCTGGCTTGGCATTTTTGGAAGAACTTGTTGCGGCAAGTAGACTTGCCGTGGCAACTGCTGAAGTCTCGTCATCCTCGGTTGCTGTGGCATTTTTTCCAGGCGCATATTCCTGAACAGGGGAATGCTCTACCGACTGACTTTTATCCTCGGGTTGTATAGGGTTATTATTTGCCTTGGTCTACTTTTGGTGGTGATCACTTTACACTGTTCATGGTTTGATCCTTGTATGACTCAGTGTCACTGAGTAGACTTCCTTATGGCCTTAAGCTCAAGATTTGGGTGAATTGCCTAACATGTATCTCCAATGCTTTCAGTGCTGCTCCTTGGCTCTACATCGACATCTTAGTCCTGTTAATGAAAGAGATTCTTGTAATCACTCATTTTTATCTGGCTTGTAAATAGTGTATAATAATTAATAGATATTATTATCGCATGTATGCATATATTATATTAGTATATGTGTACGTGTGATTAGCATGTGCGTAAAATATGTGTGATATGTGTGAGTGCCTGTACATTATACATATTGTGTATGTGTACGTGCTAATACTTATTATGGTATATGTGTGTCATATGTTTGTTTATATTTTATGTATATGCCGTTTGTATGTGCACATTGTGTGTGTGTGAACAAATATATGCTTGTGTGTTATGAGTTCAAACGTATATAATGTATATGATAATGTTGCATATACGTGTGTATGTATATTATTCAAATATTATGTGCATGTGTGTATGTATGCATACGTGTGGGTGTTTGCATGTGTATATATTAATTTGTATGTACGTATATTATATGTGTGTGTACGGATATATTATTATTATTAGTATTATTATTAATGCCATTGGGCTAAATTAAAATAAGATAAAAAGGTATATTAAAACCCAAATTAGATGTCCAGTCCTTAATTACAAAACCCACTTAAGTTTACATGGCCTAACCGGCCCAAACCCAGATCCAACATCCTAAAAACCCTAACCCATGTCAGACTTAATAACCTTAATACCTTCTTTTTATTTTGCGCAGCTGCAGGAGGGCCGTTGGATCAGATCTAGATCCAACGGCCATGGTTGAAGCTTGAAGACCTCTCATCTGCCGCGTGAAGTCCATGCACGAGCTGTTGGATTCTCCACATGCGCGTGTGATACACGTGCAAGGCCGATCGTATTCTCTGTGCCACGTGGTAAGATCTAAGGCAGTGCATCCTTCACCCAGATCGAATCCTAGCCATCCATCTTCAATTAATCCAAGCCGTTGGATCGAATCTGATCCAACGGTCAAGAATGAGTCTGGACAAAAATCCACCACCATGACGACCGTACCACCAACCCCTCAACCACCGGACATGCCAAGCATCACAAAAAATGATGGATGTCAGTACCAAATCAAACATAAAAGTGTATTTTATTTTATTTCTACTGAACCAAATCAAAAATCAGCATATATGTAAAATTTTGTAAGAACAATCACCAGTGACCGTTTTTAGAAATACAAAAAAACTCAGAGTTTCCCGATGATAATCACTACTTTCCTTCCTCTTTCTTTTCATGCATGTAAGAAAAAAACAAAAACAACAAAAATAAAAATGTTTTTACCTGTAGTAGTGGTGGGCTTCTTCGTCGGCAATAATCCCAAAAGGGGTGAGCCTAAAGGGGGAAGTGATTTTGGTAGGGGTGAAAACAACATGGGGCTTTTGTTTTTTGTTTCTTTTGGTTTTTGGGTTTCAAAACTAGGGTAGGGGTTGTAAGTTTTCGAGGTTTTTACTGTTAATTGGCCATGGTTGAGGAGGGTTTGAGGTGGCCGACATGACCAAGGCCTCACCTGAGACCGGTGCTTTTGTGGCAGGGGGAAAGTTTAGGTTTTTTAGGGGTGGCTTGTTTTTGGAAAATAGAGAAAGAGAGCTCTCTCTCTTTAGGTAAAAAAATAAACCAAAAAGTGAAATGGGGGGCTGATTGGTATGTTTTATAGATTCAAAATAAAATAAAATGGGTAAATCGCATCATAAATCCTCCATTGCCTTTAGTTTTTTTAGATTGGGCTTGCCCCTTGGGTTATTCCCAATTCCAAACCCTCATTCTTTTTAGAGTCTTTTAATTAGGTCCCTATATTAAATGAAATCAGCCAGAAATGATGAAATTGCACACTTAGTCATCCAGCATTTTCAAAATTTTTGAATGTGTCTTGCCGCATGGGTATATTACAACATTAGTCCTTCTATGTTTTGCCCGTTTTGCAATCTCGCCCCCTAAATGTGCCTTTTATTTATTTCATATATGTTTTCTGATTTCGTTTGTATTTCATTTTAGTCCTCTTTGTTTTTAATATCTATGATTTTATTATGTGTTTTTTTAGTATGTTTAGGTTGCTATTTATGTTTATATTGTTTTTATATCATGCTTATTCATGTTTCTTTTTTTTTCTTAGGTATGTTATGTGATGCTTTAATGTTTTAACTTATTGGTCCATTTTTTTTTGTGTTATGTTTAGCTCAATTTGCATATTAGATTTTTATGTTAGTTTTTACGTTTGCTTTGCATGCTATGTTACATATTAACTTATAGCATGTTTTGTTTTTTATGTTCATTTCTTTCTTTATGTTTTTATATGTGTTTTTTAGTCATGTTTATTCATACATATCTTCCTTCATGTGTGTTATTATAGGTTTAGCTTTGTTTGGTTGTGATATAGCTTTGTTTGGTTTTGATAAAGTAAGTGTTAGTTTTTTTTTTGTTGCTTTATTTTTTAGGTTATATGATAGTGTGAAATTTTGTTAATTTTTGCCTTGACATATTCACTTTGTGTATGTATATTTTGACGTTATATATTAAGTTCTAGTTTTTATGTTTACATTATTATTTTGTTAATTTAGTATCATATTTCATGCATGTCATGTATATATTATATTTGTGTTATGATGTGTCTATGCATGTTAGAAGTGATTAATTTAGTTTTGGGAGCATGTTCTGTTCTTGTTCATGTCTATATTTTGTTTTTAATATTACGGTATGTTAGGTTTCCTTATTCTCGTGTTCAATTATTTTTATTTATTTTGTAATATTCATATGTTATGTTTTAATATTATGTCAATGTAATTCGTTTGTTTTATACTTTGCTTCCTAAGATTGCATATTGAGATATATTAATAGTCAATGCGGTGCCCTTTTATCCGAGCGTAAACGGGGCCAGTATCAGGCGTAGTGATGGTGGTTGGGCGTTTACTCTCGGATAACGGGGCTTTTAAAATTTACTCGCACATATAACTAAATGTTAATTAAATCGTCAACTTTAATCCGGAAAGTTTAATATTAATAAAGCGGTAATTACTAAAGTACCAATTTTAGGCGGTGTGGTGGTGCTAATCCTTCCCCATCCGTAACCGACTCCCGAACCCAACATTTTTAAAATCTCTGGTTTTATGGTGTCCGACCTACCTTAAGTGGCCGGTGGTGACTCCATTTTTAAATAAAACATGATCTTTCTAAAACCCCACGGAATAAATATTTTTAAATACCCAAAAGACCCCAAACACCTTAAAAACCCGTTTTTTAGCGAAAGGGACATCGCTACAGATGGCGAATCCGCTGGGGAAATGATTTTTAAAAAAAACAACAACAAATGAGAGTCAAGCTTTTTAAATAATTACCGCTTTACTAATATCTTAAATTTTGGATTAAAGTGACTATTAAATTAACATTTAGTTATAATTGCGCGTTTATTTCAACGCATTTAAAATTTGGCATATAAACCCGTCTTTTTTAAGTGGGGGGAAAACGTTAATGCTTTCATGAGGATATCGTTCCTCCGTATGGGCCTAGCAAGTACCTTCGGGGCTCGAGTACCATATGCTTTCGTAAAGATATCGTTCCTTCGTATGGGCATAAGCGAATGGGTCCCCCTGAGTTGAACCCGATTGAAAGGAGCCTATAATGGGTGATGACCGGGGGCCTTGCTACTCTTAGTAGGGGATAGCAAGGACAATTTGGGTACCCCTTTAGCACCAACACTGCATGCAAAGAACATATAGAAACCCACCCCTTTAGAGCCATGCGGATAACCTAGGTGTTTTAGACGGGATGTAAATACGGTTGTTTTGTTTGTTTACCTTATTTAATTTGTCTTTTATTTATGTATTTATTACTTTTATCCGGTACTGACTCGTTTTCTTTTTTGTTTTTTCTTTTTGCATACATCATTGCATTTGCATTAAATAAAGGTACTGGATCAAGTGGTTTGCCCGATCAGAAAATCTTTCATCATGGAAAAAATGTATCTTAAGAAGGAAGAGCTCAACTTAACCGTTAGGCATTGGTCAGAAGTCAATCAGAGGGCCCAAGGGAACAGTTTGCCGAGTGAGCACATAGTGGCAGGGTATACCTACGTGAGCCTCCAATAGAATGACTTATGAGATCTTCAGAGGATTTGGGAAGGATGGGACCGAAGACTACAAGACTTTATCCTGTGATAGTTATGGCGACATAGCACAGTTGATGTATGTCCGAGTCAACCAGCCTTTACTCTGAGCCATCTTCCAGTTCTAGAACCCTACTTTTTGTTGCTTTGCTTTCAATGGGCAAGACATGATGCCTACGGTAGAGGAGTACACTGCTTTGCTCAATCAGAAGAATGTCCAGGAAGATTGGATCTATACGAAGCCGTCAAGGAACCAGAATTACACTTCGAAGCTCAAAGCTTTTGCTGGGATGAGTGACGATTGGGTTAATGGCCTGATTCAACTTCGAGGAGAAAGTTTAACCTTCGCATGGGAGAGCATCCGAGACATCATACCCGTACACCCAGGAAGAAGATGGACTTATTCACTTTGGGAATATATGGTTTGGTTGTCTTTCCGAGGGTTCTGGGAAACATCGATGTGGCCATTCTGGATTTGTTCGAGCGTATGAAGCAGAAGGTGAATCCAGTACCAGCGATTTTAACTGAAACCTTCATTTCTTTGAACGCAAGTCGGAAGCACGAAGAGGGATGTCTCAGAGGGTGTGCACAGTTACTATAGGTCTGGATTTAGAGCCATATGTGGAAGACAACAACGGGGGTTTTGTCGAGAAGATCATTTCAAGGCTTTTTGCCCTTGCGAGAGTACTTAGCAAAGGAATGCTGAGAAAACTTGAAAACGAAGACATGGTCCGGTTTCTCTAGGAACATTCAGGACGAGGACATAGTATGGAGAGTTCCTTGGCTTGGTAGAGTAATTACTTCCTATACAGCTGTAGGGATTATGACTGGCTGATGATGTTAGGGCTGCATGGCGGGATTGCTTGTGCTCCTCTTTTGGTGTCCCGATAGTTCGGATCGCGATAGTTTGTCCTAGTCACCGCCGGTTTAAGTCGAAGTGAGTTTCCTTTCAAGGGTGAGTTTAGGGCAAAAGTTCATACCATCATGAGAGCATGGGATCACTGTTATCGAATAAAGTTAGAAGGAGACGCCAAGTACATGCTCACCCCTAATTACGACCTTTAGAGGCGTTTGAGGATGAATGACAAAATTCCGTAACCTGACCAAGGGCCAACTGTGTCACTTGAGGAGCTTATAAGGATAGTACAGTCCGAGGCCGATATTCTGCGAGGTGAACTCGAGGAAGTTAAGAAGAAGATGGAGACTTTACAGACTCAGCATATGGATGAGCTCTACAAGGCAAGTTTGGAGGTTGACGAATGAGACGGGATCATTAGGCAGTTGAAGAAGCTGAACGTAAATTTGAGCGAGAAGAACGCTCTTTACTAGAAAAATACCATCCAGCTCCAAGCAAAGGTGCAGAAGGCCGATTGAGGCCAATTCCTAGCCGTAGAGAAGGAAAGGATGAACGGTATACGTTTAGTTGAAGAAGAACGAGAGGTAGATAAGCGGGCAATTGAGAAAGAGATAGAAAATTGCAAATTAGCCATCAAGAGTGAAAGATGGTTTTTCAGGGATGCCATCAACTGAGATAAAGAAAGAGCTAAGCAAGAGATCGACAAAGGCAAGCAAGCAATCATCGACGAAAGAGAAAATACTGCCGTTTGGAAGAGGAAGTCCATGGGAAGTAGGAATAGACTCTCGAGATGCAAAGCTTGTATTATGACACTATTCAGAGCTTGAATCAGAGTCAAGATCAGAATGCCGAGTTAGAGGCGAGGTTGGTAGAGTTGGAGCAGTCCTTCCAGACTTATCGTCAAATGAATGGTTTCATTGAACTACAAGAAATGGAGCATGAAATGGGTATGTTACGAGCCCGCATCGAGTCACTCAAAGCAATCGTTCAGGATTATAGGGAGAGAATCAGGGTATTTGAAGAAGCTGTGGCCGGTAGAGATAACTATTGGCGAAGAAGACTTCGTGATGCTGCCCAGATGGTTCAAGACAGAGACCAGTATTACGCGACCATGATGGTGGACATGGAAGAAGCACCTAGGTTCATCAAGCTGCTCAGGGCTATCGAGAAGCTAGGAGGTAGAGCTAGGGCTTATGTATAGAACTTTATTTTGTAATCATGACTCTTTTGTAATAGGGACCCTTTTGTAATCCAGACCTTTTGTAACCTGGACCCTTTAGTTCCCATGAAAGTAGTTCAAAAAGGTGATTACCAGCGGAATCAATACCTTTTTTTGCATACATTCTTGCATTGCATCATGGAATTTGCATCATTATACATGTATTTATCTATTTTCGCAATAATATTAATAGTGTAAATATTGTGGCAGTGAAATTTAAAGTTAAGCTGCAACCATTCAGCATCCATACCTTACCCGACTCCAAAGCAAGTTAATGGAAGATAGAATAGTCAGTCTAGAGAAGGGGCAGAAAGATCTGGAAGCACATTTTGATGAAGCCCAGAGGATCCTCAGTGATCAGATCACTCAATCGCAGACAACAATAGTGTCCAACATTAATGCATTACTAGCAAAAAGCCTCGAAAAAGGGGTCGAAGATGAAGTCGCCCAAGAGCCGAAAGGTACTGTATCTCACAGTAAGGTTCAACCAAAGACACCTAGTCCGGCCATAAGAGTATATATTGACCCTGTTGGAATAACCTGCAGTCTTCAGGCAGGGGCATCTAAAAACCAACCCATCGATACAGAGGCACTCTACGAGGAGGAGGTGCCAGACTTGAATTTGATTGAGAAAATCAGAGTAGAGGTGGAAAGGAAGTGGGAGGAGAGGTTTCGCCTCATGGAAGAAAAGTTTAAAGCACTGCAAGCTACATACGAACTGGGAATGAAGCTAGTGACTTGAGCCTAGTACCTGACCTTGTTCTGCCACCAAAGTTCAAAACTCCGGATTTCGACAAGTATGACGAGACTTCATGCCCTTCCGCACACGTGAAAATGTATTGTCGGAAGATAGCGGCCTACCTCAAGGATGAGAAACTCTTAATCCATTGTTTCCAGGACAGTCTGACTGGGGCAGCACTTCGGTGGTATACCCAGTTAAGCTGGGTAAATATCAAGACATGGAGGGATCTTTCAAAGGCATTCATCGAATAGTACAAGAACGTGACAGACATGACCCCCAGCAGAATCATGTTGGAAAACATGGGGCAGAAGTCCAATGAAAGTTTGCGCCAATACGCCCAAAGGTGGCGAGAAGTGGCCGCTCAGATCCAGCCACCAATTCTCGAGCATGAAATCACGCCCTTGTTTGCCAATACTCTGAAAGGAACATTATTTGATCACCTCATTAATAATACAACTCAGAGTTTTTTTGATTTGATCAGGATTGGAGAGTCTCTAGAATTGGCAATCAAGAGCGGTAGGATTGACAGCAGGGAGAGTTCTCGAAAGTACAACAAGAAGAATGAGGTAAACACCACAAGTACTTACACTGCTCCAAAGAACTTCACGGTCTCCCAGCCACAAGCATCTGTAGGAAAAGTTTAAGACTCAAACCAAAAAGAAGAGAAAGCTCTGAGAAAGAAACACGAGAAACCGGCCTTTACTACGTTGCCAGTTTCATACTCAGAGCTTTACTCTCAATTGTACAAAGCGGATTTGGTCCATCCGTACTATGTTACTCCGTTTAAGCCTCCATTTCCTTCATGGTATGATCCAAACGCACATTGCGATTATCATGGTGGTGCCCCTGGCCATCCCACAAAGAATTGCCTTACCTTCAAGAAACTCGTACAGAGTTTAATTAATTCGGGGGTATTAAAATTTGAGGAACCAAATGTGACTGCGAACCCGTTGCCTAATCACGGAAACCGGTGAGTGAATGCTATTGAGGAATATTCTGTCAGGAAGGTTAAGGAAAATGTGTCAAAAATCAAGTCTCCCTTACGATGGATATTCCAACAATTATGCATGGCCCACTTGATTGACAGTGGCATGGTAGTAGTACGAGGAGGATACAAAGCTTATTGCGAGTTCCACCAGGATGGAAGACATGACATCCAGCAATGTGAAGAGTTTAGCAGATTGGTTCAGCAACTGATGGACAGCAAAAAGATAGAATTCTTTGAAGAGTCTGCAGGGAGGCAGGGGTTAGAGGTATGTGCATCTGATAGCCCCAACCTTAAATATGGGAGAGACAGGCCTTTTTTCATCTCCTCTAGGCCAGAGGGAACAAGTTCGTCCCAAGGAAAAGCTGCAAAGGTGACTCCCAAAATCATTATCTCATCACCTGCCCCATTTCCGTTCAAGGAAATACGGCGGACACTTTGGAATTATACAGCAAACGTGACCATACCAAAGAAGTCAAAATCTGGTGAAGAGAAGGAACAAATGATAGAGAAAGAGCCAGCACAAGAAAATGAATAGACGAAGAAGGACGAAAGTGTCGGCGAAGTAGGCCACTTCACGAGGATCTGCAGGTACTAATCTTTTGAAGCTTTAAAGACTGCTGAAGCTGTAAAAGGCAAAGAATAAGGTACATCAACCAGTCTTGCTTCGATATTTGGCGAGGAACCCCCTTCGAAGATAAATGAACCGGTAACCGAAGCTCAGGCCAAGGAATTTATGAAGTTCCTAAGGCACAGCGAATATAATGTAGTAGAGCAGCTGCGAAAGCAAACGGTGAGGATTATAGTGTTGGAGTTACTTCTAAGTTCGGAGAAGCACTGTGATGCACTATTAAGGGTGCTGAATCAAACTTTTGTACCCCATGACATTTCTGTATCAAAGCTAGACAGAATAGTGGGGCATATCACTGCATACAACCATATAACGTTTAGAAATGAAAAAATACCGGAATGAGGTATGGGGTCCACCAAAGTTCTCAACATCGCGACCCACTGCAAAGGGTATATGTTGCCTGGAGTACTGATTAACAATGGGTCGGCATTAAACGTACTACCTATGGTGACTTTACAAAAGCTGCCGATAGATGACTCTCACATGAACCCCTGTCACAACTCTGCGAGAGCCTTTGACGGTACGCAAAGAGGAACACTTAGGAAGATAGAAGTGCCTTTGTTGATTGGGCCGACTGAGTACATAATCGATTTTGTGGTGATGGACATAAAATCGACCTACAATTGCTTGCCGGGAAGACCATGGATTCACTCTGCAAGAGTTGTTCCTTCATCACTCCATCAAAAACTAAAATTTGTGATCGAAGGCAAGTTGGTCACAGTGGAGGCTGAGCAGGAAATCATCGCTTCGGTTACATCAGACGCCCCCTATATCTAGAATGATAAAGATGCCGAGGAATGCTCTTTTCGAGCATTGGAACTAGTGAATGCTACATTTGTCGCGGAAGGTAATCGGATCCCCAGCCCCAGGTTATCTAACTGCACCAAGATGACCGTGTCTGAAACTTTGGGCCGAGGAGCCAAAACTGGAAGAGGACTAGGGAGAAAATTGCAAGGAAGCCTACGAGCCAGGAGCGTCATCACTAAGAGGGATCACTTTGGGCTTGGCTACATAATGTATGTTGAGGCATGACGAGCAGAAGGCTTCGAACATCAGAGCAAGATGACCAATGTCACATACCATTCATACTTATCTAAGAAAGTATTCGAGACAACAAGAGATATCTCCCAGGTGAAAACCCGTAAGGACGCCTCAAAAAAATAAAACAAAAAAAGCTCTAAAGTGGAAACCCGAAATGGGCACTTTAGAACCCCAAACCAAAAACTCAAAAAAGAAAGGTTGAAATGGTTGACCCAATAGTGAGATGGGGTACCGTTATCGGAAGAAGAAGAAGCAAGCAAAGAGTCGAGATTGACTGATTGCGAAAGCAGGAGCATCAAGATATTGACACTCATGCATCACATATAGTTAGGCATCCTAGGGATTTGGAGCATGCTAACTCATAACATTTTGTCCATTTTAAACAGGTATTGGCATATTGCCATTGACTTTTGATCTTCCCCTTAGCAGTGAAGAGGTGGATTTATCTGAAGAAATATTGGTAGCCTTAGTAGCGTGAGTCTAGAAAGGTCGGTAGCCGTTTTCAGCGTGAATCCCCAGATTTGAAGAAAGTTCAACAACCATAGCAGCGTGAGTCCAAAAAGATCGGTGGCTATTTTGGCATGAATCCCAAATGCAAAGATAAAGGTTCTATATAGGAAGGGCCTACATTTTTTAGTACTCGCAGTGAGAGGTTCTATATAGGAAGAATTTGTAGCTCTGAGATTTCAGAAGTTAAAAGTTCTATATAGGAAGGACTTACGGCTTCAGGGTTTGAAGACTAGCAGTTCTATATAGGAAGAACTCCTAGTCGAAAAATCCATCCGTGACGCAGAAGGTTTTATATAGGAAAGACCTGTCGTGTTGAAGGTGGTGAGTACTATATAGGAAGGACTCCAAGCTTTACCGTCTCAGAGTGAAAGGTTCTATACAAAAGGGACTTGTGACTCGAGACTCCAGAACGAAAGGTTCTATATAGGAGGGACCTATAGTTCCAAGATCGGAAGGTGAAAAAGTTCTATATAGGAAGAACTTACGATCCTGAAGATTCAACCGAGGAAAAGTAGAGAGTTCTATAAGAACACGTGATTTCAAAGCCACGAACAAGGAAGTCGGATAAAAATGAGTGCTTTTGGTCTTTGCTTTGTTCTCGTTTCAATACAATTTTGTTCCTGAACTTCCCAATAATTTGAAATATATTTTCATCCTTAAAATAAGTTTTCGATCATCAAACTTGAAAAAGTGATTGTTTAAATATTTGGGGATATTACATTAAGTATTATGAACACTTTTCTTATTAGTATTTAGACTTTGTGTGTGCTGAGAAGAAATATTTTGTTCAAGTTGTTGATATGTAGTAGCATGAGCTCAAGCAGATGTCTGGTTGTCCAAGTTAGATCGTCTAGCATCACCATCAAATAGCACAATACAAACAACACTCATAGTAGAAGGTGTCAACCCAACAGTTAGAACTATAATAATTGGTTCATAATCAAGAGGTAATCCATTAAGAATAGAAGTTACATGTTCATGTTAAGTGATGAATTCAACAAAATTGGTGAGATTATCATAGATTGAATTGATTTTCATTATAAAGTCTCCATATAAGCTCATCTTTTTCTGAGAATGATGAAGCCTTTTATAAGACAACAATCTAGATGTAGTTTTACCACTATAGATTCTATGCAGCATGTTCTAGATTTCATACGCATAATTAAAACCAATGAAATATGGCAAGACATTTTCACTAACAATAGAGACAAGACATGTGAAAAGGGTACATCCTACTATTCGAATGACTCAAAATCAAGATTTATATTGATCGTATTTAGTTATATATTTTAGAAAGAAGTAACTTTAGTGCCAATAAATCCATATAGTCTACGAATCTTAATGGTCATAAAAATTTGTTAATGTCACAATAAGTACTTATGATCATCTAATACCACATTAATCTTTTTACTTGAAAACAACTTATTTGAATTATGACCAAATCTAGTTCTATGAACATTGAGTTTAAGTAAAGTGTTGTTAGATTCATTATGTGCCATTAAACAATAAATAGAATGTCACCAAGGAAAACAAAAATATTTAAATGGATTCTTAGAATAAATAATCAAACAAAGAAGATATCAACAACAAGAACTCAATAAGAACGAAAGTCTGATAAGAAAAGATGCAAGTATAGTCAATGCAGGAGGATATAATCAAATATTTAGTGCTTTTAAATTGATGAAGCAAGTTGATATTGGATATCCATATCTAAGTGCATCAACCTTAATTGAATCAAACATTTAGTGATAACATTTTCATGAAACAACCATAACTCTCATAATTTGCTGATGAACTCAATAAGTTTGATGATATGACAACAAAACATGACAATGAAAGAAGTATTAATCAACCAAATGTTTGAGTCAGAACCTTCGACAATAGTAATGAAAACTAAAATGAAAGTAACTGATGTTCAAACTTATCAAACCAACATCAATAACGATAATTACTTCAGATCTGAGACAGCAATAACGATGCTGAATTAAATTGTTGAAGAGCATGAAGACAGTATAGAAATATGTGGGATCAAGAGATTAATGGTGGAAGTGGCTTCAAGACCATCAACAGTAAGACAAAATGACTCAGATACCACGATAAATCCCTATAAATGACATAGAGAAAAGGACATGACAAAGAGAAGTTTTGATAGTAAAATACAATATAAAAAGATAGGATTTAGAACTAACCAGATTATAAAAGTAGTTTATTGTTTGTTATTTTCAAAGTAAAAAGTTTAATGTACAAGACTTTTCTTCTATAATATCCCAGTTAATGAACTTATAACAAGATAGCTATAGTCCGGGAAGCACAAGTACGACAACCTAATACAGTTTTAAGTAACCAATATATCTCTGGCACGAGTACGAGACGAGTATGGCTCGAATACGTGTCGAGGACGTCCTATGTTGACGGGGTACAATTGAAAGTAGTTGAGAACGTTTGATATATTTTTTAGGACATTTCAGGGATGATATGTGACCTTCACGTGCACCCTTGGGTTATTTTTTAGATTTAGCTTAACAAATTTTAAAAATACCAACCTAAATGAAAACCTATGATGTCTGACTTTGTGAAACTCTCACAGTCTCACTTTTTTCTCAGTGATTGGAGAGGGCAAGAGACGACATCAATCAAGGAGTTCGGCGTCGGTAAAAACCTTCTACTCCGACACATTAAGATTTTTGTTTCAGGTATGTCTTTTTCCTATTTCTTTTCTTTATCTATTTTCCATCCTTTTGCCTTTTCTCTAGTTGTCTTTTCTTTTTGAATTTTATTAACTTCTTTTTTAAAAGATCAATATACAATAGGTGTGTACCTTTGTTGATATTTCAACATGATAAGTATAATATAATTGTAAAAAGGTATGGCTCTGGTGTATAATTTGTTGTGTGGTACGGGCATTTGAATCACAAAAAAATTGTTTATTTTGTTCTAGTTACATCTGTATAATTTTAGGGCCAATGCAATCTGCAACAAATTTTTAATCTTATGTCAGTTTAGCACTATAGCATTCTCCAACATTTATTGGATTATATATTTAACAAAATTATATTGGATTATATATATTCTTGCGTGAGTTGTTATTTCTTGTGTTGTATCGTGGATCTTGTTGTGGTGTGCATCTATTGTTTGGGTGTTTATATGTAGTTTTTATCAAATAAATAGAATATTTATCACCTCATAAAAAGTACTTTTTAATAGATAAACATCCCCAAATAAGTATATTTTGAAAGAAAAAAGTTCATTAGAAAATCACTTCTTATCCCAAACCAAAAAGCTAACAAAAATTGAGCTTAACTTACATTTAAAGAATTGTCAAAATCTATAAAATAAAATAAATTATTAACACACCAATATATAACATTTTTCTCTAGGGGGAAATTACTATTATTAGAGGTGGCAAATATATCTAAACATAAATATGATTATTATATTATGATTTAAGTAATTAATTATTATTTGTAAATGAGGTTGAAAGACCGCTTTGAGTTTTTAGTAGGATTGCTTTGTGTTTTTTATGAGACTTTTTATGGTAGAATGATGTGAATTTGAGGCATCAAATGATCTGTTTTTTTTTTTTGTTTAATGTGAGTAGATCCATTAGTTTAAATCTGGCATTACAAAGTGGTAATAATTGTAATTTTGCTAATAGTAAAATTAGAAGCGTTAGTCGGAGTGTGCCAGTTTTTTCATCCCAAAATGAGAATTTATCTCCATTGTGGATTATGTGACAAAGATAAAATGAAAGACTAGTGGAGGAACTCGGCATTATCCTGTAACATTTGTGGTGAAACTCATAATGGAAGTTATATTAGGATAAAGGCTATTTTCTTCAAATTTCAGGTAAAGAGGCTGCACATTGCAACAAAGTAACTATAAACTAGAAACTTAAAATGTTAAAGTTGGTAGAGAATTGTAAGAAGAGAAAGAAACAAGAAACAACTGGAAAGGTTTCTTTGCATTGTCAATGTCAAACTAGATTGAGATTGATTCTTCTTCTAAGAAGAGTAAATCTAATATGTCACCCCTTTCTAGATCATTTTACATGAATGTTAGGACCCAATTAGATGAAAAAAATTGCAAAAAAATTTAATATTGCTGGTCTTCCATTTAATCTTGTTATAAATCTCCATTATCACAAGACTTTCATTTTTCTACAACTCACAATATACCTGAATAGGTGCCCCTTAATTATAATAAATTGTGAATTACATTACTCCAACAAAAAAATAATGTTGAAAAGCTTTTGCAATCGATTAAAGTAACATGGCAAGAAAAATGTTTGACTACTGTATGCAATGGTTGGAGTGATCCAACAAAAAGCCTATCGTTAATTTCATGGCTACTTTTGAAAATGGACTTATGTTTCATAAAGCTGTAAATTACTTTGGTGAAGTTAAAGATAAGATTTTCATTACTAATTTGATGAAAGAAGTGATTGATGATGTGGGTCACCGAAATGTGGTACAAACAATGCAACTAACTGTAAGGGGAAGGTGAGATTATTGAGAGCATGTATCCTCATATTTATTGGACATCATGTGTTTTCCACACTCTGAATCTTGTCTTGAAGAACATTTGTTTGCAAAAAAATATCGAGGGAATGAGGAAACATATGACTTGTGTCATTGGATTACTAAAATTCATAGGGATGTACAAATAAAGGATTTTATCATAGACCAGAACATGAGATTGATAATCTTTCAAAGATTTAAGTCTCTTATGTTTCTTTTAGTTGTCGATACTCGTTTTATCTCGGATGTTTAAGAGATTTAAGTTCATCAAACGGGGACTTCAAGCAATGATCATAAGTGATGAATGAGATTCTTATAGAGAAAATGGCACGGGGAATGTAAACTTTGTAAAGGAGAAGTTTGTGAGTGATTATTGGTGGGATCAAGTGGATTACATTATTGATTTCACAAGGCCTATCTATGATATGTTTAGAGTATGTGACACCGATAAACCATGCCTTTATTTGACATATGAAATGTGAGATCTATGATTGAGAAAGTGAAGTGTGAAATTTACAAGGAAAATTGTTCAATTTTAAGACTTTAGTTCTTATCATTTTGTCTATGAGATTCCTATAGCTAGTTGGACAAAGAGTCAAATTCCTCTTCATTGTCTAGTTCAATCACTAAATCCAAGGCACATTAGGTTTTTGAAGCAAACCTGAACTTACTAACTCGAATTAAGGTCCATTTTTTATTTTATCTTATCTAGATGTTGTTGGTAAAATCACTGCAAAAAGGGCGTTAGTACTGACAGGATGGAATAATTAGAATAACGTAAACATTAAAAGAACCATATCATGGATCGAATTCACTGCCTTAGAAACAAATTTTCCCCAACCAATGTAGTTACTGTTATAGGCGGATCGTCCCTCGAGGTTAGCATGGAAACTCTAAAAGTTTGTACACGCAAACTTCAGAGTGGAGATAAGTGGTATTGCTCTTCTTGATCGGAGAATTCAAAAGAACTCAATAGTTCTTGATTTGAAAACATGATAGTATAAAATTGTTTAGTAGTTTATGTTTTGTAGTAAGTGATAAGAATGAAAAACATGCCTCTATTTATAGTAGAAACACATCGGTAATTCTGCCCAAAACTCCAATTACCATTAAACCGGTATTAAAATCAGGTTTTAAAAATGTGTAACAGCACAAAGTAAATTTTTTATATATGCTTTAATGACATGATTCCAGCTTTTAATACAGAACTAAAAACAGTCCAGATTTATCTCGAATATAGTTGATATATTTGCTGTTTTAAATCTGTCATTTTGAAACAGTCAAAAAATGTACATAGTTAATTAGGTTGTTAAAACGGTCTGTAAAAGTTCAGTTTCGAGTATGAGGTCCAGTTTTTTAGGCTAAGTAAGTATGCTCCTAAGTTGGTTCTGAACAAGCGGGAGAGGTGTGATCGATTCCGATACGGGTTGATCAAGGAAGTGAAGACGTATACCTTGGCCACTGATTATACTGAGTTTGAGGTTCTGGTGTCAATGGCGAAGGACATAGATCAGAATCTGGGTTTGTTTTTTTGTTCTGGGTGTTCTTCGTCTAGGAAGAGGAGCGCGGAGTTTGATGTCGGCTGAGATCGTTATAAAAGGCATAGGGATCGAAGGTACCGTTCGAATTAAAGGCGTATAGGATATGGTGCTGGATGTGGATTTCAGTGTCCTAATGGTTATGCTAGAGTTCCCGAGTCTAGGAGATGTGGCCGAAGGCATTCGGGAGAGTGTTGGGGTGCTATAGGCACTTGCTACAGTTGTGGATCGAGGGATCATCTCCGTAGGGATTGTCTGTAGTTGGCCAGAGAGGGTCAGGCTAATACACTTGTTGTTGGAGCGTAGAGAGGTCGTGGCCGCGGTCGTGGACATTTCCAGCGTAGGGATGATGGATAGAGAGTTGTAGCACACACCGTGGCAGTCCAGCCAGAGAATGGTGGACTGACAAGGGTTTTTATTCACCGTGTTAGAAGGAATGATACAGACGTAATCGTAGGTACCTTTACCTAGCAGTCAATACCTTTTTTATATTTGATTGATTCTGGTTCTATGCAATCCTACATTTTGCACGAGCATGCATGTGTGTTGGATTTACCTGTTGAGTTGTTAGATGTTGGTATACGGGTAACCAGTTCCTTTGGTGAGACAGTTGTGGCTAAAAAGTTGTATAGGAGTTGTCCCTTGATGGTTCAGGGACATGTGTTTGAAGCTAACCTGATGGAGTTGCCATTTCACGGTTTTGACGTGATTATGGGCATGGATTGGCTTTCACATCACAAGGTTATAGTGGATTTTGAGTCTAAGCGGGTTTCTTTGAAACTTGCTGAAGATTATGAAGTTGTAGTTATGGGCGAGAATGTCAGGTTCATGTCAGATGTGGATTCAGCATTGGAAGCGTGGAGGTTGTTGGAGTTTGGGGATCAAGCATACCTATCCTATGTTATGAAACCGAATATGAAGGAAGCGCGTGCTCAGGATATTAGCACAGTTTGTGACTTTTCAGAAATGTTTTCGAATGAGTTGCCTGGTCTGCCGTCGGACAGGGAGGTGGAGTTTTGCATAGAGACAATCACGGATACAGCACTGGTTCCGATGGCTCCGTACCGTATTGCACCAAAGGATTTAAAAGGGTTGAAGATGCAGTTGCAGGAGTTGCTTGATCGTGGGTTCATTCATCCGAGTGTGTCACCATAGGGTGCATCGATGTTGTTTGTGAAGAAGAAGGATGGCACGATGAGGATGTGCATCGATTACTGGCAACTGAACAATTTGACGATTAAGAACAAGTATTCATTATCGAGGATTAATGATTTATTTGATCAGTTTTGAGGTGCTACAGTGTTTTCTAAGATTGATCTACGGTCATGATATTATCAGTTGAAGGTGAAAGATAAGGATGTGCTGAAGACAGCTTTTCGCACACTCTATGGGCATTATGAGTTCCTAGTGATGTCGTTTGGTTTGACCAATACACCTGCAGCATTCTTGGATATAAGGAATATGGTGTTCCATGAATTTTTGGATCAATTCATGGTAGTGTTCATTGATGACATCCTTGTGTACTCTCCTACCGAGGAAGATCACGATCGACATCTTCGAATTGTGTTGCAAGTTCTGTTGGACAACAAGCTCTATGCCAAGTTAAGTAAATGTGAGTTCTGGATCAAGCAGGTGGTTTTCCTTGGGCATATTGTTTCGGCCGAGGGTATTCGTGTAGATCCTCAGAAAGTCAAGGCCATTGTAAATTAGAAGCCACCAAAATTTGTCTCGGAGGTTCAAAGTTTTTTGGGGTTGGTCGGTTATTATTGATGGTTTGTTGATGGGTCTTCGAGGATCGCTGCGCCTTTGATGAAGTTGTTAAAGAAATATTGGAGAAGCTTGAGAAACTTATGACAACAAGAAGGGAGAGAAGAAAGATGATGCTTCATCTTGTGCAAACCTCCTCTCAATCTCTAAGATGGATTGCGTTTTGGCTCTCGGTGAGCCAAAGATATCTTCTAAATCTAATGATTCAAATTCTTATTCATTTGATGAGATAAAATATGCTTTTGATGAATTATTTTTTTGATTTTAGACCATGAATTCCAAATTTAAGAAAATGATTTAAAAACTTGAATTTGAAAATGATTTTCATTTGAAAACTAAATTGGGTTTTGAAAAACAAAATGTGATTTTGAAAAATGATTTAGAGTTTTCAAAATTGGGCAATGAAATTTTGGAAAAAGAAATTTTTGATTTGAAAGTTAAGCTTGAAAGCTTAACAAAAGCAAATGACATTCTCATCCATAATGACAAAATGCTCACATTGCCATTATCATGGTCATTCTTTACATACTTGTCCTATAAAGAAAAGAAAAACTTATAGGATTAGACAAGTATGAGTTCCTAAGGGAACTAGAGACATTGAAATTAATGTAAATGGATCCAAAGCAATTTGGATACCAAAATCCAAATAAATGTCTCTTGTAGGTGTGTTGGCGCAATGGAAAGAAATGCAAAGACATGGAAATGCTCTAGTCACACAAGCGAAGAAAATGGGTAACCTCTAAGCTTAATGCTTTTAATTTTATATTTTTGGTTATCTATTGTTTATTAATATTCATGCATTTATGTTTTTTATTTCAATATCTAAATAGCATGACATTATTTGAGTGCTTTATGCATATTTGTTCTTAAAATTGTGTCAAATATTTTTTGCATAAAGTTTAAAAGTCTTGGATAAATTGAATTTCATGTGATTTTAAATTGATTTGATTCAATGGTGAAATTCAATCTTTTAAGTGTCAAGCATATGAGCCAATTTTTTAAAATGGAATGATTTGATTAAGGGGGAACTTTTTGTTTTAAAAAGTTCTATCTTTTTCTCTATTGTTATTTTACACCAACAATTGGTATTTTCTATCAATTGGTACTAAATTTTCAAAGAATGGTTTTAATCTTTCAACATTTGGTGTTTTGAACTTAAATGTGATTTAAACTTGGTTTTGAAATTATTTTTAATATAACAAAAAGGGAGAAAGAGATATTTGAAAAATTAAATTTCGAAAAGAAAAGGGGGAGCTTTAAATATTTTTCTTAAAATATTCTCTTTTTCTAAGGGAGAGTTTTCACAAAAACAATTTTTCAAGTGGTTTTGTTATATCAAAAAGGGGGAGATTGTTGAGATATTAATTTTGATATAACAATTGTGAAAAATGTTTTTGGACTTGTTTGTAATTTTACAAAAATCATTCAAAAGTCCATTAACTTGAAAAATATGTTTGAAATGTTTTCAAAGGGTTTTCAATATATTTAAAATATTTTGACTAAAACCATATATGGAATATATCTTCAAAAGTCAAAATTTAACCAATTTTTTTAGTATTTTAATGAAGGTTTCGAAACCCCCTAGGAGGTTCTGAAACCCCCTTGGTAGTAAGTGGTGGACCCAAAACTAGGCAAACAGTTTCGAAACCCCCAAGAAGGTTTCGAAACTCACTCTAGTTTTATTTGAAAACCGCAAAAGGTTTCGAAAACCCTTCAATGGTTTCAAAACCTCTATGTAGGTGAGCATTTAATGCTCAGTTTTAATGGCTCCAAAACATACCCAACAGACATAAACCTTGGGACACTTGAAGATGGTTAGAGGATATATCCAAGCTTCATGATCAAGAAAAATAGCATTTAAGTCTTTTATTCTTCATTTCTCTTGTATATATTGTATAAAGAGTATTTTTCATTGTTTTATTCTTTACACTCTTGTGGGTTTAATTCTTGTAAACACCCACCTAGTGAGATTTTCATTGTTTACACAAATACCTTGTAAAAATGAGAGGTTCTAGTTTAGCCTAAGTAAAAACTAGAGTGGGTCTATCTTAGCCATTGAAAAGATAAGGTTGTAAAGGTTTCTTCTTGAGCCTAGAAAAAGGGAAGAATTCTTAGTGATTGGAAAATCCTTAGTGGTGTGCTAAGGTAGTGGATGTAGACTTGGTTGGGTAGTCGAACCACTCTAAAATCCTTGTGCAAATTGTCTACAATTTTTATCGATTTTAGCCAATTCATCAAAGAGCAAAAATCAACCCTCTTGACGGTTTTGGGAGATCGATTCGAGCATGCTACAAGCCTTTCATCTGGGTTGAAATAAAATACAAAAGAATAAAACTCATACATAGATCGCAAGATGCAAGAAAAAGAAATAGAGAATATGGAGCTCTCGAGCGTGATGAACTCTTGCAATCTGATCTACTCCCCTTTGATCGACTCCCCCGTATTTGTTATTGTTGATCTCTTTAAATAGATGTAGAGAGGAGTCCAAATCCGTGTGAAAACCATGGGGCTTGATCCTTATCTGATCAAGATTTGAATTTGAATCTAGGATGATTATCTTTTGCATTTTGAGATAATCTGCAGATAATGTCATCTTTATCGACGTCTTTTGGCAATTGGTTCAGCAAGTCATTCTTAGACAAAATAAAGCAAAACAGCAGCGATCTCTCTAGAAAAACCATTGAATAATAAAGTCAAGCTCAATAGACAAGGAAACTATGCATGAATGACTAAGAATGCAACTAAAATAAGCCTAAGTCTAACAATAATATGAGAAAAAAGGGTAGAAATTATAGTACTTTTACACACTTAACAGTAATCTTCCAAAGATTCAATCCTAACAAAATTTAGAGTTTTATAAAAAAAACATACTAAGCTTGAAATCTAAAACTAATGATGTCAAAAAAGAAGAACAAGATGTGAGCTTTCAATTCCTAAGCTTGATTTTGAGAAATGAAGCTTAAATTTTTGGATAAAATGGCTTTCTCACACTAAAATCAAATGTTTTCTTCCCTTGCGGTTTAGAAATTTTAGGGAAAGAGTATAAGATGACTAAATAAATGAAATAGGAAACTAAAAATAAAGAATCAAATTTTCAATATAAACTAGTTGGTGGAAGTTTCTACTAACTCTCATTTTAGACCAAATTACAAAGCAATGACTCATACTTTTACTCATCCTTTTATTCAACACCTTCCACTCATTTTACAATGAATTTAATCTCACAACTAAGCTCTCACTTTAGGAAGTTTTTGATTTAGTCCTTGAATTATCAATTTCTCAATTTCCCTTCATTTACAAAATTAAAAAATTTTCTTAGTAAAAATCAAAATAAAATGCTCATCGAATTCCACTAGAGAATACTTCAAGGCCAATAGCCATGCAAGGTTCGTGAACTTCTTTTTATAACAATTCAATTTTTAATTCAAGCCCAAATTAAACTATCTTTCTATCAATCCAACTAATTCAAATCTGGCACACTTCCCTATAATTTGAAATATATTTTCATCCTTAAAATGAGTTTTCAATCATCAAAGTCGAAAAAGTTATTGTTTAAATATTTGGGAATGTTACATTAAGTATTGTGAACAGTTTTCTTATTAGTATTTAGACTTTGTGTGGGCTTTGAAGAAATATTTTGCTCAAGTTGTTAGTATGTAGTAGCATGAGCTCAAGCAGATATCTGGTTATCCAAGTTAGATTGTCTAGCATAACCATCAAGTTGCACAATACAAACAACACTTATAGTAGAAGGTGTCAACCTAACAGTTAGAATTATAATAATTGGTTCATACTCAAGAGGTAATCCATTAAAAATAGAAGTTACATGTTCATGTTGAGTGATGAATTCAACAAAATTGGTGAGATCATCACACATTGATTTTCATTATAAAGTCTCCATATAAGCTCATCTTTTTCTGAGAATGATGAAGCCTTTTATAAGACAACAATCTAGATGTAGTTTTACCACTATAGATTCTATGCACCATGTTCTAGATTTCATACTTAGAATTAAACCCAATGAAATATGGCAAGACGATTTCACTAACAATAGAGACATGTCACGTGAAAAGGGCTACATCCTACTATTCGAATGACTCAAAATCAACATTTATATACAATTGATCATATTTAGTTATATATTTTAGAAAGAAGTAATTTTTGTGCCAATAAATCCATATAGTCTACGAATCTTAATGGTCATAAAAATTTGTTAATGTCACAATAAGTACTTATGATCATCTAATACCATATTAATCTTTTTAGTTGAAAACAACTTATTTGAATTATGACCGGATCTAGTTCTATGAACATTGAGTTTAAGTAAAGTGTTGTTAGATTCATTATGTGTCATTAAACAATAAATAGAAGGTCACCAAGGAAAAAAGAAAATTTAAATAGATTCTTAGAATAAATAATCAAACAAAGAAGATATCAACAACAAGAACCCAATAAGAACGAAAGTCTGATAAGAAAGATGCAAGTATAGTCAATACAAGAGGATATAATCAAATATTTAGTGCTTTTAAATTGATGAAGCAATTTGATATTGGATATCTATATCTAAGAGCATCAACCTTAGTTGAATCAAACATTTAGTGATAACATTGTCATGAAACAACCATAACTCTCATAATTTGCTGATGAACTCAATAAGTTTGATGATATGACAACAAAACATGACAATGAAAGAAGTGTTAATCAACCAAATGTTTGAGTCAGAACCTTCGACAATAGTAATGAAAACTAAAATGAAAGTAACTGGTGTTCAAACATATCAAACCAACATCAATAACAATAATTACTTCAGATCTGAGACAGCAATAACGATGTTGAATTAAATTGTTGAAGAGAATGAAGACAGTATAGAAATATGTGTGATCAAGAGATTAATGGTGGAAGTGGCTTCAAGACCATCAACAGTAAGATAAAATGACTCAGATACCATGATAAATCCCTATAAATGACATAGAGAAAAGGACATGACAAAGAGAAGTCTGGATAGTAAAATACAATATAAAAAGATAGGATTTAGAACTAAACCAGTGAATAAAAGTAGTTTATTGTTTGTTACTTTCAAAGTAAAAAGTTTAATGTACAAGACTTGTCTTCTATAATATCCCAGTTAATGAACATATAACAAGATAGCTATAGTCTGGGAAGCACAAGTACGACAATCTAATACAGTTTTAAGTAACCAATATGTCTCTGGCATGAGTACGAGACGAGTATGGCTCGAATACATGTCGATGACGTCCTATGTTGACGGGGTACAATTGAAACTAGTTGAGAACATCTGATATATTTTTTAGGATATTTCGGGTACGATATGTGACCTTTATATGCACCCTTGGGTTATTTTTTAGATTTAGCTTAAAAAATTTTAAAAATACCAACCTAAATGAAAACATATGATGTCTTACTTTGTGAAACTCTCACTGTCTCACTTTTTTCTTAGTGATTGGAAAGGGCAAGAGACAACATCAATCAAGGAGTTCGGCGTCGGTAAAAAGCTTGTACTCTGACACGTTAAGATTTTTGTTTCAGGTATGTCTTTTTCCTATTTCTTTTCTTCATTTATTTTTCCATCCTTTTGCATTTTCTCTATTTCTCTTTTCTTTTTGAATTTTATTTACTTCTTTTTCTTTTTTAAAAGATCAATATACAATAGGTGTGTACCTTTGTTGATATTTCAACATGATAATGTTGGAATATGGAAGTAAAATAACACAATCTTTTGGAGAGGAAGTAAAATATATTAATGAACTTCACATAACACTTGGAAATTTCTTGGAATACAATTGTTTTTCTTCATCACTTACAATCTTTTATATAGTGATTGTAGGTGACTATTGGAACAATTACATCTCTTCATTTACTTCTATTCATCATGTAAAGGCACGTCTATTCTTGATGAATAGTTACATCCATTCATTAATCTAGGTTTCTAAAAGAGTTGCACCTAATCACTAAAAGGTTCGTGAAGAGTCACATCTAATCATAAAGGTTCAAATTATGAAATTCAACACTTCCCCTTAATTTGAACATTTCTTCGTCATGCTCAGATTTCCACGTTAGAATAGTATACTTTGGTACTTCTAAATTTTTCATCAGTATCATCATCTTGATTTTAGGAGATCGTTTCATTCCTTTACTATCTCTGTATCTAGCTCTCCTCCATTTGTCATGTAAATCATCATAGTTATAATCTCTATCATTGTCTCAATCACTGTAACAACGATCACATTCTTTGTGTCTATTGCATTGAGAATCATAATCACAATCATGGTTGCGCTCCTTGTAACGTTTACGCTCACGATTTTTATCACAATCTTGAGTCTTGGACTTCTTCCGCAAAACTTTTACATCTTCTTTTCCGTCAATTAAATGGTCCTCACTAGACTTACAATTAGTATGTTCACTTGCTAATCGATCAGCTTTCATTTTCCACCTTGCCATTTGTCTTCACACGTCACATTTTCTTGATACTTGTCTTTGTATCTTCCATCTCCATGCTTCTCATTAATTGCATGCTCTTGCGGCAAATTTACTATCTTAAGCCATCCTTCATTACTGCTTTTGCAGTCAAACTTTATGTTATCAACTATATCCATCATGCCCCCATCATTCGTGCGGTGTTCCTCATCGTCATTCACCAGTACTTGTTCTAAATTGGTCTGTAGAGAATTTGTCATGGCTTCATTCGTCTGTGCCAAGTCCCACCATAATTGGTTCTCAAAACAAAGGTTTTTAACCCTTTCTTGAAGAATCCAGTTTATTTTCCTCATTCTTTGAATCTCATCATCTTTTTCCTTTAGTTTTTCTTGTTGCTTTGCAAACATAACGGAGATTCTTTTAGTTGTAGAATAAAATGTTTGTAGTTGTGCTTCATGAAGAATAATTCCTTCCCTAGCATCTTTTAGCTTCATTCTTTCGTAATCAAGATCTCGCATTGCTGCATTATTTCAAACTCAAGTCCATCAACTTTAGCACATGCTTCTTCTCGAGCCACCTTCTCAGTCTCAATTTCTTTCCTCAATTCTTTCATTTCATGTTCAAGTTCTTCCACTTTGTTCCTTGCATCTCCCAAGGCCTTTTGTTCTTCAAACATGTGATTGCTTGCTTCATTATCAATATACGATGTGTTTGCAGCATTGTTCTCTTCAGTCTTTAGTGTTAGCAGTAATGTTCACTCTTCAATATCTTGTTGATCTTTAATAAGATTCATTGTCTCTTCATTTCTATTAGGATCACTTTGGCATTCCCAAGAAAAATGACCAAATTTATGACAATTATAGCATTCAACATTGGACTTGTCATACCCCTTTTCATTTACTCTTTGATAATTCATTCTTCCTCTTCTCCGATTCCTTGATGATGTGCTTACATCATCGTTGTTATGATCTTCACGACCATCTCTTCCATATTCTCGTTAGCCATAACATCGACCTCGTCTATGTCCTCGTCCATTTTGATTCTTTTCTTCTCGATTGTTTTTCAAAGACACCTTGGCTTTGAGGGCTAGTTCAATGGACTCATCTTGTCTCCTATTGAATCTGTATTCTTGTGCTTGCAAATCACCTATAACTTTTTCAATAGTCATAGAGTCTAAATCTTTTGGCTCAATGACACAAACCACATAATCAAACTTTGGAGTCAAAGAACGAAGGATCTTTTCAATCACACGTACATCTTTTAAAGTTTCTCCATATCTTTTCATTTAATTAACAATAGGCACCACCCTTAAGTAATAATCCGAAATGGACTCGAATTCCTTCATCCGCAAGGTTTCAAATTCACCTCGCAATACTTGGAGTCGAACCTTCTTCACTTTGTCAACTCCTTGGAGAGAATTTTGCAAAATCTCTCATGCTTCCTTTGTAGTGTTGGCATTTTCCACTTTTACAAACATCGAATCATCCAGACATTGGTGGATGAGGGTGAGAGCTTGTTGATCCTTCATCCTTATTTTCGTCAAAGCCTCTTTTTCTTGTCGTGACAATGATGCCTCGTCTTGAGGAGACTCATAACCCTTGTGAGTGATCTCCCAAGTATCTTGTGCCCCAAGTAAAGCCTTCATATGGAGACACCAATTTTCATAATTGTCTTTTGCAAGACGAGGAAATTGAAATGGAAACATACCATTGTTGGCCATCTTCTTTTACTATCGAACCAAGCTCTGATACCACTTTGTTGGAATATGAAAGTAAAATAACACAATCTTTTGGAGAGGAAGAAAAATATATTAATGAACTTCAGATAACACTTGGAAATTTCTTGGAATACAATTGCTTTGCTTCATCACTTACAATCCTTTATATAGTGATTGTAGGTGACTATTGGAACAATTACATCTCTTTATTTGTTTCTATTCATCATGCAAAGGCACATCTATTCATGGTGAATAGTTACATCCATTCATAAATCTAGGTTTCTAAAAGAGTTGCACATAATCACTAAAAGGTTCATGAAGAGTCACATCTAATCATAAAGGTTCAAATTATGAAATTCAACATATAAGTATAATATAATTGCAAAAAGGTATGGCTTTGGTGTATAATTTGTTGTGTGGTACGGGCATTTGAATCACAAAAAAATGTTTATTTTGTTCTAGTTACATTTGTATAATTTTAGGGCCAATGCAATCTGCAACAAATTTTTAATCTTATGTTAGTTTAGCACCATAGCATTCTCCAACATTTATTGGATTATATATTTAACAAAATTATATTGGATTATATATATTCTTGTGTGAGTTGTTATTTGTTGTGTTGTATCGTGGATCTTGGTGTGGTGTGCATCTATTGTTTGGGTGTTTATATGTAGTTTTTATCAAATAAATAGAATATTTATCACCTCATAAAAAGTACTTTTTAATCGATAAACATCCCCAAATAAGTATATTTTGAAAGAAAAAAGTTTTTAGAAAATCACTTCTTATCCCAAACCAAAAAGCTAACAAAAATTGAGCTTAACTTACATTTAAAGAATTGTCAAAATCTATAAAATATAATAAATTATTAACACACGAACATATAACTTTTTCTCTATGAGGGAATTACTATTTATTAGAGGTGGCAAATATATCTAAAGCCAAAATTTTGATTATAATATTTTGATTTAAGTAATTAATTATTATTTGTAAATGAGGTTGAAAGACCGCTTTGAGTTTTTAGTAGGATTGCTTTGTATTTTTTATGAGACTTTTTAATGTAGAATGATGTGAATTTGAGGCATCAAATGATCTGTTTTTTTTTTTTTTGTTTGTTTGTTTAATGTGAGTAGATCCATTAGTTTAAATATGGCATTACAAAGTGGTAATGATCGTAATTTTGCTAATAGTAAAATTAGAAGCGTTAGTCAGAGTGTGCCAGTTTCTTCATCCCAAAATGAGAATTTATCTCCATTGTGGATTATGTGACAAAGATAAAATGAAAGACTAGTAGAGGAACTCGGCATTATCCTGTAACATTTGTGGTGAAACTCGTAATGAAAGTTATATTAGGATAAAGGCTATTTTCTTCAAATTTCAGGTAAAGAGGTTGCACATTGCAACAAAGTAACCAAAAACTTAAAATGTTTAAGTTGGTAGAGAAATGTAAGAGGAGAAAGAAACAAGAAATGACTAGAACGGTTTCTTTGCATTGTCAATGTCAAACTAGATTGAGATTGATTCTTCTTCTAAGAAGAGTAAATCTAATATGTCACCCCTTTCTAGATCATTTTACATGAATGTTAGGACCCAATTAGATGAAAAAATTGTAAAAAAAAATAATATTGATGGTCTTCCATTTAATCTTGTTATAAATCTCCATTATCATAAGACTTTCATTTTTTCTGCAACTCACAATATTCATGATTATGTGCCCCTTAATTATAATAAATTGTGAATTACATTAGTCCAAAAAAATAATGTTGATAAGCTTTTGCAATCGATTAAAGTAACATGGCAAGAAAAATGGTTGAGTACTGTATGCAATGGTTGGAGTGATCCAACAAAAAACCTCTCATTAATTTCATGGCTACTTTTGAAAATGGACTTATGTTTCATAAAGCTGTAAATTACTTTGGTGAAGTTAAAGATAAGATTTTCATTACTAATTTGATGAAAGAAGTGATTGATGATGTGGGTCACCGAAATGTGGTACAAACAATGCAACTAATTGTAAGGGGGAAGAGAGATTATTGAGAGCATGTATCCTCATATTTATTGGACATCATGTGTTGTCCATGCTCTGAATCTTGTCTTGAAGAACATTTGTTTAGCAAAAAATATCGAGGGAATGAGGAAACATATGACTTGTGTCATTGGATTACTAAAATTCATAGGGATGTTGTACAAATAAAGGATTTTATCATAGACCACAACATGAGATTGATAATCTTTCAAAGATTTAATTATCTTATGTTTCTTTTAGTTGTCAATACTCGTTTTATCTCGGATGTTTAAGAGATTTAAGTTCATCAAACGGGGACTTCAAGCAATGATCATAAGTGATGAAGGGATTCTTATAGAGAAAATGACACGGGGAATGCAAACTTTGTAAAGGAGAAGTTTGTGAGTGATGATTGGTGGTATCAAGTGTCTTACATTATTGATTTCACAAGGCCTATCTATGATATATTTAGAGTATGTGACACCAATAAACCATGCCTTTATTTGATATATGAAATGTGAGATTCTATGATTGAGAAAGTAAGAGTGAAATTTGCAAGAAGGAAAATTGTTCAATTTTAAGACTTTAGTTCTTATCATTTTGTCTATGAGATTCTTATAGCTAGTTGGACAAAGAGTCAAATTCCTCGTCATTGTCTAATTCACTCACTAAATCCAAGGCACATTAGGTTTTTGAAGCAAACCCGAACTTACTAACTCGAATTAAGGTCTATTTTTTATTTTATCTTATCTAGATGTTGTTGGTAGAATCGCTGCAAAAAGGGCGTTAGTACTGATAGGATGGAATAATAAGAATAACGCAAACATTAAAAGAACTGTGTCATGGATCGAATCCACTGCCTCAGAAACAAATTTGCCCCAACCGGTGTAGTTCCTGCTACAGGCAGATCGTCCCCCGAGGTTAGCACGGAATCTCTGAATGTTTGTACACGTAAACTTCATAGTGGAGATTAGTGGTATTGCTCTTCTTGATCGGAGAATTCAAAAGAACTCAACAGTTCTTGATTTGAAAACAAGATAGTATAAAATTGTTTAGTAGTTTATGTTTTGTAGTAAGTGATAAGAATGAAAAACATGCCTCTATTTATAGTAGAAACACATGGGTAATTCCGCCCAAAACTCAAATTACCATTAAACCGGTATTAAAATCAGGTTTTAAAAATGTGTAACAGAACAAAGTAAATTTCTGATATCTGTTTTAATGACATGATTCCAGCTTTGAATACAGAACTAAAAGCAGTTCAGATTCATCTCGAATACAATTGATATATTTTTTGTTTTAAATATGTTATTTCAAAACAGTCAAAAAATGTACAGAGTTAATTAGGTTGTTAAAACGTTAAAACGGTCTATAAAAGTTGAGTTCCAAAAAGTTTAAAAGAGATTCTTCCTAATTTTCTACAAAAAGATATAAGCCGAGCTGGACGGCAATGCGCTTGCAGGAGCCTAGTCCATCACTCTTCAACTAAGAAGGGTTCTAAGGTTCCTTTATAAACCAAGCCAAATTTGTTTTCCCACCCAATGTGGGATGAACATTCTCCAACAGATGCAATATTAAGTCCTATGGTATACATACAAGCAACGATTAAATTTACAATCGAATTAGACACCAAAAAGACACTCAATTGCATAAACGAGCATTTAGAGAACCAAATTATAAGTACAATAAATTACAGGGACTTAACCAAATTTAAAATTACCATTATTTAATTAATCATTATTCATGCTTATGTGTGAATTTTCAGCTCAAACGGATCATCCAAACTAATCCAATTAATATGTATAATTTTGTTACTTTTAAATTTTATATTCTAAAATCTTAGTTCATTGATATGTACGTGTATTTCATGTTATGTTGAAGGTTTTATTAGTGATGGTTGGCTAATCAAGAATCCTAGTAGAATTGCTCCTCACAGAAATAGTGAAATATCTTGAGGGAGTGGAGTGATTTCACAGATTATTTCCAAATGATGATAATTATGTCAAAGTTTTAATGTGCTTATTTCTCACTTAAGAGTGGGCCTTTTGAAGATTTAATTTCTCCTATAAAGAGGTATTATTCGTATTCCAAAAGTTGACGTGCTAACTTTGGTGCCGAAACTCTATTGCTCTAATCTTTCGGCTTTCAAATTGCTTTGACAATATATTTCATCCTCTTGTTGTGAAAGAAGTAGGAGTATTTATTTCTTCATCCACTCACTTAGCAGGAATAAGTTAAATTCAAATCATGCCGAAAATTTAGTTTACATCCACTACAATCTTGTCTTTTATCAAGTAATTCTAGTCAATATGGGGATTTAGAGTAAATGTCTTGATTACTTATAAGATGAATGATATAAATGAGGTGGAAAGTGTCTCTATTTATAGTTGAGTCCTTTTACATCTGACAGTTCCTACTGATTTACATCGATGCTAAAATCGAAACCAACCAACCACAATTAATACAAAATCAATATATTCCCTAGATTTTAATCTCTATCTAAGAAATATCTCCTATGTTCACATGGTGTGTTCACATAATAGTAGATGGATGAGCCTTCTAGAATCCTTCATAGATCATGTTAAATCTGGTGATCTCTTCAAACCTAAAATATCCTTCAAACCTCTTGGACAGCTTGTTGCACATGTAACTCGGACCTAAACTCGCGGCCTGTGACACTATAGTCCGGCTCAACTAACTAACTAAACCAGATAACGGACTTTCAACAAACATAACCCAAAGTTATAGTATGACTCTAATAGGAGAGGGGTGGAATCGGAAGAACAAAAATTTGCATGAAGGAACGGACGCTTGGCGATTGGCATGAGTTACGAAGCATGTTTCAGTACTTTCATGTCCACCTGTTTCTTCACTTACTAGACAGCCCCAAAATTTTCACTATCTGGAAACAACAAAACCCTGTTTAACTAAGTCGTAACCAAGAGATTTTTTCAGTGACTGTGATGAGGGTTTCAATAGCAAACTACAGATTTTAGAATTTACATACAAAACTGTGAAGAGATCCTGAAATTCCTTTCGAGAAACTCAGAAGATGGGTACAAGTTGGTTTGCATGTTGTTTTTCAGCACCACCAACATCATCATTGTCTTCTTCTTCATCAAAAATCAAGCTTTTGTTCTTTATAGTTCCATTGATTCTGGTGTCATTCGTTGCTTTTCATTTTAATTTTTCAAAAAGAAAACGAAAGACGATGGAGGCTTTCCGCTTCACGCCACCTGAACCGCTGCTACTCCACCACAAAGAGAGGGTCCCACGAACATCCTTCGATGACCCTCACATTTCAAACAAAGGGAACCCCAACCTGACTAGGATCAGATGCGCCTTGTCAAACCCGACGGCTGAGATCTCTTCTTCCGCGTTGCGAAAGAAGGTGGAGAGTAACTCCCTGCAGTATCCGTCAGGGTACTTAGGTGCGTCACCGGAACGTTCGATGGATGAAGGAAATGAGGGCGTAACAAATGCGATGGAGTATTTAACAAATATATTGTCGTCCAGGTTTACGATGTGGCCATAGAGTCACCGTTACAGTTGGCCAGTAAGCTGTCTAAACGGTTGGGCAATCAAGTTTGGCTCAAGAGAGAAGATTTACAGCCTGTAAGAAAAACTCTTCAATTTTTACAAGATTGAAGTTTTATAAGATCTACAGCTTGATAGATTGTGTTTTGCAGCTTGAATTTAGCTCTTTTGTGTTTGATTCATGTACACTTGAGTTGCGTTGCTGTTGTGAGTAAATATTTACATGAAATTTAGTTTTCTCGTTGGAATCTGTTAATGAGTTGCCAGAACGGAAACCCTTTACTTAGTTGAGTATAAACTTGAAAGAGGAACTCTGACACGTATTTGGGGTGTATTGTTTTTCATGTTCATTCTGGTGAAGTGCTTTTCAAATTTTCAGGTTTTCTCTTTTAAGCTTCGTGGAGCTTATAATATGATGGCAAAGCTTCCCATGGAACAATTAGAAAGAGGGGTTATCTGCTCATCAGCAGGAAACCATGCCCAAGGGGTTGCATTGTCTGCCAAGAAACTTGGTTGCAATGCTGTTATTGTTATGCCTGTTACCACGCCAGAAATTAAGGTGCTTTTTTGAGATTTCCTTGCATTTGATTTCGTCGGTTATGAGATTTCTAAATTTGAGAGGTGGTTTCTTATTTGCAGTGGAAATCTGTTGAGGGGTTGGGTGCAACCGTTGTTCTTGTCGGAGATTCTTATGATGAGGCACAAGCATATGCTAAGAAAAGGGCTAAAGACGAAGTTCGCACATTTATACCCCCATTTGACCACCCAGACGTTATTATCGGACAAGGAACTGTTGGCATGGAGATTGTGCGGCATACACAAAGCCCATTGCATGCAATCTTTGTACCTGTTGGTGGTGGTGGGCTTATAGCAGGCATTGCTTCTTATGTAAAGAGGGTTTCCCCAGAGGTTTGCTGTTTCTTCTTATAAACATCTGCTATTTCATTATGCCGGAGCTTGGCATAGTTCTTAGTAGACGACAAGTGCATGCCATCTCATGATTACTTTACAGGTGAAAATTATCGGAGTGGAGCCTTTTGATGCAAATGCAATGGCATTGTCGCTGCATCATGGTGAACGAGTGATGCTGGACCAGGTTGGAGGCTTTGCAGATGGAGTAGCTGTTAAAGAGGTTGGTGAAGAAACCTTCCGCATATGTAGGGAATTGGTGGATGGTGTTGTTCTTGTTAGCCATGATGCTATTTGTGCCTCTATAAAGGTATGATCTTGGATGTTCAACTTTCAAATTTTGCATCTTTTCACTTAGGCTGATTCTTTTTTATCCTCTCAATTGTTAAAAGACTGAAAATCACAATCAAACTTTACTTTGGTTGTACTTTTAGTCATATGATACAGTTTTGAACTAAGTAAACATTCTAAATGATGTCATGAAGTTACATAATTTCTTAATTTGAAAGAAATTGTCTAGTTTCTATTTCAAATATATTGTACATTTGGTTTGGCCTGGATTCTACATGTAGTATTTTAGGAATTGTGCTGTGCCTTTGGTTCATATGAAGGTAAACAGGTTCTGGTTTGTCTCTCAATTTTTGGATGCTTACGGATTTACAACTGTTCTGTTTTTGTTTTAAGGATATGTTTGAAGAGAAGAGGAACATTCTTGAACCAGCAGGTGCTCTAGCCCTTGCTGGAGCGGAAGCGTATTGCAAATATTACGGCTTGAAGGGGAAGAATGTTGTAGCAATAACTAGTGGTGCAAACATGAATTTTGATAAGCTCAGAGTGGTTACTGAACTGGCTAATGTGGGTAGACAACAGGAGGCAGTGCTTGCAACTGTTTTGCCGGAGGAGCCGGGAAGCTTCAAACAGTTTTGTGAACTGGTATTTCTCTGCACTTTTTAAAACTTTAACGTTTCTACAGATTACCAATTTTGTTCATTTGATAATAAGTAAAAATAACCATTTATCATTGGGATTGACAGGTGGGGCCTATGAATATCACCGAGTTCAAATATAGATGTAGTTCTGATAAAGAAGCTGTAGTTTTGTACAGGTTATCTCATACATGTTTAGGATTGTTCATTTTCATGGCTATATTTTATATTAGTTTGGTTATTGAGGGGATGATTTGGTATTCAGAAACATGTGAACTGAGAGCAGTTTATTATCCTTCAATGTGGTTTGCAGTGTTGGTGTTCACACAGTTTCTGAACTTGAAGCAATGAAGCAGAGGATGGAATCTTCTCGACTTAGAACTTACAATCTTACAGCAAGTGATTTGGTTAAAGATCACTTGCGGTATTTGGTAATTATCATTATTTTCCCTTCCAGTTTACCTGCGTTTTGTAGTCGTGTTCATGCAGGTGCAGCCTTTGTTGATTCTCTCTATTCATCTCTTTCAGATGGGAGGCAGATCGAATGTTGAAAATGAGGTCCTATGCCGGTTTGTTTTCCCGGAGAGGCCTGGTGCTTTGATGTTCTTAGATACTTTTAGTCCACGCTGGAACATTAGTTTGTTCCATTATCGTGGTCAGGTTAGCCATCTAAAGACTCTTTTCTAATTGTTTTTTATATAAGAAAATACCAATCCTGATTTATTCCATCCAACAGGGTGAAACAGGAGCGAATGTTTTGGTTGGAATTCAAGTCTCAAAGAGCGAAGAGGAGGAGTTTGTCCGCCTTGCCGGTGGCCACGGATATAATTACGTAATGGTAAACAATGACAAGAATTTCCAACTTTTGATGCATTGATCAGTTTTAGTTCCCACATTATAACACGAAGTAGACACGGGCTCAATGCAGAACCATAAGCCAAGGTTATGGCCACACATTCATTTTTGTAATTTATGGAGTTGTTCCAATAATAGCGGTTATGGTTTTGGCTACAGTTGTCACAGTAGAGGACTAGTTTTTCTTGCCATGTACCGTATAACTTTAGTTCATAACGTTTCACTAAGCAGTCAGTTTTTTTTTTTTTTTTGAAGCAATTGAGTCTATTAACTTTTCATTTTTCAGTAAAAATAATCATTTTGCGGATGAAAATTATTAGACTACTAGCAATCAATATTTTATAATAATGTGGTTTGATGCAACAATATAATCACATAGCATTAGATGTTGACATTCGGAAATCTTTCAATGACCTCATGAACGATGGTTTGTTAAACAAGATAGAATAATGTTTAATTTGATGCAATTTGGGAGCAGGATGGCGCCCCTCAAGTTTTAAAATTTAGAAATTTTTATATATTTTTTATTAAAAATTTATTTTTACCGCTTAAAATTTTATAAATTCGCCCTTTAACATAAAAGTACGTGTTTGTCCCTACTTGGGAGTAAAGAACAACACTTGATGCATACAATATAATCACATGGAAAGAATGTCCCAAACTGTTGTGGCCCATTGAATGATTTATATAGTCCACGTTAATTGGCAAGCACTATTTACCCAAAATCGGCCATCAACCACTTTCCGTGTACATATTTGTATCACTTCCAATAATTGAAATAAATAATTCAAAAGGGAGAAGGAAAAAAAACTCAAAACGATTTTTTTATATATTTAAAACAGATTTCATGTAAATATTTCAATATACAATATAAAAATCAGATTTTTTTTTAGAAAATCAGAATAATCACATATTAAAGTGTCAAACAAAGCAAGTGGTATCTATTCAATGGAATTCATGGCTGTTTCGATTGTGAATGCGGTGGTCATTCATTTAAGTTAATTTAATTCCCTTCTCAACATTACTTACATCGACTTGCTGCATTAATAAATAATCGGTTGGTGGAGATGATATGGGTTAACAATATCAAAATATTAAGTTAAACTAAGCTGATGAGATGTTAAATTTTTAAATAAAATTAAAGATTCATATTATAATATTGTAAATAGAATAAAATAGGCTTTGAGAGTCATTATTTCCATAATAAATTTCTACCATATTCGATACAAATCAGACAATTAATAAATTATAAAATGATGTTATAATAAGATGTCGTATTGTTGATAAATTTAAATAACCCTTGATGATAAATCACCATAAAGCCAATTGAGTGGCGAACAGACAAAATGCATTAATGCTATTCTCAATGGAAAAATTAACCACTTTCAAAACCAAATGTGAGATGGTAATTAACAAACATGTTTAACATTAATATCTTCGAATATTCAAATTCTAAAATTATATATTATTACAATGTCTTTTAAACCAATAAGCACATGACTCAGTATAGTAATGAAAACCCAGAAAGGAAAAGTGGAACAAAAACATGATCATTGTATAAAATTTAAATACTATAATATTTATATTATTGCATGATAAAAGTAACAACTAAATTGTTAAATAAATTCAATTATTATGACAAAGTAAAATATTAGAAGAATCGCTACCATAAACTATTAAAAATAATAATAATAATAATAATAATTATTATTATTATTATTATTATTATTATATAACACTTTCAATTGTTGGAGAGTTTGTAAGTAAAACAGACATTATCATGTGGATTGGGCGTTGAAAATAAGTATGATATTAGGTTGATGCAGCCGCCACCCGACATTTGCATTTTTAAAGAAAAATGGCAATGAGAAATTAGAGCGTACGTTATTTGTAGTCATTTACCGGTTACCGGATAATCTAAAAACACATACGTTTGAAATGACTTTTATTTTCTTCATAACTGGCAAGTAAACCAAACCTTCATAATGAAGGAGGGAAGAGTTCAAATTTGAACAATTAGATATTAATATCATTTAATCACTAGGTTAATGGGATATTCGGCAGCAATAATTAAGATTAATATAAGTTTATACGTGTACATATATTCATATATAAGGGTAGGGTTCATAGGACTATGTGTTATTCATGTATCGAATCCAAGAGTACTATTAACAGAATATTTGATAACAATTAACATGTTATTTTTTTCACTTCACTTGTAATTCCATCAATAATTAATTAAGTTATGATTATGTTTGGCAATTAGTTGATAGCTGATAGTGGATTACATTAGCCGATAGTTGATTGCATTAGCTGATTTGACTAGCGGATTGTATTAACTGATTGTATAAAAGTATTTGGTAAAATTAACTGATAGTTGACAGTTGTTTGTGTTGAAATATCAACACCAAAAACTTAATGGCTAATTAAGTTTCTTTAATGTTTAGTAAGTTTAACTTAAACTTAAGTTATAGTTTAATTAATAGTTAATTAATGTAATGGCAAAACGTCTTATGTCCTTTGCATATATAAACAAGCTATATGCTTGTTTTGCAAAACACACCAAATGAAATAACAAGTGTTCCTTCTTCCACTTGATTCTTTCTATTTTTTTCTTAGTGTTATAACTATGGGGGGTTCAACAATTGGTATCAGAGACTCGTTGAAGGTTATTTCGGTTGCTCGATTGCTACAAAGTAGTGTGGTATTATGACAGTGCATGTCTAGGAAAGTTCTGACTAGGAAAGACTTCGTATTTGAGTGATCTGTAACGACCCGGATTTTTGGATCCAAGAGTCGAGTTGACCCAAGGTGTGGGCTTCGCGTTTGGACCAAGATGTTGGGCCTTTGGGAGCCTTTTTGGGCATGTCTTAGGACCTTGGGCTTAGGTTGTTGGTTGGTTGATGAGCTAAGGTGATAGTAAGAAGGGCAAATGGATAAAAACATAATTAAAGACAAAGAGAGCTGGTGGGATTTTATTTTTCTGCAGAAAGTGGAGGGGTGAAGTCATCCTTGTTCCCTTGTTCCTTCTCTCACCCATTTTCCTCTTCCACCCAAATTTTCTTCATGTTCAAGGTCAAATCTTTGGGTTTTGCTGTGGATTTCTCGTTTAGCTCATTGAGGGAAAGTTGTTAAGCAAGAAAGAATCTTTGATTTGAGGTAAGCTTTGCCTGGTTTGGTGAAGGATGAGGTTTAGTTGGGGGTTTGAAAAGGAAGAACAAGATTGAGTCTTTGAGGGCTTCTTCATCAGCTTTAATTCAAGGTTAGTACATTACTAACTCCTATAGTTTCCTGCAACTCATAAAAATAGGCTTTGTGCATGATTTGTGTGTTTATGGCTTGGTATGCTTTGGTTGACTCTTTAATGGCAAAATATGGGTTTGACGTTTTTAAGGCTTAAAATTGGAAGAAATCCACTTAATAACTCCACCATAACTTGTAGGAGCAATTTGGGGCTTAACCATGTAGGTTAAGTAGGATTTCTAGGTGGAATTCGAACCCAAGGTTTGAATTTCAGGCTTGTGTACTGTTACAGGATGTTTGAGTATCGGTACGCTTTAGTAAAAAGGGAGGCAAGTTGTGAGGTGCGTACCGGTACAGCTTTTCGTGTATCGGTACCCTTTGGTCGATTAGAATTCCAGTAGCGTCTTTGTGTATCGGTACGCTTGGGGTGTATCGGTACGCACTGTTGCATTGCCTGAGGGAGGCTTTACGTACCGGTATGTGAGGGTAAAGGTAAGGGTACCGGTATGGGTTGGGATCGGTACGGGATGGATAAGTATCATTAGTGAGTATTGATACGGGGTTTAACGTATCGATACGACTTGTTATACCAGACCTTTCGAGTCTAAATTGAATATCGTTACTCATGAATGAGTACCAGTACCTAGAGGGACGTATCGATACCCATTTAGGAGTATCGACACTCGTTGGGCAATTTGCCCAAGAATTTTGATGTTGCGTTCGGAGGTTCTATAATTCGAGGCAAAGGGCCCTAAGTGTCTGTTAAGGTGTAAAATGAATATTAAAACTGAGAAATGGAGATTTAAACCCCGTGTATAAAATAAATGGCTAATGACTCGTTATATATTGGGTAAGCTATGTGAGGTGGTAACCCATAGGGATCCTAGGTGGATCGATTGATGTTGTGTGGTAATCTGGGCCCTTGCTGTGTGCGAAAGGGGTGCCTATAAGGTTAAGTCTTTTTAAATAATAAGATAAATTAATGAGAACGTCAATTTTTACCTTCATAACATACTAATAAATATATAAGTTCAATAGAGTGGCATAATAACTGATAGAAACCATAAGGTGATGGTAAGGGTGTTAGAGCTGTGTGCGGTAAGCTTTTTTGTCGAGGTTATATACTATATGGTGATTAGGGTCCTTGCTATGTGCTGATAGGACTCCTAGGTAGTCGAGTCACCGCTTGTTGTTGGGATTTGGAGACCAAAAGTGTGTTGCAACACCTTAAAGACTCCCGAATGTAGAATCCTGAAGCTTTGTGGACGCGGGCCTCATTCAAAGATACTTGTGAAAGATTCTGAGCATGGATGTAGGATCCCGATGCTTTGTGGACGCGGGTCTTATCCCCTTGAGTATAGGATCCCGATACTTTGTGGACTCAGGCCTTACTCGTAGTGTAGAATCTCGATGCTTTGTAGATGTGGTCCTCACTCAAGTGTAGGATTCTAATGCTTTGTGGACGTGGACCTCACTTAATGTTGTTGGTGTTATCTATGTGATGCTATGTAAACATATGAGGTACTTGTATGAGCTATGTGCGTGATCATACATTCATAATGCTATAGATATGGTAGCGCCATCGTTAATCTTGCCATGATACATTTATGTTGTATTGCTTTATTTATGATTTGCATAAAACATGGTTGAGTGGTGGTGTATCCACTGAGCTTTGTTAGTTCAACGTTTGGAATCGTTGTTTCCATTCGCATGTTAGTAGGTTTGGCTCGTTCTTGGAGGAGCACCATCAGGGAAGGATTCTGGCGCATTGTCTCTTCAGAGTATAATATTTAGGTCCTTAGGCTATGTATTCGTAGGAACCTATTGTATATTGTAAATTGTATTTAGATTTTTAAATGATCGAGTCAAAAGTTTTATAATGTAATTTTTAAAAGGAGTTCCACTGTATACATTTTAAATTTTACTTGTATTTATTTATATTGAAATAAAATGGGCTTTAGAAGCTTATTATGGATTGGGCTAAACTAGGTTGGGAATTTGATGGTCAGGTTTCAGGCCCAAATGTGACATCCGGGTCAACGGTGTTACATGATATGAGTGATCCACCTCTTTTTTATAGGAGCTTACCTAGTGTACATTACACATACTTTCACTGTTGCATTTAGTTTGGTGAGAATCATTTGTCGACACAATGACAGACCTACACGCTGTCGGTGGAATGAGGAAGCTTAACAACGACAACTACAATACATGGTCTACTTGCATGATGTCATATATGCAAAGACAAGACCTGTGGGAGATTGTCAATGGTAGTGCAAAGGAGCAACCAGAAGCAGATGATGCAAATGGCATGCTAAGAAAATGGAAGATAAAAGCAGGCAAGACAATGCACGCCTTGAAGACAACAGTGGAAGAAGATATGCTAGAGCACATTCGAGATGTCAAAACCCTAAATGAGGTTTGGGAAACATTCGCCAAGTTGTTCTCTAAGAAAAATGATACGAAGCTCCAACTTCTAGAGAGCTAGTTGTTGTCTATGAAGTAAGGCAATATGACGATCAAACAATACTTTCATAAAGTAAAGTTGTTATGTCGAGAGATTTCTGAGTTGGATCTAGCAGCTCCTATTGGTGATACCAGGATGAACGAATCATTGTCCATGGTCTAAAGCCAGATTTTTGGAGTTTTGTTGCTGTTGTACAAGGATGGCAAACTCAACCATCGCTTGTTGAATTTGAAATTTTGTTAGCTAGTCAAGATGCCTTAGCTAAACAAATGGGAGGAATCTCATTAAAAAATGAAGAAGAGGCACTATATGCCAGTAAAAGCAAGCGAAACTTCAAGCAGCGTGACAATGGTGGGTTCATTAGAAATTAAGGAGAAGGAAGCTCTTGTGAATGGGGAGGTTCCAAAAACCACAACAACAATAGAAGGTTTAAAGGAAAGTGTTACAACTGCGGAAAAAAGGGTCACATGGCCAGATCTTGTTGGTCAAAGAAAAAATATGTGAAGAATAATGTTGTTACTTTTAACACTGAAGAAGAATGGGACGTAGTAGCATTCTTTGTAATAGAAGAGGAAGAGCTAGCTCTCACGGCGACTATGTTAGGCAAAATTGATTATGAAAATGACTGGATCGTTGACTATGGTTGTTCAAATCATATGACAGGTGATAAAGAGAAATTACAGAACTTGTCATAATACAAGAGAAGTCATGTGGTGGTCACAGCAAATAACTCCAAGTTACCAATAACACATGTTGGCAACACGGTGATCTCTCCTCAGAATAATGACACTGAGATGCCACTTCAGAATGTCTATCATGTGCTAGGGATGAAGAAAAATCTTCTTTTAGTAGCACAATTAACATCTTCGGGTCATGTTGTTCTATTTGGTCCATAAGATGTAAAGATATACCATAATCTCGAGATCAAAGAGGAGTCGGTGATGAAAGGGCGAAGATTAAAGTCTATCTATGTGATGTCTGCGAAAACTGCATATGTTAATAAACAGGAAGAAATGAGACAACAGACTTGTGGCACATGCAGTTAAGTCATGTCAGTTACTCTAAGCTAGACGTGATGATGAAGAAGTCAATGTTGAGAGGACTTCCAGAACTAGAGGTGAGAACAAACACAATATGTGCGGGTTGCCAGTACGAAAAAGCACATCAACTACCATATGAAGAGTCAAAATATAGAGCAAACGAGCCATTAGAGTTAATTCACTCTGATGTGTTTGGACCTGTTAAACAAACCTCTATTAGTGGAATGAATTACATGGTGACTTTCATTGATAATTTTGCCAAATATGTGTAGATCTATTTTATGAAGGAAAAAACTGAGACACTTTTAAAGTTTAAAGAATTTAAAGGGGTTGCGGAAGTAGAAGTTGGCAAAAATATTTGTTGGCTACGCACAGATAATGGGGGAGAGTACACATCAGAATACTTTGCAAAATTTCTCCAAGAGTATCATATATGCCGTCAATTCACATGTGCTAGCACCCCGCAACAAAATGGTATTGCTGAAAGGAAAAATAGACATTTAGCAGAAATATGTCGAAGTATGCTTCATGCAAGAAACATTCTAGGTCGTTTTTGGGCAGAAGCAATAAAAACTACAACTTATGTTATCAACAGACTTCCTCAACAAAGGTTACATTTTCTTTCACCTTTTGAAAAATTATGGAAAATGAAACCAACAGTTAGCTATTTTCTAGTTTTTGGAAGTGTTTGTTATGTATTTTTGCCTGACCATTTACATAGCAAAATGGACAAGAAAGATGTTAGGTGTATTTTTGTAGGGTACAACAGTCAGAGAAAAGGGTGGAAATGTTGTGACCCTAGTACTAAAAAATGTTATGTGTCTCCTAATGTGGTGTTTGATGAAGCATCTTCATGGTGGTCCACAAATAAAGAGTTATTACTAGACTCAGACACTCTCAAGCAAGACATACAATCTTCTCAAGTTCAGTTAAGTCTAGATATAATTGAAATTGTTGATGATGATAGAGAAGATGGCGTCACTCAAACTCCATAGCAAACTGGTGTTCACCAGCAACCAATCGAAGATGGTGAGCCGAGTGAAATAGAAGAACCAGCACCACTTAGAAGATCTACAAGGATTAGAAAGCCAAATCCCAAATATGCTAATGTTGCCATAGTAGAAAAGATGATGCAAAATAGCCAAAAACATTTGAAGAAGCTTTTCAAAAAGTAGAATGGACTGAAGAAATAAGAGATAAAATTATTGCTCTTGACTGGAATCAAACTTGGGAGCTCATACCAAAGCCAAGAGATGTGAAGCCCATTTCTTGTAAATGGATCTACAAGATAAAGTGTCGTATAGATGGATCAATTGAGAGGTACAAGGCTCGATTAGTAGCTCGAGGATTCTCTCAACAATATGGACTAGATTATGATGAAACATTTAGTCCAGTGGTGAAGCATACAACTGTCTAAGTCCTACTAGTACTGGCAGCTAGCAAGGATTGGAGTTTATGGCAGATGGATGTGAAGAATGCATTTTTGCAAGGAAAGTTAGATCGAGAGATCTAAATGGACCAACCGATGGGTTTTCGAAGTATAAATCATCTTGAGTATGTATGTAAGCTTCGAAAGGCGTTGTATGGATTGAAGCAAGCACCCAGGGCTTGGTGTGGTAAGATAGTTGAGTTTCTAACTCGTAGTGGCTATTTTGTGGCTCCTTCAGATTCTAGTTTGTTTGTGAAAGTAAATGAAAGAAAACTAGCTATCGTGCTAGTATATGTTGATGACTTAATCATCACTGAAGATTTTGAGGATGAAGTTCTTCGAACCAGAGAGAATTTATCAGTTCGCTTCCAAATAAAAGAGTTGGGGCAACTCAGACACTTTCTTGGTTTAGAGATTAATCACACCAAATAAGGAATTTTTCTACATCAGAGAAAGTATTCTCAAGATCTGTTGAAAAGTTTGGAATGCTCAATTGCAAGCCAATTTCTACACCGATGGAACCAAATGCCAAAATCTATGCTAACGAAGGGAAAAATTTAGAAGATGATATGATGTACCGACAACTAGTTGGTAGTCTTATCTACTTAACTTTAACAAGGCCATATATTTGTTTTGCAGTTGGTGTTGTGAGTCGATACATGCAAAATCCAAAGAAACCTCACTTAGAAGCAGTTCGACGAATTTTGCGATACGTGAATAGTACAATTGATCATGGTATTACATATAAAAAAGTGGAGATTGCAAGCTAGTTGGCTATTGTGATGTTGACTATGCAGGTGACCATGATACCGGACGCTCAACTACAGGGTATATGTTTGTACTTGGATCTGGAGCAATTTCTTGGTGTAGCAAAAGACAACCTACGATGTCTTTGTCAACCACCGAAGTAGAGTATCGTGCAGCAGCAATGGCAGCTCAAGAGAGTACTTGGCTTTTGCAATTGTTGAAGAATTTGCATCAGTAAGTGGATTTTCCAGTCACCCTATATTGTGACAACTTGTCAGCCATAAGCTTAGCCGAAAATCCAGTCTTTCATGCAAGAACTAAGCATGTGGAGGTGCATTATCATTTTCTTAGTCTTGCAAGAAGAAATCAAGATTGAACATATGAAGACAGAAGATCAAGTGGCAAACTTGTTCACGAAAGGCTTGAGTGGCAACCAGCTCGAAAGCTTCTGTCGTCAGCTTGGCATGGCAAACAAAATGAAAGTTGGTGTTGAGGGGGAGTGTTAAAATATCAACACCAACAACTTAATGGCTAATTAAGTTTATTTAATGTTTAGTAAGTTTAACTTAAACTTAAGTTATAGTTTAATTAATAGTTAATTAATGTAATGGCAAAACGTCTTATGTCATTTGCCTATATAAACAAGCTATATGCTTGTTTTGCAAAACACACCAAATGAAATAACAAGTGTTCCTTCTTCCACTTGATCCTTTCTATTTTTTCTTAGTGTTTTGATTGTGGGGGGTTCAACAATTTGATTATTTAAACAATCAAAATGACATATGTCCTATATATTCGATACTTGTTTAATTAATTTGATTGTGAATAATATTTTTTAATAAAACATTACTAACCACATTTAAAGGATCTATATATTAATTTATTGTTTGTATAATTATTTTTAATACAATTTAATTAATTATTAAATTTAAATGCAAATATAAATGTGTGAGAATAAAAAGAAAAAAATAAAAAGTATTAGTTTACAAATGTAAATACGTGAGGGTGAAGAATTAAAATAGAAAAGGTTAAATTTGGGTTATTTAGAGATTTTTTATAATTATTAAGGGTAAAATGGTCTTTATAACCTTATGTCAAAACCTCTAATTTCAAAAAAGCTCATATTAGCAGCTTTTTCAGTATTAGAAGTTTCACCCCAATCTGCTATTCACCAAACATTCAAATCACATGATTTGACTGGTCAAACCTCTAATATTAGCTCAAACCTCTAATTTTAGCTCAAACCACTATTTATCAAACAAGGCCTATATATATCTATATGTGTGTGTGTTTATATCTTTACTCTCATAGAAGATACCATACCATGATAGAATATTTGGGGATCAAATTGTCTAGCAACCTAAGAAGCAGAGGTGTATCTAGGTACAGTAGATCACTTGATCTAATATTAAAAAATTAAAATTTTTTAATTCAAAAATATTATAGAGTAACTTTAATTTTTTGAAGGAGATTTTATGTCTTTAAAGCATGTCACTCTTTTTTTTATTGAAAAAATTACTCATGAACCCTCTTTACAACGTCAGTAATGATTTTAACTATTAAAATTTACCTACATTACTCTTTTTTATATCAGTATCTTACGGGTGAATCTATATTAATATTTTTCTAGACCATTTGAACAAACAGTCTTTTGGACGTTTCAATTTGAGAGGGCTAATGATATGGTCGGAATTGGTGATGTGGATGCTTTTTAATAGTTGAAACCATAGTTGACGTGGTGAGAAGGTTTGTAGAACAATTATTCATTCTATGACTTTCTCTTGCACCATATGTATACTCTTACGTGCTTCATTTTTTCTACGCCTGTTTTGCTTTTTATAATTTGACACATAGCCTTTCCTTCTTATTTTCTTAATTTTCAAGTCGAATATTTCAATGAATAAAGTTTTAACTTGGCCATTTGACATACAATTTAATTAGTCTAACACATTCATTGAAGAAGAGTCTATAGAACACATGACATTTTTTAAATGGATTTAATATCTTACTATCTTCTCCTGTTTTGTACTTGTATAAAGAGTGAATTACCCTTTTAACCAATGAAAATAAAAAATTTTATAGTTAATTCACTTGCAATAGTTGTCATGTAAATGGTAAAAATGAGAGTTTTCCCTTTCAAAATTTAATTGTATTATTATTATTATTATTATTATTATTATTATTATAATAACTTAATAAAAATTTAGTGAAGGAGGTTAGTGATTATTCATATGGAAGTGTTGAAAGTTATTTTAACTTATTTTTGTTATTTATAAGTGATATATTAAAAAAATTGTGTTCAGAACATTAGTTGTAAATTTTGTGTTTTGAAATGATTTGATTAGGGGGAATTTATATAGACTATGAATTCATCTGTAAATGTGTCTTATTAAAGAAAGTTAATAATTAAATCATAATGAACCTCTTACATATATATTCAAGTAAAATATTTTAATTTGGCAATCATTTATTCCAAAATTTCTCAACCGTTACTGAAATAAATGAGGGAGGTGAGTTTGCACGCGAAGCTTGTAAATTAATAGCTGAAATACGAAACCACCCTCCGGTCTACATGCACAGAGAAATAAACAAGCTCTATGAATCTAATTTATATCATAAGTAGTTATGTACTGGATTGAAGAAGTTTTCTTAAAGGAGAGTACTCGTCTCCAAAAAAAAATACAAACAAATTTTCTACAGGACTTTGAGAATCAAGTTCTCACAACCAACTAATTATTTATTATTCAGAAAGAAAATAAGAATTAAAATACACAAATTCTTGCTTTCAACATTATATTATTATCATGTAAGCATTTGCATAACATGTCTTTTAACATATTCTTGCTTTCGTCATGTAATCGTTCACATAACATATACCTTTACATAGTATCGTACTAACAAGGTTTTCATAGTCTGTCAATATTCATGTGCAAGTCATAGTTTTTCTAACTTAGTCTAGTTTCCAATACTCCATCATTTTCAAGTAAATCATATACATGGTATAGTTCACATACATGGCATATTTCATGTACGTAACATAATTTGTATACATGTCATGATTCATATACGTAACATGATTCATTTACATGGCATGATTCTTTTACCTGACATGATTCATATACGTGATTTAATTCATATACATGGCATGTTCCGTATCCATGGCATGGTTCATATCTATGACATATTTCATAAACATGGCATGGTTCATATTCATAACATGATTCATATACGTAACATGATTCGTTTACATGAGTAATGTATCATATCATGTATCATAGAGAAATGCAATGCCAATTTCAACATAGTGCAAACATATAGAAATGCACTCACCTGGGTCATTTATTAACTTTCCTCACTAAGCTCTATTCGATCTTTTCCTTTATAGAACCCCGAATCTTCTTTTGATTTGAATCTAACTTCATTTATTACATGAATATAAATAAACATTTGTTAAACTCACCTCTGATAATATTTTTATCAAACTATCTAATCATTCAACATCAAAACTTTCCATAAATTTCCTTTCTTCCTTATACTTTCAAAAACCTAATTTTGGTCCTTAATAACCATTTTGAACTTCAAATAATTCTTCTGAACTTGATAACCAACATTAGATACAAAATCTCTAAATTTTCATTTTCTGGCAGCTTTGTACAACTTTCAAAGATTTATTTCTATAAAATAATCTAAAACTCGGAATTCAATTCCGTTTGTTCTAAAAGAAACTAGATTCAATAATATTTTCACCCATATAAATTAATAGCCCATATTCAACTTGTACGATTTATGGTGAATTTTCAAAGTCAATTTCCAGTGCTAATTTAGAAACATACTGGTGCTCTGTTTTCTGACCTTTCGTCACTTTAAAATTCATATCTTTTGACTCGGAACTCAAAATCAGTTTCCGTTTATTGGAGGCGAAGCTAGACGAACAAATCTTTACATCGGTATAAAATTCACCTTCTAACCATTGTTTTAGAATTTATGGTGAATTTTCAAACTTAATGTCAAATCCAGTTTTCCTACACAACTTTCATAAATAACTTCAAACTTTATACTAATTTCTCCTTTGCTATTTGTCAATTTGGTCCCCTTACTTGATTCAAACCACTAATATATCACTTTCTTCATCAAATAATTTTTCAAAAATAATTCCCTCTAATCTTTCATTCTTTCCGAAATAGTCACTAAAAATGCAAAGATAAGGATTCAAGCATCTTAACTTTGCAAATTAGTCCTTAATTCAACATTGCTACTTGAATTCTATTATTTCAACTAAAATCAGATTTAGTCCTTCTCTAAAACCTCATTTCCGAATTGGTCACTTAACTTTGACAATTTGTCAAAATGGTCACTAACTCGATTTAACATCGGTTTTGCATTCTAACTTCAATTTCACATCTCCAACATCACTAATAACATAAATACACTTTAAAATCATAAAAATTCATATTAGTCCTTTAGCTTTCAGAATTGTCGAAATGGTCCCTATACCTTTAATTTAGGATTTTGCTTCCAAATAACAAATTCAAGCTTATTAGATCATTTATCCAACATCACAAACACTAAATCAAACTTGAATCCATAAACCCTAATCATCTTCATACAAACTAAAATATGTAGGGTTTAAATCCCAACTCAATAACATGATTTTAACATTATACTAGCTTGATTTCAACTTGAATTTCATCATGAAATCATAAAATTCCAAAAGCCCCAAACTTTTTCCATAAACCCTAATTTCTTCTCATGCAAAATTCTCATCAATCAAGCATGTTTTCCTTGAATTATTTACACCAAAAGATAGAGCTTGAAGAGTGGAACAACTTTGTAGTTCGAAAGATTACTTGAAAATCGAGTTTCGTGGCTTGAATCGAGCTTGAAAAATTTTTCTCCCTTTTTTTCTCCCCTTAGTTCAAAATATTTCAAGAAAGATGAACAATTTGGTTCATCTTTTACTTATTTAAATCCACATGTTAAAATTAAATGAATTTAAAATTCATTTAATTAGTGAAATTACTAATTTGCCCTTTTAATCCAATGGCCAAGACTTAATCTTATCAAAAATCAATGGTCATGATTTGATCCAAGTGTAATTCATCTTCCAAAATTGCCCTTAATATTTCAAAATTGCCATCCTTGTCTAATGACCAATTTGCCCTCCAACTTGTGTTTATTTACTAGTTTGCAATTCTTGTAAAAATTCAACCAAGTCTAGTTGGAATCCAACCAAATATAATAAAATATTCATAAAATAATATTTTATGACTTTCCCATGGCTTTTGGATCTGTCTCTAAAATTTCAGTTCAATCTATTTTCCCGATATTCGTAAAATACTTCTACTGCGATTTTACCTTTTCCGAACTATCGGATTTATTCAAAAAATTTCATATTTCCATATTCTGGAAATAAACTCTATTATCTCATAAAAACTTCCTTTCTCAGAACTTAGACTAAATTTTTCCTAACTCGGTCTATTATTCCGATAATTATCGAAAATCTCCATAGAATAAAAATTTCTCTTAGAAATCCTTTATCGATAATCCATTCGAATATTCTTTACTTTTATTGAGTCCAAAATATCGATTAGAAACACTTTTATAGGACATTCCAGAAGGTCACTCATCCTTGTATTTCTCTGACTTGAGCACGCTTAACAATTTCATTCGATCGAAATTCGGTGCCTGTTTCTGCATCTTAATTCTTAAAACCGATATCAAGGTACCTATTTCGATCCAATTCACTCTTATACCGAATAAAATTACTTGTTGGAAAAATTTACACTTTAGTCCCCAAACTTTTCCAAAGTTTATACTTTAACCCCCTAAACTTTTAAAATTTACAATTTAGTCACTAGCCAAAATTTGGGATATTACATAAACTATGTAATCCACCGTCTTACCAGCTAGCATTTGTTCAAAGCTAGAGATTATTTGGGAAGATAGTTCGGATAGAGGAGATGTGCATCTTGTGAAGTGGGAAAATGTGTGTCACCCGATTGCCTATGGGGCCTTGGCTTTCGTAAGTTATGTACTCATAATGAAGCATTTTTAATGAAACTAACTTTCAATTTATTGGCTAAGAATGATGCTCTTTGGGTAAGATTCTTTTGAGCCAAATATAAGTGCTTGGAAGGGTTTCTAACTAGCTTATGCCTGAACAACTTTTCTCGCTTGTGGAAGGGTCTTGCGGTTGTTTGGGATGATGTGCAAACAAATATTTTGTGGCAAGTTGGTCATGGTAGGGATATAAGCTTTTGTTATAACTCTTGGATTGCTGATATTGGTCTTCTTGTTAGCTTTGTTTCGATAGTTGATAGGGCTGGCCCTGTAAATCTCCTTGTGGCGAGTATGGTTGATCATAGATGGGACTGGGACTGGCCTGCATTTCAACACTTGCTGCTTGTTCAAGTCTTGTTGCGCATAACGGCTACTAAAAATCTTTTGGGTTTATTTGGTGATGTGTTGGTCAGATGGAAAGGGGCTTCAGATTTGCGTTTTAGTGTTAAATCTGCATATGAAAAGAAGGTTGGTCCGATTGTTAGTGCTGCGAAACCAATATGGAAAATTATACAAAAATATTGGGGCATTCAGCGTGTTAAAATGTTCATGTGGCTGGTTTGCATGGACAAGGTTATGACTAACACGAAAGGAGCTCGTCGTCACTTTACAATAGATAGCCAGTGTCCGATATATGCAGCAGTGGTGGAGAATACTAGTCACGTACTTCGCAAATGCCCTCCCGCGTATTCAGTTTGGTGCCTCTTGATCAAGGCTCATAAGCAGTCAGAATTTATGGAAATAGAAATTAAGGATTGGATCCGACTAAATCTATCGCAACCTAATTAATTTGCGATACATGGTGAGAATTAGGATTTACTTTTTGGTTCGGTTCTTTGGAATATTTGGCTCCATCGTAATAGCATTGTTTTCGAGTCCTCCATGGAAGAAAGGGAATAGATTTTGGCTAGGAGTTTTCGGTTAGCTAGTATTGCTGGTTCAGCGAACAAGTTAGAACAGGGTGGTCGCTCCCAAAGCTGACAAGTCTAGCCCAGCTCGGCTACTTGGTCTCTTCCCTTGACAGGATGGATCAAAACTAACACGGATGGGGCGAGACGCAGTTCGAATAGATGGGCATCTTGTGGATGAGTATTGCGTGACCACCAGGGACAGTGGGTGTTGGGGTATTCGAAGGGTATTGACCATTGTTTCACCTTGAAGGTAGAATTGTAAGAGATCCTATCGGGTCTAGAGTGCGTGGGACATTGGCGCTCGAAAAGTGATGGTCCAATCTGATAGTTCGGAGGCAATACGTTTGTTGAATGGTGAGGGGCATACCTACCCCGCAATCTTATTACACAATGCTAGCTTGCGAGCTAGGAACTAGATCGTTCAGTGTCACCATATTTGGTGCGAGGGGAATAGGGTCGTTGATGGCATGATAAAATTAGTTCACGACGATCTTAGAGTGGTTCGGTGGACAGACCCGCCGTTAGATGTTTAGCTCTTCCAGGATGTTCTTAGCCCTAGTGGCAGTATGTAATCTTTGATTGTTTGTCCTTATTTACAAAAAAAAATAAGTAGTTTCAATAATAAAAGATGGCGTGTTCTTCTTAATTGATTTAAATTTAAATAATTTAATCTACAAATGTATGTTAATTTATCTAAATTTTAAATCGAACACATATATTCTTTTACTTAAATGGAATTATGAAATAAACTATGAAAATAGCAAATAACGGACGCAAAGGATCATATGAAAACAGAGCAAGACACGCGTTAAGAAAGGCGCTTGAGCGGCGAATTAAAAAGAGAATCGGTGATTGGAGAGGGGTGGAATCGGAAGAAGAAAAATTTGCATGTAGGGGGGTGGAATAAAGAGGACGCTTGGCAATTGACATGAGCCATGGAGCGATGTTTCAGTCCTTTTATGTCCACCTGTTTCCTCCCAAAATTCACACCATCGGAAAACTACAAAACCCTCTTGAACCAAGGCAAACCATGGGATTTTTCCAGAGATTCTGATGAGTGTTTTAATAGCAAACTACATGTTTTAGAATTTTCATACAAAAACTGTGAAGAGATCGTGAAATTCCTTTCCAGAAACTCAGAAGATGGGTACGGGTTGGTTTGCATGTTGTTTTCCAACACCACCATCTTCTCCTTCAACAAAAATCAAGCTTTTCTTCTTTCTAGTTCCATTGATTCTGGTATCATTCCTTGTTTTTGTTCTGCTCCCAACAAACTCTACTTGGGATTTGATCTCTACCCTCCCTTCTTCCACCTCTTCTGCTGCGGCGGCCGCAAATAGTACCGAGACTCTTGGTGCAGCAGCACCTGCTGATAGGACTGAAGGAGCTATGGAATTGCTTGCCACGGCGGTCAAGACGGCAGATGTTGGAAGCAGCCAGGGAGAAGCAGCACTGTCGGAAGAGGCTGCGGTTAATCTCTCGGCTTCGCCACCACATGCTGTTGAAGCAATGGCGAAAATTCAAGAACTAGTGAGTGGCTAATTTGTTCTCATTCATGCAATTTTTTTTTAATTATCATTGTTAGATTCCTTCCGATATAATGCTTGTCATTGTCCTTGTCAGCATATTTTCTTGCCTGCTGCGGTATATCTTTGGGATTAATCATAAAATAATTACTGTTAAAAACTCCTCAATCATCAAGTTCTTTCTTTTGTTTCCCTATTACATGTCATATGATATGAGAAAGTAAAATATTTTTATTTTATTTTTTGAAGTCTTGGAAATTGTGTTGGCTGGTCAATGGAGTCAAACCTATAATTTGAAGCTTAGTACATTGTTTGTTTAAAGTAATTGCATTCGTAGTTCAACACATGATTATGTGCAGAATGGAACAAAGGAAAACAGCTTAAATATCACCATTAACGGGACTGTGAATGCTACGATGTTATCGGTGAATGAAACGATAGCTCTCCCCTTGAAACAAAGCAGGCAAGTTCGAACCAATTTGGACAAGGTTGAAGCCGGTTTACAAAGAGCTCGATCCGCCATAAAAGAAGCAAAGAACGAGAGCCAATTACAAGATCCCGACTATGTCCCAATAGGTCCGATGTATTGGGATGCCAAGGCCTTCCACAGGTATCTATCTATCAATCTATTTGAATTTAGAATTATGTTGCAATAACGGTAGAAGATAAAGAAAATGAGATTTGATGTTGACCCTATTTTTTTTGTTTAGGAAAGGAACAAAACAAAATAGAGAAAAGTAGAGGACATATCATTAAAGAAATTAGTGCAAATTTTAGCACGAGAACATTATGTTGATCCTATTTTTTTGTTTAGGAAAGGAACAAAACAAAATAGAGAAAAGTAGAGGACAGATCATTAAAGAAATTATTGCGATCTAAACACAGGGATAGATTCAGATAGAGTTAGAAGTTCAGCGGCAGTTGACCCTTAAAAATTTAAAATTTATATATAGTTTAAATTTTTTTTTTAAAAAAAATTATATATTTTTTATTAAAAAATTATTTTTATTATAAATTCGTTATCTTAAAATTTTATAAGCTTAACCCTTCAGATAAAATCATGAGTCTCTCTGTTTGCCCATGGCTATGGTTATTAAGGATAAAGAATTGGGTCATCCAACCAGAGTGATTTGCTTAAGATTTTGGGTCTCTAATATGAAAAAAACTAAACAGTGTTGAGAAGGCGGGCGTAGTACATTGAGAAATAACAGGACGTTTCTTATGTCCCATCAAATTACACAAAGCATTATTTTCAAAAAAAAAAGTACACAAAGTTGAGTGTGAAAAGGACACACCATGCAAATGTATATATCTAGGGAAATGATAAGAAATTAAAAAAATAGTCAAAAAAAAGAAATTAAAAAAAAGAGTACTCAGTAATATTTCAGGAAAATAGGTCAAAAGTAACAGTAGCCGATAAAGTGTCTCCCGTCATTAACCATTTTGTTCGAGTCATCCTCCTTTGGGATTAGAAAATTTTCTGCCCTTAACACAAATGGGACAAATGACAACACGAGTACGAGAACTTTGACTCTAATCCCTCATTCAAATTTGGTTAAAAAGTTATACTCTTTTTTCCACCATCCTTTTGTGTTTTAAAATTATTCCACTTTAAATGTAAAAAATCAACAACTTAATAAGGCACATTTTTCTTTATACATTTTTTAGTTTTTCAACAAAACAAAATTCAACTTTTTAATAATAAAATTGTCGTTTCAATTATTTTATATCATATTTTTTATACATTCTTATGCAATTTTTTCTCTAAAACTGTGTAAAAAATCAACAATGGACAAAATAAATGAGACGGATGGAGTATTTAAATACTTGAAAAGTTAATATATAACCGATAAGAGATATTGTTTCTAAACTTATTTTCATTTAGTGATTAGAGTTAAAGTTCTTACATGCGTGTTTGTGTTTGTGACATTGTCTCTTAAGATTCTTGGGTTGAATCAACTTTGGTCCATGTTATTTTACTTTTTCATTTTTGGTCCGCACTTGAATTTAGCATCAAAGTTGTCGACAGCTCTGGCAACTTCGAATGTTGTCGACAATGGTGCACGACTTTGGGCTAAAAAATTTCCCTGGAACGTCACAGCATGGACAATTTCACCCAAAGAAAATATCAGGTGACGACGATTTTGTTGTTAGTGTAGCTTTTGGCTCGTTTCCTTAGATAATTTCGGGTTTGCTTACAACTTTAATTTTTTTTCTTCCTTTTTTCACATTATTTGTCTAATTAAGCCTACAAAAATGCTAATATTTTTCTTTTTTTTCGCATTATTAAGCCTATAAAATGCCCACTGGAAAATGTAATCAATTCATGGATAGTTGAAAATAAGCATAGAGCCCAGGCCCAATTTCTAAAAAACTCAACCCGGCCCAGTCAATTTGTGTATTTATTTAAAAATAATAAAATATTAAAGAAATATAATTTAATATTCATATTAATATAATTACCACTTTAAAAAATTATATATTATAAATTATTTAAATTATATACCGAGTCCGAGCGAGCCACCGACCTATTTGATTTGTCATTTAAAAAGTGTTCCATTTTTTTATTTACACTTATTTCTTTTAAAATAAGTATGGTCAAAATTAAAAAAAATTGACTTTTAAAAAGTCAATACTGGACATATTAAGTGGGACATAGGAGTATTATATAGTAGGATGTGACCCTTAGATTCAGGGATGACGAAGAGGGTGTTAGGTGCAGTCGGATGAAAATTTCAAATTTTCATATATATATATATATATTGTTTTTATATAGATAATTTAATTTCCCACTCATCTCTAGATTTTCAAATTGTCATATACTTTTACTGAATATAAAAGTTTGTACCCTTGAAATAAAATTTTGTGTTCGTTCCTGCTTAGATTCATTTACCAGCATTTGCTATTTCTAGATCCTTTTGATCTCAAATCTTTGTAATTTATAGGAGTTACCTGGAAATGGAGAAACAATTCAAGGTCTTTGTTTACAAAGAAGGGAAGCCTCCAGTGTTTCATGATGGTCCTTGCAAGAGCATATATTCCATGGAAGGAAATTTCATTTACCAGATGGATGTTAATACCAAATTCCAAACTCATGATCCCCAGAAAGCTCATGCTTTTTACCTCCCATTCAGTGTAGCAAAGATGGTCCGATTCGTTTATTCCCGCGACACCCGTGATTTCGGTCCCATACGAAGGACCGTCATCGACTACATCAATCTTGTTGTGCAGAAATACCCTTACTGGAACCGAAGCCACGGTGCCGATCATTTCATGGTCGCCTGCCATGATTGGGTTACTTCATCATTTCAGCATCATGGGAATGGTCGATTTTGATTCGAGCTTGGGATTTTTATATTGTTTTATATGCAGGGGCCAGAAGCTAGCTTTTCGCTTCCTTACCTAGAAAGGAACTCCATCCGAGCTCTATGCAATGCAAACACCTCTGAAAGATTCAACCCGGCAAAGGATGTCTCGATTCCAGAAATCAATCTCCTAACCGATAAATTAACCGGTTTGATCGGTGGACCATCGGCTTCTCGGCGTAGTATCTTGGCATTCTTTGCAGGAGGGGTTCACGGTCCTATAAGACCAGTCCTACTCGAGCATTGGGAAGGAAAGGATGAAGATATTAAGGTGCATAAATACCTTCCGAGAGGTGTCAATTACCATGGAATGATGAGAAACAGTAAGTATTGCATTTGTCCTAGTGGTTACGAAGTTGCAAGTCCGAGGATCATTGAGGCATTGTACAACGGATGTGTTCCGGTGCTTATCTCAAAGAGTTAAGGTGCATAAATACCTTCCGAGAGGTGTCAATTACCATGAAATGATGAGAAACAGTAAGTATTGCATTTGTCCTAGTGGTTACGAAGTTGCAAGTCCGAGGATCGTTGAGGCATTGTACAACGGATGTGTTCCGGTGCTTATCTCAAAGAGTTATGTGCCACCGTTCAGCGATGTTTTGAGATGGAAATCGTTTTCCGTGGTGGTTTCGGTGGAGGATATCCCAAGATTGAAGGAAATACTAACGAACATATCGACGAGGCAGTACATAAGAATACAGAGGAGAGTGTTGCAAGTGGGAAAGCATTTCGAGTTCAACTCTCCGCCGAAGCGATTTGATGTGTTTCACATGATCCTTCACTCGGTTTGGCTTCGAAGACTCAACGTTAGGATCAGTGAGGATGATTGGAGCCGTGGCTAATTGAAGGCAGGTATTGGAAGTGTTTAATCATTTCTACTGAATTCAAATATTGTTGTAGATGTGTTCTTTCGGTGTTCCATTTGTAGGGAAATAAAATAATATTTGATTTCCATAAATGGAAATCAAAACTTAATGAATAATGGTGTATTATATTTTAGAGTTTTTTTTTTAATCCAAGATACATCGAAGCAATCAAAGCTTAATGAGTTCTATTGAAGGGTACCTCCAAGTTTCATAGATTTTTATTAAACTTCATAAATTAATTTATACTTATATAAATCATATAAGAAGTTGAAATTAGTGCGAGATTAATTTTTAATATAAAATATATATTTAAAAACTATAAATGAAAAATTAAAATTTGATGAGACAAAATTGTATGTTTATATTTTTTTTTGAAAAAAACTTTGATACACATACCGTGTAAACTTTAGTTTATACGTGCCGTTTAGTTTATTTTTAGAGGTTAGGGTTTTAGTTTAGGGTTTAATGTTTAGGGATTTAGGTTGTAGGGTGTAGAATTTAAGGTTAGTGTTTAGAATTTAGGGTTTAGAGTGTGGGGTTTAATTTTTTAGGGTTAGGGTTAGGAATTTAGGATTTGGGTTTTTATAGTGTAAATACACAGGCATGTGTAAAATTAATTTTACACAACCTGTGTATCAAAGTTTTACCATTTTTTGACTTGATTAATTCGGATCGGTTCGCATCATACATCTACTTATGATGGGTGAATTTTTCAGCGAATTTTTTTATACACAAAATGTCGAACTCCAAATATATTTAAATTATACTAAATATTTAACTCTTGTACCAACTCTCATTAGTAATAATATGTTTATATTGAATAACGGGTCCAAGGAAATTTATCCATTTAGTGTTTACAATAAAAAACACTTACAACGGTTACTTGAACAAGGTAACAGAATCATAACTCTTATAATAATTGTCACTTTGATAATACTTTCAAGAAAATATGTTATAAGTGTTATAAATATTAATCTATGTGAATGTTTATCACGATAAGAATTTATTAAGGAGATTTAATTTATTTTATCATTTGAAATATTATCTTCATTGTTTACTTTTTATGCATATAAATAGATGATTTGGTGAAGGTATTGTATATAACTTTAATATTGAAAATGAATAGAAATCTCCCTCTTTCTCTCATCTCTTTGTTTTTATTTTTATTCTTCATTATTTTATTTATAACACGTCATCAGCACGAGTTCGCTCGAAATATTTTAGTGCTCTTCGTTCAAATCCCAAAGAAGTTATAAAAAAAATTTGATCCTACGTTGAACCGAAGATAAGTTTTTTTTCTTCATTTTTTAATTATTGATTGCCTTTATCTTATTATTTTAATTTGGTCTTTAAAATTTGAAAAAGCATGGTGGCATGTTTTGAATGTTTGATCGAGCTATGGATTTTGAAGGCACTCAAAGACTACACAAAATGTGTTGATCGTGGTTCAACCTAAAATTAACAAAATTCACTCAACACATGCTTTTGGAATGATTATATCTTTGATCAGTTCTATTCATTATGAATCATTCATGACCGACATTATGCTAATTGGGTTTATAACAACATAAAGGTAACATAAAGTTACAATACTCTTTTATTTATTTGCAATGATTTTCTTCATTTAATCATTAGTCGTAAATCTTTCTTTATTATTAAAGTATAATAATAAAATGAAAGATACAATAATGGATAGACGCGGCGAATTGGATTTATTTGCAATAATCTTGCTTTATTGTTATTATATTATTAAATGTTTTATATTGTATATTGGATTTACTTATTTGATAGGAATTGGTATTTTTAATCGTGTTTTGAGCTTTACATGATATAATGACTTGGAAAGAGACATGAAATTATGAGAAGCTATCTTGGTCATTTGCTATGTCTCTATTGTCCTCAAGAAGAAAATCAATATCGATAAATTCTAATTTTATTTTTATTCTTTAGACTAGATTTTAAAGTGCGATAAATCATGATGATTTTGCTCGAAAAAAATAATTCTTCTGCTTCGAAAAACTTGATTATAGACTTCTCCCAAGTTCATATTACAAAAATTCATCTTGATCCAAGAATTTTTATGGGAGGCATTCCCTGGGGTGAATGCAAATATAATGTTAAATTTACTCCGCTCCATTCCTTGAAGTGAATGTGATATTATATAGTGAAAAGAATAAAAGCCATATTAGCAGTCGTGGTAGAGGCCATGAATATAGACATGGACAAGATGGTCATTTAAAAACTCTTATATCCACCAAAAGTGGGATTATAAGGATGACAAAAGTGATAGTGGGATTATAATGATAAGTGGGATTATAAGGATCACAAAAGTGATAACCCACCGGAAGTAGGATTATAATGATGAAAAGAATAATAAAATTTGAGAAACTAAAATCGTTGCGTCACCAATATGGAAACCATTGGTCTCGTACTTGTCCTACATTGAAGCATCTTGTAGACCTTTATCAATAATGATTAAATGATAAAGGAAAGGAAATAGAAACAAATTTTGTTTACGAAAATGACGAAGATGATATTGGTCCAACTCATTTGGACATTGTTGATTTCCTTATAACACCTAAAAGGAATAACTCATTTGGACATTGTTGATTTCCTTATAACACCTAAAAGGAATAAATCATCTTATAATTATTCTCATAACCTTGAGAAGAATTATGGATCTTTTAATTATTTACGTTATATATATATATATTGTGACATTTATTTATTTTGTTTAACATGATTATTTATCAAATATAATCTATGATGACGATTTATGCTTAGCAGAAGCATAAGAAATATTTTTCCCATTTAAATGCAAGGGGAAAATATAAGTACTATATCTCAAAGTACTAAAAATATTGATGCTCCAGAAGAACAATAAGTTCTGGAGAGAAAGCACATTATGAAAGGTGCATAATTGTGAATATTGTAATAATTACTGCTAATAGTAATAATATCGTCACCACCAGAAGTGAAAATTTTAAGAGAGCAATAAGAGTTCTCAAAATAATCCCTCGAGAATTATAGATAACATATGTTATAAATTCGCACATGAAATAAGCCGATGTGAATATATATTTTGGTAACTGAAAAATCAGTTGAAAGCTATAGAAGAGCTATATATTGTTACCAAAAGAATAGTTTTCTTTGAAAGCTCCAGCAGAGCTAAATATATTTATATTCAAAGGAACAATTTTGGTGCACAATGTATTATCAAGTTTTAAAGAAACTTGTATTTTAAAATTTGTACTACACTTGTACAAGAAATATCGAATCGCATGTTATGGTAAATCAGAAGTTTACAAATTTATAAATATATATACATATATATATATAGTTGCATGATCGGTTAGACCATCCTGATCAATAATGATGCAGAAATTATTGAGATTTACATGCACATTTATGAAAATAATCCGGAGTTCTTATGGTGTTTATTCTCAAAGGAATCAATTAAATTCCAATTACTAAAAGAACCCGAAGTTCTTTTGTTGCTTGTTCTCAAAGAATTGATTAAGATCACACTTGCCAAAAGAACTTGAAGTTCTTGTACTAAAGTTGAGACTGCATATCTTGCACATCTGAACGAAATATGGGCTCATTTATCCACAAATGTGGAAAGTTTATATATGATTTTAGTAGATGCATCTATATATATATATTATAAACTTACAACCAGAAGTTTGTGAGATTGATTAGAAAAAGATTCAAATTATACAGTTAGACTATTCATCTTGCAAAAGCTAGTGGGTATCATTTAATAGCTAAAGTATGAGAACATAACATTTATTTAATAATCTTTGTGGCATCCAATCAAAATTTAGGCTATATCAGTTGAAATAACTATTACAAAACCTATTGATTATGAACAAAATAGTTTAGCAAAATTTTGGTTGGATGCCTCCTCTTTAATAGCTAAACTATGAGAACAAAACATTTATTTTCTATATGGTATTTCACATATAGCAGCATTTATACGCATCAAGCCAACGAGTTATAATAAAGTCTCCATTATGATTGGCTTTTGGTTAAAAGTCATATTTCCTATTTTAGAATTATTAAATGTGCGATATATGGTTGAATTGCTCCACCACACCGCACAAAATGGGTATATAAAAAGGGTTGAGAATATATATTGAATATGAGTCTCATTTTATGTTTAAATTCTTAAACATTAAGTGGAGAATCATTTATGACATGATTTTTCTCAACATCAGGGGGAGATAATAATCAGCTAGATAAAGAAAAATGAATTATCATTGTCTAGATCCTCTTATATGAACAAGAAGTTCATAAGATAATTCATGTTATTACATGTCAACTGCCAAACATATTTATTGACCTAATGAGAGTAACCAAGTCTCATTTACCAGCTGAAAATGCTCTAAATTTAAATTGAAATCCTAAAAGGATAACATGTTAGAGTGAACAATATGTAAATCATACCTGAAGCATGATTGTTGGAATTGATTCTGATGATCAAAATTTTCGTAAATGAAAAGTAGTAGAAGATGGTCATATAATGGAGGCGGGTGCTCCTCAAGAGACCCAAGACATAACTAATTATAAAACTCTAGAAGAGTTTCAGGCACCTAAAATAAAGATTAAAATCTTGAAGAGATCTCGATGAGTTATGTCATTACGAGAAAAGAATGAAACCAGAAAAGAAAAGTTGTCGACAACAATTTTACATAGAGTACTTCTATAGAAGTCAAGAAAGAAAAATAGGATCTTGTATAGAAATCTATAAATATTGAAATGATTGGTCAATATAAAAAGACGCTTTGAGCTTCCAAAAGTGAAGTTTTTGGACCAGTAGTCCAAACACCTAAAGGTGTAATGCAAGGGGAGAACAAATAAATAGTCATGAGATATAAATGACTTGGATTATGATTTATGAAGAATTTTAATTACTTTATGGTGGATGTGATTATTTTGACAGTTATGAAATATTTTATATGCGTCTAATTATTTTGTGGATCCATGTATAGTAAAATTATCCTTGAAGTATTTAAAATGCAGAAGCATTTGGAAATTTCCGAGAAAATTTATTTATATATGCCCCTTGAATATTTATATTTTGGCGCATTTGATATAATCGCCTTAGTGAGTACTAATTGAGGAAATACTATAAGAATGATCAAATTTCCTTATATATTTCATAAAGGAGTTTGGATCAAGATTCATTATGATAATTTGAATATTATTAGAACAACTGAAGAGCTTCAAATTGAAAACTCATGAAGAGCTTTCAAAGCATTTAATGAAAGTATTTGAGAAAAAGATTCTTGAGATAGGATTTTGTCTCGACCTAAAGATTGGACACTTAAATATGCATTTTTCTATGAATGGACATAAGCTGAAAGAATCTTAAAAAAATTAAATATGGATAAAGCATATCTATTTAGTACCCTAATGATTGTAAGTTTGTTGGATGTGAATAAATTTATCTTCAAAGGAAAGATAAATGAATTCTTGATCTGGAAGCACCATATATTTGATGATCCAGAAATACCAAAAATTTAGAAATCATTTATATGCATGAGGCAAGTCAAAAATGTGTTTGGCTAAGACTATTGATCCAACATATTCATAACATATGTGATTTACTTTTACAAGATAAGATACAAGTTATCTTATGTGGAGATAATACAAAACTTATATCTCAATCGAAAAGTGAATACATCAAAGATGGCAAAATGAAACATATTACTCCAAATTTTCATCCCTCACAATCGTCAGAAAAATAGTATTCAAGATTGAATTATGAAGATTCAAATATCTTATGTGATGTTTTCATGAGGAGGAGTAAATACGTGTTGTACTCTTTTTCCCTTAATCGTGGTTTTGTCCCAATGGGTTTTTCTCGTAAGGTTTTTAATGAGACAACATGTTATGTGTATAAAAAGACGTGTGTAATCTTTTTCCTTCACTAAAGAAATTTTTTCCCACTGGTTTTTATCTTAATAAGGTTTTAATAAGGCACATTATCTTTATAGACATCCCAGAGTGAGTGTTATGAATATTTATCTATGTGGATGTCTATCGTGATAAGAACTTATCAATGAGATTTGATTTACTTTATTATTAGAAATATTATCTTTATTAATTAGAATTCAATGTATTATGTACTTCTTATGCCTATAAATAGATGATTTGGTGAAGGCATTGTATACAACTTTACTATTGAGAATGAATAGAAATCTCCATCTTTCTCTCATCTCTTTGTTCTTATTTTTATTCTTTATTTTTTTATTTATAACAATAAGATATTTTTGAAAAGTATTTTTGAAATTTAACTAAGTTTTTAAATTATTATTAAAACATATTTTTCTTCAGTAAGAAAGATGGTTAAAGCCTTACATCAAATCAGAAGATTTAGTTGTAGAGTCTGTTGCAGGGTTTTAAATCGCGGCCGCGGTCGCAATCGCGGTTGCGGCGTTATATCGCAGTTTCGGACAAGAGCGGCTGAATTGCGGCGATCGCGAACCGTTTTTTACCCCAATCGCGGTTTCAGACGGCGGAGCAACCGCTATATCACGGCCGACATTGCGGTCGCGGTCGTTTTTTAAATCCCTGGTCTGTTGTAGGATCAGGAAGATCCACAAGAATATAGCTATAGACTGCATGAGGAGCTTTTTCTAAAAACGTGAATGGAACCGTCCGAATTCGTTGGAATCTTGGCGCTACAGTCTGTTGCAGAATTTATGTGGCGACAGATTAAAAAAAGTCCACCATCCAAGCACGAGAGATGATGTGAGAAATGGCACGAACGAGCGATAGGGAGCAAAAATGAGCATTTGAAGAGGAGATCAACTTGACAGCCTCAACATAATATGTCTGACACTGAATTCGTTCAAGACCATTAGACCAAGCAAGCAAAAGTCCCTCATGAATAGCCCAAAGTTGAGCTTGCAACGGGGTGGTTATGCCAAGACATTTGTTAAACCCGTTTAACCATTTCGCGGCATCATTGCGAATCAAGCCACCAGCCGAACAAAGAGAAGAAATAGTGTTTACCACACCATCAGTATTTAAGGTGCACCAGCCTTGTGGCGTCGGAGCCCAACGCAACGCTACAGGCAAAGAAAAAGTCTGGGTAGATGTTGGTACAATCCTTGCCGGCGCAAAGTGAAATGCCCAAATCTTGCTCACGTGTAGGAGTTCAAAGTTTGAAACATTGGCAGCTGCAAAGATATGAGAGCTGCGACGCTTCCATACCTGCCAAATTAGTGAACAACAGAAAATATTCTGGGGAATGTAGCGACCATTTTATTTAAGCCACTACAAATTTAATTTTTACCGATTAAAATTTGCTTGCAAAAGTTTTTTTAAAAATATTTTTAAAATTTGAGGAATTTTTGAAGACTTGAGGACAAATTTTTGAAGATTTGAATTTTGGTGGATATTTTGAAAAGTTTTGAAAAATAGGGGACTTTTGGAAGAGTTTGAAAATATTTAAGAAAATTAAAAATGGGAAAATGGCTAGAAAATTTAAAAAATGTTTGAAAATAAAATGATGGAGTCGCCACCGGTCATTTTAAATGGGGTAAACCGGACACTGAAAATGAAACTAGAGATTCGATTGAAAATGGGTTCGGGAGTCAGTTACGGATGGGGAAGGATTAGCACCCCCACTCCGCTCAAAATTGGTACAAAAAATTAATTACCCTTTTTTAATACTGAATTTTCTAAATTAAAGTGACATTTAAATCAAAATTCGGTTATAAGTGCGAGTAAATTTTAAGGGTCCGTTTATTCGAGAATAAACAGAAGAGCTATCATCACTGCGTTTGATACTAGCCTCGTTTATCCTCGAATAAAAAGACACCGCATTGACAGTTTGTTAGGTCGAGATGCAACATAAAGCATGGCATGGCAAACAATAACATACAATACGAATATATACATATGACATACAACAATACCTAAACTATACTTTAGAACCACAAGTAGTAATGACATGTAAAATATATAAGTACATGTATGTATATATAACCAGAAACAGCGACTAGACAAATAACACAAATATGTAAGCTAAATCATATGTTAATATGCTTGTATACACTATATTACATGTTATGTATGCATGTAATATACTGTTAAAAAAGACATACACAATATATGGCTAAAACAAAAGCTATAAACTATAAACTACACTTTACGCGTTATATATACATTTCACATATATGATATATACCGTACATCACATGTTATATTTAGAACGAGAAAGACAAAGCACCACACAAAGCATCAACCATGACAAATACCAACAAAAACAAGGGATTAAAATTAAAGAAAAGTAGAGAACAGTGCTGGAAAATTAAATATGCAGTTCTAACATGGGAAAAAGGAACAAAACCAAAAGACCATGGGCTAAAATCGGCATTAAACCACTGAAAACGGGACTAAAATTAAAATTAAAACGAAAACAAAATTTCAGGGGTTTAAAGGGGTATTTACCCATGAAAATCAATTTTCAAATCAACACGAGGACGAAATTGCAAAGCTTAAAACAAACCCAGGGACTATAGGGAGAAATTAGGAAGACAGAAGGGCCTCCGGTGCAACTTTCAAATCGCAGAGTGACTATATGGTAATAAACGTTTTAAAACTTTTATCTGAAAGAAAATAGGGACGAAATCGAAAATATTTTAAAACCTTAAGGGACCAGGAATGCAATTAGAAGAAACAGAAGCCCTTCTGGTGTGAAGTCTAAAACATGAAGGGTTTTAAAGAGAAAATAAACCATTTTTGTGAACGGGACTGAATATAAAACTCTATTTCGTCTAAAAATGTTCCTCTTTTGGCAAAACGAAAACTCATTTGGCTAAGAAACCTTTTTAGCTCTCATTTCTCCTGTTAGAGTTTGGCAAACCCGAAAAAAATCTAGATTTAGCCGCGCTGACCGCCGCTTGCCGGCGCCGACTACCTAAAACCGCCCAAAACCAACCCTCCTTTCTTTGGTTCAAAACTAGATTTGGGACCAAAAGTTTAAAAGAAAAAAAAAACTCCCCCTTTTAAAGAAACAGTAGCCGAAAATCACCCCAAACTCTCTGATTCACCCTTGATAACTTCGAAGGTTAAGGGTTTGTCACCGGAGAGAGGCACGCCCATCATCGGAAAACCTTAGGACGGCCAGAAATCGAAGCGACAGAAGGTAAAAGCTATTTTTCCTTTCTCTTTTCATGCATGCGCTAAAAACCAAAAAATATACCTTGAACTGCTTTTGCTTTTTTTATTTCTTTCGATAAATCCCCGTTGGGGTTACATGTGATTTCGGGTGTGGCCTTATAGCCGGTTGTTACATGTGTGAAAAAAATAAAGAAAAGAAATTGTTCTGAATATTTTGGCCGGATTCATGTGTATATTGTCGGCTCTAAAATTGTATGTTGGCGTCTAATTTTTGAGATTTTTGGCTTTGTTTGCCGTTCTGAAATGCCTGACATCTATGTTTTGTTTTGTTGTCTTGCATGTACTATGGAGCCGAGGAAGGGACTAGATAAGCAGCTTGCTTGGCACAGTGGCCTGGTACGGAAGCTGGGTGGGCTACTAGAGAGCTGGAGTCGCGCGTGGTAGTGACGCGGCCACTGAAGAGCTGGGGAGTGATCTGCACGCACGTGTGAGGAGTTGAATAGGCATGCGTGCAATGTGTAGCGGTTCTAGAAGTTTCAATTGATTTTATCTGGGCCGTACGATGGCTCCCTGATCCAACGGCTATAATGCATGTGGCGCTGAGGCAAATGCTGTAACTCTAGGGTTCCTTCCGGTGCAAAGATTTGGACCGTCAGATCTGGAACATATTTGACGGTAGAAAGGTGGCTGCGCATGGAGACAAAGAGAGAGCATAAACCAAATTAGGGTTAAGTTTTTTTGTGCTGAACGGGCAGAGTAATATATTTTTATGTAGATGGACATTATGTAAATAAACTTGGGCTGATTATTTTAGTTTTATTATTTAATTAGTTTTTGTTTTTTTAATAATATAATAATATACTATTTAATACTATTAATAATAATAATATAGCAATATAAAAGTATTAATATAAAGTAATATAATAATAATAATAATCATAGTGTAATAATATAACGTAATATTTGTACCATCAAAATAAAAGTAATAAACAATAATACTTAATAGTGTTTTGGGTTTTGATAATGATAACAATTAACATATAATAATACTATACAATATAATAAGAAAGATTAATAGTAATTACAATAATTAAGCCCAATTTATCAAATTAAAAAACCCGGACAAAATTAGTGATTACATGGAATATTTGATGTGATCCTGGATACGAGCCTTACAAGGTTCAAGGCGAAGTATAAAAGTCTATTTGATCGAGGCAAGTTTTCTATGACCAAAAAGCCTCAAGAAGCTCCTGCAAGCTTAATATGAGATGTTTGCAATAAACTCAGGTATCTGAAAGTTCTGATTAATTATGTTTGTGGCAAGCACGAATATGTGAGGTCTTACTTCGACCCCAAGGAAGAGCCTCCACCATTGAAGATGTCACATTGATTTGGAGGAAGTCTTATTAGCCACATATTTATATTATGTTATAATATTATATATGTTACACCTTTTTTCATTGTCGAGGCATAGTCCTTCCTTATAGCTTTTCCATTGCCATGGCAACGATATTGAAAATGCAAGGGATATGTCACCAACGGCTACAACATGAAAGGGTGCATCAAAAGTCATATTTCTTCCTTCCTACCTCTTCACAATGGTCAACAATAATGAAAGGTTTCCATTCAAATACTTCTACTTCTATTAATAAAATGGGCGGCAACATGAAGAGGCATAACTCAAGATTTAAAAATATGATTTTTTAAGAGAGAATGGTTCATTCAAAAGTCTTCTTTCTCTTCACCATGGTCGACCACCTATTCAACATCAAAGGGTGTCTTTTCATATCATTTTGTAAGCCTATAAATAGTGGCTCCTATCTCATTTTAAATAGGCATAAAGTCAAAAGTAGCCCCAAACGTTTGACTTTTTGGTCACTTTAGCCCCTATTCTTTTTTGTCTGAACAACCACCTAATGTTTCATTTTTGTTCAAATTTCTCCCTCGTTGGAGGAAAATCGTTAGTCAACTAACGGTCAACGCCTGAGGCTGACGTGGCATCGTGATTTTTTAAAAAAATAATTATTAAATCAAAATTCAGAGGTGTACGTAGGGGGAGTTGAACCTGGGTCACCAGGTTAGAAAACCCAACACACAACAACCAAGCCAACCTATTTTGTTATTGTTATTTCACCACTTATTTTATTTATTCATTACTTTATTTGCTTGAAAGTGAAGAATTATTCATTAAATATTCACTAATAAATCCTAAACCCTAAAAACTAAATATCAAAACCATAAACCCTAAAAACTAAAAACTAAACCCTAAATATTAAAACCCTAAACCTTAAAAATAAACCATAAAAAATAAACCCTAAACCCTAAAAACCCTATTTTGTTATTGTTATTTCACCACTTATTTTATTTATTCATTACTTTATTTGCTTGAAAGTGAAGAATTATTCATTAAATATTCACTAATAATTCTTAAACCCTAAAATCCTAAACCCTAAAAACTAAATATCAAAACCATAAACCCTAAAAACTAAACACTAAACCCTAAATATCAAAACCCTAAACCTTAAAATAAACTATAAAAAATAAACCCTAAACCCTAAAAACTAAACCTTAACCCCTAAATATCGAAACACTAAAGCTCCTAAACCTTAAACTTGAAACCCTAAACCATAAAACCTTAAATACATAAAATCCTAAACTCTAAACTATAAATACTAAACTTTAAAACCATAAAACACTAAACCCTAAACCCTAACCCCAAGCCCTAAGTTTGGGTTTAGAACATTATGTTTAGAGTTTATAGTTTAGAATTTAGGGTTTTAGGTTTATCGTTTTATGGTTTAGGGTTTATGGTTTAATGTTTAGGGTTTAGTGTTTTATGTATTTAGGGTTTTGGTTTATGGTTTAGTTTTTATGGTTTAGGGTTTATTTTTTAAGGTTTGGGATTTTAGGGTTTATAGTTTAGGGTTTAAGGGTTTAGGTTTTAGTGTTTTGATATTTAGGGCTAGGGTTTAATTTTTAGGGTTTAATGTTTAGTTTTTAGGGTTTAGGGTTTTTGATATTTACAGTTTGGGGTTTAGTTTTTAGGGCTTAGTTTTTAGGGTTTAGGATATATTAATGAATATTTAATGAATAATTCTTCACTTTCAAGCAAATAAAGTAATGAATAAATTAAATAAGTGGTGAAACAACAACAAAGTATGTTGGCTTAGTGGTTATGTGTTGGGTCTTCAAACTTGGTGACCTGGGTTTGAATCCCCCAAATACACCTTTGAATTTTGATTATCTCTTATGCCTTAGAACCAATCTGCCACGTGGCATGATGCCACGTGTCATCATATGATGGTGCCTCGTGGCAATGTATGATTTGTTAGAAATTAATATAAAACAATTATTTTTTTAAAAAAATAACGATGCCACATTAGCAACTTGCCACATCAGTGCACCATGCCATGCAGGCAAGCCACGTCAGCCTCAGGCGTTGACCGTTAGTTGACTAACGGTTTTCCTCTAACGATGGTGAAATTTGAACACAAAATGAAACGTTAGGTGGTTGTTCGGACTAAAAAAAAGAATAGGGGCTAAAGTGACCAAAATGTCAAACGTTGGGGGCTACTTTTGACTTTATGCCTTTTAAATATAGCTTGTAAACCTATGACATTGAAATACAAAGTTAGAAGTATAACAATTTGAGACGATGAAAAGGAAAAATAAATATTATTTAAATAATCAAAATACAAAAATGAAGAGAAATAATCGCTTGATTCGATTGAAAAACTGTAGGAAAATTATTGTGGCCTGCAGCTATGCAGTTTTTTTAAGACAGATTTCGACCACTCTTGAGTGCTTGAGTTCGTCGGTCGTCAGTCTTCCAGAAATACAGCAACAAGATGATCTTCAACAGTAGCACGACTGTAGAGATCACGACCTATTCTCTTGACTTTGACTATCACGGCTGTAGAAATTGTATTACTCAAGTCAATTGTTTAAATCTTTTAAATTAAAGTGGAGCTCCTTTGTAACGATTTAAATTGTTTATCTATATTTTTAACTTTTGGGTCTAAGTATTTTGGAAATACCTTATTGGGCTAAATCTATTTGCAAATTTTATGGTTTGGGCTTGAAGCCCAATTGTGACATTCGGGTGGGGTGTTACACTATTTGTAATGTATCCAATTGAATTTAGTATCACTTAACTCTTATATCAATTTAATTGAGAAGATACTCCAAAATCAACATATAAATTAAAAATATGCTTTTATAAAATTATAAAATTAATTTAATTTAATTTATACTATTAAATAATTATCATTACCTAAAATTTTGATTTAATTTAAATTATCTAAACATTTCAAGATTTTATTAATTTAAGCTACTCACGTGTATTTTAAATTGAATTTACTATTTACTATTTATTTATTTATTTAAAACTTTTATTGATGATAATTTAAACTATTTTATTACAAGTTAATAATGTAAACATTTTATATGTATTTGTTTATTAGACTTTTATATCATAATTTAAATTATTCTATATCATTTAATATTGTACATATTGCATGTCTTAATTACTCTGTATACAAAAAAATTATTCTTTATACAAATTATATATTTTTTTAAAAAATAGATAATGTTCACACGTATACACATGTGCCTCAAATATAATTTTTATAAGTTAAAATGTGTTTTATATAAATTTATGGAAAAAAATTTAATACACAGGACGTGTAAATTTTAAGTTCACACGTCGCCTTTTAGTTTTAAGGGTTTAGTTTAGGGTTTAATGTTTAAGGGTTTAGATTGTAGGATTTAGAATTTAATGTTAGTGTTTAGAATTTAGGCTATAGGGATTAATTTTAGGGTTTAGTTTTTTAGGTTAGGGATAGAAATTTAAGATATGTGTTTTATAGTGTAAATGTACAGACTTGTCTAAAATTAGTTTTACACCGTCGGTGTATTAAAATTTTACCCTAAATTTTATAGGGTAAACTATTCAGTGTTTGAGTTGTTTTCGGTTTACTTTTTCATGTTATTTTTTTAGTTATTTTCTTATGTTGTGTTTTTGTATTTTTTATTCATTTAATGTTTTTTCCATAATTCGCTAGTGTGTGATTCATTTAATGTTTTTTAATCAAGAAGTGTGAACGTTGATGACCATATTTGTTATTGTGACAAGTATAAATATTTTTAAATTAGTTTTAATTTGATTATATATTAACTTAATTTAATTTAATGACAAATGATTAAAAAATAAGAGCATTACCAACAACCAGTTGGTTTAGTGGGATGAGTCACTAGATCCCTTAAGAAAGGTCAGAGGTTTGAATTTTGGTGCAAAGCAAACGACACAAGTATACACGTCGCAAGTAATAGTATAGATTAAGATCGTCTCCACAAGGATTGATGAAACTTTGACTTTTAGCTTCTCGCACTGAAAAGGAAGTAAATTAATAGTGATAGGTGGTGATAATAAACAAGTAAAAATAACTAAGTCTAAGAGAAATTAAATAAATGAATTGAGCGTAATGGAGTAGTTACCGGATGAGTTGTCGTGGCAATTAATTGCCGTATCGTTGTTTGACAGAGTGTTCTTCAATGCCTTCGAATTATCCCTAACCGAAGAACTAATAATTGTGCAAGCCTTGGTAATACATCACTATGTTAACCTTGAGTGGACATGATCGGTCAATAAACTCTTCTTAATCACTGGAATTCCCTCCTTATCCTTAAGGCGAATTAGCTTCCACCAACTGTTGTTTAAATGAAAACTGTATCCAATTGTTTCGTGAATCTAGCTCTCCCGAGCCTAGATAAATAGATTCATTCAAGTCCTTCTCCTGAGTTCACTTGGAATTAAATAACGAACCAAGAATGAATAAACAACGATTTATTGAATTAAAACCCAAAAACTAAACCATCCGTTCACAAACACTGTAAACCCAATAACCCAAGTCAATTTAATTTAGTTTATGGTTGGGTTGAAAGAAATCATCAAGGAATAAAAACCCATCATCGGACATTCAAAAGATAAAAGAAAAGAAATAAAATTTGGAGAAGATGAACTCCTCCATGATCTGATCCTCTCTCTTCACAATCTCGTTCTAGCTCCGATGTCTCTCTCAATCCGTTGTTGATGTTGAAGTTGTGATGCGTTTATATAGAGGTAGGGATCTCTATTTGAATTTTGAATTAGAGGGGATAATCTCTCTATATTTATTTCATGCATCTTTAAATTTGAATTTGAGCTTTATCTCATGCAATAAGGATAAGGATAATGGATAATTCTTGAAAATTCTTCATTTATCCTTAAACTGCCTTGGCAACCGCTCGGCAATGGCTCAGCAATTAGTCTTTGCACAAAAGAAAGCAAAACAACAGCGATTTATCCACAAAATAACTAAATGCAAGGCCAAGCCCAATAAACAAAAGGACTACGAACTTATGCATGAATTACTACAAATACAACTAAATGAGCCTAAATCTAAACAATAATATGAGTAAAAGGGGTATAAAATATTTTACTTTTTCACACTTAACATTTGTCCCGAGTTTATTTTTGTTATTGTACGCAAGGCTGTTTCTGAGATTTTGGTGGCCTAAGAGCGAATAAAAAATTTGGGCCCCTAATAACAAGTATTGAAAAATAATAATTTTGAGAGTATGCAAAAATAAATTAATTTGCTTGTATGTATTAGATAGTTTATTGAAAAAAATATAAATTTACTACCGTTTTGGAAAAATTTATCTAAAACACCATTTTGTGATTCTACCAATTATTGTGTTCATTTTCTTTTTTTTTATTACCGAAAGCGTGTTTTTGCGTCAACGTTATACTTATAAACCTCGTAAATCTCGTTGAAGCTATGCCTCAAATTTGATTAAACATCAACAATAAGTCTCGTAAATCATATATTTCTTGAATATATGAGTTTTTGTCCTCTTGAAGTATCAAATCAAAATTATAAAAAAATTAAAACAAATTACGAGAAAATAACATAAAAAACAAAGAAAATGGATAGAAATTAAGACATGAATAACAAAAAAACTATGTAAAGATCCTATAATATTTAAGTTTTTATTTTATTAAAAATTGAAAATATAAATTATCATTAAAATTTTAATTATGACATTAGAACCTACTAATACTTTGAATAATTAATTTCCTTCGTTTGTTTTATTTTTAATTGTTTCAAACGGCTAAATAAATTCCATCATGGCGGTGGGCTCGGGCATTGAAGCTAAAACTTCATATTCACCCAGTTATATATCCAGAGAGTCTCTCTCTCTCTCTATAAAAATATAGTTTGATAGAAATATATATTATAGGTAGTGGTCCCTCAAAACTAACCCAACTAGTATATTTTCGGGTGCTTCTTTTCCATCCACTCTCAAGAATAACAATTTCATTTTTTTTTGGACATGGCCCCGGATTGGCGCTTCTATTGTCCTGGTTCAAGGACTACCCTAATTGTACGCGAGGAATGTTATTTTTCTAATTAATACTCCCTTCATCCTATAAATATTATCCTTTATTGCTTTTTAAAAGTTTAAACTTTGATTATAATTATATTAAATATTTTAAATAATTAAATTTTATAAAATATATATTTAAAACTTATTTGATTAGGAGTTTTTAAAATATATTTTATTATATTTTTATTAATAATAAATTTTAAATAATCTTGAGTTAAAGTTAAAAAAATTTGACAAAAAAATAATAAGGGACAATCTTCGTAACAATCTTAATTATAATAAGGGACAGTCTATTTTAAATAATAAGGGAATATATTTCTTCATTTTTCAAAAGAAAAAATCACCATCAATAAGACTATTAAAATTTTATTTACATATCTAATCTGAAAAATATATTGTTTATCATCGAGTTGTGCGTGAGTTTATTAAAAATAAATTTATATATCTAACTTGATAACATCAAATTATGTGCAAGTCTATTAAAGACTAAAAATAGACCGATACTACTATAAAACCGAATTAAGAATACTAAAAAAATAACTTGAGAATTAATAAGGCTTTCTCTATTTTGTAATTAAAAATTCTTGAATAAAAGAAACTGAAAATAACATAAATAAATAAAAGAATAATTAATTAGTAAATGGTAAATTTATATTTACATTTACATTTTATACACCACTATTGAACTATATAATCGTAAATCATAACAAAATTAAAGTTAGATGCACTCTAACTTCAATTTTATGTTAAGTGAAAATAGAACTTATTTGTACTTTTTTCTTAAGAAAAGTCAGCTTTAATAATCATGCAAAAATAGTTGAAGCTCTTAATCCAAGAAACTGCAGCTCTTTAACATTTGACTTAAAAGAGATTTATATAACTTTTCTCTCAAGTCAAAACGTTTAATTTTTTTTTATCTTTGTTTGGTTAATAACGACATTAATTTTAGTGTTGATAATCAATCGTTCGTATTTATTCTTCTTTCTTATTTTACTAATTTTTTTTTGTTTTTTTTCTATTTTTAATAATATTAACTCTGCTTTTATGACACGTTTTTTTTCTTTGCACGTTTGTCTTTTTTACCGATTGTTTGATCATTCTTTTCATTTTATGTTTTCTTAAGGGTGAATTTGATGACGACGCGATTGATCAAGATAACATTTATTTGTTATATTGTTGATCTTCTCTACTTTGGACCCTCAAGCTAGATTTGAATATGTGTTCACAATCACTACTTTTGTTCGCGATTGAGTTGTGGTAATGGCCGTTTTGTCAAAGTGCCATAAGGATTACGTTATATGCATATTTTAATGTTTAGTGTTAATGGTTTATCCTTCATTGTCGATTACTGATGTTGTTCGTATGATCCTTGTATGATCGCAATATTTAAGTGTTTAGGTTATGTTTATTATTGTAAGCCCTCATTAGATATTTGTTTTTAATAAACCTAGCTGATTATATATATATATATATATATATATATATATATATATATATATATATATATATATATATAAACACTGCAGCCCTTTATCGTACTCTCCAACAAAGTCCATAGAAGATCACTACATCTTCTTCCTCGTCTTAATCTAGCCGACTCTCTATTTAATAACTTGTTAAACTGGCTAATCCTAAACTGAATGTTCTAAATCATAGACCCACTACCACTAAGCTAAATTAACCAAGTCTAATCAAAGTAACTAAAATTATTGACAAGTTGATTAATTTGTCTATTAGGGATAAGAAGGCAGTTGCGCAGTACCCCAATAAGGAGGTGATACTACTGGGTTATACTCCTCCACATTGAAAACATAGTTGCATTCGCCCATAGGCTGCTCGGAGTTTGCTACTACTGTCGGCTTGTTAGAGCTGCGAATGGAGGTGCTTTCGATGGTCTCCTCACAAGAGATTTTAGTGCAACCGGTGGAGACGACCTGGTACCTTGTCGCCTGTTCGATTATCATACCTTTCAATTTCATGACCTGCAACATCAAGAGGTGAGTTTACATGAGGATTCAGGGACAGATGTAAGATTTTATATAAAGGGTGCAGAAAGCTACATTAGAAATGTATAGGTGCGAAATTAGATTGTTAATAGAAAATACAAATAAAATATCTAAACTATAGGGGAATTTAAAATTTTTAAGGATGCGACTGCCCCTCCGACACCCCTCGGTCCATCTCTAGATTCAATGGTTCGAATATGCATAGAAAAGAGAGATCGTTATAACCTCATCTTGAAGCTTCTGTTTTTCCCTGGAGACAACATCGTATTCGTGTTTAAGGCTATCATACAAGCGCTCAAGCTGCTTAGTTTTCCATCTCGCACGCCTGTTTTGGAACCAGACAGCGATCTGTCTTGGTTGGAGTCCAAGTTCCCTGGAAAGTCGCATCTTCCTGTCGGGGTCCAGCTTGATCTCTTCCTGGAAACTCCTCTCCAACGAGTCTAACTGATCACTCGACAACGGCTTCTTCTTCTGTTCATTCTTGTCCACCATGGCCGGAACCAACCCTCCATGCACTGCCCCTGTTAGTACTCGGTGCTTCATCTCCATACCTTGGAAGAAAAAAGAAACAGCATACAGAAAAGTAAGCAAAGAAACAGACATATATATTTATCTGCATGGGAATCGAATATACCCGTTTGTTGATGCATTATTATACCAGGAAATTGATCACAGTCGTAGTTGTAAAGGAAGTTATGAGCAGGTTGTGGTCGAGAAACAAAGGGTTTGAAGGTGCCATTCCAATACATTTTTGAGTTAGCTAGAGTGTCCGCTTGGCCTTGGAATATAAGAGAAAGGCAAAGTGAGGTTAATGAAGCGTGGGAAAAGAGGGTTGGTAAAGATGCGTGTTCTGTCTTTTGTGTTTAGGGTTGACACAACAACAACAGCAACAGAATGTGCGTGGGGGAAGGGTTGTGTCTTCTACTTCACTTTAGGGTGCAACAAAGTTTGATTTGTGAATTTAAAGGGAGAAATAGAGGTGGGACTGCTGTCGGTTAATTACAGCAAGTGAGAGACAAGTCTCCATCTGGTCCCTGGAGCCTTGCTTTATCGAACTGACATTATGTATGCCTCACCCACCTAATGTAATTACTACATTTTTCTACCATTCGTTTTTTACTTGGTGTTCATTGTGTTAAATATCAAGTATATATGATTCAAAAGTCTATTTACGTATTAATTCTGCAAGTGAAATAGTCCCATACTTTTTCATGACAAAAACATGAGTCCCATCCTATGGCTCTAATCATATTACTACTTTTTCACACTCAATTAAGTTATTGCCAGTAACGGATATAGACTTTATATCAAGTGAGTTCAAAAAAATCAAACAAATTTCTTTGTCTATTAAAAAATATGAGACTTTAAAATAATTTGAATTTTGAAATACTATTTTTTTGAACTAAAATAATTTAAAATAATAAAGAATTTAATTAAGAGTCTCACTATCATCTTTTACTCTACTTTTGTAGATAATATTTTTAATTTTTCGCTACCATTAAAATTTTATGTGGTAGATTAAGTAAGTTCAAGTACATTTAATTTTTTTCTCTCCTAAATTTTCATGTTTTCTACAAGGATTTTCTAGACCCAAGTGGAATCAATGACCCTTAAACAAACTTTCAATCCGCCCCTGGTTGCAGTATTCACGTCGTCCCCTTTTCCGTTGCGAGGCTTAGGGTTTGGTTTCAATTCTGCAATTGAATTGAATTGTGTGGGGACAGGCCTAGCTTGCTGTATAGCCTACGAGCTCCATTTAAGAGACTACATGGATTAGAGTGCTAATTGAGTTGAACAATTCAAGCTCGACTTGGTCAATGCTCAACTCGAATTGATTTCAGTCAGGCCTCATTCGACTCAATAAATTTGTGAGCAGTTCGTTAATTTATTTTATAATTTATTATGATCTTTTGGTGGTTACCTTAAAAAAATTATGTTTCGAGAAGTTTAAATGTTAGTTGAAAGCTCTAGAAAAATTTAGTGACTTACTAAGTAATTTACACATAAAATCTTTGGGTTTAAATTTCCAAAACTTTTTGTATTTACCGAGCTTAACTAGAAACAAGTTTTTTAACGAGTACGAATCGAACAAAATTTTATTAAGCTTATCAAGTATCGAGTCAAACAATTTTAGAATCGAGTCGAGTACTATTCAACTCGTAATCGACTCGCTCGATTAACGCCATAACGGAGAGTGTTGGATATATTAGTATCAAAACAAGTATCTATTATACATTAGGTTCTAACTCTTAAATACATGTTGACAACAAGAAAAAAACTAAATTTATTAAAATTATAGAAAAAATATAATAAATTAACACATATTCCACCATAAAAAATGAGCAACGTGAAAATTTTCAATGCGTGAACAACATTTTTCTAATCGTATATCATCTTTATAGCAAACCCAACAATTATTGTGAAAACCCTTTTTTTTTGTCCTTTTCCACCTAAATTCGTAAATGTTGATGTGAAAGCAATAAATGTGAGAAATCAGAAATCTTAAGTCGAGTTGAAATTAAATTGTATTTACATCCACCCATATAATTCATTACGGATGGCGGCAGAGAGAAACTATTACTTTTGTAATCTAAGCGGGACCTATAACTACACAATACATCGATGGTTATACGATAGTAGTAGATGCAGACAGGGATGAATCGAGGTGTAGGAGGAAAAATCGTACTCCTTAAAATTTAAATTCTCATATAATTTATATACTTTTTATTGATGATTTAAGTTTACACTTTCTTAAATTTTGTAATTTTACACCCTTAAATTCTAATACAATTTTTTAGTAGTTCGCATCATTTGACATAAAATTTTGCGTCTGTCTATAAAGAGAGGATCAAAACTTCATTGCCATCCATTATGCCCTAAGCTTAGTGATAAGTGTTCAAAAGTACTATTTTTCTTACCCTTTTTACTCATATTATTGTTAGACTTAGGCTCATATTAGTTGCATAATTAGCCATTCATGCATTAATTCATGTTTCCTTCCATCGTTGAGCTTGATTACATAACTTGGTAGTTTTTGTGGGAAAAGATGCTGCTTTGTGTGTTTTGTGTGTATGTGCAGGATCACTTGCCAAAGCAAGGCTAGAGCTAGTTGCCAGGGCAATGCATGAAGGAGACGCCGAGCCAGTTGTCAAGGCAATTGTCGACAAAGAACAAGGTGATATGGTAGTCGAAATTGATGACTAGACAAGCCCAAGATGACGTGGAGCAAAGCCAAATCCCAAAGGAATTTGATTTCCATGAAGAGATTAAAGAATAATTAAATTCTAAGAATATAGGAGAAGTTCTAGTAGGATTATAATTATAATAAGGAATTATATTCTTTAAAGATAATTTAATTCCAACTTAACTTCCTCCTCAAAGAAGGACTTTGACCTAGCCCTATAAATTAGAGGCCATATCGTCAACTTGAGGGGGAGAGCAAAAGGAGAGAATTTTCGACAAGCATCTAGGGCAAGGGGATTTCGACAAGCTTCAATTCTTCATCTTTTTCTTTCTTGTTCAATTAGGTTCATGCTAGGGATTATTTATCTTGTGTTTCTTTGGAACCTAGCCATGAACTAAATCTATTTGGCTATGGTTATTGTGTTTTGTGGTTGTGAGAAACTATTGGATTTTGTTTAGGTAATAAGAGTTTGCACTTTTCTATTCAAGGTTTATTCATTCTTGGTTCTTATTATTGTTTGCGAGTGAATTCGGAGAGGATCTCGTAACTTCATCTATTTATCTAATACCGGGAGAGTTAGATTCAAGAAACGAATGAATATGATCTTTATTCAATCTATTGATGGTGAAGATTAATCCGGCTTAGGAATAAGTCAAGGATTTCAACGGCTAAGAGGAGCGCAAGATTGGTTGTTGTTCACCCTTGATTCACGCAGAGATGTATTATCAAGGCATGCACAAGTAGCTAGAGTTTCGACTTAGGGATAAGAAGAAACCATTGAAGAACGCTCTGCCGAACCTTGAAGGTTGCTGCCCAGACGCCCAAGTAGTTGCCCAACTAGTCGCCCAGGCAACCATCGATTAGTTGCCAAGGCAACCCCGTTGTGCAAGTTGCCACGACAACTGAGTTGCCCGTGCACTCTTTTACCAAGAAGATCCAATCAGCTATCACACCTCAACTCACGATAACCGGCCTATCTCTCTCATTTGTTCTCATTTATTCTTTTTACTTTATTGCCTTATAGTTTAGTTATTAGTTAAACTCCTATAATCCTTTATTTGTGTTTTTACTTTTTACAAAGGTAAGAGACTAGATTCTTGAAGTGGCACCAATCCCGTGGAGACGATATCTTTTATACTATAACTTGCAACGTGTATACTTGCACAATTGCGTAGCACTTATTACGCGCAACAAGTTTTTGGCGCCATTGTCGGGATTGGCAATAGCGACTTTGTTTTTATTTTCTTGCACTTTCTTTTTATTTTTCTTGTTTAAGATTCAAAGGGCTAACAAACTTTGGTTTTGCATTGGTATATGACCAGTATGCGAGACCGACTACACCGTAATATCCCTTTGATCCGTAAATCGAACGAACCTTACAAAGACTTAGACGAAGGATAAGAGTAGAAATGGCTAATCAAGACGGCAATATGAATCAAGATGTTCCAAATAGGAGGAGGAGTGATTCTTGCACGAAAATGAACTATTCGAGACTATCTTGAAGAAGATCTTGATGGACTTAATCCGAGAGTTGTCGCACCTGAAATTGAAACCGACCACTTTGAGTTAAAACGGTAATGTTTAATATGATCAACACAATTGGTCAATTTGGCGGCTCAAAGAATCAAGATGATGCAAAAACATCTCAAATCTTTCCTCGAGATTTGCAACTCGTTCAAAATACACAGAGTCACCCCCGATGTCTTACGATTAAGATTATTCTCCTATTCACTGAGGGATAGGGCGAAAGCATGGTTGAATTGCATTCTGCGCCGATCAATAGCATCTTGGACCGATCTTTGTCGTGATTTCCTTGCTCGGTTTAATCCTACAAATTTGACTGATAAGCTTCAGAACGACATTACTTCTTTTTTCGACAGTGGATGATGAATCCATGTATGAGGCTTGGGAGCGATATAGAGAACTTCTACACAAATGCCCCCTACACGGATTCCCGGTGTGGACTCAAGTAACAATGTTTTACAACGCTGTGAATACACCAACAAGGATGATGCTAGATGCCTCGGCAAACGGCATACTCCTAGATAAGTCACGGAGGAAGCAATGTAAATTCTAAACAGGCTGGCCAAGAATGATTATCAATTCCTCTTTACTATAAGAGGAGGAGTTAGACGCTGCCACCACAATACATGAACTAGGATCATCGATTCAATTTCGGCACAATTGGCCACTTTAACCAAGATGGTCCAGAACATGCAAAAACCAAACAACACACATGAGGTCAAGGTAATGGATTCTTTTTATGAGTTATGTGGTGATAACCATGATTTTTCTGAATGTATACGAATCCGAATCCAAATTCTATGTGGGGAATTACAATCGAACAACAATGTGATGTCCAATACATACAATCCAAATGGAAAGAAGCACCGAATTTTTCATGAAGTAATCCCAACAATGCTCTAAACCAGATCAATCAGAATGCACAAGCATCAGGATTCCAGCAGAATATGCCACGACAACAGTTACCGCAACAACAACCGATAATATCTAGTTCTTTGGAAAATTCTCTAAATGTTTTTATGATGAAAACTGAATCTTATATGGCTGAGAATAGTAACTTCATAAAAAGAACTGATGCTTTTATTAACAGGGCCGACATGAGATTGCAAAACCAAGAGGCGGCAATCAAATAATTGGAAAATCAAGTCAGACAGTTTGCTCAAAATCAATACTAGACCGCAAGGAGGTTTACCTAGCGATATCAAGTCGCAAGAGGAACTAGCCATGAGCAATGTATGGCAATCACTACTAGAAGTGGCCAACAACTTAGAGAGGTCAAACCCGCTCATCAAACAAAACTCCACAAAAAGATCAAGATTTAACCTAGCGGCAAAGCCTTAGATGCTGAACCGGGAATTGCCTCGAATCGGCAATAAGCATGCCTCGGCAATCGACGATAGGATGCTTCGACAACTTGTGATAAGCATGCCTCGGCAACCCCAATTGATAATGCCTTGGCAACTCCAGCTTGTCCGGCAATGCCGCCAATCAGGTTCCAAACTAATGAAAGGATCTAAGATATCCGACTTTCACCACCATTCCCACAAAGGTTGAAGCGACAAAAGCAAGAATACCAATTCAAGAAGTTTCTTGATATCCTAAAGCAAGTCCACATCAACTTGCCATTGGTGGAAGCAATTGAACAAATGCCAAACTATGCCAAGTTTCTTAAAGACATTGTGTCTAAGAGAACAAGGCTAGAGAGTTTGAAACAGTTGCCGCAATGAGGGATGCATGGCAATGTTGCACAATCGTATGCCACCCAAGTTGAAGGATCCCGGAAGTTTCACAATACCCTGCTCTATTGGAAATCACTATGTCGGGAAAGCATTATGCGACCTTGGGGCTAGCATAAACTTGATGCCTAAATCGGTTTTCCGAAACTAGAATCGGGAAGGCAAGACCTACAACAGTTATGCTACAGCTAGCCGACAAATTCTATGTGCATCCAAAGGGAAAATCGAGGACATACTTGGTAAAAGTTGATAAATTTATTTTTCTCACGACTTTATTGTTTTGGATTGTGAAGCGGATGAGCATGCACCCATCATTCTCTGAGACCATTCCTAGCAACAAGGAGAACCTTGATCGATGTTGAAAAGGGAGAACTCACAATGAGGGTGAATGACCAGCAAGTTAAACTAAATGTGTTCCAAACACTAAGGCATGCCGATGATCCAGAAGAATGCCAACTTCTTCATGCCACGACAGAGTTTAACTTCGACGAGGAATTTAGTTGCCTCGACAACTACATTGCCGATCAAGAGGAACCTGAGGAGTATGAAGAACCGGTCGATGAGGAACAACAAGAAGAGGCAAATTGGCTAGTCAATCGACCAGGTACATACTTTGAACTACTGGATTACTCAGGTAAGGAAGGTAAACTCGAAAAACCCTCTATTGAACAACCACCGATTCTTAAGTTGAAACAATTGCTATAGCAACTAAAATATGCATACTTAGGAACCGATAATACATTGCCTGTAATTATTTCTTCTAAGTTACAGCCTGAGCAGGAAAAGAAGCTGATCAAGATGTTGAAGCTACACAAAAAGGCAATAGGGTGGACAATTGCCGACTTGAAGGGAATTAGCCTGGCAGTGTGCATGCACAAGATTTTATTGGAAGATGATCACAAACCTTCAATTGAGGCCCAGAGGAGACTGAATCATGCCATGAAAGGGGTTGTAATGAAAAAAATCATCAAGTGGATTGACATCGGCATTATATACCCTATCTCTGATAGTACATGGGTAAGTCCGGTACAATATGTACCGAAAAAGGGAGGTATAACAGTGGTAAGTAATGAAAACAATGAACTCATTCCAACCAGGACTGTGATCGGTTGGAGGGTTTGTATGGATTATCGAAAGCTAAACAAAGCCACCAGGAAAGATCACTTCCCATTACCCTTTATTAATCAAATGCTTGACCGTCTTGCAGGTAAACCCTTTTATTATTTTCTTGATGGTTATTCATGTTACAATCAAATTGCCATAGCACAAGAAGATCAAGAAAAGACAACCTTCACATGCCCATACAGTACTTATGCCTTCCGAAGAATGCTGTTCGGATTGTGTAACGCCCCGACAACCTTCTAAAGATGCATGATGGCACTCTTTTCAGACATAGTCGAAGACTTCCTTGAGATCTTCATGGATGATTTTTCCGTTTTTGGTAATGACTTCGACAGCTGTCTCGGCAATTTAGAGAGGGTGTTGGCAAGATGTGAAGAAACTGATTTAGTCCTCAATTGGGAGAAATGCCATTTTATGGTAGATAAAGGAATAGTGCTCGCCACAAGATTTCATCCAAGGAATTGAAGTAGACAAAGCCAAGGTGGACGTGATCGAGAGATTACCCCCACCAAGTTCGGCTAAAGGAATTCGAAGTTTTCTTGGACATGGAGGTTTTTACAGGAGGTTCATTCATAATTTTTCTAAAATCACTAAACCCTTGTGCAATTTGCTTGAACATGATAAAGTCTTCGATTTTGATGATTCTTGCACCCAAGTATTCAAAACCCTAAAGAAAAAGCTTGCCTCGACACCCATTGTCGCTCCACTAGATTGACACTACCTTTTGAGCTCATGTGTGATGCAAGTGATTTCGCAAAGAGGAGCAATCCTAGGCCAACGCACGTAAAACCTTCCATGTGATATACTACGCTAGTAAAACTCTTAATAGTGCTCAAGTGAATTACACAACAACGGAGAATGAGTTACTAGTTGTAGTTTTCGCATTTGACAAGTTCCGGTCTTATTTGATTGGTACAAAGGTAATTGTTCATACGGACCATTCGGCAATCAAATATCTATTTGCTAAAAAGGATGCCAAACCTCGTTTGATTCGTTGGATATTACTTTTACAAGAATTTGATATTGAAATTAAGGACAGGAAAGGAACAGAAAATCAAGTGGCCGATCATTTATCATGTTTAAAACGCAATATGGAGGAGGACACGGATCTAGAGATATGCGATGCATTCCCGGATGAAAAACTTTTAGTTGCCTTGGCAACCATGGACACGCACGCCTCGGCAGCCCTTGACGCGCACGCCTCGGCAACCATGGATGCGCATGCCTCGGCAACTCTCAACGCCGCAACAGCCCTTGACGCATATGCCTCGGCAATTTTGGGAGCAGTCGCCACGGCAGCACATGCCTCGGCAATACCCTGGTACGCGGATTTAGTTAATTTCCTTGTTTGTGGTATTTTACCTTATGGCATTACTCACCAAGGGAAGAAGCGGTTCCGCCATGATGCTAAGCATTACTTTTGGGACGAGCCTCTTTTGTTTAAACAATGTACAAATCAGGTTATACGCTGATGTGTCCCTGAAGAAGAGCAACAAAATGTACTCCGACAATGCTATTCTTCACCCTGTGGAGGACATTTTGGAGGAACACGTACAGCGGACAAAGTTTTGCAATCCGGTTTGTATTGGCCAACATTGTACAAAGATGCCCAAGACTTTTACAAGCAATGTGATTGTTGCGGAGGACAGTAAATATCTCTAGACGACATGAGATGCCGCCGGAACATCATCGAGGTGGAATTGTTCGATGTATGGGGTCAATTTTATGGGACCTTCCCATCTTCATTCGCAACCTCTACATTCTACTTGCCGCCGTCGACTACGTGTCTAAATGGGTGGAGGCGGATGCGCTTCCAACAACGATTCCAAGACCGCAACGATTCTTGCGTAAAAACATATTTACACGGTTTGGGATGCCGAGAGCAATTATCGCGACGAAGGGCAAGCATTTTGACAATGTACTAATTGGCAAGATGTTGCAACGCTTCATATCACACAAGATCGCCACGGCATATCACCCACAAACCAACGGGCAAGCAGAAATTTCCAACCGAAATTGAAGGGTATACTCGAGAAAGTTGTAAATCCTCTAGGAAGGATTGGTCATTAAGACTAGATGACGACTTTGGGCTTATCGCACCGCATTCAAAACACCTTTAGGTATGTCCCCTTCCGACTTGTCTATGGCAAAACATGCCATCTACCGTGGAAATCGAACACAAGGCATACCGGGCAATCAAGACCGTGAATATGGATTGGGAAAGTGCGGACAAAAGCGTTTGTTGGACCTCAATGAGATAGAATAATTCGCTCACTCGCCTATAACAATGCACGAATCTACAAGGAGAAAACAAAGCAATGGCATGACAAGAAACTATTGTTGCGATAATTCACGCTAGGGTAACTAGTTCTCTGCTCAATTCTCGCCTAAAACTTTTCCCGGAAAACTAAAATCAAGATAGTCGGGACCATTCAAATTGTCAAACAATTCTCCCATGGTGTCGTGATAATCAAATCCATCACTGACAAACATGAATTCAAAGTTAATGGACAAAGATTGAAACACTACAATGGTGCCCACGTGGAACGTAACAAAGAAGTGGTCAACTTAGGAGATGCATGAGCATGCTCTCCCTTTGATATTTTATTTTTATTTTTATTTTTATTTTTATTATTTTCGAATAATTTTTTTATTTTATTTTTTTCAACTATTTTCTTATTATTTCGATTATTATTATTTTTTAGGATAGATTTTTTTTTATCTTTTTAAGTTTAAGAATTCCTTTACACATCTTTATTTATTTTCTTTTATTAGTCTATCTTTAATTTTAATCCTTATTTGATTTGTCTTTGAATTGTAGGAAAAGAGTTCAAGATAAAGAGGAATTTTAATCCAAGAAGGAAAAAACATCTTCAACAAGGAAATTAATGGGCTGAATCTAAGGCTTATATAAAGCCTCCAATTTACCCTAATCAAACCCCCATTGCCGACACCCTTGCCCTAACCCAAAACCCTCTTTTTCATCTTCCTCTAATCCCACCCACCATATTTACCACCTATCTTTTCTATAAAACCCATCACTTTTAACCTATTCCTACTTTTTATCTTGCAACTTTTTAGTTTCTTTTCTTTTCTTTTATTTGTTTTTACAAAACTCACAACCAAGATCATCTATGGCATCCAAAATTAAATTTTTAGTTCATCCAAGTTCCTCCAAAGAACCAAGATACAAGAAGTTTGCTACACCGGTGGTTCAAGAAAGATTTCACTCCAAGTTTGAAAGCCGGAAGATTCATGAAGAACAAGGCTTTGAATACTCCAACTCTCATCAAGATTTCGGCCTTGAACCATTCATCTTCGAGATGATTGTACATCAAAAGTGGCAAATCTTTTGCCATCAATCAGAACCGGGCAACATCTCATGGGTAAGAGAATTCTATGCTCACTCACCTAAACCGGATAATCCTTATGTTTTTGTTCCTGACAAGGCCATACTCATAAGCCCCGAAAGCGTCAACACCTTTTACGGGCTTTACATTGAGAAGGACGAGCATCAAGCCTTCGTTGATCAAATCACGCCCAAGCAACTCGACAAGGTGCTTCAAGAACTCACTCAACTGGGAACTCATTGGAACGAGCGAGAGATGCATGTCCCAAGTGAGTCCACCGATGAAAAGGCCCTACCAAAGTCCGTTGGAATCAAGCACAAATCCAAAAGCTAATGGGAGAGACACCGAAAATCTTCAAGGCCTCCAATTGTCGCGGCAACTCACGTCGCCCGGCAATCCCTAATGCCCAAGCACCTAACACCCGGGCAACTCGACCATCAACCCCGGACACTTTGAAGCACTCTTGCAACCATTTGCAAGCCACCTAAGGCAAATTGAAGACCGGCAACTAATGTTCATGCGGTACATGAAGGAGCACAACAATGCCATCACCCAAGTCATCCTAGAAAAGTACCTTGACAATCGCGTGCGTTCCTAATATTTCTTGCCGAGATCCTTGCCCCGCACCCAATGAAGTAGTCGCCACGGCAATCGCAATGGATGATGTCGTGGCAACCTACATCGTGCTTGCACAAGCTGATGCCACGACAACCAACCACAAGATGCCACGGCAACCAAAGCTAAAGACATCCCGGCAACCACCGCAAAAGCCAAAGGTAAAGCACATATGCTCAATCAACTCCTACGGAATCATTTTCTGATTTTTTCAGATTCGGACGAGTCCTCCGTTGCACCAACAAAGACCGCACCAATTGAATCCTCCAAGCGAAAAGCCAATGACACCGATGAAGAGGACGATGAGGACAACCCCGCATTTAGGATCGATTCCACCACCGCAACAAGAAAACAACCATCGCGTTCAAGCAAGAGAATCAAGACACCGACCAAAGGAAACTAATCATCTACGATGATGAACTCTCGGAGTAAGTCCTCGTATGCATTTTATTTTTGTTATTTTTATTTTTATTTAATGCATGCATTGAGGACAATGCCTCACTCGAGTTTGGGGGATTGTTATTAGTAGTTACCATGTTTAGTTACATTCATCTTAAATATTACATTTAGGATACATAAATTGCTTGCCATGCCTTTAGTTGGAACAAGAATTGCTTAGATTTGATGAATATCCGATGATGACTTTGCCAATGCACTTAATTGATAGAATTTTTATTCTAGGATAACTATGGAAAAACATAGAATTTTACTATGATGCTAAATTTGATGAAACACTCGTTGTGGTTTGATTGATTTAAGGAATTCTAGTGAACTTAGGTCAATAATTAACAAATTGGGGGATTAGAATAAAAATTGGATGAATGCTAGAGGTGCCCAAATTGGCTCTAGCATGTGCAAAAAAAAAATTGATCACTAGAGGTGTACTGAAGCTGGCTCTAGTATGTGCTAAAAAATTTTCGCTAGAGGTGCCAAACCGGCTCTAGTCGAATAAAACTAAAAACAAAACACTAGAGGTGCCCAAAATCGGCTCTAGTTAAAACATGTTAAAAAGAACCCAATTAAGTAATTTGAAAACCTCTTGTTTGCATAGAATCAAAAATCAACTTGCACACAACTCCACACACACTCACAAGCATTATAGTTTGATTCCGAGTAACTTCTAAGTTTTCCAAATATGAAAAGCCAATCATACTTTGTGCCCTGTTACGAGAATTGAAATCAAGTTCAAAGCTAAGTTTGTGAAAATTGAAGTCTTGGCGAGTTATTATTAGTTTGCATTGCTTGAGGACAAGCAATAGTTCGAGTTTGGGGGTGTGATAAGTGTTCAAAAGTACTATTTTCTTACCCTTTTACTCATATTATTGTTAGACTTAGGCTCATATTAGTTGCATAATTAACCATTCATGCATTAATCCATGTTTCCTTCCATCGTTGAGCTTGATTACATAACTTGGTAGTTTTTGTGGGAAAGATGCTGCTTTGGTGTGTTTTGTGTGTATGCGGGATCACTTGCCAAAGCAAGGCTAGAGCTAGTTGCCTGTGGCAATGCATGAAGGAGATGCCGAGCTAGTTGCGTGGCAATGCATGAAGGAGACGCCAGAGCCAGTTGCTGTGGCAATTGTCGACAAAGAACAAGGTGATATGGTAGTCGAAATTGATGACTAGAAAAGCTCAAGATGACGTGGAGCAAAGCCAAATCCCAAAGGAATTTGATTTCCATGAAGAGATTAAAGAAGAATTAAATTCCAAGAAGATAGGAGAAGTTCTAGTAGGAATATAATTATAATAAAGAATTATATTCTTTAAAGATAATTTAATTCCAACTTAACTTCCTCCTCAAAGAAGGACTTTGACCTAGCCCTATAAATTAGAGGCCATATCGTCAACTTGAGGGGAGAGCAAAAGGAGAGAATTTTTGACAAGCATCTAGGGTAAGGGGGATTTCGACAAGCTTCAATTCTTCATCTTTTTCTTTCTTGTTCAATTAGGTTCATGCTAGGGATTATTTATCTTGTGTTTCTTTGGAACCTAGCCATGAACTAAATCTATTTGGCTATGGTTATTGTGTTTTTGTGGTTGTGAGAAACTATTGGATTTTGTTTAGGTAATAAGAGTTTGCACTTTTCTATTCAAGGTTTATTCATTCTTGGTTCTTATTATTGTTTGCGAGTGAATTCGGAGAGGATCTCGTAACTTCATCTATTTATCTAATACCGGGAGAGTTAGATTCAAGAAACGAATGAATATGATCTTTATTCAATCTATTGATGGTGAAGATTAATCCGGCTTAGGAATAAGTCAAGGATTTCAACGGCTAAGAGGAGCGCAAGATTGGTTGTTGTTCACCCTTGATTCACGCAGAGATGTATTATCAAGGCATGCACAAGTAGCTAGAGTTTCGACTTAGGGATAAGAAGAAACCATTGAAGAACGCTCTGCCGAACCTTGAAGGTTGCTGCCCAGACGCCCAAGTAGTTGCCCAACTAGTCGCCCAGGCAACCATCGATTAGTTGCCAAGGCAACCCCGTTGTGCAAGTTGCCACGACAACTGAGTTGCCCGTGCACTCTTTTACCAAGAAGATCCAATCAGCTATCACACCTCAACTCACGATAACCTGGCCTATCTCTCTCATTTGTTCTCATTTATTCTTTTACTTTATTGCCTTATAGTTTAGTTATTAGTTAAACTCCTATAATCCTTTATTTGTGTTTTTACTTTTTACAGTGCAAGAGACTAGATTCTTGAAGTGGCACCAATCCCTGTGGAGACGATATCTTTTATACTATAACTTGCAACGTGTATACTTGCACAATTGCGTAGCACTTATTACGCGCAACAAGTTTTTGGCGCCATTGCTGGGGATTGGCAATAGCGACTTTGTTTTTATTTTCTTGCACTTTCTTTTTATTTTTCTTGTTTAAGATTCAAAGGGGCTAACAAACTTTGGTTTTGCATTGGTATATGACCAGGGCGAGACTGACTACACCAGAATATCCCTTTGATCCAGAAATCGAACGAACCTTACAAAGACTTAGACGAAGGATAAGAGTAGAAATGGCTAATCAAGACGGCAATATGAATCAAGATGTTCCAGCAGGAGGAGGAGTGATTCTTGCACGAAACAGAACTATTCGAGACTATCTTGAAGAAGATCTTGATGGACTTAATCCAGGAGTTGTCGCACCTGAAATTGAAACCGACCACTTTGAGTTAAAACTGGTAATGTTTAATATGATCAACACAATTGGTCAATTTGGCGGCTCAGCAACTGAAGATGCACAGCAACATCTGAAATCTTTCCTCGAGATTTGCAACTCGTTCAAAATACACAGAGTCACCCCCGATGTCTTACGATTAAGATTATTCTCCTATTCACTGAGGGATAGGGCGAAAGCATGGTTGAATTGCATTCCTGCCAGATCAATAGCATCTTGGACCGATCTTTGTCGTGATTTCCTTGCTCGGTTTAATCCTACAAATTTGACTGATAAGCTTCGTAACGACATTACTTCTTTTCGACAGGCAGATGATGAATCCATGTATGAGGCTTGGGAGCGATATAGAGAACTTCTACACAAATGCCCCCTACACGGATTCCCGGTGTGGACTCAAGTAACAATGTTTTACAACGCTGTGAATACACCAACAAGGATGATGCTAGATGCCTCGGCAAACGGCATACTCCTAGATAAGTCGCCGGAGGAAGCAATGTAAATTCTAAACAGGCTGGCCAAGAATGATTATCAATTCCTCTTTACTATAAGAGGAGGAGTTAGACGCCAAGCCACAATACATGAACTAGGATCATCAGATTCAATTTCGGCACAATTGGCCACTTTAACCAAGATGGTCCAGAACATGCAAAAACCAAACAACACACATGAGGTCAAGGTAATGGATTCTTTTTATGAGTTATGTGGTGATAACCATGATTTTTCTGAATGTATACAGAATCCGGAATCCAGCTTCTATGTGGGGAATTACAATCGGAACAACAATGTGATGTCCAATACATACAATCCAGCTTGGAAGAAGCACCCGAATTTTTCATGAAGTAATCCCAACAATGCTCTAAACCAGATCAATCAGAATGCACAAGCATCAGGATTCCAGCAGAATATGCCACGACAACAGTTACCGCAACAACAACCGATAATATCTAGTTCTTTGGAAAATTCTCTAAATGTTTTTATGATGAAAACTGAATCTTATATGGCTGAGAATAGTAACTTCATAAAAAGAACTGATGCTTTTATTAACAGGGCCGACATGAGATTGCAAAACCAAGAGGCGGCAATCAAATAATTGGAAAATCAAGTCAGACAGTTTGCTCAAAATCTGAATACTAGACCGCAAGGAGGTTTACCTAGCGATACTGAAGTCGCAAGAGGAACTAGCCATGAGCAATGTATGGCAATCACTACTAGAAGTGGCCAACAACTTAGAGAGGGTCAAACCCGCTCATCAAACAAAACTCCACAAAAAGATCAAGACGAACCTAGCGGCAAAGCCTTAGATGCTGAACCAGGAATTGCCTCGGCAACTGGCAATAAGCATGCCTCGGCAATCGACGATAGGATGCTTCGACAACTTGTGATAAGCATGCCTCGGCAACCCCAATTGATAATGCCTTGGCAACTCCAGTTGTCCCGGCAATGCCGCCAATCAGGTTCCAAACTAATGAAAGGATCTAAGATATCCGACTTTCACCACCATTCCCACAAAGGTTGAAGCGACAAAAGCAAGAATACCAATTCAAGAAGTTTCTTGATATCCTAAAGCAAGTCCACATCAACTTGCCATTGGTGGAAGCAATTGAACAAATGCCAAACTATGCCAAGTTTCTTAAAGACATTGTGTCTAAGAGAACAAGGCTAGGAGAGTTTGAAACAGTTGCCGCAACAGAGGGATGCATGGCAATGTTGCACAATCGTATGCCACCCAAGTTGAAGGATCCCAGAAGTTTCACAATACCCTGTTCTATTGGAAATCACTATGTCGGGAAAGCATTATGCGACCTTGGGGCTAGCATAAACTTGATGCCTAAATCGGTTTTCCAGAAACTAGGAATCGGGAAGGCAAGACCTACAACAGTTATGCTACAGCTAGCCGACAAATTCTATGTGCATCCAAAGGGGAAAATCGAGGACATACTGGTAAAAGTTGATAAATTTATTTTTCTCGCTGACTTTATTGTTTTGGATTGTGAAGCAGATGAGCATGCACCCATCATTCTCGGGAGACCATTCCTAGCAACAAGGAGAACCTTGATCGATGTTGAAAAGGGAGAACTCACAATGAGGGTGAATGACCAGCAAGTTAAACTAAATGTGTTCCAAACACTAAGGCATGCCGATGATCCAGAAGAATGCCAACTTCTTCATGCCACGGCGAGTTTAACCGACGAGGAATTTAGTTGCCTCGACAACTACATTGCCGATCAAGAGGAACCCGAGGAGTATGAAGAACCGGGTCGATGAGGAACAACAAGAAGAGGCAAATTGGCTAGTCAATCGACCAGTACATACTTTGAACTACTTTGGATTACTCGTAAGGAAGGTAAACTCGAAAAACCCTCTATTGAACAACCACCGATTCTTAAGTTGAAACAATTGCTATAGCAACTAAAATATGCATACTTAGGAACCGATAATACATTGCCTGTAATTATTTCTTCTAAGTTACAGCCTGAGCAGGAAAAAGAAGCTGATCAAGATGTTGAAGCTACACAAAAAGGCAATAGGGTGGACAATTGCCGACTTGAAGGGAATTAGCTGGCAAAGTGTGCATGCACAAGATTTTATTGGAAGATGATCACAAACCTTCAATTGAGGCCCGAGGAGACCGAATCATGCCATGAAAGGGGTTGTAATGAAAAAAATCATCAAGTGGATTGACATCGGCATTATATACCCTATCTCTGATAGTACATAAAGTCCGGTACAATATGTACCGAAAAGGGAGTATAAACAAAGTAAGTAATGAAAACAATGAACTCATTCCAACCAGATGATCGGTTGGAGGTTTGTATGGATTATCGAAAGCTAAACAAAGCCACCAGGAAAGATCACTTCCCATTACCCTTTATTAATCAAATGCTTGACCGTCTTGCAGGTAAACCCTTTTATTATTTTCTTGATGGTTATTCATGTTACAATCAAATTGCCATAGCACAAGAAGATCAAGAAAAGACAACCTTCACATGCCCATACAGTACTTATGCCTTCCGAAGAATGCTGTTCGGATTGTGTAACGCCCCGACAACCTTCTAAAGATGCATGATGGCACTCTTTTCAGACATAGTCGAAGACTTCCTTGAGATCTTCATGGATGATTTTTCCGTTTTTGGTAATGACTTCGACAGCTGTCTCGGCAATTTAGAGAGGGTGTTGGCAAGATGTGAAGAAACTGATTTAGTCCTCAATTGGGAGAAATGCCATTTTATGGTAGATAAAGGAATAGTGCTCGGCCACAAGATTTCATCCAAGGGAATTGAAGTAGACAAAGCCAAGGTGGACGTGATCGAGAGATTACCCCCACCAAGTTCGGCTAAAGGAATTCGAAGTTTTCTTGGACATGGAGGTTTTTACAGGAGGTTCATTCATAATTTTTCTAAAATCACTAAACCCTTGTGCAATTTGCTTGAACATGATAAAGTCTTCGATTTTGATGATTCTTGCACCCAAGTATTCGAAACCCTAAAGAAAAAGCTTGCCTCGACACCCATTGTCGTTCCACTAGATTGGACACTACCTTTTGAGCTCATGTGTGATGCAAGTGATTTCGCAGTAGGAGCAGTCCTAGGCCAACGCACAGGTAAAACCTTCCATGTGATATACTACGCTAGTAAAACTCTTAATAGTGCTCAAGTGAATTACACAACAACGGAGAATGAGTTACTAGTTGTAGTTTTCGCATTTGACAAGTTCCGGTCTTATTTGATTGGTACAAAGGTAATTGTTCATACGGACCATTCGGCAATCAAATATCTATTTGCTAAAAAGGATGCCAAACCTCGTTTGATTCGTTGGATATTACTTTTACAAGAATTTGATATTGAAATTAAGGACAGGAAAGGAACAGAAAATCAAGTGGCCGATCATTTATCATGTTTAAAACGCAATATGGAGGAGGACACGGATCTAGAGATATGCGATGCATTCCCGGATGAAAAACTTTTAGTTGCCTTGGCAACCATGGACACGCACGCCTCGGCAGCCCTTGACGCGCACGCCTCGGCAACCATGGATGCGCATGCCTCGGCAACTCTCAACGCCGCAACAGCCCTTGACGCATATGCCTCGGCAATTTTGGGAGCAGTCGCCACGGCAGCACATGCCTCGGCAATACCCTGGTACGCGGATTTAGTTAATTTCCTTGTTTGTGGTATTTTACCTTATGGCATTACTCACCAAGGGAAGAAGCGGTTCCGCCATGATGCTAAGCATTACTTTTGGGACGAGCCTCTTTTGTTTAAACAATGTACAAATCAGGTTATACGCTGATGTGTCCCTGAAGAAGAGCAACAAAATGTACTCCGACAATGCTATTCTTCACCCTGTGGAGGACATTTTGGAGGAACACGTACCGCGGACAAAGTTTTGCAATCCGGTTTGTATTGGCCAACATTGTACAAAGATGCCCAAGACTTTTACAAGCAATGTGATTGTTGCCAGAGGACAGGCAATATCTCTAGACGACATGAGATGCCGCTCCAGAACATCATCGAGGTGGAATTGTTCGATGTATGGGGGGTCAATTTTATGGGACCTTCCCATCTTCATTCGGCAACCTCTACATTCTACTTGCCGTCGACTACGTGTCTAAATGGGTGGAGGCAGATGCAGTTCCCAACAACGATTCCAAGACCGTGCAACGATTCTTGCAGAAAAACATATTTACACGGTTTGGGATGCCGAGAGCAATTATCAGTGACGAAGGCAAGCATTTTGACAACAGACTAATTGGCAAGATGTTGCAACGCTTCGGCATATCACACAAGATCGCCACGGCATATCACCCACAAACCAACGGGCAAGCAGAAATTTCCAACCAGAATTGAAGGGTATACTCGAGAAAGTTGTAAATCCCTCTAGGAAGGATTGGTCATTAAGACTAGATGACGCACTTTGGGCTTATCGCACTGCATTCAAAACACCTTTAGGTATGTCCCCCTTCCGACTTGTCTATGGCAAAACATGCCATCTACCGGTGGAAATCGAACACAAGGCATACTGGGCAATCAAGACCGTGAATATGGATTGGGAAAGTGCCGGACAAAAGCGTTTGTTGGACCTCAATGAGATAGAATAATTCGTTCACTCGCCTATAACAATGCACGAATCTACAAGGAGAAAACAAAGCAATGGCATGACAAGAAACTATTGTTGCGATAATTCACGCTAGGGTAACTAGTTCTCCTGTTCAATTCTCGGCTAAAACTTTTCCCGGGAAAACTAAAATCAAGATAGTCGGGACCATTCGAAATTGTCAAACAATTCTCCCATGGTGTCGTGATAATCAAATCCATCACTGACAAACATGAATTCAAAGTTAATGGACAAAGATTGAAACACTACAATGGTGCCCACGTGGAACGTAACAAAGAAGTGGTCAACTTAGGAGATGCATGAGCATGCTCTCCCTTTGATATTTTATTTTTATTTTTATTTTTATTTTTATTATTTTCGAATAATTTTTTTTATTTTATTTTTCGAACTATTTTCTTATTATTTCCGATTATTATTATTTTTTAGGATAGATTTTTTTTTATCTTTTTAAGTTTAAGAATTCCTTTACACATCTTTATTTATTTTCTTTTATTAGTCTATCTTTAATTTTAATCCTTATTTGATTTGTCTTTGAATTGTAGGAAAAGAGTTCAAGATAAAGAGGAATTTTAATCCAAGAAGGAAAACATCTTCAACAAGGAAATTAATGGGCTGAATCTAAGGCTTATATAAAGCCTCCAATTTACCCTAATCAAACCCCCATTGCCGACACCCTTGCCCTAACCCAAAACCCTCTTTTTCATCTTCCTCTAATCCCACCCACCATATTTACCACCTATCTTTTCTATAAAACCCATCACTTTTAACCTATTCCTACTTTTTATCTTGCAACTTTTTAGTTTCTTTTCTTTTCTTTTATTTGTTTTTACAAAACTCACAACCAAGATCATCTATGGCATCCAAAATTAAATTTTTAGTTCATCCAAGTTCCTCCAAAGAACCAAGATACAAGAAGTTTGCTACACCGGTGGTTCAAGAAAGATTTCACTCCAAGTTTGAAAGCCGGAAGATTCATGAAGAACAAGGCTTTGAATACTCCAACTCTCATCAAGATTTCGGCCTTGAACCATTCATCTTCGAGATGATTGTACATCAAAAGTGGCAAATCTTTTGCCATCAATCGAAACCGGCAACATCTCATGGGTAAGAGAATTCTATGCTCACTCACCTAAACCGGATAATCCTTATGTTTTTGTTCCTGACAAGGCCATACTCATAAGCCCCGAAAGCGTCAACACCTTTTACGGGCTTTACATTGAGAAGGACGAGCATCAAGCCTTCGTTGATCAAATCACGCCCAAGCAACTCGACAAGGTGCTTCAAGAACTCACTCAACTGGGAACTCATTGGAACGACAGAGATGCATGTCCCAAGTGAGTCCACCGATGAAAAGGCCCTACCAAAGTCCGGTTGGAATCAAGCACAAATCCAAAAGCTAATGGGAGAGACACCGGGAAAATCTTCAAGGCCTCCAATTGTCGCGGCAACTCCTGTCGCCCCGGCAATCCCTAATGCCCAAGCACCTAACACCCGGGCAACTCGACCATCAACCCCGGGACACTTTGAAGCACTCTTGCAACCATTTGCAAGCCACCTAAGGCAAATTGAAGACCGGCAACTAATGTTCATGCGGTACATGAAGGAGCACAACAATGCCATCACCCAAGTCATCCTAGAAAAGTACCCGGACAGTCGCGTGCCGTTCCCAATATTTCTTGCCGAGATCCTTGCCCCGGCACCCAATGAAGTAGTCGTCACGGCAACTGCAACAGATGATGTCGTGGCAACCTACATCGTGCTTGCACAAGCTGATGCCACGACAACCAACCCTGAAGATGCCACGGCAACCAAAGCTAAAGACATCCCGGCAACCACTGCAAAAGCCAAAGGTAAAGCACATATGCCTGAATCAACTCCTACGGAATCATTTTCTGATTTTTCAGATTCGGACGAGTCCTCCGTTGCACCAACAAAGACCGCACCAATTGAATCCTCCAAGCGAAAAGCCAATGACACTGATGAAGAGGACGATGAGGACAACCCCGTACGAGGATCGATTCCACCACCGGCAACAAGAAAACAACCATCGCGTTCAAGCAAGAGAATCAAGACACCGACCAAAAGGAAACTAATCATCTACGATGATGAACTCTCGGAGTAAGTCCTCGTATGCATTTTATTTTTTGTTATTTTTATTTTTATTTAATGCATGCATTGAGGACAATGCCTCACTCGAGTTTGGGGGGGATTGTTATTAGTAGTTACCATGTTTAGTTACATTCATCTTAAATATTACATTTAGGATACATAAATTGCTTGCCATGCCTTTAGTTGGAACAAGAATTGCTTAGATTTGATGAATATCCGATGATGACTTTGCCAATGCACTTAATTGATAGAATTTTTATTCTAGGATAACTATGGAAAAACATAGAATTTTACTATGATGCTAAATTTGATGAAGCACTGTTGTGGTTTGATTGATTTAAGGAATTCTAGTGAACTTAGGTCAATAATTAACAAATTGGGGGATTAGAATAAAAATTGGATGAATGCTAGAGGTGCCCGAAATTGGCTCTAGCATGTGCAAAAAAAAATTGATCACTAGAGGTGTACGAAGCTGGCTCTAGTATGTGCTAAAAAAATTTCGCTAGAGGTGCCCGAAACTGGCTCTAGTCGAATAAAACTAAAAACAAAACACTAGAGGTGCCCAAAACTGGCTCTAGTTAAAACATGTTAAAAAGAACCCAATTAAGTAATTTGAAAACCTCTTGTTTGCATAGAATCTGAAAAATCAACTTGCACACAACTCCACACACACTCACAAGCATTATAGTTTGATTCCGAGTAACTTCTAAGTTTTCCGAAATATGAAAAGCCAATCATACTTTGTGCCCCGGTTCTGAGAATTGAAATCAAGTTCAAAGCTAAGTTTGTGAAAATTGAAGTCTTGGCAGGTTATTATTAGTTTGCATTGCTTGAGGACAAGCAATAGTTCGAGTTTGGGGGTGTGATAAGTGTTCAAAAGTACTATTTTTCTTACCCTTTTTACTCATATTATTGTTAGACTTAGGCTCATATTAGTTGCATAATTAACCATTCATGCATTAATCCATGTTTCCTTCCATCGTTGAGCTTGATTACATAACTTGGTAGTTTTTGTGGGAAAAGATGCTGCTTTGGTGTGTTTTGTGTGTATGTGCAGGATCACTTGCCAAAGCAAGGCTAGAGCTAGTTGCCAGGGCAATGCATGAAGGAGATGCCGAGCTAGTTGCCAGGGTAATGCATGAAGGAGACGCCGAGCCAGTTGCCAGGGCAATTGTCGACAAAGAACAAGGTGATATGGTAGTCGAAATTGATGACTAGAAAAGCTCAAGATGACGTGGAGCAAAGCCAAATCCCAAAGGAATTTGATTTCCATGAAGAGATTAAAGAAGAATTAAATTCCAAGAAGATAGGAGAAGTTCTAGTAGGAATATAATTATAATAAAGAATTATATTCTTTAAAGATAATTTAATTCCAACTTAACTTCCTCCTCAAAGAAGGACTTTGACCTAGCCCTATAAATTAGAGGCCATATCGTCAACTTGAGGGGGAGAGCAAAAAGAGAGAATTTTTGACAAGCATCTAGGGTAAGGGGATTTCGACAAGCTTCAATTCTTCATCTTTTTCTTTCTTGTTCAATTAGGTTCATGCTAGGGATTATTTATCTTGTGTTTCTTTAGAACCTAGCCATGAACTAAATCTATTTAGCTATGGTTATTGTGTTTTATGGTTGTGAGAAACTATTGGATTTTGTTTAGGTAATAAGAGTTTGCACTTTTCTATTCAAGGTTTATTCATTCTTGGTTCTTATTCTTGTTTGCGAGTGAATTGGGAGAGGATCTCGTAACTTCATCTATTTATCTAATATCAGGAGAGTTAGATTCAAGAAATGAATGAATATGATCTTTATTCAATCTATTGATGGTGAGGATTAATCCGGCTTAGGAATAAGTCAGGGATTTCAAAGGCTAAGAGGAGCGCAAGATTGGTTGTTGTTCACCCTTGATTCACGTAGGGATGTATTATCAAGGCATGCACAAGTAGCTAGAGTTTCGACTTAGGGATAAGAAGAAACCATTGAAGAACGCTCTGCCGAACCTTGAAGGTTGCTACCCAGACGCCCAAGTAGTTGCCCAACTAGTCGCCCAGGCAACCCCGTTGTGCAAGTTGCCACGACAACTGAGGTGCCCGTGCACTCTTTTACCAAGACGATCCAATCGGCTATCACACCTTAACTCATGATAACCTGGCCTATCTCTCTCATTTGTTCTCATTTATGCTTTTACTTTATTGCCTTCTAGTTTAGTTATTAGTTAAACTCCTATAATCCTTTATTTGTGTTTTTACTTTTTACAGTGCAAAAAACTAGATTCTTGAAGTGGCACCAATCCCTGTGGAGACTATATCCTTTATACTATAACTTGCAACGTGTATACTTGCACAATTACGTAGCACTTATTACGTGCAACACTTAGCCACCCCGTATCCCCATGCACCAAAACAAGTTTGCCCAAACATTGTTAAACAAATCTGACCCTTGTTGCCTTGAACATGTCCCCATTTTATTTCATTTTAAATGGAAAAGAATTCCAATGGTTTTAGTTTCAGTTTGATACAAGGGAAAAGGAACCCCTAAAACCCCGAAGAAACAATTCCTTAACAGATTCTAGAGTGGTTTTAGTTTCATTTTAGATGGTGTGCCCTGTGTTAACGTGTATCGCTGGTTGCAACATTAAGATAGATTCGATCGCGGTCGTGAGGGTCGTGATGATGGATGATTCCTTTGAGCATAATTCTGAGATCGAAGTTATCTTAGACATTAAGCTTGGGCTTATGAAGGAATAGAGGAGTTGAGGGTGTGCCCTCCTCCCATCGCTTGAGAAGTAATCATGGTTATGTGCCGTAAGTTACCTTAAAGCCTTGAGTTCACGGTGAGGACCTCTAGTGGTGAGATTTTACGTGTTGGTAGACGACACTTATGGAACGGATAAGAGGACTTACTTTTGATTGACTAGTGGTAGAGTGTCGATCGAGGGTCCCATTATTCGTAGTAAGTAAACCTTAATGGTGGATACCATGTGACGGGGATGTAGCACGCCTGGCAGATATGTGTTTCCGTCTAATATAGAGAGGTACATGATAGTTGTGATGTCTCAAGTACGATCTTAGTAAGCTTAATGCCCTGAGATCTTATGCAAGGTATGCATGTTGCGGTTGTTTATAGTGGAGGGCGGAAGGACATCGTGGGTTTTGCGCGAGGCGATCTTTGAGTAAAACTTGAGAGTACGTGGGTGACAGATACAGCGGAGTTGTTTTCTAAGTGAATTAATATGATCTTGGCCACCGTTTGTTGTTCGGTCATGAGTCAGCTTGAGATGACAAGTGTATGTTGGAAGCTTCGAGGTTTCAGGGGAATCAAACCCAGGGTAATGGGAAAGACAAACTACCATCTTCTAAATGCGGTTCGGACCAGTTGGGTTGACGGTGCGAGATTGATCAAGAAGAGTCATGAAAGGAGCCATATTCCTTTAATGTGAGGGGCATTATTGTTACGAATCTAAGTATGGTAAAGGGGTTGAGAAAGGATGACCTAATCAATCAGATTGATGGTTAAGAAACACTCAGAGGGATCTAAGGACGACGTGGAATAGTCTTAAGGGAATTCTAATTGTATTGTCTTTTCTTAAGGGCAATACATACGAATGGTGAGAGACCATAGAGATAGGACCGCAGCCTGTTTTCTCAACATGGGGTGTTCATTGGGTGATTCAGGAAAAAGGTATGTTAGTGAAGCTCTTATGAAGAAGATGATGGATCAGTTCTTGCAGTCAGTTTAAGGTCTCAAGTAGTGTTAGGTATGGGTAAGATTTTTCTACGGCTGAGTTGTTATGCCCAAAGGTTGTTGCTATCGAAGAGTAAAGGTGGTTGAGGTTAGATGTGGATTCAAAGTTGACATATTGATGCATGGGACAACAGTTTTACCTGGAATATTCTTTGATCTAGTCGTTAGTACAAAGCACTCGAATGACCTTAGAGCCAACATTGAGTCAGTTAAAGATTTTGTAGACCGTGTTTCAAGGAATCAGAACATCGTAAGATTCTTCTTAGGCCCTGAAGAGGGGATGGTTTGTGCTTTGAGCGAATAAAAAAAAAGAGAGTTGCTTTAGATCAGCTGAGGGTTGGTCAGAAATCTAAATTGAGGGTTTTGTAGGGGGCTTATCGATTCTTGTTATAACGGAGAGTGTTAATGGTTCAGCTCTAGCATATTTTTCACCAGTTCGTGAGCCTTATGGTTGACATCACCTTGAGGTATGTTTCTTGCTTGGGGAATTTGTTATGAGTGCCAGATATCAGGTCACATAGCAAAGGGCTGCTCAAACGTTCAATCTTTGAAGTTGACTTCTTCTAGGCATAGTCAAGGTCCTTCGAAAAGTTGTGTTGGGTCACTGTCGGAGTATCAGGGTAGAGGCCAGGTGAGATCTACAGTTAAAGTCATCGTACGAGCTTTTGTTAGACAATATGTTGTTCATGCCAGAAATGACAAGCTTGTTACCGAAAGTGTGTTAAATGATTTGGTCCCATTGTGGTTTTCAGTTTCTTGATGGTAGTTTGATTTATTGTTCTTACCTTGGTAGAGATTTTATTGAGTGGGTTCTGTGATAAGTTTCCTCAAGGTTGATATTGGTTTGGTAAATTAATAGACTGGTAAGTGTTGGTAAGTAAAGGTTTCACTGTGGGTGGTGTGTATGGTTTAGAGTAATAGTCCCTACAGACTTGTTAGACTTACCCTTGGTTGGTCACGTGAGTGTGAGGGGTGCCTTGGTTTCCAAGCAAGAATATCAAAGTTGAGGTTTGGAATGAACTAGTTTGTCGGTATTGTGCGTGAATAAATCATATCTCTTCAGCTTATGTGTTGTGCTCATGTGATGCTAGTTGAAGAAGACCTTGTAGGTTGCAAGACATTCTTGGTTCGCATAGTTGACACAAGAGTGATAGTCTGCGATTTAGAGCGGTGGGCATGCAAGTGGTTATCGAGGTGCTCTTCGAGGGTTGAGTGGGATAACCTCTTGACCGTAGAGTAGTACCCATGATAAGGGATGTGTTGAGTTCGGTATTAAGTGTTCATCACCTTGTGGTCTGACATCTACCAAACCTCTTGTGTGAGGACTCCTTGGTAGAGAAGGATGCGATGTCACCAAGGGATTCACCTTGGGACGTGCTTACGTTGGTATAGCGAGATATAGTGGTGTTAGCTGTTGTGGGTCGATGTATAACAATGGAAGGCCAATATTTGTTGTTTGGGGCCGATGATCTTGTTAATATTAAAGTATTTTGAGATTCCCGTAAGATTATTCAGGATGTTGGTCTCATAAGTGATGCGATGTTTGAACTCTAAGGGCAAGTTGAAGAGTGTTTTGGACTTACGAATGCTTCGAGATAATCTTAAGCTCGATGAGTAGAGGGTTACTTATTTGGGTTTAAGATGGATTGTTTTTATGCATGACGACAGTGTAAAGATATTCTGAATGGCTTCGGAGAAATGTGAGTTTTGGTTAAAGTTGTATGGGATCGGATTCTTGTGTCATAATAAGTTGTGCTGGGAGAACCATTAGGAATCTTGAAGGACTTGCTAAAGTTTTGGCACCAACGCTAATTAGAAATTGGTGGTTGGGAGTGAAAGAGAGTGTTCGGACTTTTGAGGACAGTTTGGTGGTTTGATCCCTAGTAGAGCTTGGTTGTGGTAACAATTTTCTTTTTGAACCAAAGTGGATTGGCTAGTAGAATCGCTTGATCATGGATTCGCATCTGCTTATGTTGTAGTGGGTTCAAGTAAATAAGGCGTTAAGCCATGTATCAGTTAACCAAGTTGTGAAAGAAGGTTATATTTTCACGTTAGATGGATGATAAAACATGATTGATAGGGTTTGTTGTTCCTGAACATGTGGGTTATGGTGATTATATATGAGGAAGTTCCTTGTGGTATACCTTGAAGAAGTGTCGTGCTATTGACGCATATGAGGGTTGAGTACAAGACTTCAAAAATGCTAGTGTTGGTATAAAGGTTCATTCACCGAGTTGTGACTCATCCGAAGTGAGTTCAGAGTACCGATGTTTGATAATGCTGATGTGATTATCTTTGGTTGATCCGTCTCCAGGTTTAATATGAGTGTTGTTCCGGACATTGGGAATATTTTTTTGAGGAGTCTTGTAAAAGTTGAGAGTTTATGTTAAGAGTTTTGGTTAGGAAGGTGTAGTGGAGAACTTAGGAGTTGTGGGCATGCATGATCGAAAGGATGGTTGGATCTTCGGCAGTATCATCTTCTTTCCCTATTTAAATTTCGAGGACAAAATTTTCTTTAAGGAGTGGAGAGTTGTAACGACCAGGATTTTTGAATTTGAGGATCTGGTCAAATCGAAACATGAGCTTCGTGTGTGGGCCAAGTTTATTGGGCTTATAGGCACCTTTTTGGGCTCGATCATTGTTGGTCTTGAGTTATTGGTTTGAGTATGGGTTAGGAAGAATTTAAGAAGGGTAGTTTGGTAAAAGCATAATGGGATGAAAAGGGGGCTGGTGGTTGTTTAATTTTCTGCAGATTGTAAGGGAGTGAGGTCGCCATTTTTCTCCTTTTGCTCTCTTTCCCCACCCATCCTTATCTCCTATCCAAGGTTGAGTGTTAAAGGTAGGATCTTTAAAGTTTTGAGTTTGAATCTCGTTGTGCTTAAGAAGGGAAGTTTACTCAGCATCTGGAGATCTTCGAATCAAGGTAAAAAATGGCTGGTTGTGGTAGAAGAAGGTGTTTGGTGAGGGTTTGAGAAAGAAGAACGAGAATGAATCTTTGAAGGCTTCTTCACCAGCTTTAATCCAAGGTTACTACACTACTAACTCCCATAGTTTCCTAGAAATCATGAAATTAAGATTTGATGCATGTATAGGTGTTTTCGGGCTTGGTTATACCTTGAGTGGTTGTTAATGGTAAATCATGGGATTGATGTTGCTATGGCTTAATTTCGGTAGTAATCCACCTAATACTATCACCATAACTTGTAGGAACGATTTGGGGTTTAACTATAGGGGTTAAACAGGGATTCAAGGTAAAACCCGCACCCAGAGTTTGAAAATTGGACTCACGTACCGGTACTGTGACCAACGTATCGGTACGCCTTAGTATAAAAAGGGAGAGTGTTATGAGGGACGTACCGGTACGTCTTTTCGTATATTGGTACCCTTTGTCTATTTAGAATTCTAGTAGCTCTTTTATGTACCAGTACACTAGGGGTGTATCAGTACTCATTGTTGCATTGCCTGAGTAAGGCTTTCGCATACTGGTACGCAAGGGTAAGGGTACCGGTACGGATCGGTATGAGGTGGATAAGTACTGTTATTGAGCATCGATACGAGGTTTAACGTATCGGTACTAATTGTTGTACTAGACCTTTTGAGTCTAAATTGAGTATCGGTACTCATGATGGAGTACCAATACCTATAGGGGAGTACCAGTACCCATATAGAAGTATCGGTACTCACTGGGCATTCTGCCCAAGAAAGTTGAGTTTAGGTTTGGGGGTTCTATAATTCGAGGCAAAGGGCCCTGGGGTTCAGTTAAGGTGTAAAATGAATATTAAAACTGAGAAATGGAGTTTTAAACCCCGTGTATGAAATAAATGGCTAATGACTCGTTATATATATTTTGGATAAGTTATGTGAGGTGGTAACCCATAGGGATCCTAGGTGGATCAATTGATGTTGTGTGTTAATATGGGCCATTGTTGTGTGCAAAAGGGGCACATATAAGGTTAAGTCTTATGGAATAATAAGATAAATTAATAAGAACTGCTAATGTGTACTTTCATAACATAATAATAAATAGATAAGTTCAATAGGGTGGTATAATAACTGATAGAAACCATAAGGTGATGGTAAGGGTGTTAGAGCTGTGTGCGATAAGACCCTTGTGTCGAGGTTGAGTGTTGTGTGGTGGCTAGGGTCCTTGTTGTGTGATGATGGGACACCTAAATAGTCGAGTTATCCCTTGTTGTTGAGATTTGGATACCCTAAGTGTGTTGTAATACCTTGAAGACTCATGAATGTAAGATCCTGATGCTTTGTGGATGCGGGCCTCATTCGAAGATCCTTGATGAGAGATTCCGAGCATGGATGTAGGATCCCGATGCTATATGGACGAGGGTCTCATCCCCTTGAGTATAGGATCCCGTGCTTTATGGACGCGAGCCTTACTCGCAGTATAGGATCCCGATGCTTTGTGGACGCGGGCCTCACTCAAGTGTAGGATTTCGATGCTTTGTGGACACAGACCTCACTTAATGTCGTTGGTGTTATCTGTGTGATGCTATGTAAACGTATGAGGCACTTGTATGAGATGTGTGCGTGATCATGCATTCATAATGCTATGTGTTTAGGTGGATATGGTAGCGCCATCGTTATCTTTCCATGATATCATTCATGTTGCATTGCTTTATTTATGATTTATATGAAGCATGGTTGAGTGGCGGTGTATCCACTGAGCTTTGTTAGCTCAGCATTCGGAATTGTTGTTTTCGTTCGCATGTTAGTAGGTTTGGCTCGTTCTTGGAGGAGCACCATCAGGGAAGGATTCTAGCGCCTCGTCTCATCAAAGTACAGTATTTAGGTCCTTGGGCTATATATTCGTAGGAACCTATTGTATATTATAAATTGTATTTGGATTTTTAAATGACCAAGTCAAAGGTTTATAATGTAATTTTAAAAAGAGCTCTACTGTATATGTTTTTGAATATTTATTTTGTTTTTTTGGATTGTAATTAAATGGATTTTCATAATGGATTTGTGGATTAGACTAAACTAGGTTGAGAATTGAATGGTCAGGTTTCAGGTTTGAGGCCCAAATATGGCATCCGGGTCAATGGTGTTACAGAAATCTATAAAAAGTTTAAATTTTTAAATTGAGATTTCAAAATAATAATTTTTTTTTAAAAAACTTATTTTCAAGTTCTTTAACTCATTAATGGTGATTTTGTTAATTCCGATCTAAACCTAAGATTTTATATTGAGTAATGAATATTTCTTATATATGAGTAATCTAAACTTGATTTTAACAAATTAAATATGGAATTAGGTAATTGATGAAAATTGTGATAATGCTTTAAGTATAATTTTTGATTTTGTGTAAAACGTGGATTTAGGTTGGGAAGTTTCGAAACTTAGAGCAAAATTTCGATACTTGTCATGAAACCTAAAATGTAACCCGTATGTATAACATTTTAGGTTGGAATGACACAATTTTTTTGTAAGTATCGAAGTTCTAAATTTCGATACTTGTCGTGAAACCTAAAATGTAACTAGTATGCATAACATTTTAGGCTGGAATGACGCAATTTTTTTGTAAGTTTCAAAACTTAGAACAAAGTTTCGATACTTGTCATGAAACCTAAAATGTAACCAGTATGTATAATATTTTAGGTTGGAATATCACAATATTTTGTAAGTTTTGAAACTTCTGACTATGTTTCGAAACTCATAACCAAGTATGTCTTAGGGATAAGTTTAACGATTACAACCTAAAATGTAAACAATTTTTTTTTGTGAGTTTCGAAATTTCTGACTAAGTTTCAAAACTCATAACCAAGTATGTGCAATGATAGCATCCGAATGCAATTAGGTTGGAGTCTAATCGAGTTTCAAGTTCTCTAACTCTTTAACGACGATTTTATTAATTCCGACTTAAACCAAAGCTTTTCTATTGGGTAATAAAGATTTCTTATATAGTGTATGAGTAATCTAAACTTGATTTTAATAAATCAAACCCGAAATTAGGTAATTGATGAAAGAAATAGTTTATTTTCAAGTTCTTTAACTCTTTAATGCTGATTTTGTTAATTCCGACCTAAACCTATGATTTTCTATTCGGCAATGAAGATTTCTTATAGTATATGAGTAATCTAAAGTTGATTTTAACAAATAAAACCCGGAATTAGGTAATTGATGAAAATTGTGATATTGCTTTTAAGCTAGAATTCTTGAATTTGAGTAAAACGTGGATTTAGGTTGGGAAGCTTCAAAACTTAGAGCAAAGTTTCCATACTTGTCGTGAAATCTAAAATATAATCGGTATGTATAACATTTTAGGTTGGAATGACAATTTTTTTGTAAGTTTCGAAACTTCCGACTAAGTTTCGATACTTGTCGTGAAACCTAAAATGTGACCAGTATGTATAAATTTTAGGTTGGAATAAGTTTCGAAACTTCCGACTAAGTTTTAAAACTTTCGGTTGCAACCTAAAGTGTTATCTAATATTTAGGTTGGAGTATAGTTAAGTTTCAAGTTCTTGAACTCTTTAATGATGATTTTGTTAATTCCGAACTAAAGCTAAGATTTTTTATTGGGTAATGAAGATTTTTTAGATTAATTGAGTAATCTAAACTTGATTTTAACAAATTAAATCCGAAATTAGGTATTTGAGGAAAGAAATAGCTTACTTTCAAGTTCTTTAACTCTTTAATAGTGATTTTGTTAATTCTTCTTAGAGCATATAAGTAATGTAAACTTGACTTTAACAATCTAAACCTAGAATTTAGTAATTGATAAAAATTGTGATATTGCTTTGAAGCTAGAATTCTTAATTTTTAGTAAAACGTGGATAGACCTGGCAAACTTGACCTGAGACCCGAGACTCGAACTGATTTACTCGAATCGAGGCACGAAATCGACCCGAACAAGATGACCCGAATTTGATCTGAAATCTGAAATAAACCAAACTGAACCGAAACCGACCCAAATTTTAGTTGAATCGAAAATAAACCTGAACCAGTTTTCAACCGAACCGAATGAACCCAAACAGATTTCACCTGAATCGAAATCAACCCGAAATAAAGAAAATATATTAAAATAAATAAGGCATAAAGTCAAAAAATACCTGTAATATTTGACTGAATAGTCACTTTGGATTCAGTCACTTTGGCCCATATTCTTTTATGAAGCAATTTAACCCTTAACGTTTCATTTTGGGTCAAAATGGCCCCTATGCGGATGAAAATTGTTAGAAAACTGGCGATAAACAATTTGAAATGACTTGATAGAATAATAAGTCAGCAAAAAATTATTTTATATTTTATAAAAAATTGATTGATGTAACATTTTTCAAGTCAAACGCATTTGTCTATATGATACTGCCATGTCAGCGTGCACTGCCATATATGTTTATCACATCATTTCAAACTATTTATCGTTAGTTGACTGTATTTTCATCCGCAGAGAGACCATTTTGACTAAAATGAAACGTTGAAAGCTGAATTGCTCAAAAAAGAAAAATAAAGGCCAAAGTGACTATTCAATCAAATCACTCCCATGTGCTCTTCCAATTATTTTCTCCCTAAACTTTATGGATAATAATGCTTAATAGATACAAGGTCTCTCTCTCTTTTCAAATATTAAATGATATTTATGGATGCATAGTACTAGCAAAGGACAATTTCAACCATATCTGAAACATCAAAACCTGCTGCCTCAATTTCCAGGGCATTCAAACAACAACCCAACACTCAAAACTTCTTCCGGATGGTTTGTCCGGCATGAACGCCTTTCATGTTGCTCACATCTGTAATACGACTCCATGGACCGACCTTTTGGGAAAAGAGGGCAATCAGGATAAGTTCATGGTTTCCGCCAGCAATGCAATTTACTTCACAGTTATCTTATAACTTAATTTAAAATCAACCAATAATGACAACATATTCAAATATCAAAATTGGACCACACCTACAAAAACAAACCAATTCAAACCATGAGAGGGGGGCAAGGTTCTGGAATTTCATTTTCTTGTCAATTTTCTAATACCATATGCAAATGGTTGACCAAATTGTCAAGGAAAAACAAGGGTATGCACATGAAGTCAACATATTGAAACCAAGGTTTTAACCAAGCAGTTGATGTCAGAGTTCCATAATCACTATTGCAGCTAAAACTATACGAAAGCAGCAAATCCATATAAGATCCAACACCTAAATAAATCACAGACCAAGTCACAGAGAAGCCACAAACTTCATAATTTATACCAATATTCATTATGGTATAACTGCTGAAAACAATTGAACAAATATTGTAACAGTAAAAGGAAATACCAATAGAAAAAATAAGGCTTCTCCTAGCACCATGTGGATTTTAAGCATAAAGTAACGATGAAGGCAATAATACTGTGTTGATAGGATATAAGAAAGAAATTAGATACCTCATTTGCATCAAAACTAAATTACAAAAAATTTAACAGACAACTTCTGGTGAAAACAATATGACAAACAAGCATACTCCCTTACTTTTATGTGCACAGGTGTGAAAAAGGAAACAAAACTGGATCAAATACATGGTAGTGAAGCTTACATAATCATAGAGGACACATACCTACTCCGAAAACCAATTAAGACGATATCCTCTAAAACAACAAATGCCTTTAGAAGTATAAGCTGTACGTGAGACCCTGCATGGGATTTCCAGGGATCGTTGATGACAACAATAACTCCGATATGTTTCTGGCTATTTCAAAGTCCCTCTTCTTTTACGCTCTTTTAGGTCAGTGGGGATAATAAATACAGAATCTACACAAAGCCCTCCTTTGGAATGTGTGCAATCTATCTGTTTCACAGAAAATTTTACTTCAGTTGTTGGTTCTGAGGTGTTGACAATAAATTCCCCTACCTTGTAGTCTACCCAGCATCCACGCTTATGGTTTCCAGTTTCATAATCTTGTTCAGTATCGTCTAAATAGTGCTCACATGATGCTAGCTGACCATCAGAAGTAGACAACTCAAATTTCACAGGCTTTATGTCCCAACCATGGGTGTGCTCGAAACTAGACACCCGTCTTCCCAACCTTTTGGAAAATCTTCCAAGGTGAAGCCTGAATGAGAGAGTATAGATATCAGCTGGAAGAGGAAACTTTACTCCTCCATCTACTTCAAACCACCATATTTGCTGCAAATACGCTACAATGTGGAATCTGGAAGAACAGCAACATAGAGAATGTTTATTAAAATTTATTAATTGAAATCATATAGATGAAGTCCATTTAAAAATCATATAGATGATTTTAGAATTTTTTGAATATCTCAAAAGATAAGAAGATTAATAAAATGTAAATGAAAGCTATTCTCTGAGTCATAACATTCTTAACCATGCCTTGCCAATTAGGTGGTTTCAGGAAGAAATTATAAGATCCAATGTATAGCCTTATATATGACAGCCTTCAATTAGTCAGTCTCATAGCTGACCATAGCAGAAAAGGTTCAATTAATTGCCACCAAATCCCAAAATTTTCACATTGAATGTTTTTAACATCTGGCATCCCCTAAAAACTTTTACCATATTTCAAGAATGGGAAACAAACCTAAAAAGGCTGGGGAAATCAATATGTTATGCAACAAAAGCATAATTTGATTCTCCCAGCCTTTTTGGGACCATAATCCCATTTCCTTAGGGCGAAATCTTAGAATTAAAAAGATTGAAATACAATATCCAGTAGAAAAAAAAAACGAAGTTTTAAACATGTATCATATGAGAGATTACTCTAGAATAGCAATTATGAGAAAGAGCTAAGCAACCAATGAGTTACACACATAATATATAACCATCTAAAGGCAAGCAAAACCTTCTGCAGATGTGATTAATTTTCAAAAGGTAAGCAAGAGAAGAAGATATTCTTTTCTTACAACCCCTCGAAAATATAATAAATGTTGAAAGGAAAAAAGTAATGTACAGAAGTACAGACAGGGATAGGGAAATGGTTAGTTATTTGTTTCACTGTATAGGCAACAGGAAAATGCAAACTAACTCTTAGTGCACTGATGGGAAAATTAGTTCCAGCACATAAGCACCCTTATGTGCAGCATACAGAGGGAGATGGAAATCGAAACTTTAACATATTAGCATCTAATCTTTCCTTATAAATCTCTTCCAAAATCCAACCTATAAAATATCCCTTGAGATTATTAATGTGGCAATGAAGACAAACATAATCTCTAAACAAGATTGAGTAAAAGATCCCATCGTCATCTCAACATTAAAGATGAATAAGCTTTCACTCTTTCTACATAATACCATTTGAATGAAGAAAAACATCAACAGACAACAAAGGCCTAGAACGCTATGCATTTCCTTCCGCCAAAGTTAAATGAGACATGCAATTAATAATACAATTCACCAGATATCACATTCCAACAAACATGTAGCTTAACCCATCTATATGCTCCATGTAGAAGCAAAATCAGATAATTACTTCCATTCTGTGCTTTTCAAGTAATCAATACAGAATTCTAAGTTACAACAAGCTGGTTAAAAACCATACTAGAAACATTTCAATATCCAAGTATGTCAATCCCATATTAAGTCAATGTCAAAATGAATAAATTCTACTAGTGACTTCATTGTTGAAGATTGAAGAATAATGATATAAATGTCTAACCTAGATTCTTCTGTAGAAACCCAATTCCAATATCTCCGATCATCGATTCCGGTTATTGCCATCCCTTTTGCAGAGATTGCCATGCATACTCTCCCAGTCACTTTGTCCAGCCATACTTCCTACATAACCCATTTCGACAATCATTAATCTTCACATATTCATGTCTAGTCAGTATTAAACTCGAAATAAAGCACTAAAGCAATATATATATGTATATATATTGAAAGAAAAAAAAAAACAGCTGCAAAACCCTCCTCCTGAATGCTCCCGAAAACATCCCTATTATTCCCAAAATGATAAGATATGAAAATATTGATCTTATTCAGAACGCAAAAACAATTTTTAAAAGAAAAAAAATCTAAAAGGTTATGAAAGCATTCACAAACCCTCATGCTAAATCCTTCCAAAACAGACACACAAGTAAAAACAATCAAATGAACCCAAATCCCAAAGGCCCAGAAACGAGCATTTAAAGCAATAATCAAATTAACGAAAAAGGAAGGAACAGCTTTAAGCACAACCCACCTTATTTCCATCATCAAAAGGTACGGGACGAGAGAGAAGGGCAAAAATATCTTTTTTGGACAAATCCTGGTACCTTTCGGGTGGCACTAAATGCAGAAGATCTTGATAATTTCCGGGTAATTTCATTTCCCAAACGGAATCGGAAGACGCAGCCCCTCTAAACGCTCGATTCAGCCTGGCCAGATTGCAAATCTCCGGCGGGGTCAAGTAAGTAAAGACGCAGGCCACGCAGCTCTCCGGTATATCCCCTAAACCCGGACCCATGGCCGTCCCATTGGTTCCTTCCGTTAAGTTGGACAGAGAGGCACCCATCCAGCCCTTTTCTCTTCCCTTTCCCTTTCCCTTTCCCTTTCTTCTTCGTATATATATATTTTTTTGATTCTATATATAGAGATTCAGTCGGACTTTGTTTTGGTTAATTAAGTTGGTAGGAATAGTGAAGAAGGAAGAGGAGGGGTTGCTTGCTGATGCCTTGACCGGAAAATTTTCTGGACATGTTTTATATTTGGGATTCACACTGTTCATTTCTCAATTAATCCCAAATTGCATTACCGCGGCCCGGAAATTTTTTTCAGTTTTATCTCTTTTTATTGAAAATATTTATAAAATGTCAAATTATATTATGAGTGCGGCTGAGCATACGATCGAGTCGAGTCAAAAAAAATTGAGTTAGTCGAATTTACAATTCCTATTTTGCGGTTTAAATTTTATTTGAATTTGTTTTTGATCCGAGTCGAGTTTTTGAGCTTCTTTACATATTTAATTGTCATTATTTATAATATTGCAATAAAGATTCATTCCAATTTAAACGACTTTCTATTCACATATATAATATACATATATATTTCTTCATATTTTCACATATAGTATACACAATATATCGGGCAGAATTGAGAGACTCGACTCGAAATTGAAAACTAATCAACTAATTATAAAAATTTTGAGTTATTCAAATTTTCATTTTATAACTCAAATTTTATTTGAATTTTTTCAAGTTGAGTGAAGTTTATGAAATTACAAGTTAAAACAAGTCTGATTTTTTCTCGTCGAGTATAGTCGATTAATTCAATTTTTTCAAGTAGAGTTGAGTTTTGTCCCTCCTAATTATGAGGGAAATATTAAAACAATTGATAGGATTATTAATTATGGTTCAATGTTTTTACTGTTGTTTAATTAAAGATCTAATGGCATATTTGTCTTCAAAATTAAAAAAAAATATTTTAGTCCTTGAATTTTGTTATCTATTTTAGCCTCGAATTTATTTTTTGTGAAATTAAACCAACTGAAGGAACTTATAGTAGACTTGTTAAGCTAACAACGATTATTTATCATTTTGTTGCTGTTGACGTTAATTGTTTTATTTTTTGTGTAAAAAAGTACTTGAAAATGACAAAAACAAAAACATTTGATTTTGGGTGAAAAAGTTATACTGATTTTTTAACCCAACTACATGTTAAGTATTAGACATTTGATTTCTTACGAAACAAATATTCGGTTTTGGTATAACGGAGTATTTGTCATATTTTAGGACATGCTTTTAATTTTAATAGATTTCTTAAGTATTTGTGATGGTTTCATTTACTTGAGCTTTTCCTGATTCAATTTTTGTAAACAAATTTTTAAAATTTAAATTATGAATACATTCTTGAAATAACTCAAGATATAAAAGTAAATTGATCATAAATATCTCTCTCTAATTTTATTAACAAAATTAATGCGGGTGATTTATGACAAACTATATATCACACAATTTACGGGGGGAAATATATAAGATTAGAAGGTGGGACATTGATAAGGCTTGAGCCCCAAGTAAAATATTTGCATGAACCGAACGACAAACGTCGGCCTCTATTCATTAACTCTTGCTGGTACCTTTGTTAATGCGTACCAAGCAAATATATTTAGCCGATTGATCAAGTTGTTCATCTTTGTTCTCTTGTATTTCTTTAGGCCATGGGTTCTAGACTTATTAGGAACATTCTTCTTTTTTTCCCTAGAGTTTCCTCTTTCTCTCATTTCTAGATAGGATTAAATTTAGAATTTGTAAAAAAAATGCGTACCAACACAAGATTGAAAATAATCTAGCAATTGACTTGACTAATATTAATTTCAATATCAACCCTGTTAAATTAAATTAGGCAATAACCATTTTCAAAAATTAAAAATTCCAAATTTATGGGTTTAACTTCAATTATCCATTAATTTAGCATGGTGGGATGCTAAATTCTTTAAGCAAAGTTAATAATTAAAATTTTGGTGTTGTGAAATAGAATAATTTGGAGAGAGGATCGTTCCACAATGAGTCTCTATAGTACCTTATTCGAATTAATCTAAGTTACATTTACTTATGCCAAAAAGGAGAAAAAAAAAACTTAAATCACAAATCACCCCTCAACTTAGTAATTTTGGTCAAATCGTCCCAGGAGCTTTTTCCGTCAAATTGGTCCCTAATTTTTTTCTACTCAAATTATCCCAGAACTTAGCAAAATTGATCAAATTTATGCATAAACTTTGAAAACGTAGCTCAAAATGGCACCTAAAATTAACGACATTAATTTTGTAATAGTTTGATCGGCATGGACAACAAAGGTTGTGACATTATCAACAAAAGAGGAGTGTTTTCAACACCATTTTCGAAAAAAAGTTGTCAATGTCAAAGGTATTTCGTGTTATGTTTTCAAAGTTCATGGAGTGATTTGACCAAAATTACCAAGTTGAGGAGACAATTCACAAAAAAGAAAAATTCAGGGACCATTTCTACGAACTTTCAAAATTTAGAGGTGATTTATGTTTTAAACCAGAAAAAGAGAATAATCAACAGTTTAGTTGCAGTTCATTGTATGAGCATTAATTTTCTTTTTCTTTTGCTTTTTGTCCCTTGACAGATGAAAAGTTAAGATTGTTGTCATGCATGCCTGTCGTCAAGGTTGAATATTTGTGATTTAGGGCAAACAAATAAGCTGCGTACGTTCGGGATGCAACATATTTAGTGTACGGCTAAAAAATAATAAATTATAAAATTTATTCTCGAGCTAAAATTATTAGACTTTTTGATAATATTTTTATTTTTTTATAAGCATCGATACTGAATTTTTTGATAAATTTTCAGTTTGGATAAAGTATCGAAACTTACAAAATAAGTATAGATACTTGTAAAAAAAACTAAAAAATTCAACCGAAAATGTTATCAAAAAATTTAATATTTTTAATTTAATGACAAATTTTAAAATTTAGGGTCTTTTAATTGTACCTTAAACATGTCGCACGTAAGACTCGCCTAAATAAACTTATTTATTCATTAAAAACATTTATGTCACTTCAGTTTCTGGGCCTGTCTATTTTCAAACAATTGAACAGTAAATGATATCATTATGACTTTTAAGGGCGGTTTAGTACGTCAGATTAAACCTTAATCATGCTTCAACCCTAAAACCACCCGACAAATTGATTTTTCTCTGTCCAAGACCAAACATATATAATATTAATTAATTTGGCAGTAAAAGCTTTGAAGCCATCGGGCTTGTTGGCAAATTTGACCGGATAATCTATCTAAAATTATATTTTGAAATATAGTGTACCCATGGGATTATTTTGGAAACTAACTATTTTTTACTGTGAACGGGGACCTCGCCATTTGCATATGGCGTTGTGATTTTGGAGAAGACATGGCTGGATTGGCTCAACTTTGGCTCAGGCCTGCACCGGTGCAGCGCTGCCATGCAGCTTTAATCGAGCTGGGAAGAACGCTATTTGCACATGGCGATTTTCTGTAGCTCATGCATGCATACCAGCTTTCACGTGATATTTTTTGGAGATATATTCGAAGAGTTGAAGATTCTTGAAGTATATTTGTTTGTAGATATTCTTGGTTTCTCAGAAGTTATTAAGTAATTTGTTTTTTAATTAATCTATTGTTGTTTTTAAATTAGAGGGGTTTATAGATTTTTTTGTGTGATTGAAGATATATTCGAATGAGAATTACTTTTATTGTTGAAGGATATAGAGCACATTTACAAGTTTCTCATCTAATCCTGTAAGTTTTTGTATTTTTTAAATTTATATTCGTATAGATATAATTTTTTTTGAAGTAATACATTTTTTGGTTGTATATAGATTCGAATGATAATTGTTTTGTAGATTTGTTTGAAAATTGCACATGGAGGAGTTTTGTTGAACTGTGACCATGAGCACATTTCATCTCATATTCATGAAGAGCAAGTAAGTAATTTAAAATTTATTATGTCGTGTAAAACGAAATAGTTTATTATAATAAATTAATTATAGGGTATGAAACATACCACCGTCGTTAGGGAATGAAGATCAAGAAACCTTCGGACCGCATAATTTATTACTTACAACTCACAGGTTTTTATAATGCTTCATTTCTCCGTAGATTTAAGAGTGTCCCCAGGTTGATTACTGGATCGATTGAACGGTGGAGACCAAAGACGTACACATTTCATTTTTCATTTGGCAAATGCACAATAACTCTGGAAGATATAGCTATACAGCTTGGTGTCCCTATAACGGAAATACGCTGGTTGGACAAAACAACTATAACATATTTGAGTTTTGCAGTCATTACCTCGACAAAATTCCTCTTAAGGCACGTGTGAATGGTCTACGTCTGAAAATTTCATGGTTGCAGAATGAATTCATTGTAACAGAGGGATCTACTCGGAAAGAATTTGTGTATGCAGCTCGAGCATATATACTGCAAATCATTGGTGGGATATTGATGCCAGATACATCAGGTAATCTAGTTCACACACAATATCTGCCGATGTTGGCTGATTTTAACAAAATTGGTGAATATAGCTGGGGATATGCAATATTGGCATTCTTGTACCATGAAATGTGCAAGGCCGCAATTATGATTGGTGAGAAGAAAATTTCAAATATGGGTGGATGTCAAATCTTATTGCAGTCGTGGGTGTGATATAGGTTGCCTTATCTAATGCTCATTGCAGAAGCACCAGCACCCATGCAATTTCCACTTGCTGGAAGGTAATATTGTGATTACAGTTGTCATGACTATTTTATTGATATAATATTTATCTGCAATGACTTATAAATATAAGTCCAATATCTTTGCAGATGGAGACATAAGTTGAAGAATGATGCACAACAATGTTAGAGGCATAAGACTAAAGATCCAAACAATAGGAAAAAATCTGGTATCATAATATTTTAAAATTAATTTTCTGACGTTGTTTTTTAAAGTAATATGTTTGTGTATGTATATTAATATTTGTGTTTTACAGTTTATTTGGCTGTCGTACGTGAATCCAACAATCAAGGCTTGCATACCCAAAAGTGTGCTTGAATGTAAAATATTCTGGGGTAAAGTTGTGCCTTTGATTCATTTTTCTATCATTGAATTTCATTGTGCGGATAGAGTGTTGCAGCAGTTCAACTTTCATTAATCTATTCTTAGAATTCCACCTGCTAGTGAACATATCCATACTGCTTCTAGAGGTAGATTCGATGAGAATTGGGTTGTGAAGTAAGCCAATTTCATTTCTTTTTGGGCTGAAAGATATATGTGGTGGGCAAAAAATTCGAGTCCTATTCAAGCCAGTGATTTTGATTTTAATTTAGAGTATTATTCGTAGTTTACGAAAAATAGAAAACCGTATATGGGGAAGGCATGGGTGTTAGTAGTATGACATCTTTATTGCTGACTACGACCATTAGCAGCTCATCATTTTTGTTTCCCGAATATATTAGGTACATCACCTTCTATGCAAATGGTGGATGATCGTGGTATCAACGATTAGCAGTCCCTCTATCAGAAATCATACAAACCCTATCTTCTTTTACTACATGGTTGAGTAAATGCATCAAAAAGAATTTCTATCCATCGATGTCTTCCTTTTCAACTATGACAAAGGAAATTGGGAATATATTACTATCTTCATCTTATGTAACATCCACAAGTAATATATGATTGTACTTCCTATACAACCAGGTACTATCAACTTGAATCATTCGTTTGCATAATGGAAACCTTTTAATACGTGCCTTGAATGCCCAGAACAACTTATTGAATATCCTTTTACCAGGAATTAGTTCGCCTCGTAAGGTACACGCCGACATTATTTTGTGCTCTACAATGGTTTCTGGGATGAATATTTGCATTGATAGTATAAAAGTTAGTAGCTCATTATACGATTTATCCCAATCTCCATACACTTGCGGCATCGCCTTTTACTTTGCCATACATGCCTTGTAGTAAGATAGAATATATCCAAGCTGATTTCGGATGGATGCTACTAACACTGCAATCGAAATCCTTGGTGCCTTTTCAACCAACAACCTAGTGTAGGTACATTTTAGATCGGAGTCTAAATTAATGTGGTCTTGTGATAATGATATATTTGAACAGGTATGCTGCTCATTGAACCTTGTCACTTACCATATCTTACTCTTCTGCAGGTATGAAATTCTTACCCACCAAGGATATTTGCTCTTCCAATTAATACACCTTGCACAATAAGTCTGCGTATTAGACTCAGCAACACATGATCTCGTATGGCGTTTGATGCAATACTCCTTAACTGCCAGCTGGGAGTCTTTTTTTGTTTCGAATTGAGCCTCCAGTACTAATTCCCCATAATTAGAAGATGATGAAGAACCAAATACGTGAGCTTCATGTTTTGGATCTCGCAATGCAGTATAGTCCACCTCATACATGCGGGCTGAAAGTTCATAAGCTGGATAAATGAGTTTCGTTTGCTCGGTCTCTGGTTTAACATAACCCCAAACCGGCTGCTCATTTCCCAACCAAAGCCTAGCGACAGTCGCGGTCCAAACATCATCTTCAACATCCAGACCATTACCCTTAATCTCATCTGTCATAACAGCCTCAACATCATCAACATCGAGCAAATGAACGTCATTATCTTCCGTAATAGGTACAATATTTTCTTTATCCTCACTAAAATCATCAAGCTATTCGCCCCAACGACCAACTATGTTTTCAGTGTCTCAATATGTTGATGAGCTCATTCTATCTATATATTAAAAAAACAGTCATAAGCATAGATTAAAATTTTCTTATTAAATTTGAAAATACAAAAACTACATATATATAACAACAACATTAACTATTAAAAATAATAAACTAATTAAAATTTTAAAAATATAAAACTTACTAGATTAGATGAGAAACTGTATAAATGTGCTCTAAATCCTTCAACAATAAAAAGTAATTAACATTCGAATATATCTTCAATTACACAAAAAATCTACAAACCCCTTTAATTTAAAAAAATAACAGATTAATTAAAAAAATAAATTACTTACTAACTTCTGAGAAACTGAGAAGATCTACAAACAAATATACTTCAACAATCTTCAACTCTTCGAATATATCTTCAAAAAATATCACTCAAATTTTCAACTCAAACTCTCAATTTTTCTCGCAAATCCTATACACCACTCTTCTCCTCAATAACCTATATGTATACAAGATTTAAGAAAAATATTTAAGAAAAAAAATAACCTGGCCAACTTTCATGTGAAAGCTGGTCTGCATGCATGAGCTACAAAAAAATCGTCATGTACAAATGGCGTTCTTACCAGCTCGATTAAAGCTGCATAGCAGCGCTGCACCGGTGTAGGCCTGAGCCAAGGCTGAGCCAATCCTGCCATGCCTTCCGCAAAAGCACAGCGCCATATGCAAATGACGAGGTCTCCATTTATTGTAGAAATTGGCCTAGTTTCCAAAATAGCCTCATGGGTACACTATATTCCAAAATAATTTTGGAATGGATTATCCAGCCAATTTTGTCGGGTTTATTTCTTCCATGTAATTTCCTTCACAAACCTAAAATTGAAAACAGTGGCGGATGCATGAAGCTTTATAAGAAGCAATTGTATGCCCATTTTTGAAAAAATCGTTTAGTATAGTGCTATTTTTAAAAAAAAATTGTCTTGGTCTGTAAAAGTAAATATATATATCCTATAAAAAATTATTTTAAACCCTATTTAAAACTTTTAATTTAGGTACGATTGTATCACCTGAAAACCTGGTTATTTTGGGCATAATCGAATTCTTAATTTCCATCGTTTAGACAATATGTAATCGACCAAGTACCAATTTTGGGCGTTATGGAGGGTGTTCACCCTTCCCCCACGTAACTGACTCCCGAACCTATTTTTCTAGTTTCGCAGACCAAAACTTGTTGTTTTAATAAAATGACACAAAAATAGGTTTTGTTAAAATAATCGGGTTTTTAGGTGATCCAATCGCACCTAAATTAAAAAGATTGGTGGCGACTCCATTCAAAACCAATTTTTGTAAAAACGCGTCAAGCACCACCACAGGGCGGGACCGTTGTTACAGCTTGGTGACTCCGCTGTGGAGCACCTTTTTAGAGAGTCGAGCCACTGGTCGATTACTTTTTGTCTTAACGAGTGGAAACTATAAATTCGGTTTAATTTATTTTGTGATCCATTTTCTTGTTAATATTTTTTACAAAAAAAGGTTTTTTAAAATTTTCCCTGATTTTTTTTGCATATCATGAGCTCTGCACCCGAGCTCCGTCCCTTTTAAATGGGAGTGAGAAGCTACGCCTTCGTGAGGTATCGCCTCCATGCAAGATAGTGGAACACTTCTGGGATACATTTATACCTTTGTCTCTATGAGATCTTCATCTCCGTACAACCTAGGGAAATGTATCATCTCGAATCGATGTCCTAGAGATAGCTCGGGTACCGTTACTTTAGAAACTAAACCACATGTAATGAACCGTAAGAGCCTACCTTGTCTAGATTTATACCTAATCTTTGCCTATTTAGTGAGTCACTCGATAGGTGCATGGTAGAGAGAGTTAGGGGGTTTCTGTATTTTCTTTTAATTTTGCTCTTTAATTTCAGTATCATTTATTTCCTCGCAATAAAGCATATACTGGGTATCATGATATATTTTATACGGGTAGAAAAGCATGTTCGGGTAGGATCCACTTTTTGTTTAAAATGTGCGGGTAGAAAGCATGATGGGGTAGGATTGCTTTTATTCGAATGAAGCATGTTAACTCGAAGGTTTTATACCTTTTAATTTTCGCGATACATTATCATTATCGATTATTCTATTCGTACTAACCTTTTTTATTTTTTGCATCGCATTAGCATCTCATTTTGCATGCATTTGCATCACATCATATTGCATAATTATTTCTTGGTCAAGCTTCTAATCCTGAGGGAACTGCAATCACAGTAATTTTGGGGCATTCGATCCGGATGAGTCAACATTGGTTTTTTCACTCAAAGCAAGGCTGAAAAATGGATGTCCGTTTGGAAAATGTTGAAAAGACATACGAAGATATAAAGAGTGACATGGAGCAAAACCTGGAAAAAGGTGCAACAAGAAGCTCGCAACCTCATCTTACAGTCATAGGCGGATCTACTAACCAAGATAGTTGGGATGTTGGCATATAAGGATCTTGAAAGGGGAAAATGATTGGTCATAGACCCTGACGCTATACAAAAATTAGAGAATCCTTGTGACAAGACACCTCTGCAAGCGTCGACTTCAGTTGGAAAGCAACAAGGTCTTCAGGTTGGGTCTTCATCGCCCAGAGGAACTAAAGAGCGCTCTTTCCCAGATCCGAATGAAGTAGGTAAGCCAAAGTTCGAACTACCCAAGTATCTTGAAGATTGGTTTCAATGGCTCGAGGAAAAAATTAAAGCTGTAAAAGGGGTAAATGTAGTCCGTAAAATGGACGCAAGTAAATTAAGCTTGGTCCCTAATCTGGTGTTACCTCCGAAGTTCAAAAGGCCAGACTTTGAAAAGTTCGATGGAACAAGCTCTCCGTCATCTCACCTCACCGTGTTCTATCGAAAAATAACGGGGCATGTCGATAATGATCAACTTTTAATTCATTGCTTTCAAGACAACCTAAAAGGGCCTGCAGCCATGTGGTACAATCAACTTAGCCAAGACAACATACAGTCTTAGAAATATCTAGCTAAAGCCTTCACAGACAGCACAAACATATAACAGACATTGATCCAGATTATTTAACATTGCAAAACATGAAGAAGAGGCCCAACGAGAGCTTTAGGCAGTATGTGCAAAGGTGAGAGGATGTTGCAACGCAAGTGCAACCGCTTCTACTTGAAAAAGGAGATAACGCCTACTTTTGTTGGAACCCTGGCAGATCCATTCTTGAAGTATATGCTGGGAAATGCAACCAAGAACATCGAAGACCTTATGATATCAGGTGAGCTCGTTGAAGAAGCTATCAGACAAAGAAAAATCGTAGATCCTAACAGTGTAATTATCAGAGAAGAAAGTGGTTCAGAAGTTTATATTGTAGGTCTTATCCATCTAGCCGGCCTCAGTCCCTATTCCAATCAAACTATTCATACTCATATCGACCCACTTCTTAGGAAGTTGTTTACCCAATCCCGGTAACTTATACAAAGTTGCCTCCGATGCTTGTTGAGAAGAACTTGTTAGCCCAGTTCGGTCTAAACCAAAGTAGCCTCCTTATTTTGAAAGTTATGATGCTATGGCTGTATGTGATTATTGTCTTGGAAGCACGAGCCACACTATCGAGAATTGTGGAGCTCTGAAAAACAAGGTGCAAAATCTGATTAAAAAAGGCACTTTGAAATTCAACAGTGGAGTCCCTGAGATGAACTAACGAGGGGATAATGTTGGATCTTCCCAGAATTTAGACAATCTTTTAGGACATCTTCGTATCTTAAATCTCTTTTTGAGTAATGCATGAAACAAACCTGTTGCCTAAGCCCGAAGGCAGAAAGAGAATCTTTGGTAATTGTGTACATATGTTTTAATAAATGATGCATTTCTACGAATATTTTTCACAAAATTTTTCATACATTTATAATGAGTCTTTTGCACATGCATACATGTATATTTTTTTCAGGAGCGACATCGATTCTAATCCAACGGTTGATTTTGAGCAACCATGTGTCTAGAGGAAATTGAAAAGTGTGAAGATGGTGGGCACGTGACCTATCTTTCGATCTACTTAGGCCAACAGAAGGATAACTGAGTGTGCTAGGGAGCGATGGAAAGGCCCCAAACACAAATTTTGAGTGAACATTTCCTCTCAAGCATTGTTGTCTAAGATTTTCGAATATTGTGATAACTCCAAACATCTATCCAACTGAAAAAACCCTTATTCGATGATATCTGTGTATGAGATGTTATCTGGAAGAGGATGCCTAGCCAAACAAATCATATTCAACGATGATATTGACGTTTCGCAGCTCAATCAAGTTTTGAACAAAAAAAATTAGATCAAATCATCGAGGCTAGCAAATTTTCTCGATGAGACCCAGAACCCGAAAAATCTCTAGACAAGGGATAATCAGAATAATAAGGCCAGTGCACTATCACCTTCTCTTAGACCATGTTGGTTTTCAGCTGATGATCTGCAGAAACTTGTTTGTTTTCTATCATATGAGCATCATTGCGATATCTGTAGTCATTCCAATTTACGAAGCTCATCTCATTTGGGGCAATTCATGAAGTTTGGTGATGCTTCAGACATCTTCAAGTTATGATGATGAGATTAATTCTAAAACCATTATCGTCTATCCACTTACCAGATTGAAGAAGTGTCAGCAACTTTCTACTATTCTGTCAAAAAAAGAGAGAAAAATAGAGCCTTTATGAGAAAAACGACTGCATAATTTTATCCCTACTTAAAAAAAATTGAAAAATTGCTCATCTGTAAAACTGAAGTAGACGCTGATGTTCAGTTAGAATACAAGTTTGCTTAAGCTCAAAGGTCCAAACTAGAAGAAAGAGGAAATGAACTCTAGGGTGAAAACCCAAAAATGGGTACTCTAGAGCGATTCAGAAAGAAAGTGAAGAAAAAAGAACAATGCAACTAAGCAAGTTCAAATCAAGCACTGCAGAAATCACATTTTGTTCATAATTGCAAGCTCTGGCCTACATTGTACGTCTACAAGGACCATCTTAATCAAACCTGGATATCTGAGTTGAAGGAGCTTGTCTTCAGATTGCATCCCAACTTATGGAATTATCCTTTCTTCAAATATTTATAAACTTCTAATGCTTGATCGAGATCGGAAAAGAGGGCAAAATAGAATTGGGGAGTCCGTGAGTCAAAGAGAGCCACCCAAGTTGGTCAGAAATTAGGCATGCGGAAAATGTCTTTCTCGAAAGCCTAATAGCCCGAAAGGCAGCTTACATCTTCAAGCATCGACACAACGTTCGAGGTCTTCTAGACACAGACTACGCTTGGGATGACCCTCGGCAAGTGGGTTCAAAGACGCTCATGCACAAAATATATATGGCCCCTATTTTTCGAAAATCATATTTTTGAAAGAATAAATACTGTTTTCTTATTCATATAAGCATCTTGCATTGTTAAAAAACAAAAGATTTCTTGCATTACTCTTTATAGAGATTTAAAGTACAGGGACCTAAGCAGGTGTCTGCTCAGAGCAAAAGCTTGAAGCCATCGGAGGTATCCAAAAAATATATAAGCCCGAAAATAAATAGGGTATTTGAGCTCCAATCAATGATGAATTCAATCTCCCTCGAGAAGAAGAAAATAGATGACGCCAAAGGTCATTTGGCTCAAAAGCTCAAATTTCAAGAATAATGAAATTTGGGGGCAAACGTTTACCGGAGCGAACTTTGAACAAAAGTTGGATCCGAAGAGAAGCTAAGCCAGAAGGAGAAGAATAATCCATCATGAAAACATATGCATCATTACATCACCAAACATGTTCACACATCATGGCATCCAGTTTGTCATATGACATACATAACTCGAGGGTTCCGACAAGAATTTCATGTATCTTTGCATCATCACAAAAACATACACATACATGTCATTTTCATAAATACATTATCAGAAACTAACCTTTCAAAAAAATTTCTTAATTTAATCATTCCTTATGGACATTTTTCTCAAAACAAGAATTTTTTAATTCCATCATTTCTTAAGGATGTTTTTCTTAAAACAAGAATTTCTAAATTCCATCTTTTCTTAAAGATACTTTTTATCAGAGGGAGTTTCTTAATTTCGTCATTCCATAAGGACATTTTCCTTAAAACAAGAGTTTTTTAGCTCCGTCCTTCCATAATAACGTTTCCTCAAAATAGAAATTTCTTAATTCCATCCTTTCCAAGGACGTTTCCTCAAAACATGAATTTCTAAATTCAACCCTTTTCGTAAGGATCTTTTCCTCGAAAGATATCTTCTTAACTCAATCTTATCTTTCCTTAAAGGTACTCAATCCTTTCTTAAAGGACCAAAGATTTACAGGGCTGACATCCTCAAACAGGAAGGAGCAAATAGTTGTCAACAAATTCCAGTATCCTTGACATGAAAAAATAGGGTAAATATTGTTTGGCTCCTTCAACCAAGAATAAATAGACAAACATTAACAAGATCCAACATCCTTGATATGAAGGAGTGAATCAACCAAACCAAATATTCAGATCAAACCTTTTAGTTTCATAGTATTAAAATAAAGTAGTTAATTTATGGCTCACTTTGACCAGACAATCTTTTTAACTTTTTCAAGTCCTATCTCACCCGTAACAAGGTGTAGTGGATCAATTAATCTTTTACAGATCCTGTCTCTCCAAAATATTGTGGAACAGATCAAACACAACAACAAATTCATCTCCTTGAAGTTGCAGCGGAATGGATACAACAACAAGTTCATCTCTCTAAAGTTGTAGTGGAATAGACATTTCAACTGTCTCATCTCTCTGAAGTTGTAGTGGAACGAGCACCTCAAAAATTTCATCTCCCTGAAGTTGAAGAGAAATAGACATCTCAACCGTCTCATCTCTCAGAAGTTGTAGTGGAATGAGCACCTCAACAATTTCATCTCTCTAAAGTTGTAGTGGAAGGGACATCCCAACCGTCTTATCTCTCTGAAGTTGCAGTGGAATGAGCACCTCAACAGTTTCATCTCCCTGAAGTTGCAGTGGAATGGACATCTCAACCGTACCATCTTTCTGAAGTTGCAGTGGAATGAGCACCTCAACAATTTTATCTCCCTGAATTTACAGTGGAATGGACATCTCAACTATCTCATCTCTCTAAAGTTGCAGAGGAATGAGCAGCTCAACAATTTTATCTCCTTAAACCTTAAGCCTTAAACCCTAAACAGTAGAATGAGCACCTCAAGAATTTTATCTCCCTGAATTTGCAATGGAATGAACATCTCAACCGTCTCATCTCTCTGAAGTTGCAGTGGAATGAGCACCTCAACAATTTCATCTCCCTAAATTTACAGTGGAATGGACATCTCAACCATCTCATCTCTCTGAAGTTATAGCAGAATGAGCATCGACAACAATTTTATCTCCCTAAATTTGCAACAGAATGAGCACGAGCACAAGTACGTCTCCCTAAAATTGCAGCAGAGCGAACGCAACAAATAGATCTTGTCTCCTTGAAGATGCAATAGAACGAATCATCTAGTTTATTTATCCCAAAAAACAAAAAAAACAACTAACAAAAAAAATTCCTAAAAAACGAAAAAATAAAAAAGCCAAAAAACAAGAAAAACAAAACTCTCTTCAGATCACGCCTCTTCGTCCGAGTGGAAGCCTGATCAAAGCTCTCTTCAGATCACACCTCTTCGCCCGAGTGGAAGCCTGATCAAAACTCTCTTCAAATCATGTCACTTTGTTAGAGTTGTAGCAAATCAAACTTTCTTCTCTAGGTCATGCCACTTCGTTAGAATTGTAGCAGATCAAAATTCCTTCTTCAGATCACGCATCTTCATCAGAGTTGTAGTGGATCAAACTTTCTTCTCCAGGTCATGCCACTTTATCAGAGTTGTAGTGGATCAAACTTTATTCTCCAGATCATGCCACTTCGTCAGAGTTGTAGCGGATCAAACCTTCCTCTTTCGATCTTGTCTATTCATCAGTGTTGTAGATGGATCAAGGCCATTTTGACAAAGTCCGACAGAAATGTTGGCACAACGTGCTTAAACACGGTAAAGTTTAAGATAATGGACAATTCAAATGTCCATCAAAAATCCATTTTCATGAATGGTCGAAGGAAAATAAATCCTTTGAAAAATCCAATGTCATGACTGGTATAAACTGATTGTACCCACGGGAATGGTACAACTAGCCCGGAGCAAACGACTACTGGTAAAGACAACTCAAATCCGTTAATCCCTGTGCATTTGGAAAAAATGCAAAAAGAAATCTATGAGCTAAGCTCTGGATCAAAACTTGCTAACTTTCGGTCCTGTGTCTTCGTCGGTGTTGTAGCTGGGCCAAACCTTTATAGTTCGATCCTGTGTCTTCTTCAGTGTTGCAGTTAGATCAAGTTTTGCGGACCTTGCCTCTTCGTCCGTGTTGCAACTAGGTCAAATTTTCTATAGGCATTGCATCGTCGTCAGTGTCGTAGCAAGCTGAGTTCATTTTGTCTCCTCCAACGTATTACCCTAGGTCGAAGATTTTGCTTCCTCAATGGATCCTCTATTTTGAGGGTTTTTGCTTACAAGAGCAGCAAGAAGATCAAATGAAGCTCAAGAAGAAGCGGTGGCCAGAGAAGAAACCTAAACCTGACCGGACAAAAATGGTCCTCATTTTGTCTTTGCTCCATTGCCGTTGCCCAACAATGAGCAAAGAGGGACACGTGAAGTAAGAATGGCACGGGGCAGCAGCGGCTGATAAGGGATAAGTTTAGATTTAGATTATTTTTAGGGTTAAGGGTATTTAGGGTATTTTTAGGTTTAATAGGCTAAATATGGTCCCGGGTTGTAAATGGGTTATTGGGTTAATAAAATGGGTTTGTTTTTATTATTATTTGGGTTATCTGGGTATTGGGTAATATGTATGGGTCCAGACAAAATGGGCATCTACAATGATATAATAGGATTTTCTTTTATTATCTTTGTATTACCAACACTACAGAGGCCCAATAAGAGAGTAACTCTCACAACTCAATTTGTTACATACACATCGTTATTATTCGAGCCCAAAACCTAACCCTTTATCTTACTAGACCAATTGGTAGTTAGTAATACTTAGGGGTGTAAATGAGACAAGTCGAGTAGGGTATAGAATAGCTCGTCTCGGCTCATTAAGAACTCGAACATAATTCAAGCTCAAACCAAATCCAATCAAGTCGAGTGTTGACCGAGTCACTCATAAGCTGCCTCATCTCATTCACCACCCTAGTAATACTACAATATTATTGACTACGTAAAAATATATATTAAGTTTGAACAAAACTAATATAATATATTAACTTTTTTTTTTCAATTACTTGAAGGGTATTGGAATATGATAATAGCTTGAAAGTGCCAAATTATCAACTAATTTGTATTATATATATATAAAGAAAAATTCTAACCAAGTACTAATAACAAAATAAAGTTGAAATTAAAACTGAATAGTGAATACGACAGCTGATCTTAAATAATCCCGAAATGAAAACTAGACCACCAAGTTTAAATCAAATTAATTGACAATTGAAAAAAATAGAGAGAAAAGAAGCCAACAAATAAAATAAATTGTTAAGGGAATTGGACAAATTCGAATCATTGAAGCATGAAAACGATACCTCGAGACTTTTCTCTATTACTTTATAATTTTCTTCACCCCATTTGATTCGATTTTGTTACATCACTAATATAAATATACATCATCAGATCCTGATTAGTTGTAAGTTTGATTTTTTTCCTCCTCTATTTTCTTTGCTTAAATTTGACTTTAAGTCAGATTTGATTTTTAAAACTTATTTTTTAATATATTTTATGTTTATGGTCTTTTCATTCACGGGTAAAAGTGTAGCGTGTCCTTACTATTGTACCTAACATTTGTTAGATTTTATACTCTATTTTATTATTCATGACTTGAAATATTTTTATATAGAATAAGTATATATTTAACAATTAAATTAAAATTAATTTTAATTGATAAACAATGGTCCAATTTGAGTCAATTGAATTACATAAAACTATACACAAGGCTGAATTTATCAACAATGAACAAATCTAATAATTAATAAAAATACTTTCTAAATTGAGTTATCACTTTATTATTAAACCCATAAAAGCTTATTGTCGTTGTAAAATTTCAACAAAAATTCCTTTCATTAAGCATATCCAAAATAAAACATATACTAAATAATCTATTATTTGAATTTCCAAGCTGATAATTATCGATGTCTTTTTTTTTTAAAAAATAAAGGGTCAGTTTGACATTGTTTGTGAGAAGCATGGTGGAAAAGTGCTTTTGAAATGTTTTATTTTTATTGCTATCAAAAAGTACCTTTTAAATTGAAATCCGCTAGTTTTATTAATATGGTGGTAAATTCAAAATTACAACAAAAGTTTACATCCTAGTAGACAAAAACACCTAACTTGAACATACTCCTATAACCATTGAAATAAGAAACTGACATCTAAAGATCATAGGATGACCATGCACAAAAAAGGTTAAACCTAAATCCAAAGAGTTGAGATAAAAGATAGATACAAACATCACTAAAGATCGACGATGAAAGGTAAAACCATCAACAAACAACATAAAAATGCATAATACAATAAGACACACAAAACGATCATTACCATAACTCAATTGCGAACAAGAAACGATAATTGTGAGCCCGTATCCAAATCCACTTTGAGGGTCCAAAACATGAAGATCAACGGGATAACCAAAAGAGTGTCATATTCATCAGTCGTGGCAACGTCAAATCTAACCCTGATAGAAAATAAAATGAAAGAAACAACCAAATAACTGATAAAGAAAAGAAAAGTATGCTAAAAGACAGATGAAAACATACCAAAAGGTAGAGTAAAGCACGCCATAAGGGCATAATTATTTATTCAAAACTAAAAAACACAAGAAAATAAGATAAACGATGAGAAATAAGAGAGCAAAGGAAATGATAAATCCTGAAAATCAGTGTAAAGGATTTGTATTATTGATGAATTATAATACTTACAAGAGATGAGTATATATAGGATTACAAGAAGGCTTAACTATACAAAGATAAGGAAAGTCAAATGTAACGACCCGAATTTTCGGGATCGAGGTGTTACATCAAAGGTTTACACAAGGTAAGATTGTATAAGAGAAGTCAAAGGTTTACACAATGTAAGATTGGATTGAATAAGATTACATAATCTAATCTAATTATTATCCTTGATACGCCTCGCAAGATAGAGGATCCATCAGAGACACCAATCTTGGATCGAAAATCAAGAAAGAGATTCCGTCTAAGTGGTTTTGTGAGAGTGTCTAAAATTTGAGCTTTGGATGGGATGTGTTGAACTTGTAGTGAACCTATAACAACCAAGGCACGAACAAAGAAGTAATCAAGTGCAAGATGCTTCATACGAGAGTGAAAGACTGGATTTTTGCAAACATATATGGCTCTGAGATTGTCACAAAAGAGAGATGATGGTTTGTTTTATACCATGCTAATTTCCTGAAGTAGATGTTAAACCCAAAGTACTTTAGCAGTTGCATTTGTCATGACACAATATTCAGCTTCTATGGAGGAACGAAAGATAATTTTTTGATGAGATGACTTCCACAAGATTAGATTAAAACCAAGATAAATAGCATATCTAGTAGTGGATCTATCGTCCGTGGAGGATCTACCATAGTCAGCATCGGTAAATGCAGTGAGATACAGGGAAGATACTGAAAAAAAAGAATGTCATAGCATAATGTACTTTTTAGATAACACAAAATGCATTTAGTTGTTGTCTAATGTGCAAGTGAAGGACCACCATACATGTATTACGACAGTCGATTCACGATAAATGCAATATCTGAATGAGTAAGTGTGAGATACTGAAGAAGTCCAAGTAATCATCAATAACTAGAGATATCTAGTGTCGTGGATGGCTTAGATGGAGGTAATTTGTCAGAAGAAGACATATGTGTGGAAATTGCCTTGGCATTTTCCATATGATATTGAACCAAGATATCTAAGATGTATTGAGCCTGAGATAAAAACAAACCAGTTTGAGTAGAAATAGCCTCAATGCCAAGAAAGTGACTAAGTAAGCTCATATCCTTGAAAGCAAACCTCACAGATAACAAGTTGGTAAAGTAAGCAATGAAGTCAGTATCATTACTAGCAAGCATAATATCATCCACGTACACTAGAAAGTACACAATGACCCCTTGGCATTTTAGATGAATAGTGATGTATCAACGTTTGATTTCTTGAAACCAAATTGAAGGAGAAATTTAGAGATTTCAATATACCATGCCTTTGGTGCATGCTTTAGTCCATACAAGACCTTACATAACCGACAAATATGAAATGATTTTGTAGAGTCAATAATATGCTCCAACTCTTCGATTGATGTTGTTGAGAGAAGCTAGATTGTTCCCGATTGTGAATGCAAGTAAGCCTTGTAATCTGAATGCTTTAAAGTGAAATGAAGTAGGAAAGATGATGTTAGTTTAGGGTACAGAAGCATTTGATGTGTGGTGTGTAAGGAAATGGATGAAAGAAAGAAAATAGTTAAGTGTAAGGTAAGATATGACGAAAGAAATGGGAAAGTAAGATAGTGAAATGGAATGAAAAAGGTGATAGTATTCAAAGAATTAAAAGAAAAAAACTATACTAAAAAGTATAATCTCGTTTTTTAAGAGAATGTCTTTGAGGGTGGTAAGGGACTGGACCTGTAGGTTAGATGAACCTAGAACTCGAAGTATAGATAGAAGGATAGGAGAAACCCTATTTATATTTTTTCAAGGGGTGGTCGAATGGGCATGTACAATGGTGAAAAGGTGGCCGAATAGGCATGTAGGGGCCTTGTGTTGGTTCGAAAAAGGGCTGGTGGTGTTTTAGCTTGAATGGTGTCTCCCTCCAAGCAAATTCCACCCATTTCCCTCCAAGCAAATGCCACCCATTTCCCTCCAAAAGTTGGCGCCAAGCATGTTCTCTCCAAGGCTGGTCGGTTGTGTCTCTTGGGGAGGAGACATGTCCCTCCGAGGTTGAGTTGAAGGTGGTAGCTTGAGATGAGTTGAGCTGATCGAGCTAGGAGTGAGCTTGCTTGAGCTGAGCTAGCTAGGTGAGTGAGCTTCACTTAGTTTTTGAGCTTGTTTGAGCTACTATGAGCTGCCCTTAGCTAGGCAAGCTTATCCTATAGTGTCCTTGAGCTTGCCTCTAGCTATTGGAGCTGAAAGTATCTTGCATTCCTTTAGCTGAAATGAGTGAGTTGTGAGGAGCTAATTTGAGCTAGTTGAGCTAACCATGAGCTGCACGATCGAAGATAAGCTTGACCGTTTAATTTATCCCTTGTACCTTGAGCTGTGATGACTTATAATCAAAGTAAACAAATATAAGTAATGATTATAATAAGAATTAAGATAATGTGCTAAGTAACGATGTGGTTCTACTTAATTATGCATGCATGAAACATTACTTAATATGCCAAGTGTAGAGTATGATGTAAGGAAAGATGTTATGGCACCCGGATACACTAATCATTTTATTAAACATAAACATGAGGTAAACATGAATGGTAAGTATAAGTGCATGCATGATTATAAGTAATATAATTATATATTTATAATAGATGTGAAGAAAGTAAGTAAAAACTCCATTGACTTTCATCCTTGTAAAACAAGTTGAAAGTATAGTGAAAATGAGTATAGTGTGAAATAGGATCGCATCAATCAACATATCTCAGATGTTGTTCTAGATAGACTTTTTCATGTAATGTGCCATTTAAAAAGGCATTATTAATATCAAGCTATTTGATGGGCTACGTATGATGGAGTGCAAGAGTGAATGTAACACCCTAAAAATTGGTCTAGTCGAAATAGGGTTTCGGTAATCTAAAATTTTATACCAAAAAGGTCCAAATATTGCTTTGAATTAATTTGTGTGGTCAAATTCCCCGTATCGAACTCTAATTGAGTTAATTTATTGACTTTGGACCTAATTGAATCTATTAAAAATAATTTAGTAACTAAATTGTGGAAATTAAAAGTTTGGGGGCAAAAGTATAAAGTTTGGAAAGATGAAGGGCTACCCTTGTAATTTACCCATTTTTGAGGTGAATCGCCTCCTAGCTTGCCACCCATTCACGTGAAATATCCCTTGTGATGAGGAAAGGATGATGGAAATTGAGGAAGGAAATTATTGTGGATAATAATATCCAAAAAGGTGAAAAAAATTTAAAATAAAATAATAGGTTTCCTTCCAAAGAAGGAAACCTATCGGTTATGATTTTCAAAAAGGGGAACCAAGGGTTTTGAACACCTTATGAGTCATTGTAGCCCCACCGAGACTTCATTTCCCCTATTTTATTTTTTCTCTTTAACTCCAAGCAAGCACCACCATTGTTATCTTCAACCTCTAGCTCTAGCAAGCACCTCTATAGTTTATGCAAGCTTTCCTTGATTTCTCTACGCTATTGGATAGTCCTTGGTTTGGTAAGATAAAACCTCAAACAATTTTTTGAATCCATGGATTATTGAAGTTTAATTTCAAGATTAACCTTTTGAAGATTATAGTTAAGCCTATGCTTTTAAAGCATAAATCCACGGAGACTTCATTAGTTAAAAGCTATGTTAAGTTTAAATATTGATTTTTAATTCATAGTATTGCTTCTAACATCTCCCCTGTTATTCTTACCTAGCTCAATTGTTGGAGAAAGAAGAACCGTCATCTCCTTCAAAAGCTAGGAACAAGGGGATCGTTATCCGAGAGCTTGAAAGCTTTAAAAATTAAGTTGAGTGTAGTAAGGGTCTCGGAGTAGGCTAGGTGCCTTTCCCGAACCTTTGAATATTGAATATTGCAATGCTAACCTTGTGTATTATGGATATTGCATAAAACATTGTCAGTGGCTATATTGGTAAGTATTGGTAAGTACTACATCGATTCATTGTCTGCAACATCGTTGTTATTGTCACCGAAATCATTGAAGCATTGACATATAGAATCATTGGTCATTGAGCATTGAATATTGGTATTGGAATATTGGTATTGCATTATTGCTATTGTATTAGATTATTGCTATTGCTTATTGACTTTAAGATATGGCTATTTTACTATTGTTATTGATTCATTGTTATGGAAATATTGCTACTGACTCATTGTACCGAATCATTGCTTTTGAAATTATTGTTATTGGACTATTGTTATCAAACCTTGGATTTGAGTAGGATTGGGTACAATTGGCATGCCATAGAATTCATGAGCTTATTGATACGGGTGGACTACGGTCCTTAGGCTACGACCTTTATTGTGGTATGGCGGAGAGATGATATGTTTTGATCATACTGGTGCGGTAGAAGGACTATACCACTATTGATTTTGGTGCGGCATAGGAATTCGCGTATCCATACTCCTTACATCGATCCAAGGAAACTTATTGATACATAATATAAATTGCCATTGATTATTTTTATTGCATCGAGTATCGTTGTTGCATTGACTATTGATATCATGTAAATTTGTCATTGAAGTACATGTCCATGTTATTATTGTTATTGATAATATTGAAGCATGCTAGAATACATTCCTTGATTAATCCATTGTTTATGACTACCTCACTAGGCAAAGTATGCCTAATGCATTCATTTTCATGCATTTCAGGTTAATAAGGTTTCGAGATCGAGATCAAGGTTGGTGAAGGTTTTTGGCAAGTCACCTTGTTGACAAAGTTAAGTATATCAATTCTATAAACTCCTAGTATGGTGGCATAGGTGTTGCATAAGTCATTTTTACCCCTTTTATATGTATGTATTATGGTTGGCTTATGCAAGTATAAAAGGCTTAAATTTGAACCTTTTAAAATGATTAAGAATGGCCGAATATGCATAATAGGCCTAAAAGAGTAAAAACATATTAAATGGATTCGTTTATCCTTGAAACTTTGCAAGCTCTTAGATTTAGACTAAGTAAACTTGCTGGTAAAATTTCATTAAATTTGGACATGGTTTGGTTGGGTAATTTGCTAATAAACCAGATAAAAACTAGTATTACAGTCCCTGTCGTACCGATACGGGTAATGGCGTATCGGTACAGGCTTGCAAAATTGGAATTGGATTAAAGGGCGTACCGATACGGCTTAAGAGGTATCGATACAAGATTTTGAATCTAGAAAATTACTATAGACCGGTACCGATACGGTACTGGTACAACTTATTGAAACTCAAAATAATAAATAAATTGCCAGTTGCGTGCCGATACTCAGTATCGGTACGGGTACAATGAATTTAACTATTTGAACGGTCATGGTAAGGGTGTATTGATACGGCTGTACCTGTATCAGTATGACTTTTCAAATTTGTAAAATCCCTGGATCTTAATGAACATAGCATACTGATACGATATGCCTCGTATCGGTACAACCACCTTTTATTATAAAACTATTTTATAGGGCTGCATAGAGGCGTATCGATACAACCCCATGTTGTATTGGTACCCGTAGTGTTAAAAATGTTATAAGAATTAAAGTAAATTTTGGGATTTTGCAAATTGGTCACTAAAGCTTGTGAGCTCAAATTGAGCTGGTAAATAAGTTCTGATTAACTTGAAAATTTACAAACATATTGTTTATTGTTCAAATTACATTGTGGTAGGCTTAATTTTTGAAGTGGACTCTTAACTTATCGAAATCACAATTTGGTCCCTATAACTTGTAAAAGTTTAAAATTAGTTCGAAATAGACAATGGTTGTATCATATCGAATTACCGGGTTTAATGTACTGATCATTGTATCATATCGAAAACTGATTCATCAATTATCAAATAAAATTCTATATCGAATATCATTTTTCACTGATAGCACTTTTCGACCTGGATTCCTACTAGTCTGGGAAGGGGGTGTTACATTTGTGGTATCAGAGCTAGAGTTTAGTCGATTCTTGGAATAAATTGAAGTTTATTGTATTGTCATTGCATTGCATCATGCCATTTAAGAGTTTTTTATTGTGTTTTATGACTTGCCGACTAACCTGTTCTCTTTACTTATAGATGCCTGACACTAATGAGGCTCATATAGATAAGCATGTCACCGGCTCCTTAACTCATGGTGAGGAGATTAAGGGGAGACCCTCTAATTCTAAAAAATCCTCCAGCACAGGATCTTGAGCCCGAGGTATGGACTGCTCAAGCCAAATGCTATAGGAACATGACTGACATGTTCAAGATATTTATGACCTCGATGAAGGCTCCTGACCTTCTATCATTGCTGTCCAGAATGCCTGAGCTCCTATTGACAAGCTACTTTAGCATCGAGACTACTCTTTTACCAGTCGTGATGATAATGATCCTAAAATCACTGAGTATTGGATGGACAATACTCTAAGAATCCTGGCCAAGTAGCTAAAGTGTTCTGACGAATACAAGCTTGAGTGTGCTCTCGCATTGCTGGATGATGAAGCACTCTATTGGTGGGAGACTGCCATTCTTACAGTCCCAAAGGAAGCTGTGACTTGAGAGTTCTTCCCGCGTGAATTTTGAAAGAAATACATCAATGAGTATTACCTCGCTGATAGTCGTGATATCCCCCTCCATTTGAAGTAGGGTGGACGACCCGTAGAGCAGTACATCCATAATTTTTGCAAGTACTGTAGGTATAGAGCTGAATATATCAAGAAAGAGGAAGAGAAGTGTAGAATATTCATCAATGGACTGAATGATGATTTATGCCCTATGTTTATGGCATTGGGAATTGCTGATTTCTAGGACCTTGTAAATAGGGTTAAAGCTACTGAAGTTGCACAGAAAGCTCAAAAGGTCGATGGATTAGGCAAGTCCGAGAAGAGATATCGAGATGACTCTCTTCCTCCAAAATTTTTCAAGAAAGGGAAGTACTATAGTCCGAAGTAGAATGTCTATTCACATCCTTTCCGTTCTGGATATATAGTTAGGCCTCAAGCAACAACCCAGTCTTTCCCTAGGACTAATTCTATTGATAGCACTGGTGGTTTGGACGAAAGACACAATTTTTAGTTTGTAATTTCTTCCAACATAGGCATCTAGTAGGACAATACCGTAATAAGTCTGGAGCATGGTTTTTCTGTGGTGAGACGAGACATCTCATTCGTAACTTTCCTAAGAATACCATCAAATCTACTTCTGCACCAGTTAATCCTTTATCCCCTATTCAGTCCTTCTGAGGTAAGGGAGCGAAACAAGGATCTTCAGGGAAGCTTAGTGGCTCGTCTAAGGTGTTGTACAGACTTGAAACCAAGGCTCATGCACAAATGTACCACGTGAGGAGCAAGGAAGAGAAAGATGATCCCGATATCAATGTAGGTACTATTGAATTATATTCACATCCTATTTATGTATTGTTTGATCCTGGATCTACCCATTCCTTTATAAGTACTGTGTTAGTGAAACAATACAAGCTATCTTGTGAGCCTAGTGTAACAAAGATCACCGTAACCAATCCTTTGGGTGACTGTGTCACCATAAGCCTTGAGTGCAAACTTTGTCCCTTAATAATTCAAGGGATTCCTTTTTCGACCAACTTGTTGGTATTACTGATTCATGAATTCGATGTTATACTAGGTATGAATTAGCTCAGTGAACATCAAGCTTAGGTGGATTGTTATAAGAAGAAGTTATATCTCCGAGGTCTTGGAAAAGAAAGCATCACTTTGATGAATTCGAGAACTCCATCATTGTACGCTCTATTCTTGGAGGCCAAGGATGAACCTTAACTGCAAAACATCAACATCGTATGTGAATACCCTAACGTTTTCCCAAATAAACTTTCGGGTTTACCTCCTACCCGTGAATTGGAGTTTGGCATCGAAGTGCAACATTGAACAACCCCAATTTCCATTGCACCATATCGTATGGCAGTAGTTGAGCTTAAAGAGCTGAAGGCCTAGATTCAAGAATTATTAGATAAAGGTTTCATTCAGCCGAGTTCCTCACCTTAGGGAGATCTAGTCTTTTTTGTAAAGAAGAATGATGGTTCCATGAGACTGTGTATTGCTTATCAACAGTTGAATAAAGTGACCATCAAGAATAAATACCCCATACCAAGAATTGACGACCTATTCGATCAACTTAAGGATGCCTATGTGTTTTCCAAGATCGATTTAAGGTCGGGGTACTATCAGATGAAAGTTAAAGAATGTGATGTACCTAAAACCGCCTTCTGTACAAGATACAAGTTAGCATATTTCGCATATCCTAAAACTACCTTATGTAATTGGGTTTGTGTACCTAATGATAAAACCCTTCGTGTTGATATTTTGAAAGAAGCTCATTCAAGTCCATTTTCTTTGCACCCAGGCTCTGTTAAGATGTATAAAGATCTCTGGGAACTATATTGGTGGCCGGGCATGAAGCAAGCCATAGTTGACTTTATGTTCAAATGCCTTGCATGTTAACGTGTCAAAGCTGAGCATCGTGTCCCTACTGGATTATTACAACCTATCGATTTACCACAATGGAAGTGAGAGAGGATCACCATGGATTTTGTTAGTGGTCTGCATCCAACTCCTGTAAAACATAATGCTATTTGGGTCATTGTAGACCGTTTCACCAAGTCAGCATATTTTTTACCAGTAAGAATGGATTATGGGCTTCCTAAATTAGCTGGCTTGTACATCAAGGAAGTTATTCGACTCCATGAAGTAACAAAGTCTATCATATCTATTGAGGCCCTCAGTTTGTATCTCAATTCTAGAGGACCTTGTAGGAGGCTTTGTGTACCAGAATTAATCTTAGTATGGCTTTCTACCCTCAATCTGACGGCCAGTCAAAAAGGGTAATTCAGATTTTGGAATACATGTTGCGAGCATGCATTATTGATTTCGGGGGATCTTGGGAGAAATCCCTACCACTTATCAAGTTTTCCTACAAAAACAGTTATCAAGCTTCCCTCAAAATAGCCCCGTATGAGGTGTTGTATGGCAAACAATGTAGAACTCTTTTGTGCTGATCTGAACTTGGTGAAGGCAAGATGTTGGGCCCTAACTTACTTTGGGAAACTGAAGAATGGGTTACCATCATCTACAACCGTTTGAAGGTTGCCTTCGACTGTCAAAAGTTTTATGCTGATCTTAAGAGAAGGGATATACAGTACGAGGTCGGTGAGAAAGCCTTCCTTAAAGTTTTTCTATGGAATAAGATTCTAAGGTTTGGTAAAAAGGGGAAGTTGAGTCCCTGATTCATTGGCACATTTGAAATTATCGAGAGAGTTAACCATATGGCATATCATTTGGCACTACCTTCAGAATTGAGCAAAATCCATGATGTATTCTATGTTTCAATACTTCGAAAATACTGCTCTGACCCTTCACATATTATCGAGCCAGAATTTGTGCAGATCCAACTGGATTTAACCTACGAGGAAGAACTGGTTTAGATTCTTGCAAGAGAAGTTAAGAGGCTCCACAACAAATCTGTACCGTTCGTAAAAGTTCTCTAGAGAAGCCATACAGTTGAAGAAGCTACATGGTAATCGGAAGAGATGATGAAATAGCAATATCCTCATCTTTTCGGTTCAAGTAAAATTCAAGGATAAATTTTCTTAAGGGGGAGAGTTATAACACCCTAAAAATCGGTCTAGTCGGAGTAAGATTCTGGCGATCTAAAATTTTATACTGAAAAGGTCCAAATATTGCTTTGACTTAAATTGTATGGTCAAATAGCCCGTATCGAACTCTAATTGAGTCAATTTATCAACTTTGGACCTAATTGAATCTATTAAAAATAATATAGTGACTAAATTGTGGAAATTGAAAGTTTGGGGGCAAAAGTATAAGGTTTGGAAAGATGTAGGGCCACCCTTGAAATTATCCATTTTTGAGGTGAATCACCTCCTAGCTTGCCACCCATTCACGTGAAATATCCCCTGTGATGAGGAAAAGATGATGGGAATTAAGGAAGGAAATTATTATGGATAATAATATCTAAAAAGGTGAAAAGAATTTAAAATAAAATAATAGATTTCCTTCCAAAGAAGGAAACACATCGGTTATGATTTTCGAAAAGGGGAACCAATTGTTTGAACACCTTATGAGTCATTGTAGTCCCATCGAGACTTTCTTTCCCCCATTTCATCTTTTCTCTTTAACTCCAAGCAAGCACCATCATTGCTATCTTCAACCTCTAGCTCTAGCAAGCACCTCTATTGTTTATGCAAGCTTTCCTTGATTTCTCGACGCTATTGGATAGTACTTGGTTTGGTAAGATAAAACCCTAAACAATTTTGTGAATCCATGGATTATTGAAGTTTAATTTCAAGATTAAGCTATTGAAGAATATAGTTAAGCCTATTCTTTTAAAGTATAAATCCATGGAGACTTCATTAGTTAAAAGCTATGTTAAGTTCAAATATTGATTTTGAATTTGCAGTATTGATTCTAACATCTCCACTATTATTCTTACCTAGCTCAAGTGCTAAAGAAAGAAGAACCATCATCCCCTTCAAAAGTTAAGAACAAGGGGATCGTTATCCGAGAGCCTTGAAAGCTTCAAAAATTAAGGTGAGTGTAGTTGGAGTCTCGAGAGTAGGCTAGGTGTCTTTCCCAAACCTTTGAATATTGAATATCGCATTGCTAACCTTGTGTATTATGGATATTGCATAAAACATTGTCGATGGCTATATTGGTAAGTATTGGTAAGTACTACATTGATTAACTGTCCGCGGCATCGTTGTTATTGTCACCGGAATCATTGAAGCATTGACATATAGAATCATTGGTCATTGAGCATTGCATATTGCTATTGGAATATTGGTATTGTGTTATTTCCATTGGATATTGTTTTGGATTATTGCTCTTTCTTATTGACTTTAAGATATGACTATTGTACTATCGCTATTGATCCATTGTTATGGAAATATTGCTACCGGCTCATTGCTATTGAAATTATTGTTACTGGACTATTATTATCGAACCTTGGATTTGAGTAGGATTGGGTACAATTGGCATGTCATAGAATTCATGAGCTCATTGGTACGGGTGGACTACGGTACTTAGGCTACGACCTTTTTTGTGGTACGACGGAGGTATGATGTGTTTTAGTCAAATTGGTGCGGCGGAGGGACTAAACCACTATTGATTTTGGGGCTGCATAAGGATTTGCATATCCATACTCCTTACATCGATCCAAGGAAACTTATTGATACATAATATAAATTGCCATTGATTATTGCTATTGCATTGAGTATTGTTGTTGCATTGACTATTGATATCATGTAAATTTGCCATTGAAGTACATGTCCATGTTATTATTGTCATTAATAATATTGAAGCATGATAGAATGCATTCCATGATTAATCTATTGTTTATGACTACCTCACTAGGTAAAGTATGCCTAATGCATTCATTTTCATGCATTTCATATTAAGAAGGTTTTGAGATCGAGATCGAGGTTGGTGAAGGTTTTTGGCAAGTACCTTGTTGACAAAGTAAAGTATATCAACTCTAAAAACTCCTAGTATGGTGGCATAGGTGTTGCATAAGTCATTTTACCCCTTTTGATATGTATGTATTATGGCTGGCTTGTGCAAGTATAAAGGCTTAAATTTGAACCTTTTTAAAAATGATTAAAAATGGCCAAATTTGCATAATAGGCCTAAAAGAGGGAAACATAGTAAATGGATTCGTTTAGCCTTGAAACATTGCAAGCTCTTAGATTTAGACTAAATAAACTTACTAGTAAAATTTTATTAAATTTGAACATGGTTTGATTGGGTAATTTGTTAATAAACCAAATAAAATCTTACATTATAGACCCTGCCGTACTGATACGGGTGATAACGTATCGATACGGGTGATGGAGTATCGGTATGAGCTTGCATAATTGAAATTGGATTAAAGGGCATATCGATATGGCTCAAGTTGTACAGTACAAGATTTTGAATATGGAAAATTACTGTAGATCGATACCGATATGGTACCGATGCACCTAAACCCTAAACTCAAAATAATAAATAAATTACTAGCTGCGTACCGATACTCAGTATCTTTATGGGTACAATGAATTTAACCGTTTTAACGGTCATGGCCAGGGCGTATCAATACGGTTGTACCCGTATTGTTACGACTTTTTAAATCTGTAAAATCCCTGGATCTTAATGAACAAAGCGTATCGATACGATATGCCTCGTATCAGTTCGGCCACCCTTTATTATACAACTATTCTACCGGGCTTCATAGAGGCATATCGATACGATCCCATGACGTATCGGTACTCGTAGTGTTAAAACTGTTATAAGAATTAAAGTAAATTTTGGGATTTTGCAAATTGGTCAATAAAGCTTATGAGCTCAAATTGAGCTGGTAAATGAGTTTTGATTAACATGAAAATTTACAAACATATTGTTTATAGTTTAAATTACATTGTGGTGGGCTTAATTTCTGAAGTGGACTCTTAATTTATTGAAATCATAATTTGGTCTCTATAACTTGTAAAAGTTTAAAATTTTTCCGAAATGGACAATGGCTATATCTTATTGAATTACCAGGTTTAATGTATTGATCATTGTATCATATCGAACACTGATTCATCAGTTATCAAATGAAATTCTATATTGAATATTGTTTTTGTAACCGGTAGTACTTTTCGACCCTGATTCCTACCAGTTCAGGAAGGGGTCTTGCAGTGAAAATAATACGCACCATAACAAGTTTCATTATAGGACTGATGTAACCCCCTCGACTCGGCCTAGACGCCCTACCGAACTGAGAGTGCTACATTAGGTTTGCCGAAGCAAACCGAAGAAAGAATACGAAAAGTCGGTCCATTTTTTCCCTTTTATCTTGTCTAAATGCAAATTATTGTTCCTACATGTTCATACTCACAACAGGTGAGTTCTCAAATGACTCGAGTCACGAAAGGCTACCGATTGCATCATATTCAAAATCTAGGACTAAAACATAAATACTTTAAATTACAACACCAAAATTGATTTTAAGGTTACCAACCCTCAATTAATCCATTTACAAGCCCTCATAACAAATTTCATGTCAAAAATATCATCCATGCACATTCAATTACATTTACTAAACTTAGAGACTAAAATGCAAGACTCCAAAAACTGATTTCCATGAAAATACCTGTAAAAACTGCCACCCGTATCGATATGTACATAGTCGTACCGATATGGAGCTACCACGTGTATCGATACACAATGTACCGTATTGGTACGCCACGTTAGCATGTACAGCCTTGAATCCATATCGGTACGAGCCCTTAGAGTTTCAGTACACGGGTTTTGCTTCAAAAAACAATTTTCCAGTAACGAATCCCCGTACCGATACCCTCTATCCCGTACCGGTACGGTAAGCTTGATTTGCTTAACCGTACCGGTACTCGTATACCCGTACCGATGCGGCCTGCCTTCGATTTGCCTTGTTGTACCGATACGGTCCCTTGTGTATCGGTACGCAAAGACCCATAATGTCATTTTCTACATGTTTTCACTCAGATCTAGATGCATTTCAACCCTAGCAACTTGCATACATGAATAAATATGCATCCAACAATTCATAAAACAACCCTTATACATGGTTAATCCACAATACAAGCTCATGCCACCAAAAGAATTCATCTAAAGGCATACTCCCTAAAGCACTTCACCAAACATACCAAAATGCCCAACTAAGCAATTAACATCAAGAACACCATACCAACAACACATCAATACCATGCTCAACAGGATTAGCTCATCAAAGTATACCATCAAAGCAAGACCATCTAGATGCATACCTAGAAAACCTTACAACATCAACCATAGGTAATGATGCACATCGAACTTAACTACATCAAACAAACTTCAAAAATCTCAGCATTACACATGCTTAGAACTAGGAAAAAATAGAATTACAAATCTCAAAATCCATGGCGAACACATTGCCTTATTAACGGAAACTAAAACCGAGTTCATACTCAAATAGTCTTGTCTTTGGATTACTTAATCCTTGCCTTTGCTGCCCCTAAGCTTTAATGCTCTGCATCATTAGAGAAACGAGAGCGTAAACAGACTTGCTTGGTGAGGATACTCTAAAAACAACGATGCATTTAAAACCCTTGAAAACTAAATCTTGTTCTTAACCATGCTTACGACCTAAGCAAGTTCCAATAGTTTCAAAACAAAACATGCATGTCATCCATATGCTAAACCGTATATAATGTTCTACATGCTTGATCCCAAAGCATCAACACAAAGCCATGCTTAAATCCCAAAGCATTATATACATAACCATGCTTAAATCCCAAAGCATCACATACAAATTTCAACATTTAAAATTTCTCATATATTGGCATATATAGTGACCTCGGATAGCCGACCACTATCCTTGATTAGCTGACCGCAAACCTTTAGTTAACCGATCGTTAACCTTACACATCGGATACACGGATCTCCCGTAATGATCGACCATCATCAAGACTACCCCATGCCGACCGCATGAATCTACAATCTTGCAAACCGCAAGCTTTACGTCAACAAGGGGAACCGACCGCTCAACCTAAGTGATTACAACTTAGTCCGAGTAGCCGACCGCTATACCTCAAAGACTCTTAGCTCACGATCGATTTTTTAAACATATTATAGTGCACTTTATCCTATGGCATGCCAACTATATCCGAATGTTTTGTCACCTTGTCACATAACCAATATATCATTTACAAACCGTTTACTCACTGTTTTACAATGCATTACACAAAATCCCCACATATGCAAGTCACAATGCCATAGCAATATCACATTCCCGACCGGAATAAAGACCAATGCTCACTAGCATTAAATATAGCTTAAAGCCACTGCATATGTACTTTTAAATCATGCATTAACAGTAAGTAAACCAATCCATGTTTACGACTAAAACATGAATCACACATGCTCATATCCGAACCGATATTAAAGAGCAAAAGAGGGAAACTTACTTCTGAGCTTAGGTAAGTGTTTCAAACTTATCCTAAACTCCCAAAACCACTTTCAAACCTTTGAAAGACTTTTAAGACCGTTTCCACTCACCGATTTCACTTCGCCTTGCTTGCTACCACGAAACAAGCTCCCGACAAGTCTAGAACTACCTCAAAATGTCACGCCTTGGTTATCCCCTGTTTCGGCCACACAAAACCAAAGGAAACATGCATTAAAATGCATCCAATACTCTATTTCAACCCAAAATCTTGTAGCTATCAAGATGCCCACTCAAAACTCATCCGAAACATACCGAAATCAACCTCAAACACTACTACATCTTAACCCAGCAATATTATGCAATTCGAAACATCAAACCTCATCAATTAATATCTAAAAACTCCCAACATCCTTTTACTTCCAGCAATGATTAAGCACCTAGAACACCCCAAAACCCTTAACTAACAACCTAACAGTTAGAGATTCAACAAATTTCGGGATTCCATTATCAAAAACAACTTATCCATATTATAATACATCCAAAATAAGATTGAAATCAATCCACAACTCTGGAAGAAAGATCCAAATCGAAAATCACAAGATCCTTCAATAATAACTCAATAACGTTAAAATCCATAATCAATTACTCAAAACCTATTGAAAATCATATGTAAAGAGCCAAGAACATGGGAATTTCAGTAAAGAACCTTTCATTAGAGGAGAAGAATGAAACTTACCTCAAATGAATGAGTTTCCCCTTAATTGGATGGTTTTTGCTCTTGAAAAAAAAAGAAATTCAATAAGATTTTTGGAAAACAAATGGAGAAATCATTTAGCAAATCAATGAGTAAAGAAATTAAGATCATTACCTTAAATCTCTGATGGAAAAAGAGCGTTTGGCTGGGAGTGTTTTGAGAGAAAATGTGAGAAAAGAAAAGTTACATCAAAATGTATTTTAGAAAGATAACTACCTTTCTAATAAAATCCTTTTTAATTCTTTTAATTAAAACCATTTTAAAATAATCCTAATTAAGGGTATACTCAGATTAGACCAAATGGTAAAATAGCTCCTTAAAGATTCTAAGTTTTGACTCTTTACAAAACAGTCACCATTTTAAAACAGTTTTCAAAAATTATGTTTTGGTCACTAGCCAAAATGTCACCCTTCCGAAACTCATTTTTCAAAATTACTTTCACCAATATTTTTAACATAATAAAATATGATTTTTAAATTTTTTTCCATATTTTTATCTTTCAAAAAAATATTTGCTCCCTATTCCAACTCGAATCTCTAATTGGTCTACTAGACCGTCTAACCAGCCCTACAATCGCTAGGCCCAAAACTGGGGCGTTACAACTCTTCCCCTCTTAAGAAATTTCACCCTTGAAATTTAGCTGATGGAAAAAGATGCGGAAATTGCTCCAACATATCCGCCTTGCTTTTCTAAGTGGCTTCTCGACACCTCGATGTTGCCACAAGACTTTAACCAGTTCTATCGTCTTACCCCGTAGAACCTTGCTGTTAGAATGAAGGATTTCCACCGGCTCCTCATCAAAGGATAAATCTAGTCTCAACTCAATCTGCTCCACCGGCATAACATATGAAGGATCCGACCGATACCTTCGTAATATGGATACATGGAACACATCATGAATTTTCTCAAGCTCGGGAGGCAACCTCAACCGATAAGCCACAGGACCAACTCGCTCCACAATCTCATATGGTCCAATAAACCTTGGACTAAGCTTTCCCTTACGTCCAAACCGCATCCCCCTTTTTTCACGGTGACACCTTCAAGAACACATGATCACCCACCGCATATTCAATTTACCTACGCTTTAAATCTGCGTAAGATTTTTCTGATCCGCAGCCGCTTTCAAATGTTCTCACACAAGCTTGACTTTCTCATATGTTTATTTCAACACATGAGGCAAGGAAATATGCTTTTCCCCAACCTCTGCCCAACACAAGGGCGTTCAACATCTCCGGCCATACAATGCCTCAAATGGTGCCATCTGTATACTCGTTTGATAGCTGTTATTATAAACGAATTCCACCAACGACAAATTCTTCTCCCAAGTTCCTTGAAACTCAATAATACAACACCTTAGCAGATCCTCCAAGACCTAAATAACACGTTCAGACTGCCCATCTGTCTGAGGATGATATGCGGTGCTGAAACTCAACCTCGAACCCAAAGCCTGATGTAAACATTTACAAAAGCTTGACGTGAACCTCGGATCTCTATCCGAAATGATCGACTTTGGTACTCCGTGCAATGCACAATCTCCAAGATAGATAAATTCGCTAACTTGTCCAGGCTGTACGTCGTATGCACTGGCAAAAAATGTGCACACTTTGTAAACCGATCGACAACCACCCAAATAGAATCATTTTTAGATGGTGTCAACTGCAACCTTGATACAAAATCCATGGAGCATGTGTCAAAACCTCCTTCAACTTCTCAAAACCTTGATGTTGCTTCTCCGTCCAAACGAAAGGTACATTCTTTTGCAGTAACTTTGTCAACGGAGCTGCAATATGAGAACCCTTCCACAAATCGACGATAATAACCTGCCAACCCAAGGAAACTAAGCACTTTCAACACGGTCTTAGGTTGTTTCCAATTGAGAATAGCCTCAATTTTATGTGGGTCAACACGTATTCCCTCTGCGGATACCACATGTCTGAGAAACATCACCTCCTTGAGCCAAAACTCGCACTTGCTCAACTTGGCATATAACTAGTTATCCTTCAAGACTTGCAACACAATCCACAAATGCTGATCATGCTCCTCCTTGGTACGAGAGTACACAAGTATATCATCGATAAAACCACTAAAAACCGATCAAGGTACTCATGAAACACTCTATTCATCATGTCCATGAAAGCCGCCTGGGCATTTGTCAAACCAAACGGCATCAATAAAGAGAATTGGAGCACCCTAAGGAGAAACACTCGATTGAATGAACCCATGATTCTGAAGCTACGATTTCAATTCTTTTAACTCATTCGGTGCCATCCGATAAGGAGCAATAGACACTAGAGTTGTACCTTCATAAGTTTCAATGCGAACTCCACCTCCCTATCTGGAGGTAAACCAAGCAACTCTTCAAGAAATATTTCTGGATAATCACAAACAGCTCTAATGTCCTGCACCCGAACATCATTGGCTTCCGGATTCATAACAATAGCCAAATATGCTTGGCAACCATCAAACATCATCTTCTCCGCTCGGGTAGTCAAAATAACATTGGAAAAAAATTACATTCTCACCCACCACCACGACTTCATAGTCATCAGCCAACTTCAGAGAAATCCTTTTACATTCACAATCCACTACATCATTGTGCTCACTTAACCAATCCATACCCAAGATAACGTCAAAACCATGAAATGGCAACTTCATCAAATCCGTGACAAACTCATGACCTTGCACAACCAAGGGACAACGCCTATACAACCTTTTAGTTGCAGTTGTCTCCCCAAAGAAACTAGTTACCAACATACCAACATCCAAGATCTCAACAGGAACATTTAACAATAATGCATGCTCACTTAGGATGTATAAATGAGTAAACCCCGAATCAATCAAAGAAAACAATGACAAAGATTGCAAGGTAAAATTATCTGCGATTACATTCGTGTCGTTGCGCCCCTCACGATGATAATAAATCCGTACTGGTCCACCATTCTTCGATTGTACTGCAACAGCATGAGCTACATTTCTCTGACCATCTTCACGCCTCTAAAAGTTACCCTTGCCACAGCCTTGGCCCCTAGCAGGTACAACAGCCCGAACCGGTGCATCATCTATAGCACGAGGACAGTCACATTTCATGTGACCAGGAGGCCCGCATATCCAGCAACTCATGGTATTACCCCAACATTCACCCATATGACATCTTCCGCAACGCTCACACTCAGCTACAATATGAACACCTTGGTTACCATGACCACCACCACGCTTGTGATCTGACTTGTGCCTTTTATCTCAATACCTCTTATTTTGCCTCACAGAATAGCCAAAATCAGCTCCTCGCTTATTCGAGACCACGCCCGAACCTTGTCCTGACACCCTCAAGGACTGCTCAATATCCTTAGCATGGTTCACAAGAATATCAAAATCTGTATAGTCTACTGCCAACAGGTATGTTTTGATATCCTTTACTAACCCATAGAGAAACCTATTGCACCTCTCAAGATCATCCGGAACCAACTCTGAAGCATACTGACTCAAGCGGACGAATTTCACCTCATATTCTACCACAGACACGCGATCCTGAACCAAGGACATAAACTTTCGTTTCCTCGCATCCAGATACTGAGGACCAAGATACTTCTTCTTGAAAGCTCTTCGAAAGAACTCCCAAGTTACATCCGCCTCCGAAACACTAGCAATTATGGTCACCAACCAATGATAAGAATCACCATGTAACAGTGACACTGTACAACCCAACTTACGCTCATTACTACAACCCATTTGATCCAGAATACGGACCGTACTCTCCAACCAATCCTCGGCTGCCTCAGGGGTCAAACCTCTAAACTCAATACCTTCCAAACTATAGAGACGCTCTAAAGGTAACTCTGGGTTAACCGCCACAGCAGGTGCCGGTGCCTGCGCATGCACTCCAGTCATTGCTGCTTGAAAAGCTCCCGTTATCTCCTGAACTAACAGAGTCAGATCACCAAATACCGGTACTTGATGAGCATGGGGCACACCACCAGCTCCAACATTGACCAGCGGAACCAACAGAGGAGGAAGAGGTAAAATATTAGTGGGATTCTCTTCCTCAACGTTATTTTGCCCGATCCCGACATTAACAGCCATAGAACGTGTCTCACGTCAAGCCATGCTAACAAAAGCAACAAAACACATTAAAGTCAGGCCAACACAAGGCAAATGATCCAAGAACATCTTATAAAACATTTCAAAACCACGGTAATAGGCATTGTGTTCCCAAAACATACCCCAACATGATGTAAATCAATCATCGTACATGTTCACAATCACCATGCATATTGATAAGTGTTCAAAAGTACTATTTTTCTTACCCTTTTTACTCATATTATTGTTAGACTTAGGCTCATATTAGTTGTATAATTAGCCATTCATGCATTAATCCATGTTTCCTTCCATCGTTGAGCTTGATTACATAACTTGGCAGTTTTTGTGGGAAAAGATGCTGCTTTGGTGTGTTTTGTGTGTATATGCAGGATCACTTGCCAAAGCAAGGCTAGAGCTAGTTGCCAGGGCAATGCATGAAGGAGACGCCGAGCTAGTTGCCAGGGCAATGCATGAAGGAGACGCCGAGCTAGTTGCCAGGGCAATGCATGAAGGAGACACCGAGCTAGTTGACAGGGCAATGCATGAAGGAGACGCCGAGCCAGTTGCCATGGCAATTGTCGACAAGAGCAAAGGTGATATAGTAGTCAAAATTGATGACTAGACAAGCGCAAGATGATGTGGAGCAAAGCCCAAACCCAAAGGAATTTGATTGCCATGCAGAGATTAAAGAAGAATTAAATTCCAAGAAGATAGGAGAAGTTCTAGTAGGAATACAATTATAATAAAGAATTATATTCTTTAAAGATAATTTAATTCCAGCTTAACTTCCTCCTCAAAGAAGGACTTTGGCCTAGCCCTATAAATAGGAAGGAGATTTCGACAATCTATATAGAGAGCAAAGGGAGGGAAATTTTGACAAGTCCAAGAGGGCAAGAGGAGAGAATTTTTGACAAGCATCTAGGGCAAGGAGGATTTCGACAAGCCTCCTCCTTCATCCTTTTCTTTCTTGTTCGATTGGGTTCATGATAGGGATTGTTTATCTTGTGTTTCTTTGGAACCTAGCCATGAACTAAATCTATTTGGCTATGGTTATTGTGTTTTGTGGTTGTGAGAAACTATTGGTTTTTGTTTAGGTAATAAGAGTTTGCACTTTTCTATTTCAAGGTTTATTCATTCTTGGTTCTTATTCTTGTTTGCGAGTGAATTGGGAGAGGATCTCGTGATTTCATCTATTTATCTAATATCGGGAGAGTTAGATTCAAGAAACGAATGAATATGATCTTTATTCAATATATTGATGGTGAAGATTAATTCGGCTTAGGAATAAGTTAAGGATTTCAACGGCTAAGAGGAGCACAAGATTGGTTGTTGTTCACCCTTGATTCACGCAGGGATGTATTATCAAGGCATTCACAAGTAGCTAGAGTTTCGACTTAGGGATAAGAAGAAACCATTGAAGAACGCTCTGCCGAACCTTGAAGGTTACTGTCCAGACGCCCAAGTAGTTGCCCAGGCAACCATCGATTAGTTGCCAAGGCAACCCCGTTGTGCAAGTTGCCACGGCAACTGAGTTGCCCGTGCACTCTTTTACCAAGACGATCCAATCGGCTATCACACCTCAACTCACGATAACCTGGCCTATCTCTCTCTCAATTGATCTCATCTATTCATTTACTTTATTGCTTTCTAGATTAGTTAAACTCCTATAATCCTTTACTTGTGTTTTTACTTTTTACAGTGCAAGAGACTAGATTCTTGAAGTAGCACCAATCCCTGTGGAGACGATATCTTTTATACTATAACTTGCGACGTGTATACTTGCACATTTGCGTAGCACTTATTACGCGCAACACATATCCAACAAAAACATACAACCAAACAACAACATCCCAACCTTTCATAGCCTGGCTCTGATACCAACAAATGTAACCCTCTCGACCCAGCCTAGACGCCCTACCAAACCGAGAGTGGACATTAGGTTTGCCGAAGCAAACCAGAGAAAGATTACGAAAAGTCAGTCCGCTTTTTCCTTTTATCTTGTCTAAATGCAAATTATTATACCTACATGTTCATACTCGCAGCAGGTGAGTTCTCAAATGTCTCGAAGTCAAGAAAGGCTACCAATTGAATCGTATTCAAAATTTTGGACTAAAACATAAATACTTTAAATTACAACACCAAAATTGATTTAAGGTTACCAACCCTCAATTAATCCATTTACAAATCCTCATAACAAATTTCATATAAAAAAGATCATCCATGCACATTCAATTACATTTACTAAACTTAGGGACTAAAATACAAGACTTCAAAAACTGATTTCTATGATAATACCTGTAAAAACTGCCACCCGTACCGATACATACATAGCTGTACCGATAAGGAGCTACCACGCATACCGGTACACAATGTACCATATCGGTACGCCATGTCAGCATGTACAACCTTGAATCGGTACCGATACGAGCCCTTAGAGTTATGATACATGGGTTTTGCTTCAAAAAGTAATTTTCTAGTAATGGATCCCCGTACCGATACCCTCTATCCCGTATCGGTACGCTAAGCTTGATTTGCTTAACTGTACCAGTACTCGTATACCCGTACTGATGAGCCTGCCTTGGATTTGCCTTGCCATATCGATACGGTCCCTTACATATCGGTACGCAGAGGCCTATAATGTCATTTTCTATAGGTTTTTCACTCAGATCTAGATGCATTTCAACCCTAGCAACTTGAATACATGAATAAATATACATCCAACAATTCATAAAACAACCCTAATACTATGGTTAATCCACAATACAAGCTCATGCCACCAAAAGAATCCATCTAAAGGCATACTCCCTAAAGCACTTCACCAAACATACCAAAATGCCTAACTAAGCAATTAACTTCAAGAACACCATACCAACAACACACCAATACGATACTCAATAGGATTATCTCATCAAAGCATACCATCAAAGCAAGACCATCTAGATGCATACCTAGAAAACCTCACAACATCAACCATAGGTAACGATGCACATCAAACTTAACTACATCAAACAAACTCTGAAAATCTCAGCATTACACATCCTTAGAACTAGGAAAAATAGAATTACAAGTCCCAAAATCCATGCCAAACATATTACCTTATTAACCGAAAACTAAAACCGAGTTCATACTCAAATAGTCTTGTCTTTGGATCACTTAATCCTTTCATTTGCTGCCTCCAAGCTTTAATGCTCTGCATCATTAGAGAAAAGAGAGCGTAAGCACACTTGCTTGGTGAGGATGCTCTAAAAACAATGATGCATTTAAAACCCTTAAAAACCAACTCTTGTTCTCAACCATGCTTACGACCTAAGCAAGTTCCAATAGTTTCAAAACAAAACATGCATATTATCCATATGTTAAACCGTATGTATATATATATATATATATATATATATATATATATATATATATCTACATGCTTGATCCCAAAGCATCAACACAAAGCCTTGCTTAAATCCCAAAGCATTATATACATAACCATGCTTAAATCCCAAAGCATCACATACAAATTTCAACATTTAAAATTTCTCATATATTGGCATATATAGAGACCTCGGATAGTCGACCACTATCTTGATTAGCTGACCGCCAACCTTTAGTTAACCGATCGTTAACCTTACACATCGGATACATGGATCTCCCTTAATGATCGACCATCATCAAGACTACCCCATGCCGACCGCATGAATCTACAACATTGCCGACCGCAAGCTTTACGTCAACAAGGGGAATCGAATGCTCAACCCAAGTGATTACAACTTAGTTCGAGTAGCCGACCGCTATACCTCAAAGACTCTTAGCCCCTGATCGATTTTTTTAAACATATTATAGTGCATTTTATCCTATGGCATGCCAACTATATCCGATTGTTTTCTCACATTGTCACATAGCCAATATATCATTTACAAACTGTTTACTCACTGTTTTACAATGCATTACACAAAATCCCCACATATGCAAGTCACAATGCCATAGCAATATCACATTCCCGACCGGAATAAAGACCAATGCTCACTAGCATTAAATATACCTTAAAGCCATTGCATATGTACTTTTAAATCATGCATTAACAGTAAGTACAGTAAACCATGTTTACGGCTAAAACATGAATCACACATGCTCATATCTAAACCGATATTAAAGTGCAAAAGAGGGAAACTTACTTCCGAGCTTAGGTAAGTGTTTCAAACTTATCCTAAACTCCCAAAACAACTTTCAAACCT